>BSBK01000008.1:0-1279733 GCA_027943335.1 Chamaecyparis obtusa | reverse complement strand
TATATATATATATATATATATATATATATATATATATATATATATATATATATATATATATATATATATATATATACACACACACACACACACACACATATATATATATATATATATACACACTTGCTATTATATTATGAAGAGATCTAAATCACCTATACAACACATGTAAACAAGAATATTTTGATTAAAAACATAGCAGATATGCCCATATCACTAAAATGTATTATTTAGGCTTTTCAAAATGGATTTCCATATTGGAAACCAAAATAGATAAATGTTTTGGTAACAAACAACCATTTTCAAAACATGATCTAATAGAAAAAATTAACTTGAGGAAACATATATCCATTACTAGCAAATATCTATTTTCTCTAACATAATTTGTATAAATTGTACACAACAAATATCTTTTACGAAAAAATGTATTTTCAACATCTCCTTGATTTTCTAGACTTATCCCATGTGGTTGACAACTTTGTTTTACCTAAAATTGATGAAACTAAAATTATTTGTTAGGGAAATTGTTAGACATCCACCAATATAAGTTATACAAATTATTTTGAATTGAATAAATAATTATTATTGATTTCTACATCCATTACAACTAAAGCCTAGATTAAGAGGACCAAGAGATGTACCACATTTTTGCTGGGAAATTAATATGCTCAATATCAAATATTTTAAAATCAATCTCTATCTAATAAAGTAATCATAGGATGAGATAAAACTCTCGTATAACTACAACATAAAAATATAAAACTCTATAAAGATCTTAGAATTAAGTTACCTTAATTGTAGAAAACAAATATCGTTCTTCTTAATGATGTAAAAATGAGCCTATTAACCATGCTTAATAAACCTATCTTATGCGAACTCATAGAATCAATAACTAATAATCATTGAATCGACATAATATAGCACAAATAAGGCATTAATGAAAAACATAGTATTGATACATAACACAAGATTTATGTGGATAAAACATCGTAAGAAAAAAATCACCAAGAAGAGAGTACAAATTTTGCTTATATTACAATCACTTATATTCTCATATTTTCCTTCACCATAAAAACACATATGTACATGTTAATAACTTCCTTTTTCCTCTCATTGGTCTCATAAACCTACACAAAAATCTATATTCAACTATTCTATATTTTATTCCACTTTATTCTATACCCAAAAGAATGTACTTATAGTATTGAAATTGCTCCAAAACCACCAATAGAGGTTAATTTTTATCTCTAAGAGACACATGCCAAAATAATGGGAATAAAAAAGTGTGGGACTCATTTTACCCTGTGAAACAACCTCTAGAATTTTAGAAGTTGTCTCTTCTTAGTAATGGGTTTTTGGGAAATTAGGAGATTTACATAAAAGTAAAGATAAGATAAGGGAGTGATGCCCTAATTAAAATCTCTTACAAAAATTTAAAGAATATTTCATGAGAATGCATGTCTTTTTTAGTAGGAATAAATGATGTAGCGAATACCATTCTAATTTAGATTAGAAAAAGCACATAGTGCAATATTTAGTTCCCTGATAGAAATAGTTCTTACAAAAGTTTGTAAAAATATAACACATCCTAGATTTCATAGTAGTTGACCAATCTAGGAATTAGCTACAAATGGTACAATTAATCCTCTATTTTAAAGGTATGTGGAAGAGTAAAAAATATAAATGGTCTATAATTTTTCAAGATAAGTGGAAAATAAAAGACCAACATCATTAAATAGTGTTAGTTAGAATATTCATCCCATTTAGAATAATAAATAAATTGACTATCTTTTCTCGAATATGAGGACAAACCATTAACCAATAGTTGGAGAAGTTGTCATTGAATTGTCAACATTCCTTTGGATTTTAGAGGTAGAACTTCCTCTTATGATATGATTTGATATTTTTGGGATATGCCTTTAACTAGAAAGTGGGAAAGGAAAATTAGCACCTATACATAACTTTGATACAAATGCACAATATGATTTATAAACAAAGTAGCATATGGACAAATAATTCAAAGCTCATTTTACGTGTACCCATAATAAAAAAAATGAGAGAGAGAGATTGAGTTTCTTCTTGGATGTATAACAATTTTATCTAACTCAAAGTTTCTACAAAGAACACATATATCAAAAAATTAACTACAAATGACTCAAAGTCACAAATATAGTTCAGGAGGCATATGTAAACACGACGTCTCATTATGTCTCCTTCTATGATAAAGAAGGAAATGATTCAAAGAATCACTCTTCCCTTAGGGTATGTGCAGGATCATGGTATGCCAAAAAGTGGCAATGTGAAAAAGAAGTTGTGATTGATAGACTCTTTGAAAAAATACTATAACTTTCAAATAGTATAACATTTTGAAATCTGAAATATACATCACATTATATGCTTCGCCTAATATAATAATAATAAACAATTCTTTTAGTTTGATGAATTCTAGACTAAGTTAAAGTGGTCAGACATGAGTTTTTATATTCAAGAAAATTTGTAGTAGAAAAATCATAATTAATTATTTACTTGGAAAAAAAATATAAAAGAATATACATCACATCTGGACATGAGTCTACTACTTTTATCTAGAATCTTTTAAAAAAATATTATCATTTGGTTTTGTTTAATGTGGTCGGACATATGCCTACTTGCTATCTTTCTAGTCCTGATTGATAGACTTATTGAAAAATAGCTATAACTTTCAAACTGTATAACATTTTTGAAATCCAAAATATGTGTCACATTCTATGATTTTCCTAATACAAGTAAAGTAAAAAAAAGTTTTCAATTTGATAAAGTTTAGACTAAGTTAACATGGTCAGACACGAGAATTTTTGTATTCTGGAAAAGTTGTAGAAGAAAAATCATAATTAATTATTTACTTGGAAAAAAATTCTAAAAAAATATGTGTCACATTCGGAAGTGAGTCTATACTAATATCTATAACCTTGTAAAAAAATTTATCATTTGATTGTGTTTAAGGTGGTCAAACATGCACCTACTTCTTTTTCTTTTTTTTCTGCAATTTTTGTACTACTACATTGAAATTTGAAAATTTCAACATATAGAATAATTATTTTTCAAAAACATCCTAGCACCTTAGAAACTAAATTCAATTTTCTACAGATTCTCTTCTTTCATATTTTTTATATATATTTATGACTTGTTCAATTTTTTATGTCAACTTTGTCTAAACCTGATTTTCTAAATTTTTATTTCCACTTAAGGGCCTAGTTTGGCATACCATGATCCTGCACATACCCCTTATACAATAATCAAATTTGGATGAGAAGAATATTTCCCTTCTTTCCATTTACAAAGTTAAAATTAGTAAGTCTCCTCTCTCTGAGCATAGGCTTTAGAATTTGGGATCTCCTCTTCCTCTTATAATGCTCTCTAATCCTATATTTAAAGTGCTTCCTCTGATTATGAGACCCTTAAGTTATGATAATTGCCTTCATTTCTTTTAAAGAGCTATTAATAAAAAAGAGATAAAACTCCTCATATTTCACATGCAAACAATGAATCATGTAAAACTAATTAGTCCAAGTATTCACCCCACATGCAAGGTAACTTATTGATCAATGAGGGAGGATTTGACCATTGAATTAGTCACAACTATCCAGAATAAGAAATGTTTAAAGTATTTTGTTATTGTTGCTGTAATTAAGTATTTACTAATTACACTTTACTTAAGTTTACTTAGGATAATGCATTGCATAGTAGTTTGTCTTTGTGACACCTAGGAGTTTGCATTTCATTTTAGCACATGGTTAGGAGAATCTCCACTTTAGGTGGTCATAGTTGTCTTCTCATACCTCTTTGTGTGTGAGATCCACCTTTAGTGCTCTTATCACATTATCATCCTAATCCAATGCACATACTTTATTGCATATTGGAGGATGATCCACCTTTGGTGGACATGTGATTCCACCATGTCTAGTTGATAGCTTATCACTTGCATATCTTCTAGTTATCATGCATTGCCTTTATATTGAGGCATTTCTACTTGTATGTATTCATTCTATTACCCATCATTTGATCATTATTGAATTCTTCATTTGATCATATTGTCTTGTCTCTCTTGTTTGTGCTATCTCTTGAGCTTCTAGATCTTGGCTTGTATTCTTTGCCTTAAGCAAATTCTTACATGGTATCAGAGCCAAAGGAGTTTTCATTGCATAGCCATTAGAGAGCGTTTGATTGCTTCAACTTTTGGAGGGCCACGAACCAAATCTGGGATCAGCATTTTGTGGGAGCGTTTTGAGCAAGATCGGACCTCACCATTGCATCCGGGTGGCTATTTCCATAAATTTTGACTATAAATTTGTCTATATTAGGCAAAAGTCAAATTTGAGGCAAAATTTTTCTGCAAATCGGACCTTTTAGGCCCGATCTACAAAATTGGCTAATTAATTTTCCAATTTTATATCAGATCTGAAAGTTATTTCCATTTCTGTCATTTATTGTCAGATCTGCAATATTTTTATTATTGTAATTATTTTCAGATCTGTATTTGGCAAACTGCATTTATTGTAATTATTTTCGGATCTATATTTTTCTGTGGAAAAAATTTGCCATTTCCAGCTTATGCATTGTACATAGGAAAGCTTTGAATGAGCGAATAGAACAACTAATTCTAGCTGAAGAAACCACGTGGTCGGACCATGGAGCACAAGCTCATTTATAATAATTTTGTGTGTTCAGGATTATAAAGATCTAAAATATTCATATCATTGTGAATGTGGGACTAAGTCCCACATCCACCACATGACCACCACTCTTCATCAACAGGCTAGGCTTCTCATAATGTGGCCCTCCGGTGCCACTCTGCAACAACCACCGCACCTCCCTCATCACAGCACCGAGGCACCACCGCGCCTCCCTGCACCCTCCGCTGATCTGCCTCATGCGGGCCGCACCACTCGGGACAGTGCCATCACCGCGGGCTGAATACCCTCATCCACCTGCGCCCTCTACTGCTCCACTGTCGTGGCTCAGTCTCATCTGGGCGCACACCTCTGGTTTCTACAACCTGCCACCAGCGCGGGCTCAAACACCCGCGGCCCCCTCCTCTGTGGACAGACGGCCACCTCCTTTGCGGGTGCCACCAGTCTACCTCCAATGCGGATGCGCCACTAGCAGTGCCACGGGTTTCAAAACCCCTGTAGCACAGTCAGACAGCATTGCCACTACGAGAATCAAACCGCCAGCCACCAGGTAGGTCAAACCCCTACCCGAGCCAACCAAAATCCGACAGGTGGCACAGCACGGAAAACGACGGTATTTTTCAAAAAAAAATTTCAAACTTTCACAAATTTCCTTATCTTAAATTTGACCGCCGTCAAGCCATCATAGAGGCTGGTTTTTGCTTTGTGGTGATAGTCGGGAGGACGTCAAATTTAAACCATTGATTGCATCAGCAATTTATGATGCTAAAATTGACGGCCATTTGACTGTCAAAATTGGGCATTTTTACACAGCTGTGATGGTCATTTGAACGTCAAATTTAATGCATTGAAGTTGGTGACATCAGCGGCCTTCAAAAATTTGCAGCCCTCACAATTTACAGTTTGGATTTGGCAGTCCAACTTTGGGAGGCCATAACTTGGTCATACGGACTCCAAATTGAGAGAATTTTTTTTTGATTTTGGCTAAAATTTCCTAAATTTTTCAATGGTGCTATTCTTTTCTGGTTTTGGATCATGGATTTTGCAGAAATTGCAGTTTTTGGTGACTGTACCTATCTGATCCCTATTTTTGCAAATTCAGAGGCTTCGTACGGGCTCATACGGACACATTTTCAGGTGAAATTTTTTTTGAAAGTGCATAATCTTTTTGTCTACTTTCCAGATCTGGTATCAGTTTGGAGAAATTTTGTGTAGACATAGTACTTTCAAAAAGTGGTCTATTTTGGCCTATTGTAACACTTGTAATTGATCAGATCCTTAGGTGATCTGCTATCCTATCTTCTTGAGTCTGTTGTAGCTTCATATTTTCAGTTGTAAACATCAAAATCAGAAGTCCACTTTGATCAATTTTGTCAAGTGGCAATTGTACACGCACTAGCTATAAAGTGCCAAATCATCATTTTGGGGGGGGGTTCTTTGATTGAATGAATTGGGGGGGTGTCTTGTGTGCTGGTGTCTCTCTTTTTGTGCTCTTTTCATTTCTGCATCATGGGTTCAATTGCAAAATTAACTCCACATAACTATGCTACATGGAAAGATAATGTATGGAGCAAGTTAATGTTTCAAGGTTTAAATCCTTATGTGGATGGTACAATTAAAAAACCCACTACTGATGATATAACTGCAATAGATAAATGGTCATGAAGAAATTATCAAGCTTTAGGAGTCTTAAGAGAGAATATGTCTCAAGCAGTCATGTATCACATCAAAAACATAAATGATGCTAAAGAAGCATGGGAAAAACTTGAAGAATTGTTTGGTAAAGTGGATGAGGAAATGGGATTCAAAATTGAGATTGATCTCCTCAAATTAGATCCTAGGAACTTTGACACAATTCAAGATTATCTCACCAAAGTCAATGACTATAGAGCACAACTTGATGATTGTGGTAATCCCATAAAGGATGCGAATTTGGTTAGTCACTTGTTGAATCATCTTCCTCCTGAATATGCAGCCTTTGTTTCAAGTTACAATACTCACAAGTTGACTATGGGAAGTGCCTTCATTAAGCCTTCATTTGAGTCATTTTCAGAAATGTTGGTCTTAGAACAAACAAAATTGATGAGTATGGGGATTCTCAAGTCTTCAACTTCCAAGGCATTGGTGGCTAATCATGAGAGTCAAGGCAATCAAAGTCAAAAGAAGAAGAAGAATTGGAAGTCTAAGTCTCAACAAGAAGGCACAACATCAACTTCCACACAACATGACACTTCTACATCACCTCAAAAGGGTGAATCTTCAAAGAAGGAGAAGCGGTTTTGTGCATATTGCAAAAAGGATGGACATGAAGAACACTTGTGTTATAAGAAGGACATTGATGAATTGAAGAATCTTCTTGCCAAAAACAACATCAAATTGCCTTCTAGGATGTCTAACTCAACTTCTTCACCAAATTCAAAAAATGATAAAGGAAAGGGTCACGCATTTGTCACTCAAAAAGGACATGCTTTATATGCTTCTTCAAGTCATGATTTAGGTAGATGGCTTCTAGATTCAGGGGCTTCTCATCACATGGCTTCTTCACAGTCCATGTTTTCATCATTTGAGCCTTGTAAAGGTCCACCTATTTTGATGGGCAATCACACTTACATGAATGTACTTGGGAAAGGAAGTATTGAAGTTAAGGATGGACACTTCAATGATGTGTTGTGTGTTCCACACTTGACGAATAACCTTCTTTCTTTCTATCAAATCACAAATGGTGCTACAAAGAAGACTGTGGAATTTACACCTGATTCAGTTTTCATCAAGGACTTGGAGAGTGGAGCAGTTATTGTTGCTGGGATAGTGGATCACTCTTCTCGGTTGTACTACTTTGTAGATTTTGTTCCTCTTGATGACAGTGATTCTTTAGACAGTGAGTCTTCAGCATATGATGATTATAGCAATGATTCAGATTTTGAGGAGAGTTTTGGCTACTTGAACTTGGGTATTCTCACTCATGATCAAGTTCTTGAGCCTTCTATTTCATCTCCTCCTACTTCTACTCTTGCGCTTGATGATGCTTGCATTCACATAGATTCGGGTGATTCAGTGCAGCAGGATATTCATTGTCTTCCAGACTTGGTTCCATGGGATGACTACTTGACAGACATTGTAGGTTTGTTTTTGGAGTCCCACACTTTAGATTTGGAAGACTTCATTGATGACATTCATCTTCTCTTTGTTGAAGATGATCCTTCTTTAGTTGTTGCGAGGGAACATGCTGACCCTCATATTCATTCTCTACTTGATCATTCTTTTGAGGGTGACGTGATTGTGGATACTTTGATACAACAGTTGGAGGAGGTCACTTTCTCTTCAGAGGAGATACTTGGGTCTTTGGTACATGTTCTACAATCATCCTCAATTGATCCTAATTTGTCTTTTTCAGCAGAGTGGCTTAGTACACATGATTTGGAGGAGGCACCTTTCAGCTTTGACATGGGGACACTTGAGCAGGTTTCAGAGATTCCATACATTTTGAGGTTTCTTCCTAGAGATTGGGGAGGAGGCTTCACCTATACACCTTTGGTCTTATTTTTTCCTAAGGGGAGGAATGTTGTTCTACACTCATGGAGCAGTTTCTACATCGAGCCTAGAGCATCTACCATTGGTGTTCATTCTACATTGAGGGGGGGCTACTTGGTCTCTCTTCCACAACTTCTATCTTATGGGGGGCATATTTTCCTCACATGAGGTCTTCTCTCTCATATTCTATTATTGTATTCATTTCTCATATTCTATTATTGTATTCATCTCTCATATTCTATTACTGTATTCATCTCTCATATTGGGGGAGGGTTTTTCCCATGAGGTTTTCCCTATTTCTCCACTTTATGAGAGATTGCATTGTTCTTGCATATTGTACATGGGTACCTAACATGGCCTAGTAGCCGGGACCCATCTTGCATTGTGAGCTTAAGTGCATTCCCCTAAGTTGCACTTAAGGGGGGGTGTTGGTGTAATTAAGTATTTACTAATTACACTTTACTTAAGTTTACTTAGGATAATGCATTGCATAGTAGTTTGTCTTTGTGACACCTAGGAGTTTGCATTTCATTTTAGCACATGGTTAGGAGAATCTCCACTTTAGGTGGTCATAGTTGTCTTCTCATACCTCTTTGTGTGTGAGATCCACCTTTAGTGCTCTTATCACATTATCATCCTAATCCAATGCACATACTTTATTGCATATTGGAGGATGATCCACCTTTGGTGGACATGTGATTCCACCATGTCTAGTTGATAGCTTATCACTTGCATATCTTCTAGTTATCATGCATTGCCTTTATATTGAGGCATTTCTACTTGTATGTATTCATTCTATTACCCATCATTTGATCATTATTGAATTCTTCATTTGATCATATTGTCTTGTCTCTCTTGTTTGTGCTATCTCTTGAGCTTCTAGATCTTGGCTTGTATTCTTTGCCTAAAGCAAATTCTTACAGTTATATCTTAATGAGTTTGAATAGGAAGATGAGAAGAAAATTAGGTAAGTGGGTGCTCTCATCATATGGCTAGTAATAAAAATAAAATTTTTCAGGTAAACAAATACGATG
This sequence comes from Chamaecyparis obtusa, assembly GCA_027943335.1. NCBI lineage: Eukaryota > Viridiplantae > Streptophyta > Pinopsida > Cupressales > Cupressaceae > Chamaecyparis > Chamaecyparis obtusa. The sequence continues at coordinate 1,270,498 of BSBK01000008.1, read as the reverse complement.
GTGAAGTGGTTAGATTTGGTGATAGCACTCCTAGATTGATCATTAGTAGAGGATCAATCTCTCTTAATGGAAAAACTAACATTGATGATTTTTTGTTTTTTATGGCCTGAAACATAACTTGTTGAGTGTTGGAAGACTTGTAGATAAGGCTTACCTCTTGAAGTTTAAGGATGGGAAATGTACTATCAGAAGTGAAATAGGAGGCTTGATCGTATTAGGTACAAAAAAAGAGGTAATGTGTTTCAATTGATTACTATAGAAGCTAGTTGTTTTGTGTCTAAGGTAGATGATAGTTGGTTGTGGCATAGAATATTCTATCATATCAATTCTGAAATAATTGTGAAGGCCAGTAACACAAATGTAGTCATAGATCTACCAAATATTATCAGGGCTACTAACAATATGTGTAGACAGTGTGTAATAGGGGAAAAAAAAAGAGAGCATCTTTCAGAGAAAATCATATGCAACAAAGGGGAAGCTAGATCTGGTGCATATAGATCTATGTGGTCCTACAAAGACAAGGTCTTACTACAGTGAAAGGTATTACTCCCAAAATATTGTGGATTGCTTTCCTTAGAGAAAAGTTTAAAGATTTTGATAAGTTCAAGATTTATAAGGCAAACGTTGAGAATAAGTCAGGTATGAAGATAAAATGTTTGAGGTCAAATAGAGGTAGAGAATTTACATCTGATTCATTTAATTCATATTGCAAAGAACATAACATATATAGACAGACTTCTACACCTAGAACTCCACAACAAAATGAGATATTAGAGAGAAGAAAAAGAATAATATTGGATGCTATGAGGACTATGTTGATTGAAGGAAATGTAGCACACATGAATTTGAGGGAAATAGTTAACACTATTTTATACACCTTAAACTGCATTTAGATCAAAGAGGTTATTGGTAAGACTCCCTATGAACTATGTTTTGATCATACTCCTTCAGTGGAGCATTCAGATCAGAGAGGTTATTGTAAGACTCCCTATGAACTATGTTTTGATCATGCTCCTTCAGTGAAGTATTTCATAATATTTAGTAGCAAGTGTTATATCAAAAGAGATGATGAAATAGGAAAGTTTGATGCAAGGAGTGCTGAAGGTTATTTTCTTGGGTATTCCATCAAAAGTAAGGCATATAGATGTTTCAATCTAAGATTGAGGAAAATAATTGAAAGTGCTATTGTGAAAATTGATGAGAAGTTTCAGATTCAAGAAAGGATGTATCAGTGTGAACCAATCCTTGAGAACAAGACTAAGAATAAAGATGAAGGACAAATTTTGGAGATTGACAATGGTGTACAAGTTTCTTAAGTGAACAAAAAGAAGCTCCGAGAACACAAAAGGTATTTTTTGATGAACCACCCTCAAAAATAAAATTATTGGTGATGCTAATTAAGGTATGAGAACAAATTCTAAGGATACAAATGAGCTTTGTTTAATCTTGCAAGTTAAACCTAATAATACTGATGAGGCTTGTAAAGATGAATCCTAGATTAAAGCAATGCTGGACGAGCTAGATCAGATAGAGAAGAGGGTGGCTGCAAGAAGTTGGGTGCCAATTTTTGACAAAAAGTGGAAGTGTTTTTCCTATTTTTCAAAATTCTTGTCAATTGATGTCAAAAATTGAGGCACTTAGAGATTGAATCTCAAGAAACTTCACTAATAGAAATTATAGTACTCGGAGTTAGCTTTTCAAATATGTAATTTATTTTAATACCCACATTGCATAAATTAAATTTGGTAGGCATATTTAAAAACCACTTTTTCAGAATGCCTGTTTCAGGACCATACCTCACCCGTGTACGACCACCCTTTTTTGACACAAATAAATCAATATATGTTAATCCTTTTTAGGAAAGATACCTAATACACTATAGATTGATGAGTATATTTTTCCCTTTTTTTTTTTTTGTATATATTTTTTTTTATTAATTTTTAATTGACAATAAAGTATATTTTCAAAACCTCTGGTGTACGGCCACCATAATTTGATGAAATGTTCATATTTTTCCAAAAAAAAAAAATTATCTTGAAAAGAATAGAATGTAGATTGATGCCATATAATTTTTTTTTGTAGAAACCTTAAAACAAAAATGTTATTAAAAGTTTAGTAAACCTCTGTGTTTCACATTTTCATACCTTTTACTATTGATAAATATAGGAAAAATAGTAAAATTTATTATATCATCAAAAAATTTACATTTCTGGAATCATGACAATGAAATCTATAATGGGTTTTCGTTTCATCAAAAAATTCAAATTGAAAGACGCTCAAAAAATTTGTTAAAGACAGAAAATTAATGTTAAAATAACTTAGTCAAATTTCTAGAGGTGAAGACATAGGGTCGGTGGGACCAAGCCTAAATCATGCCTATCCCGTACCAAAAACTGAGGCAAGTTAAAGTTTCCCGCCCCAAGCTATTAGAAACGGGTGCCCGATTTGAAATTTAAAAAAATGGGTGCCCATTTCAAAAGTAATCGTTTAAGAAACGGGCACCCGTTTTTAAAAAAAATGGTTGCCCATTTTTTTTTAAAATGGGTGCACATTTCTAATGAGACCATTGGAAAATGACAGGTGCAAAAGTACAGAGGTACAATGATTGAATCATTATTCAATCATTGTACGACTGTACCCGTGCTCAGATAGAATGTTTTAATAAATTTATACTTGGTTTTGTCTTGTTCTGGATTTGACACTTGTTGGATTAAAAATTCATCCAAATATGGGATCAAAGCAACGTAGAAAGAGACAAAGGATAGAAAATAAAGAAAAGGAAGCAAAACGTCAAAGAGAAAGAAGAGCAAGAATTAGAGAGGGTAGTAATGCCGAAGCTTCGAGTTCAACAGTAGCTTTAAAGGAAGAGAGCATTGAGAACACTATAATGGATGAAGAGCCAGAAAGAGGAAATACAAATCAAGAAAATCCAGGTGCATCTACTAACCCAGTATTGGGTATTGGTATGTCTTCAGAACCCCGCATATATTCTGAAAATGAAATTCGTGATTTATTTCAAGCAGGCTACGAAATAAATGATTTGGATTTTATTCATGGAAGTACAGTAAGAAATGAAAGTCAAACACCAGTTGAAAAAGAAATTGAAACCCCACCTATGACTGAAAATCAAACCCCAACTGATGGTGAAAATAAAAGTACAGCTAAAATTGAGAGTGTGGATGTACACATGGAAACACCAGTTGAAAATGAAACATGTTTAAATGATAATGAAATGGGTAATCTTTTTCAATTGAATAGTTGTGTGTTAGACAATCTTCGTGGCTTGGTTTCATGGAGGCAAATTAGGACATATGCTAACAGATTGTTCAAACAATTTTTTTATAACAAGAAATTTGGGTTTCAATGTCAATTGATGTTACAATTAATGAAAATGACAAAGATGCGGAAAGTGATGAAGAGGTTAGGAGTCAATGTGAAAGAAAAAAAAAGGGACGAGTCTTTGAAACAAGTTGTTTTGACTATTGCTAATGCCTTTGATACAATTGGAAAGAAAAGTCGTTCTAAAGATAGAAATGCGGCACGACGAGCAATAACAACAGCTTTAGTAAACAAATCAACCCATGATAAAAGAATGATGAGTAACATAAGTGGATATCTTAATATTCATCGTAAAACTTTGGCAAAAGCTATGAAGAGAAGAGTTGACTTTGAAAGTGATCCAGCTAACAACTTATGGACCTATAGTGGCAGACTCCTGAGATCTGATATGAAACTTACTAGTGAAGTGAAAACATTGATTGAAAGATTTTGGAAGGATAATACAAGAGTATCGCCAAATGCGAGGGATGTTCTAAAATTAAGAGTTGGCTGAAAAATTCGTGAACCACATCCAAAACACCTTTTGGACATGACTCAAACTGAATTATACAAAAAATTTGTAGATGAAAAGGTGTTATCAATCAGCATAAGTCAAAGATCATTTGAAAAGTGTAAACCTTGGTATGTAAGGGTAAACAAGGAAAGAGTCACATGTTGTTGTAAAACTCATGTCCAATTTCGTTACCATTATGATTTATTTCGATCTATATGTGGTACCATGCATACTAAAGAAATGTTACAGGAATGTGGTATCCAAATTCCACCTCAAGTTATAAAGGAGTTCATCTCAAGTTTGTTTTGTAACCCACATAATGACCAATATTTTCTTTTCAATGCATGTGTTTCTGGTGTATGCAATATATGTGGCAATCTTGCATTATTAGATGAGTATTTTCATGAAACTCCTACAACTGAATTCGGACAACAAATGATTGATGTGCAAAGATTTAAAACTGTTGAATATCCATTGAAGGATGGAAAGGTTGGAAGACGATGTGACCTAATAAATGAAAGCATTAGCGTTCACGCATTCATGAATGAATTCAAGTGTAAGATCATACCTAAATATGTGAAACACTCTCATAATGCTAGATGGCTTGATGAACAATTTCGCATGTGCAAGAATACATTCCCAGTGGGTAGTCTACTTTCAGTAGTAGACTTTGCAGAGAACTATACTCTTGCACCACAAGATGAGATCCAATCTCAATATTATAATTCAGTACAAGTAGCCATTTTTGTTCATATTGTCTATAGGCATGCACCTAATAGTACAGAAGAGGATAAATTTTTTTTGAGGGAGTACCACTTCTATATGAGTGATAATAAACTACACTCATCAGAGTTTGTGCAATACTGCATGGAGACATTTTACGACAATTTAAAGGAGAGACAAATTCAAATGACACAACATCTAATATGGTCAGATAATTGCACAGGTCAATTCAAGAATGCTAGAATGTTTTATTGGTTGAGTAGGACACATAAGAAAACCAATGTTCAACATATTTGGAGTTTTTTTGAAGCTGGACACGGGAAAGGAGAACATGATGGTGCTAGTGCATGTGTTAAGAGAGCCCTTTCAAGAGAACAACTCAAGTTTGAAGAAAAATCCAAATTTAAAAATGCACGTGAAATTGTTGAATGGTGTAGTACAAGTTTATCTACAGGATCAAATCAGAATTCTACAATCAAACGTTTCTTCTGGCTAGTAGAAGAGAATTATATCCTTTCAAGATATGAGTGTGATACGATAAATGGGTTAGCAAAATGGCATTCATTTAGAAGTTCTGATTCTAACACTTGGACTATATGGACTAGGGAGCTAGCATGTTTTTGTCAATTTTGTGTTGCAGGTGAATGGGAACAATGCGAGAGTACAGAATGGGTTGAAGAATGGAAACAAAGATCCTTAACACCTACTGAGACACAAGTTCCAGGTGATTCAACTAGTGAAGACCCAGATCATGCATTTGCATCAGAAGATTATGATCATGTTTTAGATCTTATACAACTTGGTATTTATTTATTCAAATTTACATTTATAAGTGTAGGTTTTTTTACATACATGCATATGAAACTAATTATTTTTACAGGGCATGTGTATGCTGTTGTTGCACCTGAGGATAATGATGAGCAAACTGAGTACTGGCTTGCTAGATGTGTGGAACCTAAGAAAAAGTTGATATGTCATCAAGTAGATGATGATGGTTTTCAGTATCCAATTGGGTCTGTTGTGGTTGTTGGTACATGGCTATGAAAATAGCTAACAAGAAGAAATGGGTTACCAGTGTTTGAGGACTACCAATCAGAAAAGAAAATTATGCAGTATTCTCATTTAGTGCTGGCAACGAATATCAAATTAGAAAGATACAAAGGGAGGCCCACCAATAAAGTCTTATGGACCCTTTCAATGGAAGAGCATGAGGCAATCATAGAAGCATTACAAAAAAGAGAGGATGCAGATGGTACACTAGGTTGAATCAGATTTAGAGACATGTGAGTGCTTTTTAATTATGTTGAAAGTTTATATAGTTAGTTCTATTAGACATTAGACATGTACAAGTTCAATATATTATTATGTCAAATTTGGAGTTAGTTATAATTAATTTCTTGTTTGAATAGGTATCAACTACAACTTTACACATGTGTGACACTCATATGTGGATGGTACACTCTAATAAATCACATGTGTACATGTGTAAGTGTTGTTTAATTATGTCAAGTTTATAGAACTAGTTAGATATTAGACATTAGACATGTACAAGTGATAGATCTTATTATGTCAAATTTATAGTTAGTTGTGCATTAAAGATAGTTTTTCTAATTAATTTCTTATTTGAATAGGTATAAAGTGTACAACTTTACACACATGTGACAGTCATATGCAGGAGCCCTAGAAGATGATACATTAAATTATTTCATTGAATGTTTATTTTATTTTTAATCATATTGTAATTGGGCAAAGAAGTGGGGTTTTCTTACTAGTTCTTTCCCTATGGAGCCCTTGAACTAGTCATATATATAAATAAAAATATCATTTATTGATGTACCATGTGTTATGATTCCTGTATACTTATTAATTTGTTCATTTTTTAATTCAAATTGTACAATTAATTTGATGTGACATATAACTTGAATAATTTGATGTGACATATTAATTAATGATATCCATTATCTAGTTATCTAGTTATCTAGTTATGTAGTTATCTTATTTTATCTCTACTTATAGATTATTCACATTATATTTATTCATGTAGAGTATTTACATGCAATCCATCTTATTAAAAAAATCTTAGATCTAAAACAAATATTCTAATTTAATCTATGACATGTACATATATTGATCAACCAAAAAAAAGCTAATCCACATAACATGTCACTCTAGTCCATATATAACATGTCCAAATAACTAGTCCAAATAAAACACGTCCATAAAACATACATCATTGGTCCAAATAAAACAAGTTCATATATAACAAGTCCATAAAACATGTGAATAGTCCAAATATAACAAGTCCAAATATATAACAAGTCCATAAAACATGTGAATAGTCCAAATATAACAGGTCATAGTCCATATAACATCTAGAAATAGTCCATATATAACATCTGAATAGTCTATATAACATGAAAACACAAGTAACATCTAAGAGCCTGGATCGCCCATCTGATCTATTGTCCTCTTCACTCCACGTGAAGAGGACGGAGATGTATCATCATGTTGTACACCATCAAGTGACTGTAAACATAAATTATGAAGAGATAACATAAGAAGTGGGTTTAAACAAATAATTCACTTACAAACAAAATAAATATTGAATATACATATATCAAATAAATTACCGTGGAACCCTGCTGAGTAGTTTCCTCTGTGGGAGGAGGACCTGGAGTAAAAAACATCGCTGTGGTAATGTCCTGTACAAAACAAATTGCAAATTTATTATAATAATATTCCCTAAAAATGACATGTGTGTCATGATTCAAAAATATTGGAATTTAATATATTAATAACTATGACCTCAAAGGATGATGAGGCCTGCATCTGGCTGGGTCCTACACCATGACCATGTGAAACTATACTCGCTAATGGTTCTGAGGGTACATCAGTAGGGAATGATGTGGTGAAGGCCTACACAATTGTAAAAAATAGAAGTTAATTAGAATATACACATAAATACGTGAGCATGTATAAATAGTTAAATTCAAATTAAAATGCAATATACATACAAGCGGTATATGGGGAGTGTCCTTTGTGACTGATGGTAGAGTACCCATCGAACTGCTGCCAAGGTGGTATGAAGTGTGACCCTACAATATATATTTTGAAAACAAACATTATTAAAGTAAAGTTTCAACAATAAATATTTCTAGGGGTCGAATAGACATGATAAAAACACATACAGTGAAAGGTGCACCAACATCTGAAGCAGTTGAATGGACATGGTGATGGTCCATGGATGTCGTGGTCTCCTCTGCCCCCTGTCCAACAAAAATAGCATATTTTGGTTGATATGGTTTGTGTGTCTGTACATATATATGTAGGCAAAATATTTTATAGAAGCTAGATTACTATTATATAGATTACCTCTGCGCTAGATAAATCCGCTGCGTATAGAAGCTCAACAAATGATGAGATCTCGGGAGGTCGATCCTCTATGTCATCATATCCTCCATGTGCACCCTCTGCATCATCAAATCTATCATCTGGCCCCTCACTCTATGGACCAATACATATGTCCCCGCAGCTGGTACAAACATGTGCTGTGCTCTGGGGTGCCCTAGCCATCCTGAACTGCTCAGCTAAATCACCTGAAAGGGTGCTCAATGAACCAAGAGCAGAGGTGACTTCTCGGTGGTGTACTAGCACTGGAATCACAAGAGCTGAATAAGAAACAAGGGGCTCCTCACATGGATGATTTCTGACTCTATCACTCAGCTTTGCCCCAGGCCTGTCCTGAGGCATGCCTCTACCGACCCCTTGAAATGCTCATGTCAAAATAATTGGGTTTTCTACCCAATTCAAACTCAGCCCATAATTTTCTCAAAAAGTACATGGGGACCTCATGATTTTTGTGTGGTGGATGGTCAAATACCATCCACCACCGCTCCCAAAAGTGCTGTGAAATCAACGGGTGCTTGCACCAACGAATAGATATTCTTGATTTTTTGGGGTTTATTTCTTCCCCTGTTTTTGGATTCTTAAACCACCGAGCAAAATCTGCTTTGGTGATTTTAAGATCATTCACCTGTTTATAGGTGAGTCCATCAGCATAAAATGTTCTCATGGAATCTCTCCATGACTGATAGCTATCCAACTCGTCATCGAGGGACTGGACAGAATGTACTATGCCTTGCATAGTATCTGCAAGGCGTAGTAGATGTGCGGAGGGGTGGGGATCATGTCTAACCATCTCAATGTCCCTGACAATAGAGGCGATATTACACCTCATGTCTTGTCTAAGCTGCTCTGCGGTACGAGGAGGTGGTGGTGGTGGTGGTGGTGGTGGTGGGGGCTGACCTCCTGAATGCCCGTTCATCATGTGTAAACTGCATATATAAAGTATTTGAACGTGTAAATGAAAATTATTTAAACACATGAATAATCTAAACATATATATCTCTATCTTCACATGTACACATTTATAAAGTATTTGAAAATGTAAATGAAAAGTATTTAAACACATGCATAATATATTAGGTCTTAAGGGTGATAGTACGTCCTATTACGTCTTATGAGTACATACTAGCTCCTATTAGGTCTAAAGGGTACATAATAGGTCCTATTAGGTATTAAGGTTACATACTAGGTCATATTAGGTTTTAAGGGTACATACTAGGGTTTAAGGTTCATATTAGGTCAGATAAAGAGAGTTTACTTTGTAAATGTTTATTTCTTTTCAATAAGGTTATATTTTATATTGATTTAGTTGGTTTGTTAATATAATATTCAGATGTAATATTAAACTATTTACTTATTTAATTATTCATATACATTTTTAATTTACTTACATTCTAAACTTGCTACGATGTCTTTGTTTAAAGATATATAATGTATTCCTTTATCAAGGTCAATTTGAAAATAATTACTTTTTAGTACATTGAACATGACGAGAGAGGCTCGACAGAGAGAAGAAAGTTCAAGGGAGAGAGATGAGATAGCGGAGAGAGGAGAGACCTGAGAGAGGACGTGAGGAGAGAGGAGAGAGAGATCAGAGAGAGGAGGTAGCAGGTGAGGAGAGAGAGAGAGAGAGGAGAGAGAGAGAGATGAGAGAGAGAGAGAGAAGAGAGTTAAACGGAGAGAGATAAGAGAAAGAGAGAGGAGAGAGAACATTAGAGAGGAGAGAACATTAGGTTTTCATTTACAATCAATATTAGGTATTAAGGTTACATACTAGGTCTTAAGGGTCATATTAGGTCTGAAGGGTACATACTAAGTCTTAAGGGTTATATTAGGTTTTAAGGGTACATACTAGGGTTTAAGGTTCATATTAGGTCAAATTATTAGGTCCTATTAGATACTATTAAGGGGTTATGAATCATTCTACTATATCTATATCCTAGACAGATCTATATAAAAGTGGGGGGCAATCAAAAACAAGTTAAGCCCATCATTTATGATAAATGGAAGAGTGATGAGGATGTTTGGAAGGAGCTTTCTATAGGGGGTCTAACCTCCTTCACTAAGAAAGTTCATGGGAATGATACTCGAGTTATAGGAGATTTTATTGAATTGATGACCAAGATGATGGTGTGTTGAAGGTATTTGGCCTTAAATTGGTTATCTTAGAGGATTTAGTGGCCAAAGTCTCAAAAACCTTGGTCTAAGGGAGAAATTCTTTTAGGGATAAAAAAGAATTGATGAATCCCTTATAATTTTCTTCTTGGGAAAGGAAAAATAAAAGCTTCAAAGAAGCACTAATCACAACTATGACAGGGTGTCCATTCCTCCTCTCTAGGCCAAGATATCTAAATTTATTATGAGGCATGTTACTTTAAATGGATATTTTACTAGTCTTTTCAGCTACCACTTTGTCATTTTAAACTATTTCAAACATGATAAATATACATATATTCCTTTCTACTTGCCCTCTTTGCATTCCCATAGCATTAAAACTCATAGAAAGAATCCCTCATATCCAGTTCTACATAAGGGCTTAATTTTCCTTATAATGGAGTTTTCTAACTCTATTTTAGTAGCTATAAATCCCCATATGGCTAGGTTAAAAATAAGTCAATTTCTTTCTCAAGGAGTACTTGATGGGTCCTAAGGAAGATTCCTTATTGGATGAGGGTGGGCCTCAATTGGGAAAGAAAACAAACCCAAAAAGGGAAGCGAAGTCCCACTTAAAATATGTAATTTTAGACTATGAGCTTTTTTATTATTCCCCTCTATTGAGTGTGTCCCTGAATCTTTCATCCCTAGTGGGGATATTATAGGTAGGGTAAAATCTAATGGTTCTTCTTTTGTCATGGCCAAAGGAAAACGGAAGGGCCAATTAACTTCATCCTATGCTAAGAAACTTAGATGGGATAATGTGTGTGATGAAGCTTCTCCCCTACCCCCCTCCACCTGTAAATGATGATAATATGGACTTGCATACATGCATATCCCTTCAAGAAATGATACTCCTTTGGAGAAAGGGTCTTTTTTTTATGATAAAGAAAATATAGGAAGGGATGTCAAAGAAACTATGGATGGTCATTGCTCTCTCTTAATTTGGATTGTGTTAGAGCTAAATGCAATTAAGGAAAAAGGAGTTTCCACCCCTTACAATGAAAAGGTTAATAAACTTCTTGTGATGAACCAAAAAAATTTGAAGGGGGTTGAAGATCTTAAAAATTATCATGAGTAGAGAATGAAATCCCTAGAAGATGATAATGTTAAGGTTTGTGATAAATTGAAAGTTATTGTTGTAGTTAGCTGAATGGCTATGGAAACGAGAGAGGCTCGACAGAGAGAAGAAAGTTCAAGGGAGAGAGATGAGATAGTGGAGAGAGGAGAGACCTGAGAGAGGACGTGAGGAGAGAGGAGACAGAGAGATTGGAGAGAGGAGCTAGCAGGTGAGGAGAGAGAGAGAGAGAGAGAGAGAGAGAGAGAGAGAGAGAGAGAGAGAGAGAGAGAGAGAGAGAGAGAGAGAGAGAGAGAGAGAGAGAGAGAGAGAGAGAGAGAGAGAGAGAGAGAGATAGAGAGAAGAGAGTTAAACGGAGAGAGATAAGAGAGGAATTAGAACAAATTTTCATTATGCATCATTAAAACAAAAATAATTTTAGCTACAATTCTAATATAAAATTGGAATTCTAGACTTATGTTCCTTTTTTCAATGAATTTGAGATTAGGAAATATGTATACATGAACTTGGTTACATTATATCAAATTGATAACTTTTAACAATAACAACTAAATACAAAATTGAAAATTAATAAAATATTTGATATCTAGAAAGAAGGGATAACCATTACCCTATATTTACAATCTAGGCTTGAAAGTTTATGTCTAGAGTAGGGAAACCCAATTTGAGGTTGTTTGAATTAGAAGAGTTCTATAGATTCTCAACTAATAGGTCTTATACCTTTTCCTATTTGGAAATAATTAAAAAATTATTAGATATAGTTTGAGGGAATCCTAGTCCATGTGTTTCTATGTATTATAAATGTGAGTCTATCTATCACTATCTAATCTACACACTTGTAACAATATATGTGGTTAGAAATGAACCTACATATATAAAAGTGGAGAGAATTGGTTAGAAAGGATATCAAGGCTTACCTATGTCAAAAATTTAATGGTCTTATCACATGTCCACCCCAACAATCGATGAAGGAAAATAGAGATTATTCCTAGAAAGGAGACAAATTAATCCTTAATGGAAATGCTTTAATAGACAAATGTTACATTAGATATGCAATAGTTGACTTGAAGCTTTAAAAAAATGATATTTATTGAAGGGGTTAAATAATGTATTCATCGTAGAGGAACACATAGAACTTGATTATGATTGTTGAAACTTGAATTTTAGAGAGAGAGAGAGAGAGACAGATGAGAGAGAGAGAGAAGAGAGTTAAACAGAGAGAGATAAGAGAAAGAGAGAGGAGAGAGAACACGATCAGAGAGGAGAGAACATTAGGTTTTCGTTTACAATCAAGTCTACATTTTAGGTTTTCGTAAATACAATTTTATACATTCTAAGTTTTCATTTTCAGTTTTTTACAAATACATGATTTCTAAACAAATTGAAAAGTAAATTAAAACATAAATAAATGAAAAACTATAAACATACATTCATTTTTTAAATAAATTCGTATAATGCTATTTAAAAATAAAAATTAACTTTTTATATGTTTTAGGTTTTCGTTTACAATTTTAAATATGTTTTTGGTTTTCTACGTTTTAGGTTTTCGTTTTCAGTTTTCTACATTTTAGGTTTTCGTTAAATTCAGTTTCATTTTAAGTTTTATTTTCAATTTCATTTTAGGTTTTCATTTTCGGTTTCATTTTAAGTTTTTGTTTTTTGTTTTCATTTTTGGTTTCATTTTAAGTTTTCATTTTCAGTTTTCTACGTTTTAGGTTTTCGTTTACAATTTCGTTTTAGGTTTTTCTTTTCAGTTTCATTTTAAGTTTTTGTTTTCAGTTTCAATTTTAGTTTTTGTTTTTAGTTTTCTACATTTTAGGTTTTCTTTTTTCAGTTTCATTTTAGGTTTTCATTTTCTATTTTCCACGTTTTAGGTTTTCGTTTTCAATTTTCTCTATTTTAAGTTTTTGTTTTCAGTTTTCTACTGTTCAGGTTTTTGTTTTCTACTTTCTTACGTTTTAGGTTAAATTGTTTTCAATTGCACATTATTTCTAAATAAATCGAATAAAAAATAAAAACATACATTTCATAATCTAAGAAAATACATTCATTTTTAAAACGCATACTTAAATAACTATTTAAAACTAAAATTTAACGTTTTACTACTTAAAATGAACACGGAAAATAAAGTAACACACATAAAAATGATAAATACGTACTTGGAACTTGAAAAAATTTGTTTGTGGGGTCGACAAGCGTCTAACAAATGGATAGGCGATTTTGAAAAAATGTAGATCCCATTTCCTGTCGCTAGAAAATGATAGGAAACACACTAAACCAAAAAAATAAATACTTTTACAAAGCGGGCACCCATTTTTTAAAAATGGCCACCCGTTTTGTTCAAAACAGGCACCCGTTTCTTAAAAAATGGGTGCCTGTTTCGTATCATTTGACCGAACCTAAACGGGCACCCGTTTTATTGAAGATCGGAGTGCCGAAGCAAAACGGGCACCCGATTGTTAAGAAACGGGTGCCTATTTCGAGCGGCGCATTTTTCCAAGTCGCAGACTTCCACGGAATTGGCACCCAACTTCTTGCAGCCACCCAAGAATAAAACTTGGAAATTGGTTCCTAGGCCTAAGGAAAAAAATATGACTTGAACCAAATGAGTTTTAAGAAAAATGAATGAATGAAGAAGGAACAGTTGTGAGGAATAAAGATATACTAGTCTACAAGGGCTATTGACAATAAGAAGGTATAGACTTTGAAGAAATATGTGGACCTATTATGAAATTAGAGGAAGTAATGTTTTTCCTTTCTTGTGTAGCACATAAACATTTTGAGGTATATTAGATGGATGCGAAGTTTACATTCCTGAATGGTGATCTTGAAGAAGAAGTATACATAGAACAACCTAACAGATTTCCTTTGATGGAAGATGGCGACATGGGTTGGAAGTTAAAGGACTTGTATGGAATAAAGAAGGCACCAAAGGCCTATTATGCTTGGTTTGATAGGTATTTATTGCATCTTGGTTTCAGAAAAATTAGTGTAGATAGTAATCTATATTTGAAAACTAGTACAAACAGTATTTTGATTGTTGAGGTATTTGTGGATGACATTATATTTTGAGATAATGATGGGATGAGAATTAAATTTTCTAAAGAAATTAAAAGTGAGTTTGAAATTTTGATGATTGGTGAAATGAAATTATTTCTTGGTTTGAAAATAATTTAAAAGAACATGGTATTTTCATCTCACAAACCAAGTATCTTAAGGAGTTGCTAAATAAGTTTGGAATGGAGGATTGTAAGCCAGTTGGGACACCTATGGTGACTGGGAGTAACCTTTCAACTACTGATGAATCTTAAAGTATCTTTCAGACAAATTACAAGTTCATGGTTGGAGATTTATAGTACTTAACACAAACTAGGCTAGACATAGAAAGTGCAGTTGAAATTATTGAGAGGTTCTAAGATAATCATAAGGAGACTCATTTTTCTCCTATTAAAAGGATATTAAAATATCTATACAAAAATAGTTGAATATGATTTATGGTATCATAAACCTGATGATTTCACATCGTGTTCTTATACTAATATAGATTGGGCAAGAAGTATAGATGACTGGAAGAACACTTTTGGAGAATCCTTTTTCCTTGGGAAAAGCTTGGTCTCTTGGTTGATAAAAAAATAGGATTGTATAGCTCAGTCTACTGTTGAGTGAGAGTACGTGGCTACTGCCATAAATTGTACATAGATTGTGTGGATTAAGAAAATGATAAAGGAAATAGGGGTAAGCTTTGAAGAGCCTATTGTAATTCATTGTGATAATACAAGAAGATTGAGCATTTCAAATAATCCTATTATGCATTGAAAGACTAAACATACTTAATCAAATATCACTTTTTGAGTGACAAGGTTGTAAAAAAGGAAGTCATATTGGAGTATGTATCAGTATAAAGGAGAAAATAGTAGACATATTCACCAAATTTTTTCTAAAAGATACCTTTGAATATCTTAGAGGTATGCTTAGGGAGAGAGCCCATATTTGTATGAACTAGATGATACATGAATGCATCAGTCCATTATTTATGAGAGCTATATCATTCCCTGTACTTGATGCTTCGATGCACTCCTCGTGGGGAGTGATCGTAGAATATAATAGAGCACACTTGGGTGACCAAGCACTTGGTTTTTTGTAGGCATAAAGATTTGAAAAAGATACAGCTCGCAGAGGTGGGATGTGCAGAGATGGAGAAAAATAAGAAACTTAGCACACTTTTCCACTTATGTAAAATGGGGATTGTTATATAAATGAAAAATCCTTACTCTGTTAGGGGGGTCAATGAAGAGGTCATTGAGAAGATCTTTGCGTTGACGGTTTTCCATATATATTTCCATAAATTCTAAAGTAGGAGATTGTTGGAATTTTTTTTTCTTGAGGTGTTGACATTCATGTATTTTCATACATGTCCACATATGTTTCAGTTGGTTTCATTGAAGACAAACTGGTTATAATAGTAACAAGCAGGTATGACAGATTGGTACAAACATTGTATGACATTATAGGATATGTGAGATTAGATTTATTATGAAGGATGTATGTATACCTTATGTCTAAATTCATAGATCATTATCTATTTTTCTACATGATTTATGATTTTTTTGGTGAGGACTGGTCACAATGCAGTAATAGAGAATTATGACACCAATGGTCTCTAAGTTTTCAAGATAAATTGGATGCAAGCATTAATTGTGGTATGCAAGTTTGAGGCTCTAAAAAGTATAAATGAAAGAACATTCTATGATATTGTTGGGTTGTCAAAATCTAGGTGACATCAAATAAAGTGTGTGGTCTGGCAAAGACCTATTTGTGGCCAACCAGAGGAGATAACATGCTCATTAAGTTTCTAGCATAGATTATGGATCTTGGTGTGAAAATGCTGATTTGTATTTATTTTGTACTTGTTTAAGATATCATGTGTATCTTAGCAAGGGTCTATGTATTTATTTGTGCATTGGAGAAATCCTGATAGGCTTACCTAATTTCTTATTGTAACCTGTATAAAGGAGAGTCATTCCTTGAAGTCCCACATGGAAATAGAGGTTGCAAACTCATTGTTGGAAGGTCTTTTGGATGTAAAGAAGAGGAAATTCATTAAGTACTTCATTGTAACTACTTGGGAAAAGCTAGTTGTCGTAAGTTAATTCCTTACTATTATTGTATACTCTTATACATTTATTGGGAAAGTTGATCTGGAAGGTGGGGTTAACCTTCAAAAGGTTTATTCAACATTCACTTTGGGCAGTGTACTCAAGCAATGAGCCTATCCTTGCAACCAATTGCAAACAAGGTAGCAAATAATCCTAACAATGTCTCTCCTTTAACAGGGACTCATACTGAATGTAATAATCAATAATTAACAGTACTAGGTTTCCTAACAGGGACTTAATATTTTAGTGCATCATTAATGGGTTCCATCCCCACTAGGGTTTTTCCCTTAATATGGTTTTCCTTGACAATAAATATTTATGTAATGGTGTTTTAATTTTTGTGATCCTCTTATGATTGCATTATCATTTCAGTTTGTTTAAAGTAATGTTTATAAAGCAATTTAAATTTAATATTTGGCATAGAACTAATTTGCCCCCAGTTTCCCATAGTTGTGTTGGCGCATTATGTTTTCTAACAAACCACTCTTCATGTATATCTTGGTGAAATACTTAGCTCCACTCAAACAATCCATAAAATCATCCATCCTAGGAAAAGGAAACCAATACTTAATGATTATATGGTTGATATCTCTCTAGTCAGTACACATATTCTATTATCCATATTTCTTATGTGCTATCACTGTAGGCACTACACATCAACTCATACTTTCTCTAATAAACCCTCTCTATAACAAATCTTTCACTTTCCTATTGAGTTATTCATTCTCTACTAGTGTTATCCTATAGGCTTCTTTATTAGGCATACTAGCCCCTAGTACATAATTTATACAATGACTAACACTTTTCACCGATGGTAACCCATCAAGGACATTATTTGATATAATGTTATCATAATCATTCAAAAATCTAGTCATTTCCTCAGGATTTTCTTCTACCAAGACTTTCTCCTTAAAATCCTTAGGTGCTAAAGAAAAACACACATTATTATTCTTTATGCCATCCAAAAATTCCTACCACCCACTAGACAAAGCCTTGCAGTAGTACATACTTCACTCTTAATTGGTTCCTCTAATGGTAACAATTTTTTTTCATCACATTAGAAAAAATGGTGTAAAAATTCCTTATACCATCATGCATAGCTTACCTATCATTATTACATGGCCTATCCAACAACATATGACACACATCCATATGTATAATATAACTTAAAACAGAATCATATACTTCTCAATCTTGGATTTAACTAGGCATTTTTTACTTACCATGACCTTGTGTTCATATTTTATCCATGCAAACTAATTGGGTTTAGGATGCTTCAACCTCTGCAACTTCAATTTTTTAACCAAATCCTTTGAAGAAATTTTATCAGAACGACCACTTTCTATGACAACATTACACACATTTCCTTGCACCTTACATCTAGTTCTAAACAATGTTTTCCTTTGTACTCATTCCTTTTCTTGTTCTCTATGATATAGGAGTCTCCTAGTCATCAAAATTGCACCTTCCTCTTCTTGATTTTTGTGTAATAAACCAGTGGATTCTTCATCAAAAAATTCTATTGTCCTACTACTTTTTGACTTCTTATCATAATTATCTTTCTTACATTCAAAGGTATTATGTCTTACTTCATCATTTTTAAAACAAGTACTAGTTGACTTCCTTATTTCACCACTACCTTGTCATCCATTTTGGTAGGAACTCCTTTCATTCCTCCTATATCAATCATTGTCCTTAAATTATGAATAAATTTTTCCATGATCAGTAGAAGATCTACCTCTTCCTCTCTGAAACCTTCCTCCTCTATCTCTTTGTCTCTCCTCATACCTCCTGTTTATCTTCTCTTCAACTTTCAAAGCCCACTTGTAGGCCTCTTGCACACTCCTAATATGCAACAAGTTCATTTAATCTTGTATGGACATCTTCAAACTATTAAGGTAGCCAACAACTTGTTCAACCTCATCATCTATATGGCCTGATCTGTGTTCAACTTGTAGAAATCCTCACTATAACTCTTAATACTTAGGTCTATTTGCTTCAAGTTTTACAACTTCCAAAACAATATAACTTGGTAATGCTCAGTAAAAAACTTAGCCTTCAACTTATTCACCATCCTATCCCAAGATTTGATCTTGTCTTTACCTCTTCTCTATCAATTTGTCTATATATGTTCCCACCATAAGGATGCATGTCCTTTTAGATAAGTGCAAGCACACTTTACTTTCTTCTCTTCACTAGTCCCTTCCAACCTAAAATATTTATCCATCTCTGTGATCCAATTTATCAATTCATCACCATCTAGGTTTCCATGATAATTAGGTGGATTGAAATGAGGTCTCATATTAACATTAGTCAAGGCTCTTATGAACCTCTCCTCTTCATGATTCAACTCCGATTGCGCCTTATTATTCTCTCATTCCATTGCTTGATCATTATCTTGTCGATATCCCTCTTCATCACTTGCATCTTCTATATGATTCCCTCTCCTCTACGCAGTATCTTCTACTTCCAATCTGGTAAAATTTTTTCTTAATAAATATAAAACCACTAGATCTTCTTTCTTTTCTCCACCTATAGCATTTCTCCTAGCCATTTTACAAACCCTTGAAGATTTAGGTCAAATTGTTTCAACCACCACCCTATAAGAAAGCCTTGGATTGTAAAAACATGTTTTGAAATGACTTGATCAAGTCAAGGATGGAGAAACCTACAAGAGATTAGTCTAATCCTTTCAGCCAAAACAATGTAATGGAAATAATAGAAAATATAGAAAGAAAAGAAAAATCATCCTTCAATTATTATCATAAAATCAATTACAACCGAATTGCAACATGTAGTCTCACATGCCTGATTATGATTAGAAATATCTCACAAACCCTAGCTAAACTATGACCAAATAATCTTATGAAAGCCACATATCCCTTAGGAATAAATCCATAAGCTTATGTAGCCATTACAATAATTGATTGGCCTAGAAAAGATCACATTTCCTAATAATTAATAAAATATAATACAATAAATAGGTCAGAACCCAAATCATTTGGAACAACCTCCAAGAAAGAAAATAAGAGATATGATCATATAATAAAGTCAACCTAAAACATAAATATAAGTTGGCATGATCACAACTAGAAATTCCAATTGTTAGATAAAAAAATAATCAGAAATACAAAGACTGAATGTAAAATGAAGAACATGATGGTCTCACAAAGAATCTGTAATAACTAACATCTAATGAAATAAATGAGGTGAGATCATAGGATAAGATCCAAAACAAAGAATGAACACACTATAGTGACCGCAAGCCAAAATAAAAAGCACAGATCCACCACAAACCAAAACACAAGACTAATCAACAAGAAACCTAATATTTTTCTTTGATGCAAGAATGCTTAGAACCCAAGATGCTCCTAATTAACTAATACATGTCCACTTGTGGAAGGAATTTCTTAGGAATGTAACTTCACTTCTTTTTTTCTAAATTATTGACTTCCATTAAAAAATGAGAGCTTGTACATGTGAATAGAGTGGAGAAACTATAAAATGAAGCCATTTCAATCACAAAAAATCATTCCAGTTACAATAATTTGACATATATCAATTAATCACTTAGAGCATTAGAAGCATAGATAAAATTGTGCATGGACACTCTATTAGGACTTAGCACAACCAAGGCTTTAACTATTTTATAATTTGAGAAATTGATAAATGACTCATGCATCTAATAAATACAAATTATGAAATAGTCTTGACACCTATCAAATGGATAGTATGTTACCATTTGCTAAAAAATAAGGACTAGCATTGTATTAATGTCAATATAGTATCTTAGTTCATGGGGTTATTATTGGACTTGGGTGAGCCTAAGGATATAATTGCTCATCTTACTTTTGGCCTATTCGGTAATGATTACATAGAGTGCCTTGATGTTGTCTTACAATAGACACAATATGGAATTGGTCTTTGTCTATCAACCGACCAAAGGGTTTACTTGGAGAGGGATGTGGTGGTGTCTTGGATACTCTTCATTTAAAAAAAAAATCACTAAATCCATTGGTCTTCATACTAAAATTGTGCTAGACATTTACTGTCCTTTCAAAAGAGGCTCACCAACCTTCATAGATACATTAAACAATGACAGATTTATGAATTTTATGCCTAGATGATATTTGAGTAGGGTTTGGACACATTGGATAGTGACAAAATCTAGGAAAAAAATGTCTTTATCTAAAACAAATAAAGATAGGAGGACAACAAGGATGATACCCCTACTAATTCACTAAGCCTAATGGCCTACTAGTTCTTGTTCCTATTAATACACAAAGAGAATACCAATAATCTAGTTTTTAAAATATTTTGCTCATGTTAAGTGACATAAAAGCATGTATACTTGTACAAATTCTCCTTCTACATGAAGTAAATATATATATCTATTCTCTAAAATGTTTCCTCTTATAAAAAATGTGTCTTTTAATTTTTGTGTGTTTTCTTACCAATTTATTGTAATTGTTCTACATTATAAGCGCCTGAAAAAGTGTTTCTGAATAGGTAAAATAAATTTACATTTAATTTTTTTGAATTTATTTTTCACCTTTTCATGCACAAAAGAATTAATTCTACTATATACCATATTGATAAATAGAACAATCATTGGGCTTCATATCACAATAGTTCTAACTACACTGAAGGATACTGTTCCAAGTTGGGGTGGTGATTTTTTGGGTTGTGGAATTATCATGTTGTTCTTGGAACCCATAGATAATGATGTTCTTGAACAACATAAACCTAAAATTATTGGTGTCATCTCTACATAGAAGCTTTCATGTCTATCCAAACCATTTGCATGGCTTACGACTCTCGCTATCTCATTCCATGGTCAAAATTTGGTGGAGTATACCTTATGGAAATAGACAGAATACTGCACCTAGGAAGAGATGAATAATCATTGAGCATAACATGCTCAAATATTTTTCTTCTATTTTTATTATCATTAGCATTAGCATTGGAAGGATTTGTAGGGTTTTAGAAACCCATTTTAAATGTCTAGATGAAGGTATCCATAATTTAAATGAGAAGACTTTTGTAGATCATCCTTGCATGATATTATAAATAAAATGGTTTTAGATATGTTTGCATGCAATGACTTCTTCTCTTGCATTCAATGAGTTCTTCTCTTGGATCCAATGACTACTTCTCTTCCATGCAATGATTTCTTCTCTTCCATCCAATCTTTTTTCTTGTTATAATTTTTCACTCATAGAAGAAAATCCCATCTCATTAGAGGAATGCCATGTTGATTTAATTCAAGCCACCAAAAAAGGTTACTTGCAACTTTTAGTTCCTTAATTTAGTAGATTTCACATTGGTTTTTTTATTAGAAGTGATTCGGCTAAGAAGTGGGTTATATGGATGAGATATAAAATTATCACTAGGGTTAAAGAACACATTTTAAGATCTAATTTTCTACATAGGCTATTCCTATTTTTTTTGTCTAATCATTATTACCATTAGCTATAAGAAAATAATAAAATTTAGACCTAATTTGATAACATGAACTACATGTTGAAATAAATCTAATTTCTCCCACCACCAATGGAGCCAACTGTGAAGATCAAATTTAAAAATATAATTTTGTTCTTATCCTCTCTGCACAACATCAAATGGTTACTGGCCTTGTACTACAAGCTTTGTCACTACTAAGAGATTAGAAGATAATCTTATTTTCAATAGTAGGAATATGACATTTCTACAAAGTTAGTTATCTACAACATGAAATATTGTATGTGTTCTTTCATCATATTCCTCTCACTATCAAAGAAGAGCTCATGTCCATTAAATTTGATTTATACTTATCTTTCTCTATTGAAAATCATATTTTTTGTTTGTTGTATATTCCAAGTCTCTCAACCGCCTCTACTCACTGACTGTAGAAAATACAACTTACAAATATGACTTATGTGCAACTTTCTTGATGCAATTTTTTCTGAGCATACAAATTTGATATCTCGGTGAACTTTATAGAGCTCTATATTTTATATTAGTTTTTTATTCAATCAATAAAATTCTATTTTTGGACGTTGTAGCATACATTTTTGAATGCTCTATTACTTCACAATCTTTGTTCATTTGTATGCTCTTTTTTGGCAAAGTTTATATACTTTGTTTTATGTGCTCTAATTTTCTTTCCACTGCATCCATCAGTTTGGTATTAGAGGCAAAGATATTTCAAGATCGAGAAGAGCCAAGTTGAGGTTTTTTAGTGTGATTTATTTAAAGATAGTGAAAATATGAGTGAGTTGAAAGATTGCTGAGAAAAGGGTCATTATATTTTTCATATGAAGATTCTAGCCATTTGAAATCAAAACTAACATGGCTTCAAATATTTTTCCAATTCTTACATTCCTATTGTGACTGAGAAAAACTATGATTTCTTGTCTATTAGAATGAGAAAATTTCTTTGCACTGATGGTCTTTGGGGATTCATGACTAATGGATTCATAGCAGAGTTGGCCCTATCAAATATTGATCAAGATTTTTTGAAGGAGAATCAAAAAAGAATAATAAATCTCTTGGCCTTATACACCAAGGCTTAAATGAGACTATATTCCTAAAGGTGTCTAGTATAGAAACTTCGAAGAAGGCTTGGGACACACTTGAAACTTGTTACTAAGGTATATCTAAGGTCAAGAATGTTAAGTTGCAAAATTTGTGGAGAGATTCTGAGAACCTGAAGATGAAAGACAATGTGACTGTGGATGGTTTCATTACATAGGTAATGAATATTATCAATCAATTAAGACACTAAGGAAATGACTTCTTAGATAAGAGAGTGATTGAGAAATTTCTTAGATATTTACCAAAGAAGTTTGAAACTATGGTTGTCCCCATAGAAGAGTTTAAGGACAAAAGTCAAATGCTTATAGATGAACTGACTGGTTCTTTGATTGCATATGAATCAAGAATGACAAGGTATGATGATAATCCATTGGAGAATACTTTCATAGCTCAACTAAAAGCTACTAAAGGTAGAGATAGAGGCCGTGGAAGGTTTGGCAACAATGAAAGAGGAGGAAAAACTATTAATTAAAGAGAAAATAGAATTTAGAATATGAAGAGAAATTTCAAAGGAGCCCTCCAAACTTGAGGGGTTCGAGTAACAGGATAAATTGGCAACAAGGAAACCAAAGGTATGATAAGTCAAAAGTACAATGTTTTTATTGCAAAAATTATGGTCTTTTTACTACTAAGTGTTGGAAGAAGCAAGTAGATGCTAGTAAACAATCTACACATATTATAGAGGAATCTGGAGATAATCAAAAACTTATGTTTCAGACATGTAATGTAACCCAAGAAAGTTCAAATGATATTTGGTTTTTAGACAATGGGTGTAGCAATCATATGACTAGAAACATAGAGTTATTTGCTAAATAGATACCAGTATTCAGTTTGAGATAAAGCTAGGAAATCATAACAAGGTGAGTATTATAATGGTAAAGGATTGATTGTAGTATATATCAAGAGTGATGAAATAAGAATAATAGATGATTTTTATTATGTTACTAATTTAAAATGTAATTTGTTGAGCATTGGACAACTAATAAAGAAAAGCTACAAAGTGTTCTTAAAAAATGAGGCATGTCCAATCATTGATAAGTATCCAATCAATCGGCTGAAAGAAAGAGTAGAGATGACTAAGATTAGAATATTTCCACTAACTAAAAGAAATCAACTATTTAACTCTTTGAGTGCTTATAAAGTTAAGAGTTTACATGAACCATGGTTATGGAGTTTAAGATATGGCCATTTACACTTTGGTGGTCTAGATTGGTTGCAAAAAATGATGATGGTGAAAGGGTTGCCCAATATTCAACAACCAACAAGCTCACGTAAAAGTTGCATACTTGCAAAACATCATAGAGAGAGATTTTTTTCTAGAGATTCATATAGAGAAATCGCTCCATTGGAGATTATACAAAAATTTGTGTGGACCAATGCAAAAACCATTATTGACTAGTAATAGTTACTTTTTAACCTTTATAGATGATTATAGTTGTTATATTGTGGTGACTAATTAGGGAATTACCGTACACTTTTCACCCTGCCCTCGCTAACTTATTGTAACCCTAAAGCAGAAAAAAATAAACTTGTATAAAATTTCTTAGGGTTAGGGATTTCATTATGATGAATGTTTTTAGTACCTTCTTGTGGTGGTATTGAGCTATAAGGGATTACAGATTGTAACCAGGCTGTAATCACTGGATAATAAAATATTGGACTCACTGTTGGTGGACATAGCCCAGGGATTGGGTGAACAACGTTAAATCTTTGTGTCTTGTGTTCTCTTCTATGTGGTTTACTTTTTTCTGATATTGGTTATATGTGCATGTAAGTGTTATTTATGTCTTGTTAATCCTAACAATAGTTAGAAGACTTGGATTTATCTTTTGAAGAAAAGGTATAAAGTTTTTGGTGTATTCAAAAGGTTTAAAGTTATGATTGAAAATGAGAGTGGAAAATATATTAAGGTTCTAAGATCAGATAGAGGAGGTGAATATATGATAAATAATTTCTTTAAGTTTTTTTAGGATCATGGAATCAAGAGACAATTTACTACTCACTTTACTCCACAACATAGTAGAGTAGCTGAAAGGAACAATGAGACCATTATGAATATGGATCAAACTATGTTGAAGGAGAAACATCTATCAAATGATTACTGAGGAGCAGTAGTTATTTGTTAAGTTTATATCCTAAATAGGATTCATACTAATAGTGTGAATGATGCGGGGGCATCCAAGGTTAACGTAGAGGCATGTTGTGTCCTCGGTGAAACTACATAGGTGTTTGTGTTTTTGGTCGGTGTTACTCGGTTGCAGCCTTAACCGATAGTCTCGATCATTGAAGGAAGCTCGGTCACTGAAGGAACTCGGTAGTCCCTGGTACTTGGTGAAAGTGTTACTCGGTCATGCCTATGGTGCTTGGTCAATACTGGTGCTCGGTGATGCTTGGCATGCTCAGTTAATTTACTAATGCTTGATAGTTCTGACTTACCGACCAGAATTCTGTGTGATTTGTTGAGTTGACTTGGTGCATTTATTGTTGGTAGCCATTGTTTTGGGCCAACATGCTAAATTAAATGTTTGTATACAATTTGTAAGACAACTTGTATGGCATTTAATAATTGTTAGCAAGAGTTAAGGGTTTCATCTTGTTGACTTGTGCCTGATGATTAGTATTTAAGTAGTATTTGGGTAGATGTTTAAGGATGGGACTTAGCAGATATGGATCTCAGATGCGAAGCTTGGGAGCTGAAGTTGGTGAAGTTGTGGAAACGTTCTTGGTGATCTTGTAGATCAGATTGTAATTTGATAGTTGTTTATAGCAGAGCTAGGGGTTTGCATACTTGGAGACAAGGAGATTGCTTGGAGGCTTGCGAGCTCAAGTTCAGATCTACCTTAGGGTTTCCATTAGCTTTTAATTTTCTTCAGAGCTAAACTAGCTGGTGTTTGTATTGGATCTAGTTGTGGATCTTGCGGAATTGTTTTCTGATTGTAATTGGCCCTAACCTGGAAGGCCTTACAGCCAGGCATGTTAATGAAAATTAGTGTTAAATAATTACTTTATGTTGCCTTGTTGAGTATTCCATTGTGTAATTCTGTTGGCTGCAAAGTTTGAACTGCCCTTAATTGGATACACCATCCTTGACCGCGTCAAATGGTATCAGAGCGAGGTTAGTTCTTATTGGAGCTGAGAGTTGATCTTTTGGAAGAAAAATATAACCTAGCAAGGTTGATCTTGCGAAGTTGATCTTGTTGGTGCAGAGATCGTATGATCCTGATTACAGATTTGTGGCACTAAACTTGTGAAATTGTGTCCTAGTTGTTTGCAAGATTGTAGATTGTGATCTGACTTGCATCTAACTTGGAAATTGTCACAAGGTGGTCACTAAGGGTTTGTTACAGAGGGTTTCTCTTATCTTCAAGGATGCCTCTGAGAAGATTGGACCCTAGAGTTATTTCTAATCTTTGTGATACTGTGGAATCCCGGATCATAGAGAAAGTGAAATTAGATTTTAGATATGAGATGGAATTGATGAAGAATAACATGGTCACTGAGATCATGAGAGTTGTTACTGGTATACCTTAGAATGTTGGTACTGAGGATGGCTATGAAGAATTTGTAGAACAATTTGAACCTGCTGGATCTAGTGGTGATGACTAGAGGGATAGACCTGGTGAAGATAGAACTACTTGGTTATCTAGATCTGCTACTCAGTTTAGTAATTACTGAATGGAAGTTTCTACTTTCTCTAGTACTTTGAAACCTGACAATATGATTGATTGGATTGGTGAACTTGAAGATTTCTTTGAGCTGGAAGAAATTGAAGATCCTAGTCGGGTGAGATTAGCATAGACAAAGTTGAAAGGACATGCTGCTCTTTGGTGGAAAGAACTACAAAGAGATAGAGAGGATGAAGGTGAAACAAAGATCAATCAGTGAAGATTGACGGTGACAAAATTGAAAGCTAAGTTCATACTAGTTGACTATGAGCTTGACTTGTTTAAGAAGTTGTAGAATTTGAAACAAAAGGATTTGTCTCTTGAAGATTATACCAAGGAGTTCTACAAACTTACTATTTGGTCTAGACATAGAGAACTTGGTAAGAAAAAGGTAGCTCAGTATGTGAATGGTCTGAGATTCAATATTTAGGATGAGCTTGGTATGCTAAAGATTGATTCTTTTGAGGATACTTATCAGTATGCTCTATAAGAAGAAGATAAGTTGAAGAGGAAACAACCTAGTAACTTCTGAGGGAAGGAGAAAATTGATCACTCGGTGAAGGATAAACCAACTGATGCAGAAGATGAATAGAAACCTATGGAACCTAAGAAGAAGACATGTAGAGTTATCTTTAAGGGTACTTGTTATAATTGTGGGGAGGAAGGACACCATTCTTTTGAGTGTACACAGAAGAAGGTTGATCGATGAACTACTATGATGAATGAGAACATTCAGAATGAACCTAAATCAAAGAACTTGTTGCTTCAACAAACATTGCTCGGTACAAAGGATGAACCTTGTCAAAGAAGTAACTTGTTTAGGACTTGATGCAAGACTGAAGGTAAAATTTGTGATGTTATTGTTGATAGTGGTAGTACTGATAATCTTGTTGCTGAGGACATGGTTAGGAAACTTGGTTTGAGTAGAATGAAGCATCCTTGTCCTTATAGGCTTGGCTGGTTACAAGATGATCATGCTCCTGAAGTTAGAGAATAATGCTTCATTGATGTTCAAATTGGCCAATATAAGGATCTTGTGCTATGTGACATTGTGAAGATGAATAGTTGTGATATATTGCTCGGTAGACCTTGGCAGTACGATTACAGAGCTATTTATGACTGTGTGAAGAATGTATTTATTGTTGAGAAGGATGACAAAAAGTTTTCACTGATGCCTTTGATGAATACAACGCTCGATAGGAGAAGCCTGAGTATCGGTTCCCAAGTTGAGTTGGTGGATCCAGAGAAAATAAATGATTAGTTTTGGAGATTGACCTGTGCATTATCAAGAAAGGACTTGAAGAGATAGAGGAAACTAAAGTGGAAGAATATGCAAGCAGAGAAGATGGAGGACTTGTATGTGAGGAACCAGTTCGGGGTTTATGTGCTGAACCCTAGAAGATGTTCTTCTTACATATGAACATTTTTTGGAACTTGGGGTGCCTAATGTAGGGGCATCTAAGGTTAAGGTAGAGGCATGCTATGTCCTCAGTGAAACTGCATAGGTGTTTGTGTTTTTGGCTAGTGTTACTTGATTGTAGTCTTGACTGACGGTCTCGGTCATTGAAGGAAGCTCGGTCACTAAAGGAGCTTGGTAGTCCCTGGTGCTCAATCATGCCTGTGGTGCTCAGTCAATACTGGTGCTCAACGATGCTTGGAGTGCTCGGTTAATTCATTGATGCTCGGTAGTTCTGACTTACCGAGTGGAGTTCTGTGTGATTTGTTGAGCCAAATCGGTGCATTTATTATTGGTAGAAATTGTTTTGGGCCGACATACTAAATTAAATATCTATATACAATTTGTAAGCTGACTTGTATGGAATTTAATAATTTTAAGGAAGAGTTAAGGGTTTCATCTTGCTGACTTGTGGCTAATGATTAGTATTTAAGTAGTGTTTGGGTAGATGTTTAAGGATGAGACTTAGCAGATCTGGATCTTAGATGCGAAGCTTGGAAGCTAAAGTTGGCGAAGTTGTCAAAAAGTTATTGGTAATCTTGCAGATCAGATTGTATTCTGATAGTTGTTTATAGCAGAGCTAGGGGTTTGCATACTTGGAGACAAGGAGATTGCTTGGAGGCTTGCAAGCTCAAGTTCAGATCTGCCTTAGGGTTTCCATCAGCTTTTGATTGCCTTTAGAGCTTAACTAGCTAGTGTTTGTATTGGATCTGGTTGTGGATCTTGCAAAATTGTTTTATGATTGTAATTGGTCCTAACCCAGAAGGCCTTATAGCTATGCATGTTAATGAAAATTAGTGTTAAACAATTACTTTATGTTTCTTTGTTGAGTATTCCACTGTGTAATTCTGTTGGTTGCAAGGTTGGGATTGTCCTTCATTGGATCCACCATCCTTGACTGTGTCAATGAAGCACCACGTTCCTTAGGAATCTTGGAGCGGTAAGAATTGCAACGTATCTCATTTGAGGATTTCTGAGTGTGTGGCTTATGCAGATGTACCAAAGAGATGAGAAGGAAGATATATGATGGGAGTGAGAAGTGTAATATTTAATTGGATACAGTGAGGAGTATAAGGCATATAGACTCTATAATCCCATCATAGGAAGTATATTATTAATAGAGAGGTTGAGAAACACAAAGAAATACTTGTATCTCAGGGGTTCAGTCAACATCCCAATATTGATTATAATAAAACTTTTGCATCTATTGCCAAACATGACACAGTGAGAATGGTGTTGGCTATTGCAGCACAAAATAAATGACAAATACATCAATTGGACGTAAAGTTTTCATTTTTAAATAGATTTTAGGAAGAAGAGGTTAATATTAAACAACCATCAAGATACGAGGTTCAAGGACAAGAAGATAAGGTCTATAAGCTAAATAAGGCGTTATATGGATTGAAACAAGCTCCTAGAGTATGGTAAACCAAGATTGATGAATACTTGAATAGTAGAGGATTTGGTACAAGGCCAAGCGAGCCAATCTTGTATTCAAAGGTAAATCGAGAAGGTAAACTTTTAATAGTTTCCTTGTATGTTGATGATTTGGTTTTTGCTGGAGATCTCTCTATAGATGACTTTAAGATTGCCATGGAAACAAAGTTTGATATGAAAAATTTAGGATTAATAAAGTATTTTCTTGGTATTGAAGTTACTCAATTTGAAGCTGGTATTTTTTATATGTCAAACTAAGTATGCAAAATATATTTTGAGAAGGTTTAGGATGTTGAACTATAAGCCAGCTAGAATACCAATGACAACTAGTACAAAACATACTAAGAAAGATCAAGGGTGAGATTTTGATCTAACTTTATATAAGAGATTGGTTGGAAGTCTCATGTATTTGACAACATCAAGGCCGTTGTTGGGATAATTGGTTATACGAGTTATCATGTAATAAAGTATTATGTTAATCTCAGTTGTTAGTAACCGAGAGGTTCAACAGTTACGATGCGACAGTTCGGTTGTGTCCCTCCGAATGTTATATGTATGAACTTGAGTAATTTTTGTTTACTCACCGCCATGGTTGTCCGCGGTGGATTCGGTGGTCTGGCACCTCCTGTGCCAGCACTCGTAACCACACTTCCTTGAGTACTATGTGTATTATGGGCTGGTGTCACTTGCCCTTACGATAGTTGTGTGACTAATGGGACCATGCCGTGTGGAGTTCTTGGTTCCAATGGAGGGTCTGCCTATGCATTCGTAGCACCTTCGATAGTACCGTCCTCTCCACCAATTTGGTTCTCCACACCTGGTGTATGGTTTAAATCTTCAAACCGGTCTCGCTCTTCCTACAGTAAGACTTTTGTCAATTGTGTTTCTTTGAGTAGTTCTTCTCTAATCTGCACTCTCCAATTCTTTGGTGAAGTGAACTATTCTCCGTCGGCCTGTGCACCCTCTATACCACTTCTGGGGTTCCCTTCGGGCAACCCTTCGGCAAGCTGGTCTTTGGCGAGTTGCCTTAGCCTATACTGATGTTCACATTGCTATGCGGAGATCAAAGCAATGTGTGCGGCCTCCCCTTCGTCATCTATTACTTTCTTATTTCTATCCTTATTTAAAGTATTGGGCATCAAGACTGAACAAAAAACATTGCCTTACAATCAAAAGAACACTTATTTTTTATTTATTCATGTTGATTTACAACATTTCCAATTGCATTACAATTTTTTATGTGTTCCCTTCCTTCTTCCATTCATATTTCAAAGACTCCGACTATTGCCATCGCCTTCTTCCTGATGGCGGAGGTGCTCCCGAGCATGGTATGCATAGAGGATTTCTTGGCGGTGTTCCTCTCGGGCAATGTCCTCCTGGAGAGTGCATTGTGCCAATGCTGCTTTTGCTAGCAATCGAGGAAGATGATTCAGTAGTCGATTAGCTGCAGGGTTAGCCCCAATCGCATCCCACATGATGCCTATCGAAACTTCCTTGCTCGTGACTTCTCGTCAAACGTAGGTTTTGATTGCTACTTGGAATAAGATTCTAAATTATCGTGTTTGGATATCTTCCCCTTCGTACAACTCTATATGGGCATCATCTGCTTCCGGATTTATCTCACCAACAGGTAAGCCCATTCTATCCACACACCATCTGAGTGCGTCTAGGCAACGGTGCCAGATGTTTACCCTTCTGGGGTAACAGACAGTAATTGCATAGCCATAGTCAAATACTCAGCATGTAATATAAAAGACTATTGTATTGCTATAATCATAAGAGTTTTCATACATATAACATCAGGAGGGACACAACCGAACCATCGTGTCGTAACTGTTGAACCTCTCGGTTACTAACAACCGAGATTAACATAATACTTTATTACATGACAACCTGTACAACCAATTATCCCGACAACAAAGGCCCACTGTAATGTTTTATGTGCATTTAATATCTAGGTTTTTGGAATCTCCTATGAGCACTCACTGGAAAGCTAGAAAAAGAATCTTAAGGTATATTGTCAGCACAATTTTTTTTGGCATTTTGTATACATAAATTTTAGATTTTAAATTGATCGTATTTTTTGTTGGTGATTTTGCAAATAGTGTTGATGACAAGAAAAGCACATCGAGGTATGTGTTTAGTTTTGGATTGGATGCAGTAGTATGGGCATCAAAGAAGTGGCTCATTTTGACTTTATCATCAACTGAGGTAGAATATGTTGCAATGACAACAGCGGCTTGTCATACTGTTTGGATGAGAAGGATTTTGACTGAGTTGCTACGTGAACATGAAGAGCTGACTTAGATTTATTGTGACAACAATTCTGTCATTGCTTTATTAAAAAATCATATTTTTCATTAGAAAAGTAAGCATATTGATACTAGGTTTTGAAAATTGGTAAATGGGAATGAAATCTGTATGGAGTTTTGCAAGTTAGAAAATTAATTTGCAGATATATTTAAATCTGATTAATCCTTATCTTGCTCTGTTGAAAATCAGATTTTTCTTTTTTGTATACTCCAAGTCTCTCAACTGCCTCTACTCACCACCTATAGCAGATGCAACTTACAAATGTGACTTTTATGCAACTTTGTTGATACAATTTTTTCTGAGTATTTATATTTAATATATCAGACACCTCTGTAGAATTCTATATTTTGTATCAGTTGTTTATTCAATCAATAAAATTCTATTTTTGGATGCTATAGCATACAGTTTTGAATGCTCTATTCCTTCATAAGCTTTGTTCATGTGTATGCTCTGTTTTTTCTATGTTTATATGCTCTCTTTATGTACTTTATTTTTCTTTCCAATGCATCCTTCACTACATTCAAGTAACGTGTACTCAAATATCCACCCGACGCCCTATGGAAGGAAAAACAATTCACAATTATATTTTTTAAGTGGTGCACATGATCAGAAAGTGCATTATGAACGGTGCTCCTTTATTTCCGAATACGTAAGATGCAGATTGAAGTGCACGCATGCCGTTTGTATAATATTATTTTTACAGTAAATGCAACTTAAGGCGGTATCCTCGGGAATCCACGTTCTTTCATAGTGCGCATTCCGTTAAATATCCACAAAATTTAAGCATGAGAAGATTGATTTATCTAAGCATCCTATGTAACAACAGAACGATGAAATAAATTAGGTTGTTTAGTAGCGTACACTAAAATACATAAGCTTAAAACTGTGCCAGCAATTGTTATAACTATACCTTTTCTTGCACGTTTCCTCTAACCTCCATTCTTTACAAGTATTTTGATTAAGACATAGAATTTAATAAACACAGAGACTATTCATGTAGCTGGATTGGGAACTGAGAGAAGGAATAGAATTCGCTGACAACATCAACCAATTTGGAGGTACCATGAGTTCATCTCTCAGCAAATCACAGGTCTTATTAACAAGAGAGTAATCCCTTTTTGCATTTGAACGAAATGGAACAGCTGAGCTCCGAAAACCGTCCACCAAATGCAAATGGGCCTCCAAATTGTGGCTGCAACATAGACCAGCATTTTGTTTAAGATAAGGAGAATTGAGGTGATTGATCCTCAACTCGTTACCCACATGACTGTATATCTCCCCCTTCACTCCATTAAAAAGATTTCTGTTCATCCATTCATTCAAAATGATTCCAGGAAGTTTAGGTACAAGATCATGCGTATTCACTATTCTCAAAGTTCTCACACCTATCTCCTCCATTCTCTCTGTAAAATCAATGTTTCCAACTTTGGGCCCTCCAAAAGAGAACACTGCCACGGGTATATTGTGTTTAGCACCTAAATTATTAGATGCTAATAATGTTTCTCCGATTTGGTAAGCACTCAAGAGTGCCAAGGAGGCTCCTAGACTGTGGCCTGTAATAGTAATACTCAATTCCTCACCCTTGTATAACTCCACCAATCTTTGTACCTCTTTCATAATCTGCTCAGATGCGCTGCTACTTATTTTACCATCATCCTCAGCCTTGGAAGAATTCGTATAGAGGCTTAGAAATCCATTTTCAACCTTTGGATGAAGGTCTCTGTAACCTAAACCGCAAGAACTATGTGGATCAGCTTGCGATGGCATGAGATTCAGGGTCTTAAGATCTGTCTTAAGATTTTCTGCCCACTCAGAAGAAGTCATGGTGCCTCTCCAAGCAATGGAAATATCTCTTCGGCCCAGTCTTTTGATTTCTTTCTCATCATCGCTCACAGCAACAAATCCTATCCAGTTAGATGATGTGGGTTTCAATGTTGGTGGCAGTAAGTCGGCAACCCAATCTGGCACTTGGACGGAGGGAGTTGCATAAAGATATTTGGTGACCTTGTAGCCAGTTTTTCTTAGCCCCACATTATCAAAAAATGAATCGCGATCATTACTGATACAGTCAGCATAAGATGTGGAATTTGGGTCAGAGACAAATGCATCATAAGTAGCCTGAGCAAACTCTCCATATTTAACAATTTCTCTTCTTAAGTTTTCATCAAGAGGATCAAGCAGGCCTCTCCAGTTGTTAGCACCATGGTATTCTCTCCATTTGGCTGCCACACTCTGCTTTGGAGAAGGGTCGGATCTACAGAGCTTCCTCATCCAATCAACATCATGACTTCCTGAATCATAATCCCACTTAGTGGCAGGACTAGCTATATGTGAGCCTGTGTTTCTTCTTGGGCTAGGATCAATCGGGGCCGTAGATAAGCTGTTATGAAAGGCTGTCTGAACTTGATTGAAGATCTTCTGTATTGGGCTTTTGATTATTGCTGGGC
Organism: Chamaecyparis obtusa; assembly: GCA_027943335.1. Lineage (NCBI taxonomy): Eukaryota > Viridiplantae > Streptophyta > Pinopsida > Cupressales > Cupressaceae > Chamaecyparis > Chamaecyparis obtusa. The sequence continues at coordinate 1,236,256 of BSBK01000008.1, read as the reverse complement.
TGGCTAAAGCGCAAGTTATAGGAATGGCATGCTTGTTGAATTTTGATGTTGGTGACCTATAATTCTTTTGGGCTGCTGCTAAATGGGTGTGGGTAGGATTGGATCTGCAAATCTGGAGAGGGGAAAGGGTAGAGAATTTTAAGGAGGTTGGTAATTTCATGGATAGGGCTTGCAGCAATCTTTCACAAAAGGATTAGTGACAGAAGTGAATTCAAAAACCCAGAACAGAAAACTGTAGTTTACCAGAGATGGAAGGAGAGGAATGTGTGGAATAATTTTTGGATCAGTGGTGGAAGAGAATTCAAGAACCCAGAACGCACAAGTGTGGTTTAGCAGAGATGGAAGGAGAAGAATTTATGAAGGGTGCATCACGGATACAACGGACGCGTGAAGGCACAAATCAAATCATAGCAACCGTGTTTACTCGTTTCTGGTATTTTACTTTCGTGGTTCGCTTTTAACTGTTCACTCGGTGGGTAGATTTTGATGAAGTTAAATATTCGATCGTTGTGTATATCTATTAAGTTATTACTATATGTATATTTTAAAATGTTATAGAAAATATCTTAAGAGATATCAAATTAAAGATAATTGTTAACCTATATTGAAAAATAGATTAACGAAAATGACGACTGACGCCACCTGCATGTTACAGGAAAGTAGAGGCTGAAAAACGTGCGGAAAGTGTAGGTGAATTAAAAATGGCAGTAACCAGTGGAACTGCAAATGTTGATGGATGTGATCTTTTGTTTTGAACATATAATATATGATATTATGTATTATAATATATGAAGAACAAGATGTCAACGAATCCTCAGTACATAAATTACAAGCGCAGAAGACTAGAACGATAGAGCTCAAACGACGTCAATAGAAAAATCGATTTCCACGTTTAATCAGCACTTTATGCAACCGTGTTTGATGGTTGTTGGTTAACAGTTTGTCTTTTTCTAAGATTTTCAATCTTTGACTCCCAAATCACCCAAGGTGAGAGAACAAAAGGATGTTACAAAACAATTGGGTCAGTGTATATCTTCAATCACTGCCCTCTGAATTAACAGGTACAGCTCCTTGATTGTGTATGGTGTTCAATGAATATGTTTTTAAACTGATCACCAGGGTGTCTCTGATGTGTTTTAACTGAATTGCTCATAGACACAAACAATTCAGGCAAGGGTATATATTCTATCTCCTAACTTTAATCTAACTACTCTAATCATGCAAATTCTACTTAGAGAGAACAGGAGCAGAATCATATACGAACAGCAAATGGAATTGCCCTCACTGCAACCTTTGACATGAAATAGAATCCAAGCGAAAATCACAGCTTCATACACAATTGTACTCTCTGTCCAGAATGAATCTAACAAACAGGATGAATAGGAGAAGAGTTACATATGACAAGCAAATGGAATTACTTACTGCAACCATAGACATGAAATGGAATTCAATATGTAATCACAGCTTCATACATAACTGTCCTTTCTATTCAAATGCAGATGATTAACTAAAATGGAACAAAACCAGAAATAAAGCTCAGTAAATGGAATCACTTTTGCTCCAATATCCAGTTCATCGACCTTTGCATTGATTTTCTCAGCAGTATATATAGAGTTTTACGATACATAGAGTTCATAAGAAGTCATGATCTTTCAGTTTTCATGAATACCAAAAGGCACAAAATCGAATGGTTTCAAAACATAAGGAAGAGGAAAGAAATTTACTCTGCCCTTTCATCTTCCTTTGCTCAATAGGATGACTTGAATAGGTATTTGAATCACTGTGATTTAATTTAGAATATCCCTCATAACGCCAGATGATATTCTTCGAACAGTCACCAGCTCATAATCATGAAAGAATTGATATTACCAATATTCGCTCTCTGTATTTTTGAAATGAATCTAAAATAATTCAATTCTTTCGATCAGAGTAACATATCCCCTGTTCATAAAGGTTCAACCTTTACACTGCATTTGATGCTTTCCCGAACTACTACTCCTCCGTTTTAGATGTATTTATCCATCATAACCTCTGCTCATGATTCGATTCAAGATTCATCAACGTACAACTTCCTTAACATACCATGTTACACAAATTCACCATTTCTGATGTAACAATTGCTTTGGAAAAGCCAGGAACCCGTCAATCATTTTTAATTGTTAGCTAGCATCCCGACTCCATGTGAATGCATCTGAGGAAAAATGACTACCATTGATTCGGCATCGCAAGCAAACCCTTTCCGGACCCACCAGGCTTCATTGTCGCATGATCTCATGGTATTATTTTATTCCATGCGATCATGCGACCGCTCTCTCATTGGCGCCTGTGGATTGCATCGTTGGTGTTCGTGGGTCCTAGCAGAGCGCATCTGCGCTATTGGCGTATATAGGTTCCCTTTTTGCCTTGTCACATGATCTCATGGTAATATTTTAATCCATGCGATCATGTGACCGCCCTATGATTGGCTCATGGGGATCGTTGATTGTCTTTCAGAGAGCAGCCTGATATAGATGCCTTCAGACCCACCAAGAGACACATGTACGCATCTCGCATGATCTCAATGAATATCCCACAGCTTAGCGACAAAGCGCGAACCACCGATTTGGAATCTCAATCAAACCCTTTCGGCCCCACCGAGAGACACGTGTACCCATCTCGCATGATCTCATAAGCATTTGGCAGGGGTTGCGCTTTTGCAAGGACCGTCGGATGCGCTTTGATGAAGTGCGGCCTCTGCCTTGGACACGTGGAAGGATCTTATTTTACCGCCAAAAATCTTTGGTGACTTACGTTGTCGCATGATCACATGGCAATATTTTAATCTATGCGATCATGCGACCGCTTTATCATTGGTGCATCTGCACTATCAGAGTACGTGGGACCCACTGCCTTTACTGACTTTACACTTGGAGGATCAGACAGATGGCGTATGATCTGATGGGCTCACAAGTTTCTTTGAGATCATGAGACATCCATTGATTTGGAATCTTGGCTGATGTCATCAAAATCTGACCCCACCTTACTGCATGAAATATTATGATGAATCAGGAGCTGCCACATCAATTATTTGACCAGTCACACTCGTCACCATCTCATCATCGCACTTGTGCTGTTAGCCTACGTGGGTCCCACCTGATCTTCCATTGTCGCATGATCGCATGGGTGTTATTTTATTTATGCGATCATGCGACCCCTTTATGATTGGTGCACGTGGATTCCCGCTATGCCATGACTTAGGTCCCGCTGAGAAATAGGGCCCACTAATCCGTGCTTTTTTACTTTTCGTATGATCGCATAGTATTTGTTTAATTCTTGCGACCATGTGACCATTTCATATTGGTACATGTGGACTCCACTATTGACGTACGTGGGTTGCACTGTTGGCATATTTATTTAATCTTTCCTGTCTTTGACTTTTCTTTCCACCTGAAACTCCACTGTCACATGATCGCATGGAGGTTATTCGATTCATGCGATTATGTGACTAATTAACTTGCTCGGCAGTTCATTTTAGCCTTTGTCACATAAACTCAAGGCAGTTATTTTGATCTTGCGATCATGCAACTTGCCAACAACCACACTACCACTTTTACTTCTAAGACCCATAAAAGGAACTTGAATTCAACACTTTATACAGCCTGTTATAGGGAATGGAATTCTCTGAATAGTACAATGCTAGCTCTGTCACTACATCATCTATATGAAGAATCTTTTGATTTCTGATTCTTTATGAGTGTCTTGAGATCATGACTTCAATCACCATTCCACCTGAAAGAGATCATCAATGGGAGCATGATATCCTTGCCAGGTTGGGGTCTATCACCTACCCATTATGACAAGACTTCCAAATAACCCACCCAGCTTGAAAAGAAGAAGGCAATGGTAGGGAAACCCAGCAAGGACAACCTATCCTGAAGGAAACCTAGACTTAGACTCAGACATGACTAACTTTGACTTGACATCAAATACTTCCACTTTTAACAGCATGGGTAGGGGTGAAAAGTGGGGCAACAGCTGGCTCCGACTAGGGATTTAAGCATTACAATGCTTAAAAGAATTCTAGCAATCTCTAGTTTCGCAAAATAACCGACAACTTGACAAGGAGAAACAAAACTTAATGAAAATAGCAGCAAAATGAAAGACAACCACTAAACTAGGACACAAAAAGAAAACCTACCTAACTAACTACTTCACAGGGGTTACTTGCTCTTCAATTACGCATCTGGTATAGCTTCAAATCCTACCCATTATAGGAACATGGAAGGGACTCTCCGGAAGGATATGCCAATCTAAATGAGTTATTCTGATTCAGTTGCACAATCTAGAATGGACCTTTCCACAAGGATTGAAACTTAGAATGCATTCCTTTAGGTTCATGTCTCTTATCCCACAGTAGCACCATATCACCTTCCATGAATTTTCTTGGCCTAGCTCTTTTGTCAAATAGCTTCTTGACTCGGTTCTAATGTTCAGTGATCCTATCAACCATATCTTCCCTTTCTTCCTGCAGCTTAGTCAAATACAGGATCCTTTATTCCAATCCATCCTTGAAAACAGTATCCTCAATTGCGGTTTTCAGTTTACAAGCAGCAAGTTCTAATGGCAATGGTAAGTTGGCCTCTACTTCATACACTAACTCAAAAGGGGAAATACCAATGGCTCTTTTAGGAGTGGTTCTATCTACCCAAAGAACATCATATATCTTTTTGTGCCAATCTCTCTGATTATCAGCAACTAACTTCTTCAAAATATTAATCAGATTTTTATTACTTGACTCAGCCTGCTCATTACCTTGAGGAAAATAATCAGAAGAGTGTCCTATTTGAATCCCATGATCATAACAAAAGGTAACCATTTCTGAGGATGAAAAGTAAGAAGCATTATCCAATATCAATTTTGTGGTAACTCCAAATCTTACCAGTAATTGTTCTTTAATGAATTCACATACTACTTCTGAAGTAGTCTTCTTCATTGGTTTAGCTTCAACCCATTTGCTGAAGTAATCAGTGGTGGTCAAGATGTACGAATGTCCTTGACTTGAAAGAGGATTGATAGGTCCTACAAAGTCCAAACCCCACTGCTGAAAAGGAGCATCTATCACCACCAGTCTCAGGGGTAATGCAGCCAACTGTGGTTTGCCTGCAAACATCCTACACTTCTCACAATTTGCAACCCACTTATATGAGTCTTTGAACATGTCAAGCCAATAGTAGCACTACCTTGGAATCTTGAAAGCTGTCATAGTGGATGAGAAGTGACCTCCACATGCTTCATCATGGAAAGATTTCAATAACTTTTCCTGCTGATCTTTATCAACACATCTCAGGAAAGTACCATCAATTGCTTTCTTATATAAAACATCATCATGTATAATATACTTCAAGGCTTTATTCTTTAAATTCCTCTTTTTTTTAGCAGTTAATCCATCTAGACATTCACCATAAGTCAGAAAATATGCAATGTTTGAGAACCAAGGATCTTGTAGACTTACCATGAGCACTCTTTGATCATCTTCTTCAACTTGCTGATTCTCTGCTATGGCTCTGCAAAGAGCATTCCCTCTTATGAGTTTTGTTGGCCTAACATCTATATCATACTCCTAGACCTTTGCAATCCAAGCTCCTCTATTGTTACATCCAACATCTTGCTGTGTTAACACACTTTTTACAGCAGCATCAGGCACATGGACGACTGAATGTGAATGCAGGATGTAAAATCTAAAATTCTTTAATACTCTCACCACTGCATAAGCATGCTTTTCAACTTGAGAATACTTCAGCTCTTGGTTCTTTAAGGGCATACTCATGAAGGCAATAGGAGTTTGTATACCTTCCTTATTCTCTTGCATTAATATTGCTGACATGGTGTGTTCAGATGCATAATAGTATATAATGAACTCTTTAGTATAATCAGGATGAACCAAGACAGGAGCATTTGCAATGGCATTCTTTATATCTTTAAAAGCTCTTTTACCATCATTAGTCCACTTAAATGTTTGATTTCCTTTCATCATGTCAACTATGCTTTGCACAATCTCAGAAAAATCAGGTACAAATCTTCTCAGAAAATTCACTTGTCCAAAGAAGGATTTAACACTAGTCTTACTCAAAGGTAAACTTAATTGTTGAATGGCTTTAACTCTATCAGGATCAATTTTGACTCCTTGAGAAACAATGTGACCAAGAAGCTTACCTTCAGTGACACAAAACACTAATTTCTTTGGGTTCAAGGATATGCCTTGATCTCTACATCTTTGTAGAACCTTGGTCAGATCTCCTAGGTGATCTTTCCTCTTCTTGGAGAAAACAGTCAAGTCATCAAGGTAGATCACAATAATTTTATTTTTAAGATCACCAAAAGATAAGTCCATAGCCCTTTGAAAGGTTTCACTTGCATTAATTAACCCAAAAGGCATTCTATTATAAGCAAATGTGCCCCAAGGTGTTGTGAAAGCTATTTTATACTTATCTGCTTCATCTACTTGTATATGATTATATCTTAAAAAACCATCTAACATGGACATCATCTCTGACCCTGCAACAGTTTGCAACAAATGATCCATGTTTGGTAGAGCATAGTTATCCTTGAGGGAAGCTTGGTTCAGATTTCTAAAATCAACACAAATCCTTATTTCTCCATTCTTTTTCATCACAGGAACAATGTTTGCTACCCAAGTGGAATGATGGATGGGATAAATGATCTTAGCTTTCAACATTTTATCTATTTCTTTGAAAATTCCCCCTTCCACCAGAGGATTATAATTTCTCTGTTTTTGTTTGACAGATGATGCTCTAGATTTAAGAGGGATAGTATGCCTAAATTTTCCATTCATAAGATTCTTTAAATCCTCATAGCTCCAAGCAAAAACATCTTGGAATTCAATCAACAATTCTTTGATTTTCATTCTTTCCTCAAGAGTGCAACATTTTCCAATGTTGATCATTTTAGGACTGTCCTCAGTTCCTATGTTGATCCCATCAAATTCTCCACAAGTTTTTTCTTTCTTATCTCTCTCTCTCCTTATATAGGCATCATGTTTATCAAAGAGTTTTTCTAATGACACAAAATGAGAAGGAATTCTATTTTCTTTCAATTGAATGATACTTGATTTTAATTCTTCTTCATCAATTGGTGACTACTCTTCTTTGTCATTTTCAAAACACATATTGGCAAAGGGGCCTGTTCCTTCTAGAAACTAATGAATATGCTTGTCATCTTCAAATACTTGCCAAGATTCTTCATTATCAGGCACCTTAGGTCTGAATAGAACCTCCATTCTGTATATTTGATTCTTGAAGTTGGGATGAGGCAAGATTAGAGATGCAGAAACTGCTAGAGAATCAGCCCTGGAATTTTGATCTCTTGGGACCGAAATTATTGAAAAGGCATCTAGACTTTCTATTTCATCCCATACTTTATTTCTATAATTTTTCAATCTATTATTTTTCATAGAGTACTGATTTCTTACTTGTCTCACCACCAATTCAGCATCCCCTTGAACTTTGAGCAATTTAACTCCTTTTTGTTTAGCTACCTCTATACCAAGGAGAAGGGCTTCATATTTTGCAGTATTATTGGTATTTTTAAAATTCAATTTATAAGCCAGGCAAGTAATTTCTCCATTAGGGGCCATCAAAACTATTCCAGCACCTAAACCAGCCTTGGCACAACTTCCATCAAACTCTAATGTCCACAGTTGCTCAGTTTTTGCTTCTTCTATCTCTTCTTGAACATCAGGGCCATTATAGGATATCATATAGTTTCCAAATTGCATTTCTTGATAAAGAATTTGTGACCTAGGATCATCAGACTTTAATACAATGAATTTTTCTTTTCCTTCCGGTTCCGACTGCACCTTTTTATCTCCTACATGAATATAGGTAGATGTCCAATCTAACTTGATTTCTCCTCCCAAGTCTTTGTAGAAACTTCTACTAAGCAACATTCCATAACTCTCAGGGATATTAGCAACAAGGATTGTGAGCTTCAATCTTTTAGAGGGATAGGCAGCTAAGGCAACCTGAGCATCTTTGATTTGACCAATTAAAGGCACTTTCTTAGCATCCATATAATAACATTTACCAAAGACTTTGGTCAAAGACAACCCTAGGGCTTTAGCAACTGGTGCAGGCATTACATTATCTGATGCTCCAGAGTCTATGATGCAATTACTTAATCTGTTGCCATTAATAAAAAGAGACACATAAAAAGGCTCTGGTTTCAAATCTGAACAAGTAGCATGGATCATAGATTCCTTCTCTTGGAATAGCCTAGGAATTGAGAAATCTTCATCTTGTGGATTCCCTTCATTGGTATTAATTTGTCTTTTATCATTAACATTAGAATTGACATGAATATTTCCTCCATTTTTACAGTGATCTATCAATCTTTGGAGTTGGTCAGGATGTGATTTCAAATAATCTATAGGGGATATTTGAATTTTACTTTCTTCACAAAATTGAATAATATCAAAAGAGTGAGACAACTTATCTTTTTGCTCCTTTTGTGAAGAACTTGATGTTGAATTATCATTCCTATCTGCCTTGTGGGAAGGTGCTTGATTCTTGACAAGAGCAGCATTGGGAACCTAACCTTTATTTTTCTGACCTCTAGTCATCACAGTCAGCTGAGGTCCTTCCAAGGTGGCAAAACAATTTTCTCCATTTTCTGAATCTGATTCATACTCACAATACAAATTTACAGAGTCACCATGAGGAGCATGATTATCATCATCTTTCGGATATTCAATTCTTTGCACTTCTTCTCCTCTCATCTGTAAATATCTAATCATGTCTTCACAGTTATTACCATCATGATCTTCTCTAAGATGAAAGGCACAAGAAGTCTGACCTTTAGGAGGAGCTTCAATAGCTAATCTTTGCTGAGGGGCAGGGAGCTGCAAGTTCTTATTTCCACCTTGATATCTTGGTCCTTCTTGATAAGGCTAATATAATGAATGAGCTAGTCTAGCAACTTGTTTCTTTAATGTAATCAACTCATTGGACAATTTTTGTAACATAGCCTCAGTACTGTTTGAAGTACTTGTTGTATTGCTTGAAGATCCAGTATGATACTCTTTCTTCCATTTCCCAGAGGCTATCATGTCATCCTCCATCTCTACTGCAAGAGTTTGTGCGGCTTGTAAAGTGGCTACATTAGCCCTTCTTAGTTGATAACCAAGTTCAGGAGGCATGGAACTAATGTAGAAAGTTTTCTGATTGTCTCCTATTGGAGCACTAGTAGCTGGTATTCTTTTAATAAGTTTATTAAATTTTGCATTAAAATCTCTCATAGAGATGGATGGTTCTTTCTTAATTTGGGCTAATTGTAACAAGAGAACCTGAGCATCTTCAGTGCTCTTGTATCTTCCTTCAAATCTCTATTTCATGGCATTCCAACCAGTAATACAGCCTGTGGGTAAATCCTAGAACCAATCTGCTGCATCATCCACCAAAGTATCCACAAACATCCTGACTGCAACATCCTCATGCTGAGGATTTACCACACTACATGCTTTTTGGAAAGCACTTAGATGTTGTTCGGTTGACACTGAGCCATCACCATTGAGTCTAGGGAAGTTCTTTCTGGAGGCTTTTGGCAAGTCATGATTTGCTGTAAGATTCAATGGCCCAATAGCATTTCCCCAAGGAACAACCATAGTTGCTAGCCTTGTATTTTGTGCAACCGCCTAAATTGAAACTGAGAGGGGAAGTGTAATATTGTGCAATAAAAATGAATTGCAAGTGGTAGAAATAGGAATTCTACCAATAGGAAGAGCAGAAGACTTGCTTCTTTTTGGTCTCAAAGGAAATACTGTAGATGACTAAAAGTTAGTCTGCTTCTTATTTTCAGTTTCCCTTGCCTTTGCTCTTCCTTTCCTAAAAATATTTTCAAGGATAGGGAAATTGACTGCTTTGATTTCTTCGTAGACCGGATCAATCTTTCCCTTCTATTTCGCACTCCTGGTAAAATTGGAATCCAGGGTGCCTAAAATTCTGAGAAAAAATTTTCATTTTTCCTTCTTTCTAAAGTCCTCCCCAGCGGAGTTGCCAAAAACTGTTGGTTAACAGTTTGTCCTCTTCTAAGATTTTCAATCTTTGACTCCCAAATCACCCAAGGTGAGAGAACAAAAGGATGTTACCAACAATTGGGTCAGTGTATATCTTCAATCACTCCCTCTGAATTAATAGGTACAACTCCCTGATTGTGTATGTTGTTCAATGAATATGTTTTTAAACTGATCACCAGGTTGTCTTTGATGTGTTTCAACCAAATTGCTCATAGACACAAACAATTCAGGCAAGGGTATATATTCTATCTCCTAACTTTAATCTAACTACTCTAATCATGCAAATTCTACTTAGAGAGAATAAGAGCAGAATCATATACGAATAGCAAATGGAATTGCCCTCACTGCAACCTCTGACATGAAATAGAATCCAAGCGAAAATCATAGCTTCATACATAATTGTACTTTCTATCCAGAATGAATCTAACAAATAGGATGAATAGGAGAAGAGTTACATATGACAAGCAAATGGAATTACTTACTACAACCACAGACATGAAATGGAATTCAATATGTAATCACAGCTTCATACATAACTGTCCTTTCTATTCAAATGCAGATGATTAACTAAAATGGAACAAAACCAGAAATAAAGCTCAGTAAATGGAATCACTTTTCCTCCAATATCCAGTTTGCCGACCTTTGCATTGATTTTCTCAGCAGTATATATAGAGTTTTACAATACATAGAGTTCATAAGAAGTCATGATCTTTCAGTTTTCATGAATACCAAAAGGCACAAAATCGAATGGTTTCAAAACATAAGGAAGAGGAAAGAAATTTACTTTGCCCTTTCATCTTCCTTTGCTCAATAGGATGACTTGAATAGGTATTTGAATCATTGTGATTTAATTTAGAATATCCCTCATAATGCCAGATGATATTCTTCGAACAGTCACCAGCTCATAATCATGAAAGAATTGATATTACCAATATTCGCTCTCTGTATTTTTGAAATGAATCTAAAATAATTCAATTCTTTCGATCAGAGTAACATATCCCCTGTTCATAAAGGTTCAACCTTTACACTGCATTTGATGCTTTCCTGAACTACTATTCCTCCATTTTAGATGTATTTATCCATCATAACCTCTACTCATGATTCGATTCAAGATTCATCAACGTACAACTTCCTTAACATACCATGTTACACAAATTCACCATTTCTGATGTAACAATTGCTTTTGGAAAAGCCAAGAACCCGTCATTCATTCTTATTTGTTAGCTAGATTGTCGACTCCATGTGTATACATCTGAGGAAAAATGACTACCATTGAATCGGCATCGCAAGAAAACCCTTTCCAGACCCACCAGGCTTCATTGTCGCATGATCTCATGGTATTATTTTATTCCATGTGATCATGCGACCGCTCTCTAATTGGCTCCCATGGACTGCACCATTTGTGTTCGTGGGTCCCAGCAAAGTGCATCTGCGCTGTTAGCATATATAGGTTCCCTTTTTGCCTTGTTGCATGATGTCATGGTAATATTTTAATCCATGCGATCATGAGACCGCCCTATGATTGGCTCACAGGGATCGTTGATTGTCTTTCACAGAGCCGCTTGATATAGATGCCTTCAGACACACCGAGAGACACGTGTATGCATCTCGCATGATCTCAATGAATCTCCCATGGCTTAGCGACAAAGCAGGAACCGCCCATTTGGAATCTTGATCAAACCCTTTCGGCCCCACCGAGAGACACGTGTACGCATCTCACATGATCTCATAAGCATTTGGCAAGGGTTGCACTTTTGAGAGGACTATCGGATGTGCTTTGATGAAGTGCAGCCTCTGCCTTGGACACGTGGAAGGATCTTATTTTACCGCCAAAAATCTTCGGTGACTTATGTTGTCTCATGATCGCATGGCAATATTTTAATCTATGCGATCATGCGACCGCTTTATCATTGATGCATCTGCACTATCAGAGTATGTGGGACCCACTACCTTTACTGAATTTACACCTGGAGGATCAAACGGATGGCGTATGATCTGATGGGCTCACAGGATTCTTTGAGATCATGAGACATCCGTTGATTTGGAATCTTGGCCGATGTCATCAAAATCTGACCCCACCTTACTGCATGAAATATTATGATGAATTAGGAGCTGCCACATCAATTATTTGACCAGTCACACTCGTCACCATCTCATCGTCGCACTTGCACTATTAGCCTATGTGGGTCCCACCTGATCTTCCATTGTTGCATGATCGCATGTGTGTTATTTTATTTATGCGATCATGCAACCACTTTATGATTGGTGCACATGGATTCTCGCTATGCCATGACTCAGGTCCCACTAAGAAATAGGGCCCACTAATCCATGCTTTTGTACTTTTCGCATGATTGCATAGTATTTGTTTAATTCTTGTGATCATGCGACCATTTCATCATTGGTACATGTGGACTCCACTATTGACGTACGTGGGTTGCACTGTTGGCACATTTATTTAATCTTTCCTATCTTTGACTTTTCTTTCCACCAAAAACTCCACTGTCGCATGATCGCATGGAGGTTATTCCATTCATGTGATTATGCGACTAATTAACTTGCTCGACAGTTCATTTTAGCCTTTTTCGCATAAACTCAAGGCAGTTATTTTGATCTTGCAATCATGCGACCTGCCAACAACCACACTACCACTTTTACTTCTAAGACCCATAAAAGGAACTTGAATTCAATGTTTTATATAGCCTATTATAGGGAATGGAATTCTCTAAATAGTACAATGTCAGCTCTTTCATTGCATCATCTATATGAAGAATCTTTTGATTTTTGATTCTTTATGAGTGTCCTAAGATCATGACTTCAATCACCATTCCACCTGAAAGAGATCATCAATGGGAGCATGATATCCTTGCCAGGTTCGGGTCTATCACCTACCCATTATGACAAGACTTCCAAATAACTCACCTGGCTTGAAAAGAAGAAGGCAATGGCATGGAAACCCAGCAAGGACAACTATCCTTAAGGAAACCTAGACTTAGACTCAGACATGACTAACTCTGACTTGACATCAAATACTTCCACTTTTAACAGCATGGTTAGGGGGTGAAAAGTGGGGCAACAATAGTCTTTATGAATTAATGTCTCCATCAAATTAAAATGTCCACCTGCAAATCAAGAATATCATTTAAGCTCATATGGGTAATAAATTTAAAAAATATTATCCACCAATAATAAGTATTATCCACCGCCCAAATGAACCTGATTTTTCATGCACCGCCAGCCTGCACAATTAGTGCCATCCATCATTTATGGATTTTAATTTTAGTTTACATGGTTAGCTCCCAATTTAGAACAATTATATGAATAATGCAATCCGGGTGTGCATGTTGAGTCTTGTTATTGTTGACTACTATATTTAACTACATATGTCATAGTTTATGCATTAATTGGAGCTTTATGTTATATATTGCAACATAAATTATAGATCTAGTTAGGGAAAGAAGAAAAACATCTTTGCAAGAGTACAGATAATAAACAAAACTAAAAATAGAATTCAATTTCTCATATTCAATGCATTAAATACAAGATTTACAATAAATAATATACAATCATAATTACATAAATTATGTAAGAATTGCATGAAATTTTTGAAGAGAAAGATGGAGTTAAAAATGAGAACTCCTTAGTTGGTGTAATATGCAACTGAATCATTGTAGTCTAATTGGCATACAATTGTAGTCTCTTCATAAATAACAGATAGTCACACCGCAAGTAGCTGCAGATTAAAATTTGTGCTAAGACCTCTTCTTAAGTCTAACTAAGGAGAGAAATAAACTAATGGAAGAGGAAAGAGGAAAACCTAGTGGCAAAAAAATTCTCCCTTGGTCCATCACCCCCCAAATTACACCGAATCTCATGAAAATCTTTTATGACAAGGAAAGTGTGGAGATCTATTGATTGATAACCACCATAGTGTTGAATGAAGAACCTCATTCGAAACCAAAATGATGATCAAGTTCAGTCTGTATGAGTGCCCCCATCAACACTACTCAAACACTGAGTATTTAAAAAACAAAGACAAAACATCTTTCAATCGAAAATATAGAAGACAACAATCTGCATAGGTGCCTCCAAATAATGAATAGATGGAAAATGAAGGAAAAACATCTAACAACCAAGGATACAGATGATGCATAAATTTGTATTCGAGTGATGCACACAACACTACTCAACCATGCAAGAATAAAATGCTAGTTGATAATATAGGTGCCAATTGTCAAAAAGGAAACTAATCAAATATGGAACCAAGGAAGAATTGATAGAAAGAGGCATGATAGGTCTCCACAAAAATATTGCATCATTAGAGAGAAAATAAAGGCAAGATCTATGCTAAGGGAGCATGACCTTGGTTTGTCTGTGATACAAAATTCAGTTCAATCTTTATTGCCATAATTATTTGATACAAGCCTCTAGTTGTGGGTTGAAGCCAAATCATTGGCTTCCATTCGAAATAGTTAAATGACATGAGAATGACAAGAGCTAAAATGTCCATTCTTTCAAGCTTTGATCTTTTGTACATGCAAATTTTTTTTTTACTCTCCTTCCCAGCTCCTAAGCTATGATACGATGTAGAATTTTGTGGTCAATCTTGCAACATAATTTATAGATATAGCTAGGAAAAGAAGAAAGATGGAGTTAAAAATGTGAACTCATTAGTTAGCGTAATATTTAGCTAAATCATTATAGTCTAATTGGCATGCAACTGTAGTCTGTCTATAAATAATGGACAATCACATCGCAAGTAGCTATAGATTAAAATTTGTGCTAATACTATGAGCTCTATAAAAGTTAATGGTTGATTTTTGAAATTGTTAAGAGTAGAGAAAAAAGACCTCTTAACATAGGCATAATATAATTGGTGCTAGAATATTAATAGAGATTTATTGTATTTGTGTACTTTTGCATTTAAAATATGAGTACCTTTTTTTATCTATTTTTTCATAGTTTATAGTTGGTATCAGAGTGAGAAAGATTTGGGGTAAGAGCAAAGTTGGTCGATCATGATTGTTGAGAGTAGTGGATCGCTATATTATCATTAAAGTGCTACTATTCTAATCATAATAAAGAAGTTTAAGCCAAAAAATTCAAAGGGAATATAGAGGATCTTAAAAAAAAATTGATTTAAGGAAAAGTTAAGTTATTATTTTGCTCACCAAAATAAAAGGAATTATTACCAATAAAATAATTTGACCTCCCCACCCTTGTTCTATACGAGCATTCCCTCTTGCACCTTGCACTACCCTCTTAGTCATTTTGCATAGGACATTTTTGGTTAAAAAAATATAGATATTTTATTTGTAGTCTCCCTAGGATCTAATGCATATGGTAGATGCTGAAAACAATATCAATTGTGATCAATAGTTTTTGTTTTACCCTCCTTTACTAAAAAATGGTAGAAGAGTCAAGATTATCATTGTAGCAATACAAAAATAGAAGAGAAAGAACAAGGCAATTTGATGTATGAAGAAAATAGAGCACCAACAGGTTCTATTGTTGTAGTAGAAACAAGATACAGTCAAAGAAAAGAAGTTTTTGTTCATAATATTTTTTTAACACAAAAGGGAGCTTCAACTTTGTGTTATGTATCAAATAATTATGTGCTCTTATTTTTAAAAATTTAGAAAGAAAATTATTTTTCTTGTGCATCTATCTTTTATCTCTTTTTTTATTTTTTAATGCCCCATTTTATATTTCTTTATCCTTTTCCTCACACCATTCGAGCTATCAAACTTGAAGGCCATGTTGAAAATAGCCAACAAGAAACTAACGGGGGGGTGAATCAATTGCTCCCAAAACACAAAACAAAAAACCCCTTAAAACCCTTAAAGCAAGTTCACTTATACTTTGTTATTGATATGAATAAAATAAAACATGTAAATATAAATTAGTAAGCAACTAAAACCACATAACAAAAATATTTTTATCATGGCAACTAAAATAGGGTGAAAACCATGGTGGGCCTGGTACCCACAGTATGTTTGCTGCCTTGTTAGAAGTATATATTATTACAATAAGGGGAATGCATAAGGATTGAGGAAGACTACCTAGAGCACACTGCTCAATCACCTTAGGCACCCACCCAAGGAAGTCTCACTAACTTACATACACCAAATAGACTACAATGTATTACATATGTTGGTGTAATTAAGTATTTTCTAATTACACTTTACCTAAGTTTACTTAGGATAAGGCATTTACATATTAGTTGTCATTGAGACACCTAGGAATTTATATTTCAATTTAGCACATGGTTAGGAGAAATTCCACTTTAGGTGATGATAGTTATCATCTCATACCTCTTTGTTTGTGTGATCCACATTTAGTGCTTTTATCACATTATCATCCTCTTATTGTTGTACATACTTTGATGTACAAAGGAGGATGATCTACCTTTGGTGGACATGTGATTCCACCTGGTGTGGTTGATAGATTATTATCTCCTTATCATGTAGTCTTATCACATTGCTTATATATTCAAACACTCCTACTTTGTATTCAATTCAATTGGCTATAATGAATTATTTGATCATTTTCCTATCTCTCTTATGTTATCTATTGAGCTTCTTGATCTTGGCATTTTATTCTTTTCCTTAGGAAAATTCCTACATTGTATCAAAGCAACATCAAAATTCTTACATGGTATAAGATCCATAGAAGTGTCATTGTATAGCCAATTTGAAGATAATTTTGTCATAGGTCAAAACTGGAGCTTTCTAGTGCAAATGAGAGGTTGGCATCATATTGAGGTCCAAAAACCCCTAAATCAAATTTTTTTTCATCCAAATTAGATATATGAAGCTAAATGTAGAGCCATTTGAATTTTCAACGTGCGGCAACAACACTAGTACATTTGAGGCCAAATTTTGATTACCATGTGTTAGATTTGAAATGCCTATTTGTCAAAACTTTGATAGATGTGTCCATCTTCATTTTTGCATTGGAAATGGCAATGAAAGTGATAATTGTCAGTATTTCGACATCATTTCCCATTGGAACAGGCCACATAAATAGCAATTTTACTATGGGACTGATCTATTGAAAAAATGGTTCTTTACATCATTTATTCTATTGGAAAGGCGATGGATATGCAGTAGATGTTTGAAAGGAGAACCTGTCAGATGTATAGTAGTCTCGTCACACAAATCTATCAATTTGGGGTTCCGTCTAATGAATTACCTATCAAAAATCCAATAGTATGCAATAAACTACCGACAAGAGAATCCATCGGATGTATAGCGCTTATGTCAGAATAACTTTACTACTTGTCAAAAAAGTGATGGATGAGCATAGTAAAGATAACAAAGCTCAAGAGACCGTCATAGTTGGTCTCCATCTTTGGTCCATATACTGAAAAAACATTTTACATTTCATTAGCTCATCAAATGAGGGGATTTGAAATAATTTAATAGTATATTTTCTTGATAACGTATATTATTTAAGTTTACATTGCATGAATTTATCAATTCTATGCACTTGTATACTATGAGCACAACCATAAAGAAGCATCTCCTCACATGGCCTACATTAATTAAGCCATGAGAGGGGATGCTTCATTATGGTTGTGCTTGATGTATATAAGTGCACAAAGTAGATAAATTTGTTCATTGTCAAACTAAAATAATATACGTTATACATGAAAATATCATCCATTAAATTCTTTCAAATCACTACATTTGATGAGCTAATGAAATGTAAACTATTTTTTTAGTATATGGACCAAAGATGGAGACCAACTATGATGGTCTCTTAAGCTCTGCTA
The DNA here is from genome assembly GCA_027943335.1 of Chamaecyparis obtusa. Classification (NCBI taxonomy): domain Eukaryota; kingdom Viridiplantae; phylum Streptophyta; class Pinopsida; order Cupressales; family Cupressaceae; genus Chamaecyparis; species Chamaecyparis obtusa. The sequence goes on along the minus strand of BSBK01000008.1, from coordinate 1,218,413 downwards.
TCTTTAGTCCTAGCAACTGGGTAAGGGCTGGAAGACTTATACCTATCGATCATTGAGAATAATCATCACCTTGCCTTTATGTACACTACACAATATCCAATATTAGAGAAGGAAGAAAATATGAATGGTTAAAAGAAATGAAAGATACAATAAAATTATCTCATTGTTTACCTTCTCATAATTGATCCCAATCTCGCAAAAGTAATTTTATATGATCACTAGCACATTTTGTGAATGGATGAGAAATAGTATCCAAAGTTTCTAGATTCTAAGAAGAGGTATGAGTGGAGGCCAAAAAAGGGATATTTTTGAAGGTTTTATAGATGTAGTATTGAATCATCATCTCTGTACTGGTACTCAATTTGGAAACCCTCTCTAGAAAATCTCCACATCTAGCAAATCTCCACAAAATCCCCTTCTAGCCTCCACTGCATATATATCTTCTCAGTATCTAAAAACTCTCCATCATTGATTCCTGTCAGTTTTCACAATCTCCATGGACTGAGACCTTAAATTATTGAGCTGCTCTTTGTTTCAATAATAGTTTAACATTCTCTACTTAACAAGGTCAACCACATGAAGGTGGAAGCTCATTTGGCCCCTCTTAGGAGCCTCTTATGAACCTTTACAACATTTTAAGACCTCTAAGATGTGTATTCATAGGGGTTATAAAGGGTCATAAGGGGTCCTAGGACACAACAGCTAAGAAACATAAATGTAGGCATCATGGTCACAAGTTTTTGGAGACAACATAATTGAGTGGTATATCCAGACGATGCAAAGCAACCACTACTCCTCTGGTTCCAAAGGAGTAGTGGTTGCTTTGCATCATCTGGATATACCACTCAATTATGTTGTCTCCAAAAACTTGTGACCATGATGCCTACATTTATGTTTCTCAACTGTCGTATTTATGTGCATGTTTTTATGTGTTTGGGAAGACATATTTCTAGTCTTATCCTGGATCCTATGGCAATTAGCTTCTTAACAATGAAGTAGATGATAGATGAGAAATTAGCTTCCCAAGAAAAATCTCAGAACCAGAGGAGTATTGGTTGCTTTGCATCATCTGGCTATACCACTCAATTATGTTGTCTCCAAAAACTTGTGACCATGATGCCTAAATTTATGTTTTTCAGCTACTGTGATATCTACATTTATGTTTCTCAGCTGTTGTGATATCTACATTTATGTTTCTCAGCTACCATATTTATGTGCATGTTTTTTATGTGTTTGGGAAGACATATTTCTAGTTTGAGCCTGGATCCTATGGCAATTAGCTTCATAAAAATGAAGTAGATGATAGATGAGCAATTAGCTTCCCAAGAAAAATCTCATAAATGAACTATGTATACCCCAATTCCCATGCCCTTTGTGTGTACCCAAAGGATATATTTGAAACAAAAAGGGTAAGGCTTAAAGATCTGTCTAGTGATGAAAAATTAACTTCTTTAAGCCTTACCCTTGTTGTTTCAAATATATTCTTTGGGTACACACAGAGGGCACAGGAATTATGGTACACATAGTTCATTTACAAGATTTTCTTTGGAAGCTAATTGCTCATCTCTCATCTGCTTCATTTATTATCAAGCTAATTGTCGAAGGATCCAAGCCTAGGATAGAAATATGTCTTCCCATTATGTTTAATCCATATTCCCTATTCTCGTCAAACTTCCTTGGTACATGTTACCCTAATTCTCATATGCATGCAAATTTGGCTAGTATCCATCCCCAAGTCTCTATTTTTATCATGCCCAACATCCCTAAAATTTTTATGATCTTATGCCATGTCCTCTGGCCTTTGCAAAATTGTTTTATTCCCTGCTCTGCAGTTGAAAAATATTCAAAAAAGTAGTCATTTGAGCTAAATAAACCCTACAAACCCTAAGCCTTGTTCTATTTTTGTGTTACTTTATCGGCCACTTAAAAATCCCAATACCCATGTGCACTTTATTTTCCTTCGGTCACCAGTTCTCTAAGTCTTCTGGTGGTTATCTTTTCCTTTTGGTGATTGAATGACTGCAACACTCCTCTTAGTCATGTAATGTTTGGTAGTTTCCTTTTGCCAACTAGCGACTCAGTGAAATGGCTAACTTCTCTTTAGTTGCATAGTCGCTAAGTGTTTGGCAGTCTCAGAAAAGGGGGTCCTAGTTCCACAAGATCTGATGGTTGTCATGAGTTTGCAAATAGTTTTTCTGACACATGCAATCTCATGATAGACGTCGATCTTCCCCTTTCCTCAGTGCTTCAAGCTTTTATGGGTCCGTTGCCATGGTTTCCTACTTGGAGGCTTTTTATTGGTCAAAGGATGATGACTTGTATCTTTGTCAGGGGGCCCAGGGATGTCAGAAGCTTGGAAATCTACAGCTAGCATGTGTTCTCATGAAATGTGTCAGAGGTATGCGACTATAAGAAAACCATTGATTCTCCTTGGTGACACAACTCTTCATGCCTGGCAGGTCCACTACTATGTATATACAAATGGTGGCTTCTCATTGGTCCACATGGTAATGATTTTGCAATGTGTCAGTGGGACTAGGTTTCCATCCTTTCAAAAGGCTTTGACATCTACAGAGGATCAACGGCTGGCGCATGTCCACAAGGATTTTTTCTGACACATGCGATCATGCGTCCACCATTGATCTTTCTTTATTTCTGAGCTCTGTCAAGTGGTCCTTCTCTGGTGATGTGCTTGTTTTTTATTGGTTCCCAAGTGACAGCTTGGAAATTTGTCAGTGGGACGGTGTGAAAAGGGCTAAGATCAACGGTGGTCATATGATCTCATAGAATCTTTCGACCCTATGAGATCATGCGACAACTTTCCAATAAGGATCTTTGGGCCGTGGGTCTCCATTGTTAGATTTGTTGACATGCTCAAATTTGATTGGTCTGCATGGTGATGAATGGATTTTCAGTGGATCCATTGTTAGAAGGGTCTCGGTCTAATAAAGATCTATCCCTGGTGTAAAAGTGCAAAGAATATTTGGGGGCCATGAGATCATGCGCTCACTGTTAGATTGGAATCCAAGCTACAATGGGACTGATGTCAGGGGTTGCCAAGGTGTATGCCTGTAGAGAAGTCAAGGGTCAATAAAAGAGTGGCATGTGGTGGTTCTAGGCTTGGGGTCAACTAAAAGTCTAAATGACTCTGCGACTGAAGGAAAACTGGAACCCAAGGTAGACTTAAGATTAGTTTTGTAGTCAAGTGCCGAGCCCGGGTAAAAATAAGGAAGATCTGACGGTCGTGTTTTAAAGTGAGATTGATTTTTGAATGCCAATTATTGATAGGGAATTTTAGCACCACCTGTGACCGTTTTATCATTTTTTAAATTCAAATATCCCAAAATATTAGATTGCAATAGTTATGGTGAGACCGAGTTGAAGGTAGGTAGATGGATCATGGCGACTGGATTTTTTGTAGGTATAAACATAAAATGGACACACAAACATAGATATATGATTAGCTAGGATATTTTCATGTGCATTTATGGCTGAATTGGACAAGTTTAGGGTTTGATTATTAGATGAGAAATTATGTAAACCCTAATTAAATTTTTGCTCCTACCTGTGTGCATTGGAGGAGATATATATAATGTTTTTTAGAGAGCTTTAGAGCTCAAAATGAACTTTTTGTAAAAGAAGAGTTGGACAATTGTAAAAAGAAAATATATCTTTTCTTAGAAATCTATCTGTGGTATTCTTCTTGCCCTCTAGTTTTCTATAGTTGTAATTCCCATTGATAATTCAGATATTGAAGATATTTTGTGACATTTTCTCATGTCCCTATGCCTTCGTGTGTGGGTTATCTCTTAATGGATTTAGTATTTACATGCTTCTTAATGATATCTTAGGGTTCTAGATCTCTCTTTCTTTCTGCAATTTTGTGTATAATTGTGGATGATTTGATGTGAATCTTTTTGTGGGTATACCTCAACCCCTTAACTATCTTGTCTCATTCCTATACCTAGTTGCAAAGGTGAATGTTTGTTTGCAGGTCATAGATTGTTATCTAATTTCAAAGACTATTGTTGTTTGTGAAAGAATCTCTCTTTCCCTAAATAGCTCTTTTCACCTATAGACCCTTTTATGAAGTACTTATGCAAACCTATTTAGTGAGTTGTGATCTCCTAGACCTAAGCCTTTCATTAATTCCATTCCTCTATACTGAGATCCAAACCCTAATTTTGGTGTATCACCTAGTAGGATAATTTTCTTTCAAGTCATTTCCCTTTCATGCATTCCTTCTATCCCTTTCCCTCAAAGTTTTACTTTCATGTCAAGAAGTAAATTAAGGCGATTATCCAAGAGGAACCAGCCTAGAACCTAGAGGTCTCATCTCATTTAGCATAGGTCCCACACCTGGAGATGATTCCCATGTTATACTAGGTTATCAAGACTACGAGAGCTTGAAACAAGGGTGAAAACTTAGTGTATAACAATTTTGGCATGCCCGGTGGGATAGTAAAATAATCAAGAGATTCAAGTTTTGTTATGCTATCTCTAATATATAGATTGCATACTATAGACTTTTAGAGGTTTTCCTATCAAGTATATCTGGTGGCTCCATTGGTGGAAGGATTCAAGACAACCTTGTTCAAGGTTTATGAGAAAGGTTGAGACCATCCCCTACAAGGAGAGTTCAGTCAACACCTCCTAGTACTTCAGAAAGGAGACCTTTTCCCTTTCATTCTAGAAGAAGAGGTAGATCTCTAACCAGAGATCTAGAAGAAGATACAAATCCAACAGCAAATACAACTCATATAGTTGTCAATCTTCAGATCCCAACTCCTGCAATGGCTAGACTGTTTGCCTTTACACCATTCAACCAAGGGAGTCCATTAAATTTTTCTCAACATCATGATGTGCCCTCGGTGGCACTAAAGAGTATACCTAATTTTATAGGTGAAGGACAGACAACTACTTTTGAGCATATAAGAGATGTGACCACCATCTACAGCATACACAATATTACTCAAGAAGATGTGGCCACAAAATTATTAGCAGCCTCTCTAAAAGGTAAGGCTCTTGAATGGTTTAGAACTTTAACTGTTGGTTCTATTACTTCATGGGATGAATTAGGAGATGCATTAAGTAAGCATTTTGAGGATAAATCAGATAACTTGTCTCTAGTTGAGCAGTTAAGAACCATTAATAGAGACCCTCAAGAGCAAATGACAGATTACAATAGTAGATTCCTTAAAACATGGAATAGAATTCCAGTATCAGTAAGGCCATCAGCTAACCATGCTTTCCTATATTACTTGCAAAGTCTAAATGGTCAAATTTCTATCATGATCCAATCTATGGGTGGTACTTCCTTACCTTAGGCCTTTGACATAGTTGTCAGGGCTGAAAATTGTTTAATCCAAGCAAGCATGATTGCTAGAAGGCCACCAATGCCCATCTTTCCTAGCCTTCAACCCATTGCACCTACACAAGTACCCCCACTCACCACTATTCCCACCATATTGGCACCTCAGGCTAGTACTAGTGGTCAAGAGCTAGTGGCTAGTTTCTCTCAAGAGCTGTAAGGGATGAAGAATAGTCAGCAAAGTAGTCAACAAGAGATGAAAAATTTGTTGCAGACCTTGACTAAAGAGGTTACAAATTTGAAGAAACAAGGTCAAGGAATCAGACCATCCTTTCAGCCACAAGGCCAAGGTCCTAATCAGCGATATCAAAATCAAGGACAACCTTATCAACAAAATAGGCCATCATACCAAGGGGGCTATCAAAGACAAAGAAAAAGTTTTAATCAAAGACCATTCCAACCATATAACCCTGCACCCCTAAATTCTACAAATCCAGTGAGGGATATGGTTCCTAGTCAAAATAATGTGGCTATGAAAAATGAATGGTGTTTTCCTTGTAATCAGCCTCATAATCAGGCTACATGTTCAAATGGATGGATGAACCAAGTTCTAATGGTTCAAAATGCCTCCCAAGCTCAATCAAAGGTTTCATCCAGTGGGTCAGTTCCTCAACAAGAATCACAAGAGAAAGAGACTGCTCTTTTCAATTGGGAGCAACCAGACTTCAATGGAGTCAATGATGAAGCTATTTTTGTTGCTTATACAAGAGCAAATAGAAGAGCTCAAGACATGGAGAGAGTAGATTCCAATGCCACAGCCACTACATCTACAGAGCTGCTGCAACAAGCTACTCCCATCATACCTAAGGAGGCTCCTATCATTACAAGCAAAGAAGGCCAACAGTCTAAAGAAGTGGAGCCCATCATAGTGAAAGCACAACAAAGAGTACACACTATGACACCTTATAATATTGTAGACAACATGAAGAAGGTGAATGTTACCATGTCCATGTGGGACTCTTTGGCTCTTCCAGGACAACCTGAAATTTTGAAGAAGGCCATGATAAAAGTGGCAACTCCTCAACCTGCAAAAGAAGCTGCAAAGCCAATGTTGGTTAACATTGATCAAGAAAAGGAGGCTCCAAGTAGCAACTCCAAAGGAAATGCCACACAAGGTAGGAACTCAAAGCCACCTCCCTTTTATGTATCTTTAATCATTGGAAAATATTTAGTGCATAATTTTATGGTAGATAGTGGGGCTACTAGCACTGTAATGCCCAAGAAAGTAGTTGACCAATTAGGACTAAAATATGAACCCTTTCAAAAGAAGGTTACCCAACTTGATGGATCCTCAGTCAATACTATAGGTGTGGCCAAGGATACCAGTCTGATCCTTCATGCTAGTCCCAATTTCTCCATCCTCCTTGATATATACATCATAGATCTCCCTGCATTATTTGCTATATGTCTTTCAAGGGAGTTTATAGCCAAGATAGGAAGCTACTTATCTTATGACTAGTCTCATATGCTATTTCATACAAGGTATGGGACCAGGGTAACCATTAAGTTAGAACCATTGGTAGCACACCATATAGAGCCATATGTGTTCAATACCATCAATGTAAACTACCCTATATTTGATGAAAGTGACCTCCAAACCATTAGTGAAACAAGTACAAAGATAGAAAGTATCCTTGATATTCTTCTAGATGAAAGAGCTTTAGAGGCCCAAGAAAATCTTGTTTGGGATTTTGGTTTGGGAAGTTATTTGATACAAGAAGGTGGGGTCATAGAGCGAAGCCTCCTCAAAGAAGACACTGATTCAAAGGATCAGAGCAATCAGGTTTGGGAACTATTTTTTGATGGAGCTAGAAGTAGACATGGTTTTGGTGGTGGTGCTATGTTAGTGTCCCCAAAAGGAGAAAGGTATTATACTACCTTTAAATTTAGTTTCTCCTGCACTAGCAATACTGTAGAGTATGAAAGTCTAGTCAATGGACTAGAATGGGCTAGAAAAAGAGGGCTTAAGGCCTTAAAAGTTTATGGTGACAATGAGTTAGTTTTCAGCCAAGTGAGAGGGATAAGTGTAACCAAAAATGACACTTTGAAGGCATACAAGCATAGAGTTTGGGATGTAATTGAATATTTTTGTGCTTTCAATATTGTTGCTATCCCTAGGATGCTGAATCAAAATGCAGATAGGCTATTTGTTGTTGGATCCCAGTATGATATTCCAAATAGCATTTCAAAGGAGATAGATCAACAACATATCAAAGTGATTGTTAGACCCTCTATTCTTGATAATAATGTCAACTGGCATGTGTTTGACAATGATGAACAAATTTTATAGTTCTTGTTTGAGGAGGATGTCTTTTCAAGGCATAATCAAGATAGGTTATCAATAAATTATGGTGATCAAGTGATATAACTTAAGTCTAATAAGATGCCTAGGGGTCTTGTTATCCTAGAGACTATCTTCAACAAGGATGATGAAGTCAAGAGAAATAAAGTTGGCCTAGTAGTCCAACAAGAACATTGTGTTGAATTAGGGTTGGAGCCAGGTAAGAGTTTACAATTTGGAAAAGTGAACACTGAATTGAAAAAGCAAGCTTACACTTAGTTATTCAAAGAATTTAGTGATATATTTGCATGGCAATATGAGGACCTCAAAGGTTTTGATCCTGCCCTTACTCAGCACACTATTGAATTAGAACCTAATACCAAACCAGTAAGGCAAAAGCAAAGGCCTGTTAATCCAAAAATTGAGCCACTTATGCATAAAGAGGTACTCAAGTTAATAGAAAGTGGTATCATCTACCCCATTAAGCATACTAGTTGTGTTTCCAACCTTGTCCCTATCAGGAAGAAGAATGGGGAATTGAGGTTATGTGTTGACTTCAAGGATCTTAACAAAGCCTCTCTAAAAGACTGCCATCCACTACCCTCTATGGAACAAATCTTACAATGTGTCTCTAGATCTGAGAGATTTTCATTATTGGATGGCTATTCAGGATACAATCAGATCTTAGTAAATGAAGAGGATCAATATAAGACTGCATTTACAACCAAGTGGGGAACCATGGCTTACCAAAAGATGCCCTTTGGTTTGTCAAATGCAGGTGCTACATTTCAAAAGGCAATGGATATGGCCTTTAAAAGTCTAATGTACAAGTTTGTGTTGGTCTACTTAGATGACATAACTATCTATTCAAAGCATGTAGTGGATCATATCAAACATTTGAGGAAGATTTTTGAAAGGTGTAGAGAATTTGGGATATCTCTTAATCCCAAGAAATGTGTGTTTGCAGTTCATGAAGGAAAACTGTTGGGATATGTAGTATCCAAAGAAGGAATTATAGTGGATCCTAAGAGAATTGTAGCTATCCTAGAGCTACCCCTACCACATCACAAGAAAGGTCTCCAATCTTTCATAGGAAAGATTAATTTTGTTAGGAGGTTCTTGCCTAACATTGCAGATTTACTCAAGCCTTTGACAACCATGATAAAGAAGAGTTCAACTTTTAGCTGGAACAAAAAAAGGGAAAGCCAATTTCTAGGCTATCAAAGAAGTCCTAATAGAAGCTCCTGCCCTATTAAATCCAAATTTCAATAAGGATTTTATCATTTATGCTTATGGAGGTCATGATGCTATATCTGCAATGCTGACCCAAGAAAATTCAGATGGATTGGAGCAGCCTATTGCTTTCTTTAGCAAAGGTTTAGAGGAGTATGAATAGAGATAAATCTGTTGGCATTAAGCAGGATTGCCACTAGTGACAACACGTATTTGCATCCTCAGTGCAAACCAAGCAGGATAGTGCAAACCGAGCAGAACAGTGCAAACCGAGCAGGACAGTGCAAACTGAGCAGGACAGTGTAAACCGAGTGACATTATGTCTACCAAGTCACAAGTATTTACCAAGTTTGAAACTTATTGAGTGGTTAGTATGAACTGAGCCTTCACTTCTACCGAGTGCATGATGATGCTGAGTAATGCAGTGGACGCTGAGTATCAGAAAGTCACCGAGTTAGTTTGCAGGAACCGTGTAACCATACTTGGGCCGACTTAGTAGCACTTATGTTTATTTTTTAAGCCGACTTTGTAATTGTAATTAATTGTTTAGACTTGTATATAAACAATGTTGTACAAATACCAAGTAGTATGAATGTGGAATAAAAAGGGAGAGATAAAAAGGCAGAAACTAGTGAATTACAAAGGGCTACTATACATAAGGAGCAGCAGAGACAAATTCATCACAGAAGGTGATCAGTACATCAGTGAATCTCATTCAGCAATCCAGTTGCAAAGTAAGAGATCTACTGTTTCATCCTAACAGGTGAATTAGCTTGAAATCCTTTAACCGGGTAGACTTAACAGTCTTTGTAAAATCTCTTAACCGAGTGCATACTTCATTGTATGTTTGTAAAACCTCTAACAAGGTGGACCTAGCAGTCCTTATTGCTCCTACCAGGGTAGATCATCAGAAGTGATCAATGTAAGCCTTAATCGGGCAACTTTATATTGTAGTATTAAAGCTTTGTAGGTTTCATCCCCACCCTAGTTTTACTTTGTTTTGGAAGGTTTATGGGTAACCAAATCTATGTGTCATTGTTGTGAATGCTTTTATGTTTCATGCTTTCTATATGCAAAAGGATAAAGTGAACTATATGTTAATACATCTGATATTGAAAAAAAATTTGAAGTTACTGATTCACCCCTCCCCTCTCAGTAACTTGGTTAATTCTTGAATATTTCCAACAATTGGTATCAGAGCTGTATTGGTTCTCAAGATAAAGCTTAACTAGCTTAAGCAAAGATCCAGGATAATGGAGGTATTCAAACTAAACAAGGTGATTGAAAATGAAAAGCTAGATCTGGAAATGGCCATAGCTAAACTTAAAGAAGCAAAAGAACATCTTTCCCAATCCCTAAGAAGAAGGAAGGAACTTGCAAATTAGATGAATGATCATAATTACATTGAAGAAAAGATTGAAGATCTTTTTCCCTCAAATAGCTCAGATGAAGCAAACAATGTTGTCAAAGAACTCCTAGAAAAGAATGGGTCTCTGCAGGAAGAAGTGAGAAAATTAAAAAGAGAACATGAACTACACTCGACAAGATTTTGTGAGATCTTAGAACAAAGAAACAAGTTGAAAGATGAATTAGATGGAAGGAGCAATGAAGTCCAAAATAAAACCCTTCAACTAGAAAACCTAATTGATCAGATCTCCCATAGAAATGAGGAAATTCTGACTCTAAGATTAGAAATAGAAAGCACAAGAGAAGAACTAAGATCTGAAAAGCAAATCAATCTAAGGTTGGTGGATGACCTAAACACTGAAAAAAAAATCAATGAAAGAATGTTGAAGAGCCAAGAAGACTTAAATCAGCTGCATGATCAAAATCTTCATAGGCAAAAAGGAAAAGCAGGACTTGGATACAAAGGAGAAGGTGAATCTTCTAAGCAAGGTACTCAAAGGAATCAGAAACCTACTTGTAATCATTGTGGCAAAATAGGACATACTTCAAATAAATGTTGGAGCAATGAAAAAGTAGAATTCAATGGAAAATGCTACAATTGCAATCAGCATGATCACAAAGAAAATGAATGCAAGGAAAAACCAAGATTCAAAGGTAATTGTCACAAATGCAACAAACAAGGTCACAAGGCATCCGAGTGTAGATCCAAAACATTCAATCCAACAGAACAAATTATGAAAGCAATGTTTCGATGGGATTACAACACTTGGTGTAGATGTCATTACTGTGGAGAATATGGACACATTGGCATGAACTGCATAAAACATCATCTAAGGAAAAGAGATACTACCATAAGATGTTTCAAATGCACTAAACTCGGTCATATAGCCAAAAATTGCATGAATGCTAGTGAAGTTGAAGATGGAAAGAAGAATGAAGCAACTAAGATCAGGAAACAGATGAGACAACAGTGGATTCCTAAATCTACCGAGCAAACCAGTCCAAGTAATGGAATGGGTGGCTCTACCGAGTGAAACTAAATTCCCAAGAAAGCACTGGAACTGTATTCTCATAGACAAATTTCAAGCAGTTCCAGAACTGAATTAAAAGAAAGATCTAAATCGGCATACAAGATGCAATAAGATCACAGGAAGGTCGGTATCATTTTTCACCGAGCAAGGTTGGGAGCTATCTAATATGATTACCGAGCGAGGTCAGAGCAATATGAATTCTCAAGTTCACCGAGTTGCAAAGTCTTTACTGAGAAATTAATTCATAGTGGGTGACATTCTATCAAAATTCATACCCTAATTTCTACTAAGCATTAATGACAGAGTTGTAAACAAAAGGCAAGAAATCAAACTCATTCTTCACCGCGAACTTTAGCATTTTGAGAGCAGAAAATTTCCAGAGCAATCAAGCGATTCAAATACTTTTGCGAAAAGAATTCTCTATGAGCTACCATGGCATCATCCAGCGCTTCAATGAAGAAAGCAACATAAATGATAATCCAAGGGGAATGGAGAGCACTAGATTTCAAACTCGTGCCCGCAATTGCAACAACCCTAGACCTGAATGGAGCTCAATCTCAGATTCCTCCTAAGGTACTACTTGTTAATGATATTCGCAATCATTTCAATTTTGCAATTCAAGAGATGGGAAACCTAGAGCTAGATATTTTGCATGAGGAACTGTGTGTGAATGGTGTTCTAAAACCAGAGCACAAACATCTGGAAGACAAGGGATTAGTTCACATTACACATTTACCTCGAAACTTTCGGGAGAAATGGGTTAGATACATTCTCAGCCGTGTACATGAAGGCAAGATTTGGCTTGAGCAACCCATAGAGATCACTAAGAAGATGATTCATCGAATCACCGGTCTTCCCATGTTAAACAAAGTTAAATCTACCAAAACCCTATGTCGGCCGAAGCTGGAGAAGAAAACCCTAGCCGAGTGGGACGGTAGAGGCATGAAAGTAAGCAGCATTACTGATGTTGAACTGAAGTTTGGAACACACATCATTGCTCATAAAATATATAGTTCAAGTCAATAGAATAGTGTTCCCTACGAAGCCATAGACCTAGCATACAAAGTGGTAAAGAATAATTTATCATTTGACCTTGCAGATTTATTGTTAAAACAATTTAACAAGAACATGGAAAGCATTCAAACTTCCAAAAACAATCCATGTAAGTTTGGATCTCTACTGGTCTGTTTATTTTTCTATGTTCAGAAATTCTTCCCTTCCAAAGGAAAAGTAGTATGGAGAAAGGATGTGCCAATTCTTTATGAGATAAATGAATATATTTCAGAAATGGGTGAAAATTTTGAGAACATCATGGATAGTTATTTTGAGTCTTTCAAGGAGAAAATGAACGACAGATTCTAGATTCCACAGAAGTTGGTGGAGGATTATAAGGATGATATTTGTTTCATGGTGGACTATGACAAAGTATACATTCAAGCAGCTAAACCGAGGATTGTACATGTGAAACCTCTTCCTTATGAGGTAAACATTTATGAAACAAAGAATATCATTGAAGCCCTCCTTAATCAGCCTGTTGATCCGAAAGCTCCATATTTTGGGACATATGAAGAAGCAAAAGTGAGAATTGAATTAAGTATAAAGCTTCCATAGGCATTAAATAAATGAAAAAAAGAGGATAGCCAAAATGCAAGCTATCACACCTCTAATGCTAACCGAGGGCAGAGGAGAAGACATTGAAGAAGAAGAGAAAAAGGATGAGAAAATAGAGGAACCAGAACTTGCAAAGAAGAAAGGAAAGGTATTCATCACCAAGGTACCTAAGCCTCCCCCTGTCGTATTTACAAGGAGAAGTGCAAAGGGTAAGGCAGACAAAAAGGACAAAGATATAATATTCAAAAAGCCTCCTCTAACCCTTCAAGTGAAGATCAAACTTTTGAGAGAAGGAGCTAGAGTAAGTAATATAAAATCTTTAAAATATGAAATAAGATCGAAAACAGAACAAAAGGAGATTGAAGATGCTGTCATTGAAAAGATGGGACAGTGGAAATACTCTCCTGATGAAATAGCCCAATAGATTCCAGGAGCTTTATTAGATCAAATAAAAATGAGATGGGCCAATGCAAGGCAAACTGTAAAAGACATATTTGATCAAACCCTGAAACAGTTAATGCCAAGCTTGAAAAATGATGAAATAAAGAAGGCATTGAAGGAGAATGAAAATAAGATGACACTGAAGTTCAATACTTGTTTATTTCTAATTAAAAATATTGAATCGGTTGTGAAGAGTGCAAATGCCACATGGGAGAACATATACCATCTTCACCAACTGAGTACTGAATCAGTTATAATAAAAGACATTGAAGATGACAATGATGAATAGGAAGAAGCCACTGAGGTAGATGATATTGTGAGGATAGCGGCAGAAGTCATTGCATCACTTCCTACCTCTCCAGAAAAAGTTGCTACATCTAGCCCGGAGACACCTTCAAGCATGGTTGTGACAAATTCAACATTTTTCCAATCACCTATAGCAACAACAGAAGTAACTACCATTTCTTCTACCGAGTTGCAGTCTCCTATTTCATCAAGTTTTCCAGCAGTAAGTATTCCAGTTTTTGATTCTACAAGTGTAAATGCTTCAGCGTTAAGTTCTCCAATAGATAGTATACCATTCTTTACAGCTAGTCCTACTATGTCTACTATCACTACTACTAAGGCATTAAGTACCATAATAGATAAGCCTAAGGCTCAACCGAGTATAAGATTTTAGGGCAACAATATAGTAGAGGATATAGACCTAGATGAGGAAATAGAGATTCCAGCATTGGATTTTGCAAATCTATTAGCAGATCAAATGCAAAATATAGGTGAACTCCTCCAAACGAAAGTGAAGCAAAAGAAACTTAAAGAGGAGAGAGACAAGGAATATAAAATCATTAAGGATGCTAAGGACATTTTGTCAGAAGCATTAGGCATTAAAGTAGACTCCTCTCAACATGTTTTGTTACAATTCACAGAAGTGGTAAATAAGTACAATGAGGATTCATCTGGGATAGGCAAGTTAGTTGAAAAAGCCGAGAAGAAATTCAACAATAAAGTTCTTGAGCACATTGCTCAGCATATAGCTATTAATCAAGCAGAATTATCTTCAGTTTTGACAAACATTGAATCTTCCTATTCGAATGTTACCTCTCTTTTGGCCAAACTATGCAATGTTGCCGAGTTCACCAAGGATGTCAAGGATAAAATGAATAAAATTGATGAGGATTTGAAGATTAGCATACAGAAGCTACAACTTGAACCAAGTTCAAACTCTGCTCATCACATAAAAATCTCATTCCTATCAAATACGCAGTCAGAACTACTGAAAGAAGACACAAGGATCCGGTCCACACTGCTAGACATTCAAAACATGATCCTTCCCATCATGAATACAATGTATAAGCACATTGAACATTCCAAAACATTAATTCATGACAATCAGTTCTCAATAGCAGATCACATGATTGCACTCTCTGTAGAAGTCCAAATTGCAATCCAAACATGCAAGATTTTGCAAGAAAATTGGGACAGAACTCTGGCATTGATAATGAAGGTACATTCTATTTTTCTATCAAATTTTGGATTCTCCCTATAAAACACTTGTATATATACCTTTGGCATTATCATCAAAAAGGGGGAGATATGTATAGAAGAAAAAGTTAGTGCATTGAAAGGGGGAGATAATTTATAAAGCCCTATGACAAAGACAAATTTTGAAAAATCAAAATAAATCTCAGCATGGTTCATGTATATAAGTTTTGGGTAATAAGTGTTTTTGTCACTAATGCCAAAGGGGGAGATTGTTGGGATTAAGAAGGATTGCCACTAGTGACAACACTTATTTGCATCCTCAGTGCAAACCGAGCAGGATAGTGTAAACCGAGTGACATTATGTCTATCGAGTCACAAGTATTTACCGAGTTTGAAACTTACTGAGTGGTTAGTATGAACCAAGCCTTCACTTCTACCGAGTGCATGACAATGCTGAGTAATGCAGTGGACGCCGAGTATCAGAAAGTCACTGAGTTAGTTTGTAGGAACCGTGTAACCATACTTGGGCCGACTTAGTAGCACTTATGTTTATTTGTTAAGCCGACTTTGTAATTGTAATTAATTGTTTAGACTTGTATATAAACAATGTTGTACAAATACCAAGTAGTATGAATGTGGAATAAAAAGGGAGAGATAAAAAGCTAGAAACTAGTGAATTACAAAGGGCTAGTATACATAAGGAGCAGCAGAGACAAATTCATCACAAAAGGTGATCAGTACATCAGTGAATCTCATTCAGCAATGCAGTTTCAAAGTAAGAGATCTACTATTTCATCCTAACAGGTGAATCAGCTTGAAATCCTTTAATCGGGTAGACTTAACAGTCTTTGTAAAATCTCTTAACCGAGTGCATACTTCATTGTATGTTTGTAAAACCTCTAACAAGGTGGACCTAGCAGTCCTTATTGCTCCTAGCAGGGCAGATCATCAGAAGTGATCAATGTAAGCCTTAACCGGCCAAATTTATACTGCAGTATTAAAGCTTTGTGGGTTTCATCCCCACCCTAGTTTTACTTTCTTTTGGAAGGTTTCTGGGTAACCAAATCTATGTGTCATTGTTATGAATGCTTTTATGTTTCATGCTTTCTATATGCAAAGGGATAAAGTGAACTATATGTTAATACATCTGATATTGAAAAAAAATTTGAAGTTACTGATTCACCCCTCCCCTCTCAGTAACTTGGTTAATTCTTGAATATTTCCAATAAAATCTTTGTAGAAAAACATGTACTTGCTATGGTGAAGAGCCTTAAAAAGTTTAGACATCTATTGACACATAGCAAGGTACATTTTACGGTTACTCATCCAAGTGTCAAAGAGTTTTTTTCTTTCCAAGGACCTTAATGAGAAAAGAGCTAGTTGGATCACCAAGGTGATGGAATATGACATAGATATTCAAACTACCAAGTTGGTTAGAGGAAGAGGTCTTTGTGAGTATTTGGCATCAGATGAGGGTTCAAAGAAATCAGAGCAAATAGATGCATCTCTAGTGGTGCATTCTATAGAAGAACAAGCTAAGGCAACAAGATGGTTGCCTAATATGATCAATTACTTGAAGATGGGACAATGTCCTACATACCTAGATTCAATAAAAAGGAGGTATTATAGATTGTAATCTGTTCCTTTTGTGCTGATAAATGAAGTTCTTTTCAAAAAGGATCACAATGATGTCCTTTTAAGATGCATAGATTCAGAAAAGATAGCTGATGTCCTATTTGAATTTCATGATGGACCTTCTGGAGGTCACTTTTCTCCTAGGACTACTATTTTTAAGATCATGAGGGCTTGATACTATTGGCTATCTATCTAGAAAGATAGTCATGAGTATGTGAGAAAATGCATCAAGTGTGCCATGTTTATAGGAAAAGAAAAGCTTGCAGCCTTGCCCTTACAACCAATCAAAATAAATCAGCCCTTCATGAAGTGGGGCATGGATTTCATTGGAATGATCAATCCTCCATCTAGTGCAGGCCATAAATGGATAATCATTGCAATAGATTACTTCACCAGATGCACAGAAGCAATTGCATTAAAAGAGGCCAATGAGAGTGATGTCCTAAGTTTTTATGATGATATAATTCATAGGTTTAGCACTCCTAATTCCATCATCTCAGATAATGCATTGGCATTCACAGGGCTCAAAGTCTCAGAGTGGGTAGTCAAGAATGGCATTTATCTGAATACCAGTTCAAATTATTACCCTCAGGGTAATGGCTTGGCAGAATCAACAAATAAGAACATGATTAGGATAATCAAGAAGACTCTTCAAGAAAATCAAAGAGATTGGCATACTAAGCTCAAGTCTGCAGTGTGGTTAGACAGAATTACCCCAAAGAAAATCATTGGTAATTCTCCTTATATGCTAGTATATGGCAAAGAGGCCAAGTTGTCCATCTCAGCTAAATTGCCAGCCTTGGACCTAGCCACTCAATATGTCCTATTTGAAGAAGGAGATCCCTTGCAGATCAAATATGCTTAGCTTATGGAGTTAGAAGAACTCATAAACAAATCAATGTAGGATATGGAATTCCATTATATCCAAACAAAGAAAAGTTTTGACAAAAGAGCCAAGGTCAGGAATTTCAAAGTTGGAGATGTAGTTCTCAAGTGGGATGAATTTAGATCCAGGCTTGGTAGACACACAAAATTTGATTCATTTTGGGGTGGACCATTTGTTATAAAAGAGTGCAAGGGATCCAATGCTTTCCAGCTATCAAATCTTGGAGGAGTTTCTTGCCGATCTCAGTCAATGGATTCCACTTGAAGCCCTACTTTCAGGTTAATCCCTCTCTGTAAATTTTTGTAAATATGTTTTCCCCTACTTTCTTTCCTTGTTTTCTAGGTTAGTATCCTGATTTTCAAGAAGTGCCTGTGCACAAATTTGTCTCCCTATGTTCAGTTTTGTCTCTCTAGAAAGTTTTGTGTTCCTGTAGTGACCCCATGCCCAATGGATTACTTTAAGGCCACTGGTTTCCATGTCTAGCAGGCTGACATCCAGCAAAAATCACCAAAATATTACCCTAATTCTCATATGCATGCAAATTTTGCTAGTATCCATCCCCAAGTCTCTATTTTTATCATGCCTAGCATCCCTAAAATTTTTATGATCTTATGCCATGTCCTCTGGCCTCTGCAAAATTGTTTTATTCCCTGGTCTGCAGTTGAAAAATATTCAAAAAATTAGCCGTTTGAGCTAAATAAACCCTACAAACCCTAAGCCTTGTTCTATTTTTTTGTTACTTTATCAGACACTTAAAAATCCCAATAACCACGTGCACTTTATTTTCTTTTGGTCGCTAGCTCTCTAAGTCTTCCAGCAGTTATCTTTTCCTTTCAGTGATTCAGCGATTGCGGCACTCCTCTTGGTCTCATAATGTTTGGCGGTTACCATTTTCCAACTAGTTACTCAACAAAATGGATAACTTCTCTTCAGTTGCATAGTCACTAAGTGTTTGGCAGTCTCAAAAAAGGGGGTCCCAGTTCTACAGGATCCGACGGTTGTCGTGAGTTCGTGAAGATTTTTTCTGACACATGCGATCTCGCGATAGCCGTCGATCTTCCCCTTTTCTCAGTGCTTCAAGCTTTTATGGGTCCACTACCATGATGTCCTACTTGGAGGCTTTTTATTGGTCAAAGGATGATGACTTGTATCTTTGTCAGTGGGCCTAGGGATGTTAGAAGCTTGGAAATCTATGGCTGGCATGTGTTCTCATGAAATGTGTCAGAAGTATGCGATTATAAGATAACCGTTGATTCTCCTTTGTGACATAACTCTTCATGCCTAGCAAGTCCACTGCTACATGTATACAAATGGTGACTTCTCATTAGTCCACATGGTAATGATTTGGCAATGTGTCAGTGGGAGCAAGATTTCAGCATTTCAAAAGGCTCTGACATCTGCAAAGGATCAACGGCTAGTGCATGTCCACAAGGAGTTTTTTTGACACATGCGATCATGTGCCCGCCGTTGATCTTGCTTTATTTTTAGGCTCTGTTAGGTGGGTCCTTTTTTGGTTATGTGCTTGTTTTCTATTGGTTCCCAAGTGACAGCTTGCAAATTTGTTAGTGGGACCATGTCAGAAGGGCTAAGATCAATGGTGGTCATATGATCTCATAGAATCTTTCGACCGTATGAGATCATGAGACAACCATCCGATGAGGATCTCTGGGCCATGGGTCCACATTGTTAGATTGGCTAACATGCTCAAATTTGATTGGTCTGCATGGTGATGACTAGAATTTTAGTGGGTTCATTGTCAGAAGTGTCCCGGTCTAATAAAGATCTATAGTTGGCGTAAAAGTGCAAAGAATATTTGGGGGCCACGAGATCATGCTCCCGTTGTTAGATTGGAATCCAAGCTATAGTGGGACCGATGTCAGGGGTTGCCGAGGTGTATGCCTATAGAGTAGTCAAGGGTGAATAAAAGAGTGACATGTGGTGGTTCTGGGCCCAGGGTTAAGAGTATTCTATGAATTTGTCACTAAAGATCTTTTTTGTGTTCACCAGACTTAACCAGGGTCAACTAAAAGTCTAAACGACTCTACGATTGAAGGAAAGCTGGAACCTGAGGTAGACTTAAGGTTAGTTTTGCAGTCAAGTGCCGAGCCCAGGTAAAAAAAAGGAAGATCTGATGGTCGCATTTTAAAGTGAGATTGATTTTTGAATGCCAACCGTCGATAGGGAATTTTCGTGCCACCAGTGACTGTTTTATTATTTTTTAAATTCAAATATCCCAAAATATCAGATTGCAATAGTTGTGGTGAGACCGAGTTGCAGGTAGGTACATGGATGATGGCAACTAGATTTTTTGTAGGTATAAACATAAAATGGACATGCAAACATAGATATCTTATCAGTTGGGATATTTTCATGTGCATTTATGGCCGAATTGGATAGTTTTAGGGTTTGATTATTATATGAGAAATTATGTAAACCCTAATTAGATTTTTTCTCCTGCCTGTGTGCATTGGAGGAGATATATATAATGTTTTTTAGAGAGCTTTAGAGCTCAAAATGAACTTTTTGTAAAAGAAGAGTTGGACAATTGTAAAAAAAAAATATATCTTTTCTTAGAAATCTATTTGTGGTATTTGTCTTGCCCTCTAGTTTTCTACAGTTGTAATTCCCATTGATAATTCAAATATTGAAGATATTTTGTGACATTTTCTCATGTCCCTATGCCTTCTTGTGTGGGTTATCTCTTAATGGATTCAGTATCTACATGCTTCTCAGTGATATCTTAGGGTTCTAGATCCCTCTTTCTTTCTGCAATTTTGTGTATCATTGTGGATGATTTGATGTGAATGCTTTTGTGGGTATACCTGAACCCCTTAACTATCTTGTCTCATTCCTATACCTAGTTGTAGAGGTGAATGTTTGTTTGTAGGTCATAGATTGTTGTCTAATTTCAAAGACTATTGTTGTTTGTGAAAGAATCTCTCTTTCCTTGAATAGCTCTTTTCACCTACAGACCCGTCTATGAAGTACTTATGCAAACCTATTTAGTGAGTTGTGATCTCCTAGACCTAAGTCTATTTAAATTGTTATCACAATTTTTGACTTTACACATTGTGATCATTACAAATATATTATCAATGTAATTGAGATCATTACATTCAGGTCATTCATAAAGGTTTACTCAAATAACCATTCATATAACAAATAAAAGACATTGAAAATTGACTTCAAAAAATAAACTTCAGTCAAAGTGATTAGAAAATACATTCAGCTTAGCCTTATGATATTACAAGGTATAAATCCAACTGGTGTCTCTTTGGCTAGTTACAATGTTGTCTTATCATTCATGGTGGAAGATGTGAAGGAGAATTTTGTAACTTCATGCAATATGCAAGGTACCACAGTCCATGGAGACATTATTGTAAAAAACTTAAACATGATTCTGATTTTCTTAGTTTGACCAACAGTTCTTTGTCATCACATGTGCCTTGTAGTTGTATGCACCCAAAAATGGTCACCTAGACTTTGGGCCCCATTTATTTGATTTATCAATCCTGAATCATTTTTATTAATAATCAATATTTTCAACATTATCAATTTCTTGATCAAGTCTTAATTTCAATCATGTATTAGATTTTTATCCTATGGGCTAACCATTTTATCCTAAGTTTTTATTTAATTAAAAGGAATGTTTTCTCCCCTTTTATTAAATAAAAAGCCCCACTTTTTCCTCTTATCCTAAGTTGCACAAATAAAGCATTATTCCTATTTTATAAAAACAGAAAAGCACTTTTTGTCTCATATGGACACAAAAGTCAACTCGTATTTTCTCATTGGAGGATATTTGTGCACAAGGATCAAGATTCTATTTTTCTCCACCGTTGATTAAGTCTTTTGCCTCTTAATATCAATGGTCCATTTCACCTCATTTCTTATAAAAGGAGAGCTCTCTCCTTTATTTGCATATCCATCATCTTTATGCTATTGTTATCCATCATAAGACATTGTTGTTGCATTACATTCTAGTTGAATATTTTCTTTCTTAGTTGCATAATCATGGCATGTTAGCTTAGTTTTATTTTATACAATAGATTAATCTCACATAGCTTAATAGGAGGATTTGTAACACTTGTATTTTCCTTTCATAGCATAGCTTAAATCTTTCATTCTCATAGATTAGTTTGCATTGCATTGCATCCATATTGATTTCATTGGAGATATTGGCATTGTTGCCCTTGTCTTTGATTTGGAATCTCTCATTGTGTGGTTGACTAGCAAGGTCATGAGTTTATAGCTCTAGCTGAGGGCAATTTTCCAAATCTTGCAACTCCATGCATAGAGAGCAATGGATCAATTTGTGAGGGCTCATTGTTGATTTCTCTTGCATGTAAGGATTCATAGAAGTGTGGTCACATTTTTACCATATATTTTTGGTGCCCACCTTGGGTCAAAGTAGCTTAACTTTGTCCTTTATTTTTTGCATTTCCGTAAAAAATTTCATCAATTTTCGACTTTACTTTTTGGTCTCTGGTTTTTCTGTCTCAGAGTGTCGTGTGACATTTTTCCAGTGTCGTGCGGCAGTTCTTTGTATATTGGTGTGACACTTTACCAGTTAAAAGTGTCACCCTTTTTGACAGAAAGGGTCGCACTGTTTGAGGAGTTCTATCGCCTGCAATAGGGTGAACTATCACACAGGTAAATTCTGTCACCTTTGTATACAGAGAAGTGGTGCATGATAGTTCTGGTGATTGTACTGTCACCTGTACCCGATAGTGAGTTTTTTTAGCCCCTTTTAGCCGAGTTTAGATTGATTTGTTTGATTTGTTGTGGCTAAATAGATTGCATTTCCAAATTTTAGTTTGTTTACTTGCTTTCATAGGCACATCTCTTTTGGGTTAATAAAAGGACATAGAGTTTCTTTTGATAGTTTGTAAATGCTCTTTGGTTTCCAATATCAAACATCTCATTTGAGTGATTAAGGGCATGGATTCATTATTTGTTTACATAGGGAGTTAAATGCACCACTTTGTGGACTCACTCTATGTTTACTTGGAAAGTTAAATATTCCATTGTTCAACCCTTTTTCATTTGTGAGTAGTATTGATAAGCAACTTTAAATTACTTTTGATTGAGCTTGTTAGCTAAATTGGGTGTTGGACTCGCTTATTTCTAATTGCCCCTCATTATTTTCCCTTTGGGTGCAAGGTCAGCATTCATACATGGGGGAGGGGTCTACTTGAAAAGAGCATTAAGTGTTCCACAAAGTTTTTCCCTTTTTATGCTTTCTTGATCTCATTAGTTTTCTTACGTGTGGACTCACTTTGAGTTGGTGTGAAGAGTTAAATGTTTCACTTTTGGGCTCACTTTGAGTTGATGTGAGGAGTTAAATGTTCCACTTTTGGACTCACTTTGAGTTCGTGTGAAGAGTTAAATGTTTCACTTTTGGACTCACTTTGAGTTGGTATGAAGAGTTAAATGTTCCACTTTTGGACTCACTTTGAGTTGGTGTGAAGAGTTAAATGTTTCACTTTTGGACTCACTTTGAATTTGTGTGAAGGGTTAAGTGTTCCACTTTTTGGACTCACTTCACATTCTCTTGAAGGGTTAAATGTTCCACTTTTGGACTTGCTTCACATCTCTTGAAGAGTTAAATGTTCCACTGTTGGACTCGCTTCACATTCTTTTGAAGGGTTAAATGTTCCACTTTTGGACTTGCTTCACATTATATTAAAGGGTTAAATATTCCACTTTTGGACTCGCTTTGCATTCACTTGAAGGGTTAAGTGTCCCACTTTTGGACTCACTTCGCATTTACTTGAAGAATTAAGTGTTCCACCTTTAGTGCTTTAAATACTTGTTGATAGTGGATTGCTTGGAGCTAATTGGATTTTAGGATTGTTCTAACCATTGTGGAGCTAACAAGTTGTGCTTGTAGGTGCTCTCATTGCTTGAAAATTTGCCAAAAAAATGCATGTCAAAGAGGGCTACTAATGGTTTTTGCAGGGCTTCCCTAAGCATAAAAACCAAACCAAGTGCTTGTTTAATTGCTTTCTTTATTGAGTGCGGCATATACTACTTGTTTCATTTCATAGGCACTTAATACCTTGTTGTAGGAATTTTGAGGTGGTAGGAGAGTATGCTCTTCACCCTTGTGGTGAAACAGAAATCTTGACCCATCTTAGGATTTTGAAAACAAGGGGGTAATTGAATTTTCTTGGTGTGTTTGGAAGAAGTTTTTGAGATAGGGGATTATGCTCATCACCCTTGTGGTGAACCAAAAACCTTGAACCTAAAAAATCATCCACTCTTTGTTTAGTATAGGAATCCTTTAGCGGGCCTGCTCTTGAGCAATCAAGAGGAATGACCCAAGTGTGGACAAGCCTTTTGCTAGCTATTTTGACCCACTATAAACTCAAGGCTATCAAGGACACAAAACATTGGTAGACATAACACTTGTCTTCACTTGATGTGAGTAGCTCATGAGATTGTGACCATGGGGAAAGCATTGAGCAAGAATGCTTAAGGTACTCTTGAGGCCACAAGGTCCTAGTCTTTTATGAGGAGCAAGAGGGGTGTTATGAACGGAAGCCCTTATTAAGAACCATAGGTTAGAAACCACCTTTATTTAGCCGCTTATCTTCTTAGTACAAGGATTGATCCAAGTTGACTAACCCGAATCACCCCAAGATACTCACCATATGTGTCCCTTTGGTTGTGTTGTTTAACACTTCCATGAAAAAGCTAATATCTCTTGTGGGCAACCACTTGGTGTGAGGCAAGGGGACATCAAGTTGTGGGCTAAGTTGGTAAGTATTGAGCCTTGTCATGTAGGTAGATATTGCTTGGAGTGTCTTCAATTGTGTGATACTAGTGTAAACGTTCTCAACATACAAACAATCGATAGCATTCATAGGATGCTTTTTCAATTTTGATATCATAATTGTTTGTCTTGGCAAGGTTTCTTTTGCCCTTGTTTTAAGTGCTTGAAGACATGTTTGATCCCATACTGTTTGCAAACCTGTCAATTTGCTACTGTCATTGTGATTACATTCAAAAAATTAACCCTCAAACTAAAATTTTTGAATGAACAAGCCTTAAAACTAAGATTTTGACACTCACTAGTCATAGAGTCATATGACACTGAACAAGTGGCACGTCCTGTTGTGAGAATTGTCATGCACCAGTTCACCCTTGCAAGTTTGTCACCCTGTTTGATGAAAAGTGGTGCGCTGATAGCCTAGAAACTGTCACCTGGATTAAGGCAAAGTGTCACCTAAATATAAACTGTCACCTTTCTTGCCTGGAAAGTGTCACCTGGGCAATTTCTGCTAGGTTTTTAGTTTCAGTCAGTTTCAGTTAGTTTCAGTTGCTGCTAGTTAAATTAAGCCTTTTAGTAGGTTTCTTGCTCTATTGTTGGAGACCTATTTTGGCTCTAAATCTCTAGTTTTTTCCCTCTAGGAATAGCATCAATTAGTTTACAAGGCCACTTTGGAAATAGTTGTCAGGTTAGAAGGTTATTCTTGGTGAGAAAGCTTATTTCTAGAATTGTTAGCTGCATTCTTGAAGAATTTTAGTGCTCTTATTGTCCAAATCACTTTCATTTAATCAATTTCAGTTATATTTTGGCCTAGTCCAACCTCCTAATTCAAAAGTGAAAAGGTAGTCACCCTTTGATTTGAAGCATCTCTTTGACAGTGTGGGTAAAGCCCCTTTTTCTATCTTTTCATTTCATTTTGGACAATAGAGAACTTTGATTATCCTAGTCTGGTGTTGACATTTCGGGAGGTCATCTTATCATTAAGAATCTCTTTCTTTCATGTCATTTACAACAAGGTACCAAGTCAATCAAGAGAAGCAACCCCCTGTTGTCTTTAGCCAGTTACCACTAGTTAAGACTCGTCAACAGCATGAGGGAAAATAACCCCTTTTCGATCAATCTCCCAAAAGAGATTTTTTTTAATCCAAAAAGTAATCCTAGTGAAGTGAGCACCTCTTTAGCACCACTTTCATCAAGTATTGACATGAGTTACACTTTCACTCAACAACAAAGAGAAGCCATGAATCAAACTCTTGAGGATATTTTCCAATGGCATAGGAGTACCAGAGTGTATGGTGGTTCTTCTCATGCTAGTCCACCTGGGTCACCCCCCAACAACACAAGGTATTTTGATGCTCACCAACGAGCTGAGAGACATTGTAGGAAAACTCACTCAGATTTAGGGTCACAACATGAGGACCAAAATAATGAATCTAGTGACCATCACATCAACGCAGCCAATGCAATAAGGCATTCAAGACAATCTTCTCCACTTAAAGATACCTCTCAATATGCAAATACGAGATTGAAAAGCATTGAAAGGGAGAAGAAAGCCTATCTAGATGAACAAGCCACCAAAAAGGAGAAATTTAGACAACTAGAAGAAGAGGAACATGCATTATTGGACATAAGAAAAAGAGACACCCAAGAAGAAGAAGATAGGCTCTATGCACAACAACTCCAAAATCAATTTAATGGGAGGGGTACTAATAGTGGGACCAACTCACCCCCATCTACCCCTTCACCAAGTCCTAGAAGAAGGTCAAGGATGCCCTCAAGATCCCCAAGTCCTAGAGGTAGAAGGACTTCAAGATATGATCACCATAGGAGACAGTCATCTCCTAGACTTTCAAAGAAACCCTCCCAACGAGCATGTTGGTGCCTTTTCCCAAATCTGATTTTCTCTCCAAAATTTTGAAGAAATTTGTCATCTTTTGATCATAATAAACCCTTTGTAAAAAATTTTCCAATGATATTAGGGTTTATTATGTCTTTGTATCAAAAGAGAAAGAAGTTAGGGTTTAAAGTCTTGGAACTAGCCATTGTATTTTTTTTTAAAAACCCTAGTTTTCTTTTAAAAGTGACTTTCTATTTCTTTGATACTTTTTCAAAGTCACTTAAACTTTATCAAAGCATGTGCGCTTTAATGTTTACCTTGGTCACTAGGTTGCATGATACTCTTAGCATACTTCTCTTTATCTCCCGATCACAAGAAATCCTCTAGTCTCCAAGTCGCCAGATAAAAGAAGTATATTCTCTATCTTCCTGAGACCTAGCGGTGAATGTTAGTCGCACAATCTCTAGATGCTTTATAATCTTCTTGTGACTTAATTTATTAAGTGGACAGACTATAGTCGCTAGATCTCTGAATCAAAAGTTGCCTAAGTCAGGTGATCTCAAGATAAAAGACTAAGAACATAAAACATCTAGCGATTACGAGTTCCACTATAGTCCCTAATTCTCTAGAAGAAAAATCAAACGGCATTTCCTTTAGTCACCAGATCTCAGAAGAAAAGTCAACAAGCTATAAAGATTAAAAAGATCTAGCAACTACTATCCGATCTTCTTAATGAACTTCTCATCTAATGGTTATCCTTTTGTCGCTAGAAAACCCGTGATGTCAATATTTCTTTCTGAGACCTAGCAACTACCATTAGATGAAGATCAGGTGGCTCATATTTAATCTCGGAGAAGGGAATGAGTTATTTAGTGATCAGGAGACTTCCTTTAGTTGCCAGTTTGCTAGATGTCTACTTCAGTCGGGTGATCGCTGAATAAAACTTAAAAGGAAATAATCTTCTCGCGACTTGGAGAAAACTATAGTCGTGTAATCTCAGGTAGTTAAAAATTGAAAGATGAACTAAGCTTAGTCGCTAGATCTCAGATAGAAATTTTTTTATCTAGTGACTTAGAAAACTATAGTCGCGTGATCACTAAGAGAAGTAAATTAATAGAAGGAAAGGCTCAGTCGCGTGATCGCTAGAAAATAATTGAGAGACATAAAACATTTGGTGACTTTGAGAAATTATAGTTGCCATATCTCAATTAGAAAATTATGTGGTAATGGCTTAGTCGCTTAATCTCAGAATGAGGAAATACATTCCCACGACTAGGAGAGACTATAGTCACTAAATCTCAGAATATTTAGAAAGGTGCCATATTTATTACGAGACTTCAAATTTCCTTCAGTCGCTAGGTCACCAGAAGATGAAATTTAAAAATATGTCACCTCTTGATGATGGCTGAGACATTAAGTTACGGAGCACGCAGTCTTAATTACAAAAGTGACATTGTTGCAGGGAACCAAGTTGTAATCAATTCTTCATCGTTAAAACTCAAAGGTCGGTCATTATCTCATTTCTACCAAGCATTTGAGCAATCAGAGAGCAGAGCACTTCTAGAGTGAAGAACATTTGAGCAACCAGAGCTTTTGGCAATCACAGAGCTTATGGAAGACCAAAATTTGCAGAGCGAGTAGGAATTTTCAACAGCAATCATCATGAGTCAGACTACAGTCAGCACCCCATCAGCCAGTAGGGCAACCGCACAACAAAAGGTAAGTTTTTTTGATGAATTCATCAAATTGCTGCTTGGTTCTACCCAAAATAAGAAGGTTAGTGATGATGTCTTCTTTGATGTCTATTCACAATGTGGGGATGCTAAGACTCATGACATACCGGCCATGAATTTGTTCTACTACTTCCAAAAAAATCAAGATAGGCCTATCCTTGTGTCAAACCCATGGACTTAAGGGTTTGCAAAGATGATTGTCCCTGATGTATTTTTTGACGTTGATCTTCTTGTCTCCTTGGTTGAATGATATGACCCCCTCTCTAAGACAATTAGAAAGATAGATGGTTCTTCTTTGATAACCCTAGATAGAGGAGTGTTCATGAGAACTTTTGAGATAGATGTCCCTATGGCCACAGAGATTAACCTGCAATCTCTCGAAAACAAATATGTGAGGGAGTCTGGGGGTGTTGCAAATGCTATTCAGTCCCATGTCCCTGAGGGAAATAGAAACTCTATTGCACCCATGGCAGGAAGCCTCCCCTATGCATTTAAAGATCTAAAATTCTATATGAAATACATTGCATATAGGTTATGTACAGTTCTAGGTATTCATGCTCCTAAAGAGAGGATTTCCCCTAAAATTTTGATGTTAGTGAAGGATTCCCAATCATGCCACACTAGTCATGGGTATGATTACATTGGATACTATATCTTGAAGATGCATGAAGGTTTAGAAATGATAAGAAAGAAGCAATACCCTCCCAAATTTTTGCACTACTCCATGCTGATGCATCTTATCTTCTACCATAATCTAAATATGTTTATTTTGCAATATTTAAAACCTAAGTTTCAATGGAATGGCCAGCCTAACCCTTTATAGTCCTGGTTAGATGTCTGGAGTCCAACGGCCCCTAAGCATAATTTTTGTATTTTTGAGAATATAATAGTAGATGCTCTTCTTATCCACTTGGGTGTGAATTCTTCAAGAATTCCTATCAAAACCTTGCAACTTCTTAGACCAATGGAATATGTAGATAAGTGGAAAGATAATCATGATCACAATTGGGGTGATTTCTATTTGAGAGAAGGGTATACATTAATAAGGGTCTATGGATGCCCACAACCACCCCACATTTTTCCTAATAATGTTCCCCCTAGGATTGTAGCCCTTGAGTTCATTTAGCAACTCATGCTTGTAGATAAAGAGCATCTAGTCCCATATAGAAAGGGTACATTCACCCCTAGGAATTTCAAATTATCCAATTTAACAATTGGAAAAGGGGCTTTTGAAAAGGTTAACACATGTTTGTTACAGTTTATGATGCCTGCTGCACATCCTAGATTTGTTGATCTCGAGGGATTTTTGGCTGCTGCTAGGAGATATTACACTCCTACCATCCCTCTTAATAAAACTCATGATGTGTCCTATAAAGAGGACATAGTTAGAAATATTCTTGATGAGGATGAGGCTAAGATAAGGTCTTGGCAGCTCGATCAATTATTCCAGCTAGAGAAATCCATGAGAAGAAAAGATGTCAATTTTGGAGGATTTTACCCTACTCTGCCATATCTCCAAAGACTAGAGATGATGATGAAGAATTACAATGTTTTGATGGAGCAAGGGGAACAACTGATTGAGGATAAATTAGAAAATTTAAAAAAGAAGAAGAAGCACTCCTCATCAGAATATGAAGAATATAGTGAAGGGGGGTATTCTATTCATAGTTACCCTACCCAAGAACTTCCTCCTAATGCCCCTGAAGAAAGAGGGGATGAAAATGAGATAGTTTATTTGACTGAGGTTCTTGGATCTCATAATGAGGTAGAACCACCTTCTAAAAGGTAGAAATTAATGGTAGGAGAGTCATCACAGGCAAGGCCTGTTGAAAAAAGAGATATGGTTGCTGCTGTCATCCCTGGCCAAATAACTTATGACCATGAAATTAGAAAAAGGGTCAGGGAGGGAAAGAAGAAACAAAAGGAGATAGTTGAGGAAGTAGGATTTCCTCTTGCTATGTGCATAGATGAGAGAATCCAGCAGCAAGAGGATTTTCTAAAAGATTATGAATTCATCAAGACTCGTGAATTCAAAGACTTCCTCCTCTGGCACAAACAACGACAAGTAGCCTCCACAGTGCAGATTGGAGAAGATGGCTAGATTCCCACTGAGGCCTTAGAAGCAATAAAGAATTATGATCTAGAGAATGAAGAGATAACCCTTGAAGAGGCTAGGAGGTTAGTAAAAGATAGTAATATGTTATTATTACCTAGATGGGATTTGGCCTCTGTGTTTATTATTGATCAAATAAGAAGATAGGAAGGTATTATCCCGACTTCAGAAAAGAAAGTGGGAGATTTAATAAAAGGGTTCGGATATAGCCCAAAGAATAAGGCATTAGCCATGTGGAGCCTCTATCCGAAGGACAAAAAGCCATCAATTTTGAATATAAAAGAGTAGATGGATGGGGATAAGATGATTTGGTCTATCCAAAATACAAGGGACTTAGAAATTTCCCAAATTTTGACTATTTTTGCCAAATTGAATGAAGACAAGACCAAGCAACTATCAGAAAGACATCAGAAATTATATGATGATTACATTGCTTTGGTCAAAGACACGGAGTTTCATATAATAAAGGAGAAAGAATTTGAAAAACTAGTTGATGAACTAAAAGTTAAAATAATAAATATGGAAGCTACACCTCCACCTCCTCCTAAAGAGGTTGTAATTGAGAAAGAAGTACAAGTAATACGTGAAGAAGGTATTGCTTCTTCAGAAGAAATTAAAGAAAGTAAAAATAAAGCAATTGTACAGACATTGCTAGAAATTCTGCAGCATAGGATTTTGAAGTTAAAAGAAAAGGTTGAGGCAATCTATGCTGCCTATCTCAAGTTGCCAGAGTTGCAACTAGAAGTAAATAATTGCATCTCAATTTTGAATTCTTTTTGTGTAATTTGGTCAGTAAGGACTCTACTTTTTGAAAGGTTAGTAGCGGTACAACCTTTTAGGCTAGATATACCTGAGGAAGTACTGTAGGTAGGGGAAGAATTAAATAGAATAAAGACTCTTCTCCTATTATTCAAAGGAAAAGCCAAGTTAGTGGAAACAAAATTAGCATTTTTGGAAGAAGAGGCCAATAAATTCATTCCTAAGATAAAGGATGACAATGGTACTTTGAAAACAGCAGATCAATGGAGATCAAATTTTGATCTCAGATTGCCTAAAGGGGAAAATTTTGTCAAAATAGGTGGCAGGGTAGATATGAATAAATTTAATGACTTTTTGGATGATGCAGTAAAGGCAGAGGTAGAATTTTCTAAATTCTTGGCAGATATCAGAATAATGATGAATGCTAGATGGGAGAGGCAAAAGGCATAATTACAGATAGTACAAAATTTCCCATCACCTTTAGAAGATAAAGTAGCTGCGTGGGATGAATCAACAAAGCCTAAAATACGTATGTCCACTGCAGTAGATCGTGATCTTCTAGATGATTAAAAGGCATCCTGATGTTGACACATATTTTGAAGGCAGGGGTCATCAATTTTCTTGAAGATTGGTGAGGGTTAGTTGAAGTTGGCGGTCACCAACTTTCTTTATGGCTACTATAGGGTTATTAATGCTTTCAAGCAAAGGTGTCAACAACAATAGCAGAGGATGCTGCAAGTCAAGGATTCTTTGCCTTTCCACCGCCTAATTGTACTGCATTTTGTTTTTTTATGCTTTAGGGTTAGGGTTTTGACCATCTGAAGCTTGTTGCATTCCCATCTTTTTAGGGGAATTCCAAGATGGTCAGACCATATATATATATAGTTTTAAGAGTTTCTTTCAAGGGAGAGGTAAAAAAAAATATAGAACAGAAAAACTTGTTGGTCCAAGACAGACTTTTACAATTTTTGTCTGGTTTCTTTGAGTAAAGAGGTTTGAATATATTACTATAAATTTGATTTCAATATGAATATAGTGCAATTTTTGCCTTATATTGTTCTTGTCTTTCTATCTTGTATGCTTACTCTTGTATGTTTTATGTGTTAGGCATTTAAAATATATCTGGTGTGGCACAAATTTATGAGTTTCTTTCAAGAAAAGAATTAAAATTTCTCATAATTTGTTCCTAGGAGTAATTATATTTGTGGAAATTTGATGATAATGATATCAGGTTAAAAGAATGGTTTGTAAGGCAATCTGTTTGAAATTGTATGATATGCAAGGCATGTTAATGTATTATTCTTGAACTTCTTTTGCAGGTATATGTTTAGATTCCTTTTGCCCAATAGATAAGGCACTGGTCTAGATTGTCTGTTTCAACTTTACATTTTATCTTTCGACTCAGAAGTTAAAATAAATTTGAAAATCTTCTATGATTTATTATTTTGATGTTTACAAGTTTCTTGAATATGATTGATTAAGGTTGTTTCTAGGATTCAATCTTTTATTCTACTGATTCTAAATAGAGAGAATCATAAAGGTTATCCCTCCTTAAAAAGAAGAAGGATGAAAGTCCTTATACCATTGATTTCTGCTGTAGTTTCAAGTCATAGTTTCTCAAAATAGTTTAGTAGGGCTATATCAAGATAGAAAAATTAGTGTCCACCTTTCAAAACTATATTTACAGTCATTTATCAAGGTAATACCTACCTAGGTGTGTGTGGAACTCAAAAACAAAGAAGGATCTTATCCAATCCTTAGCAATTAGGCTTTTCTTGTAAACTTGGAGCCCCTTTTATCTAAAATCTATCCTAAGATAAGAAAAATCCCTAACAAATTGGCGACTCCGCTGGGGAATAGAGATTACAGTTATAAGCAAATAGTGCAGGTTTCAAGTTGAGCTGGACTCCTGACCTGCCTATTTTAATCAGTTGATATCTTTGGTGTTATAAATCCATATACATAACATGGGTACGAGTTGAGCTTAGACTCCTGGCCAGCTTATCACTCATCCAATGGACTCCATTAGAAGAATATAAGAGTTAGTCTTTCTAAGGTTTTAGATTATCTCACATATTGTGGGTGACGACTCTAAGCATCTTTGTAACCAGTACTTTAAAAAAAATATAAGTTATGAGTTTCAAAAATACAAGATCTTATAGTAGGGAGCACCCTGAGGAAAGTTTGCAGGGTGGGCTTCCTACTCCATCTAGAAGAAACCAGGGTAAGAAAGATAAAGATACCAATGATATGTCTATGACTTGGAGACAGAGAGGGACCCTTAGATGACACAATATTCCTCCTCCTAGTCAAGAAGGAAATGCCTCAAAATATGAGGAGGCAAGTGGTGTACCACCTAACTAGTATGCAAATTATTATTCCCCTACAGAGAAAGAGGGTGAAAGAATACTCTAGAATAGGAGGGTGAATCCAAGTGGGAAGCATGGGAGAGAAGGAAGGTCTAGAAGTAAAAGTAGAAGTGGTCAGGACTTTCTTCCTCCTTTCACCCATGGTTTTTCATTGCCCCAGGGCCCTCATGAGTCTCAAGAGTAGTAGGAAGACCCTCAAGCACTGCAGATTGAATCAAAAACAACTCTACCTAATTCTGAGGAAATATTTGAGAAAGTGTATGAGTTGGAAAGAAGGATTCAGGAATAGGCTACCATCAAGCACAAGAGAGAAAAGGAAAAGGAAGAGAGAGTCAAGTAAGCTATGCTAAAAGCTGACCAGTTAAGAAGACGACTACTTGACTTAGAAGCTATAAATTATGTGCCTATCCCTGAAGATACAGGTAAGCAGCCTGTTGCTCAAAAAACTTTTGAAGTAAAAATTCCCAAAGATAAAGGGAAACAAAAAGAGAAAGGCATTTTAATCAATGAGCTTGTAAACCCTAAGGAAGATATGAACCAGGCTTTGAGATTAGAAGCAGACTTAGAGAATGCTAAAAGAGAATGAGAGTTGTTAGCCAAACAACTTGAAAAGGTAGAGTTAGAAGTTGCATCATTAGAAATGAAAAAGAAAATAGATTTTCTCAAAAGGTCTGCAGGGCCTGCCAACTTTGGCAATTCAAATATAACACAAGGAGTAGTTACTGGAAATTTAACCAATCAGACAACTGGTGTTCCCCCACCAAGAGGTTTTAATGGTTCTGCTGCCACAAATACTAATGCATCCACATCTCAAGGTGCTGGTTTTCCTAACTCAGGGACTATACATGAGAGATGTAAGCAATTGGTTTTCACTAGTATCCCTGGCTATCCTAATCCCATTCTTGAAGAAATTAGAAAGAAACTCCCTAAATTTACTGGCAGTAATGCAATCACTTGTGAAGAGCATCTCAAGCATTTTTTGGACATCATAGATGACTATAATATAGAACCAGCTGATGTGATAATGAAATTATTTATGCAATCTCTCACAAAAGATGCAAGGGATTGGTTTAGAGCATTACCTCATGGAAGTATTGGTTCTTGGGATCAATTCAGGCATTGTTTCAAAGAGTAGTATGGTGACAAAAAAAATGAGGGTTTCATGCTAAATGAATTCAACAATATAAAAAAGAATCAGAATGAGGGTGTTGTTGAATTCAATGTCAAATTTCAAAAGGCTATGCACAAGCTCCTGCAAATTATTAGGTTAGATGATAAAATTTGTTTGGTTACATATTTAAATGCTTTTGATTCAAAAATGGGGTACTTATTAAGAGACAAGAACCCTAGAAACCTTGTTGAAGCTTACAAATTAGCCATTAATATTGAGAGTAATAGAAGAATATCAGGGAAGTTAGGAAGAAGAGAAGAATACAAACCAATATTCTCAGAAAAGAAGGCACAAACAAGGACTGACAATACTAAACCAAGGGAGGATGACCATTTGAAACAAATCTTAAAGGCCCTCAAGGACCTGAAGCTAGGAGAAAGTATAAATAATAGAAATCCTCCAAATGACAGACCCACCTTCAACAACTTCAATAAAATCCCTAAAATGCAAAACTATCCATACAATACTCAATGGAAAGATGGCAAGCCAATAGTGCCAGAAAGGAAAGATAAGTTGAGTGATAGAACTCCCGACCCACTACACAAAAATTTGGTGAACATGACTGATGAGGTTCCTTGGTGTGTTGCTTGCCAATCACCTCATGATCCTCATTATTGTGTTGTCACTCAAAATATTTCTGCAGAAGAAGAACAAGAAGTTAGTAAGGAAGATTTTTATGATGAAGAATCATGTGGCATGACATCTTCTTATATTTGTGATGATATATATTCTATAGAGGAAGATGAGAGCCAAGATGTACAAGGATCTCAAGTTAGGAATGAGTTCTATCATCAACAAGTTTTTTCTGATGAAGAAGATTGTTGTTATGATAATATCCAATGTAACACCATAGAGAGGGGTGAGTCTATTATTTTAAGAAGACCATCTGATAAAGAGATAGCTCAAATAATAGATGATATGGTAACTCAAGCCAAGAGCAATTACAACCTTAGGAACAGGGTAGTGGGAAATCCAACTGGTAAACCTATTGGTCTTTTTATTAATAGCACTGAGAAGAATGATGAGAAAATGTAGGACAAGTCCAGTGCTGCTGAAATTGTAAATAAATACAGGGTAAAGAAAAATGTCACCTTTTCTAAGCCCACTGTTGCATATAAGGTGAAGGCCAAGCCTAATGAAGAGGCAGTTCCTATAATACAAAAAGAAGTAAAGATACAGCACAAAGATGGCACCAATCTACTTATGCCTGAAGAAAATAGACAAATCATTACTGTCAAGCAAGATGCTATAGATTCAAGGTACACTCCAATTGACATGAGTAACTTATTGTCACAAATCACAATTAAGGTTTCTTTATTGGAAATGATGAGAATAGAAGAACATAAAGAAAAGGCTTTGAATTGGGTAAGTGGTGCCACTTTTATGGATACCCATTATATTGAAAGAAAGGAACATGCTAAAATTTCTAGTGATATAAGCACCGGACTTAATGGAGAAATTGTTTCAGAGATACCACAAATTTATTTGGACATAAATGTTGTGAATACTGTGCCTGGAACAATTAACCCTTTCTTTTTTACCTTAATTGTAAATGACAAACATCTTAGAAATTGTATGATAGACTCTGGAGCTTCTAATACTATCATGCCAATGGAAATCATGAAATCATTAGGCTTGGAAGTGGATACACCCCATGGAAGGTGCCAAGCTATGGATTCTAGAGAAGTACTAGTTATTGGTACTATTAAAGCATTGCCTTACAGATTGCAGGCCTATCCTGGTAAGTTGCTTACTATGAGTGTTTTGGTGGTGGATATTCCACCACAATATGGCATGTTATTGTCAAGAAAATGGAGTGCTCAGATGGGAGGCAGCCTACAGTGTGATTTGTCATTTGCCACTTTTAATATGGATGGTGATAGTGTTAAAATCTTTAGAGAACCTAGGACCCCTCACATGATCCTCAAATTCCTCAAGCAGTTAAGGAGGGTGACCCATTGATTGCAGAGCTAAAAGGACAACAAGGCGGGCTATGGAAGATGTATTTCGATGGAGCATGTTCAAAAGAAGGATCTGGCACTAGAATTCTGTTCATTTCACCATCAGGTACCACATTCAAATACTCTTTCTTATTAACCTTTTAATGTACCAATAACACTGCAGAATATGAGGCATTATCTTTAGGGATTGATATTGCTTTAAGACATGTAATCAAATGTTTGAGTGTTTTGGATGATTCAGAACTTGTAGTAGCCCAAGTTAGATCCAAATATGCAGTAAAAAATGATAAATTGAGAATGTATAAGCATGCTATTTGGGATCAAATAGAATTGTTTGATGCCTTTAATATTACTTGGGTTAAGAGGGCTAAGAACATGATGGCTGATTTTTTAGCAAATGTTGCTCTAAGGCAAGATAATTTAACTTTGAGTGGTATCTCAATAGTTGAAATGAAAAGTAGGCCTGTCATTCCAGATAATATTTATAATTGGTAAGTTTTTGAAGATGATCATGACATTTTGAAGTTTATTCAATGCCTTGGTTCATATGAGGGTCAACTTATTGATTGCAATAATTTGTTAGAACAAGAAAATGGGAAAGATATGATTTTAGGAAATCAGGTTATCCAACTAAATACAAACCATATACCAAAAGGTCTAACAAAATTAAAATCATTATATACTGATCAAGATGAACACATGATGAAGGCTAGTACCACTAAAATTGATGACTTGGAGGAAATAAACTTAGGATCACATAATGCTTCTCAAAAGGTCTATATTGGGAAAGGATTGCAACCTCATATTAGGTCCAATTTGATAAAATTGTTGAGAAGATACAAACATGTTTTTACATGGTCTTATGATGACCTTAAGGCTTATAGACAAGACCTATTTCAGCATGAGATTCCTTTGAATGGAGATGTCAGACCGTTTAGGCAAAAGTAGAGACCAATCAATCCTTTGTTAGCCCCCAAAATGCAACAAGAACTTACTAAGTTGAGTGATGTAGGAATAATTCAACCTATAAGGCACTCAACTTGGGTTTCAAATTTAGTCCCAGTTAGAAAAAAGAATGGAGACATAAGACTATGTGTAGATTTCAAAAATTTGAATGTGGCATCCTTGAAAGAAAATTACTCATTACCTAATATGGAGGCAATGTTGCATAAAGTCACTGGTTGTGAATTATGGTCAATGATGGATGGATTCTCAGGATATAACCAAGTCTTGGTCAAGGAGTCAGAATAATTTAAAACTGCTTTTACAACTCCTTGGGGAACTTATGTATATGTTAGAATGCCATTTAGATTAAAAAATGCTAGGGCAACATTCTAGAGGGCTATGGATGTTGCATTTAAGGACTTCATTGATTTATTTATGGTTGTCTATCAAGATGATATGATAGCTTTTTCCAAACTTGCAGAAAACCATTGTTATCATCTTGAAAAGATTTTTAATAAAGCCTTAGAATATGGAATATCCTTGAATCCAAAAAAGTGCAATTTTGCTGTGAAGGAGGGAAGATTGCTAGGTCATATTGTGTCTAAAGATGGGATCAGGATTGACCTAGAAAGGGTACAGGCAATACAAAAGGTCTTAGCTCCTAAAAATATAAAAGGTGTACAATCTTTCTGAGGAAAGATCAATTTTGTTAGGAGATTTCTTGCTAACTTTGCCGAAATTGTTAAGCCCATAGTTAAATTTCTTAAAAGGGATGTAAAATTTTAGTGGATTGAGGAAGCCCAATAGGCATTTAATAGGATCAAAGAGGTGGTTCAGTAGGCACCAGTCCTAAAATCACCTGATTATAGAAAACCCTTTTCTCTTTTCTCTTTTGCTTCATTCCACATAATTGTTGTTGTGTTGTTGCAAAAGGATGATGACAATTATGAGCACCCCATTGCCTTCTTCAGCAAGTCATTACAACCTGCCAAGCTTAATTATCAAATGATGGAGACATAGGCATATGCTTCGGTAAAAGTAGTAAATTCTTTCAGGCCATATTTGGTATGTGCTAAAATTATTACTTATGTTCCTCATGTGGTAGTAAAAGATGTGTTGACCCAAACTGAAGTCACTGGTAAAAGATGTAAGTGGATCACAAGAATACATGAGTTCAATTTAGAGATCTAGATTACCAAACTAGTGAGGGGGTTGGGGTTAGCTAAGTTAATGATAGAAGAAAACATGGACCTGCTCCAAGTTAACAATGAATTGTCTTTGGACCAAATAGTCACAAGCATTGAAAGGCAACCATTTTATTCAGACATTGTCTACTTTCTAAAAAATGTCAAGTGCCCTGATCATCTCTTTGATAATCAGAGGAGAACCTTGAAATTACAAGCACAAAAGTATACATTAGTACAGGGTGACTTATACTAGAAGAGTAGAGATGGAGTCTTGTTGTTTTTTTTGGATGAGCATCAAGCGAAGAAAGTGCTAAGAGAAATGCATGATGGGGTTTGTGGTGGGCATTTTTCTACTAAAACTATAGCTCACAAAGTCTTAAGGGCTGGATATTTTTGGCCTACCTTGTTCAAGGATGCTCACTTATATGTAAGGAAATGTGAAAATTGTCAAAAATTCTCTAGCAAGTTGAATTTTTTTGGGGCCTTGTCATTAAACCTAGTAAATGTAGATAGGCCTTTTACAATGTGGGGAATCAATTTTATTGGTGAATTCCCTGAGAAATCTAGTGGAGGACATAGTCACATACTTGTTGCTACAGATTATTTCAAAAAGTGGATAGAGGTTGTTCCTACTAAGGGAGCAACAAGTAAGGTGGTCATTGAATTCTTATTGGAAAATGTCTTGACCAGATTTGGTGTCCCTGCTACTTTGGTGATGGATAATGCCATGTGTTTTAGGTCAGAAGAGGTCATAGATTTCTGTAATAAGTATGGGATCATGATGTCTTATTCATCCCCATATCATCCCCAGGCAAATGGCCAAGTAGAATCCAGTAATAAGAGCATTCTGAAGATTCTGAAGAAAACATTGGAAAAGAATAAGAGAGCGTAGGACTCAAAGTTGAAACTGGCCCTGTGGGTAGATAGGATAACAGTAAAGAGAGCTACAGGAAGATCTCCTTTTGAATTAGTCTATGGTTTGCAATCTAGGCTCCCTATTAATAACTTGCTCCCTGTATACAATTTTGTCCAAGAAGAAGAATTAGAAGTATCTGAACCCATGAGAGACAGGATTATGCAATTGACTGAGCTAGATGAGATGAGAAGAGAAAGCAATAAAAATAACATTAAATTGCAACAGAAAATGAAGTACCTGTTTGATAAAAGAACCATTGTAAGGAATTTTCAAGTAGGTGATTTGGTTCTTCAATGGAATGCTAGGGCAGAAGATAAAGGAAAGCACAAGAAGTTTGAGTCTCTATGGCTTGGTCCTCTTGTTGTCTATCAGAATTTTGGTAAAGACTCATATCTTCTAACCAATATGGATGGAGAAGTTTTTGAATTG
Source organism: Chamaecyparis obtusa (assembly GCA_027943335.1). Classification (NCBI taxonomy): domain Eukaryota; kingdom Viridiplantae; phylum Streptophyta; class Pinopsida; order Cupressales; family Cupressaceae; genus Chamaecyparis; species Chamaecyparis obtusa. The sequence goes on along the minus strand of BSBK01000008.1, from coordinate 1,178,840 downwards.
CCAGTGCATGGGTAATTTTTGAAGCCCTTTTTTAGTTAAGGCTTTTGTTTCTATGAAAATTTCTTGTAATCTATGTATATATGTTTGCTTCCCTTTTTGCCTATTTTTTTTGTAAATAGGTCACTTGCTTTTGGTCTGTGTCCCAGAGATCTGTGGTTCTTAGTTGAACTTGCATTCAAATATCCTCAGTTAGAGCCACTATTGGTGCCTTTTCCCAACTCTGATTTTCTCCCCAAAATTTTGAAGAAATTTGTCATCTTTTGATCATAATAAACCCTCTGTAAAAAATTTTCCAATGATATTAGGGTTTATTATGTTTTTGTATCAAAAGAGAAAGAATTTAGGGTTTAAAGTCTTGGAACTAGCCGTTGTATTTTTAAAAAAAAAACCCTAGTTTTCTTTTAAAAGTGACTTTCTATTTCTTTGTTACTTTCTCGAAGTCACTTAAACTTTCTAAAAGCATGTGCGCTTTAATTTAAACCTTCGTTGCTAGGTCGTGTGATACTCTTCGCATACTTCTCTTTATCTCCTGATCATGAGAAATCCTCTAGTCTCCAAGTCACTAGATAAAAGAAGCATATTCTCTATCTTCCTGAGACCTAGTGGTGAATGTTAATCACACAATCTCTAGATGCTTTATAATCTTCTCGTGACTTAATTTATTAAGTGGACAGACTATAGTCACCAGATCTCTGAATCAGAAGTCGCCTAAGTCGGGTGATCTCAAGATAAAGAACTAAGAACATAAAACATCTAGCGATTATGAGTTCCACTAAAGTCGTTGATTCTCCAGAAGAAAAATCAAATGGCATTTCCTTTAGTCATCAGATCTCAGAAGAAAAGTCAACAAGCTATAAAGATTAAAAAGATCTAGCAACTACCATTCGATCTTCTTAATGAACTTCTCATCTAACGGTTATCTTTTAGTCACTAGAAAACCTGTGATGTCACTATTTCTTTCTGAGACCTAGCTACTACCGTTAGATGAAGATCGGGTGGCTCATATTTAATCTTAGACAAGGGAATGAGTTATTCAACGATCAAGAGACTTCCTTTAGTCACCAGTTCGCTAGATGTCTACTTCAGTTGGGTGATCACTGAATAAAACTTAAAAGGAAATAATCTTCTCATGACTTGGAGAAAACTATAGTTGCGTAATCTCAGACAGCTAAAAATTGAAAGATGAACTAAGCTTAGTCGCCAGATCTCAGATAGAAAAATTTTTATCTGGTGACTTAGAAAACTATAGTCGCATGATCGCTAAGAGAAGTAAATTAATAGAAGGAAAGGCTCAGTCACGTGATCGCTAGAAAAGAATTAAGAGACATAAAACATCTAGTGACTCCAAGAAATTATAGTCGCCATATCTCAATTAGAAAATTATGTGGTAATGGCTTAGTCACTTAATCTTAGAATGAGGAAATACATTCCCATGAGTAGGAGAGACTATAGTTGCTAAATTTCAAAATATTTAGAAAGGCACTATATTTATTACGAGACTTCAAATTTCCTTCAGTCGCTAGGTTGCCAGAAGATAAAATTTAAAAATATGTCACCTCTCAATGACGGCTGAGACATTAAGTTGCAGAGCATGCAGTCTTAATTACAGAAGTGACATTGTTGCAGGGAACCAAGTTGTGACCAATTCTTCACCATTAAAACTCAAAGGTTGGTCATTATCTCATTTCTACCAAGAATTTGAGCAATCAGGGAGCAGAGCATTTCTAGAGCGAAGAACATTTGAGAAACCAGAGCTTTTGGCGATCAAAGAGCTTACAGAAGACCAGAATTTGCAAAGCGAGCAAGAATTTTCAACAGCAATCATCATGAGTTAGACTACAGTCAGCACCACATCAGCCAGTAGGGCAACCGCACAATAAAAGGTTAGTTTTTTTTGACAAATCCATCGAATTGCTACCTGGTTCTACCCAAAATAAGAAGGTTAGTGATGATGTCTTCTCTGATGTCTATTCACAATGTGGGGATGCTAAGACTCACGACGTACCGGCCATGAATTTGTTCTACTACTTCCAGAAGAATCAAGATAGGCCTATCCCTGTGTCAAACTCATGGACTTCAGGGTTTGCTAAGATGATTGTCCCTGATGTATTTTTTGATGTTTATCTTCTTATCTCCTTGGCTAAATGATATGACCCCCTCTCTAAGATAATTAGAAAGATAGATGGTTCTTCTTTGATACCCCTAGACAGAGGAGCGTTCATGAGGACTTTTGGGATAGATGTCCCTATGGCCACAAAGATTAACCTGCAATCTCTAGCAAATAGATATGTGAGGGATTCTGGGGGTGTTGCAACTAATATTCAGTCCCATGTCCCTGAGGGAAACAAAAACTATATTGTACCCATGGCAGGAGGCCTCCCCTATGCATTTAAAGATCTAAAATTCTATATGAAATACATTGCATATGGGTTATGTAGAGTTCTAGGTATTCATGCTCCTAAAGAGATGATTTCCCCTAAAACTTTGATGTTAGTAATGGATTCCCAATCATGCCACACTAGTCATGGGTATGATTACATTGGATATTGTATCTAGAAGATGCATGAGGGTTTAGAAATGATAAGAAAGAAGCAATACCCTCCCAAATTTTTGCACTACTGCATGCTGATGCATCTTATCTTCTACCATAATGTAAATATGTTTAGTCTGCAATATTTAAAACCTAAGTTTCAATGGAATGGCCAGCCTAACCCTATATAGTCCTGGTTAGATGTCTGGAGTCCAACGGCCCCTAAGCATAATTTTTGTATTTTTGAGAATATAATAGTAGATGCTACTCTTATCCACTTGGGTGTGAATTCTTCAAGAATTCCTATCAAAACCTTGCAACTTCTTAGACCAATGGAATATGTAGATAAGTGGAAAGATAATCATGATCACAATTGGGGTGATTTCTATTTGAGAGAAGGGTATACATTAATAAGGGTCTATGGATGCCCACAACCACCCCACATTTTGCCTAATAATGTTCCCCCCAGGATTGCAGCCCTTGAGTTCATTTGGAAACTCATGCTTGTAGATAAAGAGCATCTAGTCCCATACAGAAAGGATACATTCACCCCTAGGCATTTCAAATTAGCCAATTTAACAATTGGAAAAGGGGCTTTTGAAAAGGTTAACACATATTTGTTACAGTTTATGATGCCTGCTGCACATCCTAGATTTGTTGATCCCAAGGGATTTTTGGCTGCTACTAGGAGATATTACACTCCTACCATCCCTCTTAATAAAACTCATGATGTGTCCTATGAAGAGGATGTAGTTAGAAATATTCTTGATGAGGATGAGGCTAAGACAAGGTCTTGGTAGATGGATCAATTATTCTAGCTAGAGAAATCCATGAGAAGAAAAGATGTCAATTTTGGAGGATTTTACCCTACTCTGCCATATCTCCAAAGATTAGAGATGATGATGAAGAATTACAATGTTCTGATGGAGCAAGGGGAACAATTGATTGAGGATAAATTAGAAAATTTTAAAAAGAAGAAGAAGCACTCCTCATCAGAATATGAAGAAGATAGTGAAGGGGGGTATTCTATTCATAGTTACCCTACCCAAGAACTTCCTCCTGATGCCCCTGAAGAAAGAGGGGATGAAAATGAGATAGTTGATTTGACTAAGGTTGCTGGCTCTCATAATGAGGCAGAACCACCTACTAAAAGGTAGAAATTAATGGTAGGAGAGTCATCACAGGCAAGGCCTGCTGAAAAAAGAGATATGGTTGTTGCTGTCATCCCTGGCCAAACAACTTATGACCATGAAATTAGAAAAAGGGTCAAGGAGGAAAAGAAGAAACAAAAGGAGATAGTTGAGGAAGTAGGATTTCCTCTTGCTATGTGCATAGATGAGAGAATCTAGCAGCAAGAGGATTTTCTAAAAGATTATGAATTCATCAAGACTCATGAATTCAAAGACTTCCTCCTCTGGCACAAAAAGTGGCAAGTAGCCTCCACAGTGCAGATTGGAGAAGATGGCTAGATTGCCACTGAGGCCTTAGAAGCAATAAAGGATTATGATCTAGAGAATGAAGAGATAACCCCTGAAGAGGCTAGGAGGTTAGTAAAAGATAGTAATATGTTATTATTACCTAGATGGGATTTGGCCTCTGCATTTATTATTGATCAAATAAGGAGACAAGAAGATATTACCCTGACTTTAGAAAAGAAAGTGGGGGATTTAATAAAAGGGTTCAGATATAGCCCAAAGAATAAGGCATTAGCCATGTGGAGCCTCTACCCCAAGGACAAAAAGCCATCAATTTTGAATATAAAAGAACATATGGATGGGGATAAGATGATTTGGTCTATCCAAAATACAGGGGACTTAGAAATTTCCCAAATTTTGACTAATTTTGACAAATTGAATGAAGACAAGACCAATCAACTATCAGAAAGACATCAAAAATTGTATGATGATTACACTGCTTTGGTCAAAGATAGGGAGTTGCATATAATAAAGGAGAAAGAATTTGAAAAACTAGTATTCTTGAATATGATTGATTAAGGTTGTTTCTAGGATTCAATCTTTTATTCTACTGATTCTAAAAAGAGAGAATCATAAAGGTTATCCCTCCTTAAAAAGAAGGATGAAAGTCCTTATACCATTGATTTATGTTGTAGTTTCAAGTCATAGTTTCTCAAAATAGTTCAGTAGGGCTATATCAAGATAGCAAAATTAGTGTCCACCTTTCAAAATTGTATTTATAGTCATTTATCAAGGTAATACCTACCTGGATGTGTGTGGAACTCAAAAATGAAGAAGGATCTTATCCAATCCTTAGCAATTAGGCTTTTCTTGTAAACTTGGAGCCCCTTTTATCTAAAATCTATCCTAAGACAAGAAAAATCCCTAACAGAGCACATCATGGCTCACAACATGGAGGAAGTTATGCCAACTTCAATCATATAGATTTTATGACTATGCAACAAGAACCATCCTTTCAGGCATATGTAGAAAGGTATGTGGAACAAAACAAGGATCAGTTCCTAGAAAGTCTCATCAACAAAGGTGCTAAGGTCACATATAATTTTGATGTGGACTGAAAGGTAAAGAAGAAAGATCCATCAACTAATGCGGTGATCAAACAACTGCAAAAGGATATAGAAAGGAAGAGGGCTCCTAAAAGCACATTTAATTTGGATTCCATATGTCCCAATCCAATTGACAAGAGTGTGGTGTTGGTTGAGTTTCCTAAGAAAATTGAGTTTCCAACCTATGACAAATATGATGGCGTTGGTGATCCTGATGACCATGTTAGACAGTTCTATATAATGAGCTTTTCTTTCCACCATGAAGACTCCTATTTGATGAGATTATTCCCAAGGAGTCTCAAGGGTCAAGCCATGGAGTGGTTTACTAACCTTACTCCTCCAGTTAAGACATTTAGAGAGCTTGTGGAAAGATTTGTTCAACATTTTTCTTACAACTTATCAAGGTTGGTCACCATGCTTGATTTGTGCAATCTCAAGAAGAATCAAGGGGAATCCTTTGTTACCTTTCTACAAAGATGGAGACGTTTGTGCTCAAAATATCCAAGGACAATTCCTGAGGAGGAAAGAATAGACATCATTGTGAGCAACTTGGTACCAGAATTAAGGTATGAAGTAAGGAAGATCCCATTTAATTCTTTGATACCATGGTAGAAGTGGTATGTCACATAGAGGATGTCCTGAAAGAACAAGGAATTTGGCCAAACCAACTAACAACAAAAATGGCCAAAATAATAATAATAATGGTAACAAGGACAAAAAGACCTCCTATTGGAATAAGAATAAACAAGTGGTCAATAATGGAGTTGTTGACCCATCACAACCTAAGAATGAAGGAGTTCTTAATCTCTCTAATGCAATTCAAGCCATGAAGTTGCAAACATCTTCAGGACAACAAGAAAATAAACCCAAGTATCAAGGGAGACCTAAAATAGAAAAGAGACAATTTACCAAACTTGGGTATTCCTATGTAGACATTTTCAAGATGTTAATTGCTCATAATTTGGTACAACCTTAGGATCCTACAAAGTTCCTCATACCAGATCCTAAACCTCATTGGTGGGATGAGAAGGCTTTCTATGTCTTTCACAATGGAATTGGACATGATATAGAAAATTGTTTTAAACTTAAGCATCTTGTCCAAGATCTTATTGAAAGTGGAAGATTACAAGTTGATGGTTTAACCACTAATGCGGATGACAAAGCTTTTAAAGAACACTTGCCCAAATATGAGAAAGGAGAGAATTCTAACAACAAGAATGGCAAGGCTGCTATCAACTACACCTACACAAATGCTGAAAATGTTATTAATATGCTTGAAGTTATTGATGACAATGTCAACATGATGAGAGGGAAAGACCCTTATGGATATGATGTGGATTCAAATCCTATGCTTGATGAAGGAACCATTGTGGTCCTAAGAGGTCCTCCCTCATGAAGGATGTCTCAACCCCTCAATGCTGTCACTAGAAGCCAGTCTCAAGCTCCCATTGTTATGAGAGGTCCTAGCTCTAGTAAATCTAAGCAGCTAGTGTCAAAAGGTGTTCTTCCTAAATTTGTTGTTGGTCCTGAGTTGAATTATAATCTTGTTGACCAATTACAATGTACACCAGTGCAGATATCAATCTTTGAGCTTTTGGAATTGTCCCCTAAGCATAAGCATGTCCTTGAGGATGCCTTGTAGGTGGCTAATGTCCCTAATGATATAGATGTGGATCAATTCTATAATATGGTCAACCACTTGGCTAGCCCTCACTACCTTACATTCTTAGAAGAAGATGAAAAGTCATTAATCCACCCACACAATTTGGCCCTTCATATAGAGGTTATGATCCACAAGACCCGTGTTAGGTGCGTATTGATAGATGGGGTTGCTAGGCTTAATATTTGTTCTTTGAGCTTATTGAAGGCCTTGGGTTATTTAGAAGAAGTCATTGATATAAGGAAGAAGATAACTATCAAGGCTTATGATGAAGCAGAACGTAGTTCTAAAGGATTGGCTATTCTTCCTATCTGAATTGGTCCTGTAGAGAAAGATATTTTGTTTCAGATTGTTGATGCTAGTCCTTTGGCTTACAATATTTTGTTGGGTAGACCTTGGATACATGAGATGCAATCAGTCCCATCTACTTACCATCAGTGTGTGAAGTTCCCTTACAATGGAGTAGAAGTTTGCATACTCGGGGATAGTACATTGTCAATCAATACAATTTCAGCAGGGTCTCACGTTCCTTTGAATAAGGAGGCTGACACTTTTGATACCACATTTGAACAATGCAAAGACAAATTCAAAGCCATGGATCTTGGCATGGGGGATTAAAAAATTGATTCATTCACAAAATTGCCAATTTCCCCTAGGTCTTATGGCAAACCTTCTCAAGATATGAAACCCTCGTCTTCAGCCATGACATTATTTGACAAGTTTGTGGAATCCTCAGTTCTGATTCAAGAGGAAAAAGAAGAGGTTGTTGTTAGGGACTGGATTTACCAAGAAGAGAAATACCTGCATAATGATAATTTTGCACCTTCCCCTAGAGCTTATGGGAGAGGATATACATTGGTCAAGAATATGGGTTATCCAGGACATGGTCCCCTTAGTCACAGATTGGATGCTAGGGCTGAACCTTTGGATCATGCACTTTTTGCACGAAGGGATAAATCAACAAAGGGTTTAGGTTTTGAAAATAATAAACAAAAAAATGTCCCTATCTCAACTGCAATGGATAGTGACAATGAGTTAGACTATAGACCTAATCTTTCTAATCAGCAAGACATGTTTGATGATTGGGTGCCTTCAACAAATCTCCTTTGTGGAGATTCAAATGATTTGATAATTGACAGTCCTACTATCCCAGCTATGACAGATAGTAACTATATGAATGTTAGATTGACAATGGAAAGTGTTGCCAGCCTAGCTGCGACAGATAGTAACAATGCTAGTGTTAGAGAAGGGGAAACTCTTCCCAATCTTGAGGCTTCTATGTCACAAAGCCCAAATAATGATTCAGAAACAGACTCACATGAGTTCAAATGGGACTCACTTTCAGATGCAATAGTTGATTTGGACATGGATGTTGTCCATACTTATAGTACTCAACCCGATGTGACTAATGAGCCTAGTGTAGGACTAGAGGATTGGACTCCTCAAATTGCCTTAGTGGACGATGCTTCGTTTGGTAGGACAAATCTTGATTCGGGTATCTTAGAAGGAGACTTGATGAATCTCAATTGTATGGTCACCAGAGATAACACCTTCCACATACACAATGTTGAACTAGTCATTGACCTACCCCTTGTTCATTTCCACCTAATTGACTAGTCTCAGTGACATCAAGAGCCTAAACTCCTCACTTTTCAGAATAACTATGAAATTGCCTGCTATCTAAATGCTCTTGAACCTGTAGTCTCTTCCACCAGTGAACTAACAAAAAGTATGATGGAGCCTAATATTAAGTACCTCAGTCTAAAAATAAAAGGAAAAAAAAAAAAAAGATGGTTCTGATGGCGAAAACCACTTTGTGGCGGTGTCAGAACCCAAAATAGTAAAAAGAAAAGACGTATCCAAAGGTGAAAACCTTTTTGAGGCACCTAAGGATGGGGTACTTAATAACTTGCCCAGTTACTTCTAGGATAGGTCATCAATTCTCATTGAGCCCACACAACTAGTGAATTTGAATACAGAAGAAGTTTCCCAAATAGTGCACCTAGCTCAGTCTCTATCAGTTGAAGAAAAAGAGGCATATACAAAGTTTTTGGAAAAGAAGAAAATCAACTTTTCTTAGACATATTCTGATATGCCAGGGCTTCACACTGATCTTATTATGCATCATCTATCTATAGCTCCTGGAATAAAACCGGTTAAACAAAAGTTGAGGAAAATGCATCCTCACATAGCTCTTCTTGTTAAAGCTAAATTAGAAAAGCTCTTATGCGCAGGATTCATTCGAGCTATTGACTATGCTGAGTGGATCTCCAATATTGTTCTAGTTTCAAAACATGATAGGTCCATTCGCATTTGCACAGACTTCAGAGACCTCAACAAAGCATGCCCAAAGGATGACTTTCCACTCCCAAACATAGACATGAAGTGGATATGATGGTGGGTTATGAGATATATTCCTTAATGGATGGGTTTTCCAGATATAACCAGATAAAAATAGCTCGCAAAAATCAAGAGAAAACAACTTTCACATGTGCATGGGGAACCTATTGTTGGAACGTCATGCCATTTGGCCTAAAGAATGTAGGAGCAACATACCAATGAGCTATGACCACAATTTTTCATGATATGATGCATAAGAACATGGAAGATTATGTGGATGATACCTTGGCTAAATCTAGGAAACGGGATACACACCTTGACGATTTGGAAGTGATTCTAGATTGCATGGAACAGTTTCAACTTAGATTGAATCCAAAAAAGTGTGCATTTGGAGTTACCTCAGGTAAACTTTTAGGATTCATAATTTCAGCAAAAGGAATAGAGGTTGATCCTAAAAAGGTCCAAGCTATCTTAGATATGCCACCTCCAAAGAACATAAGTCAAATGAGAAGTCTTCAAGGACAACTCCAATCTATACAGAGGTTTATTTCACAACTTGCAGATAGAGCACAACCTTTCAATAAAACATTGCATAAGGGAGTCACCTACATGTGGAATGAGGATTGCCAAAAGAGCCTTGATCAAATAAAACATTATTTGGCTAATCCTCCAATCTTGATGCCTCCTATTCCAGGGAAACCATTGATTTTGTACATTTCAACAATAGAGTCTTCCTTGGGGGCATTGTTGGCTCAATTAGATGACACTGGGAAAGAAAGGGCTATATACTATATGAGTTGTACTCTAGTATCTTATGAGATCAATTATAATAACATTGAGAAGTCTTGTCTTGTAGTAGTGTTTGCTTCCCAAAAGTTGCGACACTATATTCTTGCTCATACTATACATTTGGTTGTAAAAATTGATCCTCTTAAGTACTTGCTTAGTAAGGCTGCCCTCACGAGTAGACTTGCTAAGTGGATGATGGTATTATCAGAATTTGACATAGAATACATTGAAAGAAAGGCCATAAAAGGGTAAACTATTGCTGACCAGTTAGCTGATTTTCCAGTTAAGGATAGTATGCCTATTCAGGTAGAGTTCCTAGATGAACATATTCTATACATGACCACTCGCACTTGGAAGATGTTCTTTGATGGTTCCAACATGCAAAATGGATCAGGTGCAGGAGTATTGTTTGTTTCTCCTCATGGGTATAATATACCAAAATCTTACAAACTTTTATTCCCATGTACAAACAATATTGTAGAATATGAAGCATTAACCAATGGATTGAAACTAGCTATAGAATGGAACATAACAGAGTTGCATGTCTTTGGGGATTCACAGTTAATTATCAACCAAGTCAATGAGGAGTATCAAACCAAGGATGATAAATTGGTATCTTACAAAAAGATGGATGATTCATTGAGATGTTACTTTACCTTTATGACATTCCAACAGATCCCTAGAGTAGAAAACAAAGTTGCAGATGCTATGGCCACATTAGCTTCACTCCTTCAGTTGGAACAACATGAATCAAGATTTGAATTCCTGGTGGAAGAGCTACACCATCCCATATTTGACTCATTTGAAAGTCATGTCATTTGTACTCTTGTCACTCATGAGTCTTCTTGATATGGTGCTATCTATTCATATCTTCATGATGGCATCATCCCTGACACATTCAATCATTCTGAACATCAAAACCTTGTCTATAATGCCTCTCCCCACACCCTTATCTTTGGTGATTTATATAGGATGGGTTTAGATGGGACACTTCTTAGGTGCTTGGAAAAGGAGGAATCCAACCAAGCATTAGAAAACATCCACAAGGGCATTTGTGGTGGAAATTCCAATGGTCTTTCCATGGCCCGAAGGTTTCTTAGGGCAGGGTATTACTGGCCCATAATGCAAATTGATACATTAGCTTTTTCTAAATCTTGTGAGAAATGTCAAAAACATGGAAACCTGATTCACGCTCCAGGGAGGGAGCTAATTCCTTCTATTTCTCATTGGCCATTTCAACGCTGGGCCTTTGACCTTGTGGGGAAAATTCACTCCAACTCATTAGGTGGACATAAGTTTATCATCACAGCTATTGATTATTTCATGAAGTGGGTAGAGGGAGTCCCTCTTTATGTTGCCTTGGGCAAAATAGTTTCACTCTTTATTCTGAATCATATTATTTGCCGATTTGGAGTGCCTTCTAAGATTATTACTAATAATGGAGGTCAATTAAAGAACAAGGACCTAAATCATTTATGCAAAAAGTTTAAAATCAAGAAACATTGGTCCTCCATTTACTTCCCACAAGGAAATGGACAGGTAGAATCCTCTAATAAAACCATTCTTAAGATTCTTCATAGGACAGTGCACAAGAATGGTAGGGACTAGCACTTGCAAATCAATCTAGCACTATGGGCTTACAGAACAAGCATTCACACACCTACAGGAGCCACACCTTTTTCCCTTACCTATGGTGCTGAAGCAGTATTACCTTTAGAAGCAGAGATCCCTTCACTTAGAGTCTCACTCAAAGGTTTGATTACAGATGAGGATTACCATGCCATGAGGTTACAAGAACTAGAACTTCTAGATGAGACGCGTAAGGCTTCCTTTGATCACATGAGAATATATCAAAAGTGTATGTCCAAGGCATTTAACAAGAAGGTTCACCCTAGAGAGTTTCAAATAGGTGATCTTGTTTTGAGAGAGAACCCTAAGAATCAACATAACAGAGAACAAAAGGGAAAGTTCGAACCCAATTGGCTTGGACCATACATTATCATAGTGGCTTTTGGTACAGGTTCATATTTACTATCAGATGAAGATGGAGAATAGCTCCCTGAGCCCATCAACATTGTGCACCTTAAGAAGTTCTATCCTTGATGCCCATTTTTGTCTGGGGGCATCCTTTGTACATATTTTATGATCCTGAAAAAATACCAAAAAAATTGATATATGATGCTGAAAATTTCAAAAAAGTATAAAAAGTCATGAAAAAATACAAAAAAATAAAAAAATGCAAAAATTCAAAAAAAAAGAAGAAAAAGTGCCTTGGTGATAACCTGGAAACAGGCGCCTTGGTAGCAAAAATACAAAAAAGAAAAAAATCAAAAAATGAAAAAAGATTCCAAGTGGTGAAAACCTGGAAATAGGCACTACTCAAGGCCTTTGCACCCCTATTTGTTAGCATGCGTCCTCGACACTTAGCCACTTTCCATCATGCCTTGACCTTATTTGGCTTGGTCTAGAATTGGTCTTTGTTTTTGTCTAGGGGGCATACCTATTAGCATAGGTCCTTTAGGTGCGTTTGTCTCTTGGGGCATTTCACAACAGGTGTTTTTCAACACCACCCCAAATAGTGTTTTTCAACACTACCCTTGTGTCGAGTGTTTCTTAACACTTATCAGATGTCTTTCCCAATAGTCTAAGTATGATGCAATATTTCTCATTAGCAGATGTGATAACCAAAGTCTGACTCTATGACCAGCACACACGGACTTAAACAATCAAAATTATTGAGATATGTTGACTTTATTTTTATTTGTGTGCTGTCTATGAGGATTTCTTTGATGAGTGGTCTCTCCCTGAGAAGTTTTTGATGATGCATAGCTAGAAGATTGAGGGTATGAGAACATGTTTTATTTCTTTATCTTCTTGTTGGTATATTTTGTTGATCCTAACTGTCATGCGCATTTTTGCTAGTCCTACTTGACACTAGGGATTGACAAGGTATTATCCTTGACTATTTTGTGAGTGCATGCTTCTAGTTATCCTGACTTTCATGTGTCTTGATACAAGCATAATCTCACCATATCAAACTTAGGTGATCTCACTGCATTATTCATCTGGACCTACATGTCTTTGATGCCTAGGTGGGATTTCCACATTTCTATCTAATAAAGATCATATTCATATCCACATAGTTATGCTAGTGTGCATTGTATGATCTTACAATGTTACCAATAACACTCGATGATGATAATTAGATGTCTATAGGCATTGTGACCTTGCAAGTCAACCACTTTCATAGTATCTTGCATTCTTAGGTTCATCATAGTTTAGTTTTTGCATCTTGCATATGGAGAGAGTTCTCCTTTTTCATCTTATGTGGACCTGTCGGTCAACTGTGCTCACCTTTCCTTTTTCCACTCATGTCTTTCACTCCTTGTCTTTCACATCATGACCTATTCCTATCATCACAAGGGGTTAATCATATCATTATATCTTTATCAAAACTGTCATTTTCAAGAAACATGAGTCTACATCATACAAATGAGAATCAAACAATGTGAAAGAACATACATGCGCATATACATAAACATTTTGAGAAAAATGACAAGACAATACTGATACATCCATCACAAGTGAGACATCAACACATGATATATTGAACATCCAGTAATCTCATATATAAATCAATGCCATGATACAATATACAATACAATATGAGATCCCAAAATCTGGATCAAAAGTCTCATGATATGTCCAAAACATCTAAACTTAAGCCTAAACCTAAGACTCGCTGCCACCATCCTAAGGGCCGGGTGGTGGAGGGGGTGGTGCCACATCTAGTACCAAAATCAATCTACCCACCACTACTAAGTATGAAGGAGCCCTCTGATCCATTGGTACTACCTATATGTAGAGACCATGATAATATGTAGCTCGCACTACCTCTCTCTGTCTCTCTATAAGGGCAACCTGTAAGGCTCTCTCTCACCACTCTGTCTCTGCCCACTGATCAGTGAGCTGCTACTCTCTAACTACTATAGTGATCCTGAGCTGCTTTATCTCTACCTCCAGAGCCTGTATCTGGGCTCTCAAATCCTCTCCTCCTACAGGTGGGTCCTGCCTGGCCTTTGCCTGTTGGTGAGCTAGTCTCGCCTCATCCTCCAGAGTGGCTGATCTCTATCCCCGTGACCATTTCTAGCCACCTAATCTTGATCCATCCCCTCTCTCCATCCCTCTCCCTCTCCCTCTCCCTCCATATCCTCCATCTCCTTCATCTCCCCCATCATCTCCCTCATCCCCCTATGCCACTGGTGGCTGTACATCTGGGACTATAAATCTAGGAAATGGACTCCTACACCTCTCTGCCCTGCACGCTATGTCTGCACCTACATCTGCCATGTCTAGTAGGTACTCCCATTGCTCCTAGCATATAGCGGCTATATCCTGTACTACCTGTTGGTAGTCTAGCATTGGTAGCCAACCCTGTCCATCCTCATCTCAGAATCATGCATGTGTTGTGGTCTCTGTGGACACCCTCTGCTAGTGTCTGAACTACCTCCAGACTCACGTAATCACAAACCTCTCCATAATATCTAGGTGATGACCTACCAATGGCCAACTGCACAACATGTAATCTAGCTCCCACCGGTCACCCCATTGCTCACATGACCTATACGGTCTCCATGTGAATGAGGTGAGCTCATCCAATACCCTGCGATAGTAAGAAACATCCCCGCTATGTGTATGTGGGATGAACCCTATATACCTGTATATATAGGGATACTTATGCTCCCTAGGTTGTACTCATGGATGCACTACTGCAATATGCTCCCACGCCCATATCTGAGCAAGTATAGCCCAGCACACCCAAGTCCTACCATCTCTATAGATGATCTCATGTAGCTCATAGTACATATCAGCTAAGATAGTTGGGCCCCATGCCATCCATTGTGGCTGTGCCACTAGGTCTGCTAGTAATCTCCCCCATCCCAGCGGGAAGCCCTTCTGAGTCCTGTTAGGGATAAGGGCCTGTCCAATAAATGATGCCACAATGCATGGCACTGGGAAGTCTTTGCCAAAGTCCTCCATCAATCTATCCTAGTTGACATGCCGATCAAGGATCGTGATATCCTGGAACATCCCCTGGATAATCTATTGACCTACCATCATATCCTGATCATAGTATACTTGTACCATCAAACAATCATGTCAGTTTCTCTCATATGGAAACTTTACAACTATGCTTATCTATAAACATGATTATACTTACAGGCTCTCCATGGCACGAAACCCATAGAATTTGATAGACATCCTCTAATGTGATAGATGCCTCTCCCATCGGTAGATGAAAGGTGTTGTGCTCACTATGCCATCTCTCGGCAAGAGTAGTCAACAATCCATGATCGGCTCAGATATGAGGAAACTATAGTAGATAGTGGAATCCCATGGCTCTGATATTGGCCTTGCTCAGATCATCCAGATCTTAGACAAACTGTAATCCAGTCACCTAGGGTGCTCTAATCTGAAGCGCAGGGAAGACCTCCTGTACGTCATGAAACCATACTAGATGTCAGAACATATCATGAAGGATGTATCAGTAGAAAGCATCTAAAGATCAAACATCATCAGGACTCATGTCATTTTGGCTCAAAAATGTTAAAACATGTCAAAATTTTATCCTAGGTGACACTATTTTTTTTACTAAGTGTCACGCGACACTTTCTCTTAAGTAGTGCGACACACTTTGTTCGGGTGACACTTCGCATAGTGTCGTGCGACATTACACCCTGTATCATGTGACACTGGTTTCCATGTTCACATGACACTATTTTGACCTACGAAGTGTCGCATGACATTTTTCTTCAAAGGGCGCGACACATGTAAAGTGTCACATGACTTATCACCCTAGTCTAAAAATTTGACATGTTTAACTGTATTAAATGCAATAAATGACTCAAACAACGGCTAGTTTTTGGATACATACTGGGGCACCATAATGTGGAGGCCGATTATACAACTGGGAGTGCTCAAATTGGTGTCTGTGGATGGGAACTTTAGCTAGTTGAGCCATCGCTATCTCTTAGAGCTCTAAATTCTCAAATAGCTAAAAGTCAAATGATTTTGAAAATGACACATTTTCACTCCTTATATAGCATTTTGACTTTTTGACCAATTTTCAAAACACCTCATAATTGTGCAAAAATTGCACCCCTAGCTAATTTTGACGTCTTGGATCCATTTTCGAACTTGAAATCAAAATCTGAGGTCATCTTGATAGTCAAAATTGCATTTCAAATCTTCTCCCTCTTCTGTGCAGTTGACTGACCTTTTGAGGCATAATTCTTTGATCTTTGATGGAATTTCTGCTTTTCCATGTCTCTCAAATTTTCTAGTCTTTCATTCACCCTCCTTTTCTTTTCTTTCATCACTAGGGCATGTTTCATTGCCTAATGGTTCACCTTTTGGACCTTTATCTTCGATTGTGATTGGTTATGATTTGATCAAATCTTTATCGATTTGTTGTCTCTCCTCTATCTGATTTTGATTTCAATTCCGAGGGGGCAGTATCTATTGAAATTTTATCCTTGATTCCTTGAGTTTCTTGATTCAGACATCTTTTGTGAGATTTTTCTCAAATTTGAGATTCTTATCTCTTACTTTGAATGTGATCCCGAATCGACCTCATGTTCAAAGGCCTTTATTTATGCTTTTTCCGGGCATGATCCTGAATTGACCTCATATTTGAGTTGTTTTGTGATCCCAGATCGATCTCACATTTCAACTTCATTCTTTGACTACATGTGTTCCCAAATCAATCACACATTATTCAAAGAGGGGCAAATGTATGCACCCAAAAATGGTCACCTAGACTTTGGGCCCCATTTATTCGATTTATCAATCCTGAATCATTTTTATCAATAATCAATATTTTCAACATTATCAATTTCTTGATCAAATCTTAATTTTGATCATGTATTGGATTTTTATCCTATGGGGTAACCATTTTATCCTAAGTTTTTATTTAATTAAAAGGAATGTTTCCTCCCTTTTTATTAAATAAAAAGCCCCACTTTTTCCTCTTATCCTAAGTTGCACAAATAAAGCATTATTCCTATTTTATAAAAAGAGAAAAGCACTTTTTGTCTCATATGGACACAAAAGTCAACTCCTATTTTCTCATTGGAGGATATTTGTGCACAAGGATCAAGCTTCCATTTTTCTCCACCATTGATTAAGTCTTTTGCCTCTTAATCTCAATGGTCCATTTCACCTCATTTCTTATAAAATGAGAGCTCTCTCCTTCATTTCAATATCCATCATCTTTATGCTATTGTTATGCTATAGGTTTTCTAGGTCATTTGGAGCTTTTTGAAGACATTATTGTTGCATTACATTCTAGTTGCATATTTTCTTTCTTAGTTGCATAATCATGGCATGTTAGCTTAGTTTTCTTTTATGCAATAGATTAATCTCACATAGCTTAATAGGAGGATTTGTAACACTTATATTTTCCTTTTATAGCATAGCTTACATCTTTCATTCTCATAGATTAGTTTTCATTGCATTTCATCCATATTGATTTCATTGGATATATTGGCATTGTTGCCCTTGTCTTTGATTTGGAATCTTTCATTGTGTGGTTGACTAGCAAGGTCATGAGTTTATAGCTCTAGTTGAGAGCAATTTTACAAATCTTGCAACTCCATGCATAGAGAGCTATGGATTGATTTGTGAGGGCTCATTGTTGAGTTTTCTTACATGTAAGGATTCATAGAAGTGTGGTCACATTTTTACCATATAGTAGTGAGGACATTCAAGAGAGGTTTGAAGAGTATTCATATTCCTCAAAGATTGATTTTGAATCAGCGATGGGTGAAGAACATGAATTTGATATGGATAGGGATTCATTTGACACACCAACTCCTCTTCTCAATTGATAAGATTGATTAAAATCTAAATTTAGTGGTGTGTGGTGAATCTGAAGATGGAAGGAAAGAAAAGTCCCAAGTTTTGAATTTGGACAGTAGAGGCTCCTTTCCTCATTCTCACTAGTTTGCAGATTTGTCACATGGATTAATTAGTAAAGAAGAGGCATCTAGCATTGGCATTGAAGATATAAAGGTTGGGCCTGACCATTGCACAAAAAAGGTGCTTATATCCATTTAAAATTTGTCACCAGGGTATGACCATAATTTTGAGTTCATAACAATGGCATAACTCCACTACCTCAAGATATGGAAGCCTTTGGTCAAGAAGAGAACAATGATTTACATCTTATATTTTTTTGGGTACACATGGTGCAAGCATGGGACATGATGGGAATGATACAACTCATCCTAATTAATAAAATAACTCTTGCCAACATTAGGGTACCCACATATCAAAATAGTCGTGGTATTTGGGTCAATAGACGACAACCTTTCCATATGTTGCCTCACCTGTTTTGGGTAATGAAAAATTAGTCTAATTCTCTTAATAATGGTACACATCCATCCAAGTGTAACAACCTTCAAATATTTGTAGTGGTAAAGAGAATCCCCATATTTTATCAGCCTAACATAGTTTTTGGCCACTTTGGCAATCAAAACCTCAAAATAGAGAAAAGAAACTTAGTAAAACCAATCTATGCCATTGTATGTGAGAGTATAGTCATGATAAGTGCCTCTCAAACCTCTCCAAACATGTAAGATTATCTTTAAATATTTTATTAATCTCTTCTAAACAATAACCAAATCAAACCTACATTTGAATCCACACACAATAACCCAAAATGAAGGGTTGTGTATCCTTTAATGAATCTTAGTCACTAGTAACACATGAATAGTCAAACCACTAGTCTCTAAAGCATTCAATAAGTGAATATGAATGTTTGAAAACTATTCCTTATTGCATAGTGTAAAGGAAAAACCAAAACAAGACTTTAACACCTTTAAGATCACTGATTTCAATTAGAAACCTTTAACTCTCTTCAAAATCACAATACGTTGCATGTGTAGTACAAAAATCATGAGATTCTAAAGAAGGCCTCACTCTTAATCAGCCAAATCTTCCTTGTACCACACAAAAACTATGTGATAACTATGTCTCCTCAAACCTTAATTGTTTAAGAAGTCATCATATCAGATAAAGTATGTCTGACAATGAAGATTTGTTTGACAAATAGCAGGTCTTCTTTAGTAACTTATAATAACATGCTAAAATGATAAAGGTGTTATCTACATTTAATCTACCAATTACTAATTGATTAAGCATATTATTACTATGCTTAATGTTCCATTTAAATGCATTTAACACAAAAAACAAATTTCAAAACTGAACCAATGGCATGTTTACAACAAAGGTGTAATAGAACTCCCAACAATTCTTAAACATACTTTATCTGATATGATGAATTCTCAAACAATTAAGGTTGGAGTAGACATAGTTATCACACACTTTTTTGTGTGGTTAAAGGAAGAATTGGCCAAGTCAAAGCTTCCTTAGTGCAAGCAATCCACAAAATTAGACCTTTATTAACAATTCATCATATCAGATAAAGTATGTTTAAAAATTGTTGGGACTGGTCCTTTGGCATGTATTAAACAGAATCAAATTTTTAGTATATTATTATCATTCTATTTCTTTGTTGTAAACATGCCATTGGTTTAGTTTTAATCTACTAGTGTCGTGCCCTAGCCCATGATTTATCTCCATTATTTGATGTTATTGGTGCTTGTGCTCAAGGATGATTCACTGTTTTGAAATGTTGACTATGGTTATCAAATGGAAAATATAGAAATTGTCAATCACATAGCATTTCATTTTTGTATGGGTGGATTGTGCAAGATCAATTAATATTAAACAAGGAGAAAAATCTTCAACACATCTTGGAAACCATTGAATTCAATAATAAATGAAACCTAACACTAACACTATTCCTTTCATTCACTTCTACCAAGATTAAAGTATTTAATCCATTCAACATTATATATAATCATTAGACAGTTACATTTCCTAACTGTGTACAGGAACAATCATGACCAAAATGATCAAAAGTACTTTCACCCTTGCACAAGCTATTCCTAACTTCAAGTAAAATGAGCAATATGATATATCAAATCATTCATATTCATAGTAACCATTCAAACAATTATTTTTTCAGTGAACCCTCTAACTGTACCCGTATGGTAGAGACTGGCAATATAAATGAAATTTACATTTTTTATTACTAAAAGTGGTTTACATAGTTTCATAATTTTAAGGGTGACATTGTGGGAGAAGAAGTATTTAAAGATATTTACATGTCCCATATCCATGAGATCAAGACTATAGGTGATGAAGAGCATGTTGAGGATGAGGGGGGTCTTAATCAGGGAGGGACATAAGATGAATCTAAAAAAGATAAATAAATCTAAGTCCAAAAAGATAAATACGGGAGGAAAGAGGATGAGAGGGAGGAAGATTGTTTAGTTCTTATTGGAATATGTTGAGAATTGATGGGATAAGCTAGGATAGACAAGCTTATCTATGCTCCTGACCCTCCACTTGGGTCCCAATGTTTCTCCACACTAAAATGAGGTCTCTAGGCTTCCTTATCCTTATAAGGACTTCCCCTAACCTGACTAACCTTCCCACCAAGTTTCACACTTCCATTCCTACACCTTCTTGCTTTTCATTCTCACAACTAGCCTCTCACATAGGCTAAAAAGGGTCTTTTTGACTCTTGGTCTCTCACTGAGCTTCAAAAGAGGAAATCAAGGCTTCATGTGTTTTTTAAGGACTAATTACACCTTCTTTATGCATTCTTGAGGTTTTGGTAGCACCCAATCTAGGGGTTCCTTTGGAAAATAGGGCTACTAGACTAGCCCAATTAGCCCTCCACCCGGATTTGTAGGAGCTCTTGTGCAAAACCCTTAGGGATTCACCAATCTTGGTATGAATAAAAGTTTCTTATAATGATCCCCTCTAAAGGATTTTTGTGGTCTCAGATACCCAAAAGGCCGTACATCATACTTGCCCAAATGTGAGGGTTTTAAGGGTTTTGAGGTCTTTACAAGCTTCTGGTATTTTTCAGAGCCTTCTGCACCTTATCAAACCTTCTCCTTCTATATTTAATGCCTTCTAACATCCCTTAGGACTTCCTCAAAAGGGAAATCCTTGAATCCTTTCCAATCTCCTGCTATAGCTTCTAGAATGCTACTTGAACCTAGCCAAGAAGGCTATACTCACCTAGGGCTCAATCAAACTATAGTTTGTTGTGCTCTTCTAGGGCCCTACATTCAAGTACAACACCATTAGGTTTTTTTCTTTGGGAATCCATAGTACCATGGCTTCTCCATGGTGGATACCAAAGATACAACCCTTTTACTCCATTGTCTCACAAACTAATAGTGAACAAATAAGAACAACAGTAATAAACAAGAAACTACCACAACACACTTCAAAGTGGAACTTCTACACACAATTATAAGATATTCACACAAAATAGAAAACAAAATCCTTTTCCACACACAAAGCTTTTATATTCACAAGATCACAGTCATTCAAAGGTGACTGTTACAATCAAAAGCTTCACCAGTCTGCCCATACAGTAATCTCAGTCTTCTAACAATCATCAACCCATACATTAGGGTTTCCAAATCATTAAATATGTTTTTCTAGGAGTGTGTGTTAGGATTTTATGGTGTGAAAAGCCTCTTAGACTATTTTGGCAATACAAAGCACAAAGTTGCTTAGCAACTATTAAAAGTTACTAGCAACTTTTGAGCAACATTAAGTTGCTTGAGCATTTTTTTACTCATACATCATAATAGACCATCTCTAGGTCTTCTAAAGCACTCATGTGATTTAAAAATCCACTATTCACTAACTCCCATGCTAAATTTTCAATATAGAGACCAAAATTCTCAAATGGACATTTTGCTTGATAAAGACTAGCAGACCACTAGGACTAGCACCTAGTCTAAACACAACAAAAAGGAGTCAAATCACATTATGACTCTTATTGCTACTTACATTGCATTAGACACAAAAAAAATGAAAAGGTGAGGGCCCTCATAGAGGTGCTCCTGCACCATACTCCCCCTCAGCACAAGCTAAGGTACCTTGGGATCTAGCAGTGCTAGATCAATCCCAAACTTCTTGAACTATCCTTCTTCAACCCAAGTGGCTTCAGATTCAGGTTGATCATTCCATTTAATCAGGTCTTCCATGTAGATGTGATGTCTAGTTTCCTTCTTTACTCTGGATTCAAGGATACTCTCTGCTTTAGCCTATTCTTTCTTGGGCATGGCATTCAGATCAATGTCCTGGAGTACCTTAGGTGTACCTACTTCTTGCTAATTAATAGCACCTTTGAAATGAATCAGGTTTGCAACATTGAACACCGGTGAGATGGCTAAATCTGAAGGTAAATCCACCTTGTAAGCATTGTCTCCATATTTTTCTAACACCTTGCATGGACCTACTCTTCTCATTTGAAGCTTAGTAGGCATGCCTTTTTGCATTCTTGCCTTGTTAAGATGGACCATAACATAGTCCCCAATCTGAAATTGTACTTCTTTTCTCTTTTCATCCATTTTAGCTTTGAGCCTTTGAGTAGACTCCAGAATAGACTTCTTCACTTGCTCTTGCACCTCTTTAATAGTTTGAGTGAAATCTTCAGCTTGTCCACTCTTCAACTCCATGGAACCTAAATCCCTCAACTCACACACTCCTCTAGGGTGTCTCCCATAAACAATCTCAAAAGGACTTCTTCTTGTGGTCCTGTTCACACTATCATTATATGCATATTCAGCCTGAGATATAACAAGATCCCAAGTCTGCCCATACTCCTTAGTTAGACACCTTAGCAAGTTGCCAAGCACCCTATTGATGACCTTAGTTTGACCATCAGTTTGAGGATGGTATGCTGAACTAAAAGAGAGATTAGTTCCCAACCTTTTCCATAAAGTTTTCCAAAAATGGCCCATGAACTTGCTATCCCTATCTGACACAATGCTCAAAGGAAGTCCATGAATTCTAACAATCTCTTTAAAGAAGAGATGTGCTACATAACTTGCATCATGAGTAGTTCTACATGGAATGAAATGACTCATCTTAGAGAACCTGTCAACAACAACATAGATGCTATCCATACCTGATTTGGTTTTAGGGAGTCCAACTACAAAGTCCATACTTACACACTCCCAAGGCCTATTTGGAATTGGTAGAGGTTGATAGAGTCCAGCATTGCTTGAACCTCCTTTAGCTCTTTGGTATACTCCACATTGCTCAACATACCTCTTGACATCCCTTGCTAGCTTAGGCCAAAAATAGTATCTCTATACTAACTCCAAAGTCTTGTTTATGCCAAAATGACCACTTAGGCTGCCATTATGCTTCTCTTGGATTAGATTTTCCCTCATGGATCCTCTAGGTACACAAAGCTGATTACCTTTAAATAACAACCCATTTTGAAGGGTGTAATCTACAAACTCACCATGAAAGTTGTTCTCAAACTCTAGGCACACCTTGTAGGCTTGTGAGAAGTCTTCATCCTCCTCATATAAGTCTTTGAAACTTGTTATTCCAATGCTTTGTACCTGTACCTCTTGGATAGTCAATAATTTTCTACTCAAGGCATCTGCAACCTGGTTGAGCTACCCTTTGTTATGCTTGATTGTAAAAGTGAAGGATTGGAGATACTCCATCCATTTCAAGTGCTTGTTGCTAAGATTTTCCTGAGTATTTATGTAGCTTAAAGCCTGATTATCAGTAAAGACAACAAATTCTTTGGGCAAGAGATAATGCCTCCACTTCTTGAGAGATTGTACCTATGCATACAACTCTAAATCATAAGCTGAATAATTTTTCTTTGCCTCATTGAGCTTCTCACTAAAGAATGCTACAGGCCTTCCTTCTTGGCTTAAAACACCCCCTACTACTATACCACTTGCATCACATTCAATACTAAACAATTTATCAAACGTGGGTAAGAGTAGGATAGGTTTAGTGGCTAAATCTTGCTTCAATGTTTGGAATGCTTTCTCAGCTACATCAGTCCATTTGAACTTAGTTTTGAGCCCTCCTTTTATAGTATCCAATATTGGTGCACAAATCCCACTGAAGTTCCTGATGAACTTTCTATAAAATTGGGCTAAACCATGAAAACTTCTAACTTTTGTCCCTATTTTTGGGGTAGACCAATTCAAGATTGCATCCACCTTGCTTGGGTCCATTTTTAGAGTACCCTTGGACACTACAAAGCTCAAATAAATCAGCTCTTGCTGCATGAACTCACACTTTTCTAGGTTGATGACTAGTTGCTCTTCATGTAGCTTCTTCATGACCAACCTCAAGTGTTCAAGATGTTCTGATTTTGTCTCGCTATAGATGAGTATATCATCTAGATATACTACCAAAAATCTTCTTGTGAAGTCCTTCAAGACCTCATTCATCAACCTCATGAAGGTGCTAGGGGCATTAGTAAGCCCAAATGGCATAACAAGCCATTCATACAATCCATCAGTGGTTTTAAAAGCAGTCTTCCACTCATCACCCTCCTTGATTCTGATTTGCTGATAACCACTCTTCAAATCCAGCTTTGTAAAATACATAGCACCTCCCAAGCAACCCATCAAATCCTCTATTCTTGGAATGGGAAACCTATACCAGATAGTAATCCTATTGATAGCCCTTGAATCTGTGCAAAGCCTCCATTTTCCTCCTTTCTTGGATGCCAAAACTATTGGGACTGCACATGGACTTATACTCTTCTTGATCAGCCCTTGATCCAACAACTCTTGCACTTGCCTTGCTACTTCCTTATTCTAATCCGGGGTTAGCTTGTAGGCTGCTTTGTTAGGTAGAGAAGCACTGGTAAGAAAGTCAATTTGATGACTTATTGCTCTTCTTGGAGGTAAAGTGGTAGGGGTTCCATCACTCACAATGTCTCTGAATTCTTCTAACATTTGCTGCACTTCTAATGGTAAATCTTCCTTCACCTCCTTCTCTTTTTCTTTTGGTTTCACCATGATAGCACACCCTATGGTCTCCTCATTCTGTAGAGCATGTAAGTACTCTTTTCCATTGCTAAGCAACACACTAGGTGTCTTGGAAACTCCTTCATTCTCTAGCAAGGACTGAATTTTGAAAGTCCTCCCATCCTTCTTGAAAGCAATGGAGTTGTCTTCTCCATCATAGATCATCTTCCTATCAAACTACCAGGGTCTTTACATAGTTTCTTTATCATGGCATTCATAGCTTCATATTTAGGTTAGTTTCCTCTATGCTTTAGATTAATTCATCTAGCTTAATTAGGAGGCTTTGTAATTCTTGTTCTTTCATTTCATAGCTTAACTTGCATAGCTTGCATCTTCATTTCTAGTATAGCATTGCATTGCATTTCATTTTGATTCTTGAGGATATTGGCATTCTTGCCCTTGTCTTCATTTGAATCTCCCATTGTGTGGTTGACTAGCAAGGTCATAAGCTTTATAGCTCTAGCTAAGAGCAATCTTAAAATCCTTTCAACTCCATTCATAGGGAGCTCTAGGTCACTTTCAAAGGTTTCCCTTTCATGGATTCCCTTGGATGTAATGACTTAGAGAAGTGCACTATTTAGTGTGTACATTTTTGGCACCCACCATTACCTAACATTTTTAGAAGAAGACAATAAATATTTGAGCCATCTGCATAATCTTTCCCTTCACATTGAGGTCATGATCCATAAAAACCATGTCAAGTGTGTGTTGATAGATGGGGGTGCTGGGCTCAATATCTGTTCCTTGAGCTTATTGAAGATGTTGGGATACTCTGAGAAAGTGATTGATACTAGAAAAAATATTACAATGAAAGCCTATGATGAGGTAGAGAGAAGCTCTAAGAGGTTAGCTGTCCTTCCTATCAGAATTGGTCCTATTGAGAAGGACATTTTGTTCCAAATTATTGATGTTGGCCCTTTAGCATATAATATCTTGCTTGGTAGGGCATGGATCCATGACATACAAGCAGTACCATCCACCTACCACCAATGTGTCAAGTTCCCCTACAACAGAGTAGAAGTCTGCATACTAGGTGATAGTAACTTATCTATTAATGCCATTTCAGTAGGAACTCATGTCCCCCTTAATAGAGAAGTAGAGGATTTTAATGCAGCCCTATCAGAATGCAAGGGTAAATTCAAGTCCATAGACCTTGGTATGGGGGAGTATCAAATTGACTCCTTTACAAAATTGTCAAACTCCCCTAAGTCCTATGGAAAACCTTCACGAGAGATGCAACCTTCATCTTCAGCAATGACTCTATTTGATATATTTGTAGAGTCCTCAGTACCTATACAAGATGAAAAGGAAGAGGTAGTTATTAGAGATTGGATCTACAAGGAGGAAAAATATAAGAATAATGAAAATTTCTCCCCATCTCCTAAAACTTATGGCCGAGGATACACTTTGGTTAAAAATATGGGCTACCTAGGTCATGGCCCTCTCAGTCACAGATTAGATGCTAAGGATGAACCACTCAATCATGCTCTTTTTGGCCGTAGATCTAAGACAACAGTTGGCCTAGGTTTTGAAGGTCAGAACAAGAAAGCTATTCCTATCCTAGTTGTGATGGATAGTGATGAAGAATCAAGTTATATACCCAATTTGCAAAACCATCAAGACATGTGTGAAGATTGGGTCCCTTCCACTAATCTCCTTTGGGGAGATTCAGATACTCCAGTTATTGATTCAATAGTTTTAGACCTAGGAAAAGAAAAATCCACTATTGAAATTCATGTTCAAGAACATTAGTAAACAAATGACATTCAAGAAGGTGTTACCCTTGGTGACATCAAAGCCTCTACTTCAAAGCCTAAAAAACATGCTTGGTGCAAATATCCCAGCCGAGATTCAAATACAGACTCACATGAGTATGAGTGGGAGACTCTTTCTGACTACTCTATAGTTGACATGAACATTGATGTTGTCCATACATATAGTTCCCAACCTATGGTAGCTAATGAGTCTCGTGTAGGATTAGAGGATTTTAATCCACAAGTTACTTTAGTGGATGATGCTTCGCTTGTTAGGGTAAGCCCTGATTTGGGTACCTTAGAGGGATACTTGATGAATCCTAACCTTGCAATCACCATAGATGATACCATTCACATACATAATGTCAAACCAGACATTGACTTACCCCTTGCCAATCCTCATCTCATTGATTGGTCCAAACATTATCAGGAGCCTGAGCTCTTAACTCTCCATAATGACTATGAGATAGCATGCTACCTGAATGCACTTGAGCCCATAGTCTCTTCCACCAGACAACCAACTACGAGCATGACAGAACTAGATATCAAGTACCTCAGTCAAAAAATAAAAAGAAAAGAAACAAAAAATAAGAGTTTTGATGGCGAAAACCACTATGTGGTAGTGTTAGAACCTAAAAAAGTAAAAATAAAAGACATCCGAAGGTGAAAACCTTTTCGAGGTGCCTAAGGATGGGATACTTGATCATCTTCCCAATTATTTTCAAGATAGGTAATCAGTGATTATTGAGCCCACATAGCCAGTTAATCTAAATATAGAAGAGGCTCCATAGATAGTTCATTTGGCTCAGTCATTGTCAACACAAGAGCGAGAAGCCTACACCAAATTCATACAAAGAAAGAAAATCAATTTTGCTTGGAACTACTTAGACAGGCCAGGGCTAGACACTAATCTCATTATGCATCATTTTTCCATAGCTGATGTAGGCCTGGTGGATAGTGACATCATTAATCATGTTAGACATAAGTTGTAACAACTTCTTCCTTATAAATCCCCTCGAGGACTTATCTTGTAGGCTACCCCAAGTGTACCTAATGCTTCCCAAACACCATATCTTTTCCCAAGGCTCTAACCTTTATTCTAACTTCATGAAACATCTTCCCATGGCCTTTCTACCATGTTCCATTGATCCATCCAATCCAAGCAACTAATCTCTTACCCAACTCCTACAACCAGCCCTTAAAGCTAGTAGCCCTCCCTAGTCATTAATTTGGCTTTTCCTCCAACATTTCCCCAACAACTAAGTAAAATCAAAGATGATTTAGATACCCTTTTGGGATATTTAAATCCTCTAAAATATTTATCCTATTCTCCTTTGGACCATACCCAAGATCCAATACCCCTAGCCTATACTCACTAGGCCTAATTCTCTTCTATTTTCAAAGCAACTCACAACTCCACTTATCCTCTTGACTCCAAATGTTGAAATAGTCTTTCTAGGTCTCATAAAACAAGGTATTTTGAAATCTCCAAGGTTCTATCATTCATCTATGGCCTTATCCACCAAACCCTCACTCCTAGAGGACCACATCCTAGGGTCTATTCAACAAGACCTCTAACTCATCCCCAAATTAAAATAATTTTCCAAACACTTCATAAATGATCCCTCCATACAAATTCCATCACCAAATAACCTCTTCCATGGATCAAATCACTTTCATATTGACTGGTGTCCCAATCCGGGCTTAAACTCCATTAGCAAATTACCATTCAACACTGCTCCTTCACAAAGTTTCTCTATTCTCCTACATTAGATTAGTATAATACAAGGAAATTATCACAACTTCACTCTCTCCCACCAATCATAGTGACTATAGGGGGTGGGAGAGATTTTGCATTTTTAAACTTTGGAATAAGAATAGTTGACTATGTCTAACCGGTCACTGGTTTGAATACAAAAGCCAATTACCTTGACTTAAAATGAAATAAAAATAGTGAAAGAGATGCAAGAAACAATATTTAATGTCTATAGACCTCCATTACATTGATTATTAATCAAGAAACACATTCAACTAGTCATGAGGACTCACTGTTCCTGACTGTACCATGGGACAGAAAACAAAATTACAAACAATCATTTGTTTTTTTATTGAATGGAAACTTTTACATTTCTTTGTCAGTCTACCACCATCTCTACATGTATTTTAGACAATTGACCACCTTCCAATAAATATCCAAACAAGGCCAATAACCACTATCTAACCATAATAGTTAGTTATCTGACTGTTACCAATTAGTTACAAACTAAAAATTTGTTGTCTAAGTTGACACAAAGTGTCAACTTCGACAACTTACAATCCTTTATGCCTTTATTACATTTCCCTAACATTTTTAAAGGTTTCTAACTTCATTAAGCCTTCTAAATACACCTAACTCCCTTAAAACCCTTAGACTCCCTTACAAGCCTTACTAGGCCTAAATTGACAACATGTCAAACTATAACTTTTGAGCACTTTTAGTGCTTTTACAAAACTTAATTGGCTCTATTGGTCATTTCAAACTTATTAAAGACCCTTTAGGCCTTAGGATCCTTTTTCTAACTAGGATCAACAAAATAAAGACTTAATGAACCCCTTTAGGTACATGTTGACCTTTCAATGCCATTTACCTCTATTAGATGCCTTTATAGTTTAGGCTTATCACATTTAAAACATCAATTACAAAAATGGACCATAGGTCCAATTACATTCAAAATTTGATCTTCCTAGATCATTAAACCTTTGTGAGTCTAAATGACTCTCCTTGCATGCTTTTTCTAAGGTGCCCTACACCATACTCCCAAGGATCAAATCAATCCAAGTCTCTTTGGATTTGGGAGTTTTCTTCCTCTTCCTCTAGTCTTTGTCTACCTCCTGTTGAGGATCTTCTATGCCAATGTACCTCTTGTACCTGCAAACAACTATCATGTGTCAAGTACCCATTCTTGCATTCTTCATATCATAGATGTCTACAACATCATCACTTGTATGAAAAACAATATAGATCTCCTGCAAACCTATCACAAAAATATTAGACACAAAATCAAACAAATCTTTCATATGCACCCAATCAAAGGCTTGGTGCTTCACTCTTTCATCCATTTCTTTCAGCACTTCCCTTGTCTACTCCCACACTTCTTGTGAGTTCCTTGTCCTTGTAGACAACCCTGACTTTAAGGTATCTTCATGACCATATACTTCTTCCTCTTCATGCCCCTATTCAAGGAATTCTCTTACTACTCCACCTTTCTCGTGCCATTCCTCAACTATGGCATTCATCTCATCCCACAAATATATCTCTTTATCAAGTCCTTGTAGACTTGCTGCTCCACCATCTTCAACACAGTGTTTTACCTCACAATCATCCTCTAGAACTTGTATCTCAATAGGTTCCCTTAGCAATTTCCTCTTCTTAGTTAGCCTCTTAATGGGCCAAACAATCTTTCTTGTCATCTTCACGTGCCAACTTGTGGCATTCTTCACCATCTCTATTTCCAAGAGTCTTAACTCTTCATCCCTTAAGGTCCCTATCATCCTTGAGACCTCCTGCAACCTATCTTCCCTATGCCATCCTTCTTGGAATTCAAACATCTCATCAATGGCTTGTTTAATAGCCCTATCCTCTCTATTTTCAATAGCAACATATAAGGAACACATGACTGTCCCAACTTGGATATCTCCATCCATGTACTCTTCCATCACCTCAGAAACCTTAGAGATATTCTCCTCTATCCCTGTCTTCTCATATTTTTGAGCCTCTTCCTTTTGTGGCTCACCTATCACCATCTTCATTGTCCTATCATCTTCATACCCTGATTTATCTTGGTTCACCTTCATAGGCTTCTCTTCTTTCTCTCTTGGCTCTTCACATGAACCTTGCTCATCCATTACTATCTCCTCCAAGATATTTATCTGATCCATAACTCCTTGTACCTCATCATAGGAATGATGTACCAAATTAATGGCTATCTTGTTGTCCACCTTGTCTTCTTCTTGTTCCCTTTGTCCTAGGAACCCCATTCTTTCAAACAAAAAATTTGTTGGCATCCTCCATGATGTTGCATCTTCCTTCAAAGATCTTAGTATGACTTGACTTCCACCATGCTTGAAGGTGTAACTATTCAACTCTCCATCATATAATGTATGTTTTTCTACTTGCCATGCCCTCCCAAGGATCAAATGGCATCCTACCAATGGAATAACATCACATAAAATAGAATCCTCATAGGTTCCAATGTTGAAATGAACATATACTTGTCTCTTCACCTTAACTTGGTGTTTACCATGCAATCCTTGTACCATGTAAGGTTTACTATGCACTAGTAGTTGTAGATTCAACTTCTCAACCATCTCAACTAAAAAAAAATTGCAAAATGAACCGCTAAAAATGACCATTTTGGAAACCTTGCCCATACATTTGCATTCTATTCGGAATTGTGAGTATCCATGAGTCTCAAAATCTATATTCATGATGGCTTTAACTTATTCTATCCTTCAATATGACTTCCTCTACAAACTAAGATCCATCCAACTTTCAACCACCGCCTTGGAATACTCTTTAAGGATAAATCAACTTCAAGGTTCAACAAGGGATTCTAAGTCTTCAAAACCTTAGTTCACCTCCTCCTCTTCTCCCAAAGAATCTTCTAAGCTTTAATAACACTTGATGTAGAGCTAGTGGATAGTGACATCATTAATCATGTTAGACACAAGTTGTAACAACTTCTTCCTTATAAATCCCCATAAGGACTTATCTTGTAGGCTACCCCAAGTGTACCTAATGCTTCCACAACACCATATATTTTCCCAAGGCTCCAACCTTCATTCTAACTTCATGAAACATCTTCCCATGGCATTTCTACAAATTTCCATCCATCCATCCAATCCAAGCAACTAATCTCTTACCCAACTCCCACAACTAGCCCTTAAAGCTAATAGCCCTCACCAGTCATTAATTTGTCTTTTCCTCCAACATTTCCAAAACAACTAAGTAAAATAAAATATGATTTAGATACCCTTTTTGGATCTTTAAATCCTCTAAAATATTTATCCTATGCTCCTTTGGACCATACCCAAGATCCAATACCCCTAGCCTATCCTCACTAGGCCTAATTCTCTTCTATTTTCAAATCAAGTCACAACTCCACTTATCATCTTGACTCCAAATGTTGAAATAGTCTTTCTAGGGCTCATAAAACAATATATTTTGAAATCTCCAAGGTTCTATCATTCATCTATGGCCTTAGCCACCAAACCCTCACTCCTAGAGGCCCACATCCTAGGGTCTATTCAACAAGACCTCTAACTCATCCCAAAATTAAAATAATTGTCCAAACACTTCATAAATGATCCCCCCATACACATTCCATCACCAAATCACCTCTTCCATGGATCAAATCACTTTCATACTAACTGGTGTCCCAATCCGGGCTTAAACTCCATTAGCAAATTACCATTCAACACTCCTCCTTCACCAAGTTTCTCTATTCTCATGCATTAGATTAGTATAATACAAGGAAATTATGAAAAATTCACTCTCTCCTAATAATCATAGTGACTATAGGTGGTGGGAGAGATTCTTCATTTTCAAACTTTAGAATAAGAATAGTTGACTATGTCTAACTAGTCACTGGTTTGAATACAAAAGCCAATTACCTTGACTTAAAATGCAATAAAAATAGTGAAAGAGATGCAAGAAAAAATTTTTAATGTCTATAGACCTCCCTTAAATTGATTATTAATGAAGAAACATGTTCAACCAGTCATGAGGACTCATTGTTCCTGACTGTACCATGGGACAAAGAACAAAATTGCAGAGAATCATTTATTTTTTATTGAATGGAAACTTTTACATTTCTTTGTCAGTCTACCACCATCTCTACATGTCTTTTAGACACTCGACCACCTTCCACTAAATAGCCAAACAAGGCAAATAACCACTGTCTAACCATAACAGTTAGTTATCTAACTGTTACTAGTTAGTTACAAACTAAAAATTTGTTGTCTAAGTTGACACAAAGTGTCAACTTCGACAACTTACAATCCTTTATGCCTTTATTAAATTTCCCTAACATTTTTAAAGGTTTCTAACTTCATTAAGCCTTATAAATACACCTAACTCCCTTAAAACCCTTAGACTCCCTTACAAGCCTTACTAGGCCTAAATTGACAACATGGCAAACTATAACTTTTGAGCACTTTTAGTGCTTTTACAAAACTTAATTGGCTCTATTGGCCATTTCAAACTTATTAAAGACCCTTTAGGCCTTAGGATCCTTTTTCTAACTAGGATCAACAAAATAAACACTTAATGACCCCCTTTAGGTACATGTTGACCTTTCAATGCCATTTACCTATGTTACATGCCTTTATAGTTTAGGCTTATCACATTTAAAACATCAATTACAAAAATGGACCATAGGTCCAATTACATTCAAAATTTGATCTTCCTAGATCATTAAACCTTCATGACTCTAAATGAATCTCCTTGCATGCTTTTGCCAAGGTGCCCTACACCAATAGCTCAAGGAATAAAACCAGTGAACAAAAATTGAGAAAAATGCATCCCCACATAGCTCTTCTTGTCAAAGCTGAACTAGAGAAACTCCTCAGGGTAGTATTTATAAGAGCCATTGATTATGCCGAATGGATATCCAATATTGTGCCAGTTTCAAATCATGACAAGTCCATTTGTGTCTACACTGACTTAGAGATCTCAATAAAGCTTGCCCAAAGGATGATTTTCCACTCCCAAACATAGACATAATAGTGGACATGATAGCAGGATATGAGATCTACTCTTTGATGGATGGATTTTCTAGCTACAATCAAATCAAGATAGCTCTTGAGGATTAGGAAAAGACAACACTCACTTGTGCATGGGGAACCTATTGTTGGAACATCATGCCTTTTAGTGTAAAGAATGAAGGAGCTACATACCAAAGAGCTATGACAACAATCTTTCATTACATGATGCATAAGAATATGGAATATTATGTGGATGATACCTTGGCTAAATCTAAGAAAAGGGATAAACATTTAGAAGATTTATAGGTCATTCTAGATTGAATGGAATAGTTCTAGCTAAGGTTAAATCCAAAGAAATGTGCATTTGGTGTTACCTCAGGAAAGTTGTTAGGCTTCATTATTTCAAGAAAAGGAATTGAGGTAGATCCTGAAAAGGTACAAGAAATCATGGATATGCCACCTCCCAAAGACATTAGTCAAATGAGGAGTCTCCAAGGATGCCTTCAATCTATAAGGAGGTTTATTTCCCAGCTAGCGGATAGAGCTCAACCCTCTAACAAGAACCTACATAAGGGAGGCCAATGTGTGTGCAATGAAGAATGTCAAAAGAGTATGGACCAAATTAAGGAGTACTTGGCCAATCCCCTCATCTTAATGCCTCCTATCCCAGGGAAACCACTTATTTTGTATATTTCAGTGATTGAATCTTCCTTGGGGGCATTGTTGGCTCAAGTGGATGAAAATGGGAAAGAGAGGGCCATATATTACATCAGTTGTACTCTTGTGTCTTATGAGGTCAACTACACCAGTATTGAAAAGGCTTGTCTTGTAGTAGTATTTGTTGCCCAAAAATTAAGACACTACATGCTTGCACATACAATCAATCTCATAGCTAAAATTGATCCTCTCAAGTACTTACTTGGTAAGGCTACTCTCATAGGCAGACTTGCTAAATGGATGATAATTCTTTCCAAATTTGACATAGAGTATGTTGAGCATAAAGCCATAAAAGGAAAAGCTATCATAGACCAACTAGCTGATTTCCCAATTCCAGACAATATGCCTATTCAAGTTGAGTTTCCAGATGAGCACATACTGTACATAACTGATAGGACATGGAAGATGTTCTTTGATGTGTCTTTCATGCAAAATGGTTTAGGAGCTGGAGTGTTGTTTGTCTCTCCTCATGGGTACATAATTCCTAAGTCCTACAACATATTTTTCCCATGCACAAACAACATAGCCGAATATGAAGCCTTGACAAATGGACTAAAAATGGAAATAGAATGGGGAATTACAGAGCTACACATTTATGGGGATTCATAATTGATCATCAACCAAGTTAATGAAGAATACCAAACTAAGGATGACAAACTGATACCCTATAAGAAAATGGTTGATTCACTGTGTTGATATTTCACCATTGTTACATTTCAACAAATCCCTAGAATAGAGAATAAAGTAGCTGATGCTATGGCTACATTGGCTTCACTTCTTCAGCTCGAACTACACAAGTCCAGATTCAAATTCCTGGTGGAAGAGCTACGTTACCCAATCTATGACTCCCAAGAAAGTCAAGTCATTTGTACCCTCATTGGTCATGAGTCATCCCGTTATGGTGCCATTTACTCATATCTTCGTGATGGCATTATACCCGATACCTTTAACTGCTTTGAAAGAAGAAACCTAATATGTAATTCCTCTCACCATACCCTTATCTCTAGTGATTTGTATAGGAGGGGTTTAGATGGGACACTTCTTAGGTGCTTGGAAAAGGAGGAATCTGACCAAGTGTTAGCTGACATCTATAAGGGAATTTGTGGAGGACATTCTAATGGTCTTTCCATGGCCTGAAGGTTGCTTAGGATGGGGTACTATTGGCTTACCATGTAGACATATGTAGTGTCTTTTACCAAATCATGCGAAAAGTGTCAGGAACATGGAAAATTGATTCATGCTCTAGGAAGGGACCTTATTTCTTCTATTTCTCATTGGCCATTTCAGTGATGGGCCTTTGACCTTGTTGGGTAGATTCATCCCAACTCATTAAGTGGACATAAATTTATCATTACTGCTATAGACTACTTTACCAAATGGGTAGAAGTTGTTCCACTTTTTGTTGCCTCGGGCAAAATGGTTTCTTTGTTCATCTTGAACCATATCATTTGTCGGTATGGTGTGCCTTCAGAGATAATCACTAACAATGGAGGTTAGTTTAAATTTAAGGACCTTAACCAACTCTATAAGAAATTCAAGATAAAATAGCATTGGTCCTCCATTTACTTCCCGCAAGGAAATGCACAAGCACAGGCTTCGAATAAAACCATTCTCAAAATTCTCCATAGAATAGTACATAAGAATGGTAGAGATTGGCACCTTCAGATAAATCCGGCCTTGTGGGCCTATAGAACAAGTATTCATACTCCAACAGGGGCCACTCCTTTTTCCCTCACTTATGGTGCTGAAGCAGTATTACCTTTAGAGGTAGAGATCCCTTCACTTAGAGTCTCTCTCAAAGGTTTAGTGATAGATGAAGTCTACCGCACCATGAGGTTGCAAGAACTAGAAATTTTAGATGAAAAGCGTAAAGCATCTTTTGATCACATGAGAGTCTACTAGAAGCATATGACCACAACATTTAACAAGAAGGTTCACCCTAGAGAATTTCAAGTGGGAGATCTTGTCTTGCAAGAAAACCCTAAGAACCAAAAACATAGAGAACAAAAGGGGAAGTTCAAACCTAATTGGCTTGGACCATACATTAGTACTGCTGCTTTTGGGATAGGTGCTTACTTACTATCTGATGAAAAGGGAGAACAACTCCCTGATCCTATCAATGTGTTGCACCTAAAGAAGTTCTATCCATGATGCCTATTCAGTCTGGGGGCATTCTTTGTACATATTTTATGATCCTAAAAAAATTCCAAAAAAATTTTCATATATGATGTTGAAAAAATCCTAAAAAGCATAAAAAGTCTTGAAAAAAATACAAAAAAAAAAAAAAATTGCAAAAAAATTTAAAAAAATAGTAAACGTGCCTTGGTGAAAACCTGGAAACAAGTGCCTTGGTAGCAAAAATATAAAAAAAATTTAAAAGTTAAAAAATATCCAAGTGGTGAAAACCTGGAAATAGGTGCTACTTGAGGCCTTTGCACCCTTGTTTCTTAGCATGCATCCTCGACACTTAGCCTTTTTCCATCATGCCTTGATTTGGAATTGATCTTTGTCTTTGTCTAGGGGGCATAACTATGTTAGCTTTGGTATCTAGGATGCGTTGGTCTTTAGGACACCACCCAAACTATGTTTTTCAACACTACCCTAGCATCAAGTGTTTCTCAACACTTATCAATTATCCTACCCACAGTCTAGCATGATATGATATTTCCGCTAGCAGATGTGATGCTCAAAGTTTGACTCTATGACCTACACACATGCACTTAAACATTCGACTGTCTTAGACTTGATTGACTTTATTTCTTTGTGTGTTGTCTATGATGATTTCTTTGATGAGTGTTCTCTCCCAAAGATAGTTTTCAATGATGCATAGCTAGAAGACTAAGGGCATCAGGACATGTTTTATTACTTTTTATGCTTGTGGGTATATTTTCTTGGTCCTAATTGTCATTAGCATTTATGCTTGATCCACTTGACACTTAGGATCTGCAAAGTATTATCCTTGACTATTTTATGCGAGTGCATGCTTATAGCCATCTTGACCTTCTTATGTCCTGGTGCAAGCATAATCTCACTATAGAAAACTTAGGTAATCTCACTACACTAGTCATCGTGACCTACATGTCTTTGATTCCTAGGTGGGATTCCCACATTTCATCTAATATAGATCATATTCATATACCCATAGTCATACTAGTGAGTATTGTATGATCTTATGATGCTACCAATAAAGCTCGATGATGATTATTAGATGTCTATTCATGTTTTGACCTTGTAAGTCAACCACTTTTCATAGTAGCTTGCATTTCTAGGTTCATGTTAGATTACTTTTGCATTTTTCATGTGGAGAGATCTCTCCTTTTATCTTTCTTAGACTAGTCAATCAACTGCGCTCACCTTTCCATTTCTTTGATCACGTCTTTCGCTCCTTATCTTTTACATCACATCTTGTTCCTATCATCAAAAGGGGTTAATCTTATCATCATATCTATATCCTAAAAGAGATCATTTTCAAAAATATGAGTCTTTATCATACACATGAGAATTAAACATACATCTATGAGAGAGAGTATACATGAGCATTTATACCATACATTTTGAGAAATATGACAAGATAATATAAAAAATGATACATCCACCACAAGTGAGAAAAATACACAGATACATCACAAATCTAGTAATCTCATATATGTATAACAATGTCATGATACACAATACAATATGAGATCCCAAAAGTCTGGATCAAAGTCTCATGATATGTCAACATCTAAAAATCCTAATCCTAGCTTTGGCTGGCACCATCATGTGGGGCTGGTGGAGGAAGAGGTGGTGCTACATCTGGTACCATATATAATCTCCCATCTATCACTGAGTAGGGAGGCACTCTCTAACTTGCTGGTATAGCCTGAATGTAGAGACCATGATAATATGTAGCTCGCGCTACCTCTCTCTAGCTCTTTGCAGTGGAAACTTGTATGGCTCTATCCACCCTCTCTACCTCTGCCCTTAGGTCCATTAGTTGTTGCTCTCACATGGAAATGGTAATCCTGAGCTGCTGCATCTTGGTCTCTAGAGCCTGGATCCTAGTTCTGAGGTCCTCTCCCTCTACAGGTTGATCCTACCTAGCACCTGACCCTCAACGAGATGGCCTCACTGTGTCATCTCCCTCATCTCTGAAACCCTATCGCTGTGGGTATTTTTGGCCACCTAATCTAGACCTCTAACCTCTCTCCCTAACTCTCCCTCCTCCACCATCCCCCCCATCTCTATCATCACCATCATCTCCCTGAGCTTCTGGCTATGCATCAAGTACTGTGAACCTCAGAAATGGAAATCACCACCACTCTGCTCTATAGGCTGCATTAGCCCCTGCATCTAACATGTCTAGGAGATAGTCCCATGGCTATCTCCATATGGCTACTGTATCCTATACTGCCTACTGGTAATCCAACATTGGTAGCCAGCCTTGACCCTCCTCATCCCTAGCTTAGGTGTATGTAGTAGTCTCTGTAGACACTCTCTGTTGCTACTCAAACTGCTTCCATACCCGGGTGATAAAAAATTGCTCCACGATATCTGGGTGTCAGCCTACTAGTGGCCGACTACATAGCATATAGCTCATCTCATCCTCTACATCACCCCATGGCCCAACCTATCTGTATGGTCTCCACTGGAAGGCATTCAGCTCATCCAGTATCCTCCTATAGTATGTCACATCTTTGCTGTGAGGCTGTGACAAGAATCTTGCATATCTATAGATAAAGGGATGTCTCCTCTCCCTCAGCTATACACATGGACGCACCACAATGATTCACTCCCATGCCCACACCTTTGCTAGAATAGCACTGCATGCCCATGTCCTACTCTCACAGTACATGATCTCATGGAGCTTGTGGTACATATTAGCCAATATGGTTGGGCCCCATGCCATCCATCATGAATGTGCTACTAGATCTACTAACAATCTACCCCATCTTAGTGATAAACCCTTCTGACTCCTGTCAGTAATAAGGGCCTGTGCAATAATGGAAGCAAAAATACATGGCACTGGGAAGTCCCTACCAAATCATCCATCAATCGATCCCAGGGGATGTGTCTATCTATAATAGTAACATCCTAGAACATGTCCTAGATGGCCTACTATCCCTCGATAGGATCTTGATCATAGTATACCTGTGCCAACAAACAATCATGTTAGTTTCTATTATATGGAAACTTTACATCTATGACTATCTATAAACATAACTATACCTACAGGATCACCATGGCTAGGCACTCGGAGAATCTAATAAACGTCCTCCAAAGTGATCAATGCCTCTCCAGTAGGCAAATGGAAGGTGTTGTGCTCGCTATGCCATCTCTTAGCTAGCACAGTCAAAAACCCATGGTCAACTTGAATATGGGGGAACTGCAATAAGTAGCCAAAGCCCATCACCCTTAGGTCTGCTTAACCTGGATCATCCAGATCTCGAACATACCGTAACCTAGTGACCTTCGATGCTTTGATCAATAGTGCTGGGAAGAAATCTTGCAAGCCATCAATCCAAACTAGGTGTTAGAACATATCATGATGGATGTATAAAATTAGTACAAGATATCTTAATAATGCAAACATTGTCTAGACCCATGTCATTTTGCTCAAAAACACTAAAACATGTCAAATTTGTAAACTGTGCAATACTATTTTTTGATAAAGTATCATATGATACTTTTTCTTATAACAATGCGATAGTATCTTGATGTGTGGTACTTCGCATAGCATCACACAACATTTTGTCTGGTATCATGTAATACTAGACTTAATGCCAGTGCAATATTATGTTGACCCACGAAGTATCGCATGACATTTTCCTTCAAAAGGTGTGATACTTGCCAAAGATCATATGATCTTTTTCCCAAGTTAAAAATTAGAAATTTTTCAAATATTAAAATCATGTTTTAAATGTATTAAATTCTCATAAATGACTCAAAAAGGGCAAGTTTTTCTAAAAACATACTGGGGCACCATACTGTGGAGGCTAGTTGTGCAACCAGGCATGCTCAAATCGATGCCTGTGAACTAGGACTACTGCTTGCTGGGCCATTTTCTCTCTCTAAGCTCTCAAAATTCTCAAATCACAATAAGTCAAATGATTTTGAAAATGACCTTTTTACCCCTTTTATAGCATTTTGACTTTTTGACCTAATTTTCAAAACACCTCAGAATTGTGCAAAAATTGCACCCCTAGCTAATTTCGACATCCTGGATGCATTTACGGACTTGAAATTGAAATTTGAGTTAATCTTGATAGTCAAAATCACATTTCAAATTTTTCCCCTTCTTCTGTGTAGTTGGCTGACCATTTGAGGCCTGATCCTTTGATCTTTGTTGGGGCATCTTTATTTATTTATCCCCATCTCTTTCAACCTTCTAGTCTTTCATTCTTCTTCACTTGATTCATCTCTCTAAGGTTTGACTTTATTTTTATCCTATATCTTTCTCAATCAAACCTATTCAAACTGGGGCATGTCTTCACTACTTGATGGTTATCCTATCATTCTTCATATTCGATTATGATTTCTAGTGAATTGATCAAGTTTATCAATTTTTTGTTTCTCCTCTACTTGATTTCAATTTTCATTCCGAGGGGGGTAGTACCTATTAGCTTCAATCTTTGATTCAGCTTAGCTTGAGATTTTTATTTTGAGACTTGATTATCACTCAACAGCAATGGTGTTGGTCTTGTCTTTTAGCTTATCTTTGTCCTAATGTGTTCTCATCCGTCGAACACACATCTGGGTTGTTTTTTGATCCCAAATAGATCTCACACTTCAATTCTATTCTTTGATTTAATGTGATCCCGAGTCGACCTCACATTAGTCAAAGAGGGGTAAATGTATGCACCCTAAAATGGTCGCCTAGACTTTGGGCCCCCATTCAACAATTTATCAATTTCCTAAATCAACATTTTCAGCTCAACATCAATTTCCTTGATCAAATCCTAATTCTATCATTTATTCAATTTTATTCTATGGGCTAACCATTTTATCCTAAGTCTTTATTTAATTAAAATAAATATTTCCTCCCCTTTTATTAAATAAAAAGCCCCCACTTTTCCTCTTATCCTAAGTTAAATAAAACATTATTCTTATTTTATAAAAAGAGAAAAAGTATTTTTTGTCTTATATGGACACAAAAGTCAACTCTTATTTTCTCATTGGAAGATATTTGTGCACATGGATTGATCCTTCTTCATGCTTCACCCTTGATTAAATCTTTTGCTCTCTTCTTCATTTTGAGATATGTTCAATCTTTTATGCTAATGTTATGCTACAGGTTTTCTAGGTGACTTTGAAGCTTTCAAAGATTTGGAGCATTCTTAGCTTTTACATTTACATAGTTGCATTATCATGACATTCATAGCTTCATATTTAGCTTAGTTTCCTTTATGCTTTAGATTAATTCATCTAGCTTAATTAGGAGGCTTTGTAATTCTTGTTCTTTCATTTCATAGCTTAACTTGCATAGCTTGCATCTTAATTTCTAGTATAGCATTGCATTACATTTCATTTTGATTCTTGAGGATATTGGCATTCTTGCCCTTGTCTTCATTTGAATCTTCCATTGTGTGATTGACTAGCAAGGTCATAAGCTTTATAGCTCTAGATGAGAGCAATCTTAAAATCCTTGCAACTTCATTCACAGGGAGCTCTAGGTCACTTTCTAAGGTTTCCCTTTCATGGATTCCCTTAGATGTAATGACTTAGAAAAGTGCACTATTTAGTGTGTACAACAATGCACTTGCAAATCTTAGTATTTTTGTTTAATGTTTATGGTTTGATTAAAACAGAAGATAAGAAGGAATTTTGCAACAACATTTCAAAATCCATGAATGGTTATGGAAAATGGTGGCAAACTATTGGAAGATTATACTTGTTATTTAAGAAAATATGAGGTTTCAATTGTTCAAAAAATTATAGTATATCAAGAATAAGTGGAAGTGTTGGAACCCAATTCATTTCAAGGATATATTTGTGGAAAAAAAAATTGGATGAGTAGCTAGAGGTTTTAAAAAATAAGGTGATTCAAGAAGGTATGGATAAAATTGATTACTTAATTGAAAAGGACTTGTAACAACAATATGAGGAAATTCTAGCCAAAGAGGAAATATATTGATGCCAAAAATATAGAGAGTATTGGTTGAAAGATGAGGACTGCAATACAATTTTTTTCCATAGTTCGGTCAAGCAAGAACCATTAATTAATAGAATAGCTTCAATAAATAATGAAGTTGGTCAACAAGTTGTGGAATCGGATGCAATCAACAAGGAAGTGGTAGGGGTAAGAGTTTGGAGTTGGGGGACAATTTTGAGGAAGTCTTTTAGAAATGAGAGATGTCGCTCAAAACGGGCGCTTGTTTTAGGTTCAGCCACCCGATCCTAAATTCAAAAAATGGGTGCCCATTTTTGAATTCAAAAAATGGGTGCTTGTTTCTAAATATTTTTTTTTAGATTTAAAAATGCATTTTAAGACTTTGAAATTTTTTTTAAAAAATGAGCGCTTGTTTTTTGAATTCAAAAAATGGGCACCCGTTTCTTAAGACATGAGCGGGAAGCACACATCCACCTTGAATTTCATTTCAAATTCAGTTTGGTTTAGGCTTGGTAGAACCAAGTCTATGCCTTGACCTCCAAAAATTTGGTTAAGACATTACAGAGTAAAATTTCTACCTTGCCATAATTTTTAGGACAACTTCCCGAATGAATTTTTCAATAAAATGAAAACCCATTTTAGCTCTTGTTGTGTAGATTATAAAAATATAAATTTTATAGTGTTATGATCAATTTTAATTTTTATACAATATTTATTAAGCCAATGTGGTACCTAAACTTGAAATACCAAGGTTAACTAAAACTTTAATAATTGTTTTAATTTTTTGTTTTTTGAAAAATGAGTTATATGTCATCAAACTACATAGAATTCTTTTCAATTTAAAACAAAAAATTTGAAAAAAAGTGAAGTTATCATCAAATTATGGTGTCTATACACCAAAGGTTTAAAAAATATACTTTATAGTCAATTAAAAATTAATAATAAAAAAAATATTCAGTAAAAAAATAAGATAAAATATTCTCATCAATATTCAGTGTTTTAGGTACCTTTTCCCAAAAGGATTCCCAAAAATACATTCATTTACTTCAAAAAAGGGTGTCTGTACACGCATGAGGTGTGGTCCTGAAACATGAATTTTGAAAAAGTGGTTTTTAGACATGCATAGTAAAATTCAATTTATACCATGTGGGCATTGAAATAAATTACATATTTGAAAACTAGATTCCGAGCACTAAATTTTATATTACTAAAGTTTTTTAGGATTAAATCTTTAAGTGCTTCAAATTTGGACATCAATTGACAGAAATTTTGAAAAATAAAGAAAACACTTCCACTTTTTGGCCAAAAGTGGGACCCAACTTCTTGTAGCCACCTGTAGACTTTTACTCATCACTATGGTCATCACATGATGAAGTGATAGTAGAGAGCTATATAGGGATGGTTGATAGTGTTCCATGAGGGAAGGGGGATTATTAAAGACTTGTTATCATTTGATTTTATATTTCCAATATGTTTGGATGCAAGGTAGACCAGGAGAATGAAGGATCACTCACTGATTACATGATAACCCGATTATGAAGGGTCACTGGTTGAGGGGACAGTCAAGGTTTGGATGATTGGGCCATTGGAGGACCCTATATCTTTGTATTAATTTCTATTCAAATTGGATGCATGGATTTCTTATGAATTATCAACTACCATGTACCCTGCAACTACATCCGTAAATCTACATATACTTCTCTAGGTTGTAAGCCACTTGGGATCAAAATAGAGAAAATAAATCAAAATCATTCTTTGTCCTATTTCCTTTTAACAAATTCTTAACTATCAATGATACAATACATTTGATGCCCTAAGCTATCAATACAAATGGCACCTAGCTTGTCCATTTGATAACCACAGTCAACATTTCAAAAAAAATTAAAAACCAATAACATCAAATAATGGAGTTAAATCACGGGCTAGGGCACAACACCAGTAGAATGTGGTCATTTCAGTGAGCATCTCAGCAATATACAATGGTGTCATTAAACATGCGAGTAATATCAACAAACATGAATCCAAACATTTCAAAATAGTGAATCAATATCCTTGAGCACAAGCACCCATAACATCAAATAATAGAGATAAAGCACTGGCTAGGGCATGACACCAGTAGAATGTAGTTATTTCAGAGAGCATTCATGATCAAATAAAATACAATGCATTTGAAATTTATGGTCTAATATGATGCTAGAGGCTCGAAAGATGAAGAAATCACATACCTTCTCTCATGCTTAGCTTTCGCTCCTTTTCTCCCACTCCTTTTCTATATGCAATTGAAATAAAAATGATTTGGTCATTTCACTTTTT
This sequence comes from Chamaecyparis obtusa, assembly GCA_027943335.1. Classification (NCBI taxonomy): domain Eukaryota; kingdom Viridiplantae; phylum Streptophyta; class Pinopsida; order Cupressales; family Cupressaceae; genus Chamaecyparis; species Chamaecyparis obtusa. Next base: position 1,134,429 of record BSBK01000008.1, on the reverse strand, counting down.
TTTTCATCTATACCTCGAAAGTATCAGAATTTCGATGGTCTATTTAGAACCCATCAGAATATTGACACCATTGGGTCCTATTACAAAAAAAAAACCAATTTCATAAAAAAAAATCATCTGACAGAAGTTTCTGTCAAAATTTGGCCCCAAATGTAGTAGTGCAGTGATTCAGAAAAATAACATCATACGCAATTTTCAAACAATGATATCTCGTTCATCTGTATGCTAATTAATTTTGAGGAATTTGTTTTTTGTTTTGGGGTATAATTTCATGATCTACACAATGGTCTAGGTGGTTTCTGATCTTTGTTCCTGATGTTTTCTGGAAATTGCAAATCTTGATTTTTACAACTTTAGAGGCTTCATTCGGGCTCATATGGACAAATTTTTAGGTGCAATTTTTTTTAAAGTGCATCATTTTTAGTCTACTTTCTAGATCTGGTATCAGGTTGAAGGAATTTTGAGTAGATATAGTACTTTGAACATTTGGTCTATTTTGGCCTATTTTTGGTACTTGTAATTTGTTAGATGCTTGAGATATCTTGTGTCTTATTTGTTTGAGTCTACCATAGCTTTATATTTTATGTTTTTATCTTCAAAATTAGAAGTCCACTTTGGTCCATTTTGGCAAGTGGTAATTGTATACACACTATATATAAAGTACAAAATTTATCTATTTTGGGGGGTGCATTGATTTTTTATTTCAGTGTTTCATGTGAGAAGTGCATCATAGATGGTTTCATTAGGTTGACAAGAGGAAACTATAAGCAATGGAGTGCATTGTTTCTTGATCATCTTAGTGAGCATAACATATTTCCCTATTTGTATGAGGATAGACCTACTAGTCTTCCATATGATGGGGACCCTTGGAAAAAAGTTCTTAATGTTATATATTGTAATATGGATATGGATGCTATGGATTCCCTTGATGACTATGAAGATTTGATAAAAAAATATTCTTGATATTTGGACTATTTTTTGGGAAATATATGGAGATCCTCATGTTCCTCCACTTACACAAGGTTTATAACCTCCATTTGTAGCTCCTACTTCTCCTATTGAGATCACATCTACTCTTGCTCTTGATGATTCTTGCATTCATACAACCATAGGTTCAGGTGATTCAGTGCAATAGGATATTTATTGTCTTCCAAACTTAGTTCCATGGAATGACTGCTTGAAAAACATTACAAGTTTTTTTGTGGAGTCCTACATTGAGGATTTTGGGGATACCATTGATGAAATTCATCTTCTCTTTGTTGAGGATGATCCTTCTTTAGTTGTTGCGAGGGAACACTTTGAACCTCATCTTCATTCTTCAGTTGATCATTCTTTCGAGTCTGACATGATTGTGTATTCTTTGATATAACATTTTTAGGTGGTCTCTTTAACTTTAGAGAAGACACTTGAGTCTTTGGAGATCAATTTTCATGAGTCTCAAACTTTACTTCAAATGTCACATTGCATGGTTCAGGTTGATCATACTCATGTGTTAGAAATTCTTATTCAGTTTCCTTAGACATCATACATTTTGAGGATTCTTCCTAGAGATTAAGGAGGATTCATTAATACACCTATGGACTTGTTTCTTCCTAAGGGAAGGAACATCATTCAATTATATTGGTGTGGTTTCTACATTGATCCAGGAACATCTATCATGGGTGTATATTATACATTGATAGGGGGCTTCTTTTCTTCTCTTCCTATTCCTTCATTTGAGGAGGCATATTTTTCTTCTGAGTTTGATCCAAATTATTACATGCATGAGTTACCATTGGTTCCATGTTTTTGACCTTCTATTGGGATTGTTCTTGATTGGTTCAAGGCATCTTCATCAACCAAATACATGGAGTCACATGGGCATACTTCAAAGACCTCATACTTCATTTGGATACCCCTTCCTACTTCCTATCCACAATGGGAAGCCTTCTTGCATCTATACTTAGTTTATCTTCTTCCTAAGGGGAGAAATTTTGTTTGTAGGCATGGCTCTATGTTTTTTCTTCAAGCACTCACCATCCTTGGAGGAAATTATTCATAATGGGGGAGATATCATATCTCCTTGTTTCCTTCCATTGGGGAGATTCTTGATTCTATATACATGATGTATGTCATAATAGGGGGCTCTTGATTACTCCATCCATCCATACATCTTTTTTTTTCATTTCTCTTTTTGGGGGAAGGTTTTTCCCATGAGGTTTTCCCTCTTTCTCCACTTTATGAGAGATTGCATTGCCTTGCATTTCTCTTTCATATTTTACATGGGTACACCTAGCATGACCTAGTGCAATCCCCTAAGTTGCACTTAAGGGGGGTGTTGGTGTAATTAAGTATATAATAATTACACTTTTACTTAAGTTTACTTAGAATAATGCATTTACATATTAGTTGTCATTGAGACACCTAGGAGTTTGAATTTCATTTTAGCACATGGTTAGGAGAAATACCACTTTAGGTGATGATAAATTTCATGTCATCCCATACCTCTTTGTGTGTGAGATCCACCTTTAGTGCTCTTATCACATTATCATCCTCTCATTGTTGCACATATTGCACATACTTTGATGTACAATGGAGGATGATCCACCTTTGGTGGACATGTGATTCCACCTAGTGTGGTTGATAGCTTATCATCTCCTTATCATGTAGTCTTATCTCATTGCCTATATATTCAGGTACTCCTACTTTGTATTGAATTCAATTGGTTATAAACAATTATTTTATCATTTTTCCTATCTCTCTTGTGATATATATTGAGCTTCTAGATCTTGGCATTTTACTCTTTACCTTAGGTAAATTCTTACAACACAGAATGACCTATAAGTAGCATCTTTTTATGCTTGATCATTTCCTTTGAACTATAACCTAATCTATTTCTACAACTCTTTCTACCACATGTGGACAAGCAATTTAGACTTCAATAGATCTGAAAGAAAAAAACTCAAAATAAACCCCCAACGTTTGCAACAAAAAAATCTCTTGGACAATACACAATTTCAAACCGTTCATCATATTTATTAAGAGTTAGGTTGGGAATACTTAATTTTCAAACATCCAATTCATAGCACCAAAGTCAACCATCAAGATCTTTGTATTCTTTCCTAGCATATCCCAGATCCATCACAAACACCTTGAGGTCATAACCACAACCTTATATCATTTTACTAATCTCTCACAACCCATTTTATAACCTTTTAGTATGTCGGTCTAGAAAAAAATCTTTTCTTCAAATTCATTGATCTTACTTACCTCTATAAGTTCAATGTAGATTTCCAGAACATTAGCCACATAATCCTAGATCATCCTAACACATCATTAAAGCTTAATAAAATAAGAAAAGTCATCATCCTTTATGAATTTCTAATAAATCTTGTCATCTCAAGAATACTATCACCCTCTTATGAAAATACTTGTAATTTCCTTGCAGATTATCAAAATCACAAACCCTTTGATTGGTAGACACATTGCAATATCCTTTACACATTCCCATTTGTGCAACCAAATATCTCCTCACATGTTCTTGTGTGAACTTAAACTTTTCAACTTTGTAACTCAATTTCACTATAGTTAGTGAAATAACCAATCTTCCTTTGATATTCCATAACTCAGTTAAATCATCATGTTAGCATCTAAAACTTTTTATATAGCATGTAGACAACCTCTACAATATCCCATGAGGTGCACAAATCCTCATCATTAGTAACATTTCTATGGAAGTTATCTGATCATTCCATAAAACTAAAAAACTATATAATAAACATTCAAACTATATGATAGACATGTAATCAGTGTGGATAGACATCAAAAAATTGTGAGAAAAATATTGTTACCAAAAGATAGACATGTTGACATTAATTACAACACATCCAAATTGCAAACAATCTCCCCCTTTGGTATTGATGGAAAAATGTGATGTAAAAAATAAGTAATGCAATAAGAAAGCATCAGTACCATCAATGGAACCCAAAATATATCATTATCATTCAGAGTTCCTCTAACTCAGTTATGATATTGCATCCCCTTGGATTTCTCCCCCTACGATAATATTGTTTAGATTACATACTCTTCTTACCATTAGCTTCTCCCCCTTGGATGTATGCAACTTTATTCAAACTCTTCCTTATGTGCAATTCTATATGGACTTTCTCTTCCTTCTCTGAAACATCTTCTTGAATCTTTCCATCTTCTCTTTCATCTGCCTCTACAAAATTTTTCTTAAACACTTTCTTCTTCTTCACTTGCTGAACTTTTTTTCACATTTGTCTCTCTCCCACTTTGACATCAATGAAAATGGGTGTCATCAACTCTTGTGAATAGCTTGACCTATCACATCATTGCCTACATTCTTTTCATTCTCTACCTATGCTTCCTTTTCAAGCTCTTCTTTCCTTCTGTTACTTATCCTCTAAAATACTTTGACATATCAAAAACTGTGATATCTTATATCCTTCAGTAGTAGTTGTTGGCCATAAATTTGTGCATACTATAGATCTTCTCCAAACATAGTGAAACTTTTTATATACATTATTCCCTAACCCATCATGCTATCTACTCCTCCTAAGTAGTACCCCCATATATCTATCTAGTTTGTAAGAAATTTCTTTTAAGAACACTAAATTGAACTTGCCCCTTATATATTAGTTCAAATTGTGAGGCTTAATTACCCCTAACTTTCGTCTCAAATACACAAAAGTATCCTTTAACAGTGGCTTTGTAAAAATATATGTTATTTATTCCTTGGTAGGAACATACACTAGCCTTACTTCTTTCTCATACACTTTCTCTCTTAGAAAATGATACTTAATTGATATGTGCTTTATTTTAGAATGTTGAACTAGATTTGGTATTGATATTCTCCACTAGGATCAATCAAGTAGAACTTTTGTGATTTCAAAATAAATAAGGTACATTAAATAACTTTTTTGAATTACATTTATGTGCATAAAGAAAAGATAAAAATATTACAAATGTCACATTGCATTATGTTGATGCATAGGACATAGGAGAGAATGTAAATAATTTTTAGAGATAATAATCTTTATTAATTATGAAAATAAATATTATCTCACACAAGGCATGTCACTAACTAGTACTATGTGAATGAAAGTACATTATATATTTGAAGATACTAAAGCTAAATGCATATGTGGTGAGGGGTGACTTGTCATTCCCTGATGAGGACTTTATGCTAAGCTATTGTGTCTTGTCTCTAGTCTTCTTGCTTTCTTTGTATCTAGCTTTTGCCTCCTTGTCATTCTTAAAGTGCCTGAATCTGATTAAAGATATGTCATTAGACCATAGATCTAAGTAATGCCATGTCCTCACACACTACATATGCATGCATTTGCAAACATATAATCTAAGTCTCGCATGCATAACAAAAACTATGTCACAAATGTCTAAGAAAACAAGAAATATCAAAGCAAGATTCATATGCATTTATTTTCTAATAGGTTTTTTTCGTGTATGGAGATAGGTACAGATATCATTTATCGACATTTGGGGTCAAATGTGCTCCGACAAGGATTGATCCCAGTGTGCTAATACATGATAGCTTTAAGGTCATATTCAATTATATGACATGATAACTTGTTCAAAATACAGAAGAGAAACAATTTTTAGTGGAGAGGAAACCATTGACACAGTAAAAAAATACAATGCGGAAAACATCATGATAAAAATATTTTCATTAGATCAATGCATATACATGTTCTAAGAGAAGTTCTGATACAATGCTTCAAGACAAGATAAAAGGGACCGAGAGAATGTTGGTGTAGAGAAACTATAAAATAAAATCTTAAAAAGTATCATAGTAACAAGGGAGCAATCATGAGTAGGCATCTACAAGCTAATAGAACAGGAAAAAATACAATGTTAAATCATGGAGTTCAATGAATAAATAGCATTTCTATTACAATGGGAATAGTGTAATACAAAGAGTCCATGATGTTAATATGATTTAGAACAACAGATAGAGGGGGTGAATCAGTTGTTCTCAGGTCTTGATGTATAAAACAATCTCAAAAACTTATCCTTAAATCAGATCCAAAACCAAAATAAACTCGATCATCACTGATTCAATAATAGAAACATCTAACAATGCAGTCCACTACCTAGTTGTAACTTAACTTGTAAAACAAAGTAATGTTCAGATCTAAACATTCACACAAGTATAAACAATACGATTTATAGTAGAAACCCAATTTGGAAAAAACCACTTTGTAACATGCTACTATTATTTTCACTCTTCTAAAGTGAGCTTGGTAAAAAGCCAACCCTGTCAAAGGTTACAATACACATTGTCAAATGTGACCTGGTTAAAGGATTTCAATCAGCCTATTAAAAGTGAGCCTAGTCATAGGACTGACATACACTCCATTAGAATGCAACCTTGTTCAAAGGATTTAACATATGACTGTTAGGTCAACCTCTGTTAAAAGGATTTTGACTATTATAATGGTTAGAAAGTAGCAGCAGTATTATCTGAAAAATGTACAACTCACTTTGCAAATATCAGATCTGATTTCATACACTAATGCTAGTTTACTGACTTTGAAACTTTGACATTTCCATCTCTGATCTGCTCAGAACTTTTCTTCAAGAAATCACCACCATTCTCCTTCAGCCTTTTCTACTTACTTAGTCAATAAAATTTTTCTCTTCCAGCATTCTTTGTTCACCATGTGCATACATATCACAATGTTCAGGTCTCCTTATATTTTCCTCAATTAGGTTAACCCATCTATTGCCACTCAATCTCATTCATAGATCTTAGCGTTAGGTCAGATTCATTGAATCTACCCGCTTCATGTTCTTCAACTCCTTTTCTAGAATCATCTCAAATCTCTTAAAGATTTACAATAAAACATTTTACAAAGCATTTAATGCTTCCAAACAATCAATAAATAAAGTCAACACATTTTACATAATCCAAGAATTCAACAATGTCGGCTCCAAAATTAAATTCTCTTCAAATATAAAATTGTTGATGCTCGGTCAATACTGTGATTGTTCACTCGGTCTCCATGTAGAATGCTCAGTTAATACTAAAACTGTTCCCTTGGCTTGCACTATCTTTCTTGGCAATTTACTAATGCTCGGTCGACACTATAATTTTTCTCGGCATATACTAACTCGGTCGACACTAACATCACTTGGCTTAAACATGATTTTTCCATTCTTTGCTCGATTAAGCCTACCACTTTAGTCTTCAGTCTTACTAAGATAAACAATACATTATGTCATCATAGTGCAACATAGTCAAGTACACTTTGTAGTATCAAGATAACTCAACCTTTCCCTAGGTGCTATTATTAACAACCTTGCTTAGCCCCTTAGCAACACTCAAATAGATATAGTACTTTCCTAAGTAGCAATGGTCTTACCAATTAAGGTTTGACATCAATGACAATAGAACAATTGTTTCAATTCAGTTTCCAACAATCTCCCTCTTTGGCATTGATGGCAACACCATATGATATCACCTGAATAAAACATGGATTACCAACCAATCGAAAATCTTATCTGTCCATCAAAAACTTATTTATAATATCCTTAGCTTCATTATGATTTTGAATCATGTAAGCCTCACTCATGTGACCATTAGAAGTATTCAGATCTTCCTCTATCCTGATTCTTCATTTCAGTTCATCAACACTTTCTTTTTAGTATCATGTGTTGTCATATCTCATGTGTTATCATATCAGTACATTCTCCCTCTTTGACAAAAATGCCAAAGCAGCAACTAAAACTTGCATCCATCAGATGTAGATAATATCTATGCAGCTCATTGTTTCTCCCTCTATCATCTTGCTTATGACTGATTCATTGTCTTTTCTTCTCTTCACAACTCTAGGCCAGCCCTAAAGTGTGACAATCTTTTGCATCAATTTTTCAAATGTTCTGCTATAGCACATTTAATGCAGTGCTCCTAGCTTGTCTAGGCAGCCTTAGTTAGGGGAAGAACCCCTAATTGACTTCTGAAATACTCATGAGCTTCTCTTGGTAAAGCTTTAGTGAATATGTCTGCTAGTTGTTCTTTTGTATTCACATATTCCATTCGGACTTCTTTGTCTTGTACTAATTTTCTTAAGTAGTGATACTTGATTGCAATGTGTTTGGTCTTAGTGTGCATCACTAGATTCTTAGAAATATTGATAGCACTTGTGTTGTCACAGAAAATAACAATAGGTTCAATGATTTCTTCTTTCATGCCTATCAACAATTTTTTTATCCATACCAAGTTTGAATAGTTCACTGTAGCAACAACATACTCAGCCTTGGTAGTAGATTGGGAAATGCAATTTTATTTCTTGCTTGTCCAGGAGACTAATCTTTGTCCAAGAAAGAAAGCTCCACCACTTGTACTCTTTCTGTTATCTACATTTCCTACCCAATTAGAATCTGTATAAACTCAAAGTTCAAATTTGTCATCCTTCTTATAATATAGACCATAGTCAGCAATTCCTTTCGAGTATCTCATAATTCTTTCACGGCCATCATATGTGTTTCCTAAGGATTGGCAGAGAATCTTGCCACAATCCCAACAACTAATGCAATATCTGGTTTTTTGTGTACAACATACTGTAATTTTCCAATCATGGATCTGTACAGAGTCTGATTCACTTTTGCAGCATCATCATTCTTAGATAACTTTTGTCTAGTAACCATAGGAGTTCCCACTAGTTTAGCATCTTCCATCCCAAAAGTTTTCATTATTTCATTAACATACTTAGACTGTGTAATGAAAATTCCATTCTTCCTCTGGTATACTTGTAAACCAACAAAAAATTTGATCTCACCAAACATACTCATTTCAAATTCAGTTTGCATTTCATTTGAGAAACTTTTACATAATGCATCTTGTCCACCAAAAATAATGTCATCAACAATTTTTTTTTGCCAACAGGATACCTTGACCTTCTTCATCCTTCATGTACAGATTGCTTGTGTCATTTGTTCTTGAAAATCCAATTTGTATCAAGTAGTTGTGCAACCTCTCATACCATGCTCTAGGTGCTTGCTTCAATCCATATAATACTTTGTTCAGTTTGCATAACATGTGTCTTCTGTTTGGATCAATAAAACCTTCCAGTTGTTCTATGTAAACTTCTTCTTCTAGTATACCATTAAAAAATGCAGACTTGACATCCATTTGATATACCTTGAAATCTTTATAAGCAGCATATGCAAGCAGAGTTCTTACTCCTTCCAATCTAGCTACAGGAGAAAATGTCTCCCCATAATCTATTCCTTCTTCTTGTGCGTAGCCTTTGCATACCAGCCTAGCTTTGTTCCTAGTGATTTCACCATTTTCATTCATCTTATTTCAGAATACCCACTTTGTTCCTATAACATTCTTGTTTTCAGGTCTCGACACTAGAGTCCAAGTATCATTCTTCTCAATCTGGTCAATTTCTTCATTCATTTCTTATATCTAGTCTTCATTATCCAATGCTTCTCTAGTTGTCTTTGATTCAAATTCACATAGTAGACATGTTGGATCCTTAGTCTTACTTCTGGTCTAGATTCCAATATCTTTGTCTCCAATTATCTGTTCAGGCTTATGATGTCTTCTCACATATTTTTCCAAAATAGGTTCAGCTATTCTCTCCTCTATTTCATCATGTTCATCAATAAGATTGTTAGATTCAACTTCAGAATGCTTGAAAAACTCTTCCTGATACTCAACAGAATTCTCTTGTAGCTCGGCATGTTCTTGTTCTCTCTCAACACTATTTTTCTGATGCTCGGTAGCTTCTTTCTGTTGCTTGACATTGCTTACTCGAGACTTGGCATCAGGTGAAAGTCTGTTACTTGCCTCTTCTTCTTCTTCAATGTACACAAAAGATCTATAATCTTCTAGTTCTCTTTTACTGTCAGCTTCATTTCTTTCTACATACTCATCAATTTTGACATTCACACTTTCCACAATTTTGTTAGTGTTAGAGTTCAAACACTTATAGGCTTTACTTTTTGTGGAGTACCCTAGGAATATGCCTTCATCACTCCTAGCATCAAACTTTCCAGTCCTAGTCTCTTTTAATATATAGCACTTACTTCCAAAGATTCTAAAGTATTTAACACTCGGTGCATGCCCATGCCATAATTCACAAGGTGTCAGATTTGTACCTTTCTTGATCTGTACTTGGTTAAGAGTGTAGACAGTAGTGCTTATAGCTTCTTTCCAATATTTCTGTGCCATATTCTTTTCAATCATCAATGTCCTTGCACAATCCAAGATAGATTTGTTTCTCCTTTCTACTATACCATTCTGTGGAGGTGTTCTAGGTGTAGACATCTATCTTTTAATTCCTCTATCATTGCAAAACAAATTAAATTCATTTGATGTAAATTCTCCACCTCGGTCAGATCTAAGACATTTCAGGTTCCTACCTGTCTCCTTTTCAACCTTAGCCAAATACCACTTAAAATATTGAAAAGCTTCAAATTTTTCTTTTAGGAACATCACATGCATCATCTTAGTATGATCATCAACAAATAAGATAAAGTATCTAGCACCACAGTAACTTTGTACGCCCATAGGTCCACAAAGGTCAGTATGAACCAAATCTAAAATGTTTTCAGAAGTAAAGGATTTTCTCTTGAAACTTGACTTTGTCATTTATCCTAACTGGCATTCCTTGCACATCACATTCTCAGGTTTCTTCAATCTAGGTAGACCTCTTACCTTTTTCTTCTTACGTATCTCTACCAGATTGTCAAAGTTAAGATGACACAACCTTTTATGCCATAACCAAATATCATCAAGCTGTGCAATCAAACATGTTTCTTCAGATAGGTCAAGATAGAACAAATTACCTCTAGTCTGAACTCCACTTCCAATCAGTTCTCCAGCAGCATCAAATATTTTAACTTGCTTGTGATGAAATTCCACTCAGTAACCAATTTTGTTAAGCTGAGCAACACTTAAAAAATTGTAATTAAGACCTTCAACCCAATATGCATTTTCACAAGATATATTATTAGTTAGTTTAATCACACCTTTTCATCTAACAAGACACAGTGCATCATTACCAAATTTTACACTTTTACCTCTATAATGATGTAAAGTCTCAAACTTATTTTTGTCACTAGTCATGTGATGTGAACAACCACTATCAATAATCCATTTATCATTCTTGTTCACATAGGATATCAATGCAATTTTCTCATCCGCATCAGATTCATCTTTCATTGCCACATAAACTACCTCAATTTCAAAATTATCACTATCACTGTCAGTCTCTTTTTCAACAATGTAACAAGATTTCTTACCTTTTCCCTTGTAGTCTTTGTTCCATCGGTAGGTTCTGTCATCTTGTCTATCTTTGTGTTTGTTTTTTCTTTCATCATCTTTATCCTTACTGTCAGGACATCAAGCAGCTATATGACCAAGTTTATTACATGCAAAACATATAATAGGGAGTTTACCTTTATACTTTCATTTTCCCCTTCTCAGTCTTCTAGCCATAAGAGCATCTAGATCTTCTAAGTCTTCATCAGAAGTGTCACTGTCACTTTCACTATCACTGATGCATCTTTCTTTTTCTTTCTTTGGCTTATTTAGAACTAGATGTGACTTAAAAAAAGATTCAACATTTCCAATGCTTCCAACAGAGAAATTGTCATAATTAGAGAGTTCAAAAGCAGTCAGCTTACCAACCAAACTTTCCAAAGTAAGCACATTAGCAGAGTTACATCTAGATCCCTGAATAGTTGAGATCTTAATAGCATATATAGGATGCAGGGTTCTTAATACTTTTCCAATTATAGTTTCATCATCAATAGTCCCATTAGCTCCTTTAATAGCATTCACAACTTCTTTTATTCTACTACAATATTGTGCAATGTTTTCACTTTCTTGCATTCTCATTTCATCAAACTTACCTCTAAGAATCTTGGCCTTTGCTTTTAGCACATTTAAGTCACCACCATAGATCCTTGCAAGAGTGTCCCACATATCCTTTGCAGTTGTGCAATCTTTAATGTCCTCAAATTATGGATAGCTTAGGGCAGATGCAATTTCTAGCATTACTTGATTATGTTCTTTCTTAGCTCTCATTTCTTCAGCAGTCAAAGGTGCGATAGGTGAGACATAACTATTCTCAATGTAGTACTTTGTAGAATCACCAATACCAACCAGATGCAGCTTCATCAAGCTTTGCCATGCAAGAAATTTTTCTTTGTTCAACTTGGGTACCTCCTTCTTATACATCCTGATCATTTTCTTCAAACCCCTTTAAACTTGATATCTGCCAACACTAATAATAAGCAACAGAGCTCTGATACCAATAAATAATACGATTTAGAACAACAGAGACAGGGGGTGAATCAGTTGTTCTCAGGTCCTGATGTATAAAACAATCTCAAAAACTTATCCTTAAATCAGATCCAAAACCAAAACAAACACGGTCATCACTGATTCAATAATAGAAACATCTAACAATGCAGTCCACTACCTAGCTGTAACTTAACTTGTAAAATATAGTAATGTTCATATCTAAACATTCACACAAATATAAACAACAGGATTTATAGTGGAAACCCAATTTGGGAAAAACCACTTTGTAACATGCTACTATTATTTTCACTCTTCTGAAGTGAGCTCGGTAAAAAGCCAACCCTGTCAAGGGTTACAATACACACTATCAAATGTGACCCAGTTAAAGGATTTCAATCACCCAATTCAAAGTGAGCCTAGTCATAGGACTTACATACACTCCATTAGAATGCAACCTTGTTCAAAGGATTTAACATATGACTGTTAGGTCAACCTCTGTTAAAAGGATTTTGACTATTATAATGGTTAGAAAGTAGCAGCAGTATTATCTGAAAAATGTACAACTCACTTTGCAAATATCAGATCTGATTTCATACACTAATGCTAGTTTACTGACTTTGAAACTTTGACATTTCCATCTCTGATCTGCTCAGAACTTTTCTTCAAGAAATCACCACCATTCTCCTTCAGCCTTTTCTACTTATTCAGTCAATAAAATTTTTCTCTTCCAGCATTCTCTATTCACCATGTGCATACATATCACAATGTTCAGGTCTCCTTATATTTTCCTCAATTAGGTTAACTCATCTATTGCCACTCAATCTCATTCGTAGATCTTAGGGTTAGGTCAGATTCATTGAATCTACCCGCTTCATGTTCTTCGACTCCTTTTCTAGAATCATCTCAAATCTCTTAAAGATTTACAATAAAACATTTTACAAAGCATTTAATGCTTCCAAACAATCAATAAATAAAGTCAACACATTTTACATAATCTAAGAATTCAACAATGTCGGCTCCAAAATTAAATTCTCTTCAAATATAAAATTGTTGATGCTCAGTCAATACTATGATTGTTCACTCAGTCTCCATGTAGAACGCTCGGTCAATACTAAAACTATTCCCTCAGCTTGCACTGTCTTCCTCGGCAATTTACTAATGCTCCATCGACACTATAATTTTGCTCGGCATATACTAACTCGGTCGACACTAACATCACTCGGCTTAAACATAATTTTTCCATTCTTTGCTCGGTTAAGCCTACTAGTTTGGTCTTTAGTATTACTAAGATAAACAATACATTATCTCATCATAGTGCAACATAGTCAAGTACACTTTGTAGTATCAAGATAATTCAACCTTTCTCTAGGTGCTATTGTTACCAACCTTGCTTAGCCCCTTAGCAACACTCAAATAGATATAGTACTTTCCTAAGTAGCAATAGTCTTACAAATTAAGGTTTGACATCAATGACAATACAACAATTGTTTCAATTCAGTTTCCAACACATGAATCCCTATGAAAATGGTGGAAGTAATAACATAAATATAGAGTCACTAATGAGAAAATAATCAAACATAGAAAAATCACTAAATGATGAGGAAATGCAAAGTGACAAAGGTGTTTCATATAGAGAATGGTTTGAGGGTAATGCAAATAGCAAAGATACTATCAAATAGAGACATCCATGCCTTATTGGACAATATTAAACAAATGTAAAGGCATTGACAAGATTAGTGAAAAGGAGGTCATCATTCTGGTAATAGAACATCAAAGAACAATTCATAATGGAAGGAGACTACAATTATGCATGTGGGTGTCAATATTTGATGTAAAGGATTCCATAGATATTAATTCTATGGTTTGTTGCTAAAACAATGGTTTCATTGGAACCAATGATGGTTTGACCAAAAGAAAGTGGATTTTTATCATGGGGTAACAATGATATTTTTATCAGGTGAGTAGCAATCAAGGAAGTGATAAGAAAAAATGAGAAAACATTGATCGATGTCAATAAAGATCAAAAAATTATTGCCATTGTGAAATCTTAAAGATAATCCAAGATAAAAATGATAAAGGTTGCAAGTGGCAGAGAACATCAGCTGTGATCAAGACATAGTTAAAAGCAATGTACAGTTTCTTCTTAATAAAAGCACAAGAAACTTCAATATGAGATGCTACTACCACTTAATTACAATAAAAGTCTTTTCACATATATGAAAGTCATCAAAGAGCAGTGAATGATGTTATAATGGTCAAATAATAACAATGCATCAAAAGGGAGATTCAAAAGGGAGATTAGATGTTTACTGAAGTGTGATCATCAAGACTCAAAGTGGACCTTAAAGTTACAATTATATTTCTAATGCTAGGGGTTATTTCAAGATGCCAAGAATAGATGTATGAGGACAAAGAAATATAATTTTCTATTATAGAAAAAAGGATAACAGACTAACAGTTAGTGGAGTCACTGTTATCATATGAGTAACAACAATAATATCAATATAGATAGCATCCATTATAAATACTAGGAATGCCCATTATAAATACTAGGAATGTTTCTATGAAATAAAGAGGTTACATTTCAAAGATTCTACAAGGAGATGATCTTGAGTATGCAAAAAACTAGATAAAGAAATGCAATAATAATATACTTAAAAAAAATAGAAGCACTGACCTCCATAGTCACGAGGAGATAAGAGGAGCAAGTAATTTTATTCATTCTAAAGATCAACAATAACAGAAAGAACACAAACATGATCGTCTTGACTATATCCAAGAGGAGATTAGCACAAATATAACTACACTCAAGGACAAGTATTTAATTTAATTCATCCTCTATCTTTGGAGAGAGAAGTTATCTTTAAGAAATATGAGCATGCCATAGATAGTGGTAATCATAATAATAGGTACAAGTAGACAATTATTAGTAAAAATGATGTATGACTATTTTGGACCATTTTCCAATATCATTTCAACTTAGAGAAATAAATTAGAATATTACAGGGAGTTTCGTATGTTGGCATGGTCAAGAGTATATTAGTACATGACTATAATGAAGTCACAATTACAACATAAAATTTATAGTGGAAAGTGGAGATTTTAACAGCTTGTTTTATAGAAGAACTATGATGCACTATTATAAATCAGAGATTTCACTCTTTTATATTAAAGAATATCAATGGAACATGGAGATCAATGTTTACAGTCAAATCTTTCCCACATGTAGTCAAATTCAAAACGCAGGAAAGCTTAAAGGACGAGACAACATGAAGATATATATCAGAGCTGTGAAAGACTATGTCATCACAGTGTAAAAGCTGACAACTATTGTATTTACAGACGTGATCAATCACAAATGTAAAAAGAAGATTCATTTTTTAGTAGCTATTGGAATTTAAAACAGTTATACAGAAGTAAAAGAGAAAGTTTAGTTCGTAATAGAGGTTACATTCAGTTTTTTAGAATAAAGTCATTTCAAGGTGTCTGTAGTGTTGATTTTTCTTCCAATACATCAATAACATAATAGAAAAACTCAGTCCTCAGTAATGGAGCTGCGATCTGCAGAAACAAATTGAAAAACATTCATTCAGAAAATTCTAGAAAGTAAATCACATAGCAATTTCAGAGGGAAAGGGTCAATAATGATGGTTTGATATTGACTGAAGTTTGAGTAAAACTATGACCAAAACCTCCTACTTTTCTTTTTGTTTGTTTCCAAAAGCCCTCAAAAATCCCAGTTCGAGCTATGATGATGCAAATTTATAGAGGTTTGGAGGGGTTTCCAAATAGAGAGAACTAAAGATGGAGCTGTGGTTAGTTAAAGACGGATAGAAAATGATCGGTGCCCATAACAGAATGGATAAGAGAGGAATATCTTATTGAGTTTTATGATTATTGTAGCATGAAATTTATAGAAAACCAAGCAAGGAATTACCAGAGCGGTATCTGTACACTGAAATCTCCTACAATTAATCTTCCAAAAGAAATTTGAAGCTAAAAACTTGCAAAAGTGACTTCAAAATTCTCAAAATCTTTCTAGAAAACCATTTTATGGCGGTCCAAGAAAATACCTCATCAAAAAATGAAGAAACGGAAATGAAAGAATGCTTTGATTTAGGGTTTTCACCTTAAAAGACCCGTGAAGGAAAGGCATTTTTGCCTTAGTTTTTTTTATTTTATTTTCTATTGACTAATATTCCATGGAGATAAAAGGCTTTTATGCCTCATAAAGTTGTAGAAATGTCATATTAATATTTATTAAGTTAATAAAATATATTATTTAATAGATATTAATTTATGTTGATATCTAAGTAATGTATTTTAATTACTTAATAAATACTAATGTGAAGTTTATTATGATTTTTATTAGATCATAAAATAATGTGTAATTAATATCTATTAATTGGTCTATTATAAACTAATTAAAAAATATTAATTTTTAAATGAAATAGTAGAAAATATGTCCTTCTTGCCAAGTCAATGAGGAATAAGAAGGAAATTTATAAGAAGACAAAGTATCTATTGAAGTTGTGGAGGTTCCGAACTAGGTGGAGGGTATCTAGGCTTTTTGGAGTTAATTTAGAGGAGTTGGCACCTCTTTCGGGTGCCCTAATGGTGGAATAGGTCAAGGAGGGAATTTTTCTTTTCTCACATATCTTTTTGGAGTCCTTTTAGGACCTAAAAAGTAGGGTTTTCTATTGAATCCGACCAAGAGGATTATCCCTATTCTTATGCAACTAGTACAAAAAACATAAGATTGTAAACTCCTCTTTTTGGAGTTAGTTATGAGGATAGTGTTTGTACTGAGTGATTTTTGGAGTCCTTTGTGACATTTTTCTACATTATTGGTAAATCATCTTGGAACATGAATAATAATAATAGTTTTTGGAGATCAAATATTGAGTTATTTTTCCTTCTTTTTTCATTTATCTATTGTGTCCACTTAAGTGATATGATCAAATTTCTAGTGAATATTTTGGTCCTTGTGATTTTTTCTCCTTTTTAGTACCTTTTGCATAGACAAGTTCAATTCTTATAGGTTATAACTTATGTTTCAAGTATAATTCTTTAGGTGTGAAGTTTTCTCTTCCTCCTAATTAAGAGTCTAGTATAGGGATATTCTTATAAAGCACTTATGTAGGGATGTGCAGGAGTGAATACTGTAGCCTTTTAACTTAGTCATTTACAAAGAACCTAATTATTTGAATTTTCACATGATCCTTTCAAATCGGTGAATCACCTTTAGAGATAGATTTTACTTTACATTTGATCCTTATAACCCTTTTCCTAGTAAATTTTAGAATAGGTGAGTACCATAGGATGTCAACCCTCTTTGGAGGTTCTTTCTATTTTAGTTGATTCACAAACCTAGAAAGTTCCCATGTTTCTCCAAAGTGATAAGTTATGTAACTTAGCAAGGGTGCAAATTTGTGACATAATAATTTTTGGTATGCCTAGTGGGACTGTTTGTATCGAACAAGTTAGAAGAAATCATTTTATTCTTTCTTTTTTTAATATGCTAGAAGCAAGTGTAGACCTTTGAGAGGCCACTTTTTGCATATCTGGTGACTCTAAGAAAATATATAATGGTTTCATGCAACTAAAGTGTTGAAAACATGGCTTACCATCCTCATTTCAATGAATGTATTCCCATATACCTCCTTAATCGTCATATAAGATTCAACAATTTATTGATTCAATTCAAAATAACCTTGTAGTTACACGATACTAAATAATTCCATATTCTTGCCACCCAATCTCCCCTACTTAACCTTCCTGGAAGCATGCCTATGCATATCAAAATCCCCAAGATACCCCTTTTGTGCCAATAAATCATGGTGGTTCTTAGAATCAACCCCAT
The DNA here is from genome assembly GCA_027943335.1 of Chamaecyparis obtusa. Lineage (NCBI taxonomy): Eukaryota > Viridiplantae > Streptophyta > Pinopsida > Cupressales > Cupressaceae > Chamaecyparis > Chamaecyparis obtusa. The sequence continues at coordinate 1,116,283 of BSBK01000008.1, read as the reverse complement.
CCTATTACTAATATGAGCCTAGATGATATTCATTCAAACTTCCAAGAATAACCAATATATATGGAAAGAGAATAATAGTTTTAGATACATCAAGAGGAGCTTTCCTATGAAGCCCATACTCATTAACAAGAGGCATTGGTTAGTCTAGATCAATGTCACAAGAAGTATGTGGTGGAAAAAAATAGGTGGCATGAAGCAAGCCTTGAAAAAGAATTGGAACTGCAAAAGAAACATTACGAAAAGGTGTTTCTAGAAAAAAAGCATTAATGTGAGGAGGATTTTTAAAGAGAGTTAGCAGCTCATGAGAAACTTCATGGAAAAGAGTCAGAGGATCATAAAGAGAAAATCAGGCTCTCGGTTGTTATAGCTATGAAGTATAAGGAGGCCAAAAAGATACAACATAAAGAATCTCTTCACAAAGAGAAAGAAGTTATAATAGATATGTTTAATGAGCTTCCTAGCTTTGTTAAGAAAAATGATGGAATGATTACTAATTTATTTGGAGAGCTACCTTGTTTTTCTGACAAGATTGAAGATTTAGAGAAATAGGAAGTTGTGGCATATCCCTTATCATCCAGTCAAGTCAAGTTTTGGAGTAGCTCAAAGAGATTGATGGAGTCACATATGTTGGTCAGGAGAAGACATAGGATAAATAAAAACTTATTCTTGAAAAGGTTGAACATGGGGTATTTTCAAGCCTTGAGAACAACATTTATATGGATATCAATAGTACTCTGATGGAAAGGAGTAAAGAGGATCTTGAAGAAGATATTTTTTGGTTTGATTTAGTAGTTTTTAATTTAATTTTTATTACCAAACTAGCATATCCAAAACTAGAAGTTTGTGAACACCATGTTGAAGTAAAAGAAGCAGCTTTGTCTCACTATGATTCACCTAAGCCACTTGATTTAGTTTATTTTGATCAACCAAAAGGTGTTGAGGGAGTATCCCATTAGCTTGAAGTAATGTTCCAAGATCTAGATGGTGTAAAAAGGGGCCCCAAGTTCATTCTTTCACATGGATGTCCTATCATACATCTAGCTAGGATGGTGGAAATCAAAGAAGCACCAATTATGGTACTACTTGAGTGTGAAGGTGCAATTGAAGAAGAACTGATGCAACCTCCCGATCAGTTCTAAATCAATAGTATATTCAATCAACATGGTGAATTAGCTGAATTTATTTTTATTCTTTTGGAAATGTTGCATCAACTGGATAAATATATGTCATTTTTCCATCTCTTTTTATTTTTCCATAAGCATATTATTCATTAAAAATTGAAGAGAGAAAATAGTTACTAGATAGAACCAGTTAATGGTTTTGTTTAGAATATATCACTTATTGTTAGTTTACCATATGACAGGTTTCCTTTTCTAAGAAGTTCCTTTTTTGCACCGGTTAGTAGGTAGTAGTTTTATTTTTGGCCTTCAATAAGTTTCCAAGTCCTCAAGTTGTTGACTTTCAATAAAAGGTGATGTTATATTGTCAATCTTTACTAATTGATTAGGTAAACATATATAATTCATAAAATGAAGGTTGGCACTTCACTGTCATAAACCATACACCCATACTTAACCAATTAGGAAAATTTCCAATAGTCATAAGGAAGTTCTAGTTTGTACAAAAATATTTTTGAGTTTTATCATGTTTCTAAGTGAAATTGTACCTAGTGGATTTGTTAAGGAAAAAGGTCATAATTTTTAGCGGGAAAACATATCATAGATGTCTCGAAAGATGTAACTATTTTTTCCACTAGGCTCAATCGGGTATAAATTTTGTGATTTCAAAAGAAATAAGATAAATTTAACTCTGTTGAATTACATTCATGTGCATAAAGAAAAGAGAAAAGGATTAAAAATACTACATTGCATTATGAAGATACATAGGACATGTGAGAGAGTGCAAATAATTTCTAAAAAGAGTAATCTTTATTAATGATCCAAATGAATATTGTCTCACACAAGTAAAGACACTAACCATTACTATGTGAATGGAAGTACATTGTATATTTGAAGATGCTAAAATTAAATGCATAGGTGGTGAGGGGTGACTCATCATTTCCTGATGACGAGTCCATGTTGAGTCTACTACTTTTATCTAGAATCTTATAAAAAAATATTATCATTTGATTTTGTTTAATGTGGTCAGACATACACCTACTTGTTATCTTTCTAGTCCTGATTGATAGACTTATAGAAAAATAGCTATAACTTTCAAAATGTATAACATTTTTGAAATCCAAAACATGTGCCACATTCCATGATTTTTGTAGTGCAAGAAAAATAAAAAAGGTTTTCAATTTGGCAAATTTTAGACTAAGTTAACATGGTTAGACACGAGATTTTTTGTATTCTAGAAAAGTTGTAGAAGAAAAATCATAATTAATTATTTACTAGGAAAAAAATTACACAAAAATATGTCACACCAGGCATGAGTCTACTACTTATATCTAGAATCTTGTAAAAAAAAATTATCATTTGATTGTGTTTAAGGTGGTTAGACATACACCTAATTCTTATTTTTTTCTAGAAATTTTTGTACTACTACATTGAAATTTGAAATTTTCAACATATAGAATAATTATTTTCAAAAAAGGCCTAGTATCTTAGAAACTAAATTCAATTTTCTACAGATTCTATTCTTACATATTTTTGATATAATATTTATAACTTTTTCAAATTTTTATGTCAACTTGCCTAAACCTGATTTTCTAAATTTTCATTGCCACTTAAGGGCCTAGTTTGGCATACCATGATCATGCACATACCCCAATATGAATTTACCTCATTCTATATTCTACTCATAATTCATCTTTTTTACTCAGTAGATTCAACTCTAAATCACATTCACAACTCTACTTTAACTGCTATATTACTCGATATCTTCTTTGTTCACCCCCCCCCTCTCTCTCTCTCTCTCTCTCTCTCTCTCTCTCTCTCTCTCTCTCTCTCTCTCTCTCTCTATGATCTTCATAAACTTTGATATTTTTATACTCGATCTAGAAGTGGTGGAAATGTTCTAGATTATTATCCTTAAATGGTGATACCAATGGTTAATTCTACAATGTATATATTATACTTAATATTTATTAGTAGATCTGTCCATCTAATGATGCACAATCATCATGTTTAAATATCCAATACATTACCAAATAATCTCCTCGAGATTTGTAAAACATTTATGCTTGGTGTCCAGATTCAATGTATCTCTTATGTCGGTCTATGTTACTTGGTATTATGTTTTATTCTCCTAAGTAACATGTATAGTCTTGTCTTGATAACTAATGTAACTTGGTAACTATTCGCTGCTTGCCTTTCCTTTCTCAGTACATGTTCCTTATTCTCTTTACCGAAATTGTCTTTTCCTTTATAAAATAACTTATTTGATTTACCGAATAAATTTGACAATCAATATGACTTTCAAAAAACTAATGATAACAAAATAACCCTTTTAGGAGTATCAATCTCCCCCTTTGACATTAGTTTGGCATCTTTTTTAAAAACTTCGAAGTCATCAAAATGTTGTAACCTTAACCAAAATTTGACCATGTACTATACTTCTCAATATAACTCATATCTCCATAAATTCATAACTCATTGCTCATTACTCCCCCTATGGTAATACTCCCTATTTACATATCTATCCCCCTTTTTTGACAAAAATGCCAAAAATAAAATTGCTTACTAGGATCCACTAGAGGAATCTTATAAAAAATGTATTAATACTTATGTTGTGCATCTTTCAGTGATATCTCTCATAATTCCTTGAGTGTTTGTAATACCATAATTTACGCACCTATGTTAGCTGCAAGACTCATCATGTCATCCATAGAACATATATCAAGGGTGTTCACTAACTCTTTGGACTTATGAATATATTGTTTCAGTGACTCAATATGTGATATCAAAATCATGTGTAACTCCATAAGCTCCATTCCAATTTTGTCGTCCTCTTTTCTCAACTCATGTTACATACTCCCATTACATGTTTTATATTTTGATAATAAACCTAAAATGTACGAGGCTTGGTTGTGACCTTTTCTAGTTGCCGAGTCAGCTCTTTCTCAACATATTCATCTTTCGCCTTTATATCCTTTGTAAAATTTGAAATTAAACAAATTTTCTGAAATAATGAAATAATATCTTTCAATTCCTTTTCCAATTCAGTAACCATTTCAGAAAGTGTTACCTTGTCGAATGCCACTAATTAAAGAAACTCTTCAATTATCTTTCTCTCATTTTGGTTTTGGTGAAGTTGCATCAAGTATTCGGTGGCCTCTATACTGGATTGATTGATTTGTTTCACTAGGTCTTCTAGTTGGCTATATATACTACTCTTCTAATTTATATTAGCATCAAGGACAATCTCATATTGTTTCTCCTTAACATTTTATAGAACATCAATTTTTTTATTTCTTTGCTAGTAATTTATCTTATGCTACTTTGTGTAAAGGATAAAATATGGATGGGGTCCTAGAACAATGGTTTGCACATAGAAGAGACCCCAAAACCATTATTTTACACTTACATATGAATTTTATTGATATGGAAAGAAAATATAGATGATTAATATTGAAATGAAGGGATAAAGGCACTTACCTCTGAAAAAGAACCTACTGAAAACCCTGTCAAACAGTCTCAAAAATTGTTGATTTCTAGATTATTAAATTGAAACTGTGAGATCTACAAAACCTACAAATCTTTTCCAATTCTAAGGGAGGTCGAGTTTGACCCTCATAAAAGGTCAAATACTACATTTTTTTTTTGAAGGTTGATTCAGAATTTTCTCACAGATCCTGAAAGTTTGCCGAAAAGGGTATCCAAATCTTCTCTCAGATCTAAAAGTATGCACCTACACCTGCAAGAAAAAGAGGGTTTTTTTAATTTGTTTGAGGGGTTTGCCTTGGCCAAACCCCAGTTTGGAATCAACCTTAATATTGAAATTGAAATGGAGGATGCTAGAAAGTAGTAGAAGTAGATCTAACAACAGAGCTATGATATTCAATAAATATTCAAATTGTATTTGAAATGTAATCAAGTATGTTAATATGAAAGCTTGAACATAACATCAATAAATGTAAACCAAACCTCCATGATTGTATGCTTGGAATCTACTTTGAGGGAAGGATGAATGGATCTTGAAGATGAACAAAGGATCTTGAAGGAAGATCACACCATCATGATGGCTAGATCTAGGGTTTGAATGATGAATCTTGCATGCTTGAACCAAATCCCTTCAATGGCTTGAATGCTTGAATCCTTGATCTTCAATGGAGAACTTGGATGGAGAAGAGGACTTGAATGCTTGAATGGAATGCTTGGTTGATCACCTTAAGAGCTTGAGAGATGTTCTCACAAAACTTGATGGAGAAAATGAGAGAGGAAGGCCTCCTTTTATAGTGATCTGGGGCACAATCCTCTAGAGGGGCTACCTTGGGGAATTAAATTCCAATTAGGCCTAAACCTTATAGGAATGGACCTAAATTAAATATAATTTAAGATTTTACCATTTCGGAGACCAAAATAGCTGACCCGAAAGCGGAAAAACAATTATTTTTGAAATCGACAACCGGAGATCCCAGGACCTTAAAATTTGAACCCAGGGTCAAAGACAAGATTGGTCCTGACTAGGGTAGGGTCGAGGTTGACTTTGACCTCTTTAGGTTTACCTTGACCCATTTAGGTCTAATTTTACCTTAAGGGCATAGATTTTAGGGTCTCAGTCAGAGTGAGAAACAGGAGGTCCCAGGGGTGCCAAGAGACCTAGAAATGATGCCAGAACAAGGTAGAGTGCCAGGGAGAGGCACAAAATCCTATGATGAACATTTTGAAGTCTAGGAGGACCTATTTTTAATTCCTACCTAGAAAATAGAGCCATAGAAGAGGGAAATTAAGGAGAATCCTCAGGATCCTAACCCTAATTTTATCTAGAATGAAGGAATCAAGTGCAGAAAAGAAGTGGAAAGTGAGGAGAAAGGAAGATCCAAAAAAAGATCAATTCAAGGCATTTGAAATGACCCCAAACCACTTACTCAAAGGGCTAAATTATCTTAACATGGAAGTACTTCCATTTTAAGATGATACATTAAGCCCCCACTTTAGGGTGGTCCCACAATAGTGTGTCCCACTTTTATAGACATGCTGATTTTTGCTGAAATAACACATTTTAAATAAAATATGATGATTTAAGCATTAAGAGGTTCCATTTGAAGGAATTAATTACAAATGGATAGCTCAAAGCCTCTTAGATTAAAAAAACATTGATATAACATCTATACTCCTCATTCATACCTACAATGGAGTCTCCTTCGTAGCTATTAAAATGTTGACAAAAAATCACTCCGACTTTATGTTTTGGTATATCAAATGAATCCATTTGAAAAACCTATCTATTTATTATGATGTTATTCAGAATAAACTTTTTAATGAATTTAATTTTAATACATATTGAGTTCATTATCACTTTTAAATATTACTTTAACTAAACATAGGTTGTTTGGTCATTCAACAACCTATCTCTTCAAGACTTTGGGAAAAATAGTAAATTAGAAAAAAAATTATGAAAAATATGTAGGAAAAGAGTATTTGTGTTACCTTTCTATTAAAAAAAGAAAAAATGAATTTCAATATACACAAATCAAGTTAGAGCAATCCAAGTGACCTTATATCTAAATTAAAGTTACTACCACTTTAGAACTTAATAAACTATGAAATATTGACCTAAAATGAATCAAACTAATTGCATCCTTTAGATATTGAAGTTACAAATATAATCTCAAAAGAATTACATCATTTTCATATTTTTAAAAAAAAGTTTTGTTGATCGAAGTGACAGTAACTCCTTAAAAACATAGTTTTTCACACAAAACACTTTTCAAAGGAGAAGGAAAAATGAATTTAAATGAATTTTAACTTTTTTTATATAAATATATTTAGAAACTAGAAAGAAAATTTTGAAAGACTCCAGTTTACATCATCCTTAAATTCCTAACAGTTTTGCGGCAACAGGTGTTCAAAAGTGAAGTTTTTTCTCAGAATGTTGATCTTTGTGTCAAAGTTGGCCAAAAAATGGAACACACTATTGTGGGACCACCCTTTAGCAAGAGTATGGACTCGATGCAAACTCTTGGTAAAGGAGAAGAAAGAGGAGATACAAGTGGATTCACAATCAAATAAAATAACACTTAGCTAAGGACACAAGCCCCCAGACTAAGGATTCCAACCCGACATACATGCATGAGGGTGCCAAAAGAACAAGGGTTAGTACAAACAACCCAAATCCATTAGCATAAGAAACCTTGCTAAGAAATATTTCTCATACTAATATCATATTTGGAAAGCTATCATAAAAGCATAAATGATTACATAAGAAAGACAAGAGAAAAACTATAAATAACATAGCTTCGTGATCCTATCCTACTGGCATGAAAGTGAAAAGAGAGAAAGGGAAAAGAGTGATTACCTCGCTTAGTAAGATGCCCACCTTACCATGAATCACCTTGGAGGGAGAGCCTTATAGGTTCACCCATAAACTATGCTTGCAATTGTAATGCGTCTTCTGATGGCTTCTGGAATACTCATAGATCCACCTTCTTGTATCACTATGAATATAAAATGTGTGTCTCCTCAGGACTTAGCAACTTATGTGCATTACCTTCAGAAGCTTTAGCATATAGGTGCATGTCTTTTCAAGATTTAGCAACTTATGCGCGTTACCTTCCAAGATTTAGCATATTGAAAATATTGGAAATGTGTGTCCCTTCAGGATTTAGAAACTTATGTGCATTACCTTCAGAGGATTTAGCATATTGAAATTTTTTTAAAATGCGTGTCTCCTCAGGATTTAGCAACTTATGTGCGTTACCATTGGAAGATTTATCATATAAATGCATGTCTTTTCAAGATTTAGCAACTTATGTACATTACCTTCCAAGATTTAGCATTTAAAAATAAAAAAACTATAGTACAAGGGAGGCCCTATATATGCCCCCCTCCTTAATATGGAAACAACATACTATTTTGACATGTTAAGGAAAGAAAAGAACAAGGATAAAGCCTTCTTCAGCATCAAGACAATATCCACAAACAACACCCAGTCCAAGCCAAGGTCACAGCTCCTATGAGGCCATGGAAGGGATGAATGTAAAGAGATATCATGCAAGAAGTGAAAAGAAAGTAACCCTTATGAGGGATAGCACATTGTTCAATTTCCAAGGTGAGAGAGATATATCAACCATGAAAACCCAATGTCAAACAACAAAATAGGTTGTGATCAAGGACATAGATCCTCAATGAAAACCAAAATTTTCATGTATGATTGGATATCACATAATAGATAAATACTTCTTACCCAAGGAAAGAGGTGAATCCTAGAAAGACAGAAAAGAAGGAGATGGCATCTGTGTCCTCCCCAGTGTCTGAACAAAGATGGAAGAGGATACCTACTTCACAATGCAAGGAGATATCCTGTTTACAACAATGTACACCATATTCTTAGCGAGGGATATTGACCCCTACATCCAAGAGTATAGATGATCGTGAAAAGGATATGTCACTCATGGAAAAAGGATCCTCAAAGAAAGAGATCTTATCACCAAGACTCCCACCAAAGAGGAGTTATTTTTAGATAAAATATCAAGTTTCAACAACGGGAACAAAGATTCGATCACCAAGCCCCCTATAAAGAAGAGGAAGAGGAATCTTTGGAATGAGGAAAACAACTCTAACACCAAAGCAAGGGTGAGAGTTTATAAAAAACATAATTTGCAACATAGAGAAGAAGTGTTGACCTAGGACAACAACTTCTCATATAAGAAGGTTATCCATACTCAAAACATCTATCAATATGATGAAATAATATTGCAATATAAACAAATACCACTAAGCTAAGGAAAGTAGTTCCCTAGACAAAGAAAGAGAAGAAAGAACCTTGTCCCCCAGGGATGAAAGGCAAGGGATACCTTTGAAAAATACATGTCCTAGAAAAGATATCTTGAATAATAGAAGAGAGCAATAGATGAAAAACTATCATAATACAAAACATCAAGATAAATGATAGAATAACCAATGAAGCTCAAATCAGGAACATAATGGATAAGACAGGAAGAAATATACCTCTTTCCCGCCAATCTAGAGGGGAAAAGATCCATGTTAAATCAGAGTGGGGTAAAATTATGAATAAATCTCAAAGGAGAAGTTTCTTTTCTCTTATCTTTATGGATCGAATAATAAGGAGAAGGTACTTTGAAGAATATTTGCACATCTACATCATGAACCATAATTTGAACGTCAACATAAGTGTGGGAAGAACTAGGAATATCAAGTGGAGAATTAGTAATATGAATATTAGGAATCAGATTGGGAAAGATAGGATTAGGAACTAGATTAGGAAGGATATAATTAGGATCAGGAAGTTTAGGAATACTAGGAAAAGTGTAGGAAGTGATATGAATGAAAGACACAACCGAAGGAACACTTGGAACCATAGTTGGAAAAGGATTTGAATAGATATAAGTAATACTATGGTAAGAAGGCTGTGAGGTAGGATCTTGATTTCCCATAAGATCACCACTAAGAGGAAGAGCATTAAGGGAATTCTTATCTTTCTATGCTAATGCCTCATCACTAGAAAGAATCCCAAATGGTGGTAAAGCATCTATAATGTCATCTTCTTTTGCATAAGGGAAGTGTGTTTTAGAGAATATGTCATCTTTTTTTATCAAAAATTCTTCGCGAGGAGGGGATAAATCAATGTATTTATCCAAGGGTTCAACCCAAAAAGTAGAATTATCCACAATGGTTTCATGAGGAAGAGAGTAATCAACGTCCAAATCCAAAGGTTCATCCCAAATAGGAGGAAGAGAGTAATCAACATCCAAATTCAAAGGTTCATCCGAAATAGGAGGATTATCCATAATGGTTTCATGAGGAAGAGAGTAATCAACATCCAAATACAAAGATTCATCCCAAATAGGAGGATTATCCATAATGGTTTCATGAGGAAGAGAGTAATCAACATCCAAATCCAAAGGTTCATCCCAAATAGGAGGATTATCATCCCTATCCATAAAGAGCATTGTAGGAGTGTCATAAGTCATTAAAGCTTGATCCCTAAAGGGGAAAGAAGGTAAATTATACTCTAAAGTAGGCTCATAGAAAAGACATATATTAGGAGAAGAATTAACATCAATCCCTAACTTATCTTTGTAAAGGTCAATTGAAGAGGTTGTAGAGGAAGATGAAATAGGAATAGGATCAATGGAGATCTCATTCGAACAATTTTCATCCTCACTTCCATGTACCTCATTAAGGGATCTATCCTCTTGAACAACAAAAACCTCATCAAAGTACTCAAAACAAGAAACATACATGTTGAATACTAAAAGCATGAAAATGTAAATATTTTTGTATTTTTAAAGAAATTTTGCAATTTTTTTTGGATTTTTGAAATGTAAATGCAAGAGCATAAAAGAAATCTAATCTTAAGGCAAGAAAACAAATGATCTAACACCAAAAAGAAAGAGTTGTCTATCGCGGGTTCACCAAAATGTAAAGTGAAGGTGAACACACAAGATAATGCAAAGGGAGATATAACACAATAGGGCATTTAAATCCACAAAAGAAAAGGGGTAAGTATGTCAGGTTCACCAAAATGTAAAGGATAAAATATGGATGGAGTCCTAGAACAATGGTTTGCACATAAAAGAGACCCCAAAACCAATATTTTACACTTACATATGAATTGTATTGATATGGAAAGAAAATATAGATGATTAATATTGAAATAAAGAGATAAAGGCACTTACCTCTGAAAAAGAACCTATTGAAAACCCTATCAAACAGTCTAAAATACTGTTGATTTTCACGTTCTTAAACTGAAACTGTGAGATCTACAAAACCCAAAAATATTTTCCAATTCTAAGGGAGGTCAAGTTTGACCCTCATAAAAGATCAAGTACTACATTTTTTGTTTGAAAGTCGATTTTGAATTTGTTTGCAGATCCTGGAGGTTTTCCAAAAAGGGTATCCAAATCTACTCCCAGATCTAAAATTATGTGCATGTACCTACAAGAAAAAGAGGGTTTTTGTTGTTTGTTTGAGGGGTTTGCCTTGGTCAAACCCTGATTTAATCAACCTTAATATTGAAATTAAAATGGAGAATGCTAACAAGTAGTAGAAGTAGATCTAACAATGAAGCTATAATATTCAATAGATATGCAAATTGTATTTGAAATGTAATCAAGTATGTTAATATGAAAGCTTGAACATAACATCAATAAATGTAAATCAAACCTCCATGATTGTATGCTTGGAATCCACTTTGAGGGAAGGATGAATGGATCTTTAAGATGAACAAAGGATCTTGAAGGAAGATCACACCATCATGATGGCTAGATCTAGGGTTTGAATGATGAATCTTGCATGCTTGAACCAAATCCCTTCAATGGCTTGAATGCTTAAATCCTTGATCTTCAATGGAGAACTTGGATGGAGAAGAGGAATTGAATTCTTGAATCGATGATTTCTTGAATGGAATTCTTGGTTGATCACCTTAAGAGCTTGAGAGATGTTCTCACAAAACTTGATGGAGAAAATGAGAGAGGAATGCCTCTTTTTATAGTGATCTAGCGCACAATCCTCTAGAGGGGCCAAATTGGGGAATTAAATTCCAATTAGGCCTCAAACCTATAGGAATGGACATAAATTAAATATAATTTAAGAGTTTACCATTTCAAAGACCAAAACGGCAGACCCGAAAGTGGGAAAACAATTATTTCTGAAACCTGACAAGCGGAGATCTCAGGACCTTGAAATTTGAACGCAGGGTCAAAGATGAGCTCAATCCTAACTAGGTTAGGGTCAAGGTCAAATTTGACACCTTTAGGTTGAATTTGACCTTAAGGGTGCAGATTTTAGCATCTCAATCAAAGTGAGAAATAAGAGGTCCTGGGGGTGCCTGAAGACGTAGAAATGATGCCAGAGCAAGGTAGAGTTCCAGGGAGAGGCAAAAAATCCTATGATGAATATGATGAAGTCTAGGAGGACCTATTTGTAAGTCCTACCTAGAAAATAGAGCCATAGAAGAGGGAAATTAAGGAGAATCATCGGGATCCTAACCCTAAGTTCACCTAAAATGAAGGAATCAAGTGTAGAAAAGAAGTGGAAAGTGGGGAGAAAGCTAGATCTAAGAAAAGATCAATTCAAGGCATTTGACATGACCCCAAACCACTTACTCAGAGGGATAAATGCTCTTAACATGGAAGTGCTTCCATTTTAAGATGATACACTTTGATCTTCAGTAGATGTCCAAATTCTGATAGCTCCGTAGGGCTTAGGGTGGAGATGTCTACCTTAGGAGTCACAATTAGTTTACTTAATTCAAATTTTTCTTTTTCACATTTTTTCTTTTTTGACTTTTTATTTTCAATTTGTACACTCTCTGTAGTAGAGAACTTAACATCAAACATAGTGTTTGTAGTTGTATCTTCTATTTTCTTCTCTTTTCTCCTCTTGTTTTTCTTCCTTCTTCTCTTCTTGTTTATTTTCTTCCTTCTTCTTTGCATGAACTTCTTTCTTTTTTTCTTCTTTATCCTTTTCCTTTTCCTTTGGCTTCTCATTTTCTTGTTTTTTTTACTAATGTAGACCTATAGTCTCAGTAGAAAGGACCAACTCTGTATTCTCATCTATTGTGGTCTCGGTCTCTATAGTGTTCTCAGTGTCCTTTTTCTATGCCATCTTTTCTTGTTCAGTGGAGTCCTCTACATCAGTAGGAATCTCTTTTTTAACCTATGATATAGCATGATTAATCTAAGGAAAATTAAGTACTTGTTTAATAAATTGATCTACATCCATTAATTTTTCCTTAGATAAATCATTAATGTTCATTTTTTTTGTATCTTTATCTTTGATTACCATAACATCTTCATCATTTGTTATCTCTTCTGCTAGGTCTTTGTCAGTTATATATTCAATAATAAATTCATCTTTTTCTAAGGTTAAAGTCAATAGGATTTGACTTACCTAGTTGTTCCTTGATTTCTATCAGTTGGCCAAGAAAGAAAATATTTCTCCATAACCCATCTATTTCATTTTGTACTTCTTCTAGTTTACCAGCCATAATCTTCAATGCTCTACTTTTGACTAGGAATATCTTTGAATACTCCTTCAATAATTATTTAATCTCTTGTACCAAAAACCTAGGTACAACAATAGCTAGGGATATTTGCCTCATTTGTTTCTTAGATGCCATAGCATACTTCCATCTAGTATCTATATTCTTGTATAATTCATTAGGTATTCAGTTGGCCATCTCAACTTGAATTATTCTAAATTTGTGCAGTGTAAACACAACTTCCTTGTCAATCTTTTATTTTTTTCATCACTTCTAGTTTCATATTTAGGTTATTTTATTCCAGAAAAACCTCCATACTTCTTGAGAGTTTCAACAAACTCATCTATGTTTCTTGGTTTTGAGTGTTGGTTTTGCACATATTTAAATTTACTCATATCTTCTAATTCAGTATTGTTGTCTTCTTGTAGCTTTATCTTTCTCCTTGTTCTACTAGATTTTTTCTTTTCTCTCATAAATGTTTTAGGCTTTAATTTATCTAACTCTGGTTTCTTCTTCTCTCTCTATGTAGATGAAGACCTTGTCAATGGTCTTGTACCAATTGGACTTGGAGTTTCCTTTTTTATTCTTATTTTATGTTAGGAATGAATGCTAAAGTGTTTGGCACCTATTCTGTAGCATTTGTTGTTTCATTCATGACTATGATTGTCATTGATGTCAACACAGTGTTTTACCAAAGACTTCCAGAGAACCAAACAGTGTTTTGATTAGCACACATGGTATATTGTAGTTGGAGCTATGACATTGAGGATATACTCTTTGATATGTTATATGTCTATGGTTAAGAGAATAGACAGTAATTCTTTATTTCATGAAAGTTATAATCATTTTGGTGGAAGCAGTATTCAGGCAGTGTTCTTGAATAGCGGTTTTTGGAAATCAGATGATATCTCCTAATCAGGATGGAATCTGGCTTTGCACAGTTAAAGGGAAGTTAGAGACACATTGATAGTGATGTGGATGATAGCACAAACTTTGAAGTCACATGAGTGAAGATTTATTGTATTTGGAAGCCGACAGGTTTATGTAATTTTTGTGTAGCGTGTGGAATCTTTTATTTTGTAATTGTATGTCAACTCATTTGTAATTATTTGAGTGTGGTATAAAGGAAGGAATTTTTTTCATTGTTGTATGTAGAAGAATATAGTAGTGTACGAATATGAAGTGAAGAAAAAAGCTAAATGTGAGAGTGAATTATGAAGGAAGACATGCAAAGTACAAAGATCTAAAATTGAGATTTGATGTAGCAGTGAATGTGGTTTGGCATAGTCAGAGAAGAGGTAACATATTATTCTATTGAATAATGAAAAGATTATTGGGACATTGAGTTTAGTGATCTTACCCTGAAGCTATTTGGGCAGTGGGTCCTTCTGTCTTCCATAACTCTTAACAGGGTTAGAATCTTTTAATAGGGATTCAAAATCTCCTAACAGGGATTTATATGTACTGAATGTATTTCATAAGACTCCTAATAGAGTCCATCCTTTCACAAGGAATATTAAAATTAGTGCATCTTTTGTTGACATCATTCCCATTGGGGTTTACTCTTTGATCAAGAGGTTCCCTAGTCAACATATCTTGTGTTATTGTGTAATTCTATATGAATATCTTTCTATGGTTGGTAATTATATTGCTTAAATGGTTTAATGTTGTTGAAGATGAGAAAAGTTATAATTATCTGATAACTAATTCACCCCCCCCCCCCTCTCAGTTATCTTGGTGGAATTTACTTTCTAGCAATTGGTATCAGAGCAGGAGGTCCTTGAAAGAGAAGTTTAACAGCTTAAGGAGATCCATGGTGAATTTCAAGAAAGAAAGCCCTAAGTTTGATGGAGTAAATTTTGACAGTTGGAAAGAAAAGATGAAGACACGTCTATTATGTTTAGGACCAGGTTATTGGTTAACTACAAAGAATGATAAGACTATCATTGAAGAAGATGATCTTGAGACATGCTCTAATGATGAGAGAGATCTATTCATGTGTAACATACTTGCAAGAGAAGCACTTTTGACAGCACTTCCAGAGAATGAATATAGTCAAGTAAAATGCTTGAAAAAGTCTCATGAAATTTGGAAAGCTTTGCACTCTACTTTTTAAGGTGATGAACATGCAAAAAGAGTTAGATTACATAATTGGATATGTGCATTTGAAGATATAAGAATGTTGGAAGATGAATCTATTAGAAGCTATATTGGTAGAATGTCAGAAATTGTTGCAGGGATAAAATCTTATGGAGGAACAAAGATAGAGAATGAAGTGATATGGAAAATTTTGAGGACATTGACTCTTGTATTTAAGTAGACAACATAGATGATTGAACAATTTATACCTTGTACTACAAACTTTACAAGAGAGACTCCTCTTGGAAGATTGGAAGCAGTAGAGATGAACTTGAGGTTATCAAGAGACTTACCTATAATGGAGACAACATTCAGTGCTCTTAGTGTTCACCCTACATTTTCAAGAAGCATCAGTGTGAGTGGAGATTATGCTGGTAGCAATAGATCTAGAAATGAAGAAGACAAGAAGATTGAAGAAGGTATTGCCTTGCTTGTGAAAAGAGAACCAGATGGTAAGAAAATCTTTAAATGTTGGACTTGTCAAGAACATGGTCATTTTGCATCTAAATGTCCTAAGAGAGTTAAGAAGTATAGAAATAATTTCAAGCCTAGAAGATCTAAGGAATGTTATTATGCTAATGATGAAGACCTTGAAGCTAGTATTGAAAGAACTTTAAGTGAAAGTGATACTGAGAATAATGATGAAATAGGATTTGTAGCAATTAAAGAAGAAAATTATGAAACTAATGTTAAGGAAGAAAAAGTATTAGTTTCCCAAGTTGAAAAGAAAGTTGATTGGATTATAGACAGTGGTTGTTCACATCATATGACTGGAGATATGAAAAAGTTCATAAAGTTTAACAATTTTGATGGAGGAGTTGTTAGAGTTGGTAACAATGCACCTTGTTTGATTAAAGGCATAGGATCTATTACTCTTGATGGAAAGACTAATGCTGATGATGTTTACTTTGTGGATGGATTGAAACATAATCTTTTGAGTGTTGGACAATTAATTGATAAGGGATATCAAGTTTGGTTTACTGAGAAAACTTGTGTGATAAAGGATAAAGATGGAAATCTAATTGGAACTAGATCTAGAAGCAGAGGTAATGTATTTCAGTTAAATCCTACTGAGATGACATGTTTGATTACTAATATTGATGATAGTTGGTTATGGCATAGAAGGTTTTGTCATATAAACTTTGATAATATTGTGAAAGTGAGTACTACACTTGCAGTAAGGGATTTGCCTAAAATTATGAAGCCTGCTAACATGATTTACAAAGAATGTGTGATGGCTAAGTAGAAGAGAAGTTCATTTCCTAGTAAGAAGTTCACATCGGCAGAGAAGTTGGACATTTTTCATACAGACTTGAGTCCTACCAGGACTAGAGGATTCTATGGAGAAAGGTATTTTATGATTCTTGTTGATGATTTTACAAGAATGATGTGGATTGCATTTCTAAAAGAAAAATTTGAAGCATTTGATAAGTTTAAGATCGTTAAGAACAAAGTTGAGAATGAATCTAGAATGAAGATTAATTGTTTGAGATCTAATAGAGGTGGTGAATTTACTTCTAGAGAGTTTAACACTTTTTGTGAAGTGAATGGTATTAAGAGATAGTTTTCAGCCCCTAGAAAACCTAAACAAAATGGTATTGCAGAAAGAAGAAACATATTAGTGACTGAAGAAAAAAGAGATATGTTATTTGAGAATGATTTAGTGAAGACATTTTGGAGAGAAGTAGTGAATACAATAGTATATACAATGAATAGAGTACAAATTAGAGTAGACACAAACAAGACACCTTATGAATTATGGTTTGGACATTCACCCTTAGTTAAGTATTTTAGAATTTTTGGAAGCAAATGTTATATAAAGAGAGATGATGATATTGGAAAGTTTGATCCTAGAAGTGATGAAGGTATTTTTCTTGGATATTCTTTGAAGAGAAAAGCATATAGATGTTACAATAAGAGAACTAAAACTATTGTTGAGAGCAAAAATGTTAAAGTTGATGAAAAGTTAAAAATTTAGGAAAGAATGCTTGATTATGAATCTGATGAAGAAGCTCATCCTAAACATAACACTGAAACTACTAAATTATTCTATGAGACTGACAGTGAATTGTTGAATGAGAGTCTTGCTGAAGAGACCAGAGAGGAATCTAGAGAAGAGTCTACAATTGAAGCAAGATCTGAGACTATGACACCGACAGGTATTTATCAAGACATCATCCTGTTGAACAAGTTATTGGAAGTTTGGATGTAGAGGAGTTCTGACTCGGAATAAGGTACATTCATGTTTGATTTCTTAAATTGAACCTAAATCTACTAGTGAAGCTTGTGAAGATGAACATTGGATTAATGATATGATAGAAGAACTAGATCAGATAGAAAAGAACAAGACATGGGAATTGGTCCCTAGACCTAAAGACAAGAATGTAATTGGAACTAAATGGGTATTCAAAAACAAGATGAATGAACAAGGAGAAGTTGTAAGAAACAAAGAAAGATTGATATGTAAGGGATACTCACAACAAGAAGGAATTGACTAGGAAGAAACTTTTGCACCAGTAGCAAGACTTGAAGCAGTAAGAATGTTTTTGGCCTATGCAGCTTTTAAGAAATTCAAAGTATATTAGATGGATGTGAAGTCTGCATTTTTGAATGGATAATTGGAAGAAGAAGTCTACATTGAGCAGCCCGAAGGTTTTCCTTTGACTCAAGAAGGAGACATGGTATGTAAAATAAAGAAAGCATTAAATGGACTAAAGCAAGCACCTAGAACTTGGTATGCAATACTGGATAAGTATTTGTTAAAGTTGGGATTTGTTAAAGGAACAGCTGATAGAAATCTGTACACAAAAGAAATTGAAAATGGTTTGTTGATTATAGTTATTTTTGTCGATGACATTACTTTTGGAGGTGAAGATTAGGCTAGTGACAAATTTGCTGATGAAATGAAGACTGAATTTGAAATGAGTATGATTGGTGAGATGAAATACTTTTTGGGATTATAGATAATACAAAACAATAATGGTATCTTTGTAAGTTAGAAAAAGTACTTGAATGATTTGCTAAAAAGATTTGGAATGGAGGATTGTATACTAGTTGGAACACCTATGGTAATCAGACATAAGTTATCTAGCATAGATGAAACATCGGCAGTTGAGCAGAAGAAATACAGATCCATGATTGGAGGATTGTAGTATTTGACACACACAAGACCGGATATAGCACATTCAATTGGAATTATAGCAAGATTTCAAGTTGAACCTAGAGAATCACATTATGTAGCAGTAAAGAGGATACTAATATATTTAAGAGGCACAATGGACTATGGATTGTGGTATGGAAAATATGATTATTTTACCCTATGTGCATATATAGATGCTAATTGGGGAGGCAGTGTTGATGATAAGAAAAGCACCAGTGGAGGAGCATTTTTCCTTGGAGGAAGATTAGTTTCTTGGATAAGCAAGAAGTAGAATTGTATTTCATAGAGCACAATAGAAGCAGAGTATGTAGAAGTAGCAAACAATTGTAACTAGATAATTTGGATGAAGCAGATGCTGAAGGATATTGGAATTAAATTTGTTGAACCTATTGTTATAGATTGTGACAACACCTGTACAGTTAGTATGTCTAAGAATCATGTACTACATTCTAAGACAAAACTTATAGAGATCAAGTATCATGTTGTAAGAGAGAAAGTTGCTAAGAAAGAAGTCAGAGTGGAGTACATAAGCACAAAGGAAAAGATAGCAGACATATTTACAAAGCCTTTGCCTAAGGATACATTTGAGTATTTGAGAGCTATGCTTGGGGTTATGCCCCAACCTACTTTTGAGTAGTGATGCAGTTGGTTGCACCCGTCCAGTAATATATGAGCCTTGTCTTTCTTCTGGACTGGATGTTGGTACTTCCTCTATGGGGGAGTATGTGTATCTAAGCTAAGTCATGAGGACTCTAGTAAATATAATTTTTTTCTGAATAGTGTCTTTTGACATTGAGTTGTTGTTGACATAGTGATGAAATTTTTGTCATTGATGTCAATGGGGTAGAAGTATGCATGAAAAACAATATGAGAGAACTGAAAAGGATAACAAAGCAAGATTTGAGTAATGAAGAGGATTTGAAGTAGTGTTGCAGTATTGGATTTTTGGAACATTGGTTGTTTTTCATCTATGTTTCCATCAATGCCAATGGGGGAGATTGTTAGGAATGAATTTTAAAGTGTTTGGCACCCATTTTGTAGCATTTGTTGTTGCATTCATGACTATGATTGTCATTGATGTCAACACAGTATTTTACCGAAGACTTGCAGAGAAGCAGATAGTGTTTTGATTAGCGCACATGGTATATTGTAGTTGGAGCTATGCAACATTGAGGATATACTCTTTGATATGTATATGTCTATGGTTAAGAGTGCAGATAGTAATTATTTTATTCATGAAAGTTATGATCATTTTGGTGGAAGCACTATTCAGGCAGTGTTCCTAAGTAGCCGTTTTTGGAAATCAAATGATATCTCCTAATCAAGATGGAATCTAGTTTTGTGTAGTTAAAGGGAATTTAGAGACACATTGATAGTGATGTGGATGATAGCACAAACTTCGAAGTCACATGAGTGAAGATTTATTATATTTGGGAGCCGATAGTTTTATGTAATTTTGGTGTAGCATGTGGAATCTTTTATTTTGTAATTGTATGCCAACTCATTTGTAATTATTTGAGTGTGGTATAAAAGAAGGAATTTTTTTCCTTATTTTATGTAGAATAATATAGTAGTGTATGAATATGAAGTGAAGAAAAGAGCTAAATGTGAGAGAGAATTATGAAGGAAGACATGCGAGGTATAGAGATCTAAAATTGAGATCTGATGTAATAGTGAGTGCGGTTTGGCATAGTCAGAGAAGAGGTAACATATTATTCTATTGAATAATGCAAAGATTATTTTGACAATGAGTTTAGTGATCTTACCCTGAGGCTGTTTGGGTAGTGGGTCCTTCTGTCTTCCATAACTCTTAACAAGGTTAGAATCTTTTAACAGGGATTCAAAATCTCCTAACAGGGATTTATATGTACTAAATATATTTCATAAGACTCCTAACAGAGTCCATCCTTTCACAAGGAATATTCATATTAGTGCATCTTTTGTCAGCATCATTCGAACTGGGGTTTACTCTTTGATCAAGAGGTTCCCTAGTCAACATATCTTGTGTTATTGTGTAATTGTGTATGAATATCTTTCTATGGTTGGTAATTATATTGATTATATGGTTTAATGCTTTTGAAGATGATAAAAGTTATAATTATCTGATAACTGATTCACCCCCCCCACCCCCCCTCTCAGTTATCTTGGTGGACTTTACTTTCTAACATTTTATACCCATTACACTTCCTTACACTGAATGAAATAAAATAACATAGTCTCTCACCGATCAAAACATAAAATTTTAACTTCACAACATATATCCAAATGTATCTTAAAATGCTCATATGGATCTTTGAACAAATGTTAGGAACTAATTTAAGATTGAATTTTAGTTTACTATTCCTACACATACCTTTGATCAATTAGGTGAAGATAGGGGGTATGTGCAAGATCATGAAGGGCCAAAAAGTGGCGATGTCAGTTCAAAACTTTGACAATGTAGCTGATGACTTTTTTTCACCCGAATTTGATAAAATGAAAAGGGTATCTTAAGGAGATTATCAGCTTTCTATCGATATAATTGCTGTCAAATTTTGAATTCGGTAAGTAATTATTAGTTATTTTCTAATTGAGCTACCTCTAAAGTGTTGATTTATATACTGATTGAAAAATTACTATAACTTTTAAACGGTATAACCTTTTTGAAATCAAAAAAATGCGTCACATTCTATGCTTCGCCTACTATAAGGAAAAATAAATAAAATTTGAATTTTGTAAAGTTTTGAATGAGTTAAGGTGGTCAGACACGGGAGTTTTTTTATTCTGAAAATATTGTAGAAAAAAATTCATAATTAATTATTTTTTTGGAATAAAATTACAAAAAAATATGCATCACATCTGAGCATGAGTCTACTACTTATATATAAAATCTTATAACAAAATATTATCATTTGATTATGATTAAGGTGGTCAGACATACACCTACTTCTTATTTTTTTCCTAAAATTTTTGTACTACTGCATTGAATTATATACTTTTCACCAATCATACTAACTTTTTCTCAAAAAAGGCCTAGTAGTTTAGAAACTACATTCAATTTTCTATAGATTCTATTCTTAGAACTTTTTTATATTAGGTCCATAGCTAGTTGAAATTTTCACGTCAAGTTGACTAACCCTGATTTGCTGATTTTTCATTGCCACTTAAGGGCATAGTTTGGCCCCTCATGATCTTGCACATACCCTAGGTGCACCCAATCTGGAGGATAAGGTGCCATCATTTATTCCAAGTGCATTTCCATCATGTAGATACTTTCTTCTCCATGTTTTGTTCATCTGATATCTTATTTCTTCAACATTTATTTGAACAGTTTCACTTGGTTGTTCCTCAGTTAAAGATTTGCCTCAGTACTTGCAGTCTTTGGCTAAGTGACTAACCTTGTGAGAATGAAAACATGCCATTCGAGGATTTCTCCATGACCTTCTATTATTCCTTCCATGCATCAAAATGCAATTTTATTCTGTGTCTGAATCTACAACATGTTGTACAAAAAATTATTGTATTATAGTCCTATGATATTACTGAACCTTGTCGATTGTTTTTAGTATTCTTTAGGTTAGGTAACCATTTCACATTCTTCCTTTGTGACCTATAATCTTCAGTCTTGTGACCATATCTATTGTAGTTATTACAGGAACTCTTGAAGTATGGCTTTCTTGTATTGTTAGCAATCCTTGATTTACACTCAAATGCTTTATGACCATACTTATTATAATTTTAACAATAACCATCAAATTTAGGAATACTCGGTGGTTTACCTCTTTTTCTCTTCTAGACATTAGTTGTATGACCCAATTTCCCACAATGATAACAAGTAGGCTTCTTGGTCTTTGGTGGGATAGTAGTATCTTGGTTGGTTGATTGATTTGAGGACTCTCCCTTCTTGGTAGTATTATTTTCAGTAAACCCAAGTCCATTAGTATCTATCAGTTTCCTCTGACCTATAAGTTGTTCATCTAGTATTCTTAGTGTTTCTTCATTCCTTTTCAAAACTTCATTTGCATCCTTTTCAGATTTTAGTTCATTCCTGGGATGTTAATTCTCCGATATCAGTCCAACAATTTCTTCAACTTTCCATGCAATCTCCTGATTAAAACTGATTAGTTGATCTATCATATTAAAGTGATTTATTGATAACCTCTATATATCCACATATTTATCATTCAGTCTTGCACTTATCTACTTTTTCTCATCTTCAGTTACTCTTTTATCATCTTCATCCTTTCTCTTTTGTTCTAGGACTTCACACATTATTACCAATTGAGCTTCTTGTTCTCTTTTCAATGATTTTACCTGATCAATTAGGATTTTTTTCTTTTTTCAGTTCTAATATGGAAGGTTTAGATTCATCAGACAAACTTCCCTCTGATTTTTCTTCAAATTCTTCAACCTAATCTTGTGTATCATTCAATTGATGGGCTAATTGCTTTCTCTTGTTAATTGAATGCTTCAATTTTCTTCTTAGTTTATCAATTTGGTCATTTTTAATCTTTTGTTCCATGTTCAACTTGTCCATCACCTTTTAATACCTATAGCATTCTATCTCTTCGGATCTTTCCTCTCACGTAGTTCAACTTCTATATAAGAGACTCTTCTTTGATACCAATTGTTGGATTAATTATGGAAGGTCTAGTACTGAGAAGGGATGAGTGATTCAATGCTTAATTTTTTTAACTACTTTTCTAACCATTATCCCAATAGACAACTTTCCATACATCAACATAAAACATATAAATCAAAATCATGAAACACAACTTATAACACCATGATTTTTGGTCTCGCAAAAATCCTTGGTCAGAGGAAAAAATTGTGGTGGGGATGACACCCACAATGCTTCACTACTATAGTAAAAAGTTCTATTAGTTAGAGCTACAAAATTATCTATTTATGATATCTTACCCTATTAAGAGTATTTACCCTGCTAAGAGTATAAAGACTTATTCTGTCTATATTTCTAAAGGATTTTACAACTCTAATCTAAGAGATGTACCCTGTTAAAGGATTTACAATTGAAACCTATTAGGGCCAACTCATTTAAGAGATTTTACAATTATGATTACACTATAATCGGTAACAAAAACTATCTATAATGCTACATAAACATATTCTTCTTAGACTCAATTTTCTCAATATCAATTTACCTCACTCTATATTCTACTCACAATTTAACTTCTATACTCAGTAGCTTCAACTCTGAATCACATTGACAACTCTTCTTTAACTTCTTTGTCACTTTATAGCTTCTTTGTTTATCACCTTCACACTTATCTCTGACTGACCATCACATGCTCTCTCTCTCTCTCTTACACTATGATCTTTACATACTCTAATATTTTTATACACGATCTAGAAGTGGTGGAAATATTCTAGATTCTTCTCCTTAAATGGTGCTACCAATGATTACTTCTCCAATTCATATATTACACTTAATTTTCATTGGTGGATATTTCCTTGTAATTATAGACAATCATCATGTTTAAATATCCAATGCATTACAAAATAATATCCTCGAGATCTGTAAAATGTTTTATGCTCGGTGTCTAGATTCAATGTACCTCTTATGTTGGCTTGTGCTACTCGGTAATACATTTTATTCTTCTTGGTAACATGTATACTATCAACTCAATAAAATTTTTTAACTCGGTAACTGCTCGATGCTTGTCTTGCCTTTCTTGGTGCATGTTCCTTATTCCCTTTACCAAAATTTTCCTTTCCTTTACCTACTAACTTATTTACTTTACCGAAGGACTTTGACAATCAATATGACTTTAACAAAACTAATGACAACAAAATAACTCTTTTAGGAGTATCATATAGAGGCATTGATGAGAAATTAATCAAACATAGAACAATCAAAAAATGATGAGGAAATATAAAGTGACAAAGCTATTTCACATAGAGCATGTTTTTAGGGTAATGCCAACATCAAAGAAAGTGTCATTATCCCATCAAACAAAGATACTCATTCCTTAATTAACAATATTAAATAAATGTAGAGACATTGAGAAGAATAGTGAAAGAAAGCTCATCATTATGGTAATAGAACATCAAGATCACAATTCATAATAGAAATAGAGTACAATTAAGTATAAGGGTGTCAATATTTAATGTAAAGGAATCCATTGATATTAATTTAGTGGTTTGTTGCTAAACTAGTGATTTCATTGTAACCAATGATGGTTTGACCAAAAGAAAGTGGGTTTTTATCATGAGGTAGAAATGATATTTTTATCATGTGAGTTTAAATAAACACATTGATAAGAAACAATGAGAAAACATTGGTCGATATCAGTAAATATCAAATAATGATTGTTATTATGAAAGTTTAAAGATAATCCAAGATTCAAATGGGAAATGTTGTGAGTGGAAGATAACATCAGATATGATCAAGACATAATTGAAAGCAATGTACAGTGCCTTCTCAATAAAAGCACAAGAAACTCAAATATGAGATGCAACTACCACTTAATTACAATAAAATTCTTTTCACATAGATGGCAGCCATCAAAGAGAAGTGAATGTTGTTATAATGGTCAAATAAAATCAATTTGCATTAAAAGAGAGATTCAATGTTTACTGAATTCTAATCATCAAAACTCTAAGTGGACCTTAAAGTTACAGTGATCTTTCTAATGCCAGGGATCATTTCAAGATGCCAAAAATAGACGTATGAGGACAAAGAAATATATTTTTCCATTGCAACAAAAAAGTTAGCAAACTAAAAATTAGTGGAGTCATCTTTATTGGATGAGTGATAAGGATAATATCAATATAGATAACATCCATCATTAATACTAAGAATCCTACTATGAAACAAAGAGGTTACAATTAAAATATTCTTAGAGGAAATTATCTTGAGTATGCAACCAAATAGATAAAAAAATGCAATAATAATATACCTTATAAGATAGAGAAGCACTATTTTCTACAATCACAAGGAGACAAGAGGAGCAATTAATTTGGTTCATGCTAAAGATCAACATCATCAATAACATCACCAAACCATCATGGTCCATTAAGGCGATTATTGAGGAAGCCCAGATAATTATTAAATCTTTTAAGCAGGTTATAATATCTCATGCTTACCAAGAAGTGAATGGTACCATTGATGAGTTGGCCAGCTTTGTAGTTAAATCCAAGGACACTATGATATGGCATGGAAGTCACAATCTCACTATTAATTTAAAATCTAAGTTGGCTTTTGACAAGTCACAAAGCAAAAGGGTGGATTGGGAGGATCTCAAGAAATTATGATGATAAGACACATTTTAGTGAAACGGGTTAATATGATTATGGAAAGTGGTGTCTTTCCTAAGATTACTAATTGTAGACATGAGTTACTTGCTGTGTATATTAAAGTTGCCTCTTTTTTCTACATTTGGCTTTTCTCTGCTAATACTGTTGTTAATCCTCTCTTCAATATCATGGGTGGTAGGCTTAATCAAAGGGAGCCAAACGACTATTTGAAATAGAAAAATATGTCAAAAGTCTAGGAAAAACTTAGAAAGGGTGGTCTTACTACCTATATGGAGCATTTGCGTGGGTCTAAAGATAGTGCTACAAAGGAGTTTGCCGACTCTTGGAAAGACAGGGAGACAAGGTGGTGACTATCACCGGTCTCACTGTGAACATTATGGAAGATCTCATAGTGGAGGTGTCTGGGCTGAGCCTAAAATGTATCAAATTTTACAGAGATAAGAAGGTTTCACAAAAGGCCATTCAACATTTCCCCAAATGTAAGGCTAAAGTGTAGAGTTTGGTGAAAGACTCTAGTGCTTGCTATGATGTTTTTTCCTTCAAGGAAATATGGGTGAGAGTTATTATGGTGATCATGGAATACATTACCCTTGATGGTAGGTACAAATGCACCCATTCTTACCATTTTCTTTTTCTCTATCATTTTTGTCACAAGATTAGGGTGTCCCTGCCATTTTATATTCTTTAGTCCCTATTAGCACGTGCAAAAATTTTAATGACCCTGGCATCTTTCCCTTGGTCTCTATGTCATTTTCCATCTTTTTGGCTAGAAGCCCTTAGTAAAATTCAAAAAAACTAGCCGTTGTGGAAAAACCCTTAGTAATAACCCTGGCCTGGTTCTATTTGTGTGTTACCTTTTTGAATCACTTAAAGCCTTATAACGCATGTGCCTTAAATCTTTATCCCCTATGGGGTCATGTTCCCTTACCTTTTTATCCTAGGTGATTCTCCGTTTAACTTTTCCTTAGGCCTAGCGAAATATTTTTCCCTAAGTTTGGTGGGTTAATATTTCCTAACTTTCAGCAATTAATTTCTCCTATGTCTCGACTTATTATTTCATGGGCCCACCATTCTGACAACATGTTGATCTTATGGTGAGTGCATGATCTCATGATGTGTGTCAGAGGCTTGAGATCATGCACCGACCATTGATTCTTCTATGGTTGCAGCGTGTCAAATGGTGGGTCCTCAGGTTGCCAGGATGGATCGACATGGCAACTCTTTATTGGTCCACAAGAAAATGACTAGTAATGCTATCAGTGGGACCTAGTATTCGAATGTGCCAGAGGGTCTTGACATTGTCAAAAAATCAATGACTGGTGCATGATCTTATGAGATGTGTCAGAGGCTTAAGATCATACATCATCTGTCGATTCAGCCTTTTTCAGAGGGGATAAAGTGCAAGGGGTCCACATGCTAGAAAGGTTGATTTGTTGTACTGTGATTGGTCCATGTTGTATGAGCTAGAGCTATTGTTAGGTAGGCCCGGTATCTTGGTTAGGAGATTCAAAATCTACAGTTGGTGTAAGAGCACGTAGAATCTTCAATGCCCTTTAGATCTTGCACCAACCGTCTGATCTTCCAGGTGGCTTAATGTTCTCAGTGGGACCATTTGCCAGGTATTGCATAGTGGTTCAAATCTTAGTGGTTGACATGGATGATGCTACAGAGTGGGGTTTCTGTCAGAAAGCTTGTGACAAGGACAAATCTACGTTAGGTGTAAGTTCTTATGAGATGTGTCAGAGCTATGAGATCTTACGCTAGCCATCTGATTGTAAGTTTTAAGAAAGTGGGTCCTATGTCAGTATGACTGAGCATGAGCCACAAATGAGGTAATGAAAAGTGGCATAAAGCGGGCCCAGATAGAGGTCTAATGTCTAGCAGTCTGGTTAACTGAGGTTAGCAGTGCTGACAAAGTTCAATGGGTTCACTTAGTCACGAGAAGATTTGGAGGCACTCCAAATTGCTTGGCAATTCAGCGAAGGAAGGTCACGTAATCGCTAAAATATTTAGCGGAGGCAAAATTTGTTTCGTGAACTGTTGAAACTCCTTTGTTGCCAGTTCGCTAAATTTGACTAGGGCCCTTTTTAAAAAAGTAAAACATAAAGCCCGCGAGATGAAAAGATCAGATGGTCACATCTTAAAGTGAACCTGATTTCAAATATTGACCGCTGATTTGATGAGGGCACCATAAAGTAGCCGTTGTTTTTCAAATTTGAATTTGCAAAGGGTTTCCAGCGACAGGAAGTACCAGAATTTATGGTTTTAATAGCTGATTTCGATTGGTTTGGTGGTGCTTGTTGTTGTAGTGTGGTCCAGGGTGTTGAGTGATCGTCTGTAGGGTTAGTACTATGTGGTTTTGTGCTCAAGGTGTCTTGCAGGGCTGACATTTTGAACATTGTTTATGATTCTCAGTACCTTCATAGATAAATTTTCATGATTGAGGATCATTCTAGGATTTCCTTTCTCCTGGTTGTCTGGGTTTCCACCCCCTAAATAACTTTTTGACCATTTCCAGTCAGTTGGGTTGTTGAAACCCTAACCCTAAGTCATCTGTAGCTTGTTGCATTCTCTTTGAGAATTCAAAGATGACTAGGGAGTATAAGTTACAGAAATTTTGATTTTTGCACGGTTCCAAAACATTTTCTTTTGGTCCCTGGTTGTTGATAGTGTTACACTGATAGAGGAGTTTGATTTTGGGTCCTTTTCCTATCTTGGTGTTGTTCTGATTGTATATGGATCCTGAATATGTTAATGAAAATACTATTCAGTTCCAATCTTGCATTTGTGTATGTCTTCTTTCTTCAGTTCTAAGTTCATATATGTTAATGTCACAAAATGTGTTAGCATATGGTAAACAAAGAGTATTGTGAATTCATCTCTGAGTTCCTAACAAAGTTAGGATTAAAGTCTTTTGGGTGGGTTTAGTGAGTTTGCAACCAAGTAAGAATCTGATGTCCTTGTGTTTGAGGGAGAGGGCTAATAGGCAAAGCACTTATCCTGGATTCCATTATGTTTGAGTTAAGGTCTTCAACTGATGTATGTAATTGGGTGACCTTTTCCCTAGGTTAAGGCACTAGTCCATCCTTTGGAGGCATTTCATTGTCATCAACCACACACACAAACATTCAAATAATAAAATCTTTAATAAACTAGTATGGGGTATAGTTGTATATTGTTTTGAGAAACCTTTGGAGAAGTGAGTCAAGGGTACACCCACCTAAGCATTGAGGCTCAAAGTGTAGGAGGATCTCTTTTGATCCTTGTTAATTGACCCTCTTTCTTGTGGACTTTGGAGTGGTGATAGAGTCAAAGTGTTATTTAATTTATCCATCAAAGTATAAATCTACAAGTAAAGATCAAAGGGAAAAACTAAACAAAATGGTGACTCTACTGGGGAGAGTCTAGAGATAATAGTTCTAAGTGCACTCTTGTTTTCCTATTGTATTCAGTATAAAAGATTTCCCATCTAGGTGGGTGGTGACTCAAAAGGGTTAGAACCAGTGTTATATATTATAAATCATGGACAAGAGGAGGAATACTAGGTCTTTTGTCTGAAAGAATTTGGAGGTCACTCTGGAGCAATTGCCTAGATAGGAGAAGAAGAGTTGGACTAGAAGGAATGGTGAGTCTACTAGTGCTCCCATCAGAGAAAAAAGAAATACTAGAGCTAGAGCACCGCATGTTTCCGCAAGTGAGGATGGTTCACATGATAGAGTTTCAAGATCAGATGGTGGTCGCTCTGAGGATAGATTTTATCATACCCCAGAAGCTGTATTTTAGGACAAAGGTCCATTGCTTGCAAGTCAAGATGAACAAACTAGAGAGATGGGTTTGGAGATTGATTTAGATCTTGATAGGGACCATTTCAGGAGAGAACCCATGAGACCAAGGCATGTCCACTTCCCATATCAAAATCTTTCTGATATGGATGTGTCATCAAGTTCTGATGACATTATGGTAGATCCTGATGATTTGAATGCATTAAGGTTGTAGTTGGTAGAGTAGGATGCCATACATAAGAGGTTACAAGAGGAGAGAGAGGCTGAAAAGGTGAATGCTCTGATAGAAAGCCAGTCTCTCCTTAGGAAGATTAATGAAATGAAGGAGAGAAACAAGATGCTTGCTTCTGCTCCTAAAACTTTATAGCATGATGTCTTTGGTGATCTTGATGCCTTGAGGAGTGAGCAAGAGTGCTTACTGCAAGATCATGAATTTGATAAGGAGGGACCTGTGGTTAGACAAGTGCAAAGTTATGTTCCTTTGCCTAAAGATAAAGATGGGCGTGAGATCACTAGGCCTTCTATTGCCACTGGTGAGAAAGGAAAGGAGAAAGTGGTGGGACATCAAACATGTAAATCATTGACAATACTTGGGGTCCCACCACCCAATTTAAATAAGGACATAGAAATGGAGAGAAGAAGAAAATAAGATGAGGACCTTGCAAGAGAACTAGAGAGGGCTGAAATTGAAGCTTCCATTGTAAAAAAGAGAAGAAAGATCCAGTTCTTGAAGGCTTCATTAGCTAATGCTCTTGGCCCATCTGCTATTGAACTAGGTATGCCATCTATGACTACTACTATTCCACTTAGTAATGCTACTAGTTCAATCCCTTCTTCATTTGCTAGGATAGGTGCAGATCCTAGGCAGTAGTCAAATGCACAAATAAATGTAAATACTAATGTTGATCCTAGGGTTAACACTAGTTCAAGTTTTCAAAGAAGACCTATGCAATTAGAAGGCTATAGGAAAATTAGTTTTGATGGAATTCCTGGCTATCTGAATGCTTTTCCAAATGATATTAGAGATAAGGTACCTAATTTTGCTAGTAATAATGCTATTAGTTGTGAAGAGCATCTTAGGTTATTTGCTGATATGCTTAATGATTATGAGGTAGAGCATGAGGATGTGGTCATGAAGTTATTTGTTCAATCTCTAATGGAGGATGCTAGAGATTTGTTCAAGAGACTTCCTGACAAATGTATTGATACTTGGGACTCTTTTGAGAGATGTTTCAAAGAAAAGTATGGTGATAGGCCTAATGCTAGTTTCATGTTGAATGAATTCATTACCATAAGGAAAAATCAGAATGAATCTGTAGCTGAATTCAACATGAGATTTCAGAAGGGTATGCATAAGTTGTTCCAAGTTATGCGGTTAGATGACAATGTTTGTCTGACCACATATTTCAATGCATTTGATGGAAAGATGGGATATTTGTTGAGGGACAAAGAACCAAGAACTCTTATGGATGCTTTTAGGATTTCTATTAATATTGAGAACAACATGAAAATATCAGGAAAATTGGGTGGAAAGAGAGATGACCCAAAGTTGTTTGGAGACAAGAGATACAAAAAGGAAAATGATAAGAATGTTGGATCTAGGAGGCAAGAGGAAGATAAATTGGATAAGGTGCTTAATGCACTAAAATATTTGTAGGCACCTGCAAATAGGAACATCAGTGCTCCTACCAATGAAAGGCCTCAATTCAACAACAATTTTAATAAACAGAATAGATTGCAGAACTACTCCTACAACACCCAATGGAAGGATGGCAAGCCTATTGTCCCCACTGTAAGAGGAAACAATGATAGAGGTGTCCCTAACCCTCTATAGAAGGCTTCAATAAATGTCATGGAGGACATACCTTGGTGTGTTGCATGCCAGTCCCCTCATTCTGCAGAGCATTGTGTGGTTGCACATTCTATGGCTGCAAATCAAGATTGTGGCAATGAGGAGATAGATCAAGGAGAAGATCAAGATGATGTTGGATGCAACATGGCTTCTTCATATCTAGGATATGAAGATGATTCTTATTTTGATGAAGAGGTAGATGTAAATGTAAAGAGACACAATTAGGCCCTTTTTCATCAAGAAGTTTTTCCTGACAATGAGGACATTGATAGGAAGACATGTAACATGAATTCTTCTTCTGAGCCAGTAAATTTGAGAAGACCTTCTAGGGAAGAGATGGATAGGATTACTACAGAAATGATTTCCCAAGTGCAAACTAGAGGTATGGTGGCAAGGAATACAAATGAGAAAGTTGCAGGAATGTTTATAAAGAGTACTAACTCTGGAGAACCTAATGAGAACAAATCAAAAGGTGATCACATGGTGAAATTCAAGAATGTAAAAGGTAAAAATTGTGAGCCTAAAGGGGTTGGGATTGAAAAGATTTCTAGTGAGATTGAGAGGCCAGTTAAGACAATGGCTAAGATTGAAAAAATAGGGGTGGCCAATACACCTAATGTGTCAGATAAGAAAAAGGATATTAAGGCAGTGCAGATTGAGATTCCTTCTTCTACTCCTATTGATATGTTATCTGTATTGTCCCAAACTACAATTAAGGTTCCATTGTCAGAATTGTTGAGGATCCCTGAACACAAAGACAAAGCTATTGCATGGGTAGGTAATGTTCATAAAAATGATGTTGCATGCAATGGATCTCAGGATAAAGCCTTGAAAGATGTTGCTGCTCAGGGAATTGTGTCTCAAATTCCTCCAATATACTTGGATAGTTCTATCAATGCCAACCTTGAAAATATTGATCCATTCTTTTTAAGTGTTCTTGTGAATGGAATGAAGTTAAGAAATTGTATGATTGATAGTGGTGCCTCTAATACTATCATGCCTTTCAAAATCATGGAGAAGTTGGGCCTTAAAGTTGATACAGTTCAAGGGAGATGTTGTTCAATGGATAAGAGGGAGGTACTAGTCATTGGGACTATCAATGCAATGCCATATAGGTTGGTAGCATATCCAGAGAAAGAGCTAACAATGAGTGTTTTGGTGGTGGATATCCCTCCTCACTATGGGATGCTGCTATCTAGAAGGTGGAGTACTGCCATGGGTGGAAGTTTACAGTGTGATCTGTCCTATGCCACTTTCAAGATTGATGATTAGTTTGTCAAGATTGAACGATAGCCAAGAGTATGCCACATGATTGAGAGAAATATTGATAATGAAACTACATATTTTGTGGATACTGATATTAATGCTTTGAGGGTAGAGATCCCTGTGTTTGAAGAGGAACCTATTTTGTCACCTATCTCTGTTGAGATAAGTGCTAAGTCTATGATGGGTGATTTGTGAGTAATGTACTTTGATGGTGCAAATTGCAAAGATGGTGCAGGAGCAGGTATTTTACTTATTTCTCCTGATGGAAACACCTACAAGTTTTCTTTCACATTGAATTTCTTTTGTACCAACAATAAAGTAGAATATGAGGCTTTGTTGTTAGGATTGAGGTTAGCACAAAAGCAAGGTATTAAGTGTTTAAGTGTTGTTGGTGATTCTGAGTTGGTGGTGTCCCAAGTTAGGTTAGTATATGCTTCTAAGAATAGGAGGTTGAAACAATATAGGAATGCAGTTTGGGATTTGATTGAACATTTTGATGCCTTCAACATTGAGTGGAAGGATAGGAGTAATAATAAGGTGGCTAACTTGTTAGCCAATATTGCAATCAATCCCAATGATATTACATTTTCTGGTATCTCTAAAATTGAAATTCAGGCTAGGCCTAGCATACCAGATAATATTGAAAATTGACAAGTTTTTGATGATGATAATGATATCTTGAAGTTTATGGGTTGTGAGGATCAGTATCATGGTCAAGAATTTGATTGTTCAACCTTGGTTGAATCATTAGAAGGAAGGGAGGTTGTCTTTGGCAATGAGGCCATTCAACTTAGAACTAACAAGGTGCCCAAGGGGCTTGTTGTTTTGGAGACTATCTTTGATAATCAGGATAGAGTTCAAAAGGATATCAAAAGACAAGATCATGCTGATCTAGAGGAGATAAATCTTGGAACACATGAGGCACCTAAGAAGGTATACATTGGTAGAGATATATCTCAAGAGGTAAGGAGACCTTTGATTGAATTATTGAGAAAATTTAGGCATTTTTTTGCATGATCATATGATGACCTAAAGGTTTATAGAGAAGATTTGTTTTAGCATGTTATTCCATTGAAAGAAGATGCTAAACCTTTCTGGCAAAAATAAAGGCCTATTAATCCCACTTTGGCACCCAAGATGCAAGAAGAGTTAATGAAGATGAGAGATGTTGGCATTATCAAGCCTATAAGGCATTCTTCTTGGGTGTCAAATCTTGTTCCTATGAGAAAAAAGAATGGTGACATTAGGTTTTGTGTGGACTTCAGGAATCTGAACATTAGGTCATTAAAGGATAATTATTGTCTGCCCAATATGGAAGCTATGTTGCAGAGAGTAACCGGATCAGAATTAATGTTGATGATGGATTTTTTCTCTGGCTACAATCAGGTCATTGTCAAGGAATCAGAGCAATTCAAGAAAACTTTCACAACACCTTGGGGGACATATGTTTATGTGAGAATGTCTTTTGGTCTCACAAATGCTGGTGCTACTTTTCAGAGGGCAATGGATGTTGCCTTTTCAGATTTTATTAATGATTTCCTTGTTTTATATCAAGATGATCTAACTGCTTATTCCAAGAAGGAAGAGGACCACTGCACTCATTTAGAAAGAATATTTGTGAAGGCCTTGGACTTTGGCATTTCTTTGAGCCCAAGGAAATGTGCTTTTGCTGTCATTGAAGGTAGGTTGCTTGGCCACTTAGTTGGGAAGCAAGGAGTGAGAATTGACCCTGAGAGGGTAGCAGCCATTGATAAAATTTAGAGACCAAAGAATGTTAATGGAATCCAGTCCTTCTTTGGTTAGATCAATTTCTTAAGGAGCTTTGTGACAAATTTTGCAAAGGTTACTAGACCTATTTCTAAGATGTTGAAGAGGGGAGCTTCAATCAATTGGGAAGGTGAGCCTAATGATGCTTTAAAAAACATCAAGAAGGCTATCAAAGATGCACCAGTACTTAAGGCACCTGATTATAATGTCCCAATGCACATCTTTTCCTTTGCATCTTTTCACACTATTGTTGCAGT
The DNA here is from genome assembly GCA_027943335.1 of Chamaecyparis obtusa. Taxonomy (NCBI): domain Eukaryota; kingdom Viridiplantae; phylum Streptophyta; class Pinopsida; order Cupressales; family Cupressaceae; genus Chamaecyparis; species Chamaecyparis obtusa. Next base: position 1,081,693 of record BSBK01000008.1, on the reverse strand, counting down.
TTTGTTACAAAAGAATAAGGATGGTTTTGAGCAGCCTATTGCATTTTTCAATAAATCTTTACAGGCTGTAGAATTGAAGTATGATATAAATGAGAAACATGCTTATGCACTTGTGAAGGCAATCAAGGCTTTTAGGTGCTACTTGATGGGAGCAACTGTGATTTCTTTTGTGCCAAGTGCAGCTGTGAAGGATATTTTCTCATAGTAGGAGGTGTCTGGAAGAAGATGCAAATGGATCAATAGGATCCAAGAATTCAATGTTGAGGTCCAGATTACTAAGTTGGTTAGAGGACAAGGATTGGCAAAACTAATGGCTCAATCCAACCTTGATGCAAATCAGGTAAATCATGTTGAAATTGATTACACATGTGATATGGATGATTGTATTTGGTATCAAGATATTATTTATTACTTGAGAAATATGAGATGTCCAAAGGAATGAATGATAATCAAATGAGAACATTAAAATTACAGGCCATCAAGTATGTAATTGTGAAATGCAAATTGTATAGAAAGAATTTGGATTGCATACTGTTGAAATGTGTAGATGGAGACCAGGCTAATAAGTTTTTGAAAGAAATGCATGAGGGAGTTTGTGGTGGGCATTATATGGGTAAAACAACTACTCATAAAATCTTGAGAGTAGGGTTCTGGTGGCCCACAATATTCAAGGATGCAGAATAGTTGGTGAGGAGGTGTTATGCTTGTCAAAGGTTCTCTGGTAAGCTTAAATTTTTAGGAAATGTGCCATTAAGACTAGTAGAAGTTCAAGCTCCTTTCCAACAATGGGGAATTGATTTCATAGGGGAGATACCAAACAAGTCAAGTGGAGGACACTCATGGATCTTAGTTTCCACTGATTACTTTACAAAGTGGGTAGAAGCTATACCTACAAGAAATGCAACTAGTATGGTGGTAATTGATTTTTTGATGAATAATATTGTTACAAGGTTTGGGTGTCCTGAGAGAATAGTAAGTGATAATGCTATGTGTTTCAGGTCTACTGAATAGAAGGACTTTTGCAAAGGTTTGGGAATTCAAATTTCTAATTCCTCACCTTATCATCCACCAGGAAATGGTCAGGTAGAATCTACTAATAAGAGTTTGATTAAAATCTTGAAGAGAATTCTTGAAAAGAATAAGAGGGCATGGAATTCAAAGCTTCCATTAGCTCTATGGGCTAATAGGGTAACGATGAAGAGGGCAATTGGTTGTGCACCATTTGACCTAATATATGGAATTCATGCAAGAGTGCCTTAGAATAACTTATTGGAAATGTATAAATTTGTTCATCTATATGATAATGACATAGATGATGAGATGCAGTTGAGAATTGAGGACCTCATTAGGTTGGATGAGACTAGAAGAGAATCAGTTGTGAGGAATGCCAAATTGTAGTTGTAAGTTAAGAATTTATATGATAAGAAGATTGTTGACAGAAAGTTTGAACCTGGCAATTTGGTGTTAGTTTGGAATGCCAGACTAGAGGATAAGAGGAAACATGGTAAATTTGATCCCATCTAGCTAGGGCCATATCTAATTCATGAGAAATGGGGCCAAGATTCATACATTATCAAAGAATTAAATGGTGATATCCAGGAATTGCTAGTTCATGGACAATTCCTGAAGAAATAATTCAATTGAGGTATTCTATTTTCCATGAACAGTAGTTAGGATTGTATATATTGTTGATTCTGTAAATGAGCTGCTTGCCCTTGCCCTGTTTTGCCCTGGTCTGTCAGTTTTTGGTCCTATTGCCTATTTTACCTTGCTTGTTCACTGTTGTCTGCATTTTTTCCAGTGGGATGGTCTACTTTAAACCAATGATTCTAAGTCCTTGATATGCCTATAGGAGGCACACATCCCCAAACAGAGCCACTATTAGCAAGTGCAAAAATTTTAATGACCCTGGCATCTTTCCCCTAGTCTCTATGTCATTTTCCATGTTTCTGGCTAGAAGCCCTTAGCAAAATTCAAAAAAACTAGCCATTGTGGAAAAACCCTTAGTAATAACCCTGGCCTGGTTCTATTTGCGCATTACCTTTTTGAATCACTTAAAGCCTTATAATGCATGTGCCTTAAATATTTATCCCCTGTGGGGTCATGTTCCCTTACCTTTTTATCCTAGGCGGTTCCCATTTAACTTTTCCTTAGGTCTAGTGAAATATTTTTCCCTAAGTTTGGTGGGTTAATATTTCCTAACTTTCAACAATTAATTTCTCCTATGTCTCAGCTTATTATTTCATGGGCCCAACATTCTCACAACATGTTAATCTTACGGTGAGCACATAATCTCATGAGGTGTGTCAGAGGCTTGAGATCATGCACCGACCGTTAATTCTTCTATGGTTGTAGCATTTCAAATGGTGGGTCCTCAAGTTGCCAGGATGGATCAACATGGAAACTCTTTATTGGTCCATGAGAAAATGACTGGATATGCTGTCAGTGGGACCTAGTTTTTGGATGAGCCAAAGGGTCTTGACATTGTTAGACAATCGATGATGGCCGCATGATCTTATGAGATGTGTCAGAGGCTTAAGATCATATGCCATCCATCGATTCATCCTTTTTTAGAGGGGATAAAGTGCAAGGGGTCCACATGCCAAAAACATTGATTTGTTGTACTGTGATTGGTCCACATTGTATGAGCTGGATGTGTTGTCAGGCGGGCCCGATATCTTGGTCAGGATATTCAAAATCTATGGTTGGCGTAAGAGTGCGTAGAATCTTCAAAGCCCTTCAGATCTTGCACCAACCATCTGATCTTCCAGGTGGCTTAATGTTCTCAGTGGGACCATTTTCCAATCATTACGTAGTTTTTCAAATCTTATTGGTTGATGTGGATGATGCTACAGAGTGGGGCAGCTGTCAGAAAGCTTGTGACGAGGACAAATCTATAGTTGGCGTAAGTTCTTATGAGATGTGTCAGAGCTATGAGACCTTACATCCATCGTCTGATTCTAAGGTTTAAGAAAGTGGGTCCTGTGTCAGTATGATCAAGCATGAGCCACAAATGAGGTAATGACAAGCGGCATAAAGTGGGCCTAGATGGAGGTCTACTATCTAGCGGTCCAGTTAACTGAGGTTAGCGGTGCTGACAAAGTTCAATGGGTTCTCTCAGTCACGAGAAGATTTGGTGGCACTCCAAATTGCCTGGCAATTTAGCAAAGGAAGGTCACGTAATCGCTAAAATATTTAGTGGAGGCAAAATGTGTTTCATGAACTTGCAAAACTCTTTTGTCACCAATTCACTAAATTTGACTGCGGCCCTTTTTAAAAAAGTAAAACATAAAGCCTGGGAGATGAAAAGATCGAACGGTCACATCTTAAAGTGAACCTGATTTCAAATATCAATCTTCGATTTGCTGAGGGCACCATAAAGTAGCCATTATTTTTCAAATTTGAATTTGTAGAGAGTTTCCAGCGATAGGAAGTACCAGAATTTATGGTTTTAATAGCTGATTTTGATTGGTTTGGTGGTGCTTGCTATTGTAGTGTGGTCCAAGGTGTTGAGTGATCATCTGCAGGGTTAGTACTATGCAGGTTTGTGCTCAAGGTGTGTTGCAGGGCTTACATTTTGAGCATTGTTTATGATTCTCAGTACCTTCACAGAGAAATTTTCATGATTGAGGATCATTCCAAGATTTCCTTTCTCCTGGTTGTCTAGGTTTCCACCCCTGAAATAACTTTTTGACCATTTCCAGTCGGTTGGGTGGTTGAAACCCTAACCCTAAGTCATCCCTAGCTTGTTGCATTCTCATTGAGAATTCCAAGATGACTAGGGAGTATAAGTTGCATAAATTTTGATTTTTGCACGGTTCCAAAACATTTTCTTTTGGTCCCTAGTTGTTGATAGTGTTACACTAATAGAGGAGTTTGATTTTGGGTCCTTTTCCTATCTTGGTGTTGTTTTGATTGTATATGGATCCTGAATATGTTAATGAAAATACTATTGAGTTCCAATCTTGCATTTGTGTATGTCTTCTTGCTTTAGTTCTAAGCTCATATATGTTAATGTCACAAAGTGTGTTAGCATATGGTAAAAAAAGAGTATTGTGAAGTCATCTCTGAGTTCCTAACAAAGTTAGGATTAAAGTCTTTTGGGTGGGTTCAGTGAGTTCGCAACCAAGTAATAATCTGATGTCCTTGTGTTTGAGGGAGAGGGGTAGTAGGCAAAGCACTTATCTTGGATTCCATTGTGTTTGAGTTAAGGTCTTCAGCTGATGTATTTAATTGGGTGACTCTTTGCCTTAGGTTAAGGCACTAGTCCATCCTCTGGAGGCATTTTATTGTCATCAACCACACACACAAACATTCAAATAATAAAATCTTTAATAAAATAGTATGGGGTATAGTTGTATATTGTTTTGAAACTCCTTTGGAGAAGTGTGTCAAGGGTACACCTGCCTGAGCATTGAGGCTCAAAGTGTAGGAGGATATCTTTTGATCCTTGTTAATTGGCCCTCTTTCTTATGGACTTTGGAGTAGTGATAGAGTCAAAGTGTTATTTAAGTTATCCGTCAAAGTATAAATCTACAAGTAAAGATCAAAGGGAAAAACCAAACAATCCCTCTGCCTTAGTATTTCTAAGCATAGAAGGAAAGTGAAGAAACCCATTTTTTATGAGGGACTTATTATCCTCATTATGGAACACATTAAGCAGAAGGCCATTTGCAGCCCTATCATTTCTTCACCCAAAACCTCAGGTTCGACTAAGAAACGTATGAGGGAGATGGTTGTTAAAAAGGAGCCTCCTTTTGGGAAAAAATAAAAAAATAAAAAGGATGTTGTTATGGATACCGACTCTACTACTGATAGTGTTGATGGTTATGAGGATATGGCTAACTTGACTAAGGAGGATAGTGATGCTTCTATTTCAATGTAGAATATGGCCTCAGGAGATTATGAGAACATGGAGGAGGAGGCCAATGGTGCAACGGAGGAAGGGAATACCCTGTGGTTAATGATGATGACCAGAAAGAGGAGGATGTGGGTGGCCAACTGGTCCCCATTTTGGTGGAGTATGATAGTTCTGAAGAACATGATGTGCCCATCTCCCCTAAATTAGAAGTTGTCATGGAGGTTAGCCTGGACATGCAAAAGGAGGCTCCTGTTGTGGAGAAGGATTCCCCTACTATGGAGAAAGATAATGTTCCCTCCTCTTCTTGAAACATTCCCTTTGCCAAAACTATTGATATGCAAGAATGGAATGTCCAACTGCTCATAGAAGATATGGATGAAAAACTTGACCCTCCCTTTGGGGTTCTTCAAACTATGAAGGTGGCTTCTATGTACTCATTTCGATTATTGAAATGGGTTTTCCAGGAAATTAAAAATTTGAATTTAAAATGTCATTCTATTTTTGCTAAGGTTGACTCCTTGCAGGAAATGTTGGAGCCTAGTCCTAGAAAAATGCACAACGATAAGGATAAGAAGGTGTAGGATTTTCAAGTTAGAGTGGATAATCTGGAGAGTGCCATGAAGAAACATATGCTACATAATAACATGTTCATGGGTTCTACCATGGAATGTTTTCTATCCATCAAAGCGGAGCTGGATGTTGGTTCACCCAGCAAGAAACCTGAGGAAGATAATGAGGATGTGGGAGATGACCTGGTCCGTGGAAATGTACTAGGTTAGAAAAAAGGAAAAATATCCAAGATAGGATCCAAGAGCTCTCTAACTTCAATGCTACTATAAAGAAGATCTCAAAGGTGAAGAAGGAAGTAGACGATACTCATAAGGAGTTTGCCTAGCATTCTGGGTTCTTGGGGCTGGCCTTTTAGTGTTCTCTTTGGGTTTGGGTTTTTTGCTGGTGTCTGGTTTTTTTGGATTTTTTTTTTGGTTTAGGCTCTGATGGATGGGGTCCCTATCATGTTTCTCTTCAGTGTGCTTAATTTTATTATCTTTTAAATGCTAATTGTACAGTGTTTCGGGGCCCCTTCAAACATGTTTTTTATTGCAATAAAAAACAACAACAAGAACACAAACATGAATTTATTGACTATATCAAAGAGGAGATTAGAAAAAATATAACTATACTTAAGAACAAGTATGTAGTTTAATTCATCCACAAGCTTCAGAGGGACTATTTATCTTGACTAGTTATCTTTAAGAAACATGAGCATGTCATAGCTAGTAGAAATCATGATAATAGATATAGCTAGACGATGATCAACAAAAATGATGTATGAATATTTTGGAACATTTCTAAATATCATTTCAACTCAAATGAATAAATTCAAAAGTTACAAGGAGTTTCATATGTTATCATGGTCAAGACTATATCAGTATAGGACTATAATGAAGTGACAATTACAACATACTGTCTATAGTCAAAAGTAGTGATTTTAACATCTTTTTCAAAGAAGCACTATGATGCACTATTATAAATAAGAGAGTTCACTATTTCATATTTAAGAATACCAATGGCGTATGGTGATCAATGTTTACAATCAATTCTGTCCTAGATGTAGTCAAATTCATAATAGAGGAAAACTTAAATGATGAGAGAACATTGAAGATATATATTAGAGTTGTGAAAGATTATGTCGTTAGAAGGTAAAAGATGAGAACTATTGTATTTACAGACATGTGATCAAGCACAAATGCAAAAAGAAGATACATTTTTTAGGAGGTATAGGAATTCATAATAGTGATACAGAAGTATAATAATAAAAATGAAATGACTTCATTTTTGTCATAATGAAGTCATTTCATCCTGTCTCTAGTGCTTTTTTTTCTTCCAATGCATGAATAAAATAAGAGAAAAACTTAGTCCTCAACAATGGACTTGTGGTCTACAAAACAAAATACAAAATCTTTCATTTAGAAACTTCTAGAAAGTGAGGCACAAAGCAATTTCTTAGGTAAAAGATCAATAACAAGGCTTTGATATTTACTGAGCTTTGAGTAAAACCATGACCAAAACCTCTTACTTTTTTCTTCTTTTTTTTCTCTAAAAAGCCTCAAAAAGCCCAACTCAATGCATGATCATGCAAATGTATAGAGGTTTGGAGAGGTTTCCAGACATAGAGAACTAAAGATAGAAGTGTAGCTACTTAAAGACAGATATAAAATGATATGTGTCAAGAAAAGAATGGATAAGAGAGGAATTTCTTATTGATTTTTAAGATTTTTACAGCATGAAATTTTAAAATAATAAACAAGGAATTTCTAGCTCATGATTTGTACAATGAAACCTCCTATAAAGTATCTTGCAGAGGAAATAGAAGTTGAAAACTTGCAAAATTGACTTCAAAATTCCAAAAATATTTCCATAAAACCCTTCTATGCTGGCTTAGGTAGAGGCCTCATCAAAAAATGAATAAATGGAAATGAAAGAATGCTTTTGATTTAGGGTTTTCATCTTAAAAGGCTCATGAAGGAAATGCATGTTTCCTTATATTTTTCATTATTAGTTTCTAATGACTAATATGCCATGGAGGTAAAAGGCTTTTATGCCTCATAAATTTATAGAAACATTATATTAATATTTTTTAACTTAATAAATTATATTATTTAATAGATATTAATTTATGTTGATATCTACTAAGTAATGTATTTTAATTACTTAATAAATATTATTTGTGAAGCTTATTATGATTTTATTTGTGCATCTAATAATGTGTAATTAATATTTATTAATTGGTCTATTATAAACTAATTAATAAATATTAATTTTTAAATGAAATAGTAGAAAATGTGTTCTTTTTTCCAAGTCAATGAGGGATAAGAAAGAAATTTATAAGAAGACTAAGTATCCAAGAAAGTTGTGGAGGTTCCTAAACAAGTGGAGGGTATCTAGGATTTTTGGAGTCAATTTAGGGGAGTTGGGGCCTTTATTGGGTTCCTTAATGGTTGAAGGGGTCAAGGAGGGAATGTTTCTTTTCTCACATATCTTGTTGGAGTCCTTTTAGGGCCTAAAAGTAGGGTTTTCTATTGAATCTGAGTCCCAACCAAAAGGGTTATCCCTATTCTTATGCAACTACTTCTAAGAAAACCATAAGTATCAGAAAATCCTCTTTTTTGGAGTTAGTTCTTATGATCCAGTTTTGTACTTAGTGATTTTTGGAGTCATTTGTGACAAATTTTTTTCTTTATTTTTAACTCATCTTGGAACATGAATAATGGTGACATTTTTTGGAGATCAAATACTAACTTATTTTTCCTTCTTTTCTCATATGTATATTGTTTGCACTTAAGTGATTTAATCAAATTGCTTGTGAATATTTTGTTCTTTGTGATTTTGTCACATTTTCAACACCTTTGTCAAATAAGTTCATTTCTTGTATGTTATAACTTGTGTTTCAAGTGTAGGTCTTTTAGGCGTGAAGTTTTCTCTTCATCATAAGTGTCTAGTATCAGGACCTTTTTATAAATGTTTTTGCATGGATTTGTAGGAGTGAGTAGTGCAGTCTTTTAACTTATTTACTTTTAACCAAGAACCTAATTATATAAATTTTCACGATACTTTGAAATTGTTCAATCACCTTTAGAGTTATATTTCAATTTACATGTGATCCTTCTAATGTTTTTCTAGAAAATTTTAGAATAAGTAAGTACCATAGGAACCCAAAATTCTCTATAGGTTCTTTCCATTTAGGTGACCCACAAACCGGAAAAATTTTCATGTTTCTCCAAAGTGCAAAGTGTTGCAACTTAGCAAGGGTGAAATTTTGAGAGATAACAATATTGTTGGAGATATTTATCACACTAGAATTATCAAAATAGATCACAATAGGTTCATTAAGGATAATTACAATATCAAGTAGTATATATCTCATCCACGTAATTTGATTATTATTACCTATAGTAGAATGTATTCATCCTTTGTAGCAGACAAGGAGATTGATTTTTCTTCTTTCTCTCTCATGAGAGTAACTGGATTCCAAAGAAGAATGTGCCACCACTTTTTCTTTTTCTGTCATCAATATCTCCTACCCAATTAGCATCTATATACACATGAAAAATGAACTCATTATCCTTAGGATACCATAATCAAAATTCTATTGTTCATTTCATATATCTAAATATCTTTTTCACTGCCACCTCATGATTATGTTTTGGATCACCTTTAAATCATGCAACAAGACATTCTACATTCATAATATCAGGTTTGGTATGAGTTAAATATAGTAGTCATCCAACAATTAATCTATATGTGTTTCTACTAGTTTTGAGTCATCTAATCCAAAATTTATTAGCAATTCTCTGATATACCTGCCTTGATTCATAAAAAATCCTTAATTTGATTGTGTGACTTGTCATCCCAAGAAAAATTTCATTTTCCTTACCATTGATATTTTAAATTCCTTCTAAATTTATAATGTAAATTCTTTACTCATCCTATCATTTCCTCCAAATATAATATCATCAACAAAGACTTCAACAATTAGAATATTATTATTATCAATCTTGAAGTACATATTACTATTTTTAGTACCTTTGTTGAATCAAAATTTGAGTAGGTATTTATCTAATATGGAATTCAATGCTCTAGGTACATGGTTCAATTCATACATTATTTTTTTCAACATGTGCATACCATTTTCGGTCCTTTTCTCAAACTGAAACAATTTGGTTTTTCTATATACATTCCTTCTTCTAATTTTTCATTTAGGAATGTTGATTTGGCATCTATCTGATACACTCTTAAATTATTATGGGCTACATATGCAAGGAATAATATGACTACTTTCATCCTTGTTACTGGTACAAATTTTTCATCATAATCAATGCCTTCCATCTATTAGTAACCTTTTCATACAAGGATTTCTTTATTTATCACTACATATCCTTCTTCGTTTAGGTTGTTGCTAACAACTCATTTGGTTCCAATGACATTCTTGTCTTTACATATTGGAATAAGAGTCCATATGTCACTTTTTAAAATCTGTGATAGCTCTTCCTCCATAGATTCAATCCAGTGATCATCTTGAAAGGCCTTTTCCACATTCTTAGGCTTATTATGAGACATCAAGCATACTTAATCCGGCACAACCCTTCTTCTTATCTTAGCAAGTCCACACAAATCAATATGAATAAGATCAAGAAATCTATTAGAGTTCTCTCTATTTGAGTGAAAGGTAGATCTATTTTTCTTACCCAAATGTAACTATTTAATACAAGTATTTCTTTATTTTTCACTACTTATCCTTCTTCATTTATCTTGTTACTAAAAAACCATTTGGTTTCGATGACATTCTTATCTTTAGGTCTTGGAACAAGAGTCAATGCATCATTTTTATTAATTTGTGATAACTCTTCCTCCATATATTAAATCCAATGATCATCTTGAAAGTCTTCTTTCACATTATTAGGCTTAGTATGAGACATCAAGCATACATTATTCTGCACAACCCTTCTTCTTATCTTAGTGGGTGCACACAAATTGGTATGAACAAGATCAATAAATCAATTGGATTTCTCTCTTTTTGGCATTTCTTGCAAAATCTATTGGAAAAATTCTTCACTAAGGGAAATTCTCTAATAGTAGAAGAATAACTTATAGCCACCATATTATCGAAATATACATTACATAACCTTTTATTCCATAACCTGTTTTCATCTATTTCAGCAATTAAAAAAGTCCTATGTCCACTATTCAAAATAATTATGCGACCTCTTTTCTTGGATCCAACGGCAATCTCCTTTTCATGACCATTCAAAAAATTTCACATATCATCCTTTAAATTCAATACATAGCCCTTATCTATCAACTTACCAACACTTGAAAGATTATGCTTTAATCCTTCTACAAACAAGACATTAGTAGTGTTGTTTTTTCCATAAAATTCAATTGAAGCTCTAACTTTTATTTTACAACTAAAGTTCTCTCCCCATTTCACTTCTCCATGATCATACTTTTTATTACTTAAAAATATACTTCTATCACTAATCATGTGGTGAGAACACCCATTTTTAATTACCCATTTGTCTAGAGATTAAAAAATCTTTAGATTCTGAATCATTACCTTTAATAGAAACCATAGAACTAATGGGTTTGATTTCATTAGATTTGATACCTTCATCCTCAATGATATCAATGGAAATATTAGTCAAAGAATTTTTAGACGTGAAGTTTTCAAATTAATCATCAATTACCTTAACATCATGATCTATAGTCGTATCAGATTCACTTTCTAAAGTCATAGAAAAGTAGTTAGGTGCACGTGTAGTAATCACTTCTTCTAACTTATTTATATCTCTTTTTTATTCTTCAAGATCCTTCATAATATTTTTGACCTACTTGTCACATGAAGTCATTTTTTGTGAATTTATTTAGTCATATTTAATCTCTACTTGTCCTTACCATTCACTACCATTTTTGGATCTCCCTCAAGGAGCTTGGATCTAATATCAATAAGAAAATGAGAATGGGGGGGGTTAATCATTTTCTCCCAAAACAAAAAAACTCAAAACCCCTTAAAACCCTTAAATAATTAAACCCTTTCTCACTTATAATTTGTTACTAATATGAATAGAATAAAACATGTAAACATAAATCGATGAGCATCAAACATAACATAACACAAATTTTTTAATTATGGAAACTAAAATGGGGTGAAAACCATGGTGGGGCTAGTACTCATGGTAATTATACTACCTTATTAGAAGCATAGATTATTACAATAAGGGAAATGCATAAACATTCATGCACATTACCTAGAGAACACTACTCAATCACCTTAGGCACCCACCTAGAAGAATGTATCCCTAACTTACAAATAGAAAACATACTAAAATATATTACATAGAATGCACTATAAGTAGCATGTTTGTATTATTGATTAGTTCCTTTGAAGTAAAAAAATATCTATTATTGTAACTCTTTCTACCACATGCACACAAGTAACTCAACCTTCACTAGATCTAAAAAAATGAACTCAAAACAAACCCCTAGAACCTACAAAAAAAACATCTCTTGTGCAACATATAAATTAAAACCCTTCTTCATCATATTTATCAAGAACTAGGTCCACAAAACCTAATTTCAAACATCCAACTCATAACGCTAAAATAAACCATCAAGATCATTGTGCATTTTCCAAACATATGAAGATCTTCATTTAGTATATCAGCCTTGAACAAAGTCTTTTCATCAAATTCATTGAAATTGGTCACCATGATAAATGTAAGAAATGTAGGACGCCATCACACCAGGATCATAATCCTAGATCATCCTAAGGCATCATTAAATCTCAAACAAATAAACAAAATCATCATCCTTTATGAATTTTCCAATAATCCTTGTCCTCTCAAGAACATTGTCACCCTCTTACCAAAATACTTGTAACTACCTTGTGGATTATCAGAATCACATGCCCTTTGAATGGTAGACACATTGCAATGTCCACACATTTTCATCTATGCAACAAAATATCTTTTAACATGTTCTTGTGCGAACTCAAACTCTACAACTTTGTAACTCAATTTCACTATCAGCTACTTGAAATAACAAGTCTTCCTTTGAGATGAAATAATCACTTATATTATCATGTCGACATCTAAATTTTTTTATATATAATATAGAAAATGTCTAAAATATCTTATAAGGTGCACAACTCCTCATCTTCACTAACATTTCTATGAAGTTCATCTCATCGTTCCCTATTACTAAAAAATCACATAATGAACATTCATACTATATGATAGACATGTAATCGGTATGAAAAAATATCTAAAAATTATGAGAAAAATATTTTCATCAAAAGATGGACATGTTGACATCAATGACAACACATCTAACTTGCCAACATGTCAGTATTGGTGAATTTTTCAAAAAAAAAAATTGAGTTGTTTTTTTTCTAAGTGAATAAAAAGGATTTAAGAAGTTTAGTAGTCTATTTTTTTTATTACTTCTATATAATGTAGATTTGGAAGTTGAGATAATGCACTACAATTAGAGACTAGGTTGATAGTTTTAAGAAATAGACTATGAGTGAGTTTGGTAGTTGATATCAACAATTGTTGTCTTATTCTAAGAGTCTCAATAAGATAATTTCAATGCTATTATATTTTCACAATCTATGCAATTCTATGAGTTTGATTGCATACATATTTTTGTCATCAAAATTTTGGGTCACACTCTATGAGCCATCATCAACATGCAAAAAAGAGCATAAGGAGAAGAAAAGATATTCGATTACATACCAAGAAATCTATAAAAAGGAAGGAGGAAAGGAAGGAGAGGGAGATGTGTGATGATATTATTCACCTTCATGAAATTAAGATCAAGTAGCAAGAAATTAAGCTAAATACAAAGGAAATCTACTCTAAAATGAAACTATAATCTATAACATCTCATGGATCTCTAGAAAGAAGTGGTAAGTGAGCTCTCAGCTGCAAATCCTCACTAGTGACACCTCTAAAATGAGAATAATGCTGCTATGATGCTTCTAAATTCTTATTCTATGATGAATTCATGCTTAATCTAGCTCCATTGATAACAATGCAATGATAAAATGATAAAATGATAAACTCTAAATGCTCAAATGCTTCAATTGCTCTTAGAAATGATCTCAATTGACTATAGTAACAATGCTTTTCAATTGAAATTCTAAGATGGAAATGCTCTCCAAAATGCCTGATACTTATAGTAATTTCCCAAGGGTAGGGGGTAGTGTGAGTTGATCATGGTTATGCTTGGGTAAGGTCTATTGGCTTTGCTTTGTCCATAAATGGGGGGACAAGGAGGGGACAATCATTTAAATGGTTTCAAAAGGCTAGACCATTTCAACAAATGTGAGTGATTTGTGTCTATTTTGTCTCCAATTTGCTTTGTTGAGGGAAATTATGATTTATTAATTAATTAAAGTAATTAAATTTAGCCATGAAGGGTAAGAGGTTCATTTTGATTTTTGCTTTCAACAACTATGTCATTAATTGAATTTAATCAATTTCATAGTGTTTTTCCCCTTTTCAAGCTTTATTTAATCATTTAATCATTTAATTGAATTTTCCTTTGATTTGAATTGCCTTTGTTCCATTTATTGATTTTTCATGCTATTTTGATGATTTGATGCACCTTTTGATTGATTTAAGCCTTTGGCCAATTTTCCATGTCTACAAATTCCCCTCTTTGAGTTGATGTGTGAAGAACACCTATTCAAAGATTCCCTTGGTATGATGATCTGATTCTGTTCTAGTTTTGTGATTCCTTGATACCTCTGATAGTTGGTACGATGATATGATACTGTCTCTAATAGTGATATGTTGTTTGATATGATATGGTAATTTGATCTGATACTAATTTGCCTCCTGATATGAAACTGATATGATATGATACTGATATGATATGCCCCACTAATAAATGTTTTCGATATGATGCCAATTTGATACTCTCATGCCCCCTTAGAAATAAAACATATTGATTCCTTGATTTGAAAGATTTTGATTGATTGGTCCAATATGTTTTCATTTTTGAAAAATATTGATGATATGCCATGACTTGCAATTTGCATATCCAAGATAGATAGGTTTGTTGTAGTTAAGTGAAACAAGTGATTAGGATACCAGGATACTGATACCAATGAATGTGATTTGTCAATCTGAATAGGATAGGATATTGATAAGATAAATCAATCAGTGTGAAAACCAATATGATTTGATACTGCTTGCTTCGTTCTCAAGACACAGAGACATGAACAAATGGTACTGGGTGTGATTGCTTGATACTTTTGATAGCATTGATTGACTTGAGATAATTCACTGATATAGAATACTGATATGATTCCCTTGATTTGCAAAATAGGTACATTTCCATAAGTTATACATACAGTCCCTAGCTTCTTAGATATTAGATTTAGGTAGTACGGACATTGTAGAAAGGCATGACAACAGTTGTTGGTAGATTGGATCAGGACTTTGATGTATCATTTTGTCATTGAAATTGTATCTTGATATATAGATTATTGGATCATTGATGTTGATGGACACTTATTTGATTTATGGACTTTCCTTGATTCTTGATTGAACCCCCCCATTTGATGATTGATCAAGATTTTGATTGAATGAACCCCCTTGTCCTTGGAAAAATACTACAAACAAATGCACATGCAATTAATCTAACATGATAATGCAATGAACCTTCCATGATAATGTAATGCAATGCAGCTAAGTGTCACTAGCTTTTAGCAAATAAATGCCTTGAGGATAAATTTTTATCATTGAGCATTTTGGGACCAAAAAGTCGATACAATCACCATTGCCCATTGACATGATGATATGAATACCACTTTTTATCGCATTTGGTAACCTCCTTTTTGAACTAGTACAACCCACACTAGTCAAATAAACCAACTATGAGGGTATGAATACCAGTTTCAATGAATTCAATGTTGCATAAACAAACAAAGGTCAACCTTCCACCCTATATGAAATTCCTCGATGGTTCTTTGATGACCACGTCATTAGATGAATTCACATAAGTTGTTGGATATCCCTCAAGAAAGTCACTCAAAGACAAGAAAAATATCATGTCTCCATCATCGCCAATCTAGTCGAAACATCATCGATTAGCTAAAAAGATGTGATAAAAGTCAATGTAAGTAAAGATCATTAAAAGAAAGCTTCAAGTGTTTTACATTGTTTCATGATTTTCAAAAAGTATTTCCAAGCATTCTAATCTTTTTAAAGTGTTTTGTCAATTTTTAATCCAGAATAATAAAGGCAATGAAGGCTCATGGATCAAGTTGTGGTAATGAAATTATTGGTTAGTGAACAATGATATCCATCAAAGGTTCATGAAAATCTCTCTCTCTGATGTGACTGAATGTTGTACTATTGAATCCTTTTGAAGTGAATGCCTTGCTTCATGTGAAGTCATGCTTGTTTGCTAAAATCCGCTGATTAAGATCAAATGCCCCAGTTGGATAGAAAAAATGTTGGACTTGGACAAACTTCCAAAATATTACCGAAGCTTGGTTTATGCAAGATGCAACTCAAAGAACTTTATGCTTCCCTTTTTACCAGCTCTCAAACAAGATCACATTGGTTTTCCCTGAATGTCTTAGCAAGATATAGGACATGAAGGATGGATTTTCAAGCTGATGGATTAGAGATGGAAAGGCTATGATGGAAGAAGTATGTGAATGTGAACCATAGGACTATCTCCTCAAGAGTACCCAAGCTAAGGAAAAAATGATATAGCAATGTGAAGCATGTTTTTGGATAAGCCATGGAAGTCAATTGTGTAGGGCTAGATAGTGTATAGGATAACAATCTGCTGCCATGAAAAGGAGTGATCCAAAAAAGTGGACATGTGAAGAAGGTTTTGATAACAATTTTTTTTTTAAGTTCTTCATCTTGATCAAGACCAAGGGTCAATTTGGGTAAGATGTGGATAAGATAACACAATCATGATAAAGGAGTGATGGAGGCTATGATAGGATGTTTTGGGATTATGAAAAGACTATCAAGGAATGATGAAGGTGAATTTGGGATAAGCAAGATCATGATAGGGTAACATGGATGCAATAGGTACATAAGCTGATGGCAAGGATAACACATGTCAAGATACTCAATGCTCATGGATGTGTTCAACCTAGTCAAGATTAAAGGTGAGAGATGGATAATGGATGAAACTTTCCCCCAAGTGTGGAATGCAAGAAGGAGGAATTACACATGACGCCTGTTTGCCAAGTTTTCATCATGGTATATAGATTTATTTCTCTTTACTTTTTATACCAAGGTGCCTATTGCTAGGTTTTCACCAAGGCACTTTTTTTTCTCTCCTTTTTCTTTTCTTTTTTTTTTTTTCTTTTTTTTCTTTTTTGATATTTTCCCAATAGCGGAATCTTTGGACAATGCTCCTCTGAAAGATATGCTATAATAAACCATGGGTATGAATAGGATGCTCAAAGATATTGATAAGAGGGATGGAAGTACAGAAAGTATGCATTGGAAAATGAATGTGAGGATAAGAAGAAGGTATGTTGCAGATGGGAATGTTGGCAAGATCAACTTTGACCCACACTTTGAAGAGTGGCGGAATGATGAGGGAAGGATAGATGGAGGTAAGGGTCCTTTTGAGGTAGTGGATTTTTGGATATGAGAACCCAAATTAGACTTGGAAAGTGGAGGATGTTTGGAAGGAGATGGAATGGAAGCCTTTGGAAGCTTGAATGTCAATTTTGATTCTTCTTTTGTGTGCAAGTCCTTCAAAAGTGACTTGGGAATTGACATACTCTTTGATTTTTCTTTTTGCTTGGTGGACCTTTGCAGCCTTTCAAATATTTCATTTTTCTTTATGGACCTTTGTGGTCTTTTGGATATTTAATTTTTCTTTTCATTCACATGTGGATTAGATGGGACATTGTGATTTTTATACACATATGGATTCTTGGATTTATGATTTTTATGTTGCACATCAAAATTGCTTCCAAAAGACTTAGGAATTGTGGATGAATAGGAATAATATGGAGGGTTCATATGGATTGGTGTTTGGACATTCTTCAAGTATTTGTGCCTTCGTTGATCTTGATACATGGTAGGGTAAGTGAATGGATAACTAGGGATGATAGGAATGGTTGATGGGGGAATATATGGACCTAGTATAGATGGAAGGGATGAAGAATTTTGTTTGTGGACATAGGAACCCAAAATGGATTTGGAGGATAGTGGAGGTATGTAGTTGCATTTGAATGGAGGGATATAAGGTGTAAAAGGGATATCAATATCTTTGGAAGGAGCTGCATTGCCATGGTTCTCATCTTTAAGATTTATCTTTATACCCATAGGCTCATGAGTAGCTTTGATAGGAACACATTTGATAGGATCAATGGAAGCTTGAAGGGATTTATTATTGTGCAAAGGATTTGGAAGAATGATGGTTTCTTGAGGTGAACATGGAGGAATATGAAAAGGGAATGATGGGATGCTTTGATCTTGACTAAGATCTTCAAATTGTGTAGAGATGGTATTTTGCTCTTGATTTTCAATATGCTCATTAGAAATTATGGAAGGGATATCTTGATCTGGCTTGGGAAGTGGAGAAAATATGGGACTTGGAAGGGCACTTTGTTCTTGGAGTGGAAAGACATCATCCTGGAAGACATGAAAGGACACAAGGGGATCATCATGAGGTTCTATGGATATGGGACCTTCATCAAATATGGGAAGATATTGTATATAATCTTGATCTTGATCTTTATCAATATTTGTTTCTTTTCTCTTCAGATTATCCTCTTGACATGGAGCCACTTCTAAGGATGAGGTAGATGTTTGGATATGTGTGGGGAATATTTGGAAGAATGGTGTAGGATCCTCTTGAATGGGTATAATAGGCATTGAAGCATTTGAAGCTTTGGGGTCCAAGATATTTGAAGCATGGAAACAATTTGCAGCAAGATGTATGTTAGCTTGGGTTTCTTTTAGAGGTAGCCCTTGAGGATAGACATAGTCAAATTGAAAAGTATTATCATTAGGTTCACTTTTTGATGGAGGAATTTTGGATAATTGTGGAGCTTTGGGAGATGACTGAAAGATGAAAGGAGTACATGCTAAGGGAGAATCTTTGCTAGGTAGAGGGTCATGAGATGGACAAAGGATGAATGGATTACTCTTGCTATATGGAGATTTGTGCATAATATCTTGCTTGAGAGTGGTATATTTCTCTTCATACTCTTTATTATCTTGATCAAAACTAGATTTATCATGAAATTTCCTTTGATCCAAGATAAGTTTGTTTCTCTTGAATGTTTCTTTTTGTGAGGAAGATGGAGATGTGGTTAGCCCATCATTATAAAGAAAAGGACACCTTAATCTTAACAATGACTTTTTAGATGATGCCTCTTTTTGTTTTTCCTTATTCTCCCTCAAGGTTGATGTATCAAAATTATGAGGAAGCTTAACTCCTGCTTGAATGAACTTCATGAAATATGCTTCTTTATTCCTCTCTAAAACTAATTGCACCATTTCCATAAACATGGGATCTTGGATTGCTTCAGAAACTTCCTCTTCAGACACCTCATAATTTTGATTCATATGGAGATCTTGATCTTGATTTTGATAATTATGCTCCATAATAGGATTGATTTGTTTCTCAAATAGACTCATCATTATAAAAAAATTTCAAGGATATGATCTATTTGTTGCACTAATAAAGAATATCTCCGAAAAGGGTATCCAAAAATGACTTCAAAATTTTTCCAAACCCTTGGGAAATGTCCATTGTTTGCCCTTCTTTGTTTTTGGGCATCACTGAACCAAGCATAGGCATGACTAAAACTCCTGTAGGCATGCACTGGTTTGTTGTTAGGCAATCCTCTGTAGGTTCTTAGGTGACACTTTACTATTACCAGGTGGGTTTCCAATTTAACCAGGCATGTCTCAAATGTCTCTGAGTGTGACTTCAGTGTGTCTACACATGTTTAAGAAAGTCACAGGCATGACTAAACCTCTGATAGGCGAGTGTGTTTTGTGCACAGGCGGCACTTCTCTGACCAGGGTATATGATTTTGAATTTTTTACAATGTATAAGATTAGTTTTTGGAACTTTACATGTTTGAAAATAGAAAAACAAGCACAACACACACATCACTTTGTCATCATGTCCCTAAAAAACATTCTAATGTGTATGTTCTCTAATGTATTCCACAAGTATAGCACAATAAAAACTTCCAAGCAGCCTACCTAAAGTCAATTTTGGCTTGTAAACATGGCTCTAGAAGGTGGCTTTGCTACTTGAAATAGGATTTAGTAAATATTCCATTCAAAATGGATTAAAATCTCTTATCCCCCAAGTATTTTAGAGGGCTTCCCACATGCACCAAGCTACGATTTCATGCAATCTATAAGGACTACTACAGGAAGTTCAAGAAATTAAAATCCTTTTGTCATGTACACCATTAAGGATACATGTGTTTCATTTTATAGTGGGTAGGATTCCTATGACAAAAGCAAGTGTATCCCACTTTGGGTTGTCCCTCTCACCAGTCCTTTAAGGAAATCTCAGGAGATGAGCCCACTAAGTTCTAAACATGTTCATTTTAAAGTGGGGAAAGAAAACACATACAATCAATGATTCTTTTTCAACCCTGTGACAAAGGGGTTCTTATAATTTGAAGTGTTTTTGGTTCTTTCCTTTTAATGATTATCTATGTGTAGAAATTTGACAATGCCACAAGCTAAGGGAAGATGCAAGCTTGATATGAAAAATACCTCAGCCGATGCTAGCAAAGGCTAGGGGCATTTTTAAGTAGTAGTATTTTGCTTGCTTCTCTCTCCAAATTTTCTTACCTTGGCAAGTGTGTTCCCTCTGTTAGTGCTCAAATCTACAGATTATCAAATACTACTATAAGCCCAATGGACATAATCTAGCAAGATGCAAACACTAAGGTAATAAGGTTAGAAAACCTTCTTCACTTCGAGTATGAATACTCAAGTGGGTGTACCTATTCCAATTCACAATTTTGACTGAGCTCTGAATTGTGAACTAGCTCCTTCACTGTTCTGTCCTCGCTTCCAAGATCATATCAATAAGATGAGAGAACTCTAAGTATGGCCCATATTATCCTAATACACAATATTATGATGGAAATCATGAAAGAAACAACATGAAACAATGGCTTAAGGATATTCATCCTTCTTCTTTTTAGAGTTGAACTCAAGGAAGGTTAACCTCATTGAGTGCTTCTACAAAGCATTACAAAGCATATCTATGAACTTGTCACAGAATGATTCAGGTTTGCGATTGTACAAATAAAGTAAAATGAAATAGTTATTTAGATTTAGGGTGGCAAATCAATGTAAATAGATCTAAAACCAGTGCCTTATCCACTTAGGCGATAGAGTCAAACCCTACCTCTGCATATAACTATCAAAACTAATTTCCTGAAACTCAAATGACATGCCTAACATACCATCCTTTTAATTCATACTACTGTCATCAAATTCGTACATGGATTAGTTGTTCCTAGAGATCTCCCCTAAGATTTTACTCTTTCCTTGAAAGAAACTTAAGCTTAACCTGTTAGGAATAAGGTGTCTCAACCTTGGATAATTCCTATTCTTATTATTTGTTTTGTAAATATATTTTTTGCAAATAATGTAATTAAGTGTGAGTGTACATGTCTAGTTGGCATGTTGATGTGTCACTCCACTTGATGTGTCGGCATCTTGTGCGTAAGGAGATCATGATTGAAATGGTCATGACGGATTCCTATGACACATAAGAACTATTTAAGGAATGTGCTATGATAGGTGTAAGAGCATCTTATGACTTGGGCCTATTTGGGTGCCCAAGAAGAAGTGGTTGGTGTGTGTAAGAGAATATGCCAAAAATAGGTTGGTATGATAGATTCTCTTACACTTCTCTTGTGACCGTTATTTTTGGTGGATTCTATGACAAGCTGTCATAGTCTATTCTAGGGATGGATGCCTATTCTTGGGATTGCATGTAACAACTGTGTACATGTGGCTTTGTGCATGGGTCTTGGTGGTTGTGCCTATTTTTGGGTCCAGAGGAGTCTATATATATGATGCTGCTCCTATGGGAGAGATATAATAGAAATTTAAGTCTTGTTGGCTTTGTCTCTCATTTCCTGAAAGAACTTGCATTGCAAGTGTATTGTAATCTTTGTGTTGAAGATAAAACATTGTGCAGGTTTTGGAGTGCTGGGGTTTTTTACCGAAAGGTTTTCCCCAGGGTATATCATTGTGTCATTCTCTATTTTTTGTATGTATGGTATGTGGTTGCAATATCTTTGTTAAAGTAGTTCATGAATCTGAAATTGTAAGGATTTATAAGAATTTGCACAATACTCTCCTATAGAGATTAGCATAGGAAGCTATTTCCGCACCTAAGTTTCCTTACAAGTGGTATCAGAGCTTGATCAACTTTTGATCCGAGTTGTTGGGTAGGGTTTTTTGAGCTAATCTCAAGTTGAGTGGGAGTTTTTTGTAGAGCATTCTAAATCTTATTTGTAGATTGAGATGACAATTTCATCATATGGAAGAATGGAGGTGGAGAAATTTAATGGCACTAATTTTGAGTTGTGGAAACTCAAGATGGAAGACATGTTGGAAGATTGTGACCTATGGGAAGCGACTCCAAGTGCTACAAGACCAGCAACTATAGCTCAAGAAGATTGGGATATCAAAGACCGTATAGCTAAGGGTCTCATAAGACTCTGTTTAACCGATGCAGTCCTTCTGAATGTTCTAGATGAGAAAACCAC
The DNA here is from genome assembly GCA_027943335.1 of Chamaecyparis obtusa. Taxonomy (NCBI): domain Eukaryota; kingdom Viridiplantae; phylum Streptophyta; class Pinopsida; order Cupressales; family Cupressaceae; genus Chamaecyparis; species Chamaecyparis obtusa. Next base: position 1,059,512 of record BSBK01000008.1, on the reverse strand, counting down.
AAATAGTTTGTGGGAAAGACTTGTGGCCGTGTATCAGGCCAAATCTCTGGTCAACAAGTTGTTCCTGAGGAAGAATTTGTACTCTCTATGAATGGAGGAAGGTGGATCCCTAACGGATCATTTAAATGCATTTAATCTACTGGATGCATAATTGACATTAGCTGGTGTCAAGTTAGAGGAGGAGGATCGTTGCTACACACTTTTGTGTTCTTTACCAGATTCATGGGACCATCTTGTGATGGCTCTCGAAAGAACTTTAGTCACCTTCAAAATGGATGATGTGGTGTCTTCACTGCTATCAAAGGAGATGCGGAGAAAGGCTTCCATTTTGGAAAAAGAAGCCCTTGCTGTTCATGGGAGATCCACTGAAAGAGGGAAGAAAAATGACAATAAGTCTAACAATAAGGGTAGATCCAAATCCCGTGGGAAGTTAAAGACTTCCAATAAGTCCAAGGCAAAATGTTGGAAATGTGATAAATCTGGGCACTTCCGTAAAGACTGCAAAGAGCCGAAGAAGAAGAAGAAAGGTTCAGATTCAGCTTCAGAAAGATCTCAAGAAGATGGCGATGCATTCATCGTAGCTTTGGCAGCCCATACATCTGATGATGTGTGGTTGGTTGACTTGGGTGCATCTTTTCACATGACCTCTCATTGAAACTGGTTCTCAAAATATGAAGAGTTCGATGGTGGAAAGGTGTACTTGGGTGATGATTCTCACCTAAAGATAGTTGGACACGGAAGGGTCACTATTGAATTGCCTGATGGATGAGTAAAGGGAATCAACGGAGTTATGCACATTCCAGGTTTGGCACGAAACCTATTATCTATAAGTATGCTGAATGATGTAGGTGTGAAAGTTGTTTTTTCAAAAGAAGGATGCAAGATGATGAGAGGATTGATAGTGCTTGCAAGGGGTACTAGGAGAGGTACCTTATTTCAGCTAGATGCATGTATTCCTCTATGTTATAGTTCTTCATCCTCACCATCTAAACAAGCAGTGAAGAAGTCTATGGCTATTAGTTCTGATGGTAGTGCAAATGCTTTGGAAGGTAAGCTTCCTGCAGAAAAGACAATGTTGTGGCATATGAGATTTGGCTACATTGGTGAAAAGGGTCTCAGAACCCTAAAAAATAAAAATCTCATTGAGGGGTTAAATGATTGCACTCTCAAGTTTGACTTCTACGAACACTGTGTCTATGGTAAACAAAATCATGTTTAGTTTTACTCTAGTTCTCACAAATCTTCTGATGTTTTGGATCTTATTCATTTTGATGTATTTGGTCCTATAAAAGTTCCTTTAATCTCCAAGTCTGTATTTTTTGTATCTTTCATAGATGATTACAGTAGAAGGACGTGGATTTATTTCCTTAAAAGTAAGACACAATTCTTTAGTCGGTTCAAGGAATTTAAAGCTCTTGTAGAGAATCAGACTAGTAAGAAGATTAAGTGTGTGAGAACTGACAATGGTGGTGAGTTTTGCTCAGTAGAGTTTGAATAGTTCTATAAAGAACAAGGTATCAAGAGGCATAAGACAACTCCTTATACCCCATAGAAAAATGGAGTTGCAGAGAGAATGAATAGGACACTGATGGAGAAGGCTAGGAGTATGCTTAGTGGAGCTAGTTTAGAACAAATGTTTTGAAGCTATGGCCACTACTTGCTATCTGGTTAACAAATCTCCTACATCAGCCCTTGTTGATAAGACACCCATGGAGGTGTGGTCTGGTAAGAAGCCTTCAATTAGACATCTTCATGTTTTTGGTTGTGAAGCTTATGCACATGTTCCAAAAGAGAAAAGATCTAAGTTGGAAAACAAAGCTGTTAAATGTATTTTCATCAAATACAATGCTGGTGTGAAAGGATACAAGCTTTGGGATCCTGTGACTAGTAAGGTTTTGTATAGTAGAAATGTTATTTTTAGAGAGCTAACATCTTCTCCTATTGTGCTACAACCAGATGAAAAAGAAAAGGAAAAAGATGTTGTTCAATTGCCTCCTACCCCTAAGAAGACTGAACAGAGAGACCATGTTGGGCCTAATGACGAGGAGAGCTCTAGTAGCTCTGATAGTTCAGAAGAAGAGGAAGAACAACCTCAACTGCAGCCCTTGAGGAGATCCACGAGAGAAAGAAAGCAACCAGAAAGATTTGGTTATTCTATGTTAGATTCCAGTTGTGCCTTTGCTTTGATTACTAACACTGATGAGCCTAGATCTATGAAAGAGGCTTTGGGCATGGAAGATGCAGGTTCCTGGATTGAGGCTATGGATGATGAGATGGCTTCATTGGAGAAAAACAAAACTTGGGACCTTGTACCTTTTCCTAAAGGGAGAAAATCTGTTGGCTATAAATGGGTGTTCAAGAAGAAATTTTGTGCAGATGGCAGTGTTGAAAGGTATAAAGCTAGATTGGTTACAAAGGGGTATTCACAGGTAGAGGGAATAGATTATGGTGAAATATTCTCTCTTGTTGCAAAGTTGACATCCATTAGATTTCTATTATCTCTTGTTGCATCATATGATTTAAAGATAGAACAGATGGATGTGAAGACAACTTTCCTTCATGGTGATTTGGAGGAAGAGATTTATATGTCACAGCCTGAGCACTACATTGTTAAAGGTAAAGAATCCTTAGTTTGCAGATTAAAGAAATCTCTATATGGTTTGAAGCAATCTCCTAGGATGTGGTACCTTAAGTTTGATGCCTTTGTGTTGTCAATTGGATTTGTAAGATCAAAATCAGATCATTGTGTTTATTTTAGAGTTGAAAATGATCGCCTTCTTATTGTTGCATTATATGTTGATGATATGTTGCTATTTGGGAAGGGTAAGGGTATGATTTTTTATTTTAAATCTCAGTTGTCAGCACAGTTTGAGATGAAAGATCTTGGGGCAGCTAGGTACATCTTGGGTATGGAAATTAGTAGAGATAGGTCTAACAAAAAACTTTGGTTGAGTTAGAGTAAGTATGTGAAGTCTGTGTTGGATAGGTTCAGCATGGCAGATTGTAGACCACTATGTGTTCCTATTTCTATGGGAACAAAGTTATCTGTAGATGATTGTCCAAAATCTCCTAGTGAGGTGGAGGACATGAGTAGAGTACCTTATGCTAGTGCAGTTGGCAGTCTTATGTATGCTATGGTCTCTACTAGACCAGACATTGCCCAAGCAGTGGGATTCCTGAGTCAGTTTATGGCTAATCCTGGACGGGTACATTGGGATGCAGTTAAGGAGTATTCAGATATTTGAGGGGTACATCAGATTACTCCATATGTTATCATGGTAACTCTTCTGGATCTCCGCATTCAGTTTGTATTCATCGGTTTGTGGATTCAGATTGGGCAGGTGATATTAACAGCAGGAGATCCACCAGTGCTTATGTGTTCACTATGTTTGGTGGTGCCATCAGTTGGATGAGTAAGCGACAACCTATGGTTGCTTTGTCCACTACAGAAGTTGAGTACATGACTGCTACTCATGCTTGTAAAGAAGCCATTTGGCTTAGAAGATTGTGTTCTGATGTTGGTGTTGATGCATAATAGATTACTATTTGGTGTGACAGTCAGAGCGCTATTTGCCTTGCAAAGAATCCAACTTTCCATGCTAGAATGAAGCACATTGATGTGCAGTTTCACTTTGTGAGAGATATGGTGGAAGATGGAAAGGTAAATTTGGAGAAGGTAGATACTGTGAAGAATGTTGTAGATGCATTAATGAAACTAGTGGGCACTAAGAAGTTCAGATGGTGTTTGGAGTCTATGGGCCTTTTGCCCTATAGCGGTTAAAGTTCCTGTTATGTTCCTGTTGCTCTTACAAGGTGTTTGACAAGTGGGAGAATGTTAGGAATAAGGTGTCTCAACCTTGGATAATTCCTATTCTTATTATTTGTTTTGTAAATATATTTTTTGCAAATAATGTAACTAAGTGTGAGTGTACATGTCTAGTTGGCATGTTGATGTGTCACTCCACTTGACGCGTCAGCATCTTGTGCGTAAGGAGATCATGACTGAAATGGTCATAATGGATACCTATGATGCGTAAGAACTATTTAAGGAATGTGTTATGACAGGTGTAAGAGCATCTTATGACTTGGGCCTATTTGGGCACCCACGAAGAAGTGGTTAGTGTGTGTAAGAGAATATGCCAAAAATAGGTTGGTATGATAGATTCTCTTACACTTCTCTTGTGACTGTTATTTTTGGTGGATTCAATGACAAGCTATCATAGTCTATTCTAGGGATGGACACCTATTCTTGGGATTGCATGTAACAATTGTGTACATGCGGCTTTATGCATGGGTCTTGGTGGTTGTGCCTATTTTTGGGTCCAGAGGAGTCTATATATATGATGCTACTCCTATGGGAGAGATATAACAGAAATTTAAGTCTTGTTGGCTTTGTCTCTCATTTCCTGAAAGAACTTGCATTGCAAGTGTATTGTAATCTTTATGTTGAAGATAATACATTGTGCAGGTTTTGGAGTGCTGGGGTTTTTTACTGAAAGGTTTTCCCCAGGGTATATCATTGTGTCATTCTCTATTTTTCTATATGTATGGTATGTGGTTGCAATATCTTTGTTAAAGTAGTTAACAAATCTAAAATTGTAAGGATTTATAAGAATTTGCACAATACTCTCCTATAGAGATTAGCATAGGAAGCTATTTCCGCACCTAAGTTTCCTTACATAACCGCTATATTCACCTTGTGAATAATGCATTTAAGAAAGCCTTGTAATTTAAATACATAAGAAAACTAACACACTCCATACACAAAGATAGCAAAATAGTAGTAACAGAGCTTCAATGTTTTGTATTAATGGTCAAAATGCATAGATACAGTATCCTCTCACTTTTTGAAAATAAGGTTTTGTATTCAGAACCTTTCTTACAGAGTATTTTCAACCACCTTTGAAATGAACAAAGACTTGCTACTTATACCAATCAGCCATCTTGGAATCCTCGAAAGGATGCAACAAGCTTCAGATGGCTGTTAAAAGATCTTGCACTAAAAACAAGATTACAAATAGAGAAAGTTGTTTGCAACAATAGATTACAAATATCTATTTCCAACAATTCCATAGGTGGCATCTTTGTCTAAAGATATTTCAGAGCACTTGCTAAATTCGTTGCATGAATGATGACCGCCATCCGGCTAATTTACATCATCCTCTGTTTGAAACCATTCTTCCTCCAATTCTATATCAGGTTCCACCTCGCCTTTGTCAATAAAGAAAATCCACTCTTACAACACCTGGCAAAATGTCAGGTACTTTCTTTCTTTTCGAGCACTGGTGTCTGCTAATACTAACCAATGAGAAAACATTATTCATGCACATCTGTCAAAGGTTTCACCAGAGAATCACACTTGGTTTAATGCAAGATCAACGACCTGTCGCATGATCACATAGGCTTCTAAGATCCCATGTGATTATATGATAGCTGTTCGATCTTCCCCTTACTGCTTTTCAAACTTTGGACATTCCTCTGTTATCAGGCCCACTGTCCTTGGCAAATAAAAGGCCACCACTTGTGAAATACTTGTCAGTGGTCCCACCTTGTTTCCGCTTCAAGCTTCATTATAAAATCAAGGGTTATTTTGCATGTTCGCATGGCTTGGAAATATTCCATGCGAACACGTGACCACCATTAGATCTTCTTTAAAGATTCATAGTTGGATGAAACTTGAAACATTAGAATAAAAGGTAATTAGGTCATAGGAAATGTTATTTATATCACTGAGTTTCTAGACTTAGGAAGAGATATAAACCCCGCATGAAAAATAAATGCATGTGCTCTTTAATGGACCTAAGTGACTTAAAAAGTAACGCTCGAAAAGAAATGAAGAGATTGACTTAGGGTTTATTTTGAAAATGGCAAACATTTTGGGGTTTTTGACATGAATTCAAAATTCTTCACGGACAAGACCTAGGGTAAGGATTTTTGAAATAGGGCTATGACAATTTTTTGAAGAAATTTTGACACCTGTATCTAGGAAAACTTCATAGACCAGAGGACTAAACCAACATTTGGACAAAAACCTCAAAAAATTAAGAATACTCCCAACAGTGGCTCTATCTGAGGATGCTTGATTGCAAAATCATAGCAAGAACTTACGAATCTCTGGGAGGCAGACCAAAAAACCTTAACCTAAAATAGGAAACAAACACACAACAGAAACAAACACACCTATACATATTTACAAACCTACTGTGCATGGAAAAATAATTAACTGAAGAAAATTTTTAGGAATTGTCCATGCACTGGCAATTCCTACTCTTCGCCATCCAAATTTTGCAAGAAATATGAGTCCTTACCATGGGTCTGATGAACAATATAAGGTCCCATCCACAAAGACTGAATTTTTTTGTGTTTCCCTTTATCTTTAGCCATGGCATTCCATTGGAGAACCATATCACCAGGCTGGAATTTTCTCACAGTTGCTCTCTTATCAAAAAGATATTTCATCTTCTGCTGCAACTTCATATTTTCCTTTTGTCCTTCCCTCCTAATCTCATCTAATTCAATCAGCTGAACCATTCTATCCTACAGTGGATCACTAATTTCCATGTCCTCTTCTTGCATAAACTTATAGATCGAAAGGAGGTTATTTATTGGCAATCTTGATTTAGCACCATATACCATTTCAAAAGGGGACTTACTAGTAGCCCTCTTCTCAGAAATTCTATCAACCCATAGTGCTAATTTTAATTTTACATGCCAACTTCTCTTATTCTTTTCCAGGGTTTTCTTCAGAATCTGCAAAATACTCTTGTTGCTAGATTCAGCCTGTCCATTGGCTTGTGGATGATAAGGGGATGAGTAAGACAATACTATGCCCATTTCTGAGCAAAAATTAGTGATCTCCTATGACTTGAAGCTCATAGCATTGTCAACAACCAATTTAATAGGGACACCAAATTTGGTGATTATGTTGTTCATTAGAAACTCAATCACAATAGCACTAGTGGCCCTTTTTGTTGGAATGGCTTCAATCCATTTGGTAAAATAATCAGTAGCCACCAAAAAGTGACTGTGTCCCCCACTAGACTTCTCAGAGAATTCTCCAATAAAATCCATACCCCACATTGCAAAAGGAGCTTCTGCAACAACAGGGCTCAATAATAATGCACCTGAAAAATTCAATTTTTTAGAGAACCTTTAACAAGCTTCACATTTCCTCACATAAGAATGAGTGTCTTTGAACAACACAGGCCAATAGTATCCTGCTCTTAAGATTTTATGAGCTATTGATCGAGTAGAATGATGTCCTCCACACATTCCAGAGTGCATTTCCTTCAACATTTTCTTTGATTGATGCTTATCCAGACAAAAGAGTAAAATACCATCATTATCCTTCTAGTACAAATCACCTTGGATCAACCCATATCTCTGAGCTTGCAATCTCAGACTCCTTCTTTGATTATCATTCAAATCAGGTGGACATTTAGCATTTTTAATAAAATAAATAACATCCTTGTACCAGGGTTGCATTTCAATACTAGTAATCATATCAATGTTTGCAGCAACATTATTTACTTGAACAAGGTCCATATTTTCCTCAGTCATTAACTTAGCAAGTCCCAATCCTCTCACCAATTTGGTAATATGAATTTCCAGGTCAAACTCTTGACTCTTGTTTATCCATTTGCACCTCTTTCCTGTGACTTCACTCTGTGTTAAGATATCATTTACTACAGCATGAGGCACATAAGCACTAACCTTTGCGCAGACCAGATATGGTCTGAAAGCTTTGACTACCTTCACAAGTGCATAGGCTTGCTTTTCCATTAGTTCATAATTTAATTCAGCAGATTGTAATGACTTGCTAAAAAAGGCTATAGGATGCTCATACCCTTCTTGATCCTTTTGCAAAAGGATAGCTGCAATAGTATGAAAAGATGCAAAAGAAAACAGAGAAAATGGTTTCAAATAATCAGGTGATACTAAAACTGGGGCCTCTTGAATTGCTTGTTTGATTTTTACAAAAGCTTGCTGAGCTTCAGGGTTCCAATCAAACTTCACATCCTTCTTTAGGAACTTCACTATGGGCTTGACCAATTTTGCAAAGTTAGCAATAAATCTTCTTACAAAATTAATCTGTCCCAAGAATGACTGCACACCTTTTATGTTCTTTGGTGGAGGGACCCTTTTAATTGCTTCTACTCTTTTACGATCAATCTTGACTCCTTTTGACACTATGTGTCTAAGCAACTTCCCTTCTATCACAGAAAACTAACACTTTTTGGGATTCAAAGACACACCAAATTCTAAGGCCTTAAGAATGACCTTCTCCAAATGGGAACAATGATCCTCAGCTTTCTTGGAATAAGTAGTGAGATCATCTTGATAAACAACCATTAAAACATTTATCAACTCCTCAAATGCAACATCCATGGCTCTCTAAAATGTTGCTCCAGCATTTTTCAGACCAAAAGGCATGCGAACATATACATATGTTCCCCATGGGGTTGTAAAGGCTATCTTAAATTGTTCTGATTCTTTGACCAGCACTTGATTATACCCAAAGAAACCATCCATCATCGACAAGAGTTCACATCTAGTCACCCTATGCAGCATAGCCTCCATATTGGGCAATCCATAGTTATCCTTAAGTGAAGCCACATTCAAGTTCTTGAAATCAACACAGAGCCTAATATCACCATTATTTTTCCTTACTAGCACAAGATTCGAAACCCAAGTTGAGTGCCTAATTGGTTCAATAATACCAGTATCTCTCAGTTTTGTCAACTCAACTTGCATCTTGGTAACTAATAAAGGGTTAATGGGTCTTTGCTTCTGTCTAAAAGGCCTGGTTTCCTCTTTTAGAGGAATTTCATGTTGAAACAGGTCAGCCCTATAAGCTTTGAGGTCATCATAGGACCAAGCAAATACATGCTTGTACTTTTTCAAAAGTCTTATCAAATTTCCTCTGATCTCTTTGCTCAGTTTCTTGCCAATGTATACCATTTGTGGGGAGTTTTCTAAACCCAAGTTTATTTCCTCTAAGTCCTCCATTTTAGTGTTAGACCTCTGAGATAGAAAACCATCATTTATTTTGAACATTCCTTCTAGTTCTACTAACCCTTTAGGTATGTGGTTGGATGGCAATTGCACTATCTCATTCCCCATGATGCATTCTTTTCCCTCAACACACTGTTGTATCTCATTGAGATCTATTTTCTGACCATCATATTGATCAAGGCCTTGAAGGAACCTAAGGATATCTAAGTCATCCTCAAAAACTTGCCAATTATATACATTATCAGGCACTGCAGGCCTAGATTTGACCTCTAACATAGACACACCAGTGAGGGTTATGTCTTCACTCTTAAGGGAAACATTTGCAAGAAAATATGCCATGATATTATTGGATCTTTCTACCCAAAGCAGATTGAAAGCATCAACAAACTCTAGTCTATCCCAAACAACATGTTTATACAGTTTCAACTTTTCATCTTTAGAAGCATACTGAGATCTCACTTGGGCTATAATTAACTGGGAATCACCATGAACTTTTAAAGATTTAATACCATGTTTTATGGCCACATCTAACCCTAGTATCAGAGCCTCATACTCGGTAGTGTTATTTGTACACTCAAAAGTTAACAAGAAAGAGTATTTAAATGTAATACCTGATGGGGAAATGAACACCACACCAGCTCCTGATCCTTCCTTGGAGCATCCACCATCAAAGAACATTTTCCAGAGTCCATCTTGCTGCAAAATTAACTCATCCACAATTGGATCTGTATTTTTTAACTGAGGTACTATTTCTTCAATCACAAAATTGCTCATGTCAATATCTACAAAATAATTTAGATCCTCCGGAGCAACCACTTCAATCATGACTGAAGAATGGGGCTCCCTGTACAAATTTACCTCAGTTCCATTTATTGGGATGGTAGCGTATGATAAATCTAGTTACAATTTTCCACCCACTGCTGCAGCCCATTGTCTTGATAATAACATGCCATAATGAGGTTTTGTATCAACAACCACATCCATTTTATATGTGGCTTCTGGGAATGCAGAAATTTTCACATCAATTCCAATCAATCTCCCTACAAGAGGTACTACCCTATTGTCCATGGCATAACACCTTCCACTGGATGTATCAACTTGCAACCCCAACTCCTTCATCACTTGATAAGGCATTACAGTTGTAGCGGCGCCAGAATCAATTATATACTTTTTCAGCAAAAAATTATTTACAAGCAAAGTAACATAGAAAGGATTCATAGAAGAGGGTTCCTGTGTCACAATAGTCTCAACACATACATCAGAGATGTCATTAATTGCAATTGGCTTGTCCAGGGATTTCCTTTCCTCTTGTAAAATAGGATTAGTTCTCTGCTCACCTATGAGAGCCAAGGCTGCTGCTTTGTGCTCTTCTATTTTCAACATTTCAAGCAGAGGGATGGAAACTTTCATTTGGGACAAGGCATGTCTCATATCAAAAGTAGGGGAGTCAGTACAAAAATCAGGGTGATCCTTTGACCTGCCAAATTTCTTTTTCACCTTATCAGCAATAATTTCTTGTTTCCCTTTCTTTTCAGCTTCAAACACTTCATCTTTACTATTTACAATATTGGGCTTTGGGGAGTCCTTATTCTGAGGATTACTTTTGACAAACACTGATCTAGGGACTCCTTGATCATTACCTACCTTTCTGTTCCTCAAATTGTATGAGGATTTTTCTTGTGTAATAGTAATCACAGTTAAACTCTTGATTTCTTCTTCACTTGGCTTTCTCCATTGTCTTTCATCTGACCCAGATTCTACCATGTGAGTCTTATAGTCATCATTATCAAACTCTTCCTGATCAGACTGAGTAAATATTTGTTGTTCATAGTCAGAGAAAATCTTCCTCTTATGATCAACATCAGGGCAAATAAATTCATCATCTAAGGACTCAAGATCCTCCATTAGTTTAGTAGTAAACATGTTAATAGTAGGCTTTTCAGATCCTTCATAATATCCTACATATGAATCACTTGCCTCTTCTCCCAAGGCCTGAGCAACAACACACTGGAATGGTGAGTGGGGCATATTACAATCCATAGACCAAGGGGTACTTTCCACATTATGTGCTATGTTTTTCTTCAAAGGGTCTAGTGTATCCCTTCCCTTTTGGGGTTCATTATTATTAGGAACAGGCCTCCCATATTTCCAGTTTGTTTTGTAAGGCATATCTCTCAGATTAGGGGCTTTGTCCTACCTTTGATAAGGCAGCCTTGTATCTTGAAAATTTCTACCACCTTTATCAAACCTTGCTGGGAAGTCTTTAGTGTTACTAGGTCCTTTTTCCATTCTATCCTCCTCTTTGGATGGCCTTGCAGGTTGTGGCCTAGTTTCTTTCCACAGTCTACCTTCATCCCTTTTGTACATTTGGCCAGATGCCTTTCGGTTACTCTCAATATTTATGGCCAACTTAAAAGCATCTCTAAGGGTATGGGGATTCTTGTCTCTCAAAAGGTAAGACATCTTACCATCCATAGAATTGAAATAAGTTGTCATGCAGACTGCATCATCTAGCCTCAATACTTGGAACAGTTTATACATAGCCTTTTGGAATCGGCCATTAAACTCTGACATGCTCTCATTGTAATGTTTCTTGATATTATTGAACTCATTGAGCATGTAGCTAGAGTTCACATGTTCTGCATATTGCTCTTTAAAGCATCTGACAAATTCTTCCCAAGATGCAATACTATTCTCAGGTAACCCCCTATACTAACCCTGACATCCTCAATCAATGATTGAACAAAGAACTTCATTATGACATCTTCATGTTCAATCTCATAATCATTTACCTTATCTGTAAAAAAATTCAGATGCTCTTCACAGGTAATAACATTATTCCCAGTAAATAATGGGATCTTCTTTTTGATTTCATTGGGGACAACATTAGGTTGGCCAGGAATACCATCAAAAAATAGAGGCCTATATCTATCCAAATGAGCTGGTCTTCTTTGGATATTTGGTTGATTCAAGGGGGTAGTTGCAACATTTTGACAAGGTATAGTTCCCACTATACCACTAGCTATAATGGGAACTTGATTAGGAACTGGTCCAGGTAAAGTTTGTCCAGGGTGAAAGGCTTGAGCATTTGGAAGTGAAGTATTGGGCTGACTGAATGGAGTTGTTCCTATGGTCATAGGGATAAAAGTACTAGAAGATGTGTTCATGTTAGCATGTAGGAAGGCAATCTTCCTCTTCATTTCATCACCAGCAGCCTCCAACTCAAGTTTCTCTAGTTGAATAGCCAATTCTTCCTTTTCTTTCCTAGCCTTCTCCAAGTCTATACTTGTTTGAGAATGTACATTAGGAAGAACCATAATTTTTTTGGGCTCATTAATATTTATACCCACCAATTTTTGTTTTCCCTTATCAGGGATTTCTTTGGGAGCAGTTATAATCTCCTTGTTTCTCTGGATTTTAGAGGGATTTAATTGCCTTAAGACATGCCCTGTTCCCTCAAATTCACCTTGTTTAGGTTTATTATCCTGAGCCTGCTTTCTCAAATCTTCCATATCACCAAATAAGTCCTTATTTAAACCTTGAACATCTTGGTTTAAATCACTAACTTGGGTCTCATTTTTCTTGCTTCGTTTGAGAAGTTCCTGCCTCTCTATGAGCAAATTACAGATTTGTTGTTCCCTTGCTTTCAACCTATTGGCAATCTCAGTCAATTGTTCACTCTCCTTTTTTCTTAAAGCAATCACCTCTTCTCTCAACTTCTTAGAATCACAGGAGGTGGTCTTAGTAGCAGAGGTTTCTTCTGGTTGTTATAGAGTTTCTCTCGCAGGGAAATAACCTGCTTCTGTGACCTCTGTGATTACTTCTTTCTGCATGTGCACACTTGGTGTAACCCTCTTGACATGTTTGGGATCATCAGAAGAGGATGAAGATTCATGAGGAAGTGGGACATGAGATCTTTCTTGAGAAGGGCCTTGGGAACTAGTAGTATGCTGACCTCTTCTAGACCATTGTTTCCTACTTGGTGTATGGAGCTCATCACCCATATTATCTTCTGGGTGATCCTTGTAATAAGACCTAGTGTACCTTGGTCGACTCATGGTACAGCATGACAATTTTAGCAAAGTTTACAACAATTAGCAACTGGTAGCATAGAGTTTAGAGTCACCACCCACTTTTACGGGGGAATGAAATTATTCTATACTGGTCTACAAATGCACAATAGACAGGATTTGCACTAACCTATTGCACACTATTCAGAAGATTCCCCAGTAGAGTCGCCAATTTTGTTAGTGCTCAAATCTATAGATTATCAAATACTACTATAATCCCAATGGACATAATCTAGCAAGATGCAAACACTAAGGTAATAAGGTTAGAAAACCTTCTTCACAACGAGTATGAATACTTAGGCGGGTGTACCTATTCCAATTCATGATTTTGATTGAGCTCTGAATTGTGAACTAGCTCCTTCACTATTCTATCCTCACTTCCAAGATCAAATCAATAAGATGAGATAACTCTAAGTATGGCCTATATTATCCTGATACACAATATTATGATGGAAATAATGAAAGCAACAACACGAAACAATGGCTTAAGGATATTCATCCTTCTTCTTTTTAGAGTTGAACTCAAGGAAGGTTAACCTCATTCAGTGCTTCTACAAAGCATTACAAAGCATATCTATGAACTTTTCATAGAATGATTCAGGTTTGCAATTGTACAAATAAAGTAAAATGAAACAGTTATTTAGATTTAGGGTGGCAAATCAGTGTAAATAGATCTGAAACCAATGCCTTATCCACTTAGGCGATAGAGTCAAACCCTACCTCTGCATATAACTATCAAAACTAATTTCCGAAAACTCAAATGACATGCCTAACATACCATCCTTTTAATTCATACTACTATCATCAAATTCGTACATGGATTAGTTGTTCCCAGAGATCTCCCCTAAGATTTTACTCTTTCCTTGAAAGAAACTTAAGCTTAACCCCTATATTCACCTCGTGAATAATGCATTTAAGAAAGCCTTGCAATTTAAATACATAAGAAAACTAACACACTCCATACACAAAGACAACAATATAGTAGTAACAGAGCTTCAATGTTTTGTATTAATGGTCAAAATGCATAGATACAGTATCTTCTCACTTTTTGAAAATAAGGTTTTGTATTCAGAACCTTTCTTACAGAGTATTTTCAACCACCTTTGAAATGAACAAAGACTTGCTACTTATACCGATCAACCATCTTAGAATCCTCGAAAGGATGCAACAAGCTTCAGATGGCTATTAAAAGATCTTGCACTAAAAAAAAGATTACAAATAGAGAAAGTTGTTTGCAACAACAGATTACAAATATCTATTTCCAACAATTTCGTAGGTGGCATCTTTGTCTAAAGATATTTCAGAGCAGTTGCTAAATTCTTTGCTTGAATGATGACCGCCATCCGGCTAATTTACATCATCCTCTATTTGAAACCGTTCTTCTTCCAATTCTGTATCAGGTTCCACCTCGCCTTTGTCAATAAAGAAAATCCACGCTTGCAACACCTGGCAAAATGTCAGGTACTTTCTTTCTTTCTGAGCACCGGTGTCTACTGATACTAACCAATGAGAAAACATTATCCATCTATCAAAGGTTTCACCGGAGAATCGCACTTGGTTTAATGCAAGATCAACAGCCTGTCACATGATCGCATAGGCTTCTAAGATCCCATGCGATTATACTACAGCCGTCCGATCTTCCCCTTACTGCTTTTCAAACTTTGGAGATTCCTCTGTTACCGGCCCCACTGTCCTTGGCAAATAAAAGGCTGCCACTTGTGAAATATTTGTCAGTGGTCCCACCTTGTTTCCACATCAAGCTTCATTATAAAATCAAGGGTTATTTCGCATGTTCACATGGCTTGGAAATATTCCATGCGAACACACGACCGCCGTTAGATCTTCTTTAAAGATTCACAGTTGGATGAAACTTGAAACATTAGAATACAAGGTAATTAGGTCATAGGAAATGTTATTTATATCACCAGGTTTCTAGACTTAGGAAGAGATATAACCCCCACGTGAAAAATAAATGCATGTGCTCTTTAATGGACCTAAGTGACTTAAAAAGTAACGCTCAAAAAGAAATGAAGAGATTGACTTAGGGTTTATTTTGAAAATGGCAAACATTTTGGGGTTTTTGACATGAATTCAAAATTCTTCATGGACAAGACCTAGGGTAAGGATTTTTGAAATAGGGCTATGACAATTTTTTGAAGAAATTCCAACACCTGTACCTAGGAAAACTTCATAGACCAGAGGACTAAACCAACGTTTGGACAAAAACCTCAAAAAATTAAGAATACTCCCAATACCCTCCACCAACAAATTAGTAGGCATAAACAAAAAAAGTGAGGGGAAACCAAAATTAAAAGGTTAAAATGATCAAATTGCTAATGCTTTTGATGCCTTTTACCAAAATACTTGCAACTTTGACAAATTTTTAGGATGAAATTTCAAGAAACCATGAAATTTAAGGATGAATTTATAGATCTTAGTTCTAGTGTGTTATACTCTAATAGGATGTCCTTGTTTGTTTCTTTTTTGCATGCAAAAAAGAAAAAAGAAAAAATTTGAGCATTTTTTTGAGACATAGCATGTACCTGCAATAGAAAAACTAGATAATTAATTAGTCACGTGCATAATCTAATAAAATACTACATTTTTTTTGACACAGTCTACGCGACATTTTAATAAGTGACCATGAGATTTAATTAACTATACATGTGATTTAATTGAATGCGAGCGTCACCTTTGCGGGCCTTAAGCAAAATCAATTAAAAAAAATGTGATATTTAATTAGTCTAAGTGATAAATCATTAAACAAACGCAGTAAACTGGTGAAATGAATGCGACAATTAAATTACTAGAAGAGACATCTAATGTTTCAAAAGAGTAAATGAAACTAGCAAAGGCAAAGCAAAGCTTCAAATCAAGTGCCAATACTTCAAAGATAAGCGATACTTACTACTTTGTAAGCGTGAATGAAATCATCAAAGGAAAAGCAAAGCTTAAAATTAAGCGATAGTGTTTTAAACATAAGCGATACTCCCTGTGTCATAGGCATGATTAAAATTTGTAAAGGCTAGAAGCTTTGTCAACTGAAGCATGATTGTCCAGCTTGCAGGCATGATTACAGAGCTTATAGGTGACAAAAAATTGATTGTAAGCGTAATTTAATCTTCTGTACGTGTGATTTCTCATGTTTCCTGCAAGCAATTCATGGAAAATAGAGAAAACAAACATGCAAATAATGATGAAAAATGATAGAATGAGGCTTAAAGCCCCACGGTGGGTGTCATTTGTGTGATGATATTATTCACCTTCATGAAATTAAGATCAAGTAGCAACAAATTAAGCTAAATACAAAGGAAATTTACTCTAAAATGCAACTACAATCTATAACATCTCATGGATCTCTAGAAAGAAGTGGTAAGTGAACTCTCAGCTACAAATCCTCACTAGTGACATCTCTAAAATGAGAATAATGCTGCTATGATGCTTCTAAATGCTTATTCTATGATGAATTCATGCTTAATCTAGCTCCATTGATAACAATGCAATGATAAAATGCTAAAATGATAAACTCTAAATGCTCAAATGCTTCAATTGCTCTTAGAAATGATCTTAATTGACTATAGTAACAATGCTTTTCAATTAAAATTCTAAGATGGAAATGCTCTCCAAAATGCCCCATACTTATAGTAATTTCCCAAGGGTAGGGGGTTGAGTGAGTTGATCATGGTTATGCTTGGGTAAGGTCAATTGGCTTTGCTTTGTCCATAAAAGGGGGGACAAGGAGGGGACAATCATTTAAATGGTTTCAAAAGGCTGGACCATTTCAACAAAACTAAGTGATTTGTGTCCATTTTGTCTCCAATTTGCTTTGTTGAAGGAAATTATGATTTATTAATTAATTAAAGTAATTAATTTTAGCCATGAAGGGTAAGAGGTTCATTTTGATTTTTGCTTTCAACAACTATGTCATTAATTAAATTTAATCAATTTCGTAGTGTTTTTCCCCTTTACAAGCTTTATTTAATCATTTAATCATTTAATTGACTTTTCCTTTGATTTGAATTGCCTTTGTTCCATTCATTGATTTTTCATGCTATTTTGATGATTTGATGCACCTTTTGATTGATTTAAGCCTTTGGCCAATTTTCCATGTCTACAGGAGACAACACGTAACCCAAGGAAAGATAAGACCAAAGAGAGAAAAAGAGAAAAAGAAAATATAATGACAACCTCAAAAGAGAAAATACAAAAAATAAGAAGCAGAAAAGAAACATAAAATGATAAACAAGAATATAGACCAAAATGTATACAATTAAATAAAAATCTAAGCGATAAGGAGATCTTCTTCCAACTATCCCTACTTCCTCTAGGACTGAACTAGGTCTATCCTTGACCTATCTTAGGGTTCTTTAGACCCTTCACATTGAGAGATTCTTCCTAATCTCCTCTACTATTCAAGATCTCACTACCAAGGTTTATAACTCAATCTTTTTCACAATACCCTTCATATGAATTCAACTACAGAATTCATCTCGTCATCCAAATACTTGATCCCATGTCACAAGTATGACAAAAGACTCAATTTGTAAATATTTTGGTTTCTTTTGAGGTGTTCCACCTTTTACTTCATTCTTTTGAAATATGATCTTGACAAACTAGACCAAAATCCTACTAGATCCTTGTAGGTCTCCCTATTAGGAATAGTCCCAAGAGATAACTGAGAGGGGGGGTGGGGGGGTGAATTAGTTATCTACTAGTTTCAATTCTTTATCCAAATAAGTATTCTTAAACTTTAAGAATAAATATAATGAAAGAACACTTGAACACAACACCAATATTTTGGTTACGGGAAAACCCAAATAGGTAAAAACCCCGGTGGGAATTAACACCCACTAATAAATTGCACTAATGTATAATGATCCTTGTTAGAAGATCTTACAACCCTATTAGGAGTTGACCTTTACAATGCAATAAGTACAATGACCTGGTCAAAGGTCAGACCCTATTAGGAGTCTTTTATGATTGACCCTGTTAGGGGCGAGGATGCACTGTTTGAGAGCTCATTGATCAAAGGGGTGAAGGTTGCAACCTTCTAAATAACAGATACACACTATATCTAGATCTTGGTGAATTGCTAGGTAGACCTACTATCTTGATCAGTTGTAATTAATAGAACACTCTATCTTCTTTGTCACATAGACCTCTTCTTGATGGCACAATACTTTGCACTCTCAGCTCTCCTCTAATATTTCATCTCCATGCCACACTACTAGTGATCATAAATGACCGGCTATAAGTATCTTTCCTCTAAATGATATAATCAAGTAAGCCTATTAGAACCACCTTGAAATTAGATTAGAGAAACAATAACACTCTTCAATAACATCTCTGTCGCCTCTACTAAGCATACAACACAAACTAGGACCTGTCCAAATTAATAAGTGTAGACACACGCTGCACACTGTCAGCTCTACCAAATTATCTGATACTTTCTCCTCAAGATGAATTACATCATGAACTCTTAACCAAACATACTTAACTCTTCACCAATCACTAATCTAAGCATGCATATCATAATTATAGGTGCAACTCCTGTACCAATATAATCTATGTCACCTCTTCTAGAGAAACATACGAAACTGCAACTAGTGAATAGTGACTGCATAACTTCACTTCTACTATACATCAAACTCTACATCCATGAATGTAATAACACTAACATGTCTCCATCACATATCCAAATGCACAAGGCTCCATGATAACTGTATGGACAATCACTCACAAAAGACCACCTGTAACCCTATCAAGAACACTACTGACAGAAGCTGCTACATAACTATTTGTACTAAATATTAACCTATTTGTCCATGATATCATGCTGATAACATGTACATGCTACATATACTAAAATCTTACTGCATGAGTCTTCCACGCATGCTGCTTACCATAGATTCTCATCAATGAAAAACATACAGTTAGCACTCGCTTGCTGGAAAATCTCCAACAATCTCCCCCTTTGGCATTGATGGCAACATATGGAATGAAAAACACTAAAAATTCAAATGAACAATTATTTTATAACATTCTCCATTTCCTCATCAAAACTCCCCCAAGGATGAATCCTCCATCTTCTACAATATTCTTCAACATTCTCCATTTCCTCAATTGAACTACTTCCATGACTAAATACTACTCCTCTTTGCTGCTATATATTAATCCTCCTTAATTTTGTATGTAATCCCCCTTTTAATACTATTTTCATGACTATATACTACTCCCCCTTTGACATCAATGGAAAAGGGCACCAAACATTTAAGCATTGGTACTACTCCTGAAGTAGAGTAGTCAACCATCCATCAATCAATGAGGACTGATGGTCTCTCCACTTTCTCTAATGAGAATCAGGGAAAGGAATTACTCCTAGCTTCTCCCTGAGATACTCAAAAGTATCATTAAATAAAGGTTTTGTGAATATATCTGCTAACTAATCTTTAGTATTCACATAGTCTAACTTGACTTCCTTCTCTGTCACTTTCTCTCTCAGGAAGTGATACTTAATCTCTATGTGTTTTGTCTTTGCATGCATCACATGATTCTTTGACATGTTTATAGTGCTAGTGTTATCATAATGAATAACAATAGGATAATCAATCTGAATTCCAAAATCCTTTATCATCTTCTTGATCCAAACAATTGTAGAACAATTCAAAGCTGTTGCAACATACTCTGCTTCTATTGTTGATTGAGAAATACAATTCTGCTTCTTGCTTGTCCAAGTGACAAGTCTATCACCAAGAAACACTGCTCCTCCTGATGTAATTTTTCTATCATCAACACATCCTACCCAATCTACATCTGTATATACATGAAGCTCAACATTCTCTAAGTTGGGATACCATAGACCATAATCTACAGTGCCCTACAGATATCTAAATACTCTCTTTACTGCCATGAGATGACTTTGTTTAGGCTCTATTGCAAATCTTCCAACAATACCAACTACATTGGAAATGTCTTGTCTTATTTTAGTAAGATATATGAGTTTACCAATCATAGACTTGTACAATGTTGTATCTACTGCTAGAGAATCATCTTCTTTTGTAAGCTTGCATCCTATTATCATAGGTGTACCCACTGGCCTACAATCAACCATCTTGAATCTCTTCAATATCTCTTTCACATACTTGGACTGATTAATGAAAATACATTTCTCTATCTGCTGCACATTTAATCCCAAAAATTATTTGATAAGTCAAATCATCCTCATCTCAAACTCACTCTCCATCTCCTTAGCAAATTTTGCACTGAGTTTGTCATTACCCCCAAAGATAATGTCATCAACAAATATAGCTACAAGTAGTAGTCCTTCAAATGTCTCTCTTATGAATAGATTACAATCAGTTGCTCCTTTTTTGAATCTATTTTTTGTTAGATATCCATCAAGTCTCTCATACCATGCTCTAGGGGCTTACTTAAGTCCATAGAGTGCTTTCTTCAGGGTATGCGCAGGATCATGGTATGCCAAAAAGTGGCGATATGAAAAAGAAGTCCTAATTGATAGACTCTTTGAAAAATGACTATAACTTTCAAACAATATAACATTTTTGAAATATGAAATATACATCACATTCTATGCTTCACCTAATACAACAATAACAAAAAATTATTTAAATTTGATGAATTTTAGACTAAGTTAAGGTGGTCAGACATGAGAGTTTTAATATTCAGGAAAATTTGTAGTAGAAAAATCATAATTAATTATTTACTTGGAAAAAAAATACAAAAAAATATACATCGTGCATCTGGATATGATTCTACTACATTTATCTAGAATCTTATTAAAAAATATTATTATTTGATTTTTTTTAATGTGGTTAGACATACACCTACTTGTTATCTTTCTAGCCCTGATTGATAGACTTATTGAAAAATAGCTATAAATTCAAAACTATATAACATTTTTGAAATCCAAAACATGTGTCACATTCTATGATTTTCCTACTATAAGAAAAATTAAAAAAGTTTTGAATTTGATAAAGTTTAGACTAAGTTAACATGGTCAGACATGTGAGTTTTTGTATTCTGGAAAATTTGTAGAAGAAAAATCATAATTAATTATTTACTTGGAAAAAAATTACAAAAATATGTGTCACATCCGGACATGAGTCTACTACTTAAATATAGAATCTTGTAAAAAAAATTATTATTTGATTCTGTTTAAGGTGGTCAGACATACACCTACTCCTTATTTGTTTCCTAAAATTTGTGTACTACTACATTAAAATTTGAAATTTTCAACATATAGAATAATTGTTTTTCAAAAAATGCCTAGTATCTTAGAAACTAAATTCAATTTTCTATAAATTCTCTTCTTACATATTTTATATATAATATTTATAACTTGTTCAAAATTTTATGTCAACTTGCCTAAACTTGATTTTCTAAATTTTCATTTCCACTTAAGGACCTAGTTTGGTATACCATGATCTTGCACACACCCTTCAATCTGCATACCATATCAGGTTTGTCTGATAAGGTGAATCCTTTTGGCTTCTCAATGTATACTTCTTCCTTTAGCTCTCCATTAAATAATGTTGACTTAACATCTATTTGATAAAACTTTGAAGTTTTTGAATGTTGCATAAGCTAGAAACAATTTAATGGCTTCTAATATGATCACTGGTGCAAATGTGTCTGAATAATCAATACCTTCTCTTTGCGCATATCCCTTACATACTAACCTTTCTTTATTTCTTACTATTGTACCATCTTTATTCATCTTGTTTTTGAATATCCACTTTGTTCCAATCACATTCTTATCACTAGGTCTTCAGACTAGTACCCAAGTATCATTCTTGATAATTTGATCTAGTTCTTCTTTCATAGCATCATGCCAATCTGAATCATTACATACATCTTCAACACTTAAAGGTTCAATCTGAGATACTAAACATACTGCCTCATTGCTTGCTGAACTCTTTGCTTTTGATCTTGTTGTGACTTTGCTGCTCTGATCTCCAATGATGTCATCCTTAGAGTGATATCTAGATGTAAACTTTGGAACTTTAGGTGATATTGTCTCATCTACCTTCTAAGTTTCTTCTTCACTTGTTTTAGGGTCATTGAATAATACATTAATACTATCAAACATCTCTTTAACAACTGTCTCACTAGTGGAAGGACTGGGTTCTTCTTCAATCACAGGTGCATAGTCATGATATCTTTGAACTTGAACCATGAACTTTTCATTAATCTTAACATGAGCACTTTCAATGATCTTCTTTAATCTCAAATTAAAACATCTATAAGCTTTTCTTTTATTAGAGTAACCAAGAAAAATACCTTCATCACTTCTTGCATCAAACTTTCCTATTGCTTCATCCCTCTTGATGTAGCACTTTCTTCCAAAGATTTTGAATTATTTCACTGTGGGAACATTACCAAACCATAGCTCATAAGGTGTCTTGTCCATGCTAGGCTTCAATTGTATTCTATTGATGGTATAGACTACTGTATTGATTGCATCTCTCCAATAGGTATGTGAAACTTTTCCTTCAATCATGATAGTGTGTGTTGTATCAAGGATGATCCTATTCCTTCTCTTTATAATCTCATTCTGCTGAGGGGTTCTAGGTGCACTCAACTGTCTCTTTATGCCATGTTCTTCACAGTACTCATAGAATCTATTAGAGGTGAATTCTCCTCCTCTATCTAATCTTAGACATTTTATCTTTAGTCCAGATTAATTCTCAACCTTAGCTTTGAATAATTTGAACTTCTCAAATGTTTCTGACTTATCTTTCAAGAATGCAACCCACATCATTTTAGAATAATCATCTACAAAAAAAATGAAATACCTTTCACCATAGTATGATCTTGTTTGAGTTGGTCCACATAGATCTTTATGAATGAGATCCAACTTGTTCTCTGCTAAATTATTCTTGCTTCTGAAAAAATTCCTCACATGCTTTCCCATCACACATTCCCTACAAATAGTATCAACTGGCTTTGCTAAGCTATGTAGATCTCTTATTCCCTTCACATTGCTTATCTTTACTACATTATCAAAATTGATATGACATAGTCTTTTATGCCATAGCCAACTGTCATCAACTTTAGCAACAAAACAACTTGCTTCTAAATTAAGATGAAAAACATTACCTTTAGTCTTTGAACTTGATGTAATCATAACACCATCCTCATTGTTAATGATGCACTTGTTTTCTTTGAACTCTAACTAATAACCTTTTTCAAATAATTTCCCAACACTAAGAAGGTTATGTTGTAGACCATCTACATAGAGAACATCATCATTGTTGTTCTTTCCATCCAATGTGATAGCTCCCCTACCAATGATAGGTTTAGGAGTGTTATCTCCAAATCTTACCATGCCACCATTGTATTTGTCTAGATGAACAAATCTATCTCTATCACCTATCATGTGATATGAACAACTGCTATCTATAATCCAATCTATCCTTATGTCTGGTTGTGAAATCAGTGCTAGCTCTTGTTCCTTTTTCTCATCTTCATGATCCATGTCATCATATATCTTCTCCATAATAGAAATGAATCCAATTTCATCTTTAGTTGAATCATCATCTGATACTCCATCTCTAGCATAGTAAAATTCCTTTGTATACTTAGGTTTGTACTTCTTAACTCTTGTGGGACACTTAGATGTAAAGTGACCAATCTTATTACATGAAAAGCATATGAATGGTAATTGACCTTCATATTTTCCTTTTCCTTTGTTTTCTCTTTTAACAATCATAGCAATGACATCATCTAGAGCTTTCTCATCATCATCATCATCAAAATTACTAGAGGAATTTAAGGATTTCTTACCATGGACTGAAGCTTTGAAGGCTGTCTCACTTTTAGGCTCTATCTTTAGTATTGAAATCTCAAAAGCTGAAATTTTTTTGATCAAGGTCTCTCTCTTGAAATTTGTTGTAAGCTGAATGATCTCATCAAGGATGTTGATCTTGTTTTCATACTCTTTTGTAAGATTAGTCATCAACTTATCCATAATGTCTTCCTCTGAGTTCTCTCCATCATTGTTTCTAATTCCAGCAACTGCTTCATTAATCCTTTGGTTGTAAGCTCTGATGTCTTCTTCAGGTAGCATCTCTAAAGCATTGTATCTTTTCTTCCATGTCTTTCTATGTGCATTCTTTTCTTGTGTATCTCCTTCAAACATGTCTTCTAGGTGTTTCCATATCTTGTAAGTTGTGTCTACTTTCTTTATTTATGAAAACTCACTATCAGATAAGGCACTGATAAGGGCTTCTTTGGCTATTGCATTCTAATGGAAAAAATCCTTCTACTTGCTAGTAGCATCTTCCTTTGCAAGATCTTCTAGAGAGGGGATCTTGACTTCTTTGATAGCCACTTCAAAAAGATCAAAAGTAATGCACTATAAATCTGACACCATTTTGTTCTTCCAATCAGGATAGTTCTCTCCATCAAACTCAGGACTGTCTTTTCTAAAGAATGCCATCTGATCAACCTCAAGCTATTAAACTTTCTCTCTGAGGGACTTGGCTCTTGTGCCAATTGTTAGGAATAGTCCCAAGAGATAACTGAGAGGGGGGGAGGGGGATGAATCAGTTATGTGCTAGTTTCAATTCTTTATGCAATTAAGTATATGTAAACTTTAAGTATAAATATAATGAAAGAACACTTGAACACAACATGAATATTTTAGTTACGGGGAAACACAAATAGGTAAAAAACCCAATGGGAATTAACACCCACTAATAAATTGCACTAGTGTATAATGATCCTTGTTAGAAGATCTTACAACACTGTTCAAATTTGATCTTTACAATGCAATAAGTATAGTGACCTGGTCAAAGGTCGGACCCTGTTAGGGGCGAGGACGCATTGTTCAAGAGCTCACTGCTCTAAGGGGTGAAGGTTGCAACCTTCTGAATAACAAATACACACTATATCTGGATCTTGGTGAACTGCTAGGAAGATTTGTTTTCTTGATCAGTTCCAATGAATAGGACACTCTATATTCTTTGTCACATAGACCTCTTCTTGATGGCACAATACTTTGCACTCTCAGCTCTCTCTAATCTTTCATCTCCATGCCACACTACTAGCGATCACAAATGTCTGACTATAAGTATCTTTCCTCTAAATGATATAATCAAGTCGACCTATTAGAACCACCTTGAAATTATATTAGAGAAACAATAAAACTCTCCAATAACATCTCTGTCGGCTCTACTAAGCAGGGAACACAAAAAAGGACCTATCCAAATTAATAAGTGTAGACGCATGCTGCACACTGTCGGCTCTACCAAATTATCTGATACTTCTCCTCAAGCTGAATTACATCATGCACTATTAACCAAACATTCTTAACTCTTCTCCAGTCACTAATCTAAGCATGCATACCATAATTATAGGCACAACTCCTATACCAATATAATCTCTATCAACTCTTCTGGATAAACATAGGAAACTGCAATTGGTGAATAGTGACTATATAACTTCACTTCTACTGCACATCAAACTCTACATCCATGAATGTAACAACACTAACATGTCTTCATCACATATCCAAATTTCCAAGGCTCCATTATAACTATATGGACAATCACTCATGGAACACTGCCTGTAACCCTATCAGGAACACTGCTAACACAAGCTGCTACATAACTATTTGTACTCAATAATTGATGAAGGGTGCTCCCCTTAATACCACAAACACATAACAAATATAGAGAAACAACAACAATATGCAAGAATAGAAAATTGGCTTCTTATTATCTCCACAAATGTGGAATTACAAAATTTCAGAATTACAATATGCAAAGCCACATGGGCATTCCCTTACAATATTCTATAGGACAAAGCCTCGAATCAATACCCAAATCTACTACCCATAACTATCTCAAACTACCTATGAAAATACTACATACCTTTCTTATATAGGCAATTTCCATCACCCGAGAAGGTTCTAGAAATTTAGCCCTTTAGGCCGACTAAACATAAAATTATTTACTTTTCACAATTATTACAATAGGGTTGGCTCAAAAGAAATACAAAATATGATTTTTGGTAACCCAAATTTTGGAGGCCATAACTTTTTAACTGTAACTCCATTTTTCTATTGTAACCACTTTTCAAAAACACCATGATGAGATCTACAGTGCCTAACACATGCTAGCACTAGTCAGCTGGGGGTTGATCATTAACTTCCTAAAATTTTAGACATTAACTTCCTAAAATCTTTTATAATATCTAAAGATTGATTATCTCATAAAGAGTTAAAATCAATCATTATTGATATTATAAAAATTAGTTAAAAACTTCAAAACATTAAAGTCCATGTTATGCAACTCATAGGCCAAATTTCTTTATCAACTGATTAAAAATTGAACCAAGATTAATGCAAGAAAATGATGACCTCATTTTTCCAAGGCACAAATTAAAAAGATCCACAATACTACAAACCAAATCACAATGTTCTTCTTAATCTCCAAATTATTCTCCTTGTAACCAACAATGTCCTTTACCTATAAATCAAAATATTAAGATACGTACTATGACATATGCATGCTATCTGGAATGGGCATCATATTAGATAAAATATGTATTTTAGGGTTAGCCCACAAAAGTGGTTTCCAATTTTTCCAACTAAGGAATTTGGCAATGTCCAAAAAAATTCATTTTTACCTCATTCAAATGAATAAGTGTATTCACATGAAGGCCCTATGGGCCTTCATTTGAACACACTATGCCAAGGGGTCAGCTTGAACACCCCCCCTTCATACCAAGCCCCTTATGCAAGGGATTCATACAAAGGGGGGTGTTTCAATGAACCCCCCTTGGGATTGACTTTTTTATAAAATTGAGAGACGAGAAGTCATTTGCACCTTGAAAAAAATCCTGAAAGGGGTTCGAATAAACCCCTGAGGGAGTTTGAACGAGCCACCCTTGAAAAAAAATGGTATTGCCAAAATGGCCATGTTTTTCTGGGGGGTCTTTAATTGAACCCCCCTTCGCACAAAGGTGTTTGACCCACTTTGAATGAAGTGGTGTTCATTCGAAGGAGTCAAAAAAGAACTTTTTGGCTAAGGGAAGCTAAATTTTCTTTTAAAAATCCCTTTCAAGGTCTCAATTAATGGAAAAACAAGAAAATATTCTAAAGAAAAAAATGCTACATTGTGCTACTCTAAACAAGTTTTCCAATGACTATAATTTTAATATATATTGTGTTCATTGTGACTTTATAATTTTAATTTAATTAAATAGAAGTTGTTTGACCCTTTCACAACCTCTCTTATCGATGTTTCAGGAAAATTAGTAAATTAGGGAAAATTATGATAAATATGTATTCCATTGGCATTTGTGTTACCTTTATTAAAAAAAAAATCAATTTTGATGTATACAAATCAAGTTACAACCAATCAAAGAAACCTATGTCTAAATTACAGTTAATTTCACTTCATAACTCAATAAACTATAAAATTTTGAACCAAATTGAATGAAACAAATTACATCCTCTAGATATTGATGTTACAAATGTAACCTTGAAATAATTACATCATTATCATTTTTCAAAAATAAGTTCTGTTGAAACAAGTAACTCACTCTTTAAAAATATTGATTTTTCATATAAACCACTTTCCGAAGGAGAAGGAAAAATGAACACAAATCAATTTAATTTTTTTTAATAAAAATATGGTTAGAAACTAGAAATAAAATGATAAAAATCACTAACTTATATCATCTTCAAAATTTTAATGATTTTTTAGTAATATGCATTCAAAAGTGAATTTTTTTTTTTCAGAATATTTGCTTCAGTGTCAA
The DNA here is from genome assembly GCA_027943335.1 of Chamaecyparis obtusa. NCBI lineage: Eukaryota > Viridiplantae > Streptophyta > Pinopsida > Cupressales > Cupressaceae > Chamaecyparis > Chamaecyparis obtusa. The sequence goes on along the minus strand of BSBK01000008.1, from coordinate 1,031,637 downwards.
AGTTGGCCAAAAGTGAGAACCACTTTTGTCATCTAACCCTTTACATTCATACCACGACTAATCTTAATAGAGGTTTAATAGGTATAGAAAGATCGTGAAATTTTACTTGCATTCATTGTGAGCCCAATACTTGCAACTAATTAACTTGAATTTTTCATAGTAAAGTTACATATATGCAATTATATTATAAACAACCTACTACTTTCTCAAATATATGTTGTTGTATAAACACCAAAAATCGTAGTGACAAGACTGATTAAACAAAACATATGGGTGAAGAAAAAGAAAATCACACTGTCCACATACTTTTATATGTCATTTAGGGAAAAGAAAAAGATATAATTAAATGAGACTAAACTAGAGCATAGAAATTCACATACAAAACTCAAAACAAAAATGTCAATAAAATAATTGATGTTTCCATTTTTTATGGTTTGTAGATTTGTTGGAGTGTTTTGTTGGGTTGTTTTGAAATTTTCTATCAAATGACCTTATAAATTGATAATTCTAAATTGCATATCATAATGAGGAAAGTTTCCAACTAATTCTAAAAAGAAAAAATAAGGTAATTTACTATTTTTCATTGTCGAAAAAGGAAAATTATCTATTATGTGGGAAGAGGGCTGACAACTATCTGACAGGAAAATAAACTTTCAAGGAGCAAAACTCCCACAAATAGCCTAGCGGCTAAAAAATGTAAACAATAAGGAAATAAATAAAATAAAATTTAGGCAAAACCAATGGAGATAAATAAGAAAATATGAATAAAAACACAACAAAAAATCACAGTGTAAAGAAAAATATACAAATAAACTAGAAAGAAGAAAAACCACAAATAAAAATACGAAACAAAAATCGCGGAAACTAAAAATAAAATAAAAAGACCTTTATTATAAAAGTAAAACATAAAAGATAATAATTTAATAAGGGAAAAAAAGAACGCCTAGAAAGATAAATAAATAAACAAAAATCTAACATCAAAAAATATTAAAATACAATAATAAATGAAGAAAATAAGGCAAAAAAAAAAGCAAAACGAAAAACAAACAACCAAAAAAGAAAAAAAAGGAAAAAGAGACAAACATACTAACATAACAAAAAATAAACTAAAGACAGAAAGTAGATCTCAAAGAAAGAAAAATACTAAACAAAAATAAATCAAAAAGGAAAGAGAAGAAGAATGACAAAAAAAATAACAAAAAAAAAAGAATATTTTACAAATTTTAATTTTTTGTCATTCTTCTTATCTTTTCTTTTAGTTTAGTCTTTTTCTTTCTTTGGGTTTCACCTCTTCTTTTGTCTTTTGTTTAGTTTTTGTTTTGTGTTAGTATGTTTGTTCTTTTGTTGTTTTTTATTTTTATAATTTTTTTGTTTTTAATTTTTTCATTTCTTATTATATTTTTATATCTTTTGGTGTTAGATTTTTGTTTCTTTATTTATCATTTTAGGATTTTTTATTTTCTTCCTTTATTATGCAGGAGCATCTCGGGTCGTTGGCAATCATGTGTCACCAAAAACATGTTTTTGTTTTCTCTGTGCTGCTTGGTTCCTACTTTGACCGAGTTGTTTCGATGTTTCTCAGTTTCCTTTGTTTACCGATGTTGGTAGGTTATCTCTTTGGTGCTTGATGAATTTCCCTGGCGCTTGGTGATGCTTGTCTGGCGCTCAGTTATCCTTTCTTACCAAGTTTATTTTGGATTTCTGTTGAGGCCGACTCTTGCAATTAATTTTGGTAGTAGATTTAATGATGGTATATAGCATTGGGAAACATGTGGACCTAGATTTGTTTGTTCCTTCTATTGATGGTGGATTTGAAGGCCGGCTTGTTTAGTAGCCTCTTATATAAATATAGTTGTTTGGTTAGAGTTTTGGGAGGCATATTTTAGTTAGAAGATACAAGAGAGAAGATTAGATATTATTGGAAGATCCTCGCATGTTAGAGGAATTATGTACTTGATTGTAATATCTGGCCTAAACTGGGAAGGCCTTACAACCTCCCATGTATGAATCAAATTGAAATTAATATATGAATTGTATCTGCATTCTCTATCTCACTTGTGTGTTTGTTGCTTCCACGTTTTGTTCCACAAGGTGGATCTAGTTTGGGTGAGCCTTTGGCCCCTCTCCCTATCCTCCCTTGCGTCAGGTGGTATCAGAGCAAGGTTAGATCTAGATCTGGGTTTGCGAATCTAGGTTTGAGGGTTCCTTCTTGTCAAAACCTACTTGATTTGTTGTGGGGTAACAGATTGTGATCTAGCATGCAATTACAGAGGGTTTCAAGATGGTTCATGGGAGGTGAGATGCGGATCCAGGATTGGCAGACATATTGATACAACTTGATGTTAGATTAGAAGCTATTGAAACAACCTAGAGAACAGGAAGACATCTTGAAGATGTTAGTGATGATGAAATTGAGGAAGAACAAGTTGATGTAGAACTTGCACCAATGATGGATCAATGTGAGGAAATATTTTTTAAGGCTTTGATAAATCTGAAGTCTACACCACACTTCAATCCTCCTGATTATAGTGGAAAATTGGATTCTAATGAATTGGTGGACCGGATCACCGAGATGGAAAAGTATGTTGCATATGAAAATGTACTTGAGGAAAAGAATGTGAAAATTGCAAGCACAAAGTTGAAAAGTCATGCCTCCTTGTGGTGGGAACATATGTAGTTGGACAGAAAGACGAAAGGCAAAGACAAAATTAAGACATGGAATAAAATGGTGAATAAATTGAGAGGACTTGTGTATATATAGCGATGATGTTGGGTTTTCTTCCTGATTCTTTCCCGATTGAGCTCTTTTTGAATCAATTTTTATAAATATATAAAATATACAGTGGCACCCCCACTTTTGATTAACAAAAAAAAAAAAAGAAGAAAGGAAAGTTCTTAACTTGTGATTATCAAATTAACCTAGTTAGGTGAATGCAAAGTTTGAGGCAGAAAAATAGCTCGGTAAAAGAATATAATGAGGAATTATATTGATTAGATGTGATATTAGGACATGATGAAGATGATGTGGAAAGAATTTCTAGGTACCTGAATGGTTTGAGAGTTTCGATCCAAGAAGAAATCAATTTGGTCAAATTGGAGAACATTGAAGAGGCTTATCAATTTGCATTGAAAGTTGAGGAGAAACTGAACAAAAGACACAAGAAAAGGCAAAGAGGTAGAGGTGGTAGATTTCCTAGAGGAATAGGTAGATCTTATGGTGAAAATAGTAGATCTGAACTTGAAAAGACAAATCTGGATAAAGGCAAGACCGATTGGAAAGGTGAAAGTTCATCTAGAGGCAGATGCAGTAACTACCAAGGTGGTTATAACAGAGGTGGTTTCTGAGGAACTTCTTAAAATTGTGAAGAAGAATGACATAGATCAGTTGAGTGTACACATGCAAGTAAGAAGGTCGGTAGCGGTAGAAATGCTTTGGTGCAAGAAGAGTCGTCGAATAAACCTGAGAAGGAAAATAACTTGATGGTAAGGAGAGCACTTTGGAGTGAAATTAATAAGGAAGATCTAGTAACGAAAAGTTTGTTCAAGACAAGATGTAGAGTCTCTAATGAAGTTTGGAAGGTAATCATTGAAAGTGGTAGCTCAGAGAATCTGGCATCTGAGTAAATAGTTACAAAGTTGCAGTTGAAAAGCTTGGAACATCTGAAGCCCTATCAGATTTCATGGATCAAAGATGAGCATACATTCTTGGTAAGTGAACGATGCTATGTGAATTTGAAAATTGGAAAGTACTATGATAAGGTGTTATGTTATATCATGCCTATGGATTTTTGTCATATTTTGTTGGGTAGACCCTGGCAATATGATAGACATGCTATATATGATGGGAGATTGCAGAAATATACTATTTGGGCTGATGGAAGAAGACAAATCTTGTTAACTTTGGTTGAATCTACTTGTTAGTAATGATTTCACATCTTTGAAAGTTTTCTTGATGGAAGGAAGAAATTTTGTTAAAGATTTGAAGAATAATCATGTATGTTTTGTTGTGATTCCTAACAAACTAAGTAAGAAAACAGAGGATAGTATCCCTGAGGATATTGATAAGTTACTCACTGAGTACACTAAAATTATTTCTAATAATGTACCTGATGGTTTTACATCAAAGAGAAGCATTGATCATTGCATGGATATAATCCCTAGAGCTAGTTTACCCAATAAGGAACCACATTGGTTGACACCTACTGAGAATCAAGAATTGAACTGACAGATTCAAGAATTATTGCAAAAAGGTTTGATCATAGAAAGTTTCAGTCCTTGTGTATTACTTGTTTTATTTGCACCTAAAAAGAATGGAGAATGATGAATGTGTACTGATTCCAAAGAAATCAACAAGATAACAATGAAATATAGGTTTCCTATATCAACAAGATAACAATGAAATATAGGTTTCCTATAACGAGAATGGATGACATAATGGATAGTTTGACTAGAGAAAAGTATTTTACCAAAATTGATTTGAAAAGTGGGTATCATCATATCAGAATCAGAGGTGATGATGGAAGACTTCTTTCAAGATAAAAGAAGGTTTTTATGAGTGGTTGGTTATGCCTTTTGGTTTAACTAAAGCATCGAGTACTTTTATGAGGTTGATGAATGAAATTTTGAAGAAATTCTTGGGTAAGTTTGTGATTGTATAGCTAGATGATATTTTGATATTCAGTAAGACCAGAGAAGAACATATGTTGCATGTTAAACAAGTCTTGCAAAGGTTGAAAGAAGAAAAGTTGCTAATAAATCTGAAATAGTGTTCATTCGTGAATGAGGAGATTGTGTATTTCAGGTTTGTGATTTCATCTGATGGTTTGAAGATGGATTATGAAAAGGTTGAAGCTATTTTGAATTGGCCTACACCTGAGAATGCTAGTGAGGTAAGATCATTTCATGGTTTGGCAAGTTTTTATAGAAAGTTTATTAAGAATTTTAGTTCAATTTGTAATTCTATGACTGAGACAATGAGAGGAGATAAAAGAGAATTCAAGTGGACACATAAAGCTGATAAAAGACTCTAAAGTAGAAGGTTGTTGAATTTCCTATTTTGGCATTGCCTGATTTCAATAAGGTATTTCAAGTTGAATGTGATGCAAGTGGAAGTGCAATAGGAGCTGTGTTGAGTCAAGAAGGTAAACCTGTTGCTTTCTTTAGTCAAAAGTTGAATGATGCAAGAAGGAAATACTCTCTGTATGATCAAAAATTCTATTTTATTGTTCAAGCATTGAAGAAATGGATACTTTATTTGATACCGAGTGAATTTGTGTTGTATACCAATCATAAGGCTTTATAGTATTTGGGTAGTTAGAACAAGTTGAATCAGAGACATATGAAATGGGTTGAATATTTGCAGAGTTATATATTTATGATAAAGCATAAGAGTGGAGTCACTAACTGAGTTGTTGATGCATTGAGTAGAAGGAGATCTTTGATGACCGAGATGAAAATTGAAGTTCTTGGCTTTGATGACATGAGAGATTCTTATAAATTTGATGCTGATTTTTCTGAGTCATGGAGAATGTGCAGATCACCTATTCAAGATCAACCAAGTACTAAATCAGAAGAATATTTCATTCAATAAGGTATGTTATTTAATGGTATTTAGTTGTGTATACTAAGAGGACCAATGAGAAGTAATCTAATAAAGGAGAAACATAGTAGTGGTTTGCCTAGACATTTTGGTGTTGATAAGACATTGAATTTTCTTAAGGAGAAATACTTTTGACCACTATTGTATAAAGATGTTCATAAATTTATGAAAAGTTGTGGAATTTGTCAAGTTACAAAAGGAGTAAGTCAGAATACTGGATTGTATACACCGATTTCTATTCCTGAGAAACCTTGGATAGACATCAATAAGGATTTTGTTCTTGGCTTACCAAAGACAGTAAGAGGTAATGATTCTATATTTTTTGTTGTGGATAGATTTTCTAAGATTGCACATTTTATACCTTCTAGAAAGACATCAAATGCAGTACATATAGAAGATCTTTTCTTTAAGGAAATTGTTAGATTGCATGGATTACCGAGTATCATCTCTGACCAAGATAGTAAGTTTGTTGGATACTTTTGGAAGACCCTTTGGATAAAGTTTGGTACCGAGTTGAAATATAGTTCTACATTTCACCCACAGACCGATGGACAAACAAAAGTTGTAAACAGAAGCTTGGGAAATCTTTTGAGATGTTTAGTTGGAGACACACCATGTAATTGGGATTCTATGTTGGCACAAGCAAAGTTTTCATACAATAATTCAGTGAATAGGAGTATTGGGAAAACACCTTTGAGATTGTAAATGGCATACAACCAAGAGGCATATCAGATTTGAGGGATATTGTTGATGAAAGAAAAATAAGTGCTAAAGGATTAAAGTTTGTTGAGTACATGAAGACATTGTATGAAGATTTGAAACATAAGTTGGAGAAAATTAATAAAAAATACAAAGACAAAGCTGATAGATCAAGAAGACATAAGACTTTTGCAGTCGGTGATGAAGTGATGGTTCATTTGAAGAAAGGCAGATTTCCTATTGGAACATATGGGAAGCTGAAAATGAAGAAGTTTGGACCTTGCAAGATTCTGAAGAAATTTGACAGTGGCATTGCTTATGAGATTGAGTTACTTGATGACATGGATATATCACCTATTTTCAATATTGCTGATTTGTATGAGTATCATGAGCCGGATGAAGAAATGATAGTACCGAACGATTATCCTAAGAAACCATCAAAAGAATTGATCAGACTTTGGAGCAAAGAATTGGTAGAAATACAAGAGGAAAAAAATATATGGAATATCTAGTAAAGTTGAAGAATAGACCGATTGAAGGCACTTCATCGATTCCACAATTTGAGTTGGATGCATCTCATATTGTACTTGTTTCATGATTTGGAGAATCGTTTCAAATAACCATAGGTGTCTGATGCAAGAGCATCTCGGGTCCTTGGCAATCCTGTGTTACCAAAAACATGTTTGTGTTTTCTTTGTGTTGCTCGGTTCCTTCTTTGACCGAGTTGGTTCAGTATTTATCAATTTTCTTTGTTTACCGGTGTTGGTCGGTTAACTCTCTAGCTCCCAATGAATTTCCCTGTTGCTCGATGATGCTTGTCTAGTGCTCAGTTATCCTTGCGTACCGAGTTGCTTATTTTGGATTTATGTTGAGGCCGACTCTTGCAATTAATTTTGGTCATGGATTTAATGATGGTATCTATCATTGGGAAGCATGTGGACCTAGACCTGGTTGTTCCTTCTATTGATGGTGGATCCGAAGGACAACTTTTTGAATAGCCTCTTGTATAAATATAGTTGTTTGGTTAGATTTTTGGGAGGCAGTTTTTAGTTAGAAGATAGAAGCAAGAAGTTTAGAGATTATTGGCAGATCGTTGTATTGTGGAGGACTTATGTACTTGATTGTAATATCTGGCCTAAAGCAGGAAGGCCTTATAGCCCAGCATGTATGAATCAAATTGATATTAATATATGAATTGTATCTGCATTCTCTTTCTCACTTGTGTGTTTGTTGCTTTCGTATGTTGTTCCACAAGGTGGATCTAGTTAGGGCGAGCCTTTGGCGCCTCTACCTATCCTCCCCTGTGTCAATTTTTTACTTTATTAATTTATTGTAACTTATGTTTTACTTTTATACTTAGGTCTTTTTACTTTTGTTTTAAGTTTGCCCAATTTTTGTTTTGTATTTTTATTCATGATTTTTACTCTCTTTGATTTATTTGGGTATTTTTCTATGCACTGTGATTTTCTGTTGGGTTTTGCTTTCATATTTTCTTATTTATCTTCATTTGTTTTTCTTGAGCTTCATTGTAGTTATTTACTTATTGTTTTCATTTTTATTTTTATCGTTTGTGTTTTTATTTATTTGTATTTGTTTTGGTTTATGTTCTTGTTTGTGATTGTATGTTTCATTTTTGGTTTTTGTCTTTCATATTTTCTCTTTGTGAGTACTCATTATATTTTTTCTCTTTTTCTCTTTTCCTCTATATGGTCTTGTCTTTTCTTGGGTTTCATGTGGTCTCCCTCTACTTCCTTTCCTTCTTCCTTTTTATTGAGTTCTTAGTCTACATTCTAACATCTTTTATTTTTCTTATGTTCTTTTTTGCATCCCGATGATAGATCACATAATGTGATCTGAAACATTGATGATAAAAATTTATACACAATTGAACCCAAAGAATTGTATAGGAAAGATAATTTATTTTCAATGGCAAGAAGAAAAAAATAACCACTAGATTAGAGTTGGGAAATGTTAAAAGAAAAATTATATAAAGTATAGTGGAAACTACAAGTGGAGAAATAGTCTCTCCTTATTAGATTTCTTTGGTCGCGAGCATGTAGCTCTTTATTCTCCTTTTCTTATCTATTTACTAAATCAATGAAAAATGTATTAAGTGAGAATCTCTCTCTCTCTCTCTCTCTCTCTCTCTCTCTCTCTCTCTCTCTCAATGAAGGAATAACTATGAATAAATAAGTATTTCCTTGCTTAGGAACAATAGTATGATAATATAACAGTGAAAGAAATTTTGTGTATATGTATTTCTTGTATAGAAAATGAAGGAAGGATTATGAGTAAATAATTCTATTGTTATTTAGGAACACAAATATTTTAATTTATGAGTGAAAGAAACATTTTATATCTCTTTCTTGAAAAGAAAATGAGAGAAGATTTAAGTGTAATAAGACCATTCTTGTTCTTGCATAGATATAGAAAAAAACATAAACTTTGATAGTGGGACAAAATATATTACCATTTCCTTGAAAAAGGAATTTAAATTAAGTGAATGCATGACTATCTTTGTATAGAAACAAAAAAGTTGTCATTAGATAGTTGTGATTTTGAGCATGTAACGAAGATAAAATTAGGATTTTACAATTTAGGTTTTTAATAGGGATCTATAGGCAAGGATGTAAATGATTAGGTACATGAGCGAAGTACCAATCATTTTCACTCTTGAATATAAAATCCTATGAGTCACTAGTAGTGTGCATACAGTGAGAAAACAATAGAAGTGTGAATTCCCAATTTGAGAGAAGCTTGGAACATCAGTCCTCTTTTTTATGAATGATTTGTGGTCAAGCACAAAGCATTGAAGCTTGGTCAATAATTTCAAAAATTATTCATTTTTTTAATACTTGGATGAGGATCTTTGTTGCAGAAACACGAGAGGGATAAAGATCCTTGATAATAATCATTTGAGTAGCTAGTTGTTGCATTGACCATCTATGTGCATACAAACTTGAGGGAAACCCTATTCTGAATGTGATAACACACCTATAGTGTCTGTATACTTCTTCTTGTCAACCATTTTTTTAAGATTTAAACTTTACAGTTTGAGGTGATCAAGTTGAGTAGGTTGGTTTAGCATATGAAAATATTTAAAACTTGAGTAGTTAATACATTAGCCAAGGTGGGCCAAATCTCTAATTGCACATAGTTATTTTATAGTGTCTAGATACATAGATCAGTTAATTGGTCATATATAGTTAATAAGTTTATATACTTGGTGTGGTTGACTAGAACCTGTATAGAATAAAATACTAGGCTTAGATGGTATTAAGACCAATTCTCATGTTTATACCCGTTGCAAAGGGTGAGACCACTTCTATTACAAAGGTGTGGGGAACCACTAGGTCTATGGTTGGATTTAAAATACAAAGTGATGCTCCCCTTGTTGCAAATTCATGCCGAGGCTTGCAAACTATTCAAACTTCTAGATTACTCAGTAAAATCTATACTTTTTCTCTCTTTCCTTAGCCTATTTAAAAATTCTTCAATGTTATTGATGACTTACTATAAATTTATAGATAGGCACTAAGATGATGAGTTTGTAGTTGCTAATCTTTCATATAATATCAATTCTTCTTTTCATTTATGGTTTAAGAAATGTTGGAGAGGCAAACAAATTTCATCTATATTATTCTACATATATTTACATATTAAATGTCTTGTTACAACATTTTATAAAATTTGTAGGTTTGAGGATGAAATTATAACAACTTAATGCATTTAAATACAAATACATAATGAAAAATATTACGAAAATGTTTAGGCAATTTATAAAATATAGTAAAATGAGCAGAGTTGTACATATTTGAATTTAAATTTTAGGATTTTGAAGGGTCCAATGCACATATGCGGGACCAATGTGACAACCGAAAGATAGTCTCAAATTGTTTTTAAAAAAAGTATTACTATGTATGTATAGAATAAATTTTCATATATGTAGGGTGCAATAAAAGCCAAAAAGATGATAGAATGTGTAAAATATTATAATATTTAATTAGATATGTAATGATGTAAATGAATGAGAGTAAGAAAAGGTTTTAGAATAAGCTTAATTTTCTAGAAGATTGTACCACTTATCTTTATGCGATTCTAAATAATTTTTTAAGACTACTTTTTTCTTTTTTTTAAAAGAAAAATGAAGACTATTTTGTTGATTGTAATTATTTTCTAGATTAAACCATGTAAGATTTTTTTCATCCATGTTTGGGATCACACATTATCAACCATCATCAGGGTGAAATAAAATAACTAAAGGAGAGAACATCTTATGCCAATGATGGTTCATGGAGTGTGACCCAAAAAGTTGATGCAAAAATTGTTACACAATTTAGGTCAAAAAGAAATTACAATCATCAAGAGTATAAACCCAAAGCAGGAACTTTTTCTTGGGAATCTATTCAAGATAATATTTTGACAGCCAAATGGTTCAAGAAGCTAGGATTTCAAGGTCCTTCAATATGTATGTTATTTGAAGATGAGGAAGAATCAATAGACTATATTTTTCTCCACTACCTCTATACATTGAAAGGATGGAATTGGTTTTTTTGGTTTGATAGGCTCGTATTTGTCCATACCAAAAGATATAATGTCATTGTTTAAAGAATGGCAAAAACTATTCTTTGGTAGTATTTTTTCTAGACTCTAGATATTGTCAACTTCTCTATTGATTTGGGAATTATAGAAAGAAAGAAATAGTATAATTTTCCAAGGGAGAAGAATGGATTGGAAAAAGTGGATTAATAAATTAGAAGAAAATATAATAGTATTTGTCAATTCAAGGGTCAAGAATAATAAAAGTAATCACATAAAGCACATGATGTGGAATGATATGATGATAAGATGTTGGTTTGGACTAAAAAATCCTAAAATTTTAGGGTAGTCATTGAAAAATAAACAAAACATAGATGAATGTCTTTGTATTCGACCAAGGCAAGGCTGGATCAAAATGAATTTTGATGATGCATCCAAAGGTAACCCAAGAATCTTGAGTGTTGGATGTGTCATTCATTATAGAAAAGGAGAAATTATGGTAGAAGTGGAAAAACCTTTGGAAATAATTGTACTAATAATGTGGGATAATTGAAGGCACTAGTTGAGGGTCTCATACTTTCCAAGGAATTATGAATGATGAGAGTGGAGATAGAAGGAGATTCAACAATAGTTATCAATGCTCTTAAAATTAGATAGTCCACCAATTAGAGACTCAAATCATTACTCTCACAAGTCCTGGAGCTATTGGATTCTTTTAGAAACACTACCTTCAATCATATCTATAGAGAGGGTAATATGACAACTAATAGTCTATCTAATCTTGGGGTAGATGTTCCTTCGATTAGAAGAATTCATATATAATCACATAAAATCATTGCTATCATCTAGTTGGAGTCGAAAATAGATGAGATATTAAAAAAGGGGGAGGGAAATAATATAGAGGAGAGAATAAGAAAGAGAATGAGCCTTAAAAAATTATAGCCATTCAAATAAAAATACTAAGTTGGCTCGAAAGATGCTAGATCTTATTTTTAGAAAGAGAATGAGCACCTCAAAATTCTATCCATTCAAATAGAAATGTCAAGCATGTCAAAGAGAAGCTAGATTTTACTTTGTCTTATCAATTTAATATTATCTGCGCTAGATTGATGGTCCAAGTATAGATAGTGAATAGATAGGATTGGACACTTTTACTGCAAACATAACCTCCAATCTGAAATTGACTCACAATTTCTTTTAAAGAAAGGAAAGCCACTATGGAGAGATAACGAGAAGCTTGGGCATTTATGATAGGATGTGATAGCTAAAAAAAGAGGGAAGGAAAATGAGAGTGGTACCATTCGAGAAGGAGATCATGTCAATTAAGGAAGTACATAATAGAGAAAATTAATGTTGGGCTACTGATTTTAGCTGAAGAAATAATTTTCTTAGCATAAATGAAAATTTACATCCTTTTCCTAGGCTTTGGGTAGTTGGAAAGAAATATCCTCAGGGAAAGGATTGCTAGATGATTGATTTGATGGTTAGAGTTAGGATCATTAAATTGTTCACTTAATGGATGAAGTTTAGAGTGACATTTTTATCTCATGGTGGTCTTCTCTAGAGATTCAAAACTAAAGTTGTAGATAAAGGCTAAGAGGATGAAAAAACCAATATCTATAGTAGTAATATGGACTCCTTCATTTTTATTAAGATTACAAATTTGAAGAGGCAAGTGTCCTTTGTTGGTTTGGTCACTAAAGAGAGGTTGCTGGAAATCTTACAAGATCTGCATATAGTGGTGGGTCAAGTGGTCTTGGGGATTTTTGAAAATGACTTCATTATCACAAATCATAGATATAGATTCTTGTAGACTTGACAATGGTGCTAAGAAACATAGATGATACACTCTCCATTCCAAGGCCTAGGGATTATGGTGTTGTAAATATTAATGGTTTTCCTTTAGTGAGATATCCCATCTTGGAAATTGAGGATGAGAGAATTGTCTATTAAATATGAGGATAGATATTCGATATGGAAGATTTCTTGAGAAAATTGTACAAGATTAAACACAACAAAGGACCCACTTGGGTCAGGGATTTCCTTATCTTTCATAACCCAGTTACAAAAAATGAAGGAATGCAGAGAATAAGGATCATGGAAGTTGGGCTATTAAGAACTTTTGATGGCTAAGAGCCTTCACTATAGGAAAAAGATGCATGGGATCTAGATTAGTCTACAAAGCATGTAGGCATGTAGTCTCCCCAAAATATACAAGAATTTAGGCTACAAGGAACTTGTTGATTGCCCACTTGGAGAGAACGATGGACCCTAATCTAGATACTACAAAGGGAAGTAGGAAATGACATGGTAGAAAAGACGCAGGTGTGAATAGGAGGTAGTAGTAAAATTTAGGATGGAATGAAAATAAGACAAAGATGCAGAGAAAAAGAAGAAGCGAGGAAGAACAAAAGATGAAAAGTGAATGCTAGTGAGAGTTGCAAGAGAGGAAGAGGACGAGCAAGGAGGTTACCTGAGAAACAGAATTTGAAGATATACCAAGGGAGACTAATTTCCCCTCTTTGTTGTCTCTTTATGAATTTTTTATTTCAAATTTTGAAAGGTGAAACTAAAATGTAGATTTAGTAGATTTAGATATTGTTAGATATGCTTTCTTAGACTTTTGGGATTGAATTCTCCAAACTTATACAAACTTGTTTAATTTCTTAAAAGACTTTATATTATTCTCTAAACTTTAAATATATTAATATACTTTGACTTTAGCCTTTTACCCACCAAAAAATCATCAAAAATATGAAGTTAAAAAATCTAATAAGCTTGTTTATTTTGTTATTACTACAATCTCTATTTTGTATATGCCTTCCATTTCTCTTTTGCATCCCATAAAAATAATTCGGTAAGTCATTCTCTAAACCTAAAATTGATTATTTGTTGCTTTAAGAAGTTAAATTTTTGAGGTGTAATTCGCAACGGGTTTGGAAAATGATTGGATTCAGCTCTATTATTTTTTAATCTAAAAAAATTAAAGTAAGGGGCTGTTTTTGTTCAAGTCAATACTTATAGATCAAAATGTTGCTAAATACGAATCTCCGGCTCATCGAGCTCTTGCGTAAATGTGGATTTATTATTATCGATGGAGAATAATTTTTAATATTTATCACCCGTATGACCCTAAATGATATTCCCGATTTACAGTTAGACATATTTATATATAGAGAGATTAACCTGTAAATTGTCTTGCAACCTAATCCAATATAAAGACAAGCAGTCAATACGTCTTTATCATCCCTTCTATATGAATTGGAAGACCAACACGATTGTATGAAGTGCTGAAACGTGGCAATCGATTTCTCCATTTACGTCGATTGAGCTCTATCATGCCAATCTTCTGCGCTTGTAATTTATCACCTAAAAATTGGTTGACATATTTGTCTTTATATATCATAATGCATAATTATTCTACATATTCTAAACAAAAGATCACATCCATGGACATGCGCAGTTCAAATCACTGCCATTTTTTGTTCACTTACACTTTCCACACGTTTTCAAGCCTTTAATTTCTGGTGGCGCAATCATGTCATTTCTATAACCTATCTTTGACTCGTGGCACTGCCTCAAAATTTGCTGCTTTTGTCAGAGAACTCCACTACATCATTAATTCCAAATCTAGCAGCTAGGTGAATAGTTTAGTGCGCACTTACTGAACAACCAGTTTTTTCCTTGTACTTTTCATGTATTCAACGTTTAGATGAAGTAAACGCAGACCCCAAATACCTCTTCCATTTTTTGTTGATGTTTGAATTGTGCATTGTCAGAAAAAGTGGATAAATGAGGACCACTAGTTATGTAGTTTTGCGCAGGTCCACTTAACTTTCCCCACAAATAAGTGTTTCTAATGGGGATTAAATCTATTCCACTAGGGTACTTTAGAAGAGTAGTGCTTGTTAGTGCTTGTTCTTTCTTTAAAATATTTACAAAGATTTATTTAAAACAAATTATTCTTCGGGAATTCAAATTCTAATTAATGTTCATATTTTGCAGATTTTTTAATGGAGGAAAAAGGGTTTTTTAATTGAGACTAAGTTCTTTCAACAAAGTAGCTTAAAGCAACAAGTCGTGTAACAAATATAACACTTAATGGGAATACCATTAAAAGAATTAAAATAAAAATTTCAAACACAAAATAATAGTCAAGGATCCAGCGTAAACTCTTAGATAATTACACATTCTTAATATTAGGATGCAATAAGTGGTGGATTTGGGAAGACCTACTTGCCACATTTGAATAATCTCTAATTTTCAAGTCATTAGACTAAGGAGAAGTTGGAAAAGCCCTAATAATTACCCCAAACTAGTGTGTCACACAAGTAGAGGAGTGTCTAGCTAGATATGCCAACCAATGTAGCAAGAATAGCCAAGTACAAAATTAAAACTAAGGTAGACTAGATGTTGTGGAAACCAATAACAAAGTGACTAGGCTAAAACATAGGGAAGAAATTCTTCAAACAAGATCCAAGGGACTTCTAAGAGCCCCATGAAGCATGCAATGGATTTCCATAAAAATGTCTTCCAAGAGTGGCACAAATTGAGACAAAACTCTTCCCCAATAGCAATTGAAAACTCAAATGTAGAAAAAAGAAAAAAAAATTTGCTCAATCTCTCTTCTATTTAAATGATATTCAAATTTCAAAAAGATTCTTATTAAATCTACAAACATCAAATGAAAATTACTCATGTGAAAATGAATTAAAAAATTGATCCTTTTCATTGGCCTCTTTCTTACTGCTCACTACTCATAGACTTCAATTCATACAACAAAAAATTTCACTTCTATTGCAACCTCTCTCTTCCTTTGAACTAAATCTTCTCTTAAATATGCATCCACACCTACACCTGTGATGCCTTCCTTAGTTTGTATCCTCCTCACCTCCATTTCTCTTTTCTCTTCTATCTTTTAAATCTACACAGTTGTCCTTTAGAAATGCCCCCACATGCATTTTCACCTTCTCTCTTTTTTGAACTGTAAAATATCATTTTCCAGGCAAGGATTATCTTTAAATCCCTTTCATATTCTCCAACTTATGAAATTTTAGATTCCTCAATGTTTGGCATTATCTTTTATTTAAAAATAAACTAGAATTACATTTATTTTCTCTCTGCATGTTTTGATGTAAATTTGACTCTTTTTCTAAACATAAAATATGAAGAGGATGGCTACTTAAATCTCATTATTGCTAAGTCAATAAAAAATAGTAAATTTGATGCTTGAAATGTGAAATCGGATGTGGCAAACGCAAAAATACAAAGTTCTCCAATTTTCCTAAAAATGTGTGATCATGTTGGGAATGCCATACCAAGATCCACTGCAGAAGGAACTCACTCCAACATTCAATAATTTTGAAGTATTATGTTTTTTGTAAGCTACAATATTTTTTTGACAAACTTCATGACATTAGTATCTCCCAAACTACATAAGATATGACTTTGATTATATTTTCATATTCCAAATAGTACCTCCAAGACTATCCTTGCAAGAGGATTTTACTCAAGTTCTTACATATTTTTGAAAACTAAAACAATGACTTAATACTGTAAGTAAATGCAAGTAAAGAAAATAGAACACATAACATAAGCATCAAAACACCATCATTTGTTTTTGAGGAAAACCTAGTTAAGGGGGAAACCCTAGTGGGGATGATACCACCAAATATATCACTACTATAGTAATAAGTTCATGGTTAAAGGCATAATTACAAAAGAGGAGAATGCACTTGCATTTAGGCATACAGCCTAGAGCTCAATGTTGAATAGTACAACCAAAATACAATAAGGCTTACATCAAATTGCGTAAATAAGTGGATTTATAGTACTATACCAAACTGGCTATTAACATCAATAATGCCTATACAGTTCCAATAAAGCTCTGAACTTAGATGTGCACATCAACATAGTCTTTTCTTAGTACCTTGTCAAAATATCATCATCCTTATGATCATGAATTACTTCACTATGCTTCACAGTCAAAACTTGATCTTAAATATAAGATCATAACCTCAAAACATAAACTCTATTGGCCCTAATAAGAGTAATGAAACATATAGATGTATTTGTGCAAAAAAAGATAAAAACATAAAATCAATCTTTTCTAACCGAATCAAGCATACTCTAATGTTGTCTCTATCATCAACAATCATAAGACTGATAAACAAAAATGGTTTACCAGCTCTACATATTCAATCTCTCTAAACTACTTTGTTCTTCTAGAAAGTGTCAACCTAATATTCCACAGTAAATATATCATGCATCTAATGACTTTAAGATCTACAATTACCAAATTATACATAATAGTGTGTCTACATTCATACCTTACAATTGTATGCACTAATACTCAGAATTAGTTTGAACCAACCTTATCTAACAAACTGGTCACTATCCTGCTTCCAGTACTTAGATAGATATAGGTAACAAATCCTATGATAGATAGGCACTAAGATGATTAGTTTGTAGCTTCTAATGTTTTGTAGAATACTATGTTCAAATTTTCCTTTATGATTTAAAAGATGTTGGAGAGGCAAAAGTATTTCAAATATATTATTTTGCATTTATTTACTTATTGATCACTATTGTATCTTTCATTTCATTTTCTTAAAAATATCTTGTTACAATATTTGATAATAGTTGTAGATTTGGGGATGAAATGACAGCCTAATGCATTTAAATGCAAATACATAATGAAAAATCTTACAAAAATGTTTAGGAAACTTATAATACATAGTAAAATGAGCAGGAGCTGGTCATATTTGAACTTGCATTTCAGGATTTCAAAGTGTCCAAATACACATATGAGGGACCAATCCTACAACTACGAGATATTCTAAAAAACAAGTATTAATATATATGTATAGAACAAATTTTCAGATATGGAGGGTGCAATAAATGTCAAAAGGACAAGAAAATGTGTAAAATATCATAATGTGTAATTAGAAATGTAATGATATAAGTGAAATTTGAGAATAAGATTAATTTTGCACAAAATTGTGTGAATTGTCAATGTGTGATTCTAAATAATTTTTTAAGATTACTTTGTTGGTTGTAATTATTTTCTTAATTAAACAGTGTAAGAATTTTTACATTCACATTTGAGATCTCACTTCGTCAACCATCATCAGAGTGAAATAAAATAGCTGAAGGAGAGAAAAACTTATTCTAATGATAGTTTAGAGAATATGACCTAAAAGATTGATGCAAAACTCTTACACATTACTCCAAACAGAAATTACAATCATCCAAAGTATAGACTCAGAAAATTCAATAAGCTTGTTTACTTTGTTATTATCACAATCTTCAATTTTGGATATGCCTTCCATTTCTCGTTTACATCCCATTAAAATAATTCGCTAAGTCATTCTGTAAACATAAAATTGATTATTTGTTGCTTTAAGTTAAATTCTTGAGGTGTCATTCGCAACGGGTTTGGAAAATGATTGGATGCAGCTCTATTATTTTTTAATCTAAAAAAATTAAAGTAAGGGGCTGTATTTGTTCAAGTCAATACTTATAGATCAAAATGTTGTTAAATATGAATCTCCGGCTCATCGTGCTCTTGCGTAAATGGGATTTATTATTATTGATGGAGAATAGTTTTTAATATTTATCACCCGTATGACCCTAAATGATATTCCCGATTTGCAGCTAGGCATATTTATATATTGAGAGATTAACCTGTAAATTGTCTTGTCACCCAATCCAATATAAAGTCAAGCAGTCAATACGTCTTTATCATCCCTTCTATATGAATTGGAAGACCATTGAACACGATTGTATGAAGTGCTGAAATGTGGCAAACGATTTTTCCATTTACGTCGTTTGAGCTCTATCATTCCAATCTTCTGCGCTTGTAATTATTACCTAAAAATTGGTTGACATATTTGTCTTTGTATATCATAATCAGTCTACATATTCTAAACAAAAGATCACATCCATGGACATGCGCGGTTCAAATTACTGCCATTTTTTATTCACTTAAACTTTCCACATGTTTTCAAGCCTTTTAATTTCTGGTGGCGCCAATCATGTCATTTCTATATAACCTATCTTTAACTCATGGCAGTGCCTCCAAATTTAATGCTGCTTTCGTCAGAAAACTCCACTACTTCATTAATTCCAAATCTAGCAGCTAGGTGAATAGTTTAGTGCGCACTTACTAAACATCCAGTTTTTTCATTGTACTTTTCATGTATTCCACGTTTAGATGAAGGAAACGCGGACCCCAAAGCTCTCTTCCATTTTTGGCTGATGTTTGAATTGTGCATTGTGAGAAAATGTGGATAAATGAGGGCCACTAGTTATGTACTTTTGGCCAGGTCCACTTAACTTCCCCCACAAATAAGTGTTTCTAATGTGGATTGAATCAATTCCAGTACTGTACTTTAGAAGAGTAGTGCTTGTCAGTGCTTGGTCTTTCTTTAAAATATTTACTACGATTTACTTAAAACAAATTATTGTTTGGGAATTCAAATTCAAATTAATGTTCATATTTTGTAGATTTTTTAATGGAGGGAAAAGGGTTTTTTAATTGAGACTAGGTTCTTACAACAAAGTAGTTTAAAGTAACCAGTCATGTAACAAATACAACATTTAATGGGAATACCATTAACCGAATTAAAATAAAATTATCAAACACAAAATAATAGTCGAGGATCTAGCATAAATTCTTAGATAATTACACATTCTTAATATTAGCATGCAATAAGTGGTGGATTTGGGAAGACATGCTTGACACATTTGAATAATCTCTTAAAAAGAGTAAATTTCCAAGTCATTAAACGAGGGAGAAGTTGGGAAAGCCCTAATAATTAGCCCAACCTAGTGTGTCACACAAGTAGAGGAGTTTTTAGCTAGATATGCCAACCAATGTATCAAGAATAGACAAGTACAACATTAAAACTAAGGTAGACTAGATGTAGTGGAAATCGATAACAGAGTGACTAGGCAAAAAATAGGGAAGCAATTCTTCAAACAAGATCTAAGGGACTTATAGGAGCCCCATGAAGCTTGCAATGGATTTTCATAAAAATGATGTACTCCAAGAGTGGCACAAATTGAGACAAAACTCTTCCCCAACAGCAGTTGAAAACTCAAATGCAAAAAAATAAATAAATAAAATCGCTCAATCTATCTTCTATTTAAATGATATTCAGATTGCAAAATGATTCTTATTAAATCTACAAACATCAAACAAAAATTACTCATGTGAAAATGAATTACACAATTGAGCCTTTTCATTGACCTCCCTCTTACTGCTCACTACTCATAGACTTCATTTCATACAACAAAATATTTCACTTCTCATTGCAATCTCTCTCTTGCTTTGAACTAAATCTTCACTTCAATATGCATCCACACCTATGATGCCTTCCTTAATTTGTATCTTCCTCACCTTTGTTTCTCTTTTCTCTCTTCTCATTTAAATCTGCAAAGTTGACCTTTAGAAATGCCCTATGTGCATTTTCACCTTCCCTCTTTTTTGAACTGTAAAATCTCTCATTCTCTAGCCAAGGATTTTCTTTAAACCCCTTTCATATTCTTTAGCTTATGGCATTTTATAATCCTGCAATGTTTGAGATTATCTTTTATTTAAAAATAGACTAGAATTACATTTATTTTCTCTCTGCATCTTTTGATGTAAATTTGACTCCTTTTCCAAATATAAAATATGAAGAGGATGACTACTTAAATCTCTTTATTGCTAAGTCAGGAAAAAATAGTCAATTTGATGCTTGAAATGTGAAATCGGGTGTGGCAGACGTAAAAATATAAAGTGATCCAATTTTCCTAAAAACTCGTGATCATGTTGGGAATGGCATACCAAGATCCACTGCAGAAGGAACTCACTCCAACATTCAATAATTTTGAAGTATTAAGTTTTCTATAAGCTATAATCTTTTTTTTTGACAAACTTTCTAACATTAATATCTCCCAAACTACATAAGACATGACTTTGATTATATTTGCATATTCCACATAGTACCTCCTTGACTATCCTTGCAAGATAATTTTACTCAAGACCTTACATATTTTCCAAAACTAGTTTTTGAAAACTACTCGTGCGGCCTTAAAATGACGATTCGACAAAAACTTCGAATTGAAAAGTTTGATTGCACAACTAAATTCCTTTTGTTGAGAGATGCCCAAGGATGCCAAATAAACACCACAATATAGAACAAAAGTTGAATTATTTTTTGATTAATGTTGATTTTTAGTTCATCTAGATGCTCCTACATCAGAGACACCAAGTAGGAGAATTTTTATGAGTATACCTCGTAAAATAGGGTTAGGTAGTTGAACAACCCTTTTAGATTATAAACAATCTACAATGAATTCCATTTTTGTTATATAAATAGAGAATTCTTTCTTGGCCTCTTCTAATAGTTAGTTGGGACAATTGCCAACCTCCTCCACCAAGTGTACCCTCTTCTATGTCGTGGACTCATATCCAACATATGCCATCCTCCTCTGCCAAAAGCAATTTTTGTTCCTCTCCTCCTTCATGGGATCCAACCCAATATCAATCTTCCACCTCCACAAAATATCACCTATAACATCCTCTATTTCTTGTATATGCGCATATGCAATATTTGCAAATACATCTTCTTGCCCTATCTCTTTTTCACAAAAAAAATACAAAAATCAAGAATTGCCTTTATACTTCCAGCTATAAAATCCTCTTCAACTTTTATTTTTGCAATGTCTTGTTCATCACCTCTTGCTACAACTTCTTCAACCTCTTAGAGAAACAAACCATCTATTGAAAACTCTGAATCTATATTTTGAAATTTATCTTTTCCCTCTTTTGGTATCTCAACCTACAAGGTATTTTAATCTCTATTATCCTCTCTACATTCATTTATCAACTCAAAATCCTCCATGTTCACAGTCTTCTCTCTTTTATTTTCATTCATGTGGGTTGGTCTTATTTCTCTACCTTTCAGTTGCAATTATTTTTCTTCAACAATATTCCCAACATCTCATAGCTCTCTTCCCAATTTATCCCAAAAATGAAATCTTTACGGGCCTCCTCATGAACCAATTAATCTTCATCTTCTTCAAACTCATCCTCTCAACCTCTATAATCTTTCTCAAAAATTTATTCTCTTCTTCACAACTTTGATCTCTCAACTAATAAAAACATCATAGGCTTTCCATGATCCTTTTGAACTCTTTAGCACTAGTTAAAAATCTTGAATAAAATCCTTGCAAGATAATTTTACTAGAAGTAGGTAAAAGGGAAGGTTTTTTTCTTAAGCTTGACTTCTCCGAGGCTTATGACCAGGTTGGTTAGGAGTTCCTACTCAGATTTCTTGATTCCTTTGGCTTTAACTCACAATCCTTCAAGATCCTTCAGAAAATAATATCGACCCCCTCTCTGGCAATCTCGATCAATGGTTCCCCATCGACTTTTTAAAAACCCACTAGGGACCTAAGGCAAGGGGATCCCCTATCCCCAATTCTTTTTATCATCCTAACAGAATGCCTTGGAAGACTCATCTTTGTTTCAAGGAGGGAGGCGGATCTGAAAGGCATTAGTCCTTCATCTTGGAACAATGTCTTCTTGCACCAACAGTTCATGGAAGATACCATTCTTGGAGGATAGGCCTCAGTGGGAGAAGCAAAAGCGGTGAAGGATCTTCTCAATCCTTACACTAGAGCAAATAGCCAATCCATAAATTGGAATAAAAGCTCCATTTACTTCATCAACACTCCTAAGGGGAGACAAAGGAAAATGGATAACATCTTGGGTTGTGGTATAAATTCTTTCCCATCTTCTTATATGGGCCTTCCCTTAGGAGTTAAACCTCCAGATGCCTTCTGGAATAAACTTACAGACAAATTCGATAGGAAGCTTGCAAGTTGGAAAGGGGTTTCCCTAAGTCAGGTAGGAAAGATTCAACTCATCAAATCCACCCTACAAAACCTACCAACCTATGCTCTTAGTCTCTTTTCTATCCTTACTAAAGTTTTTGAGGCTATGGAAAGAATTCAGAGAAGATTCCTCTAGTCTAGCATCGAGGATCATAAGCGTATACCTCTTACTACCTGGGACAAATTTTGTTTCCCAAAGAAAGTTGGTGGCCTTGGAATAAGGAAAATTAAATTGTTTAACAAAGCTATTGAAGCCAAAAAGATATGGATAATCTTCAATAGAAAAGGGGAATAGCGCGACATTATTGAAGATAAATACCTCTCACATAACTCATTAAAGGTCTTCTTTGAAGAGACAGACTCTTTGAAAGGATCTATTATATGGAATGGTCTTTTCAACGCTAAGGATTTAGCTAAATCCAAAGCTAAATGGAAGATAGGAAATGGCCAGTCAATAAACTTTTGGAATGGCAATTGGCTTCAGATGGGATGCTTGAGAGATTGTGAGACTCTCAACACCTGGAGAGATATTTGTACCCACACTTACAGATGCCAAGCCAACAACTATAGAATGGATGAAAAATGGGTGGATCTCTCCCAAGTTTCTTAGGACCTGGCTCCCCTGATGAAAGCCCTCAATGTGTTCTCTCTCTCCTCTGCTTAGGATGAGCTCATATTGGAAGGGTCTCCAGATGGTAACTTCATTGTGGCTTCTTCCTATTCCGCCTAGCTACCTCAAACTCAAGAAGCAAAACTACTTTGGGCTAAAGCCTAGGTCCCAAGCCTTATTCCCAAAATCAATGTCTTCTTCTGGCTCCTACTCCAAAACCGCATTCTTATAGTTGATAATCTCATCTAGAGAGGCTTCCAAATCCCCAATAGGTGCATGCTCTGTAGGTGCCAAGTGGAATCAGTGGATCATTTGTTTATTCACTGCTCTTTTGTAAGTAACATCTAGAACCTCCTCCTTTCTACCCTAGACTTATCCTGGTGCTTTCCCCTGTCTTTCAAAGAAATGTTTTCTCAATGGGCTTTCACCATGTTTAATTCAGATTTCCATTTATTCTACTCCTAGATCCTTTCTCACTTCTGTTGGGAATATGGAAAGAGTGCAACAATCAAAGTTTCCACAACTGCTCCTCTCCTCCTAAAATTATTTTTGAAAAGATCCACTTTTCTGTAAAGGAAAACTTCTTTTTCTGTGGAGGCACTAATCCTTTTGTAGGAAAGGCCCAAGAGTTGGCTCAGGAGAAAAGAAAGAATTGCACCTAGACCTACCCCCCGGCTGGCTAGTCCAAAGCCAACTTCGATGAAGCTACCAAAGGGAACCTCGGTCACACTAGAAGTGGAGGAATTATCTAAAATTGCTTTGGGTTTGTCTTAGCGGCTGTTATCTTACCTTTTGGTCCACAAACTAACCACTATGCTGAAGCAAGTGCGGCCCTCCAAGTCACCAAACTATCCCATGACATTGAGGTCAAGAGGCTCTGGCTCGAAGGAGACTCCATGATTATCATCAACTACTTAACTCTCAACCACACCCCGTCATGGTCTATATCCAACATGATCAAAGAAACTCAAGCCATCCTTAACTCTTTTGTGTACATCTCCCATGTGTACAAGGAAGCCAACAATGTCGTTGACTAGTTTGCCAACCTAGCAGTTAAAAAGGAAGCTAATATTGGGCATCATGGCAGAGATTTCCCTTGTGAAGTGAAGGATCTACTTGAT
This sequence comes from Chamaecyparis obtusa, assembly GCA_027943335.1. NCBI lineage: Eukaryota > Viridiplantae > Streptophyta > Pinopsida > Cupressales > Cupressaceae > Chamaecyparis > Chamaecyparis obtusa. Next base: position 1,007,183 of record BSBK01000008.1, on the reverse strand, counting down.
AGGGATAGACTCCAAAGTAACGAGGGAATCATAAAAAATAATAATGAAAAGTAATGGGGATTTTCAAAATGGTCATTCCATAAATGACATGTACTGGAGGTATAGAAAGGCTAACTACTACGCATCCCCTTGGCATGCTTTCTGGGCTTTCATTGCCAAGAATAACATTCCAGCACAAAAGAAAGAAATAAAGCTTATATTGACTATTTCCAGAAAGTGTGACATCAGTAGGTCTCAGCCACACCAGAGAAACACCCCTACCCTTGCTAGAGTGATGGTTGGGGAAAGACATAGAAGGGAGCCCAAGAACGATAGTGCGAAGTGGAAGAGACACACCAAGGTTTGGAATGCTCTACAAAAAGGGGAATTCACTACCTTCATTGAAAGGCTTCATGAAAACACGAAGGTGGTTACTAACAGCTTCGTGAAAAGATGGAATGAAGGAATTATGGAGATAGAGGGAAAGACCTTTACTGTAACTGAGGTCATTTCCAAGTTTACTGGCATTCCCATAATATGAAATTTTTTTACATGGGATCACAAAATCTATGAGAATTTTGTCAATGACTTTGTGAGAGATGAGGATGAGAAGAAAGCTATTGTCAAGATGGGAACCTACTGCCAACCCGAGGGAATGAAAATGTTGTGGAAGTATGTTCTTAAGGCCCTAATCTTTTATGTCACTTTGGACACAAGGTTCAATAGAATCAGGACCTTTCACTTTGTGTTGTTGAACCACTTTAGGCACGGAAAGAAGGCATCCATCCCACTCTATCTTTATTCTTATATAAATAAAAACATTAATGGTTTTAGGGAGAAGAACATTGCTAACCCTGCTTTGCATGAGGGCCTATTATTGTTAATCTATGATTACTTTAACGCCCAAATTCTGGGAAAGGAGATTGCGGAGAAAAATGAAAAAAGTGAAGCTTCTGGGTTGGATTACATTCCCTCAGAAGGAAATAGTGAGGGTAAGTACTCTGAACATAACAAGGAAAAAGAGATAAAAAAAACTAAAATAGGGGTCCTCCTCAAAGAAGAGATTCTTGAGCTTGGTTAAAAAAGAAAATCCCCCCAAAATGAAGGCCAAAAAGGAGATACCCTCATATGAGGATTATAATGATAATGATGAAGATATGAACATAGATGATGAGGGAAACCCTGAGGGGGGGACCAGTTAGAAGATGACACAGGCCAAAGGGGCAAAATTTAATACCAAGGGGGAAAATCTCGGGCTGTCTCTTAGTTGACCTCACCATCAGTGAAGACAACTCTCCCCCTCCTCCTTTAGGAGCCAAAGATAATAATCAAGATCCTAAAATAGAGGAGCCCAACGAAGACCAGGATAACCCTTCTATCTATTCCCCCAATTTGCAAGAGTATTTAGGAGAAAAAAACTAGTTTGGGGAGTATCAAAGTCAAGACTCAGGAAAAGGGAAAAAAGTGTGGAGGAAATTCAATATGAACACAGTGCGTATGGGGATCATTAGAGAAGCCGTGAACCCCAAAATCCTTGAGGACATCAATGGAATAATTTAGAAGGAGGATCTGATTGACCCCGCATTGGTCGTCCTCATCGACAAGGCAAGGGAGATGGAGATGAATTTCCTAAACAATGCAAAGAATAGTATGTTGGACCAATTCAAGTCCTTCAAGTGGCTATTCTTTAAACTTGATGATCTCAAGGACAATGTCCATAGCATGGTTGATAAGGATCACAGAGCCACTGAGCATAAGCATAACCTAGATTCTAGGATCAACCATTTGGAAAGAAGCATGAAAAGCCTAGAAGACACCCTTAAAGGTATAGTAGAACAAAACTTTAATATTCTCAAATCCTCCAACGAGCATATCAAGCTACTTATTGACAAAATGGAAGAGAAGATGGACAACAAGGATGATCAGAGGACCACTAAGGATAACAAGGAGAATCCCAATGAAGGACTAGGAAAGAGAACTAGAGCCAGAACAAAGAAAACTTTGGCTGAAGAAGGATCCCATGATATCCAGAAGATTAAAGACGCGGCAAAGAAGATGGAGATTCTCAAAAGTAATGCTGCCGCAATGCTCAGGAACCTTGCCCGATCTTGTTCCCTGGTTCCTTTTTTCTGCCCCTTTCTTTTTTCTCTACTTAGACTTTTCCTTTAATGTGGATGCTTGTATTTTCACCTGCCTGCAGGCTATTTCTTTGGTTGCTCTGCTCTAGCTAGACTCTAAACTTTTAATCGATACTCTTATTTTTTGTTGTGGGTTTCATAAACCCTGTAAAACCTATTTTACTTAATCAAAAATAGTTGGTGATCTATTCATACAATTCCTCTCCATAGGTCTTTCTACCAGACTACATCACATTTGATGCTATTTTTAAATGCTCAAGACCACCATCTCTGATACCAATTAATGAAAGAGGAAAAAACTTCCCCAATAGTAATTGAAATCTCAAATTTAAAAAAATAAAAATTCCTAAATCTCTCTACTATATAAATAATATAATTTAGGTTGTCAAAAAGATTCTTATTAAATCTACAAACACCAAATAAAAATTTCTCATGTGAAATTTAATTAAAAAATTGGGCCTTTACATTGTGATTGGGCTCCTTCTCAGTGTAATCACCCTAAAATGGTCGCCTAGACTTTGGGCCCCCCATTCAACAATTTATCAATTTCCTGAATCAACGTTTTCAGCTTAATATCAATTTCCTTGAGCAAATCCTAATTCTATCATTTATTCGATTTTATTCTATGGATTAACCATTTTATCCTAAGTCTTTATTTAATTAAAAGGAATATTTCCTCCTCTTTTATTAAATAAAAATTCCCCACTTTTCCTCTTATCCAAAGTTGCACAAATAAAGTACTATTCTTATTTTATAAAAAGAGAAAAAACACTTTTTGTCTCATATGAACACAAAAGTCAACTCTTATTTTCTCATTGGAGGATATTTGTGCACATGGATTGCTCCTTTTTCAAGCCCCACCCTTGATTAAATCCTTTTCCTCTTAATCTCCATTGTCTGTTGTTTCTCATTTCCTATAAAAGGAGAGCTCTCTTCTCATTTTAGCATCCATCTTTTGAATACTAACTTTATGCTGCAAGATTGCTTGGAGACTTTGGAGCTTTTTGAAGACATTCTTGCATCCACCCTTCATCTCTTGCATCATAGCTTCATATTTTATACTTTGTTAGATTAGCTTCATTTCTATGCTCTAGATTAGCTCACATAGATTAATTAGTTTGGATTGTAACACTTGCATCTTTCCTTTAATAGCTTAGCTTGCATTCTCACTTATAGCATAGTTCCATTCCATTCTCATCTTGATTCTTGAGGATAGTGGCATTCTTTCCCTTGTCTCCATTGAATCTCCCATTGCATGGTTTATTAGCAAGGTCATAGGCTTAATAGTTCTAGCTAAGAGCACTCTTAATATCCTTGCACTCCATGCCTAGGGAGCTCTAGGTCACTTTCTAAGGTTTCTTATTCATGGATTCCCTTGGATCTAATGACTTAGAAAAGTGCACTATTTAGTGTGTATATTTTTGGTGCCAACCGTAAAGCTACGAATGGAAGCCCTTACTAAGCACCATAGATAAAAGCCACCCTACGAACAAAAGTAAAGCTACAAACATAAGCCCTTACTAAGAACCTGTTATACACTGACTTTTGCACCTCTGTCTCAAGCTCTCTTGGTCTTGATAACTCAATATAACATGGGAATCATCTCCAGGTTGTGGGACCTTTTGCTAACCGAGATGAAACCTCTAGGTTCTAGGCTGGTTCCTCTTGGATTCCCATTCATGGTTCTAAGGTTTCCCATTCATGGATTCCCTTGGATCTAATGACTTAGAAAAGTGCACTATTTAGTGTGTATATTTTTGGTGCCAACCGTAAAGCTATGAATGGAAGCCCTTACTAAGCACCATAGATAAAAGCCACCCTACGAACAGAAGTAAAGCTACAAACATAAGCCCTTACTAAGAACCTGTTATACACTGACTTTTGCACCTCTGTCTCAAGCTCTCTTGGTCTTGATAACTCAATATAACATGGGAATCATCTCCAGGTTGTGGGACCTTTTGCTAACTGAGATGAAACCTCCAGGTTCTAGGCTGGTTCCTCTTGGATTATCACCTTAATTTGCTTCTTGACATGAAAGTAAATATTTGAGGGGAAAGGGATAGAAGGAATGCTTGGAAAGGGAAATAACTTGAAAGCAAACTACCTACTAGGTGATGCACCAAAATTAGGGTTTGGATCTCAGTATAGAGGGATGGGATCAATGAAAAGATTAGGTCTAGTAGGTCACAACTTACTAAATAGGCTTGCATAAGTGTTTCATAGGAAGGCCTGAAAAGAAAGCTCAACCTATGACCTGCAAACAAACATCCTCCTCTGCAACTAGGTGTAGGAATGAGACAAGACTACTAAGGGCTCTAGTATACCCACAAAACATCTAAATCAGATTAGACACGGTAACACACAAAATTGCAAAAAATGAGAGGGACTAGGAATGCCAATTTCTATTGACAGCATTCATAAACTTTAATCCAATAAGAGATAGTCAAGACAGTGAAGACAAGGATAGAACAAATATCACAAGTACCTCAAGAATGCCTTAATCATCAATGGGAGATTACAAAGAGTAGAAAACTAGAGGACAAAAAAGTGTCTCAGATAGCTTTCTAGGAAAGAAACTTTCCTTTTTACAAAATGTGAACTCTGAGCTCTACAAGCTCCAAAAAATATTATATACAACACTCACTACACACAGGCAGGAGTCAAAATTGATCTAACTAGGGTTACAAAGATCTGCATAAAATAATCCAACCCTAAACCAGTCGCTTCTGATCATAAATGCATCTAAAAATATCTCAATTGATCAGATATTTCTCCTTGTGTGCCCATGCCTGTACCACAAACAACCTGCAGACAAGCAACCTGGACTCATCATTCTTTTCTACATAAAGTCATGCCATGAATGGTAACTGGTACCTTACAGGGACAAGAATTGACCCCTGACAGCTACCCAGACCTCTTCATCATTTTCCCATAATTGCGCATGTCCCGGAGACATAAATTCTTTGAGCTACCTCACCGCTTGCAAACGTCTCCTTAGAAGAAAGGCCGCAAAAATAGAAGGGTACACTACTTCGAAACAACACTGGTCGCATGATCACATGCGGTTGGAAAGTTGCATCTGATCATGCGACAAGCGCAAGACGCCACCCAGCCAGACCACGAACCATAAACTAGCAAAAACCTTCATTGAACTACTTGAAATGGACTCCAATGGCTAGCTGACAAAATTTAAAATGCATCCGTCCATATCCCCTTCTCCCTGACAAACGAGCGGCCCAAATGCACCTTTTAAAATAGTTTAAAACCTTTCTGACAAGTCAACCACCACCATGGAAGTTAGCAACCAATCACAAGCGAGCAAGTCAGCGTCTTGAATAGACACTGACCCACAAACCTGAGAAGCACCATCAGATGACTGTCGCTATACTGCTGAGGTTAATGATCGAGTGCTTTGGATCCGTGGTATAACGATAGCCGCAAGATTTGATCGCATTTTAACCCCTTTAGAAACCCTAGACCCCACGGGCCCACTGACATCAGTGACGTTGCATTTTTCCATTCACCCTGACTACCTCATAAGAAAACACCTCGACACTGCACTGACATCGGACCCACTAAGAATAAGATTCCAATCGGACAGTTGTTGCATGATCACATGGGGTCGGAAGATCCCACGTGAACATGCGACCACCATCAAATCTTCTGCGTCGGCAATGATTATGAGGAACTAGGACCCATTTGGTCAGAGTTGCACACTTAATGTCAAAAACACAGAGGGTTTTCAAAACCGAGGTTGAAAACACATAGGGTTTTCGACACTGAACATTTTTTGGAACCCTGCAACAGTATCTCCTGCAAGCTTTTAAAATTGAATAACTTCCTGGGTTTTGTGAATTAAGTGATGTGATCTGGACTGAAGCATGGTGATACATCAAAGAACATGGGGCCAAGATCGCAAACCTTAAAACTTTGTGAATCAACTTCGCAAATGAAAACAAGTTACAACAAGGATGAAATAGAAAATAGAGACCTTGGAAACTTGGCCAAATGTGTAGAATTAGTACGTGCGATTTGAACTGGGGCTTGACAACACATTGAAGAACATAAGGTTTAGATTGCAAGCCATGAAACTTTGGAAATCTTGTTTGTAGGTGAAAATAAGCTTGCGGCTAGAATTGAATGATATGAAATTTTGGGCAACATTTTAGTGACTTCTGTGGGATGTCAGCCTACTAGACATGGACCAATGGCCTTGACATATCCATTGGGCATGGGGTCAATCTCTGAACACAAAACCTTGACAGAGACAAAACTAAACGAGGAAGACAAACTATGCACGAGCACTTCTTGGAAAGCAGGAAACTACTCTAGAAAATAGGGAAAGAAAACAGGGAAACCTAACATAACCTAAACTAAGCAGTGTAGAGACCTGGTTTAAACAAAACCATTTACTGGTTGTGAAAAGTAGCTACCCTTCCTCATTAGGATATTTTGTATTGAATGTATAAGGATAGCTACAAGAATATGAGGCACATAAAAATTTGGCAAATGGTTATGAACTGGCTCTGCAAAAACAAGATCAAGTTCACTCACCTCAAATGGATCACATGGAGGTGTCTCAGTGAACTCCTTTTGGGCTAAGAATTTGATGGGCAAGCCTCTTGAAAGTCTAAAGGTAGGACTTTCCTTGATGGTTTCTTCTTTATCTTCCTGGTTTCCCTCCATCATGGATAGCTAGGTCAACTCATCATCTATGGACAAGGGATTGTCATCTCCCTCTGGTAAACAGGCCAAGGGCTCATTGTAAATAGGCTCCATACACAAGCCTCCTATGATGCTTCCCAAATAATCTTCCTTAAGGCTCTGGTTATCTTTAGTACATTGGGAAGCCTTCTCCTCAAAGATGAGATCAAGCTCATGAATCAGCATATCCTCGGGATCAATCTCTTCTGGCTACTATAGCTTCAAAGAGGTGACTATGATTACATCTTCCTCATCTTTCTCAACAAAACCAAGCAGCTCATCCAACAAGGACAAGGCATCCTCTTCTATATCAACCTCCTGTTGATGGTGAACCTTTGGTTCTAACTGACCCTCAACCATAGGTAATGGCATGGTCTCTTCTTCATCATCAACAAAGAGGGGGAGCTCATTCAAAAAATCACCCAAGACCTCAAGCTAATCATCAACCTCCACCTCCTCACCTTGCAGCTGCACTTTACCACAGTCCTCACTCTGCATTGATACCTCAGATGTCCTCTCCTCCTCATTGCATGAAAGCTCATCTACCACAGGCACTTGCTCTAATACTAGACTAGTATCTTTGAAAAGACTTAGCATTTGACAACCAGGAGGTAGAGTCCATTGGGGAATCCAAAACACCTCATCATCCTGAGAGACCAAAGGGGTCTCTTGGGATAACTCACTTCTCTGAATAGGCTGCTCTTGTAGAGTGGGGGGCTGCATCTCAAGCAAAAGCTCTTGAAAAGAATTTTTTTCCTTAAAACTTTGGATGTGAAACTGAGGGGGCTCAGAGGGAGAGACAAAAGGCATAGAAAAATGGGCCTTCCAGCTTGGGATCTTAGGTCTAGGAGCCTCTTGTTGAGAAATTAATGATCTCAACCTTGTTGTCTCAATTTCAGCTCAGCGTCTAATCTCTTCTTAGAAACTTCTTACTTGTTTCTCATCAACAAGAACCTTTGTCGCTTGGTAAGGAATGAACCCTTGCTCATAAATTTGAGCTTCCATCTCCTGGTAGGGAGCTGGCCCCTCTTCATAATAACTTTGAGCCTTCTTCTCTCTCTGCTCCCTGATCTCAAACACTTGCTTAATCAAATCAAGCAACGCACTCTTTGTCTTCTCTTGAAACTGCCTTACTTGTTTCTCATCAGGTTGAGAAGGGGAGGGTGGGTGGTAAGCATGATGGGGAAGCTAGCTTTGCATTTGTTGTTGTGCCTCTTGTGCCCATGATCCATCTTGCCTGAGAGCCCGCTCGTAACTTTGCACAAGGGAAAACTCATTTGGGGCATACTAAATATATTGATACCCTTGAGAAGTGTAATAGCTTGGGGTAAAAGGAGGCTTTAGGGCTTGATAAGGCTCTTGACCAGCCCATTGAGCATTACCCTCATGATAGGATGGTGAGTAACCTGACTGTCCATAGAAACTTGACATGTCTACTCATGTAATCAGCTGGAACTTGAATATGAAGATTGAAAACATACCTGCAGTTGATCTTGAAAATAGTAGACCTTCCAGAGTCACCAGATATGCAATAGAATGACTTCTTCTAGATCTATGGCATGCTACCAGTATATGAGAGATAGCATACCTTGAACATGAATTTGAACTTCGGTGCCATCGGGCGTGCCATAAATTGTTATACACTGGCACCAAGGTGGGGTGTACTTGAGCTCGAGTCTATACTGATAGTCCTTGTGTATTGAAATCTTTAATCCTTTTGTAGATGAACCAACAAGAGCACCTTTGAACATTAATCTGATCTTTTACTAGTCCCATCGGGCATGCCAAAATTGTTATACACTGATTTTTGCGCCTCTATCTCAAGCTCTCTTGGTCTTGATAACTCAATATAACATGGAAATCATCTCCAGGTTGTGGGACCTTTTGCTAACTGAGATGAAACCTCCAAGTTCTAGGTTGGTTCCTCTTGGATTATCACCTTAATTTGCTTCTTGACATGAAAGTAAATCTTTGAGGGGAAAGGGATAGAAGGAATGCTTGGAAAGGGAAATAACTTGAAAGCAAACTACCTACTAGGTGATGCACCAAAATTAGGGTTTGGATCTTAGTATAGAGGGATGGGATCAATGAAAAGCTCAGGTCTAGTAGGTCACAACTTATTGAATAGGCTTGCATAAGTGTTTCATAGGAAGGCCTAAAAAGAAAGCTCAACCTATGACCTGCAAACAAACATCCTCTTCTGCAACTAGGTGTAGGAATGAGAAAAGACTGCTAAGGGCTCTAGGATACCCACAAAACATCTAAATCAGATCAGACATAGTAACACACAAAATTGCAAAAAATGAGAGGGACTAGGAACCCCAATTTCTATTGACAACATTCATAAACTTTAATCCAATAAGAGATAGTCAAGACAGTGAAGACAAGGATAGAACAAATATAACAAGTACCTCAAGAATGCCTTAATCATCAATGGGAGATTAAAAAGAGTAGAAAATCAGAGGATAGAAAAGTGTCTCAGATAGCTTTCTAGGAAAGAAACTTTCCTTTTTACAAAATGTGAACTCTGAGCTCTACAAGCTCCAAAAAATGTTATATACAACACTCACTGCACACAGGCAGGAGTCAAAATTGACCTAACTAGGGTTACAGAGATCTGCATAAAATAATCCAACCCTAAACCAGTCACTTCTGATCATAAATGCATCTAAAAATATCTCAACCGATCAGATATTTCTCCTTGCGTGCCCATGCCTGTACCGCAAACAACTTGCAGACAAGCAACCTAGACTCATCATTCTTTTCTGCACAAAGTCATGCCATGAATGCTAACAGGTACCTTATAGGGACAAGAAGCAACCCCTGATGGCTGCCTAGACCTCTTCATCATTTTCCCATAACTACGCATGTCCCAGAGACATAAATTCTTCAAGCTACCTCACCACTTGCAAACATCTCCTCAAAAGAAAGGCCGCAAAAATAGAAGGCTACACTGCTTCAAAACAATGTTGGTCGCATGATCACATGCAGTTGGAAAGCTGCATGTGATCATGCGACAAGTGCAAGATGCCACCTAGCTGAACCGTGAACCACAAACTGGAAAAAACCTTCATTGAACCACTTGAAATGGACTCCAATGGCCAGCCGACAAAATTTAAAATGCATCCGTTGATATCCCCTTCTCCCCGGCAAATGAGCAGCCCAGATGTGCCTTTTAAAATAGTTTAAAACCTTTCTAACAAGTCAACCACCATCGTGGAAGTCAGCAACCAATCACAACTGAGCAAGTCAGCATCTCAGACAGACACGGACCCACAAACCTGAGAAGCACCATCGGATGGCTGTCGCTATATCCTTGAGGTTAACGATTGAGTGCTTTGGATCTACGGTATAATGATAGCCATGATATTTGATCATGTTTTAACCCCTTTAGAAACCCCAGACCCCATGGGCTGACTGACATTGGCCACATTGCATTTTTCCATTCACCCTAACTACCTCATCAGAAAACACCTCGGCATTGCTCTAACATCAGACCCACTAAGAATAAGATTCCAATCGGATGACTATTGCATGATCGCATGGGGTTAGAAGATCCCATGCGAACATGTGACCACCATTAGATCTTCTGCACCGGCAATGATTATGAGGAACTGGGACCCACCTGGTCGGAGTTGCACGCTTAAGGTCAAAAACATAAAGGGTTTTCAAAACTGATGTCGAAAACAAACAGGGTTTTCAACACTAAACATTTTTTGGAACCCTGCAACAGTATCTCCTGCAAGCTTTTAAAATTGAATAACTTCCTGGGTTTTGTGAATTAAGCAATGCGATCTGGACTGAAGCATGGTGATACATCAAAGAACATGGGGCCAAGATCACAAACTTTAAAACTTTGTGAATCAACTTCACAAATGAAAACAAGTTGCAGTAGGGATGAAATAAAAAATAAAGACCTTGGAAACTTGGCCAAATTTGTAGAATTAGCATATGTGATCTGAACTGGGGCTTGACAACGCATTAAAGAACATAAGTTTTAGATCACAAGCCATGAAACTTTGGAAATCTTGTTCGCAGGTGAAAACAAGCTTGCGGCCAGAATTGAATGATATGAAATTTTGGGCAATAGAACCATAGATAGAAGCCACCCTATTTTTCTGCTTAGCTTCTTGGTGCAAGGATTGATCCAAGTGGAATAACCCAGATCACCCCAAGATTAATCACCATCTATGTTCCTTTGGTTGTGTCATTGACACCTCCATGACAAAGCCAACATCTATTGTGGGCAACCACTTTGTGTGAGGCAATGGGACATCAAGTGTGGGCCAAGTTGCTAAGTATTGAGCCTTTGTCCTTCTAGGTAGTAAGTGCTTGAAGTGTTCTCATTGTGATCTACTTGTGTGAACGTTCTTGAACATATAAACCTTGCGGTAGTACTCATAAAAATTTTCATTTTGATATCACAATGGCTTGTCTTGGTAAGGTTTCTTTTTCTCTTGCACAAGTGTTCTATGACATGTTTGATCACCTACTATTTGCAAAATTGTCTATTATCTTCTATTACTATATTGTAGACTGTGAAATCGAACTTGCCAAACTTACAACATTGACCAAATTGCCTTTAAAACTAAGTTTTTCACATTCACTGGTCAAGAGTCACACTGCTTGCCTAGAAACTATCGCACAGAGTTATTTTTCTGTCTCATTCTTGGTTGTTGTCTTATTGATTTGTGACACTTCCAGTCTTCCTTGGTCAGTCCAGATCTCAGATCTTAGGTGCTATGACATGTTGCTCAATATCCAAATGAATTTCAATGGTATCAAATTGCAAAAAATGACTCTTAGTCTTCTTTCTTCTGCTTCTTCCATGTCTTCCTAGTCTTCCATTTTCATCCTTTCTCTTCTTTCTTCCTCTTCCTCCTAAATTCTTCATGTCTTCTTGATTCTTGTCCTCTCATTTTCTAGTCTATCTTCTTCTATTCATCAATTCTTTCACTTCCATGCTTGATTCCTCCTCTTCTAGAACCATGAATTTCAACTATCTTGTTATGGAACCTCTCTTGAGAATAGATGATCTTGAACTCATTGCTCAATTTGAAGAGTATTATTCTTCTAACAGCGCTTCTAGATATTGCATGAGTGATCACCTTAAAAAAAAAATAAAAGAAAAGATGATTGAATCAGATGCCTTTACTAGGATCATAGAAATGATCCTGTCATGACCTCCTTCTTCCAAAAAATTTTCATCTTCTAAGTCTTCTCATTCTTCCTCATCTTCCAAGTCTTACCATGACTCTTCTAGACATTATTCGCATTCCATATTATGCAAGTCTTATTCCTCTACTAGGTCCTCACCTTCTTCTTCTTCACAATCTCATTCCTCTTCTACTTCTCCCAAGAGTCTTACTTCTCTTATCAAGACATACCATGATGAGCAATATGATAGTGCTCATGATACCTCTATTACTAAGAGTCCTCCCCATCATGTACTTGTGCTTGCTAAAGGATTGTCCTATTCGGTAGATCACGATGGTGATCCATATGACTCTGATTTTGAAAAAGACTTTGATGAGTTATGTGAACAATACCTTGATTATGATCCATCTACTACTACTAAGGACTATAAAATGCACCGTGCCAATTTCAAACATCAATATTATAAGAATCCTTCCTCTAAGAACTCTCATGCTAAAAATAAAGATGAAACTCTTGAACAAGATCATGTTAATGATGAACCTTTGTCTTGTGATGGTCCCCTTCCATCCTCTACTTCCTCCAATACTCATACGTTTTATAAAGCTTCCAAGTCTTCCAAATCTGTCACAAATCTTTCATGTAACAAAGATCCTAATACTTTTCATGTGACTCCCTATAGTTATCCCCAAGGGCTACCTCTTAAAGAAACTCAAGCTAACCTTCACTTGGCTACAAATACTTTCAATAATGCTAAACCTAAAGAGCCTAAGCCTTTATACACTATAATGCCTACTTCAAATAGTCCTTCACCATCTCTGCTAAAGTCTTCCATACACTCCCAACATGCTTCCTTGTCGTTAGAAGTGGCTCCATGTTAAGAGGACTCTAAAAATGATAAAGAAATGAACATAAAGAAAGATCAAGATCAAGAACCCTCCATGTCATCCTAATCTTTTCATGATGTATGTCATCCATTTCATGGTTCTTTTGATCCTCTACGCCTTTTCTCATTCATTTCAGCATGTCTTAAGTTTTCTCCTAAGCAAGATCAAGCTACTACTTACACCATTGAGCTTATTGACAATCAAAATCACCTTACTCCACTTGCGCTTTCCAAAGATGATACTTCCATTAAGGTTATTGAAAATGGTGTTGTTACTTCCAATGTTAAACCTATTAAAAGTCAAGAAAAAAATGATGCACTTATGCTATCCAAAGCTCCTTGTCAATATCAAAATCTTCCATCTTCTTGTTCTACCACTCCATGTTCGCTTCCACTTTCTACTCTTCCTAAGTCTTTGCGAGCTTTGAACAATCCTATCAAATAATTTTCTCCTATTCAAGATGTTCATGATCCTATTGAAAATCCTAATGCTCACTCTAAAGATGTTGATGTCCTTGGCTATCATATAGATGTTGATGAACTTATTGATTATCCTTTTGCGTCTTCCACTTCCATCCTTGGACCTCTTCCACTACCACTAAAGTCTTCACGTCTTCCTTCCATCTTGGCCCCTTATGTCCCTTCACTTTCCCCTCCTAACTCTCCTAATTCATCATCCATCTTGGGTCCTTATGTCCCTCCATCTCCTATCTTTCCTCAAGATCAACATAGATGCATGCCCTTGAATCCTTTTCACCCACTCACCCATCTAAACCAGTCATATCCTCCTTCTTCTTCCACAAGTCTCAAGTCTTTTGGAAGTAACTTGAATGTTCAATACAAGAAAAAGAAGCAATACAAGAATCCATCAAAAAAAGAAGATCACCATGTCTCCTCTAATCGACATGGATACATAAAGTCAAAAGAGATATCTAAGAAGAAAACTACAAGACAATTATGGGTTCCAAAATCCATCATGAAAGATATTCTCTCTAGATCATCAAAAAGAAATGAAAAGCCTATAGTTATATGGATTCCAAAATCTCTTTTGAAAGAGTCTAATGTTGAGAAACAAGTGAAGTTGACATTCAAGCTTCCAAAGGCTTCCACTTCATCTTCTTCCAAAAACATTCTTCCATTCCATGCACCTGAACCGCAACCTTTGCTAAACATTCACCATATTCCTTCTCATATTCCTTCATTCACATTTCCTCCATCCTCTCACCACCCTTCAAGGTGTGTGTTGATGTTGATCTTACCTTCCTTTCCAACTACCCTTTCACGATCCTTCCATTCATTATCCTTCTATCTTCTATCATTTTTCCTCATTTTCCTATTCCTCCTATCTTCCAACCTCACTTGCTTTACATAAAACCTTATCCTCCATTTTTCTCTTCCATCTTCCTTTCCCTCTTAGCATCTTTGAGCATATCATTTTGAATCCTTGACATATCATGGTTTATCCTTTCAAGGAGCATTATCTAAAAAGCTTGCCTTTTTCCAAAAATTTAAAAAAAAATAAAAATTAAAAATTAAAAAATTGAAAATGTGCCTTGGTGGAAACTTGGAAACAAGCGCCTTGGTAGAAAAAGTAAAGAGAAATAAATTCATCCTATGGTGAAAATCACTCCCTTGCGGTGCCTTGGATAAGTACCATGATGAAAACCTGGCAATCATGCATCATGCGTAGTTCTTCTACATATTTTATCCATTCAGTCTTCTCTCTTTGATCTTGGCAATGTTGACCTATACACGAACATGTGGCTATGTTGTGAGCTATCTTACGATGATCTTGCTTTCATTCCATTCATGTTTAGCCTTCATATTTATTTTGCTCCATTCATTCTAGCCTTTCGCTATTATTTTCCCCTTGGTCTTGATCTAATAAAAAAGAGTAAAAACATGATGCTATGAAGCCTCTTGACATGTCTACTCCTTTGGATTGCATCCTTTCCTTCTTTTGCATTACACTTTTGTGACTTATCATATGTTGGCCTTTCATTGCTTGTCCAAATGTGCTTTGCATGACATTTTTTCCCTAGCTTAGGTATTCTTGAGGAGTTTTTCATTGAGGATTTCTTCCCTTCATTCTCCTTCATTCTCTTGTCTTTCAACTCTTCCACTAGCTTGCTAATCCTTCTTGTCCTCCACCTTGCTAGACATTGGGACTACACAATGTGATCTTGCTTGGGAGTTTGATGCCCACTTTATCTAGGGGCATCCTTTGTACATACTTATTGATCTTTAAAAAATTCCAAAAAAAATTATATATGATGCTGTAAAAATTCTAAAAATCTAAAAAAGTACTAAAAAAAATGAGCATCCTAGTGAAAACCTAGCAATAGGTGCTTTGATGCCTCACCAAAAAAATAAAAAAATAAAATAAAAAAAAATTGAAAAAGTGCCTTGGTGAAAACTTGGAAACAGGCGCCTTGGTAGCAAAAATACACAAAAAAATTGAAAAAAGTCCTGAAAAATATCTATCAAGTGGTGAAAACCTGGAAATGGGTGCTACTTGAGACCCTTGCACCTATGTCTGTCAGTCTTGCGTGGTGCTCCTCCACTCCACTTCCTCTTTTCCTCTCCTAGCGTGGAATTGACTCTTGTCTTTGTTTAGGGGGCATACATAGTTCTAGCTTATCTTGGGTCTCTTTGTGCATTCAGGTTTCTTGGGCCTCTTGGTTCCGATGGTGTTTTTCAACACCACCCCAATTGTGTTTTTCAACACTTTCCTAGCATCAAGTGTTTCTCAACACTTATCAGATATCCTATCTGCAGTCTCGAATGATGCAATATTTCAACTCACTAGGAGATGCAATACTCAAAGTTTGACTCTATGACCTCCACACACGCACTTAAACACTTAACTTGTTGAGACTTGTTTGACTTTCTTTCTTTGTGTGTTGTCTATGATGATTTGATGAGTGTTCTATCCCTAATGGTTTTCAATGATGCATAGCTGGAAGATTGGGGCATGAGGACATGTTTTATTTTCTTTTTTCTTGTGGGTATATTTTTTTGATCTTGGTTGTCATGAGCATTTATGCTTGTTCCACTTGACTCTAGGATCTACAAGGTATTATCCTTGACTATTTTTTCTGCAAGTGCATGCTTATAGTCATCTTGGCTTTCTTGTGTCTTGATGTGAGCATAATCTTGCTATATCAAACTTAGGGAATCTCACTGCACTAGTCATCTTGACTTATATGTCTTTGGTGCCTAGGTGGTATTTCCACATTCCTATCTGATATAGATCATATTCAGATCCACATAGTTATACTAGTCTATACTGTATGATCTCGCGATGCCACCAATAATGCTCGATGATGAATATTCAAGTCTAATAGCTTTGTGACCTTGCAAGTAAACCACTTTTCATAATAGCTTGCATTTATAGGTTCATGTTAGTTAGTTTTGCATCTTTCATATGGAGAGAGCTCTCCTTTCATCTTTCATGGACCTGTCGGTCAACTGCGCTCACCTTTCGCTTCTTCCCGATCACATCTTTTGCTTCTTGTCTTTCATATCACATCATTTTCTCTTCATTTCAGGATCGAAACCAAAATTTGAGTTCACCTTGATCGTCAAAATTGCATTTCACCCTCTTCTGCACAGTTGGCTAACCATTTGAGGCCTGATCCTTCAAACTTCACCAGGGCATCCTCATTTCTTCATCTCGATCTCTCTCACCCTTCTAGTCTTTCATTCATTTAATTCATCTCTCTCTAAGGTCTTGACTGGGGCACATCTTCACTGCTTGATGGTTATCCTATCATCTTTCATCTTCGATTATGATTTCTAGTGATTTGATCATGTTGCTCTTGCTTTTTCCTTCCCTCTACCTGATTTCACTTTCGATCCTGAGGGGGCAGACACATCATATCCTATTGGCTATTCTCCAGAGCATATGCTTGACCATTTCATTCACTCTGATCGATCTATCTTTGCACTTGACATGTTAGTTCTCATCTCAAGTTCTGATACTGTCCATCTCTTTCCTAAGTGTTCAGTATTGTCGCTACCAGGCTGATCATGCAGGATTTGCTCTCTTTCTACACTTCATTCTTTGGAGTCAGATCTCTATCTATTGCCTCCTTGGCTGATCTATTCTTTGACGTAATGTGTTCTCAGATCGATCACACATTAGTTAAAGAGGGGCAAATGTAATCACCCAAAAATGGTTTCCTAGACTTTGGGCCCCCCATTCAGCAATTTATCAATTTCCTGAATCAACGTTTTCAGCTTAATATCAATTTCCTTGATCAAATCCTAATTTTATCATTTATTTGATTTTATTCTATGGATTAACCATTTTATCCTAAGTCTTTATTTAATTAAAATGAATATTTCCTCCCCTTTTATTAAATAAAAAGTCCCCACTTTTCCTCTTATCCTAAGTTGCACAAATAAAGTACTATTCTTATTTTATAAAAAGAGAAAACTCACTTTTTGTCTCATATGGACACAAAAGTCAACTCTTATTTCTCATTGGAGGATATTTGTGCACATGGATTGCTCCTCTTTCAAGCCCCACCCTTGATTAAATATTTTGCCTCTTAATCTTCATCATGTGTTGTTTTTCATTTCCTATAAAAGGAGAGCTAGCTTCTCATTTTAGCATCCATCTTTTGAATACTAACTTTATGCTATAGGATTTCTTGGAGGCTTTGGAGCTTTTTGAAGACATTCTTGGATCCACCCTTTATCTCTTGCATCATAGCTTTATATTTTATGCTTTCCTAGATTAGCTTCATTTCTATGCTCTAGATTAGCTCACATAGATTAATTAATTTGGATTGTAACACTTGTATCTTTCCTTTCATAGCTTAGCTTGCATTCTCATTTCTAGCATAGTTTCATTCCATTCTCATCCTGATTCTTGAGGATATTGGCATTCTCTCCCTTGTCTGGATTGAATCTCCCATTGCATGGCTTACTAGCAAGGTCATAGGCTTAATAGCTCTAGCTGAGAGCACTCTTAATATCCTTGCACTCCATGCCTAGGGAGCTCTAGGTCACTTTCTAAGGTTTCTCATTCATGGATTCCCTTGGATCTAATGAATTAGAGAAGTGCACTATTTAGTGTGTACACTTAGTTCTCATAAATCATAGACTTCATTTCATACAACCAAATAATTCATTTCTCAATGCAACCTCTACCTTCCTTTGAACTATTTTTTCTCTTCAATATTAAGCCAGACTTGTGATGCTTGTCTTAGATTGTAACCTCCTCCCCTCCATTTTGTTTTTCATCATCTCCTTTAAATCTATACACTTGAGCTTTTCAAATGCCTCACATGCCTTTTCACCTTCCCTTTTTTTCAAACTCTAAAATCTATCATTTTCCAGACAAGAATTATCTTCAAACCCCTTTCATATTCTTCAAATTATGGCATTTTTTATTCTTCCACAGTTTGGAATTTTTTCTCATTTAAAATAATTTTAAATAGCCTTCCAAAATTTAATTTATTTTCTCTCCCCATTTTTTGATATAATTTTGACTCTTTGTCCAAATATAAAATATGAAGACAACTATTTAAATCTCTTTATTTCTCAGTCAAGAATAAATAGTCAATTTGATGTTTGAAATATGAAATTGTGTGTGTCAAGTGCAAAAATACAAAGTGCAATGATTTTCCTAAAAATGGTGACTATGATAGGAATGATATACCAAGAATTCATTCCAGAATTCAAGAATTTTAAAATATTAAAAGTTTCATAAGCTATAAATAATTTTTTGACAAACTTCTGATATTAAAATCTCCCAAACTATAGAAGATATGAATTTTATTATTTATTCATATTCCACACAGTACCTCCAAGACTATCCTTCCAGGAGGATTTTACTCAAGCCCTTACAATTTTTTTGGAAATATTTTTTGAAAACTACTTGTGTAGCCATAAAAGGAATATTCGACAAAAACTTAAACTTGGAAAATTTGATTTCAACTAAGTTCCTTGTGTTGGGAGATTGTAAATACTATCAAACAAATAAAAACAAACACAAAAATATATAACAAAACTTAAACATGTTTTTAGTTAATGTTGATTATTAGTTTGCACATTAAGTTTTTCGGCCATACTTTTCAGAGAAGACATGATATAAAAAATGTAAATATAGTTTTAGATAGCCATTTGGACCATATGCAACATATCTCAAAATTAAGGTAGGTTACACTATATATAGTGCACACTTCAAAAATTGACATGTTTGGTCACTATTACCACAACTAGGGTTTCAGGTTGTTTGTAAAGAAATTAGACTAACTTGTGATATACTTAATAAAATTAAATGAAACTATATTTGTTAGAAACTATATTTAGACATTTTTCATCTCCAATTAGTTTCAAGAACATGTAAATCTATACTACACCATACAATATGTTGCAACAGGACTGTTATAGGAGAAGTATGGAAATAACAACCACTAAAACATTCATAACTTCCTAAAACATCAATGAAATTGAGTGAAAAAAAAAGGAAAAGAAAGTATATTTGATGGTCCTTCATTTCCAATTTGCCTCATTCCATGAAATAATCATACAATTCCATACCAATCATTAGAATAGAGAAAAATATTGTAAAAATATAAAAAATAGAGATATTTTATTACTCCAACTTGAATACTTTCAATAACCATCATCTCCCTTTCTAAATTAGACCTTTCAAATCCCTTTTAAGTAATATACAATATATTCCCAATATTTAAAAACTAGTTTTTAATTTCCAACAGTTCATCTTCCATTCTGGAAAAAACAACAAAAGTTGTGTAATTATCACAACACTTACATTTTTTGCATTTATAAAAATTTACAAACACCTACTCCTAAGACCTCATCTTGACTCTTAAAAACATGAAATTTATCCATAAGGATCTTATTACATAAGGAAAACATAAAAACCAAAACAAAATGATTATTTTTTCTTTTTGGAGGCACGAACTCATAGGTTCCCCTGCACCATACTCTTGGAGAAGAAAAGAATTCAATAACCTTTTGAGCTAGGGTCTACAACATCAAATCCATGCTTGAAATCTTTTTCATCATGTCTTTAAGTCTTTGGAGATTATCATCTTTGAAATATTCTCATGTTGGTTTCATCTTCACTATAGGATTCTTGAACATTTGGAAAAGGAAATTGAACATGTCAAAATAAGCTTGTCCCTCATCTACTTATCTAAAATTTTCATCTTTGAACAATGCCTTAACATTTGAAATGATAACTCTACATTGGATTTGTAGAAAAAAACTCAAGTTTCTTGATTTCATGAACTTGAGAGGACTAAAATCCACTTACATCTACTCATAACCCTTGAGAAAGTATATGAAAAATATATAAACTATGTTGTAACTCACCTTGCTTAAATTTCCCTATAGAATCAAATTCACACTCTTTAAACATGTTCAAATGATTGATCCTTTGCATTAGTAATAAAGAAGGTGAAAAACCATCCAAAACTATGTCCATATTATCCTTCAATATGATTTGGATCACCCAAGGAAAATCAAACATGTCAAATTTTGTCATGACACTCTAGGTTCTGGTCATTATTTTGAAATCCACCTTATCTTCCATCATCCTTGAACTCACCCTTGGATCTTTGTCATCCTTCTCTATGATTTGTATAAAATCATTTTTAGTCACAAACATGTATCTAGAACACAATTCAATTTTATGACCTTCCTCTTCCTTTAACGACTTTTCCTCTTCCATCATCATCAAAGAATTCCAAATGTATTTCTTCTCTTCTACTAACCTTTATTTCCTTCTTCTTTTTTGAATGATCTCCCAGCAAGGCCATTTTACATTCTTCTTTATTGGTAAATGTCAACCACTTTCTTTTTTTGCACTCTCAAGAAGCTATTGCATCAAAATTTCCATTCTTTTTTCCATTTCTTTCAAAGCTTGGCTCAAATTTATTATCTCTTATTGAATTATTACTTTTTCTTCCTTCCCATCTTTCTTATTGGTCTCACTTTTCTCTTTTCTTTTCTCTTATTTCTCGCTTGGTACCTCCTTAGTCTCTAAGTCTCCAAAATAAATTCTCCTGAACTCCTCAATTCTTCTTCTAAAAGAAATTATCTTTCACCTTATTTCTTAATTTCCTCATGATACCTCACTTTAGGCCGAGCTTTCTCTTCCTTTGGACAAGTCTTTTGTTATCTAGGCTCTTCTCTTCAATTTGTTAAAAGGACAATACAAAAACTCCAAAATATTCCATGCCCAAATCTTTGGGCTCTAATATAAATATGATCAAGGGAAGTGGCTTAAAACCTCTCAACTGATATAAACAAATACTCACCTATTCACCTTGGTCGTGGATCAATAGCAATTCCTTCATAATTAGGCCTTTCCCTAGTGGTTTTCAAAATGACATCTTGCACCATGAAGTTAATATCATACCTAATATTAAAAATGTAAGAGCTATTTGGGATACCCTTTTGGATTTTACTCAACATATCTTGTAATGCTTTGCTAGGGAACCTGAGAGAAATTAACCTAAAATATGTTACTAAGTGTGCAGAATAATTTTTTTCTTAAGATTTTACAAACAATAATGAATAAAAAAGAGGAAAAAATAACATAAAGTTAATACATACTCATATAAAAAACTCATTTATAGATTAAAAATCGTAAGGGTTCCTTGATGTATAATTTCATAAATATAAAATAATCTCTTAAGTACAATAAAATACAAATCTTCCACATAATGTAGCTAAAGTACATCATCTTATAAAAGAATAAACAAATACATGTGAACCATAAGGTATATATGATAACCTACATCCACTGCACGAGTTGTAGGGTATGTAAATATAATCAAAGAAAAAATTACAAATACAATAAAAAAGAAGAATATGAACCAATCTCCAAGGATGAAAGAATAAGGAACAATTGTAACAAGGATCATCCAACACTAGTACAAAAATGTCACAGTCTCAAATAGTAAGAGATTCACTACCTCGTGAACTTGTGGAAACCTATGGTTCCACTCCCACCATGCCAAGGAGATAACATCAGACCCTACTTAGATAACAATACCAAAACCAATCACTAGGTAGTACTAAGAAAGGATTCCTTATAGCACTCTATCTCAAAGGTACAACTCAAAATACAAAGGTACACATACTAATCAAGAAGAAACCAACATACATAGGAAACCTAAGACAAAATCAAGGAAGTCACATCACATGTGTCAACCCCTTAGAATGATCTCATTGGCCTCTAACTCCCAAGTGTGAACATATCTGGAACAAAAAATCCTCACATGTAACCAAGGATAACTGATCATGCCACACCTCAACGTCACTACTAGATGGACAAGCATCTTCTCCCACTCTCATCCTTAGGTATAATATCACTCAAGGAATGGGCGAGGAACACATTATCTTATTAATTCATTTTAAAACCCTATTAATGAATTATATTATCACTTATTAAGTAACTTACTAAGGATACCTAGGTAGCCACTTTTGGGCTCAAATGCCTACAAAGAAATTCAGTTCTACTCTAACACCTAGATAGCCTACCCTAATCTCATAAGTGTAAAAAATATCTCATAGATCACCTTGAATCATAAAATTCAAGATCTGGTTCAATAATGTTACAGGAACATACGTAACCAACTTCCATCACATATACAACATAAAAACTCCCACATAGTAAAAATGTAATCAAGAGCTTCCATAAGGTTGGCTTATAGAAAAATCAAACTCCATACAAATATGCATGACAAACAACATAACATAATTCCTTAACCCTGCCTCTAGTAACAATCCTAAAAAAGATGACATAAAAAGATTCCCTCTTACCCCACAATCATAGAAGGAAAAACATTCATAAGAATTTATTACAAATAAACTAATTTGTAAAATACCATTACAAAAATTAATTTATTAAAACAATTAACAACACAACTATAATTATATTCCTAAATTCTTCTTTATACATGAAGTTAAATTTATATAAAGAATTAAATAAATTGATTTCAAAACAATAATTACTAAGTTCATATAGTTACATGATTAAAATCTAAATTTAAAACTTGATCTAATATAGACAAAACAAAATATTATTATTTTATTAAATACAATCTTTTAAAACTTCTGTGTGTGTGTGTGTGTGTGTGTGTGTGTGTAGCATCAAATTGTGTCACCTAATTGAATGGGGGAAATATGAGATCTACTTCTAAATCCAAATTCCCAAAGGAGAGATCCAAATTGATCAACCAAAAGGTTAATGGACAATTGACTCAATCTATGGAGAATATGAATGAAGGAGAAAACCTTATATTTCCCTATGAAGAAATGTGTATTTGAAATCTAAAAATAATTGAAACACAAGTACTAACCTCAAAATAGGGCAGATCAGGAAGAGGATGCCTACTTCACAATGCAAGGAGATATCTTGTTTACAACAATGTATACCATATTCTTAGCGAGGGATAGTGATCCCAACATCCAAGAGCATAGATAATTGTGAAAAGGATATGTCACTCATGGAAAAGGATCCTCAAAGAAGGAGATCTTATCAACAAGACCCCCACCAAAGAGGAGTGCTTTAGATAAAATATCATATTTCAAAAGGCGAGAACAAAGATTCAATCATCAAGCCCCATGCAAACAAGAGGAAGATGAATCTTTGAAATGAGGGAAACAACTCTAACAACAAAGCAAGGGTGAGGGTTTATAAAGAACATAATTTGCAACATAGAGAAGAAGTGATGACTCAGGACAACAAAAAGTCATATAACAAGGTTACCCATAGTCAAAACATCTGTCAATATGATGAAGTAATATTGCAATATAAACAAATACCACTAAGCTAAGGAAAGAAATTCCCTAGAAAAAGAGAAAGAAGGAAGAACCTTGCCCCCCATGGATAGAGACAAGGCATACCTTTGGAAAAAACATGTCCTAGAAAAGATATCTTGAATAATAGAAGAGAGCAATGAATGAAAAACTATCATAATACAAACCATCGAGATAGAATAACCAATTAAGCTCAAAGTAGGAACATAATGGATTCTAAAAGATAGTAAGAAATATACCTCTTGCCCCCCAGTCTAGAGCAGAAAAGATTTATGTTATATTAGAGTGAGGGGTAAAATTATGAAGAAATATCAAAGGGGAAGTTTCTTTTCTCTTATCTTTATGGATCGGATAATAAGGAGAAGGTAATTTGAACAATCTTTGCACATCATGAGCCATAGTTTGAACCTCAACATAAGTGTGGGAAGAATTAGGAATAGCAGATGGAGAATTAGGAATCAAATTAGGAAAGATAGGAATAGGATTAGGAAGATTAGGAACACTAGTAAAAGTGTAGGAAGTGATATGAATGGAAGACACCACTAGAGGAACACTTGAAACCAAAGTTGGAAAAGGGTTTGAATAGATATAAGTAATATTATGGTAAGAATGTTGTGAGGTAGGATCTTGATTTTCCATAAGATCACCACTAAGAGGAAGAGCATTAAGGGAATTCATATCTTTCTGTGCTAATGCCTCATCACTAGAAGGAATCCTAAATTGAGGTTAAGGATCTATAATTTCATCTTCTTTCACATAAGGGAAGTGTTTTTTAGAGAAGATGTCATCCTTTTGTATCATAAATTCTTCACAAGGAGGGGATAAATTAATGTATTTATCTAATGGTTTATCCCAAAATGTGGAATTATCCACAATGGTTTCATGAGGAAGGGAGTAATCAACATCCAAATCTAAAGGTTCATCCAAAATAGGAGGATTATCCACAATGGTTTCATGAGGAAAAGAGTAGTCAACATCCAAATCCAAAGGTTCATCCCAAATAGAAGGATTATCCTCAATGGTTTCATGAGGAAGAGAGTAATCAATATCCAAATTCAAAGGTTCATCACAAATCAGAGGATTATCATCCCTATCCATTAAGCGCATTGTAGGAGTGTCATAAGTCATTAAAGCTTGATCCCTAGAGGGGAAAGAAGGTAAATTGTATTCTAAAGTAGGCTCATAGAAAAGACATATATTAGGAGAAGAATTATCATCAATCCCTAACTCATCTTTGTAAAGGTCAATTGAAGAGGTTGTGCAAGAGAGTGAAATAGGAATAGGATCAATGGAGATCTCATTAAAACAATTTTCATCCTCACTTCCATGTACCTCATTAAGGGATCTATCATCTTTCACAATTAAAGCTTCATCAAAGTACTCAAAACAAGAATCATACATGTTGAATACAAAGAAATACTAAAAGCATGAACATGGAAATGTTTTTGTATTTTTGAAATATAAATGCAAGAACATAAAATCTAATGTTAAAAAAATGATCTAACACCAAAAAGAAAGAGATTAAGTATGTGAGGTTCACCAAAATGTATAGCGTTAAATTGTATCTAATGTAGGAGCATCGTAGGCCTTCTGCAATCCTATGTCACCAAAAACATTTTGGAGTTTGTCTGTGTTGCTCGGTTCCTATTCTGACTGAGTTGTTTGGTAGTTGGTCGGTTTCCTTTGGGTTACCAAGTGTAGTTAGTTATCTCCTAGGCAGTTGGTTGTTTCACTGGTGCTCAGCATTGCTTGTCTGCTACTCAGTTTTCTTTGCTCACCGAATGGTTTAGTTTTGGTCTCTATTATAGCTAACTTGTGGATTTAAGTTGGATCATGGATTTAATATTGATATCAATCATTGGGAAGCATGTGGTCCTAGATCTGACCATTCTTTTCATTGATTTTGGATCTAAAGGCCAACTTAGTTTAGTAGACTCTTGTATAAATGTAGTTGTTTGGTTGTAGTTTAGGAGGCAGTTTTGGTAGAAGATAGAAGATAGGAAGAATAGACATTGTTGACAGATCCTCACATGTTTGAGGACTTCTATAATTCATTGCAATATCTAGCCCTAACCACAAACACCTTACAGCCTGGCATGTATGAGTCTATTTGATAAAAATTAATGAAAGCTTCTACATTCTCTCTCTCACTATTGTTGTTTATTTGCTTCCTCATATTTTGAGCAGGCTTCAATCATTAGGGTGTGTCATTGTTTGGCCCCTCTTGGTACCTACCTTGCATCAAGTGGTATCAGAGTGAGGTGAGATCTTGATCTAGGTCTATGGATCTAGGTTTGCAAGTTCCTCTTGAAGCCCTAGTTGATTGTTGTGGGGTAGCGGATTGCGATCTGACTTTCAATTGTAGAGGGTTGTCAAGATGTTTTGTGGGAGGTGAGATGTATATCCAAGATTGGTAGATATGATAAGGTAGATTTCAGCTAGGTTAGAAGTTGTTGAAATAGCCCAGAGAAGAGGTAGACATCTTGAAGATGTTAGTGATGATGAAATTGAGAAAGAACAGGCGAATGCAGAACCTGCACCTATTATGGATCAAGCTGAAGAAATATTTTTGAAGGATTTGACAAGTCTGAAATCAACACCACATTTCAATCCTCTTGAGTATGGTGGAAAGCTATATTCTAATGAATTAGTGGACTGGATCACTGAGATGGAAAAGTATTTTGAGTATGAAAACATTCCTGAAGACAAGAAAGTGAAGATTGCAAGCACAAAGTTGAAAAGTCATGTATCCTTATGGTGGGAACATCTACAGTTGGATAGGAAGAGGAAAGGAAAAGACAAAATCAAGGTATGGAATAAAATGGTGAATAAGTTGAAGGGAAAGTTGCTACCTTGTGATTATCAGATTAACCTAGTTTGATGAATGCAAGTTTGAGGCAGAAAGATAGCTCAGTAAAGGAATATACTAAGGAATTCTATAGATTAGAGATCAGAATTGGACATGATGAAGATGATGTGGAAAGAATCGATAGATACCTAAATGGTTTGAGAGTTTCCATCCAAGAGGAAATTAGTATGGTCAAGTTGGAGAGCATTGAAGAGGCTTATCAATTTGCATTGAAGGCTGAGGAGAAATTGAACAAAAGACATGAGAAAAGACAAAGAGGTCAAGGTGGTAGATTCTCTAGAGGAAGAGGTAGCTCTAATGGTGAAAATAGTAGATCTAAACCAGAAAAGAAAAATCTAGACAAAGGCAAGACCGAGTGGAAAGGTGAAAGTTCATCTAGAGGTAGAGGCAGTAACTATCAAGGTGGTTATAGTAGAGGAATTTTTTGAGGAACTTGCTACAATTGTGGAGAAGGACATAGATCTTTTGAATGTACACATGCAAGTAAGAAGGCTGGTAGCAATAGAAATTCTTTGGTGCAAGAAGAATCACCAAATGAACCTGAGAAAGAAAATAACTTGATGGTAAGGAGAGCACTCTGGAATGAAAGCAAAAAGGAAGATCCGGTAAGGAAAATTTTGTTCAAGACTAGATGTAAAGTTTCTGATAAAGTTTGGAAGGTAATCATTGACAGTGGTAGCTCAGACAATCTAGCATCTGAAGAGATGGTCACAAATTTATAGTTGGAAAGGTTGGTGCATTCAAAGCCCTATCAGATTTCATGGATCAAAGATGAGCATACACTCCTGGTAAGTGAACAATGTTATGTGAATTTGAAGATTGGAAAGTACTATGATAAGGTGTTATGTGATATCATGCCTATGGATTGTTGTCATATTTTGTTGGGTAGACCTTGGCAATATGATAGACATGCTATATATGATAGAAGATTGCATAAGTATACTATTGTGACTGATGGAAGAAAAAAAATCTTGTTACCATTGATGGAAGAACCAGTTAGTAATGTTTACACATCTCTGAAAGTTTGTTTGATGGAGGGAAGAAAGTTTGTTAACTCTTTGAAGAAGAATGATGTATGTTTTGTTGTGATTCCTAACAAACCAAGTAAGAAAATAGAGGATAATATTCCTGAGGAGATTGATAAGTTACTCACCAAGTATAGTGATATCATTTCTAATAATGTACCAGATGGTTTACCACCAAAAAGAAGCATTGATCATTGTATGGTTTTAATCCCTAGAGCTATTTTACTAAATAAGGAACCTCATCGATTGACACCTACCAAGAATCAAGAATTGAACTGATAGATTCAAGAGTTGATGGAGAAAGGTTTGATCAGAGAAAGTTTAAGTCCTTGTGCAGTACCTATTGTATTGGCATCAAAGAAGAATGGAGAATGGAGAATGTGTACTAATTCCAGAGAAATCAATAAGATACTAGTGAAGTATAGGTTTCATATACCAAGAATGGATGACATAATGGAAAATTTGACTAGAGCAAAGTATTTCACCAAAATTGATTTGAAAAGTGGATATCATCAGATCAGAATCAGAGAAGGTGATGAATGGAAGACTACTTTCAAGACAAAAGAAGGTTTGTATGAGTGGTTGGTTATGCCTTTTGGTTTAACTAATGCACTGAGTACTTTTATGAGGCTAATGAATGAAGTTTTGAAGAAATTCTTGGGTAAGTTTGTAATTGTATATCTTGAAAGAAGGTTTGTATGAGTGGTTGGTTATTCCTTTTGGTTTAACTAATACACTGAGTACTTTTATGAGGCTAATGAATGAATTTTTGAAGAAATTCTTGGGTAAGTTTTTGATTGTATATCTTGATGATATTATGATATTCAGTAAGACCAAAGAAGAAAATTTGTTGCATGTTAGGAAAGTTTTGCAGAGATTGAAAGAAGAAAAGCTGCTGATAAATATGAAAAAGTGTTCATTCATGAAAGAGGAGATTGTGTATTTGGGATTTTTTATTTCACCTGATGGTTTGAAGATGGATCCTAAAAAGGTTGAAGCTATTTTGAATTGGCCTACACTTGTGAATTCTAGTGAGGTAAGATCATTTCATGGTTTGCCAAATTTTTACCGAAAGTTCATAAGGAATTTTAGTTTAATTTGTAATGCTATGACTGAGACTATGAGAGGAGACAAAAGAGAATTCAAGTGGACACATGGAGCTAATAAAAGTTTTGAGACTCTAAAGCAGAAGGTTTTTGAATTACCTATTTTGGCATTACCTAATTTTAGTAAGGTATTTCAAGTGGAAGTGCAATTGGAGATGTGTTGAGTCAAAAAGGTAAACCTGTTTCTTTCTTCAGTGAAAAGTTGAATGATGCTAGAAGGAAATGTTTTCTGTATGATCAAGAATTTTATGCTATTATTCAAGCATTGAAGAAATGGAGACATTATTTGATACCAAGTGAATTTGTGTTGTATACTAATCATAAGGCTTTATAATATTTGGGTAGTCAGAATATGTTGAATTAGGGACATATGAAATGGGTTGAGTATTTGAAGAGTTATAGATTTGTGATAAAGCATAAAAGGGGAGTCACTAACCAAGTTGTTGATGCATTGAGTAGAAGATCTTTGATGACTGAGATAAAAATTGAAGTTCTTGGTTTTGATGAGATGAGAGATTCTTATGAGTTTGACCAAGATTTTTCTGAGCCATGGAGAAAGTGCTAAGCACCTATTCAAGGTCAACAAGATACTAAATGGGATGAATATTTTATTCAGGAAGGTATGTTGTTTAAAGGTATCCAGTTGTGTATACTGAGAGGAGTAATGAGAACTAATTTGATAAAGGAGAAACATAGTAGTGGTTTGACTGGACATTTTGGTATTGATAAAACATGGAATTTTCTTAAGGAGAAGTACTATTAGCCATAGTTATATAAAGATGTTTAGAAATTTGTGAAAAATTGTGGAA
Source organism: Chamaecyparis obtusa (assembly GCA_027943335.1). Classification (NCBI taxonomy): domain Eukaryota; kingdom Viridiplantae; phylum Streptophyta; class Pinopsida; order Cupressales; family Cupressaceae; genus Chamaecyparis; species Chamaecyparis obtusa. The sequence continues at coordinate 977,701 of BSBK01000008.1, read as the reverse complement.
TTTGTCAAGTTGCAAAAGGAGTAAGTCAAAATACTGGATTGTACATAACGATTGTTGTTCCTGTGAAACCTTGGATTGACATCAGTATGGACTTTGTTCTTGGTGTACCGAAGACAGTAAGAGGTAATGATTCTATATTTGTTGTTGTGGATAGATTTTCTAAGATGGCACATTTTATACCATATAGAAAGACATCAAATGCAGTACATGTAGAAGATCTTTTCTTTAAGGAAATTGTCAGATTGCATGGATTACCAAGGAGTATTATCTCTGATCGAGATAGTAAATTTGTTGGATACTTTTGGAAGAAATTTGGCACTGAGTTGAAATATAGTTCTACATTTCACCCACAAACCGATGGATAGACTGAAGTTGTGAACAAAAGTTTGGGAAATATTTTGAGATGTTTAGTTGGAGACACACCGAGTAATTGGGATTTTGTATTGGCACACACAGATTTTGCATATAATAATTTAGTGAATAGGAGTATTGGAAAGAAACCATTTGAGATTGTGAATGGCACACAATTGAGAGGTATATCTGATTTGAGAGGCATTCCTGATGAAAGTAAGAGAAGTGATGAAGGAGTGAAATTTGCTAAGTACATGAAGACATTGCATGAAGATGTGAAGCTGAAGTTGGAAGGAAGTAATCAGAAATACAAAGAAAGAGCTGATAGATCAAGGAGACATAAAAATTTTGATGTTGGTGATGAAGTGATGGTTCATTTGAAGAAAGGTCGATTTCCTGTTGGAACATATGGTAAGCTGAAGATGAAAAAGTTTGGACCTTGCAAGATTTTGAAGAAATTTGACAGTCGAAATGCATATGAGATTGAGTTACCTGATGACATGGACATATGATAGTACTCATAGAATATCCTAAGAAGTAGAATGAAGAAATTGAACAGATTTTGAAGGAAAGAATTGGCAAGAGTACAAGAGGAAAATAATATATGGAATATCTGGTAAAATGGAAGAATAGACCGATGGAAGATAGCTCATGGATTTCATAGTCTGAGTTGGATGTAGCTCAGATCATACCTACCAAATGATTCATAGAATCATTTCAAAATAACCCCAGGCGTCTGATGCAGGAGCATCTCGGGTCCTTGGCAATCCTGTGTCACCAAAAACATTTTTGGAGTTTTTCTGTATTTCTTAGTTCCTTCTTTGACTGAGTTGGTCATTAGTTGGTCAGTTTCCTTTGGTTTACCAAGTGTAGTCAGTTATCTCTTGGGTGGTCGGTTGTTTCACTGGCACTTGGCGTTGCTTGTTTGCTGCTTGGTTTTCTTTGCTCACCGATGGGTTTAGTTTCAGTTTCTATTGTGGCCGACTTCTGCATTTATGTTGATTATAGATTTCATGTTGATATCAATAATTGGGAAGCTTGTGGTCCTAGATCTGACCATTCCTTCTATTGATTATGGATCTGAAGGCCTACTCAGTTCGGTAGACTCTTGTATAAATGTAGTTATTTGGTTGTAGTTTAGGAGGCAGTTTTGGTAGAAGATAGAAGATAGGAAGAATAGAGATTGTTGATAGATCCTCTCATATTTGAGGACTTCTACAATTCATTTTAATTTTTGGACCTAACTAAGAAGGCCTTATAGCCTGACATGTATCAGTCTATTTGATGAAAATCAATGAAAGCTTTTGTATTCTCTCTCTCATTATTGTTGTTTATTTGCTTCTACATGTGTTGAGCAGGCTTGGATCATTAGGGTGTGCCATTATTTGGCCCCTCTTGGTACTTGCCTTGCATCAGTATCACCTAATTGAATGATAGAAATATGAGGTCTACTTCTAAATCCAAATTCCCAAAGGAGAGATCCAAATTGATCAACCAAAAGGTTAATGCATAATTGAATCAATCTATGGAGAATATGAATGAAGGAGAAAAATTTATATTTCCCTATGAAGAAATGTGCATTTTAAATATGAAAATAATTGAAAGACAAGTACTAACCTCAAAATAGGGTAGATTTAGAAAATGCTAATTTCTGGTGTTTGTGTGCAGTTTCAGGCAATTCTGCAACCTGTTTCAAACTAGAAATGCCGAGGTGAAGAAAACCCAATATTTTTTTATCTTTTTGATAGTAGGTAGTCTTTGACCATGATAAAAGGTCAAAGGCTACATTAATATTTTTAAGGTCGACCTTGAATTTGTTCATAGATCTCGAAAGTTCACCGAAAAGGCTATCCAAATCCAAACTCAAATTTGCAGTTCCGCACCTGTACCTACAAGAAAAAGAGGATTTTGTTGTTTGTTTGGGGGGTTTTCCTTAGTCAAACCCCAACTTGGAATCAACCTTAATAATGGAATTGAAATAGAGAATTCTAGCAAGTAGTAGAAGTAGATCTAACAATGAAGATATGATATTCAATAGATATGCAATTGTATTTTAAATGTAATGAAGTATGTTTATATGAAAGCTTGGAATCAACACTAACAAATGTAAATCTAAACCTCCATGATTGTATCCTTGGAATCCACCTTGAGGGAAGAATGAATAGATCTTGAAGATGAACAAAGGATCTTGAAGGAAGATCACACCACCATGATGGCTAGATCTAGGGTTTGAATGATGAATCTTGAGTTCTTGAACAAAATCCCTTCAAAGGCTTGAATGCTTGAATCCTTGATCTTCAATAGAGAACTTGAATGCTTGAATGGATGATTTCTTGAGAATGGATGCTTGCTTAATCTTTCTTAAGAGAGAACTTAATTGCCAAAACTTTATCACCAAATGTCTCCTTGAGAGTGCTTGATGCATGAAGGAAATGAGATGGAGAAAATGAGAGAGGAAGGCTTCCTTTTATAGTGATCTAGGGCACAATCCTCTAGAGGGGCCATCTTGGGGAATTAAATTCCAATTAGGCCTAAAACCTTTAGGAATGGACCTAAATTAAATATAATTTAAGAGTTTACCATTTTGGAGACCAAAACAACCGACTCGAAAGAAGAAAAACAATTCTTTCTGAAACCCAACATCCGGAAATCACGGGACCTTGAAACTTGAACCCGGGGTCAAGGACAAGGTCAACCCTGACCTAGGTCATGGAAAAGGTCATCATTGACCCTCAATTTTTTCATTGAACCCTCAAGGTCATCATTTACCTTGAGGTCATAGATCTCAGGGTCTCAATCAAAGTGAGAAACAGGAGGTCTCGAGGGTGCTCAGAGACCTAAAAATGATGTCAAAATAGGGTAGAGTGCAATGGAGAGGCACAAAATCCTATAATAAACATGATGAAGGAAAAGAGGACCTATTTGTAAGTCCTACCTAGAAAATAGAGTCATAGAAGAGGGAATTTAAGGAGAATCCTTGGGATCCTAACCCTAATTTCACCTAGAATGAAGGAATCAAGTGCAGAAAAGAAGTGGAAAATGGAGAAAAAGCCAAATCTAAGAAAAGATAAATTCAAGGCATTCGAAATGACCTCAAACCACTTACTCAGAGGGCTAAATGCTCTTAACATGGAAGTGTTTCCATTTTAAGATGATACAATATATGTATGTATGTATGTATGTAAGTATATATGTATGTATTGTTAGGAATAGTCCCAAGAGATAACTAAGAGGGGGGGGGGGTGAATCATTTATCTACAAGTTTTGATTCTTTATCCAATTAAGTATACTTAAACTTTAAGCATAAACACAATGAAAGAACACTTAAACACAACACTAATATTTTTGGCTATGGGGAAACCCAAATAGGTAAAAACCTTGGTGGGAATTAACACCCACTAATAAACTACACTAGTGTATAATGATCCTTGTTAGAAGACCTTACAACCCTTTTAGGATTTGATTTTTATAATGCGATAATTACAGTGACTTGGTCAAAGGTCAGACCCTATTAGGATTCTTTTTTTATTAACCCTATTAGGGGTGAGGATGCACTGTCTGAGAGCTCACTTCTCAAAGGGGTGAAGGCTGCAACCTTCTGAATAATAGATACACACTATATCTAGATTTTGGTGAACTACGAGGTATACCTTTTGTCTTGTGTTGGTGTAATTAAATATTCATAATTACACTTAACTTAATCTTAGTTAGGATAATGCATTACATAGTAGTTAGTGATTGAGACACCTAGGAGTGTGCACCTCATTCAAGCACATGGTGTAGGAGACTTTCCACTTTAGGTGTGATAGTTGTCATCACATACCTCTTTGTGTGTGAGATCCACCTTTTGTGCTCTTATCACATTATCATCCTAATCCATTGCACATACTTTATTGCATAATGAAGGATGATCCAAATTTGGTGGACATGTGATTACACCTAGCATAGGTGATAGCTTATCAGCTCCTTATCATTGTCTCTTATCCCCTTTCCTATATAAGGAGGCCTATTATGTACATTTTAATCATGTCCATGATCAATAATATCATTCTTGCATCTTAATGCAATTGTCTTGCCAATCTCTTATGGAAGTTATCTTGGCCTTGCATTTGATCCTGGGGGTGTTGTAGAGTCACCTAAAACTCTAACATGGTATCAGAGAACTCAAGGTGTGAAGACCTCTTCTCAAGAAGTGAAATCTTGGCTTGATTCAATTGTGGGTGTAGAATAAAGGTATTTGGACATCACCATTGCATAGTCTATTTGGACAAAATTTGTGGTTTTGTATTTTGTGACTTTCTATAGCAGGTCAATATTGGTGCTTGTTGGTGCAAATCAGAGGTTGTCATCATATTAAGGAGGTCCAAAAACCCCTAAATCAAATTTTATTTCATCCAAATCGAACACCTGAGGCCAAATCTAGAGCTATTTAAATTTTGGAAGTGCGGCGGCAGCGATTCAGAAAAAATAATTTTAGAGGCGATTGTCAAACAACAATATCTTAGTCATCTAGAATCCTTTTTTTGAGCAATTGTTTTTGTTTTGGGGTAGAATTTCATGATCTACACAATGGTTCAGGTGGTTTTTGATCTCTATTCTTGAATTTTTCTGAAAATCGTAAATCTTAGTTTTTGCAACTTCTAAGGCCTCATTTGAGCTCATATGAACTCTTTTTTAGGTGCAATTTTTTTTGAAAGTGCATAATTTTTTCTATATTTTCTAGATCTGGAATCAGATTTTAGTGACTATGACCAGAAACTATACTTTCAAAAATTGGCTTAGTTTTTTCATTTGTAATGCATAAGCCTTAGCTTGGTTTTTTGCATAATGATCTAAGTCTATTATAGCCTAATTTTGGAGTATAATAATTTGTTGATCTCAATTTGTAATGAGAGAAGTGTATCATTAATGTAATCATGGGTTATGAAACACATCCTGTAGTAGTACTTTTGACTAAGGATAATTATGAGTCATGGGCAAAAGGAATCATCACACATTGTAGATGGCTTAATCTCTTGCCTCATCTTTATGGACTCGTTCCTGAGCCAAAGTCATAGTGGAAGCAATATGTTTGGGGAGAAAAGAATGCTCATATTATAAATTTGATTATTGGTAACATTAGTTTGTGTCTCTTCTATGACATCTACCCCAAATTTAGAGGTGTTCAATGTCCACACATAATTTGGACAATCATTTGGGATATTTTTGGTGATCCACATGTTCCTCCATTCCTAGATGATCTTTCTTTAGATTGCCTCATTCCTCTTGATGATGCAGACAATATTCCCTATGATGATTATACTTTAGATGCAATTGAAGAATTTGCAGCAATTGAGAGCGAGGATGATCCAGTGGCTCCTCCTGTAGGTCCCACTTCTCTAGTTGAGGTCGCACAATCATCACTTTTTGGTGATTCCAGTGATTCATTGCAAGATATATCTATTTGTCTTCCTAATTGGGATTCTTACTTGCCAGATATTGGTTTATTATTTGTGGAGTCTCATATTTCAGATTTGGGAGACATACTTGAGGGGGTTTCTCTTCTCTTTGATGACAGTTTCATCACAGTTGGAGATACTTCTTCACATTCTTTGGAGATTGACATTCTTGAATCTTCTTCTTCACTTGGTTTGTCACATGATGTGATAAATTCTTTGAGATTGGAGAGGCCTATTCAGTCTTCAAAGATGCATATTTAGAGACCTTCTTCCTTATTTAATTTGGATATGGATTGGTTCATGGCATCATCATCATAATTTATTTAGATTCCACTTCCTAGTTCCTATCCACAATGGGAAGCATTCCTACATTTGTACTGGGTATATCTTCTTCCCAAGGGGAGAAATGTTGTTTGTAGTCATTGGAATATACTTTGTCTTCAAGCACTCACCATTTTTGTAGGAGATTCTTCATTATGGGGGGGATATCATGTCTCCAACTATCCTTCTTATGGGGGGATAATTATTTGTATATACATGATGTATGTAATTCATGGGGGGTCTTGAGCACTCCATCCATCCATGCATCTTGTTATCTTCTCTCTTTTTGAGGGAGGGTTTTCCCCATGAGGTTTTCCCTCTTTCTCCACTTTATGAGAGTTATGCATTTCATGTATTGTATTTTGTACATGGGTACCTAACATGGCCTAGTTGCCCCATCTTGCATTGTGAGTTTAAGTGCATTCCCCTAAGTTGTACTTAAGGGGGGGTGTTGGTGTAATTAAATATTCATAATTACACTTAACTTAATCTTACTTAGGATAATACATTGCATAGTAGTTAGTGATTGAAACACTTAGGAGTATGCACCTCATTCAAGCACCTGGTGTAGGAGAATTTCCACCTTAGGTGTGATAGTTGTCATCACATACCTCTTTGTGTGTGAGATCCACCTTTCATGATCTTATCACATTATCATCCTAATCCACTGCACATAATTTATTACATAATGGAGGATGATCCACATTTGGTGGACATGTGATTACACCTAGCATAGGTGATAGCTTATCAGCTCCTTATCATTGTCTCTTATCTCCTTTCCTATATAAGGAGGCCTATTATGTACATTTTAATCATGTCCATGATCAATAATATAATTCTTTCATCTTAATGTAATTGTCTTTCCAATCTATTGTGGAAGTTATCTTGGTCTTGCATTCAATCTTGGGGGTGTTATAGAGTCACCTAAAACTCTAACATCTTGATCAGTTCCAATGAATAGCACACTCTATCTTCTCTATCACATAGACCTCTCCTTTGGTGACACAATACATCACACTCTCTTCTCTTCTCTAATATTTGATCTCCATATGATACATCTTTGTTGGCTCTACTAATCACGCAACACAAACTGGGACCTATCCAAATCAATAAGTGCAGACACACGCTACACACTATCGACTCTACAAAATTAACTGATACTTTCCCCTTAAGATGAATTACATCATGTGCTCTTAACCAAACATTCTTAACTCTTCTCTACTCAATAATCTAAGCACACATACAGAAATGATAGGCAGAACTCTTGTACCAATATAATCTATGTCAGCTCTTCTGGATAAAGATAGAAAATTGCAACTGGTGAATGGTGATTTCATAACTTCACTTCTACTACACATTAGAATCTATGCCCATGAATGGAGAAACACTAACATTTCTCCATCACATATCCATGCCTACAAGACTCCATGATAACTTCACAGATAATCACTCATAGAACACTGCCTGTAACTTTGTTAGGAACACTGTTGACACAAGCTGCTACATAACTATTTGTACTAACAATTAACCTCTACATCCATGATATCATACTGATAAAATTTCCATGATACATATACTCAAATATTACTACCTAAGTCTTCCATGCATGCTACTTGCCATATGTTTCCATCAATGACAAACATACAGTCAGCACTGGCTTGTTGGCAAATCTTCAAAAATCTCCCCCTTTAACATTGATAGAAACATATCGAATGAAATACACCACCAATCCAAATGAACAATTCTTTTATAACATTCTCCATTTCCTCATCAAAAGTCCCCCAAGGATGAATCCTCCATCTATTGTAATATTCTTCAACATTCTCCATTTCCTCAACTAAACTGCTTCCATGACTAAATACTACTCCCCCTTGCTGCTATATATGACTCCTCCTTAATTATGTATGTACTCCCCCTTTAATACTATTTTTCATGACTATATACTACTCCCCCTTTGACATCAATGGCAAAGGGCGCCAAACATTTAAGCAGTAGTACTACTTCTACAGTAGAGTAGTCAACCATCCATCGGTCACTGAGGATTGATGCTCTCTCCACCATTTCTAATCAGAATTAGTGAATGGAATTACTCCTAGCTTCTCCCTATGATACTCAAAAGTATCCTTCAGTAAAGGCTTTGTGAATATGTCTACTAACTGATCTTTAGTACTCACATAGTCCAACTTGACTTTTTTTTTGCCACTTTCTCTCTTAGAAAGTGATACTTAATCTCAATGTTCTTTTCTTTGCATGCATCATAGGATTCTTTGACATGTTGATAGTGCTAGTGTTATCACAATGAACAACAATAGGATAATCAATCTAAATTCCAAAATCCTTTATCATCTATTTGATCCAAACAATTGTAGAATAATTCAAGGTTGCTACAACATACTTTGCTTCTATTGTTGGCTGAGAAATACAATTATGCTTCTTTTTGTCCAAGTGACTAGTGTATCACCAAAAAATACTAGTCCTCCTAATGTACTCTTTCTATCATCCATGCATCCTACCCAATCTACATCTATATATGCATGAGGCTCAACATTCTTTGATTTGGGATACCATAGACCATAATCTACAATGCCCTACAAATATTTGAATATTCTCTTTACTGCCATGAGGTGACTTTGTTTAGGCTCTGCTGCAAATCTTCCAACTATGCCAACTACATTAGAAATATCAGGTCTAGTTTTAGTAAGATATATGAGTTTACCAATCATAGACTTGTACAAGGTTATATCTACTATTGAAGAATCATCTTCTTTTGTAATCTTGCATCCTATTATCATAGGTGTACTCATTGGCTTGCAATCATCCATCTTGAACTTCTTGAATATCTTCTTCACATACTTAGACTGATTAATGAAAATACCTTTCTTTGTCTGTTGCACATTTAATCCCAAAAAGTATTTGATAGGTCCAATCATGCTCATCTCAAACTCGCTCTGCATCTCCTTAGCAAATTATGCACTAAGTTTGTCACTACCCCCAAATATAATGTCATCAAAAAATATAGCTACAAGTTGTTAACCTTCAGATGTCTCTTTTATAAATAGATTACAATCAATTTCTACTTTCTTGAATTCAATTTTTGTTAGATATCAATCAAGTCTCTCATACCAAGCTCTAGGGGCTTTCTTGAGTCCACAGAGGGCTTTCTTCAATCTACATACCATATAAGGCTTGTCTGATAAGGTGAATTCTTATGGCTTCTCAATGTATACTTCTTCCTTAAACACTCCATTCAAGAATGTTGACTTAACATCCATCTGATAAACTTTGAAGTTTTTGAATGTTGCATAAGCTAGAAAGAACTTAATGGATTCTAATATGCCCATAGGTACAAATGTGTCTAAATAATCAATAACTTCTCTTTGTGCATATCCCTTGCATACCAACCTTTCTTTATTTCTTACTACAGTGCCATCTTCATTCATCTTGTTTCTGAATATCCACTTTGTTCCAATCACATTCTTATCACTAGGTCTTAGGACTAGTTTTTAAGTATCGTTTGTTAGGTTTAACAAGGCAGAAATAACAATTACATGCAAATATAACTAATATTAGAAAACAATAAACCACAAAGAAGAGAATACAATACATAAAGATTTAACGTGGTTCACCCTATCCCTGGGCTATGTCCACCAACAGTGAGTCCAATATTATTATTATCCAGTGATTACAACCTGATTACAATCCGTAATCCCTTACAGCTCAATTCCACCACAATTACTAAAATCATACATCATGAAATCTCTAACCCTAAGCCATATTATACATTATTTTTCTGCTTTAGGGTTAGAATTAGTTACAACATGTCGGCCCAAAAATTATCAAAAATATGTTGGCCTCAAAAAAATTTGTGAGGTCGGGTGGAAAAGTGTACAGTACTTTCCTGATTAGTCACCACAAGCTAACAATCTCCCACTTAGTGACTGATCAATATCCACACTAAAAACACCTCCCACTTGGAGACTGATCCTGTAGCAATACCGCTACTATATGAGGCTCCCACTGGATCAAACTACCCTAGACTCAGTTGTTCCTTTATTATGTTCAGTCTAGAAGACCAATTGAAGTTGAACATGAGTTCAACTTCTCCCTTGTTACTACCTTTGTAAACATATCTACTAGATTATCATATGTATGAATCTTTTCTAGCTTTAACTTCCCATCATCCAAAACTAACCAAATGAAATGGTACCATAACTATATGTGTTTTTTCTTTGAGTGAAAAGTAGAATTCTTCACAAGATGAATGGCACTTTGGCTATCTATGTGTAGAAAATTATCCTTTTGTGGATGTCCCAATTCTTTCATGAAGAATTGAAGCCATATCATCTCCTTGATTGCCTCTGTAGTAGCAAAATACTCTACCTTTGTAGTGGATAAAGAAACCACCTTTTGTAGTCGATAAATCCAACTCACTATTGTCCCACCAATAGTAAATACATAACTTGTAGTACTCCCCCTACTATCTATATCTCCTACCAAATCTGAGTCAACATAGCCTTGTACAGTAGTAGTAGAACCCCCAAAGTGTAAACACTTACTAGATGTACCTCTCAAATATCTAAGAATCCATTTGACTGCATTCCAATGCTCAATACCAGGGTTACTCATATATCAGCTAATGACTCCCACTGCATGTGCAATATCTAGCCTAGTACATACCATATCATACATTAAGCTCCCTACAGCTGAAGCATAAGGTACCTTAGACATTTTTGCCTCTTCTTCTAATGTGTTAGGACACATCTCCTTAGACAATTTCAAATGACTAGGCAAAGGTGTGCTGACAACTTTGGCATTCTCCATAGAGAAACATTGCAACACCTTCTCAATATAATCAGCCTGAGATAGAGACAACTTCCTAATTTTCCTATCCCTAAAAATTTTCATACCAAGGATTTGTTTTTCTATCCCCAAATCCTTCATAGAAAATGAATGTGCTAATTTTTGTTTCAAACCCTGAATGTGATCCATGTTAGACCCAACTACAAGCATATCATCAACATATAAACATAAAATAATGTAGCTGTCATCATCCAACCTCTTAAAATAAACACAATGGTCAGAATGACACCGACTGTATCCATGCTCATTCATAAAAGTGTCAAATTTAATATACCATTACCGAGGTGCTTGCTTCAAGCCATATAAACTTTTTTGTAATCTGCACACCAAATTCTCCTTACCCTTGACCTAAAATCCTTGTGGCTGGACCATTTATATTTCTTCATCCAAATCACCATGAAGAAAAGTTGTTTTAACATCAAGCTTCTCTAAATGCAAATCTTCAGTAGCCACAATACTTAAAATAGTACGAATAGAAGTCATTTTAACAACTAGAGAAAATATCTCATCAAAATCAATACCCTTTTCTATGCAAATCCTTTTACAACTAACTTGGCTTTAAATCTTTTCTTACATCCATCCTCTTCTTTCAACCTATAAACCCATTTATTTTGTAAAGCCCTTTTCCCTATAGGTAACTTGCATAAATACCAAGTGTGATTTTTTAGCAAGGAGTCCATTTCCTCTGTCATTGTAGACTCCCACTAAATCTTTGTATCCACCTGCATAGCTTCATTATAACATTCAGGTTCACCAACATCTGTTAACAAAATAGAATACAAAGATGGAGAAAAATTTTCTGGAGGTCTACTTAGCCTTGTTGACCGTCTAACATTCTCTAGGGTGTGTGGTATTTGTTTTTTCTATTGTTGCAGAGCATAAGGAACTATTGGAACATCATTTTTTGGAGTATCATCTAGTACTACATAGTCATTTTCTTTCTTCTCATGCTACTGCATTACTTTCTCATTGAATATGACATCCCTGCTTCTTACAATTTTATGATTTTCAAAATCCCAAAGCCTATAACCAAATTCATCAATGCCATATCCAAAAAATACACATTTCTTTGATTTAGCTTCTAGCTTGGTTCTATTTTTAGAATCTATATGTGCAAAAGCTTCACAACCAAAAGTTTTGAGAAAAGAATAACTCACCTTCTTACCACTCCATGCTTCCTCTAGATACCATAGTCCAAAGGAGTAGAGGGGCCTTTATTGATTAAATAAATAGTAGTGTTCACAGCCTCTACCCACATGTTTTTGGGCAACCTAGCATGCAACAAAATACTCCTTGCATGCTCCATTATTGTCATGTTCATGTATTCAGCCACTCCATTTTCTTGTGGAGTACTTGGTACAATTTTATGCCTACGAATACCATTAGAGGAACAATAATCTTCAAATTATGTGCTACAATACTCACCACCATTATCAGATTTGAGACATTTTAACCTTTTACTAGTCTCATTCTCAACCAAGCATTTCCATTTCTTAAAAGTTTGAAATAAATCATATTTTTGTCTAAGGAAATAAATCCATACTTTTCTTGTTGCATCATCTATAAATGTAACATAATACAGAGAGCCACCAAGGGAAGATACATGAGTTGGTCCCCATACATATGTATGCACAAGCTCTAATCTCTCATTTTTCTTTTCCTTCCCACTCTTCACAAAACTAACTCTCTTTTGTTTTCCATACACACAACTCTCACAGAAATCCATATTGACACATTTTAGACCAGGTATAACTTTCTTTGAATGAAGTAATTTCATACATTTTTCACTCATGTGCCCGAGTCTGTTGTGCCACAGTGCTATATCAGAATCTACAGCAATGGTTTGATGTTCATCCTGCTCAACTACAACCATTGTTCTTGAACATTCATTATCTTCTAAAACAATTAAAGTAGAAGGAACAGTATGACCTATACAAAGATATAAGGTTCCTACTTTCACACCTTTTTCTACTACTAAGGAACCTTTTGAAACCTTCCAATTTCTATCATTAAAAGTAAATGTGCAACCCTCATCACCTAGTTGCCCTACTAAAATTAAATTCCTACTCAGCCTTGGAACATGTCTTACCTCTTGTAGTAGCCAATGATGCCCATTACATAACTTAATCTTAATTTTTCCCTTTCCAACTAGCTGAAAAGGTTCATTATCTCCCAAATAAACTAGCCCAAAGTCCCCTGGGACATAATCAAGAAAGTAACCTCTATGGGGTGTAGCATGAAATGAAGCCCCAAAATCTAAAACCCATGAATCATCAATACTTTCTAAAGAAAGAATCAAAGCATCCTCTTCAGATTTATTACTTACCACATTCACCTCCTTGTTACCTTCTTGTTTGTCTCCTTCTTTATTCTTTCGAGACCAACAATCTTTCTTCTTATGACCTGGTTTTCCATAGTACCAGCAATCATTTGGCCCTTTGGATTTGGACCTTTTTCCCTTTGATTTTCTTCTTGATTTCCCATGATTTCTAGAGTTGTTTCCTCTCTCATTGGTTCTACCCCTGATTTGTGCATTTAAGACACTACCTAATGTGGATCCACCTGAGCTTTTCCTATGAATTTCCCCACTTAGAGTAACAATAATAAAATCATCATATTTTAGGGTATTAGAACCAGAAATAGAATTACTAATAGCCATTACCAAGCCATTCCAGCTTTCAGGCAAAGAACACAAAATCAAGAGAGTTGTGACTTCTTCATCAAAAATAATATTGACAAAATTTAATATACTGGTAACTATATTAAACTCATTTAAATGATCAGCAAATGACCCACCTTCCACCATTTTCATATTAAAAAAACTCTTCATGAGAAATACCTTATTTGAAGCAGAGGGCTTTTCATACAACTTCACTAGGGTTTTCATCAAATCTTCAGTCATTGTTGCTTGTGTAATATTGAATGCCACCGATTGTACCAGACATAATCGAATACTACTGAGAGCCTTTATATCAAAAATTACCCAGTCCTCATCAGAAATGCTTGTTAGTTTATTGGATTTTCCTTCCAACGGCTGCCATAGATCCTTCTGATAGAGATAGTCCTCCATTTTCATTTTCCATAACTAAAAGTTCTACCCATTAAACTAGTCAACCTTCAACCTACACTCGTCTGCCATTGCTCCCACTCAACTGTGAGACTCCTGCTAAATCGTGAGATCTTCCTATAGAGGATAACTAAAAAAAAAACCTCACTTTGATACCACTTGTTAGGTTTAACAAGGCAGAAATAACAATTACATGCAACTATAACCAATATTTGAAAACAATAAACCACATAGAAGAGAACACAATACACAAATATTTAGCATGGTTCACCCAATCCCTGGGCTACGTCCACCAATAGCGAGTCCACTATTATTATTATCTAGTGATTAAAACCTGATTACAATCCGTAATCCCTTACAGCTCAATTCTGTCGCAAGTACTAAAATCATACATCATGAAATCCCTAGCCCTAAGCCATATTATACATTATTTTTCCAGTTTAGGGTTATAATGAGTTACAAGATGTCAGGGAGGTCAGGAGGAAAAGTGTACAGTACTTTCCTAGATATTACTTTCCTGATTAGTCAATCACAAGCTAACATCATTCTGAATAATCTGATCTAGTTCTTCTTTGATAGCATCATGCTAATTTGAATCATTACATGCATCTTCAACACTTAAAGGTTCAAGATGAGATAGTAAACATACTGCTTCATTGCCTGTTGAACTCTTTGCTTTTGATCTTGTTGTGACTTTTCTACTCTGATCTCCAATGATGTCATCCTTAGAGTGATATATAGATGTAAACTTTAGAACTTTAGGTGATACTATCTCATCTACCTTCTGTGTTTCTTCTTCACTTATTTCAGGGTCATTGAATAATACATCAATACTCTCAAACATCTCTTCAACAACTATCTCACTAGTGGAGGGACTAGGTTCTTCAATCATAGGTGCATAATCATGATATCTTTTTTGAACCATAAACTTTTCATCAATCTTAACATGAACACTTTCAATGATATTCTTCAATCTCAAATTAAAACATCTATAAGCTTTTCTTTTAGTAGGGTAACCAAGAAAAATACCTTCATCGCTTCTTGCATCAAACTTGCCTATTGCTTCATCCCTCTTGATATTGAAATTACTTCCAAAGATTCTAAAGTATTTTACTATGGGAACATTACCAAACCATAGCTCATAAGGTGTCTTGTCTGCGCCAGACCTCAATTATATTCTATTGATGGTATAGACTACTGTATTGACCACATCTCTCCAATAGGTGTGTGCAACTTTTCCTTCAATCATGATGATGCACTCTATATCAAGGATGATCCTATTCCTTCTCTCTACAATCTCATTCTACTGAGGGGTTCTAGTTGCACTCAATTGTCTCTTTATGCCATGTTCTTCGTAGTACTCATATAATCTGTCAGAGGTGAATTCTCCTCCTCTATCTAATCTTAGACACTTTATCTTTAGTCCAGATTCATTCTCAACCTTCACTTTGAATATTTTGAACTTCTCAAATGCTTCTGACTTATCTTTCAAGAACGAAACCCACATCATTCTAGAATAATCATCAACAAAAAAGATAAAATACCTTTCACCATAGTATGATCTTGTTTGAGTTGGTCCACATAGGCCTGTATGAATCAGATCCAACTTGTTTTCTATTGAATTATGCTTTCTTCTGAATGAATTCCTCACATTCTTTCCCATCACACATTCTTTGCAAATAGTATCAACTGGCTTTGCTATGCTAGGTAGATATCTTACTACCTTTACATTGCTTATCCTTACTGTGTTATCAAAATTGATATGACATATTTTGTTATGCCATAGCTAACTGTCATCTATTTTAGCAATAAAACAACTTGCTTCTGAATTAAGCTTAAAAACATTACCTTTAGTCTTTGAACCTGATGCAATCATTATACCATCCTTTTTGTTAATGATGCACTTGTTGTCTTTGAACTCTAACCTATAACCTTTTTCAAGCAACTGTCCAATACTAAGAAGGTTATGCTGCAAACCATCTACATAAAGAACATCATTAGTGTTGTTCTTTCCATCCAATGTGATAGCTCCTTTACCGATGATAGGTTTAGGAGTGTTATCTCCAAATCTAACCATGTCACCTTTGTATTTGTCTAGATGAACAAATCTATCTTTATCACCTGTCATGTGATGTGAACAACTGCTATCTATAATCCAATCTATCCTTATGTCTGCTTTTGAAATTAATCCTAGGTCTTGTTCCTTTTTCTCGTCTTTACAATCCATCTCATCAAACGTCTTGTCCATAATAGCAATGAATCCAATTTCATCTTCAACTAAATCATCATCACAAACTCCATCACCAGCATAGTAACATTCTTTTGTATACTTAGGCTTGTAGTTAGTTCTGAATTTCTTAACTCTTGTAGGTCACTTAGATGCAAAGTGACCAATCTTATTGCACGAGAAACATTTGAAGGGTAACTGACCTTCATACTTTCCTTTTCTTTTTCTTTATTTCTTATAAATCATAGCAATAATATCATCTATCTCTTTATCTTCATTTTCATCATCAAAATTATCAAAAGTGTTTAAGGATTTCTTACCATGGACTGATGCTTTGAAGGTTGTTTCACTTTAAAGGCTCTGTCTTTGATCTTGAAATTTCAAAAGCTAAATTTTTTTTGATCAAGGTCTATCTCTTGAAATTTTTTGTAAGTTGCATGGTTTCATCAAGGATGTTGATCTTGTTTTCAGACTCTGTTGTAAGAGCAGTCATCAACTTATCCATAATGTCTTCCTCCAAGATATCTCATCCATTGTTCCTGATTCTAGCAACTACTTCATTGATCCTTTGGTTGTAAGCTCTGATGTCTTCTTCAGGTAGCATCTCTAATGCATTGTAACTTTTCTTCCATGTCTTTCTACGCACATTCTTTTCTTGTGTATCTCCTTCAAACATGTCTTCTAGGTGCTTCCATATCTTGTAGGTTGTGTCTACTTTCTTTATCTTTGAAAACTCACTATCAAATAAATCACTGATAAGGGCTTCTTTGGCTATTGCATTTTGATAGAACAAATCCTTTTTCTTACTAGTAGCATCTTCCTTTGCAAGATCTTCTAGAGAGGGGATCTTAACTTCTTTGATAGCCACTTCAAAAACTTCAAAAGCAATGCACTACAAATGTGTCACCATCTTGTTCTTCCAATTAGGATAGTTCTCTCCATCAAACTTAGGACTATCTTTTCTAAAGAATGTCATCTAATCAACCTGAAGCTGTTAAATTTTCTCTCCAAGGCACTTGGCTTTGATACCAATTATTAGGAATAGTCCCAAGATATAACTGAGAGGGGGGGTGAATCTGTTATCTACAAGTTTTAATTTTTTATCCAATTTAAAAGTATACTTAAACTTTAAGCATAAAGACAATGAAAAAACACTTGAACACAACACCAATATTTTGGCTATGGGGAAACCCAAATAGGTAAAAACCTTGATGGGAATTAACACCCACTAATAAATTGCACTAGTGTATAATGATCCTTGTTAGAAGATCTTATAACCCTGTTAGGAGTTGATCTTTACAATGTAATAAGTACAGTGACTAGGTCAAAGATCGGACCCTATTAGGAGTCTTTTATGATTGACCCTGTTAGGGGTGAGGATGCACTGTCTAAGAGCTCACTGCTCAAAAGGGTGAAGGATGCAACCTTTTGAATAACAGATACACACTATATCTAGATTTTGGTGAGCTGTGAGGTAGACCTACTATCCTGATCAGTTCCAATGAATAGCACACTCTATATTCTTTGTCACATAGACCTATTCTTTGATGACATAATAATTTGCACTCTCTACTCTGATCTAATCTTTTATCTCCATGTCATACCTCTAGTGATCACAAATGACCGGCTATAAGTATCTTTCCCCTAAATGATATAATCAAGTTGGCCTATTAGAACCACCTTGAAATCATATTAGAGAAATAGTAACACTCTCTAATAACATCTTTGTTGGCTCTACTAAGCATGCAACACAAACTCAGACCTGTCCAAATCAATAAGTGTAGACGCATGCTACACACTGTCGGCTCTACCAAATTAATTGATACTTTCTCCTCAAGCTGAATTACATCATGCACTCTCAACCAAACATTCTTAACTCTTCTCTAATCAGTAATCCAAGCATGCATACAGAAATGATAGGTGTAACTCCTGTACCAATATAATCTATGTCGACTCTTTTGGATAAACACAGGAAACTACAACTG
Source organism: Chamaecyparis obtusa (assembly GCA_027943335.1). NCBI lineage: Eukaryota > Viridiplantae > Streptophyta > Pinopsida > Cupressales > Cupressaceae > Chamaecyparis > Chamaecyparis obtusa. Next base: position 959,452 of record BSBK01000008.1, on the reverse strand, counting down.
GTTAATGGAAACTGCATAACTTCACTTCTGTTGCACATCAGACTCTACACCCATAAATGGAGCAACACTAACATGTCTCCATCACATATCCAAGCACACAAAACTCCATGATAACTCTATGGATAATCACTCATAGAACACTTCCTGTAACTCTATCAGGAACACTACTGACACAAGCAACTACATAATTGTCTATACAAATAATTAACCTCTACGTCCATGATATCATGTTGATAACATGTCCATGCTACATATACTCAAAGATTACTACATAAGTCTTCCACGCATGGTACTTACCATATGTTGTCATCAATGACTGTAAACATATAGTCAACACGAGCTTGGTGGAAAATCTCCAACATATATATGTGTGTGTGTGTGTGTGTATTTAAAATATTTATTAAAAAAGACAAACTATTTAGGGAGGAACGTAGTCTACCTTGTCCTTACGACACCCTTGGGCCTTCAACAACTCTACTATCATTTGACAACTTATTTTTCATTGACGGCCATGGCTACCATGTGGTAGCTTTACTGCCATATACAACATATCTCCTTATGTTAACAACTTTGTTGCTGTGGCGTTGGGGTAAATCCCACCCACCCCAAAACATATATATATATATGTGTGTGTGTGTGTGTGTGTGTGTGTGTGTGTGTGTATACATACATATACATATACATATACATGTACATATGTATATATGTATATATGTCTATATATATATATATATATATATATATATATATATATATATATATATATATATATATATATATATATATATATATATATATATATATATATATATATATATATATATATATATATATATCACACAAATAATCTTTTTCAAAAAGAAAGAATACATAGGACTCAAACCCTACCTTAATAGCATCGATCGATCTAGAACAATAAAATTTTTAGCAATTCCAAAATACTCCAAGCTTTCAACAAAATTATTTACTCCAAAAAATCAGACCAATTCCTATAATCTGTGTTTATGAAAAGTGACCAAGAAATTCTCAATAAAGAAAAAGAAACCTAGAACTAGAACTCAACCATACAAACCTAGAACTCAACTCAACTCCAAAATTATGTTATTATTAATTCTCCTTTTGCATGATTATTCAATTTTATATTTAATAACTTAATGCACTTTCACTTGATTCTAATTTAATTAATGTTTATTATTTTTATAAATTCACCCAACTCTTAAATTTACTTTTATTCTTTAATACACTTTAATTGATTGTGCAACTAATTTCATATCAATTAAAATTAAAAAGAAATATTGTTTTAACATTTTATTGTGTATACAATTGTTAATTTGTTATCAAATAATTGATTTTTATCTTTAATTAAAATTTTTAATTTAATAATTAATTAAATTTTTTATTTTCATAATTAGAATTTTTAATTAAGTCTTTTGGTTAATAAATGTATTTAATAAATTTCTATTAATAAAATACTCTCACATTTAATTCTTCTTATATTTAATAAGATTTAACTATTAAACGTCATAATTAATCTCAATAAATTACTTAACCATTTCACAACAATCACACCAACCACATAACTAGCCAATCAATACAACAACCACCTGAACCTAATAAATCACAATCATGCTCAATGAAAAAGGCTCACAAATTCACATCACCTAGACAAATTCAAAGAGGTAATAAATCATAAACTTGTCCACTATTTCAAGACATTAAAATGACTTAGGTTGGGATTTGAACATGAATGATAGGGCATGCTCATCCTGACAATTTAAAGAAGTCAAGGCCTGGTACCTTTAAACCTACATAAAAGAGAAGTATGTACATCCATATATATATAAAGAGAGACACTCTAATCAAAAAAATTTTAAAATGACAAGATTCTAGAATGATTATGGTAACATAATGATACTAATAAAAATTCTCTAAAATCTCATAGCATCACTAAAAAATGCTTTATATGTGTACATTCCGAAGATGAACACCTAAGACAACCACATGTCATTGTCATCTCCATTAGATGCATAAAAACTTAAAGATGAACATACAAGGTGCATAACATATATTGCACATGCAAACTACGACCAATCATGATATGTAAGGAATTTCCATGCATACCAGTGGTCTCAAATAACATCCAATGCACCCACTACATGAATGATTGACAATTGGCTGATTTCCACCAGTCATAACTTTTACACTAATATTTTAATTAATAGATAGATTTTAGCTATATGTGAATAACAGAAATCTCCTATACTTTTTGAACAAAGGCTGACAAAATGAAGTTCGTTCAATATCAGAATTATGTTGTAAATATCTATATGATACCGAATTCCAATCTCCTCTATATAAAAAATATGCACCACATTATATAGCAAAGCACTGCTATTTAAAAGTACACCGCATGATTTGATTCAGGAAAAGAGTTCTCTTATTTGTCCACAAAGTGGACCTGTGCAAAAGTGCGTAATGAATGGTGCTCGTTTGTCCACATTTTTTTTTTCAGATAATGCGCTTTACATAAAATATCTACTAACGTTTCTAAGAAGAAAGAATCATGGTTTTGGTTTCCTTTATCTAAACGTGCAAAACTAAAAAAGAAAATGGCTGTTTGTTAGTGCGCACTGAAAACAAATACAGAAGCTGAAACTGTGCAGGCAATATGCCTAAAAATTAGTCTTAGCATTTCAAGTGCTTGGACTATTTGAGTTAGATTTAAACCTACTCTCGCATGCAACTTTTTTCAAACCTTCATTGATTACTTACAAGTGTTTTAATTACGAGAGAGACTTTAATTAACAGATGGACTATTTATATAGTTAGATTTGGGATCACAAGTAGGCGTGGACTTAAATTCGTTCAAAATAAAAAAATCCAGTAAGCATCACATGTATATTATGTTTAATACTTAAATAATAGAATTTCAAAATTGTTTCTCCAATTTGGCGAGCATGAAGAGCCCCAAGGAAACTACAGTGAATTCGAAGCTGCAAAACGTGTGGAAAGTAGTTGGTGTCGATGCGACTGCGAATGGTGGTGGATGTCGTTTTTTCGTTTTGAAAATGTAAGTCTATTTTTTATTATCACATATAAAGACAGAGATTCCAATAATTCTATAGGTATTAGATAAATTACAATGACAAGAGAATGGAATGAAAGAGCTACAATGACAATGAATGGAGAAAACGTATGGAAGGGGTTTTCACTGCCAAGTCTGAGTGTGGGATATAATTAGTGTTCTTGTACTGATTATTTAATCGAGTTTGATGGTCCTTTGATTCATATAGTAGGAATGATAAAGAAGTATTGAAAGCTTGTGTTTATATTGGGATTAGAAGGCATCAGTATTTGCAATTTAATTAAGAGAGATTTTTTATCAACAAATGACTATTTTTCTATTATTAATTCATATATATAAAGACAAAGATGTCAATAATTGTAAATTATATAAATACAAATTACAATTCTAAAAGAATTGAATGAAGGAGCTACAATGGTCCTCAACAAAGAAAACATTTGAGAAGGGTTCTTACTATTATGTATTGGATATCATGAGTGGTCTTGCATTGATTGTTTGATGATACTTTGAGTCATATGTTAGGAATGATAAAGAGGTATTGAGAACTTTTACTTTTTAATTGACTTTGATGGTTCCTCGATTTATATAGTAGGAATGGTAAAAAGCTATTGTGAGCTTGAATGATAAACATCAATTGAGAGCTTGTAATTATATTTGGATCAAAAGACATCAATGGCTACAATTTAAAATTGGTAGAATTTTCATATCAAACTCTATGTATTTTATTTTTGTAAGAGTATGGGATGAGATGGGATTTGATAGAATGATATTTAACATTTTTTAGTGCTTCTTAAATTTATATAATAAGACTAATAAAGAGATATTGAGAGCTTATTTTTATATTAGAATTTGAAGACATAAAAATTTAGGATTTAAAGATGGTAGATTTTATAAAATGGTCTTTAAACAAGATTGGTGGCTCCGTTATTTATATAGTAAGGTTGATAAATATTATTGAATGCTTGTCTTTATATCTGAATTTGGAGAAAGCAACATTCACAATTAAGTGGTTGAGTTTGGATACACAAAGTACAGGGATCATTCCTTGTAAGGGAATATGGGTGATATGCTTCATAAATTATGATTGATATGAATAAATATTGTGTTTGAATTGTGGCTAATGAGGATCATTAATGATTTTTTTTATAGAAAAAGAGGGGATATTCCTTAATCATTTTTCTTAAGATTTGAGTTTTTTTATATATAATTTCAAAGTTTTGCATATGGACTGTATTGAACTTTGTAACAATATTTAATTATTATATATGAAAACAAATTACTGGGATATGAAATCTAATCTTGTATTTATTTTCAATATGTATTCATATATTACTAATATTTTATATTATCATTAAATATATTATTGATATATATAGATAACATTATTGATAGAATAATTTGAATTTTCTTAATGTGTCTCATTATTCAAAATTAGAAACTATGCAATCAATATAGATTTAAGTAATTTATACATCTTATATTAATGTGTGTGTGTGTGTGTTGAATAAGTAATTATTTTGAACATGTGAAATAATAAACAAAGATTGGTCCTTCAATCAATTTAGTATAAATATTAACAAAGGATCATCACAACTAGAGAAAAATTAAAAGAAAGATTATCACAATTATATCCATACTTAACAAAAATTTGTAAACCCAAATATCATAACATATAATTAGTCAAATAAAAGATCAAATTATAATACATGATACTACTTCAACATTTAAGTCATATATAAAAGTAGCAAGTGTCAATAGAAATTACCTATTAGTACACATCTAATCTACCCTATAAGTAAAATAATTAACATCTTGACATGATATTCTTCTATAAAATCTAGATAATGGATATACATCAATGTTTGAGTTACATTTTAGAAGAAGGCCCAAGAACATTTTACATATCAAATTGAATACTAATATTAAACAATAACCTCCACTTAGTAATGTCGGAGAGCAGAAAAGATGTATTGATGAAATTGATTTTTTTATTTGATACACGAGGGAGTCTTTATACAATGTCAATTTGATGCATGAGGGAGTCCTTATACAATGTCAATTTGATACATGAGGGAGTCTTTATACAATGTAATATAGGAAAAGAAATTACAATACCATTCAATTTGATGTTGAAAAATCCTTTACCAAAATGTGTCAAATACTTCAAATTCTTCCCAAACACTACTTTTATCAAAATGCTTCAAGTTCTACCCATGACTAAAGACATGGCCACAAAATATTTGCACAATAGAGAAGAACATTATTACTACTCAAGAAGAACCCCAAAATGGGTTATAGGCAAATGTATGTAGGAAAGCCGTTCGCTTGAATCTCCTTGCATGGGTTCTGCAGTTATAATTTCCTATACGAATAGTCCTTCACATGAAAATTTTAGTGCATTTACACACAAATGAAGAATGTCAACTCTCTTTCAGGGACGCTTCATAAGATTGTAAATCTTTCTCGAGTGGTTGTTACCTTAACACCGTCTTTCAATAGTTAAAGATGCAGATCAGGAGGCTGTGAACTTGTCAAGGTGTTTCTATACAGAGAATTCAATCAAGGCTTCAACTATAACTGAGCGACGCTTAATGTGCTCACAGAGAAAAATTGTGGAGGTGGCCATAAAATGAGAGAGCAAAGATGACATAACGGTTTTGACTGCGAATCTCATGCGATTTTGAGAATATTAAAGGACGAAATGGAAAGAATATTTAATATTTAACGAATGCGCTCAGACCACTGGCAACTTCTCAAGTTCTTCCATCACCCATACTCGCTGTTAACCACTTCTCAGGTTCTTCCATCGAATAAATAAACTCTTCACATATTCTTCAGCATCGCTATCCTGATACCAAATGTGGGAGAGCATAAAAGATGTACCGATGAAATTGATATGTATATTTGATACATGACGGAGCCTTTATACAATGCCAATGAAGGCAGTTAACCAACCGTGGATAGGACAATTATAACCGAACAATGTAATACAGTTATAGTTACGCGAATAAGGAAAACAATAGCATCAAGAAGAATATCATCTTTGTAACAACCACCAACAAGAGGACTATAAGCCAAAGATGGGGAACTATCTCTACCGATACTATTAGTAGAATCGTTAAGAACATCACTGAAAAGATAGTGAACCAATATTACCAATAGAAGTATGATAGCTAGCATTTTCCTTCATGTTAGGGAAAATAATCCATTTAAAAGGAATCCTTATCCATACAAGACAAAGAAAAAGTATTAACAATAGAGATAGATCATTTTCAGTTGGTCATCACCATTGTCATAAACTAAATCATATAGTAATTTTCACCATTGCAACATATGAGGATCAATAACTAGATTGTATTAAAGGAATTAAATCATATCCATTTTTTCATATGAGCCTTCATAGAAACAACATTGAAAACTAGTGAAGTGCTCAGATTTGATGAAAAGCTAGTGAACATGTGCATTTGCATCCCCAAAATATATCATTATTTATTGAGAGAAGAGGGTGTTGTAATTCTAAAAAATAAAATATAGACATAAAAGTGTTTGACATCATCCTCAACAAAACAAAATATGGGCTGGTCTAATATGATCCTCCAGCTTAGTCAAAGTACACTCTTCCATCAAATAGAAAGCCCTAGGTTTGAGTCATAGCTAGCCCATAAAAATGTAAAAGTTTGTAGATAATTATCTATATTAGTTAATATATTGTTGACGATTGTAGCTTCCCAAGATTTAGTAGCTTCATGAAAGAAAGAAAAAAGATTGTTTATTTATAAGAATTCACACTCTATCAAAAAATGCAAATGATAGATTAATTAAATGAAGTTTCTAGATTTTGGATATTTATGATCTTCAGGCAAATATTGCACGTTATAGATAATTGTTTACTAATTTTTACATAGTATCAAAACTAGGTGAGGCCAAAAGCGCAAAGAATTCTAGTATAGTGGCTTAAAGGGTTGTGTTGAAAATGATCCACATCTAAAACAAATATGGGGCAATCCTATAGAGGCTAGTAGCTCAATTATAGAGCACTCTGAATTCAAATAGAAGGTTTTAGGTTTGAGTCCTAGTTATTTCGTAAAAATCTCAGCAAGAAGCTAAAATAGGTAAATACAATTGTTAGACCAATAGAGGAAAATGAATGATAGTCTCAAATTTATATAGACTACACAATATTTTGATGTAGGGCCATATGAAACCTAATAGAAAAGAGGTGAATTATTGATTGAATATGTATTGATAACAAGAAAAGTATTATGGGGTTAATGTTAGTTTTTATAGCTTTTCATTCAGCCCTGTGTGGCTTATGACTGTTACTTTAACTACTACTCTTCATCTTAAGTACTTTGGTTTAATCCTTTTAATCAGTACTATGGTTTATGTTTTTGATAGGGGTAGAGCTAGAATCAGTGATTATGTTGTTAAACTATTTTATCTGCTTTGACTAGTTCCATTAATGTGCTATTAATGTGCTCCTAGTTCCTTTGTTCCATGGGCCAGCACCCTCTTGCTACTTTATCTATCAAAAACATTCAAAAACAAGAAAAGTATTATATAGTTAATATGCCATTAGCGAGTTAATAGTTGATATTTAATTGTAACAACAAAGTAACATGTGCATAATAACTAACAATGTAATAATTTAATATCTATGCTAATAGTTTCCCCCTTATTACATTGTTCTTACAAATGTACCATGAATCATAAAATTCATGTTTCCCTAGGGAGCAAACCTTAAGGCTTACACAAAAATATTTGTTGAATACATACTTTGAGAAAATATTTTCCTATACAAATAAATACTAAACCAAGTAGAGCTTCATTGAGATAATATCTCTTGACCCTCAAAAAGGTATAGATTTGAGCTTTGTTCTTAAGCTCTTAGTCTTGAAAGTTCTCAAATCACATGGTCTTGAATTAATTGACAACAATCCCTAAGAGTGATGGAAAATCTTTATCATTATAATTTTTGATAACCACGAAAGGGTATAATTCTTGATCATATACTCGTAAGCTTCCTAAAAAAATCCATATTATGCTCAATGCAAAATCCCGAACCTATTTCCAAAGTCAATCTTCAAAATACATTCATTCCTGAAATTTGTCAACATCAAAAAATAAATGAAAATAGAAAACATAAACAAAAATTAAAAACTAAAGATGCTTCTCACGCAAAAAATCATTTGAAAGTGAGAAGCTAACTAGAGATTGAAGGAATTATTTCATCCCCCTATGTTGATAGCCTCTAAAATGAGCCTATTATAATTTATTTGTGTTATTGTTCCACTGAATCTTTGCAGGCATGGTCAAGCATTATAAGAAATGTCTCAATTATTATGGTTTGGATGAGACTTCTAATGAGCTTATTTCTATTATAATGATACAAATCATTTAATTCATGCTTGATATATCTACTCCTGACTATATTTATATCCAATCTTCTATCTATTCCATCTTCAAATCATTGTCAGTAGTAAATATATTCTTGCCATAAATTTCAATTCCTAGAGAGATAAAAGGAATAAAATAAATGGTAATAATAAAATCATTGGTAGTCACTATCTCATGAAGATTTTTTTTACCATATTTCTATTCGTGTTGACCCAAGAGATTACCAATACTTGTTAAGATATCTATGCAAAGAAACTTCATTACATATATGATATTCCCTCCAGTCTTTGATGTAAAATTATTTGCATGATTTGAAACTAATATCCTATCATGGTCTATCACTAAAACTTGTATTTCCATTGCCTTTGCATGATGTTTATTTTTTCACGCATTCTATTGAATAGTCTAGATAACTAAGAGGGGGGTGGGGCATGAATTAGTTATCATAAAATAATCTTTTTAACCTTAATTAATTAGGAGTAATCTCAGATAATTAAAATACATGTGAACATGAAAGAACAAATGAACACCATACATAATGAACACTGACTAGTTAGAATAATATCCTAGTAACACAAGGATTGGACACCCTTAAACAATGATTCATTGCTAAAATTTATCATGTTTCTACTTAGAACATCATGCTAGACTCATTTAATGTATCAATCCAGGAACGTGAACTTGAGATAGTGACTGCAAAGTTTATGCTTTAGTTCTTCTCAATAGTCATCACTACTAAGGTAAAAGTAGTTGCTATAGGAAATTCATACTAGAAACTAAACTTATGGATTAACTCTCATCTTGAAAGAAAAACATAATAGTAAATAAATAATGTTGTGGAAATAAACCTATGTTGTAGGATACAGTCAATGGTTCTCTACCAGTGGCTGTAGGAACAACAATACTTAATAACTCAAAGGAAACTTTAACTGAACTAAACTAAACTGAATTTTACTTAAGCATGAACAGGGAATTCATCTCCTATGTGGGCCCCCACAGAAGTATGAATGAATTATAACTCAGAGATTGAAATGAAGAACTATTATATATTCATTCAATAAAACATGGATACAAGATAGAATATCAAAATGCTTTACTCTATTGCTCGATTACAACATGAATTTCTCAAAAACATCTAACTCTCCTCGAAACATAAGTTCCAGCTTATTTAAAGGAAACTAGGAAAAACAAAATGACTATAAACTAGGTCTTCCATTACATAGTATAAAAAATTTTAGTTCAGGAGCGACAACATCATTTATGCAAGAAGATAAGCCACATTCAATGCTTCAGGAATATAGGAACGCCTGACAACTAGATTGTCCTGGACCAAATTAGTAACTGCAAAGTGATGGAAGGAGTGGAGCTATAATGAACTCTGAAATAGTCATCCACCTTGAAAGACCACTCATCCTTTTTAGTCTGTGCTCCTTGCTTGACTTATTCTTCCTACAAAAATGTTAACACAACAAAATCCAAAACACGAATCCAAAGCATAGATCATAATAAGTTTTCCCTATTTTAATGTAGCCTTGTCACACAACTACAGGAGGTCTACCCATTAAAGTTAGAGAAGAAATATACCAAATTTACCATGACATTCATTAATCTAGATATATATTCAGTATTGTCTTTAAGTTTCATAAGTATCAAATAATCATATAGTTAAAACTTATAAACATAAAAGACTGTATCATGTTTATGAAAAACTATAACATATTCAAGTGTGTACTTAGAAAATCATAAACAAAACACCCTATAAACTTGACTCATCATTCCCCCCAGCTTAGCCATTTGCTGGTCCCTCAGCAAATAAATTCTTAATCCTGGCTATCATTCTAGAGTCAGTAGCTACTCCTTGTCTAGATCCTCCCTCTGCAAAACTCTAGTAGAACCCTTTTGTTTTCCTGTGTGTCTTCCATTTATCCTTTTCCTTCTACATGTTGAAATTGTCCAGACTTTTTGAATTTGCAAGTAATGGAGACATCAATAATGGAGGCTGAAAGGTTAATGGGATCCAAAAAATTTCTCTCTCTCTTCCGAAAGAAATGTACCAAGGAGCATGCTGGGTTGCCATAGCAAAATTGAGAGGTGAATGTGGTTCTCTCTTTCTCATCTCCCCAGATAAACTATTCCAACGCCAATGAATGGAATTTCTAGCCTCAGGTAGTTCAGTATTCACCATCTTTTCATATGCATTAAATGCTTCCTTCCTCATTGGATAGATGATCTCACTACCTGATTCAGAGGGGGCTTTTCTTAACCAGTTATAATAGAGAGTTTGAGGATCCTTGGCTTCAGGCCTTAAAAATAGGGGAAGGTCTGACTCCAAATCTCTATATACTTCAGCTTGAGTGTTCCAACTGATCTCATTCTATATCTAGGACATGAATGCTCTAAGTTGAATATCCCCAACATAAAGTAAGGGATTCCAAACTCATTCATCCGGAACTACAAGATTGTGAAGATAAAGTTCACACAATAAATTCTTGATGGCTGCAGGAGAGTTATGAAAATCTTGGGAAAATTGGGTAGGCTCTTGTAATGAGGGAGTCCTATCCTGCATAATATAGGTCTTTTGATAGTTCAACAACTATTCTTTAAGAAATAGAGCATAGATAGGTGATGGGGATCTACAACCCATTAAGTCAGGGATTAAGGATGTAATTTTGTCAAGTTTCATACTTAACTGTTCTACCTTTTCCTCCTGAACAAGTGTTTCCTGATAGTGACTATCTATGATTTTATTTAGTTCTTTCCTTTGCTGTTTCCAATTTTCCCTCTCAGAATTTAATTGTTTGGCCAACAGAAAAATAACATTTAACAAAGATGTTTAATTGGATTGAGCTAATATTGAACTATGGCTAGAATTATCTACTACTTGAGGAATAGATGACTTACCATTGTTAGCAATTGTCCTTTTCAAAGGATCTATCCAAATAATCATAGCTTTCTCAATATTAGAGCATTGCTAAGCCACTGAAGCTAATGTATCTAACCCTTCATTCAAAATTTGCTCAACCACCTTATTGACAAGGTTCATATCAACATCTGGAGTTTCTTCATAAAGACCCCTTTCTGCTGCAGGAGACTCTATTGTAGGAGAGAACATTGGTTCATCTGCTTCCCTAATATAACTATCAGAATAATCACTTCCAGAATCATCTCCCTGAAAATTCCCAGAGGCTGGTCCTCTCCTTTGAAATACATAAGCCTACTCTTCCAAGCTGGAGTCATCTCCAATTATAATAACTTCTACATCTCCTGGCTTATCAGGAACCTTTTCTGCTTTAACATCATGAAATTCTTCAACTGTGTCCTGTTCCATAACTTTAGTCCATTGCTCATCTTGCTGAGAAATTTCAAGCCGTAATTCAGCTTCTTGCTGAATGTTTTCATTTTCTTCTTCCTTCTGCTCAGAATCTTGAGTTACATGGGGTTCATTAATTGGAATCAACTTAGTTGTTTTTGTTCTTCACCTAGCACTTCTCCTTAATGGATTTTCCTCCTTTTTTGGGGCTTTCCTCTTTCTGAAAGTGGTCTTGGCTGTAGGAGATGCCTTAGCCTACCGACCAGTACTAGGGTTAATTTTTTGTTTCTTATGCTTTGGGGAAACTATTTCTACTGCATGGGCAACTTCAGCCTTCTCTTTAGGAGTCTCCAATTCCTCTTCATGAATTGTTCTTGAAGTAGAGGAATTGGTAGAATTAGGGGCATCAAAGGAATTAGGGCTTCTAACCTTAGCTTTCTTTTTCTTTTTGGACGAAGAACATTGTCCAATTTCAATAAAGATTTTTTTAGTTCCTTTAGCTGTTTTAACCCTCTGCCCTACTCTACATCCAATTGGCTCTGGGGTAGGCTCCTTAAACCCTTGCAATAGAAATTCCTCCCAGAAAATATCTAACTGCTCCCTTAAAGCTTTTTCTACTACCAGTTTGATTAAGCAATGGTGAGAGATAGAGTTTTGTCTACCCTCTTGTACTAGTATGGCTTGTTTTGACAAAATGGCAAACACAAAACTAGGGACATTGATAGGTCTATTATCATGACGTAAACAACTCAAGAATTTGAAATGAACAACATGCAAAAATGAGTGTCACCCTTCATAGGTGAAATACCTAATGATAAAAACTGCACATTGTTGAAATGGCTCAGGAAGAGATAATCTAACAGTACCTTCTTTCTTATTAACTTCAAGTTGTGGGTCTGCATGAAGAGTGAATTGAACTCTGGCAGAAGTTGGGTCAAGACTCTCTAAAATTTCCTCACCTTCCAATGGTAGTCCCTTAGCCTCTAACAAAACTATCTGAGAAAGTGACACCTTTAATCCTTTAACTGTTGCCACTCCATTCTTTAAGGAGTTGATAAATTGAAACACAACCTCGTCATCCCAGCTAGTTAGCTTCTGAACATAATTTTTCCATCCCCTTGCCTGAAAATACAACCTACAATTTTGGTCTTTGAGCAACATATTATGCATAGTAGGCTCTCTTCGAATCAGGTCTCCTCCCATCATTTAATTTCCAAAGTACCCAAAACAAAGTTGCAAGAGAGAATAATAGACAACTACAAATTTGGACATGAAAAATTGAAACAGCGGGTTGTAGGATGAGTTCAAATTTAGAAAACTCTAGTAATGCAGCTCGGGAAATGAGAGCTTATGAGTAAAATAAATGCAAATCTCTATGTTATCATTTCATCATTACTCATAAGTACTTACCATAGGACTCGTACTTAACATATCTTGCCACCTTAGTTTTATATGTGTGAAAAATAACACGCAGCAAAATAATTTTCAAAAATGTCTAATCATTGGCAAAAAATGTTGGTATCACAAGGGAAAAGAATAAATAAAAGATTGCATAAACATAATGACAAAACTAATATAACTTTCCCCCTAGCTAAAATATTGCAAGCGGTCCCACACTTGCAGCGGTAACAAGGCATACAAAATAAAATATTGGAAAAAAAAATTAAAATCGCATACCTTGGAATTTTTGTTAGTCGAAAGCGCTGGTGAGGTGGTAGTTGCTATCCACGAATGAAAGAATTGATGATGTGGATGGATGATAGACTAGAAATGAAGCAAAAATTTATTATGGAGAATCAACTTTCAAAAGGAAAGTGTTTATTATGATAGTGATAAGAACAGCTAGAAGGAGGAAGGTAAATAAGCAAAAAGCTCAGTAGGAGATGCTGCACGAACTTCAGCATCAGCAGCAGAAGAGAATCACTGTAGGAACTCTTCCTTACTTGCTGGTTTGTGATACAATTTTAACTGATGACCATTGACCAACAATTTGAACTGAACCGGATCCACTGTGGAGAGCTGGACTACGCCATTTGGAAAGACTGCAATAATTTCATATGGCCCTAACCATCTGGTTTGGAATTTTCCAGGAGTATGCTGATACTTGGAGTCATAGAGGAGCACCCAGTCACCAATAGAAAAAACTTTTTCCTTAACATACTTGTCATGCCATTGCTTGCATTGGTGTTGTATCAATTCTGTGTTGTGCAAGGAAGATTTACACCACTCATCAAGACCATTCAAACTCATTATCCTTTCTTGTTGTGTAGTAGTGAGATCCATCCCAAGATCAAGAGCTGTCCTGAGTGTCTTATGTTCAAACTCAATAGGCATGACTACAGAATGACCATAAACAAGCTCAAATGGTGTAAAACTAGTTGTAGACTTCCATGTGGTGCGATAAGCCCATAGTGTTTCAGGAAGTTGGATAGCCCAATCTTTCTTATGGATGGATACTCTTTTAGTGAGAATAGTTTCCAACTCCTGATTGGTAACTTCAACTTGCCCATTAGCTTGAGGGTGATAAGGTGAAGATTTACCATGTCAGATATTGTATTCCTCCATCAGAGTAGCAATCAGATTAGAAATAAACTAAGGACCTTGGTCGGATTGAATCTCTCTTGGTACACCAAATCTAGTGAAGATGAATTCATAAAGGAACTTCACAACATTGTTATCTCTTGGGTGCTTCATAGGTTTAGCCTCAGTGCATTTTGTAACATAATCAGTACAGATAAGGATATAGGATTTACCTTGTGAGGATGGCTCAATAGGACCAACAAAATCTATCCCCCATTTATCAAATGGTGCAACAACAACCTGTGGCTACAAGGGCATTTCATTTGTCTTCGTGGGGCATCCCATGCACTGGCATTTGTCACACATTTTAGCATACTAAGCAACATCCTTATGTAAACTGGGCCAATAGTAACCTGTAGTTAAGATCTTCAATGCAGTCCTTTTGGCAGAAAAATGTCCACCGCAAGGTTCATCATGACATGCTCTGAGGATATCATAAGTTTCATCCTCTCTTATGCATCTTCTAGTGACTTGGTCAGGACTAGTGTAAAACATGAATCCATAAATCCATGAATAATTAAAGCTCTTTTTAATTAGTAATCTTCTTTCTTTAGCAGAGAAATGAGCTGGGGTCTTACTAGTTGTGAGATAATTGGCAATATCAGCATACCAAGGATTATGGACAGTCATCAAGAAAAGATGTTTATTAGGAAAGCTATCGTCAATGGCTATAGGATCATCAAGCACATGCAACCTAGAAATAAAATATGCTACCACATTGGTCTTACCAGGTTTATCTATGATGGTAATGTCAAACTCCTGCATAAGAAACAACTATCAAGCCAATCGACCAGAGATTGCAGGCTTGTTCATGAGATACTTAATTGCAGAATGGTCCGTATGCGCATAGATCTCATACCCAGTGATGTAGTTTCTAAACTTTTTCAGGGCATAAATGACTACAAGAAGTTCTTTCTCAGTGACAATATAGTTAAACTCAGCTCCTTGCAAGTTCTTAGTGATAAAATAAATGGCATGCTCAACTGAGTCTACCTTTTGGCCCAAGACAACACCTATAGCATAGTCTGAGGCATCAGTATGAATTTGAAAAGGTAAGTCCCAGTTAGGTCCTCTCAAAACTAGTGCTATAGTGAGGACTTCTTTCAGATGCAAGAAAGACTTCTCACACTCAAGATCCCAAGCAATTTCAACATCCTTTTTGAGCAAGTTATACAGTGGTGATGCAAGCTGACTGAAATCTTTTATAAACCTTTTGTAATATCCAGCATGTCCAAGGAAACTGCACACATCCTTTTTTTTGGCTAGAGTAGGTAATGTACTAATCACCTCAATCTTAGCAGGGTCCACTTGTATACCTTTGGAAGATATGAAATATCCTAAGACAACCCCTTCTTCCATCATCATGAAGCACTTTTCACTATTGAGAGAGAGGTTGTATTCACAACACCTTAGAAGAAATTTTTCCAAGTTCACTTTAGCCTCTTCAAAGGTATTCCCATATGTTGTAAAATTGTCCATGTAAATCTCCATGCAGTCAGCAAAGATATCTGAGAATATGTTGATCACAGCTCATTGGAAGGTAGTAGGGGCATTACACAACCCAAAAGGCAGCACTGAATAAGAAAATGTGCCTCATGGGAAGGTGAATGTTGTTTTCTCCTGGTCTTTAGGGGCTATTTGAATCTGATTATAACCACTGAATCCATCTAGAAAGGAGAAGTATTTCTTTCCAGTAAGGTTATCAAGGACTTGGTCTATGAATGGTAAGGGAAAGTGGTCCTTCTTAGGTACTATAAAAAGAGGAGAGACCCACTGACTATCTGAAATAGGATAGATGAAGCCAACATTTAACAACTTTGGAAACTCATTCTTGACTATATCTGTGAGAGCTGGGTTTACCTGACACTGAGGTTGGTGAACAGGTCTGAATTCAGAACTGATATAAATTTTGTGAGTGCAAAGCTTAGGGTCTAGGCCTTTCATGTCAGTATAATCCCAAGCAAAGGGTGATTTATGTTCCTTAAGAAGCTACAGGACATCTGACCTCTGAGAGGAAGTCAAAGCACTACTTACATTTAATTCCCTTCCTAAGCTGACCTCTATCTTAGTGACCTTTTCTGCCATGGATAGCTAAGCAATTGGGAAAGACTCCACTTCATGAGGCAGTAATGTGTGAAGAAATTTTAAAGTTTTTGAATACTGCAGAGCATCAATAGGTGGTAACAAAGTATTAAGAATACAGTTCTCTTGGGAACACTCTTGGGGTTCCACTCCATACTTATTCAGAATAATGGAGGAAAGAATCTCATCTTCTTCCCTAGAAGCTATAAAAGGTTCCCTAGATATCATCATTAACTGACGAATAGAATTAGCCTCAGGTTTAGTATAACCTAAATCTGGCCAGATGATTTGATCATCTTGTAATAGAGGTTGAGTTGGGGAATACAGAGTCAGATTTTTAGTGTTGACTCCATTAGATATAGTCATTTTTCTAGACCAACAAGCTATAAAGGCATCTGTAGTAGCCAACCAAGGCCTACCTAGAATTATGTGATATCCTCCCATGTTAGCCTTTGGAGAAAGGACAACAAAGTCAACCGGATATTCCCAAGAATTCAAGGTGACTATAACATCTTCTACCATCCCATCAGGTGTAATGGTGGAACTATCAACAAGCTGAAGGATGGTAGGTGTTTCCCTAAGATCGATGATATGTAGCTGAGACATTACTTCCTTGGTCATGACATTTATGGAAGCACCTAAGTCAACTAGGGCATTGTGGACTTGAGCTCCTTGAATAGTGATTGTTACCACAGGGCTACCAGGATTAGAATACTTTGGAATTGTTAATTTCTCCAACATGAGATCAGATAACTGACCTAGGACATGAATGGTTTTAGGATCTTTTTTCTTTCTTCTAGGCTGATTTATGCAAGCTTCCTTAATATCTTTGGTATATGTAGGTACTTCTTTTATGGCATCTAACAAATGAATCATTACTATCATTTGCTTTAGTTGGGTAAGAAAATCCAACACTGCCTGATTTTCCAATGGCTTAACTTGCTCCTCCAACCTATGAGGAAATGGAGGTTCTTGTGCTATAGGAGTAGTAGGAGCAATAGGTTGGATTGGTATCTCAGTTGGATATGCTAAACTATCCTCAAATTTGGTAATAATAGGCTATTACGGAGGAGGAAGAGTTGTGCCAGATCTTAAATGGATGTTATTCAGGGAAATGGCATAGCTCTGCTACTGCGTTGTTGGCTTGGCATTGTTGGGATTAGGAGTAGGCTGAGTAGGAAATTGACTGTGTTTAGGGGAAGTATTATTGGCTATAGGAGGAGGCATCAAATCTTTCTGTTGAGGTGGTGGCATCAAAGCTTGCTGGCTTGATTGGTTAGACCAATTGTGTGGTTGTTGCCACCCCTGTTGGGGTTGTTGCCATGGTTGTTGAGGTTGTTGCCAACCCTATTGAGGTTGTTGGAAACCCTACTGGGGTTGTTGCCAACCTTGCCGTGGTTGTTTCTAACCCTGCTAAGGTTGTTACCAACCTTGCTAGGGCTGATGCCAACTATTATATGCACTAAATCCACTATGTTGTTGGTTTTGCCATGCATTATTACTATTAAAATTTTTAAGAGGATCTTGGGGAATACCTAATCTCTAAGCCCATGGCCTTCGCTAGGCAACGTATAGGACCTCTCCATTCTCATCAATGGCTTTGAACTCGGTATGCATAGGTTGAGACTCTAGGCTTGCAATAGAATTGCACCGGCAATTCTTTTTCTTCTCCCTACAATGCGGACAATACTCTGCCAACATTGCATCAGCTTCATCTTTCTTTCTTCTTGCTTGCATTGTATCCAACTGAGTAGCAACATCATTAATGATGTCTTTCTTGAAGTATGACAATAGATTGGATAACTCCATTTTGGACACACCTCCGCCATTAGACTTGTGAGGTAGGGCTCTCAAGCTTCTTCCTTTCTTGACAGTACCTCTAGAATAGTTAAGACATATATTCTTTATTGCATCCCAATTTTTCTATGTAATGTCTCCCCTTGCCATGAGGTCAAGGGCTTCTATGCTTCCATCATTGACACCCTTCAGAAATAGATGCTTTTGAGATTCTTCATTCAGCTCATGTTGTGTTTTATGCTGCAGCCTGAACATGAACCTGGAGACATAGTCTTCCAAGGTTTCATCTTCCTTCTGTGACATCTTAAAGATGTCATCTCCTTTTTGTGTGATTGATTTGGGAACACATGTAGTCAAAGAATGAAGTTGAAAATGTGAGATCGATCTGGGATCACAAAACAACTTAGATGTGAGGTCGATTCAGGATCACACTTGGACAAACATAAACAAAGGCCTTTGAACATGAGGTCGATTTGGGATCACATTCAAAGTAAGAGATAAGAATCTCAAATTTGAGCAAAAGCTCACAAAAGATGTCTGAATCAAGAAAATCAAGGAATCAGGGATGAGAATCCCATAGATACTGCCCCCTCAGAATCGAAAATGAAATCAGGTAGAGGAGAGACAACAAACTGATAAAGATTTATTCAAATCAAAATGAAATCATAATCGAATGTAAAGGTCAACAGGGTAACCAATAGGCAATGAAACATGCCCCAGTTGACTAGGTTTGACTGAGAAAGATATACAATAAAAATTAAGTCAAACCTTAGAGAGATGAAGTGAATGAAGGTGAATGAAAGACTAGAAGGTTGAATGAGATGGGGATGAAGAAATAAAGATGCCCCAAGAAAGATCGAAGGATCAGGCCTTAAATGGTCAGCCAACTATGCAGAAGAGGGTGAAAGTTTTGAAATGCGATTTTGACTATCAAGATAACCTTAGATTTCAATTTTGAGTCTGAAAATGGATCCAAGATGTCGAAATTAGCTAGGGGTGGAATTTTTGCACAATTCCGAGGTGTTTTGAAAATTGGTCAAAAAGTCAAAATGCTATATAAGGGGTAAAAATATCATTTTCAAAATCATTTGACTTTTAACTATTTGAGAATCTAGAGCTCTGAGAGATAGTGATGGCTCAACCAACAGGAGTTCCCATCCATAAACACCGATTTGAGTTCTTTCGGTTGCACAACCGGCCTCCACATTATGGTACCCCGATATGTATCCAAAAACTAACTGTTGTTTGAGTCATTCAAAGCATTAAATGCAAATTTAGCATGTTTTGGAATTTTTAAATTTTAAATTTTCTAGTTTTAGGTGAACTATCGCGTGATACTTTAGAAGTATCGCGCCCTTTGGGAAGAAACATCATGCGATACTTCACGGGTCCCCAAAGTATCGCGCATATATAGACACCAGTATCGCATGATACCTAGCGAAATATCAAATGATACCGGGTGAAATATCGCATGGCCAAAGGTGTATCATACTGATATAAAGAGAAGTATTGCACGATACTTCTCCATAAAACTTAAAATTTAGATCATTTTGAGGAAAGTAAGACATGGGTCTAGACAATAGCTGTGCTTTTAGTGTCTTGTACTGATTTCATCATAGTATGCACTGACATATGGCTTGGTTGAATGGTTTGTAGGAGGTCTTTCTGGCGTTGATCATCAGAGCACCGAAGGTGGTGGGATTGAGATGCATCCAAAACCTAGATGATCTAGGTGAGGACGACATCAAAGCAATGGGATTCCGATACCTGCTAAGGTTCCCCTACATCAGAGCTGATCACGGGCTACTGACAGCCTTGGCAGAGTGATGGCATAGTGAGCACAACACATTTCACTTGCTGACAGGAGAGGCATCCATCACATTAGAGGATGTCTACAGGATCCTATGGGTACTATGCCATGGTGAGCCTATAAGTAAAATCATGTTTTGAGATATAATTGTGTAAGTGTAAATTTTTCACATGATGAAAACTAACATGATTTGTGTGTTGGCATAGGTGTATTATGATCAGGATGCCACCGAGGGGCGATGGTTGATACAAGAGATGTTCCAGGATGTCACCATTTTGGATAGGCATGTTAGCTAGGAGAGGTTGATAGATGATTTTGGTAGAGACTTCCCAATGCCATGTATTGTGGCATCATTCATTTCATAGATTCTGATGACTGACTGTAGTCAGAAGGGATTTCCTCTTGGCTGGGGCAGGTTACTAGTGGACTTGGTAGGGAGACCGCGACGTATGGCATGGGGTCCTCCCATACTGGTAGAGATGTATCATGAGTTGCATGAGCTCATCTATAGGGATGGTTAGACATGGGTGTGCGGGGCCATCCTGGCATAGGTGTGGGCATGGGAGCACATTGTTGTGATGCACCCCAGAGTTCAACCGAGAGAGAGGAGGTACCCATATATATATAGATATGCAGGTTTCATATCACATGCCCGTATAGGGGATGTGACACATTATAGGCAGATCCTCGATGAGATGACCTCATTCACATGGAGGCCATACAAAGATGTTGAGGCATGGGGTGATGTAGAGGATGAGCTAAGCTACATGCTATGTACCCGACCACTAGTAGGCCGACACTCAGAGATTGTTGAGAGGTTCTATGTCACTCAAGTATGGTGACGGTTTGGGAGGCAGCAGCAAGTCTCTATAGAGACCACTACATATGTGAGGGCCAGAGATGAGGAGGGACATGGGTGGCTACCCATGTTAGACTATTAGTAGGCTATCGAGGAGATAGCTTGGATTAGGAGGGAGCCCTGGGAGTATCTCCTAGACATGGCTGATGCAGGAGCTGATGTAGCATATAGGGCAGAGTGATGGAGGGTATCATTCCCTTGATTTACTGTACCAGATGTAGCACAGGTTGCCTCAGGAGGAGGAGACGGAGGAGATGATGAGGGCAAAGTAGGAGGCCAGGTCAGAGAGGTGGGGGAGGGATCTAGAGCTGGTGGCCAGAAATGGCCATGAGGTTAGGGCTTAGGGAGTGAGGAGGTATAGAGACCTTCTCAGGAGCAAGTATAGGGACAGGTGGATCCAGCTATAGGGGATGATTTGAGAGCCCACATTCAGACTCTTGAGGTAGAGATTTAGTAGCTGAGAGTCACTATAGTAGTAAAGGAGCAGTAGCTGGCAGATCTGAGATCAGAGAGAGATCAGCAGATGAGAGATCTTAGGGTAGAGATAGTATGCCATGAGATGGCCATATAGATGGCTACATTAGAGATCAGACAGGGGACAACCAGAGCTGCATATTATCACAGACTCTATCTCCAGGCAGTGCTAGAGGTTCAGAGAGCACCGTCCTACTCTCAGAGGGCAAGGGCATCAGACATGGTGCCAGACAAGGCAGTAGCACCACCTCCACCACTACCATGTGATGGGAGAGTCAGACCTAGGGTTAGGGCTTAGGTTTAGATTTATGTCAGATGATGCTATTGAGACTTTTGATCTAGTTGGGATCTCATTTGTATGGTTTATATCAGTGATGACATTGTACCATGACTTTGCTTTTATATATGAGATATACTGGATGTTTGATGTATCATATTTGATTGTCTCACATTAGTTTTCATATGTATTGTCTTGTCTTACTTTGCTCAGAATGTTTATGTATGTGCTTATGTATGTTATCTCTCATAAATGTATGTTTGATTCTCATATATATGATATAGGCTCATGTTTCTGAAAATGACATTTTGAGATAGATAGAATGATCATATGATTAACCCCTTTTTGATGACAAGAACAGGTTCGAGATGAAAAGACAAGGAGTGGAAGATGTGATCAAGAAGAAAGAAAGATGAGTGCAGTCGACTAACAGGTCCATGTGAGATGAAAAGGAGAGCTCTCTCCATATGCAAAGTGAAAAACTAAACTAATCATGAACCTAAAATGCAAGCTACTATGAAAAGTGGTTGACTTGCAAGGTCACAATGCTTATAAACATCTAATTATCATCATCAAGCGTTAGGTAGCGCCATAATATCATACAATGCACACTAGCATAACTATATGGATATGAATATGATCTTTATCAGATAAGAATGTGGAAATCTCACCTAGGCATCAAAGACATGTAGGTCCAGATGACTAATGCAATGAGATCACCTAAGTTTTATATGGCGAGATTATGCTTGTATCAAGACACATTAAAGTCAGGATAGCTAGAAGCATGCACTCGCATAAAATAGTCAAGGATAATACCTTATCAATCATTAGTGTCAAGTAAGACTGGCATAAATGCTCATGACAGTTAGGATCAACAAAATATACCCATAAGTAGAAAAAGCAATAAAACATGTTCTCATTCCCTTAGTCTTCTAGGTATGCATCATTGAAAACTTCTCAGGGAGAGACCACTCATCAAAGAAATCCTCATAGACAGCACACAAAGAAAAATAAAGTCAACATATCTCAAGTGAGTTGATTGTTTAAGTGCGTGTGTGTTGGTCATAGAGTTAGACTCTGGTTATCACATCTGCCAATGAGAAATATCGCATCATACTAGACTGTTAGTAAAGACATCTGATAAGTGTTAAGAAACACTCGACGCTAGGGTAGTGTTGAAAAACACTGTTGGGGTGGTGTTGAAAAACACCTGTTGTGGAATGCCCCAAGAGACAAATGCACCCAAAGGACCTATGCTAACAGTTATGCACCCTAGACAAAGATAAAGACCAATTCCAGACCAAGTCAAATAAGGTCAAGGCATGATGGAAAGTGGCTCAGTGTCGAGGACACATGCTAACAAATAGGAGTGCAAAAGGCCTCAAGTAGCGCCTGTTTCCAGGTTTTCACCACTTGGATTTTTATCGCAATTTTTCTCTTTTTTTTATTTTTTTGTATTTTTGCTACCAAGGCGCCTGTTTCCAAGTTTTCACTAGGGCACTTTTTCTTTTTTTTTAATTTATTTTTTTAATTTTATTTTTTTGCATTTTTTGATTTTTTTGTATTTTTTTAAGGACTTTTTATGCTTTTTAGGATTTTTTCAGCATCATATATGAATTTTTTTGGTATTTTTTTAGGATCAATATAATATATACAAAAGATTCCCCCAGACAAAACATGCATCAAGGATAGAACTTCTTGAGGTGCACAATGTTGATGGGCTTAGGGAGCTGGTCTCCATCTTCATCTGATAGTAAATATGCACCTGTACCAAAAACCACTATTGATTCTTAGGGTTCTCTCTCAAAACAAGATCACTTATCTGAATTCCCTAGGGTGAACCTTCTTGTTGAATGCTTTGGACATACGCTTCTGGTATACTCTCATGTGATCAAAGGAAGCCTTACGCTTCTCATCTAGAAGTTCTAGTTCTTGTAACCTCATGGTGCGGTAATCCTCATCTGTAATTAAACCTTTGAGTGAGACTCTAAGTGAAGGTATCTCTACTTCTAAAGGCAACACTACTTCAGCGCCATAGGTAAGAGAAAAAGGAGTAGCTCCTATAGGTGTACGAATGCTAGTTCTATAAGCCCATAGTGCCAGATTGATTTGTAAGTGCCAATCCCTACCATTCTTGTGTATTGTTCTATGAAGGATTTTAAGAATGGTTTTATTAGAGGCTTCTACCTATTTGTTTCCCTGTGGAAAATAGATGGAGGACCAATGTTGTTTGATTTTAAACTTTTTGTATAAATGCTTTAGGTCCTTGTTCTTGAATTGACCTCCATTATCAGTAATAATCTCAGAAGGCACTCCAAACTAGAAAATGATATGATTCAAGATAAATAGTGAGATAGTCTTTCCTGAGGCAACAGAAAGAGGGACTGTCTCTACCCATTTCATGAAATAATCAGTAGCTGTGATGATAAATTTATGCCCACCTGATGAATTGGGGTGAGATATGAATAGATAGCACCATATCGGGAAGACTCATGAGTGACAAGGGTAAAAATGACATTGCTTTTAGATGAGTCAAATATGGGGTGGTGTAGCTCTTCCACCAGGAATTCAAATCTTGATTCATGTTGTTCCAACTGAAGGAGTGAAGCTAATGTGGCCATAGCATCTGCAGCTTTGTTCTCTATCCTAGGGATCTATTGAAATGTCACAAATGTAAAGTAACATCTCAATGATTCAACCATCTTTTTGTAAGGTACTAATTTATCATCCTTGGTTGATAATTAACTATGAATCCCCAAAGACATGTAATTCTATTATGTTCCATTCTATAGCCATTTTCAATCCATTGGTCAAAGCTTCATATTTGGCAATATTATTTGTACATGGGAATAAAAGTTTGTAAGACTTTGGAATGTTGTACCCATGTGGAGAGACAAATAATACTCCAGCACCTGATACATGTTGCATGTGGGAACCATCAAAGAACATTTTCCAAGTGTGGTTAGTCATATACAGTATGTGTTCAGCTGGGAATTCTACTTGAATAGGCATACTATCCTTAACTGGGAAGTTAGCTAATTGGTCACCAATAGCTTGCCCTTTTATGGCCTTTCTTTCAATGTATTCTATATCAATTTTAGATAAAACCATCATCCACTTGGCAAGCCTACCCGTGAGGGCAGCCTTACTAAGCAAGTACTTAAGAGGATCAATTTTTGCAACCAAATGTATAGTATGAGCAAGCATATAGTTTCACAACTTTTGGGAAGCAAACACTACTACCAGACAGGACTTTTCAATTCTATTATAATTGATCTCATAAGATACTAGAGTATGACTAATGTAGTAAATGGCCCTTTCTTTCCCAGTATCATCTAATTCAGCCAACAATGCCCCCAAGGAAGACTATGTTGCTGAAATGTATAAAATCAATGGTTTCCCAAGAATAGACGACATCAAAATTGGAGGATTAGCCAAGTATTGTTTAATTTGATGTAGGCTCTTTTGGCATTCCTCATTCCACACAAAAGAAGCACCCTTATGCAATGTCTTATTAAAAGGTTGTGCTCTATCTGCAAGCTAAGAACTAAACCTCCTAATCGACTGAAGATGTCCCTAAAGACTTCTCATTTGACTGATATTTCTTGGAGGTGGCATATCTAATATAGCTTGGACCTTTTTAGGATCAACCTCTATTCCTTTTGCTGAAATTATGAATCCTAGGAGTTTACTTGAGGCAACTCTAAATGCACACTTTTTTGGATTCAATCTAAGCTAAAACTATGTCATGTGATCTAGAATTACTTCCAGATCACCGAGGTGTGTGTCCCATTTTCTAGATTTAGCCAAGGTATCATCCACATAATCTTCCATGTTCTTATGAATCATATCATGAAAAATTGTGGTCATAGCACGCTGGTATGTTGCTCCTGCATTCTTTAGGCCAAATGGCATGATGTTCCAACAATAGGTTCCCCATGCACATGTGAAAGCTATTTTCTCTTGATCTTCGGGAGATATTTTTATTTGGTTATATCCGGAAAAGCCATCCATTAAAGAGTATATCTCATAGCCTGTGGTCATATCCACTATCATGTCTATGTTAGGGAGTGGAAAGTCATCCTTTGGGCATGCTTTGTTAAGGTCTCTAAAGTCTGTGCATACGTGAATGGATCCATCATGCTTTGAAACTAGAATGATGTTTGAGATCCACTCGGCATAATTGATAGCTCTAATAAATCCTGCACTGAGGAGTTTTTCTAATTCAGCCTTAACAAGGAGAGCTATGTGAGGATGCATTTTCCTCAACTTTTGTTTAACCGGTTTTATTCTTGGAGGTATAGATAGATGATGCATAATAAGATTAGTGTCAAGTCTTGGCATATCTGAATATGTCCAAGAAAAGTTGATTTTCTTCTTTTGCAAAAACTTTGTATATGCTTCTTTTTCTTCAGCTGATAGAGACTGAGCTAGGTGCACTATTTGGGGAGCCTCCTCTATATTCACATTCAATGGTTGCGTAGGATCAATGAGAACTGATGACCTATCTTGGAAGTAACTTCACAAGTTATTAAGTACCCCATCCTTAGGTGCCTCAAAGAGGTTTTCACCCTCGGATACATCTTTTCTTTTTACTATTTTTGGTTCTGACACCGCCACAAAGTGGTTTTCGCCATCAGACCTATTTTTCTTTTTTTCTTTTTCTTTTATTTTTAGACTGAGGTACTTAATATCAAGCTCCATCATACTTGTTTTCGGTTCACTGGTGGAAGAGACTACAGGTTCAAGAGCATCCAGATAGCAGGCAATTTCATAGTCATTCTAAAAAGTGAGGAGTTTAGGCTCTTGATGTCACTGAGACCAGTCAATTAGGTCATAGTGAACAAGGGGTAAGTTAAGTCCCCTCCTAAGATACTTGAGTTAGGATTTGTCCTACCAAATGAAGTGTCATCCATTAAGGCAATTCGAGGAGTACAATCCTCTAGTCCTACACTAAGCTCGTTGGTCACATCGGGTTGAATACTATAAGTATGGACAACATCCATGTCCAAATCAGCTGTTGCATCTAAAAGTGAGTCCCATTCAAACTCATGTGAGTCTATTTCTGAATCATTATTTGGTCCTTGTGATGTAGAAGCCTCAAGATTGGGAAGACTTTCCCCTTTTCTAACACTAGCATTGTTATTATCCGTTGCAGCTAGGATAGCAACACTTTCCAATGTCAATCTAGTATTCATACTATCAGTTGTCAAATCTTTTGAATCTCCCCAAAGGAGATTTGTTGAAGACACCCAATCATCAGACATGTCTTGTTGATTGGAAAGATTAGGTGTGTAGTCTGAGTCATTGTCACTGTCTGTCGCAGCTGAGATAGGGACGCTTTTTTGTTTCTTATTTTCAAAACCTAAGCCAACTGTTGAATTATTCCTTCATCCAAAAAGGGCATGGTTAAGAGGTTCAGCCTTAGCATCCAACCTATGACTAAGGGGACCATGTCCTAGATAACCCATATTCTTGACCAATGTATACCCTCTCCCATAAGCTCTAGGGGAAGGTGCAAAATTCTCATTATGTAGGTATTTCTCTTCTCAGTAAATCTAGTCCCTAATGGCAACCTCTTCTTTTTCTTCTTGAATCGGAACTAAGGATTCCACAAACTTATCGAACAATGTCATGGCTGAAGATGAGGGCTTCATTTCTTGAGAAGGTTTTCCATAAGACCTAGGGGAAATTGGCAATTTTGTGAATGAATCCAATTTGTAATCCCCCATACCAAGATCTATGGTCTTGAATTTATTATTGCATTGTTCAAATGCAATATCAAAAGTGTTAGCCTCCCTATTCAAAGGAATGTGAGACCCTGCTGAAATTGTGTTGACTGACAGTGTGTTGTCCCTAGGTATGCAGACTTCTATTCCATTGTAGGGGAACTTTACACACTGATGATAAGTAGACGGGACCACTTGCATCTCATGTATCCATGGTCTACCTAACAAAATATTGTAAGCCAAAGGACCCGCATCAATAATCTGAAACAAAATATCCTTCTCTATAGGACCAATTCGGATAGGAAGAACAACCAATCCTTTAGAACTACGTTCTGCTTCATCATAAGCCTTGATAGTTATCTTCTTCCTTGTATCAATGACTTCTTATGAATAACCCAAGGCCTTCAATAAGCTCAAAGAACAAATATTAAGCCCAGCACCCCCATCTATCAACACACGCCTGACATGGGTCTTGTGCATCATAACCTCTATATGAAGGGCCAAATTGTGTGGGTGGCTTAGTGAGTTGTCATCTTCTTCTGAGAATGTAAGGTAGTGAGGGCTAGCCAAGTGGTTGACCATATTTTGGAATTGATCTACATCTATATCATTAGGGACATTAGCCACTCGCAAGGCATCTTCAAGGACACACTTATGCTTAGGGGACAATTCCAAAAGCTCAAAGATTGAAATCTGTGCTGGTGTACGTAGTAATTGGTCAACAAGATTATAATTCAACTCAAGACCAACAATAGATTTTGAAAGAACACCCTTTGACACTTGCTGCTTAGACTTACTAGAGTTAGGACCTCTAATAACAATGGGAGCTTGAGACTAGCTTCTAGTGATAGCATTGAGGGGTTGAGACATCCTTTCTGAGTGAGGACCTCTTAGGACCACAATGGGTCCTTCATCAAGTATAGGATTTGAATCCACATCATATCCATAAGGTTCTTTCCCTCTCATCATGTTGACATTATCATCAACAATTTCAAGCATATTAATAACATTTTCAGCATTTGTGTAGGTGTAGTTGATAGTAGCCTTGCCGTTCTTGTTGCTAGAATTCTCTCCTTTCTCATATTTGGGCAAGGGTTCTTTAAAAGCTTTATGATCTGCATTAGTGGTTAAACCATCAACTTGTAATCATCCACTTTCAATGAGATCTTGGACAAGATGTTTAAGTTTAAAACAATTTTCTATATTATGTCCAATTCCATTGTGAAAGACACAAAAGGCCTTCTCATCCCACCAATGAGGCTTAGGATCTGGTATGCAGTGCTTTGTAGGATCTTGGGGGTGCACCAAATTATGAGCAACTAATGTCTTAAAAATGTTTGCATAGGAGTCCCCAAGTTTGGTAAATTGCCTCTTTTCTATTTTAGGTCTCGCTTGATACTTGGGTTTATTCTCTTGTTGTGCTGAAGATGTTTGTAGCTTCATGGCTTGGACTACATTGGAGAGATTAAGAACTCCTTCATTCCTAGGTTGAGATGAGTCAACAACTCCATCATTAACCACTTGCTTATTCTTGTTCCAATAAGGGTTCTTTTTGTCCTTATTACCATTATTGTTGTTGTTTTGGCCATTGTTGTTATTAGTTAGTTTAGCCAAAATTCCTTGTTCTTTTAGGACATCCTCTATGCGACATGCCACTTCTACCACGGTATCAAAATAATTAAATGGCATCTTCCTGACCTCATACCTTAGCTCTGGTATTAAATTACTCACAATGATGTCTATTCTTTCTTCCTCGGGAATTGTCCTAGGATACTTTGAGATAACTGTCTCCATCTTTGCAAGAAGGTAACAAAAGGTTCTCCTTGATTTTGTTTGAGTTTGCACAAATCAAGCATTGTGACTGACCTAGATAGATTATAAGCAAAATGTTGGACAAATCTTTGGACAAGTTCTTTAAATGTCTTCACTGGAGGAGTAAGGTTGGTGAACCACTCCATAGCTCGGCCTTTTAGACTCCTTGGGAATAATCTTATTAAATAGGAGTCTTCATGATGAAAAGCAAAGCTCATTATATAAAATTGTCTAACATGGTCATGAGGATCACCAATGCCATCATATTTGTCATAAGTTGGGAACTCAACCTTCTTAGGAAATTCAATCATCACCACACTTTTGTCTATAGGGTTGGGACATATGGAGTCCAAATTAAATGTGCTCTTAGGAGCCCTCATCCTTTCTATATCCTTTTTCATTTGCATGATCACCTTATTGGTTGAAGGATTCTATTTCTTAATATTTTGGTGGACATCAAAATTATATGGGACCTTAGCACCTTTGTTGATGGGACTTTCTAGGAATTGGTCCTTGTTTTGTTCCACATATCTTTCCACATATGCTTGAAAAGCTGGTTCTTGTTGCATAGTCATAAAATTCATTTTATCAAAGTTGGCATAACTTCCTTCATGTCGTGAACCATGATGTGCTCATTGGGAGGGTTGTTTTGAAAGTCTATGAGGTGACCATCTCCTATGGTAATCATATCTTGAAGTCCTTCTTCCTCTAGGACTTGGGGACCTTGAGGGAATCCTTGACCTTCTTCTAGGACTTGGTGAAGGGGTAGATGGGGGTGAGTTGGTCCCACTATTGGTACCCCTCCCATTAAATTGATTTTGGAGTTGTTGTGCATAGAACCTATCTTCTTCTTCTTGGGCGACTTTTTTTCTTATGTCCAATAATGCATGTTCCTCTTCCTCGAGTTGTCTAAATTTCTCCTTTTTGGTGGCTTATTCATCTAGATAGGCTTGCTTCTCCCTTTCAATGCTTTTCAATTTTGTATTTGCATATCGAGAGGTATCTTTAAGTGAAGAATATTGTCTTGACTGCCTTATTATGTTGGCTGCATTGATGTGATGGTCACTAGATTCAATGTTCTAGTCCTCGTGTTGTGACCCTGAATCTGAGTGAGTTTTCCTATAATGTCTCTCAACTTGTTGATGAGCATCAAAATACCTTGTGTTGTTGGGGGGTGACCTGGGTGGACTAGCATGAGAAGAACCACCATGCACTCTAGTACTCCCATGTCGTTGGAAAATATCCTCAAGAGTTTGATTCATGGATTCTCTTTGTTATCGAGTGAAAGTGTAACTCATGTCCATACTTGATGAAATTGGTACTAAAGAGGTGCTCACTTCACTAGGATTACCTTTTGGATTAACACAAACCTCAGATTCACTCTTAGGAGATTGATCGAAAAGAGGTTATTTTCCCTTGTGTTGTTGACGAGTCTTAATTGGTGGTAATTAGCTAAAGGCAACAGGGGGTCGCTTCCCTTGATTGACTTGGTACCTCATTGTAACTGACATGAAAGAAAGAGATTCTTGATGATGGGTCAATCTCTCAAAGTGTCAATTCCAACCTAGGATAATTGAGATTCTCTATTGTCCAAAGAGAAGATGAAAAGATAGAAAAATAAAAGGCATCACCAACACTGTCAAGGAGGTGCTTCAAATCAAAGGGTGAATACCCTTGCACTTTTGAATCAGGAGGTTGGACTTAGCCAAAATTCAAATTGAAATTGAGATATATGAAAAATGATTTGGATAATAGTAGGATCAAAATTCTCTAGGGGTGTAATCAACAATCTTAAAGATAAACTTTTCACTAATAATAGCTTTCTAACTTGGCAAATTATTTTCAAGGTAACCTTATAAATCAATTGAAATGATCCCTAAAAGGCTAAAATAAAAAATTTGCAGCCAAAATAGGTCTCTAACAGCAAGGTCAGATAACCTACTCAAAGGTCAAGTCGTACTACAAGCAACTCAATGAATGAAACTAAGAATACTGCTGAAAATATCCAGGCGAAAGACTCTAGGAAAATATTGTGTAAAAGTGACCACACTTCTATGAATCATTACATGAAAGGTTTCTCAATAATGTGGCCTCACAAAGTGACTCATAGCTCTCTATGCATGGAGTTGCAAGGGACTATGATAAATTTTCTCTCAGCTACAGCTACAAACTTGTGACCTTACTAGTCAACCATACAATGAGAGGTTCATAATGAAGACAAGGGCAAGAGTGCCAATATCCTCAATGGAATCAAAGTATGCAATGCAATGCAAATCTAAATGAGAATGCAAACTGTTCTATGGAAATGAAAGTACAAATTAAGCTATTGAAAGGAAATACAAAGGATTACAACCTTCCTAATTAAGCTATGTGAAGTTAAACTATTGCATAAAAGAAACTAAGCTATGAAATGAAGCTATGGATGCTATGATAATGCAAGAAATGAAGTCTAAACTATGAAGCAATGAGGAAATCCAAGAAAAGCTTGATATAGAAATGATCTCCAAAAGCTCCAAATGCACCTAGAAAACTTGCAGCATAACAATAGCATGAAAGAGATGGATATCCAAATGAAGGAGAGAGCTCTCCTTTTATTAGAAATGCAAAGGAATGGACCATGGTGATTAAGAGGCAAAAGTCTCAATCAATGGTGGAGCTTGACATAGGAGCAATCCATGTGCACAAGTATCCTCCAATAGGAAAATAGGAGTTGACTTTATGTCCATATGAGACAAAAAGTGCTTTTCTCTTTTTATAAAATAAGAATAATACTTTATTTGTGCAACTTAGAATAAGATGAAAAGGTGGGGTTTTTTATTTATTAAAAGGGGAGGAAATATTCCTTTTGAATAAATAAAGACTTAGGATAAAATGGTTAGTCCATAGGATAAAAATCTAATATATGATCAAAATTAAGATTTGATTAAGAAATTGATAATGTTGAAAATATTGATTATTGATAAAACTGATTTAGGATTGATAAATCAAATAAATGGGGCCCAAATTCTAGGCGACCATTTTTGGGTTCATACACTTTTAAGTCTCCTCCTCTACAATAATCTTTGTACTTCTCAAGAAATATAGTACACATTGCATTCCAGTTTGCTACAGCATCAGCACCCAAACTCATAAACCATCTAAGAGCAGCCTCTTTTAAGGTGGAAGGAAACAACTTAAGCTTATAGCCATTAGTGGTGTAGTCATAACTTCAAAAAAGGACATAAAACTCAAAGAGGAAGGTCTCTGGGTCTTCTGTGATGAGTCCATAGAATTTAGGAACCGCAGCTGTAGGAATATTCTTCAGATTCTAGTTACCTTGCTGAGTAGGAATAGGAAAAGGAAAGGTAGGGTGATCCAGTACATTGTCTAAATATTCTAGGTCAGTGAAAAGAGCATTGAGATGGTAGGATTATTTAGATAATGGTGGTGAAGGCAATTGGTCAAATGCATCAGCAAATACATTCTCAAATGGTTCTTCTTCTTGTGGGATTTCTAATTGGATTTCCTTAGGTGCTAGATTGAGAACCTCCAATGGTTCTTCCTGGTTAAGATTAGGTAGGAATTGCCCAAGATGGTCCCTACGCCTATGCATTCAAAATTAAGCAAAATGCAAACTAACTTAATGACTTCTGGTTTGAACTAAATTGACACCATCCTTGGTAGTGGCACCAAAAATGACTTGTTAGAATAATATCCTAGTAACACAAGGATTGGACACCCTTAAACAATGATTCATTGCTGAAATTTATCATGTTTCTACTTAGAACATCATGCTAGACTCATTTAATGTATCAATATGGGAACATGAACTTGGGATAGTGACTGCAAAGTTTATGCTTTAGTTCTTCTCAATAGTCATCACTACTAAGGTAAAAGTAGTTACTACAGAAAATTCATACTAGAAACTAAACTTACGGATTAACTCTCATCTTGAAGGAAAAACATAATAGTAAATAAATAATGCTATGGAAATAAACCTATGCTGCAGGATACGGTCAATGGTTCTACTACCAGTGGCTGCAAGAACAACAATACTTAATAACTCAAAGGAAACTTTAACTGAACTAAACTAAATTGAATTTTACTTAAGCATGAATAGGGAATTCATCTCCCATGTGGGCCCCCACAGAAATATGAATGAATTCTAACTCAAAGATTGAAATGAAGAGCTGTTATATATCAAAATGCTTTACTCTATTGCTTGATTACAACATGAATTTCTCAAAAACATCTAACTCTTCTGGAAACATAAGTTCCAGCTTATTTAAAGGAAATTAGAAAAAATAGAACGCCTATAAACTAGGTCTTCCATTACATAGTATAACAACTTTTAGTTCAGGAGTGACAACATCATTTATGCAAGAAGATAAACCACACTCAATGCTTCAGAAATATAGGAATGCTCGGCAACTAGATTGTCTTGGACCAAATCAGCAACCGCAAAGTGATGGAAGGAGTGGAGCTATAATGAACTCTGAAATAGTCATCCACCTTGAAAGACCACTCATCCTTTTTAGTCTGTGCTCCTTGCTTGACTTACTCTTCCTGCAAAAAGGTTAACACAACAAAATCCAAAGCATAGATCATAATAAGTTTTCCCTATTTTAATGTAGCCTTGTCAAACAACTACAGGAGGTCTACCCATTAAAGCTAGAGAAGAAATATACCAAATTTACCATGACATTCATTAATCTAGATATATAATCAGTATTTTCTTTAAGTTTCATAAGTATCAAATATTCATATAGTTAAAACTTATAAACATAAAAGACTATATCATGTTTATGAAAAACTATAAGATATTCAAGTTTGTACTTAGAAAATCATAAACAAAACACCCTATAAACTTGACTCATCAAACACCTAATTTTACATGGAAACCCATGATGGGAAAAACCACATAGAAGATATTTCTCATGAATAAAAATATTGGTGAAGGTGAAACCATCTGATGTGATTGTTACAAAGGAACACTACTAGGTTTCTTACTAAGGTAAGGCTCACTTCTCAGCTATTAAACCAAAAAGTCAAAAGATCATTTCCAATAAAAAAAGGTTCATCACAAAAAGACAAATGATGCAATGGAATCCACCATTGAAATAACTATCACCAACAATAACATTGAAAGAACCTTATTGTCTTCTACTCCTGGTCATACAATTTTCCATACATAATAATATCTAAAATTTTCCATGTTAGATTCACTTTCGTCACACACACACACACACACACACACACACACACACACACACACACACACACACAAATAGAGAGAGATAGATTAGCATGAAATAGAATCATTTCTTACTTATACTATTCTATGCCTCCATAATCTTCTATGTTGGCCAAACATAATTTGAAATAGGTCACAAAAAAATATTCCTAGGGTGGTGAGGAATGAAATGTGGACCACATAGAATTTCCTCACTCAAATCAACATGTTACCCATTTAGGTGATTTCCAAAACCATAGAATTGAATATACATGTTACAAAGTAAATTATGTTTTGAAGAAAGTTAACCACTTTCCATATCAGTCCAAATTCAAAGGAGTGTACCATATTATGATGAAAAGTAAATGGGACTAGGACAAGCAAAGTCAAATATAGATTATTTTCACAAAACATCTTGATCATGCCAGTCCAAATCACCAAAGCATCCAAATCTCATCAATTCACTATTACATATGGACATTATTGACAATGATTAATAACATAAAAAATTTGAATATCATCAACATATTCCAACAGTCTCCCCCTTTGTGATTGATGAAAATATTCATTAACAATAGAGAAAACAAATCAATATTAACATCAAATAAAAAACTCTTGTCTTTTCATGCTCTGACATCAAAGACAAAGAGAAAAAATCCACCTGAAAAACTTACTCTGCTTCCTCTAAGAGGAAGCCATTAGGCATTGATCCAGAAAATAATGAGCATATAATACTAGGACCAATGCTCACCCTGGTGCACAATTCTATAGAATATGAAGGGGCATAACACCTAGCTTCTTCTAGAGATACTCAAAAATATTGTTGCATAAAGGTTTTGTGAAAATATCTGCAATATTCTCTTGTGTAGGTACCTATTCAAATCTTACATCATTGTTCAATAGCTTCTCTCACAATAAATGATATCTAATTGATATACATTTCATTTTTTAGTGTTGTACTAGATCCTTATAATTTTTATAGTACTAGTATTCTCACACATAAGTGAGATCAGTTCATCAAATGATATTCCAATGTCCTTCAATATTTTTTTATCAATAGTATCTGAGTGGAACATGAGGATGTTGTAAGGTATATAGTTTTAGCAGTAGATAATGATCTAGTATCTAGTTTCTCTCTTGATGGTGAAGGGTATTCCCCTTATTTAACTTAAAAGGAAAAATAACAAGAACAAGGAAATAAAAAATAATCCAAGAGAGTTAATTGAAGATAAGATTTGTTACCATGAGAAATACATAAAATTGGAGCAAGCACCCAAAGAGAAAAGACAAGGAATGAATAATTTTTGAAAGGGTAAAAGAAAAGAAAAAACCCTTGTGAATATATGAATGAGGCAAATCCTAATGTGTGTGTGTGTGTGTGTGTGTGTGTGTGTGTGTGAGAGAGAGAGAGAGAGAGAGAGAGAGAGAGAGAGAGAGAGATCATTTATAATAATATCATTGTGTCTATAATGAGAGAGGAGATCATCTCTTTAATAGAGATGAGGAGAGGACATAAAAAGTAACTCACCAATCTATGAAAACCAACATTCATAATAGGTGTGTGCAAAGTGTCAACAACCTCTCAAGGAGGAAAAACTATTTTCCTTATTAAAAGAATTACAAAATGTGACATGTCCTCCCAGTTGAACTAGAAGACAAAATATATGTTGGATACCTTGGTTTATCCTAAATAAATAAATACAACCAAATAAAGATTAAATATTCTGACACCCCCCTTAATATTTACTTGGTGAGTTTACAACAATGGGTATCAACCCAAAAAAATTTATTATGAGATATAAATATATCCTTACAATATCTACAGCTTGATCTTCATTTTTACAATAAAAATAGAAATTTCATTGTCTTCAATTTTGAGCTAAATTTGTATCTTCACTTGTAGTTGTCTTTAATCATATGGCTTCTTGGATAGAGACAATAGAAGTGGATTTTTCATTTTGAATGTTCCATGATATGTCACCTAAATCAACAAGGAGAAAAAAATCCATAACTAGATTTCCCTTTATTGGGATCTACTCTAGATGCAACTCAATATATCCTTTGAAAATAAAGTCAAAATTTGCATCATAAAATAATTCAACTTTAAAGAATCTTTTAAAATTTTAAAATAAGATTAATGAGAGTTAGAGATGAATCCATAAGATCCTACTATAAGTGCAATGAAGCGATCATGATATCAAGATAGAAGCACATGTTCCAAGTCCAAAATGAATAAACCAAGTACCATTAACATCACCCATCCTCTCATTTCAAAATAAACACACTAATGCACAAATGGCCATAGACAAGGCCAACTAATAAAGTCTACAACAACACTAGATCAATTACATGGATATAGACAGTCCACTAATAAGTCATCCCATTGCGAGAAAATGGGTGATCAATCCATAACCTGCATGAATCATGATCTAAGAAATGAAGTATGAAAAATCATCATCACATTAGCAATTCTCAAATATATATGAGAGAGAATAAACAATAATCTAGTAGAACATATGACTCAAGCACCAAATCAACATTTGATTTGATTTTCCAATCATTTATACCCACAAGTAGCATAATTAAGGAACCATCAAGGAGATAAGAGGATTAAACCAATATAATGAGAAACTATAGCAATCTGAAATTTTCTTCCTCTTCATTAAGATGTATACGAAATGGGTAGATCTTAATGAATATTGAATGATGTTAATCAAACATTGAAAAAATATTATTGACACATGCTATATAATAATATATTCTAAGTATTATGAGTGTTAAAAGTATATATTGCCTTCAAAGATAGGAGAAATCCAACAAATCTCAAGAGCTTTAGCTAGAACTCCACCCTCATTATGAGGAAAATAATGGATCAAGTTGATAAACATCAACAAAAGTAAGTCCATACCAATCATTGAATGGAGGGAAATTCCACACGTCCTAACAAAAAATAAGGTAACTAGGAATTAGGTACAACTCACGGTTCCTCCATAGTTAACCTTGAAAATAGGGCACCCTACACAGCTTAAAAAAAGATGTAACTATGTGCATATAAATAGATAATATGAAAACCATGAAAAAAATGAAACTATGTGCATAAATATATAAAGATGGTATAAACCATACTACAATTGGTATAAATTCATGCTAATCAAGAAAATCAATAATAATACTCATGAAGGCAATAAAATGAAATGAATCATAATACTTGAACAAATTATAACTTAGCAACATCAATGACTTAGTTGTATTAGACAAACATATTTTTGGCTTTTTACTATTAAAGTGAGATCAAATACCATATTTCACTAGAAATTGAGATAATTCCCAAAAACACTTGAACAAAAAGCTAGATGGGAAAATTTGATATCATTTGTGTAGTACAAAAAAAATAGTCCTTCACTTGAGATTGATTATATATTTTTCCAAGGTGAATAAACATTTCTTTGTTTTAAGGGACTTGAATAATAATTCTAAATTAATGTTTTTTTAAATAATAAAAATATATGAGACTTGCAATTAAATAAACATACTTGTAAAAAGTGTTATTTAAAAATTTATTAAAACTTGAATCACAAATGAATTTAAATTATTTAAAAAGTATAAGACTTATTAAATAATGTAAATGTTATTATTTTAAAAAAAATAGCAAAGCTATAGAAAATTTATCTAAAAAAACTAGGAACAATTTTAATAAAAAAATTTATACAAACGATTTAAAATTTAAAGAAATATTTTTTTAAAGTCAGAGTTCAAACTAAATGATTATGCGCAGAGGAGGATGGTTTTTGACAAAGACTATAGTGATTTTTTAGTGTTTAAAATTGTTTGAGAAATGACTATGATTATTGGTAGGAAACATTACAAATGAGGATGAAGATAATTGAGAAAAGAATTAATGAGGACTGGTAGCGACATGAATAATCAGAACTTGGCAAGGACAGGAATAATGATAGGAATAATCATAACTTGGTAGGGATAGGAATAATCATAACTTGATAGTGTGTGTGTGAATTTTGTACCTAGCTGTAGACACAACACTTCAGTAAAACATTAGAGGTTAGTTAAAATCAAAATTGTGCAGTGAAATGGAAACTAATCTAACTAGGTGATTTACTGCCTTCTAGTAGGTGTGAGTATGATATTCTCAGATTGGACCGAGATCAGTGACCTTGACGACACCTAAATGAAGGATTTGAATGCAAACATTTAAGCATTGAATTTTGTGTAGCCATTTGTGAGATCATGAAAACATGCAAAATGAAAAGAACCATGTGAAATAAAATGCAATCTAAGACCTAGGACCTAGTCACTGATCATGTGTCAGTCGATTGTTGGTATTAAGCAGAATTGCCACTAGTGACAACACTTATTTGCATTCTGGATATAAACCGAGCAAACAGTGCAAACCGAGCAGACAGTGCAAACCGAGCAGACAGTGCAAACCGAGCAGTCAGTGCAAACCGAGCAGTCAGTGCAAACCGAGCAGACAGTGCAAACCGAGCAAACAAGTGCAAACCGAGCAGACAGTGCAAACCGAGCAGACAAGTGGAAACCGAGCAAGTTAGTACAAACCGATCAGGACAATGTAAACCGAGTAACATCTTGTCTACCGAGTCACCAATACTTACCGAGTTCAATACCTACCGAGTGATCAGTATGAACCGTGCCTTCACTTCTACCGAGTGCATGATGATGCCGAGTAATGCAGTGGACGCCGAGTATCAGAAAGTCACCGAGTCAGTTTGAAGGAACCGAGTAACCATATTTGGGCCGACTTAGTAGCACTTATGTTTATTTGTCAAGCCGACTGTGTAATTGTAATTGTAATTAATTGTTTGAGACTTGTATATAAACAATGTTGTAAAAATAAAAAGATGTAATGAAATATATGAAGTAGAATATATGTGAAAGAAAAAAGAAAGGCAGAAATAAGCGAATTACAGAAGGCATTAGAAGTATAAGGTACAGCAAAGACAAATTCATCACAGAAGGTGATCAGTACATCAGCGAATCTCATTCAGCAATCCAGTTGCAAAGCAGAGATCTACTGTTTCATTCTAACAGGTGAATCAGTACTAAATCCTTTAACCGGGTAGACTTAACAGTCTTTGTAAAAATCTCTTTACCGAGTGCATACTTCATTGTATGTTTGTAAATCCTTTAACAGGGTGGATTTAGCAATCCTTATTGCTCCTAACAGGGCAGATCATCAGAAGTGATCAAATTGTAAGCCTTAACCGGCCAACTTTATTCTGCAGTATTAAAGCTTTGTGGGTTTCATCCCCACCCCAGTTTTACTTTCTTTTGGAAGGTTTCTGGGTAACCAAATCTATGTGTCATTATTGTGAATGTTTGTAAGTTTCATGCTTTCTGTATGCAAAGGTTAAAAAGTAAAATACATGTTAAAATTATAAGAAAATTTGGAGTTACTGATTCACCCCTCCCCTCTCAGTAACTTGGTTAATTCCTGAATATTTCCAACAATTGGTATCAGAGCTGCATTGGTTCTCAAGACAAAGCTTAACTAGCTTGAGCAAAGATCCAGGACAATGGAGGTATTCAAACTGAATAAGGTGATTGAAAATGAAAAGCTAGATCTGGAAATGGCCATAGCTAAACTCAAAGAAGCAAAAGAACATCTTTCCCAATCCCTAAGAAGAAGGAAGGAACTTGCAAATCAGATGAATGATTAGAATTACATTGAAGAAAAGATTGAAGATCTTCTTCCCTCAAATAACTCAGATGAAGCAAACAATGCTGTCAAAGAACTCCTAGAAAAGAGTGGGTCTCTGCAGGAAGAAGTGAGAAAATTGAAAAAAGAACAAGAACTACACTCTACAAGATTCTGTGAGATCTTGGAACAGAGAAACAAGTTGAAAGATGAATTAGATGGAAGAAACATTGAAGTCCAAAACAAAACCCTTAAGCTAGAAAATCTAATTGATCAGATCTCTCATACAAATGAAGAAATTCTAAATCTAAGATCAGAAATAGAAAACACAAGAGAAGAACTAAGATCTGAAAAGGAAATCAATCTAAGATTGATGGATGACCTAAACGCTGAAAAACAAATCAATGAAGGAATGCTGAAAAGTCAAGAAGACTTGAATCAGCTGTATGAATGAAATCTTCATAGGCAAAAAGGAAAAGCAGGACTTGGATACAAAGAAGAAGGCAAATCCTCTAAGCAAGGTACTCAAAGAAATCAAAAACCTACTTGTAATCATTATGGTAAAATAGGACATACTTCAAATAAATGTTGGAACAATGAAAAAGCAGAATTCAATGGAAAATGTTATAGCTACAATCAACCTGGTCACAAAGCAAATGAATGCAGGGAAAAACCTAGATTCAGAGGTAATTGTCACAAGTGCAAAAAACAAGGTCACAAGGCATCCGAGTGCAGATCCAAGACATTTAATCCAGCAGAACAAATTGTGAAAGCAATGTTTGGATGGGACTACAACACCTGGTGTAGATGTCATTACTGTGGAGAATATGGACACATTGGCATGAATTGCATAAAACATCATCTAAGGAAAAGAGATACTACCGTAAGATGTTTCAAATGCACTAAACTCGGTCACATAGCCAGAAACTGCATGAATGCTAATGGAATTGAAGAAGGAAAGAAGAATGAAGCAAATAAGGTCAGGAAACAGGTGAGACAAAAATGGATTCCTAAAGCTACCGAGCAATCCAGTCCAAGTAATGGAATGGATGGCTCTACCGACTCAAATTAAATTTCCAAGGAAGCACTGGAACTGTATTCTCATAGATCAATCTCAAGTAATTCCAGAACTGAAATTAAAAGAAAAGTCTAAATCAGCATGCAAGATGCAGTGAGATCACAGGGAGGTCGGTATAGTCTTCACCGAGCAAGGTCGGTACCTGTCTTTACCGAGCGAGGTCGGAGCATTATGAATTCTTGAGTTCACCGAGTTGCGAAGTCTT
The DNA here is from genome assembly GCA_027943335.1 of Chamaecyparis obtusa. Classification (NCBI taxonomy): domain Eukaryota; kingdom Viridiplantae; phylum Streptophyta; class Pinopsida; order Cupressales; family Cupressaceae; genus Chamaecyparis; species Chamaecyparis obtusa. The sequence continues at coordinate 918,071 of BSBK01000008.1, read as the reverse complement.
TTCCGAGCAATTAATTCTTAGTGGGTGACAGTCTATCAGAATTCCTACCCTAATTTGAAATAAGCATTAATGACAGAATTGTAAACAAAAAGCAAGTAATCGAACTCATTCTTCACCGCAAATCTTTAGCACTTTGAGAGCAGAAAACTTCAAGAGCAACCCAGTGATTTAATACTTTTGTGAAAGGAATTTTCTGTGAGCTACCATGGCATCATCCAGCACTTCAGTGAAGAAAGGATCTGATATGTTAGTTCAAGGGGAGTGGAAAGCACCAGATTTTAAGATCGTGCCCGCAATTGCAGCAACCCTAGATCCGAACGGAGCTCAATCTCAGATTCCTCCTAAGGTACTGCTTATTAACGATATCCGCAATCATTTTAACTGTTCAATTCATGAAATGGGAAACCTAGAACTAGACATTGTGCGTGAGGAACTATGTGTGGACGGTATTTTGAAACCCGAGCACAAACATCTGGAAGATAAGGGTTTAGTCCACATTGCACATCTTCCTCGAAACTTTTGAGATAAATGGGTTAGGTACATTCTCAGCCGAGTACATGATGGCAAGATTTGGCTTGAGCAACCTATTGAGATCACAAAGAAAATGATTCAACAAGTCACCGGTCTTCCCATGTTGAACAAAGCTAAAACTACCAAAACCCTAGGTCAGACGGAACTAGAGAAGAAAACCCTAGCCGAGTGGGATGGTAGAGGCATGAAAGTTAGCAGCATTACCGACGCTGAACTAAAGTTTGGTACACATATCATTGCCCACAAGATTTACAGCTCTAGTCGACAGAACAGTGTCTCCTGTGAAGCTATTGACCTAGCATACAAAGTGGTCAAAAACAACTTGACATTTGACCTAGCAGACTTATTGTTGAAACAGTTCAACAAGAACATGGAAAGCATCAAAACTTCCAAAAACAATCCATGTAAGTTTGGATCCTTGTTAGTCTATTTATTCTTCTATGTTCAGAAATTCTTCCCTTCTAAAGGAAAAATTGTATGGAGAAAAGATGTGCCAGTACTCTATGAAATAAATGAATACATCGCAGAAATGGGTGAAAACTTTGAAAGCATCATGGATAATTATTTTGAGTCTTTCAAAGAGAAAATGAATGACAGATTCCGGATTCCACAAAAGTTGGTGGAAGATTACAAAGATGACATCTGTTTTATGGTAGATTGTGATAATGTGTATATTCAAGCAGTTAAACCAAGAACTGTATATGTAAAACCTCTTCCTTATGAGGTAAATATTGATGAAACCAAGAACATCATTGAAGCTCTTCTAAATCAGCCTGTCAATCCCAAAGCTCCATATTTTGGAACATATGATGAAGCTAAGGTGAGAATTGAACTAAGCATAAAGCTTCCATAGGCGGTAAACAAAGGAAAGAAGAGGATAGCCAAAATGCAAATGATAACCGAGGACAAAGAAGAAATAGATGAAAAAGAAGAGGAAAAGGATGAGAAAACAAAGGAACCAGAACCTGCAAAGAAGAAGGGAAAAGTTTTTATCACTAAGGCACCTGTGCCTCCCACTGCTGTGTTTACAAGGAGAAATACAAGAGGAAAGGCAGACAAGGCAGAAAAGGCAGATAAAGACATAGTATTCAAAAGGCCTCCTCTAAGCCTTCAAGAAAAGCTCAAACTCTTCAAAGATGGATCAGGATCTGGAGTAAGTAACATAAAATCCTTGAGATATGAAACCAAATCGGAAGCAGAATAGAAGGAAATAGAAGACGCTGTTGTTGAGAAGATGGGACAGTGGAAATACTCTCCTGAAGAAATTACCCCATAGGTTCCAGCAGTTCTATTGAATCCAATAAAAATGAGATGGAGCAATGCAAGGCAAACTGTGATAGACATATTTGATCAAAACCTGAGACAGTTGATGCCGAGCCTGAATAATGATGAAGTAAAGAAGGCATTAAAAGAAAATGAAAATAAAATGACATTGAAGTTCAATACTTGTTTGATTTTGATCAACAATATTGAATCGGTTGTGAAGGCTGCAAAAGCCACATGGAAGAACATATACCACCTTCACCAACCGAGCATTGAAACTGTAATAATAAAAGATATTGAAGATGACAGTGATGAACAAGATGAAGACACTGAGGTAGATGATACTGTAAGGATAGTAGCAGAAGTCATTGCATCCCTTCCTACATCTCCAATGAAAGTTTCTACATCCAGCCCAGAGACACCTTCAAGCATGGTTGTGACAACTTCTACATTTGTCCAATCATCTCTAGCAACATCAGAGGCAGCTACCATTTCTTCTACCGAGCTGCAGTCTCCTGCACCATCAAGTTTTCCAGCAGTAAGTTTTCCAGCTTTTGAATCTTCAAGTGTAAATATTTTAAGTTCTCCAGTAGAAAGTATGCCAGTATCTATAGCCAGCCCTACTTTATCTACTGTCACTACTACAAAAGCATTAAGTTCAGATAAGCCTAAGGCTCTACCGAGTATAAAATTTTTGGGTAAAAATGTAGTTGAGGATATAGACCTAGATGAAGAGATAGAAATTCCTACACTAGATTTTGCAAATCTCTCAGCAGACCAGATGCAGAATATAGGTGAGATCCTCCAAAGGAAAGCAAAACAAAAGAAGCTTAAAGAGGAGAGAGACAAAGAGTATCAAATCATCAAGGATGCTAAGGACATTTTGTCTGATGCATTAGGCATTAAAGTAGACTCCTCCCAGCATGTTTTGTTACAATTAGCAGAAGCAGTTGAGAAATACAATGAGGACTCATCCGGGACAGAAAAGTTAGTTGAAAGAGCCGAGAAGAGATTCAACAATAAAGTGCTTGAGCACATTGCTCAGCACATAGCTATTAACCAAGTGGAATTGTCTTCAGTTTTGTCTAACATAGAATCTATCTATTCGAATGCTACCTCTCTTTTGGCCAAACTATGCAATTTTTCCGAGTTCACAAAGGATGTCAAAGATAAAATGGATGAGGATATGAAGATTAGCATACAGAAGCTGCAACTTGAACCAAGTTCAAGCTCTTCTCATCACATGAAAATTTTACATCTATCTAATATGCAGTCTGATCTACTGAAAGAAGACTCAAGGATCCGGTCCACACTGCTAGACATCCAACACATGATCCTTCCCATCATGAATATAATGTATAAGCACATTGAACATTCCAGAACATTGATTCATGACAATCAGTTCTCCATAGCAGATCACATGATTGAACTCTCTGCAGAAGTCCAAATTGCTATACAAACATGTAAGATTCTGCAAGAAAGTTGGGACAGAACCCTGGCACTAATAATGAAGGTACATTCTGATTTCTTATCAAATTTTGGATTCTCTCTGTAAATAACTTGTATATGCACCTTTGGCATTATCATCAAAAAGGGGGAGATATGTATAGAAGGAGAGATATGTATACTATATAGATTTGTATAAGAAACAGTTAGCACATTGAAAGGGGGAGACAATGTATAAAGCCCTATAACAAAGACAAATTTTGAAAAATCAAAATAAAACTCAGCATGATTCGTGTATATAAATTTTGGCCAATAAGTGTTTTTGTCACTAATGCCAAAGGGGGAGATTGTTGGCATTAAGCAGAATTGCCACTAGTGACAACACTTATTTGCATTCTGGATATAAACCGAGCAGACAGTGCAAACCAAGCAGACAGTGCAAATCGAGCAGACAGTGCAAACCGAGCAGTCAGTGCAAACCGAGCAGTCAGTGCAAACCGAGCAGACAGTGCAAACCGAGCAGACAAGTGCAAACTGAGCAGACAGTGCAAACCGAGCAGACAAGTGGAAACTGAGCAAGTTAGTACAAACCGATCAGGACAATGTAAACTGAGTAACATCTTGTCTACCGAGTCACCAATACTTACCGAGTTCAATACCTACCGAGTGATCAGTATGAACCGTGCCTTCACTTCTACCGAGTGCATGATGATGCCGAGTAATGCAGTGGACGCCGAGTATCAGAAAGTCACCGAGTCAGTTTGAAGGAACCGAGTAACCATATTTGGGCCGACTTAGTAGCACTTATGTTTATTTTTCAAGCCGACTGTGTAATTGTAATTGTAATTAATTGTTTGAGACTTGTATATAAACAATGTTGTAAAAATAAAAAGATGTAATGAAATATATGAAGTAGAATATATGTGAAAGAAAAAAGAAAGGCAGAAATAAGCGAATTACAGAAGGCATTAGAAGTATAAGGTACAGCAAAGACAAATTCATCACAGAAGGTGATCAGTACATCAGCGAATCTCATTCAGCAATCCAGTTGCAAAGCAGAGATCTACTGTTTCATTCTAACAGGTGAATCAGTACTAAATCCTTTAACCGGGTAGACTTAACAGTCTTTGTAAAAATCTCTTTACCGAGTGCATACTTCATTGTATGTTTGTAAATCCTTTAACAGGGTGGATTTAGCAATCCTTATTGCTCCTAACAGGGCAGATCATCAGAAGTGATCAAATTGTAAGCCTTAACCGGCCAACTTTATTTTGCAGTATTAAAGCTTTGTGGGTTTCATCCCCACCCAGTTTTACTTTCTTTTGGAAGGTTTCTGGGTAACCAAATCTATGTGTCATTATTGTGAATGTTTGTAAGTTTCATGCTTTCTGTATGCAAAGGTTAAAAATTAAAATACATGTTAAAATTATAAGAAAATTTGGAGTTACTGATTCACCCCTCCCCTCTCAGTAACTTGGTTAATTCCTGAATATTTCCAACATCGATTTCATCACTGAATTTTTTAGGTAACTAGATAAATCAATACAATTCCCACTATTTATGAAACCATAGACATATGAATATCGATTTGTATACACAAGGATCAATACAACACCCACTAATTAGGAAACCATGGATATATGAACATTGATTTTGTTTTTGGAATGTCGAATTACATATAAGCACCAAGGCACAAATGCCAAGATGACCTGAATATCATGTCCATTTTGATATAGCAATTTGTATAAGCATCAAAACATAAACATCATGATGACCTAAATACACCTTGCATGCAAACACATCAAACAGTCAAGAGATCATTCTAAATCCAATGTGAATTACCCTTAGTGACCCTTTATCATTCACATCCTTAGGTAAGATCGCATTTCACAGTAGGAGAAAGAATTCACTCAAAAAAGATAATAGTGAGATCAAACTTCCTTGAATTTTCTAGGTATTAATGGTCGAGGTACGCATGGCCATCTAATTCAAGATAGAGGCTCTTATAGTCGGACACCATTTCAATCCAGAATTTCCAAAGTTGCTAGATTTTCACATACAAATAGAAGACAAAGAAAAGATTATGCCCCTAGTCATCACTCTCTAAATCCTATAAAGGACATCATTGAAGAGCTCGAGGGAACATAATATGAAAAAATTTCAATGTGAATTAGTAAGCATATAAGGAGATAAAAGCATGTAAAAAGCATAAATTGTTTTCAATTTGTGTTTGATGTTTGATTGTGTTGTTGTAGATGAAAAATCCTTTTTGGAGACAAGATAGATTGACTGACTCGGATGAAGCTTTAAAGGACTCTGACTAGATATGACACATCTAAGATACATTGGAGGCCATAGGATATGACATTGATTTCCCCCAAGTGTTAAGCATTGATAGGATACAGATGCGTGAATCGATGGTGCACAGACCGACTTATTGAAAATAAGAATGTAGGAACAAACCAAGAGATATGTACAAACTAAAGAAAGACTAAAAGTTGGGAAAGACCAAGATTGCGTTGATAGATGGAGTGTTTTGAAACAAGTGGCACCCATTAGCCAGGTTTTCACCATCTTGGGAGAGATTCTATTTTTGCTACCAAGGCGCCTATTTCCAGGTTTTCACTAAGGCACTTTTTCTTTTTCTCATTTTTCATTTTTTCAATTTTTTTTTACTTTTGATATTTTTAAATTTTTTTGTGAATCATCAAGGCACCTTAGGTTTTCACCAAGATGTTCATTTTTTTAGGACTTTTTCCAATTTTTAAGATTTTTTCAAGACATTTTACCATAGACTGAATGCCTTAGGCATAGAAATTCTTCAGATGGAGAATGTTGATTGGTTCTCAGAGCTGTTCTCCTATAGTAATTGAGAGTTGATAGGCACCAGAGCCAAAAGTAGCAGTGATTACAAAGGGACCCATCCAGTTGGGTTCAAACTTCCCCTTGTGTTCTCGATGTGATTGATTTTTAGGATTCTCTCTCAAGACTAGATCGCCAACCTGAAAATCTCTGTGTCTAACTTTCTTATTGTAACCTCTAGATATTCTTTTCTGATACACTCTGAGATGATCATACATTGCTTGTCTGCGCTCATCTAGTAGTTCAAGTTCTTGCAATCTAGAAACTCTATAGTCATCATCAGTTACTAGACCATGCATTCTGATTCATAGTGATGGGATTTCAACCTCAATAGGCAACACCACTTCAGACCCATAAACTAAAACAAAAGGTGTAGCCCCAGTAGGTGTTTTGATACTTGTTCTGTAGGCCCAGAGAGCTAGATTGATCATGAGATGCCAGTCTCTTCCAATTTTATTAATTGTACGGTGCAAGATTTTTAATAGATTCTTGTTAGAAGCCTCTGCTTGTCCATTCCCTTGAGGATAGTAGATAGATGACCAATGTTGTGTAATCTTGAATTTAGCACATAAATCATCTAGATCTTTGTTCTTGAATTGTCCACCATTATCTGTGATTATGGAATGAGGTATCCCATATCTGCATATGATATAGTTTAAGATGAACATAGATATTTGTTTTCCAGTTGCTTGAGTTAAAGGGACCGCTTCTACCCATTTTGTAAAATAATCTGTAGCTATGATTATATGGGTATGTACATTAGAAGAATGCGGATGTATAGCTCCTACAAGATCAAAGGCCCATTGGTGAAAAGGCCATTGTGTAGTAAAGAGAATTAAATCTCTCCCTAGAGCATGAATTATGTTGCCATGCACTTGGAACTTTTGACAGTTCTTAGCAAACTTGATAGACTCTTTCTCCATTTCAGGCCAATAGTACCCAACCCTAATAAGTTTTCAAGCTAGTGTTAAACTATTCAAGTGTGACCCACAAATACCATCAGTGACTTCCTCTAATGCACATTGAGACTTTTCCTATTCTAAACATCTAAGGAGCATACCATCTAAACCTCATTTGTAAAGATCATGACCAATGATGACATATCGGGAGGCATTACAGATAAGGTATCTCTTTTCATGTCAATTAAAGGTATTCAGAATGATTTGGTCTTTGAGATAGGAGAATAGGTTTTTGTATCTAGATGAATCATGACCTACAATGGTGCAAATCATGTGGGTTTCAGGGGAGTCATATGCAGGATAAGATAGTGCTTCCACTAGGAACTCGTAGCATAGCTCATGTTCAGGCTATTGTAATAGAGTAGATAGTTTTTCCATTGCATCGGCAGCCTTATTCTCTATTCTAAGTATTTTCTCAAATGTGATAGATATGATTTACTTCTTTAGATCATCTACCATTCTTTTGTATGGAATAAGATTTTCATCTTTAGTCTGGTACACATTATTGATTTGATGGATAACAAGTTGAGAGTCTCCATGAATGTGTATCTCTGTCACTCTCCACTCAATTGCTCTAGTTTCATGCCATTAAGAAGGGCTTCATATTCTGCAATATTGTTCGTGCTAGGGAACTTTAATCTAAATGCTTTGGGTATGGAATATCCTTGAGGAGTTATAAATAATATGCCTACTCCTGATCCATTCTATGTATAGGAGCCATCAAAGAATAACTGCCATTCTCTAGAAGAAAGAGTCATGATAGAGGAATTTGGAAATTCCATTTGCATTGGTGTATCATCAATCATAGGTACATCTACTAATTGATCAGCAATAACTTGTCCTTTTATAACTTTTATTTCAACATATTCAATGTCAAATTCACTTAAGAGAATGACCCATTTGGCTAATCTACCCGTGAGGGCCGCTTTTCTTAGTAGACCTAATTTAGTGGATCAATCTTAGCTACCAAATGTGTGGTATGCACCAACATGTAATGTCTCAGTTTCTGTGATGCAAAGATCATAGCTAGACAAGCCTTCTCAATCATAGAATAATTCTTTTCATATGCCACCAATGTCCTACTGATATAGTATATAGCTCGTTCCTTTTTATTCTCATCATGTTGTGCAAGCAATGCCCCCAGTGATGTATCTGTGGTGGAGACATATAAGATCAAAGGCTTCCCTAGAATGGGAGGCATCAAGATAGGAGGATTTGATAGATACTTCTTGATATGGTTAATTTGTTCTCACATTCTTCATTCCACGCAAATGTCACACCTTTATGTAATGTTTTTGTAAAAGCCTATGATATATCTACTAGCTGAGATATGAAGCATCTGATAGATTGAACTCTTCCTTAAAATGTTCTCATTTGACTAATGTTTTTTGGGAGGTTTCATCTGCATGATAGCCCTTAATTTAGCTGGATCAACTTCAATGCCTTTCTTTGAGACTATGTATCCTAAGAGCTTTCCAGAAGTGACACCGAAAGCGCACTTCTTAGGATTTAGTCTGAGACTAAATTTTTCCATTCTATCTAGTATCTTGATCAAGTCATTTAGATGTTCAGTTCTAATCATAGATTTTTCTAAAGTATCATCAACATAATCCTCCATAGTCCTATCCATCATGTCATGAAAAATAGATGTCATAGCTCTATGATATTTAGCACCGGTAGTCTTAAACCCAAATGGCATGACATTCTAGTAGAAGGTGCCCCATGCACATGTGAAAGCAATTTTCTCTTGATCTTCTAGAGCAATTTTTATTTGATTATATCCAGAAAAACCATCCATTAAAGAATACATCTCAAAGCCCCCAGTCATGTCCACTATCATACTAATGTTAGGTAGTGGAAAATCATCCTTAGGGTATGCTCTATTTACATCTCTAAAGTCAGTACACACTCTGATTGATTTATTTGGTTTTGAAATAGGTACAATATTAGAGATAAATTTTGCATAATCAATAACTCAGATGAATCCGGCTTTTAGTAGTTTCTCTAATTCAGCTTTTAACAAGAGTGCAACATGAGGATGCATCTTTCTTAATTTTTGTTTAACTGGTTTTACTCCAGGAGCTATAGATAAATGGTGCATTATAAGATCAGGATCCAACCCTGGCATATCTAAATATTTCCATGCAAAGTTGATCTTCTTCTCTATGAGGAAGGTTGTAAATTTTTGCTTCTCTTCTTCTGATAAAGAATGTGCTACATGGATCAACTGTGGTTCCTCTATTGTTCCCAAGTTGATAGATTGAGTGGGCTCAATTAGAACTAGAGATATGTCCTATAAATGACTCGAAAGGACATCAAATATCTCATCCTTAGGTGCCTCAGAGATTTTTTCACCTTCAGATACATCTTTTATTTTTTCTATTATAGGTTCTGAGATTGCCACAAAGTGGTTTTCACCCTCAGAACTCCTTTTCTTTTTATTCTTATTCTTATTTTTTTGACTAAGATACTTGTTTTCTAACTCTATCATGCTAACACTTGATTCACTGATGGAATTCCTCATAGGCTCAACTGCATTGTGGTAGCAAGAAAGGGCATAGTCATTCAGGAAGGTATAAATACCATGGCTCAAGTTTGTGGAGGTTTGATCAAGAAGTTTAGGATGTTGGATAGTCAAAGTCATGAAAGATTGGGAAAGAGTGTTTACAAATATGGATCTTTCATCATTAGTCCTAACCCGATGCTCGAGTTCAAAGGTGATATTACAAATTAAGACATTCAATTCGTGAATAGGCTCAATGTCATTATGATAGTCCACTTCAGCCATCAGTGGATCAGACTCGACAAGTTCATCATTTCACTCTAGACTTATGTTGGGTTTAGGTGCATATTGGTGAATAACATCAACATGTTTCGCTGTAATAAGCTCATCTTCTTCTGGAATGGATCCCCATTCATAGTCATTATATTCTTCATCTATGTCTCTAGGAAATCTAAGAACATGAGTAAAGTGAGGATGAATGCCCCAAGAAGGGTGACCCTCAAATTTTGATTTGAATTCATACTCATGAGAATCTATCTCAGAATAACTACCACCTTCCTCTTTTTGATTGCCTTTGAGACTAGCTGGTTCTTGTGTTGCAACTATCTCTTGCTCTATAGTAGGTTCTTGTGTTTCTACTACATAAATTCTTTTTATTGGATCATCTTCAGCTTCAAGGAGGTCTTTGATTTCTTTAGGCAAATGCTCATAAGGAATTATCTCATTAGTGGTGTCTGAATCATCACTATCAGATTGTTTAGTTATTTCCCCCTTTAGTTGATTTTCTATGGAAGGCTCAATTTGTTCTAGAACATGTGGGGAGTTCTTGCTAAGACAAAAAGGCTTCTTCATGTATCCTAGACTTTTCATATTCTTGTTGGCTCGACCATGATGTTGAAGAGGTGATAGAAGACCCTTACCATGGATTCCTAGAGGTCCTTTTCCTTTATATCCCATCTTAGCTATCAGTTTATCCCCTAGGCCATATGACTTAGAAGGAACCTTCGATACTTTAGAGTTACGAGGTGGAACAACTTGGGATTTAGGTTCATCTTTGTAAATCCATGCAAGCATGGCCTCATCTTCTTCAAATTCTTTCTTAGGTACTTTCTCTGCAACAAATTTTCCTTTATATGCCTCAAGAGGTTCCTTAGATTCTGGTTTGAACTATTTTAGAGCTTGCCCATAAGACTTGGGCAAGATAGGGAGAGATGTCAAAGACAAAACTATCTCTATAGTATATTCTCCCATACTATTTTCTTTGATGTTGACCTCTTTTGCAATATCTTCCATCTTAGATGTGGATGCTACATATGTTTTCTTAATGGAAGATTCTCTGTTATTAGGAACAAGTTTATCGACATTTTCTTTCAAGGTATTGCAAATTGTTGACACATCAACTGGAATGGTTACCTCTACTCTGTCACAAGGAAATTTCAAGCACTAATGGTATGTAGAAGGAATAGCTTTCATTTCATGTATCTAGGGTCTCCCTAGAAGGATGTTGTAAGCCAAAGGTATATCAAGAACTTGACATATAGTATCTCTGACAACAAGACCTATTCTGATAGGCAAGACAATTGTTCCCTTAGAGGATCTTTCTTCTTCATCATATGCTTTGATAGTTATTTTCTTTCTAGGATAAATGGTCATTTCTGAAAATCCCAATTGTGTGATCAAGCTGTAAGAACAAATATTCAAACCAGCACACCCATCTATCAACACATGTTCGACACGATGGTTTTGGATCAAGACTTCAATATGTAAGGGATTTTTATGTGGATGACTCAAGGATTTATCATCGTCCTCTAAAAGGAGATATACAATGGAGACATAAGATGACCAACCATAGCCTAGAATCTGTCTAAATCAAGGTTATTAGGAACATTGGATCCGAGTAGAGCTTTATCTAGGATGGCTCTATGAGTTGGAGATATCCGAAGCAACTCAAACATGGATATTTTAGCATTAGTATGTTGGAGTTTTTGAATGATACTATACAAAGTAAGCTCTAGTTTCCACCATTAACCTTGGGTGAAGCAATAGAATACGATGAAGACAACTGAAGAAATATCTGATTCAAGAAGATCAAATGATGTAACCTTGTCAAATTTTGGTTGATTGAGGATAAGATTGGACGTAAATGAAGGATACTATGCCCTAGATGTATGGGTAGATGCCCAAAAGATAGTAGACATGAGTTCACAACACTTAGCCATTTTGAAGATGGATTGAAGATTGATAGTTATGACAAGGTTTTGACACAAGATGAAAAAGACTCAAATCGATTAAACAAAAGGTTAAATCAGATTCAAAAGGCCACTTTAGGAAAATGATTGGATTCTCAATAGTTTCTACTCTATTCCTGACATAGTGATTTTCTTGACAGACTCTACAAATAGGTTGTAGAAGCTGGGTCTCTGACAGTTTTTAACACTTTCTTACAATTTTTCAAAATTTCTCACATGAATTTTTCCAGGCTCGTACGACAATGGGTAGGGTATGAAATGACAATTGACAAACTCGTACAACTATTGAAAAACTTAGATGATAGTTGATAGCAGGATTTTTTATTTTTTTGAATTGACTGGCAGCAAAACTCGTATGACAATATACCAGCTACCATACGACAATTAGGGGGTCATGAAATGACAATAGCCAAAATTAGTATGAATTTCTGACTTTACAAGATGAATTTTGACTCCAAAAAGGTGCTTAACATCAGATTTTTCAATTTTCAAGTTTTCAATTGTAAATTGTTCACAAAATTGTCTGTTCAAATTTGAAGATTGTACCAGATTGATTCATTCTTAATAACCAGATAAATAAATAGGCATGCAAAAAATAAGAAAGTAATTTCAAGCACTTCTAAAAATAATGAACAGGGGACAAAGCAACCCTGTGCATGAACAACCAAGTGATTGAATGTGCTAATCCCTAGGAGTGCTAACAGTGTATGTTCCAAAAAGTTTTTCAATAATGCACATATTCCTAGAAAATGAAAATTTGGCCTCACTAGGGTTTGTAGTAATGGTCTGACTCTACAACTTTTGTGATCTCAAGAGGGAAAACTCGAATCTAGGTGCACTGGGGTTTTGACACAATCTAAGAAATTAATCAATCAAGAGCTACTAGGGAGATCTGACAGCCCAACAAGAGACCACACTTGTGAAGATTTCCTCCACAAGGACATTTATATAGCGGTTGTTGCTACCATGAAAAAAATGGCTATTACCACTTGAGGTTCTATCAATGTGGTTTACCCAATTAAGGGAATGTCCACTACGATTAACCCTCTCTAAAGGTGAGTCACAAAAGATACTACATGGAGACTGGTTCCAGATTCAAGGATCTGAGTTTTTGATAATACCCAAAAAGGGAGTAGAGCATAGTCCTCTAGCCTTTTCACTTTTAACCCAAACAAAGCAGACAGATTAATCTGACATGCTAAGACCAAGATTATCTCACAAAGATCTATGATGTCAACCACTTATGATCTATCAACCTCTCTGGAGAGAGAATGTATCAATCAGAAGTTGAAGACACAAATCTAGTAGAACATGAGATGCTCTCAGTAACCTCCCTACCTACAAGGGTTCATTTATTGAGAAGAGTTTCACTGGAAACCCACTCTCTCAAGAACCGCAAATAGTGTTCATAGGGCCTATTTACTATGTGTAACAAAGATGTTGAAAAGAAAATCTATGTTCATTTTTATAGCCCAAAATGAAATCTGTGATATGAAAGTAATAAAAGGTCACACAAGCCAAACATGTGAGATGTTCATTTTAGTCCAAATCAAAATTTTATTAGCTAAGAAGATTACTTGAATTCCTTGCAATGCACTTAGTAGATTTTTACCTATTTTTTGCAAATTTGACACTTTTCCCAATCAAAATCAGCAGAAATCATTTAGAAATAGAAAATTTCAATTGTTAATGCTAGTTGTCAATCCAAATTTGGAAATCAAATCTAGAAAATTGGCTGAAAAAGTGAAACGAGAATTGAAAATTGGCATTGAAACTTGTATGATAGTGGGTCATCTCCTAGATGATAGTCTAGAAACTCGTACAATAATGGGTATTAGATCATACGATAACAGAGCTTCAAAATGACACTGTGTTTCTGATGGTACGATCCTCAATCAAATAAACTATTGTACAATAGTGGGTCCTTCTTGGTATGAGTTTCTAACAAAACTCATACAAAAATTGTACAGACATAAATTAAAAATCATAGCTTGGAACAGAAAATGACAAGAAGATAAAAATTCATAGAAATTGAATGGAAACCCATTTTAGGGCCCCACGGTGGGCACCAGAAATGTGTGTGTGAATTTTGTACCTAGCTGTAGACACAACACTTCAGTAAAACATTAGAGGTTAGTTAAAATCAAAATCATGTAGTGAAATGGAAAGTAATGTAACTAGGTGATTTACTACCTTCTAGTAGGTGCGAGTATGATATTCTTAGATTGGACCGAGATCAGTGACCTTAACGACGCCTAAACAAAGGATTTGAATGCAGAATCTAGATATGAGATGAACACAAATTAATCTATATTTTTGGATTTTCTATGCAATAAGATGAACAAACTGATATGAATCTATTCTATATGAGAAACTAATATGACATGCAATTAATCTAAATAATGATATGCTAAATGATATGAATGCTCAAAAATAATGAAAATCTCACAACAGCTTTGATTCGCAAAGATGGATTCTTCGATCGCCAATTCGCCAGCATGAGGATGCAATTCATGGATGGATCCAAAATGTAGAGCCAATGCCTTAATTTATAGAAATCTAGGACTTTGGAGGTGCATGGAAAAAGCCATAAATCACTCTTGATAAACTCAGGTTGATTTTTGAGTTATCAAGAATTTAGAGATAGATTAACTCACAAAATCATGCAAATCAGCTTTTTGATTTAAATCAGAAGTTGAGATCAGCTTTCAACTCAAAAGAGAGTTGAGTTTATTTTTAAAACAACTTGAATTGATTTTTTGATTTAAAGTTCAACTATTTTTTGGATGTGCATAATTAATTATGAATTAATTTAATAAATAAAGTGATTTATCCTCAACTTAACTGATTTTAAAAATAAAACAATTGATTTATGGGTTAATCAATTATTAAATCAAACTTTTATTCAAAAACTATATTATTAAATTTGACAATTGACTTTAATTAATTAAATAAGAATTTAATCAATTAGTCATAGGATATTTGAGTTATTGTCAAAATGAAATAATACAATTTAGGAATAAATATAATTAAATATAATTAAATAATTAAGTGGCAATATTAAATCTAATTAATTAAATATTCAAAATATTCAATTAATCAAACTTTAGGATAAATAGGATTTATCGCCAAATAATCATTAAATTAAAGATAATTAGGATAAATAGGAATAAGGAATATTCCCCGATGCAGAATTTAGGATGATCAATTAAGATTTGATAATGTGCCGATGTGCCTTAGGTTAGGACTTTGATGTCAATTTCATTCGATGTGTCGATATAGGAGGTTGATGAACCTATAACCCATTTTTGGGGTATTACAAATAGCGACAGGAATAATCAAAACTTGATAGTGATGTGAACGTAGTTAGTTGCTTGAAAAGAAAGAGGCATCACTCTTTTTTTAAAACATTGGAATAAAAAGACCAGTTAAAAAATTTAAAATACATCCACTTCAACCAAAGACAATGTTATAATAGTTAGGAGGGAAGTGAACTCAAAGAAGCAATGTATAAAAGAACACACAAGAGTATGAAAATGTTACTAGAAAATTCTTAATGTATAAATTTGTATATGAAAACTGCAAATGATAAAACAAATCAGAAGTCTCTTCTTTATGAAATGGAAGAGAGTTTCCCCAGCCAATTTGGTATCACTAAAATGAATGTATCTTAAGCGTATATATGAATAATAAGATCTATAAAAACTACATATTAGATCTAAAAAAAAATATAGTCTAATGGAGTGGTTAAAAGGAACATTTAAACTATTTAAAAAGAGATTTAAACTATTGAATGGAGTCAAGTAATCTTCATATTAACAATGCTATTATTATTTTCAAAGAGAATAAAAGCTTAGATAATATTAATCCAAACCTTCCATAAACCTCCAAGAAGATTTTTAAAAAAAAATTGTTAAAGAATACCAAATGAAACCCGTAGATTGTTAGAACCAAAAGATAAACAAATAAATTTTAAATCTATAAGAACTTGAGTCAAGAGAGAAAAAAACTATAACCTTGCATTTACACAACTGAAATTTAGATTTATTTTCCAAAGCAATTGAAAGAAAAATAACAAGCTCTCTAGTAATAAGTTTAATGAAGTTAGAGGATTGCCACAATTAGTTAAACTAGAGAACATGATGTGTAAGGAATATTAGTTGTGTAAGACAACTAGTTCTACTATTGATAGAAAGTCATTTTCATCTGAGAATATATTATCCATTTAGTGCATACTGATCTCTATGGTCCTATGAGGACAAAAAGTTATCATGGGGATAAATATTTCATATTGTTTACAAAAATTTATCCTTGAATGATTGGATAAAATCCATGGAAGAGGAATTTGATTAGATTGAGAAGAATGATACATGAAATTTTTTTCCTAGACTAGCAGATTAGAATGTGATTCAATAAAAAGTGGTTTTTCAGGAGAAAACTCAATGGAGATGGAGAAGTGGTTTGTAATAAGGAAAGACTTGTGTGTAAGGGATATGCACGAGAGGAAGGATTGGACTATGGAGAGACATTTTATCCTATGGAAAGACTTGAAGTGGAAAGAAATTTACTTGATCATGTGCTACCTATAATAAGTTTAAAGGTTTTCAAATGGATGTCAAATCTTGTTTAATAAATAAGATTCTTGAAGAAGCAGTTTACATTAAGAAGATGGATGGTTTTGCATTGACAAAAGATAAAGACATGTTGTGCAAGCTGCAAAAGTTATTGTGGGACTAAAAAAGGCACCTAGAGTATGCTATGGATTACTTGTTGGGATTATGGAAAGGTGAGTTACTAAGAGGGGAGAGGTGAATAAGTAACCCTAAATTTTTTTGATATAAATCCTTAAGACAATGTATCTTATTAACCGACTGTCATGTTAACATTTGATCCATTCATAACATAACTAAAAATAATAAATGCTTTATAATATAGCATGTAAATCATTCATGAAACTTCATACACTTGACACATGTATTTTGGTATTGCAGAAACCCTTGTAAGAAGGTAAAAACTACGGTGGGGACGACAGCCACAAAGCTTCACTAACTGCAGTAATAAAGTTTGTCAATTAAAGATACAATGTTGATCACTTCTGATAGGCTTACCTTGTTAGGAGTAGCAATAAAGACCTATAAGGATCTACCTAGTTACATGACTTAAGAAACATTGTTAAGTGTGCACTTGGTTAAGAGATTTTAAAAAAAGACTTGTTAGGTCTACTCTATTAAAAGATTTAAGTCTACCACAAGTTTTAGAAAGTAATAGTAGATTTGACCTATAGGTAGAAACTTACTTTGCCTAGTTTTAGATCTGATAAGTACTTAACTGATATCACCTTCTTGTGATAGATATCTTCTCTAGATACTTCTTAGTAGCCTCTATTGTACTTTTGAATGGAATCCTTGAATGCTCTATCAAAACCTTAACTTCACAACCCTGTCTAATCTTCAGATGTCTGTGTAGGAGGCTACTTCATGTGTGGTACATGTCCAAATGACATCTTGAAAATTCTTAAATCAAAATATTTTGACCTAATTAGGGTTATGGTATCATCTGGAAAACCTAAGACCTAAGATCCAAATAAATGACCTAAAACAATATTACATAAGGATCACCAATCATTTAAAGATTACATCTTCATTTAATATTCACCTCAATCTATGTAAACCATTTTCTAGCTTGGTGTAAACCATTTGCTTATATTTTGTGCCATTACATACTTCTATGTCTTTCCTATATTACTCGGTATATACTACATTCATGACTCAGTAATATAATGATGCTCAGTATATATGAATGCTTGGTTATAAATATACTTGATGCTCAGGAATCATCTGGCTTAGTGTGAGTGGTCAGTCAAGACTGTGCTTAGTTAACATGTTACTCTTCCTTGCTTTGTGCTCGGTTACTATACTTAGAGTGTTGATTGACTAGTGTATTTTATTCTTTTACCAACTAGATGTGTGAAACTAATGACAACTCATGATATAACATTCTCCCGCTTTGGCATTAGTGACAAAAATGCATATGGATGCCATAATTAAATTTTTCAAAACTTCAAAACCATATACTTTAAAATTGTAGACTCCCCCTATCTGTATGCCTTTGTAAGTATACATGTA
This sequence comes from Chamaecyparis obtusa, assembly GCA_027943335.1. Lineage (NCBI taxonomy): Eukaryota > Viridiplantae > Streptophyta > Pinopsida > Cupressales > Cupressaceae > Chamaecyparis > Chamaecyparis obtusa. The sequence continues at coordinate 900,133 of BSBK01000008.1, read as the reverse complement.
CTATACATATTTTCCCCCTTTGTAAGTATACATATATTTTCTCCATTTTTTGGTAATAATGCCAAAACTGTATATACTTACAACTTATCAAAAATGCTCTCAGGGGTTTTCTTCAAGTTGGCTAAGATGTTTTCCCATTCCTCTTTTAGACTTTCTAGTGCAATCTTCTCCAGACCAACTTGGGCATGCATGTCAAATATGTGATCTACCGCTACTAAATCAGGAGTGGCTATGAGATCCTTGGCTTTATTCACATGATGTTGCATCACCTCAATGTGCGGTAACAACTCAGCTTGTACCTTGGTTTTTGGATCCTTTATCTTGTCTTCTTCTCTTCTCAATTAATTCCTCAACCCATGAATATTCTTGAATTTTTCATAGTGTAATTTAAATGCATGGGTTTTTGTAGTCAATCTTTCTACACTCTTCTGCAGATCATCATCTAGTTTCTTTAGCTTGTCTTTTATTTTTGTAGTGAAAGGGTTTGTAGTGAAAAGATTTTTCAAAATTATGAGTATCTATTGAATAAGATTTTCAATTTCACTTACAGTCTCAGATAGCTTCACCTTGAGAACTTCCACTGCTTGGCCGATCTTCTTGGTTATCTTGAATTGTATTTTGGATTCTTCTTTCTCTTCTATCTTCTTTTCTACATTAGTATTGCGAGAATTGATGTGCCTAGTAAGTATTGCAAGATGGTCAATGATGGGAGTTGCCTCATCAACATTGACATTAGGTACAACTTGCATCAGGATTTCTCTCACATCCTCAAGCACCTTTTTTTATTTAATCTCTTGCCTCAACTTCTCATGAGCTACTTTTCTAGTGCATAATTATGCATGCCTTCTGAGAGCTTCAGGCTATAAGGTTCTAGGGTCACATGAAGGTATTTCTATGACTTCATCTAGGATGACTAAACCTTTTCCATGTTTCTTCTTCTTTTTCTTCTCCTATTTGTTGGAAGTGGGGGATTTCTCATAATGAAATAGAGCCTTCTTCTCTTGATTTGACTTCTATGGCTCAGTAGATACACTTTCTTCTTGTTCCTTCCCCTTTAAAATTCCCTCGGTGTGAGGTCCTTGGGCTTCTAGACTTGTGTTGGTAGTAGAATCAGCTACATTTGTTTCTTCTTGAGTATCTTTTACTTATGCCTCTTTATTTGTAGTCTTAATGTTCTCTTTTTATCCTTCTTCACCCTTGTCTTTGGTTGTATCCATAGGTTTCTTGGGTGTCATTTTCTCGGGTTTCTCCGATGTAGAAATATTGATGGCTTGTACCAAAATTGGTAAGTTACTCACTATTTATACTATGGCTGCCTCAATAGTCTATTCTTCCTCTATGATCTCAGAAGAAGTAGTAGTGGCATCTTCATATTCTTTTACCTCATCATTGGGATCACCTTCAGTGATATCTTCAATCAATACTTCTTCATTCACGGTTATTATTAACTTCTCTGGTGTACCCTTTTTTTCGATGTAGCCAACAAGATAAAAATATTCTGCATATGTGTCATCTTGTGGTTGCTTGGTGAATGATATGTTGATTGGATCTTCAATTGGCCTTGGTGTAGAAATATCAACATCATCAGTGTGTACACCTTTTCCTCTTCTTGTGACACCTTGCTTGGGAATAACTGCAAGTGCAATTTTCTCTGCTTCAGCTTTGGACTTGAGAATTTTAGTCTATTTCTATTTTCAATCCTCATCAACTTCGTGAAGTTTATCTTGTAGAATATTCATTGCTCACCCTTTCATCATAAACTTTTTTGCATATTCTTTTGTCATTTCAGCAATCTCTTGAATAGATAAATGTGGCATTACCAAAATTAATGATCTTTCCCTCATTTTCTTCTCGGTATGCAAGGCATATTTTAATCTTGTTGATATGTTATCATATAATTCCTTTGGAATATAGTTTTCAAATTCAATTGGTAACATTTTAAATTTAATCATCATGTTGATGATTGCTTCTTCCAGTTTCTCCTGATCCTTGATAGAAATATGTACATATCTATTTATTTTAGGGTGACCAAGTCCTCCCTTTTCTTTTATCTCCTTTACAATGTCATCAATAGATTAAGATTTATTTACAACTACTTTGAATTTTTTGGTATCATCCTCATCTGAGTCTACATCATCCTTACTTATTATTAACTTCCTTCTTTTCTTAGGTAGCTCAGTAGAAACTTGAGCACCTCTCTTCTTCTGATATGTATTGGTCAGTGTTGGCCTTGTAATTTTAGAAAATCCACATTTCAAAGGTGGGGAAACACCTATAGAGGACCTTTTCCTTGCATGTATGGGAGTTTGGCCTATTTCCTTTTTTCTTTTTCTACCTTCACTAGTTCCTCTTACATATTTCCTTGTCTTACTTGGTCTCTTCCTCATTATTTTCACTTTTATCGATTAGCAATTGTTCCTCGCCTCTTCAACCAACTTCTCCAATTCTTCTTCACCAAATTGTTTTTCAAGTGTGTCCAACATTTTATTTGACTTTCTTCCCACTTTTTCTCATACCAAATCCATTTTGATTCTTTGTTTCACCTCCTCATAGGTTCCAAATCTTGTTACATTATTTTCTTTAGGCTCTACCAGAAGTTCCTTTATTGACCTAGTTTCTCAATCAATGTCAAGTTCATAATCCATTGGTGGTAACCATGCAGTCCTCAGTTCAACTACCTTAATAAGAGTGGAGTCATTGTCCACTAGATAACATATTTCATATTTGTATTTCTTGTATCATCAGAAAATGGAATCACTTTAATTTAGGATTGGTTTATCCCTCCGAGTAAGTGGTTTGGGGTCATTTCAAATACCTTGAATGGGTCTTTAACTTGGATCTAGCTTTTTCCCCTGTTCTACCCCATTTTCCACTTCTTTCCTATCTATTTCTGGCATCCTGATCTAAAATTATGAGATTCTTGACTTTAAGGTCAAGGTCAACCTTGACCTCGGGTCCAAATTTCAAAATCTAAAGGATTCTCGGTCGAGTTTCAGAAAGATTTATTTTCACGCTTCTGGGTCATATTTTTTGGGCTTTGAAATAGTAAAATCTTAAATTATATTTAATTTAGGTCCACTTCTAAGGGTATATGATTAATGGAAATTTAATTCTCCTATATTGGCCTCTCTAGAATTTTATGCCCTAGACTAGTATAAAAGGAAGCTTTCTCCTCTCATTTCCATCCTCCATCACAACACAATAGCAATGATCTATCATCAATCATAAAGAAGAAAGAAAGAAAGGAAAGAATTCAATAAATCATCTACATTCAAGCATCCAAGTATTAAAGTGTTCAAACACTCAATTCATCAAGGAGATCCATTGGTATCCATTGAAGGATTCAAAGCTCTATGGAGCCCTCTTATTGAAGATTTCTCCATCCACATCCATTCAAGATTCTTCCTATTCCAAGATCCATTCAAGATTGGTGTTGAAGATCTAAAGGAAATTGATTTGAGACATCCTACAATTCTACATTCATTTGGAGCATCCAGATGTGTGGATTCAAGGATTTGAATCCTCCACAAGAGTTTCAACATAAGCAAGGTAAATTGTTCCATTTACTTTGTTTATTATTGCAATTTCAATTTTAAGGTTAATTCATAAATTAGGGTTTGACCAAGACAAACCCCTCCCCCCCAAAAAATAAAACCATTTTTCTTGTAGGTGCAGGTGTGGAACATCCAATTACAATGCATATGCAGATACCCTATTTGGAAAACTTTCGGGATCCACGAACAAAATTTCTGTCAGAGAAGCGCAAGTCAAGGTCGACCTAGCATAGAAAAGAAAATGATTTCTATGTTTTGTAGATCTCACTGTTTCGATTCAAGATCGCAGAAATCAATAGTTTTTGAGACTGTTTGACAAGGTTTTCAACAAATTCTTTTTCAGAGGTAAGTACTTTTTCTTTCTTCATTTCAGTATTAGTCTTCTAGATTTATTTTTCAAATATTCTCAATTTCGCTTTCCTAAACCCTCTCTTTCTAAAGGTGAGGTAGAAGTTAACCCAAGCCATTTATCTCCTTTGCATAGATCATGAGTTGACACTTACCTTTGTGTTAATCAGGTCTCATTGGAGGATAAATATTTGTATTCTTCCTCTCCTTTGTATCAAGTGTGGATCCATTTCCCACTATACATTTATCTACCAATTGTAGTAGTATCTTGCTTCTTTTGTGCATTCTTTCCTTAAATTTTCCAAAATAATCATCCATGATAGGTTCAAAGTTCAGACCTAAACTTTTTATATAATCACTAATTTTCATGATGATCGGTTTGTTTGTATCCCATTGCACATTGCCGATTGAAGGAAATGAATTTTGCAAGTAGAAAAATATACATACTAGAAACGGTCTAAACTTGCATGTGTTGGACTTAGCAACCTGGATTATCCTTATATTTTCTTCTAGTTTCCTCAACACCAACTTGGTGAGGTCTAGTTGTTGTCCTTTCTTCACAATCTTATAGGAAATGTCAACAAACCTATAAGGAACATTGTTCAGTCTGCTAGATTAGAATACCTTGTAGGGAATCATGTATGCTCTGAGTCTAGTATTGGGATCATCAATGGTTTTGATTTTCATACCTCTACCATCCCACTATGCTCTAGTTAAATTTTGAATATCACTCTTTGTTGTGTGCCTTAGGGCTTTAGCTTTATCACACACTATGTAACTGGTGACCATGTGAATAATGTCCTTTGTGATTTTTACGAGTTCATCCAGTCACATTTTCCCCTCATGTACTCAGCTAAGTACTCTCCCAATCCACTCATTTTTTAATACCTTCAGGAAGTGAAGGGCATTTGTGAAGCCTTTAATCTCCAAATGTGTATGTTCATCCTTCAATTTTTCATCATTGCATAGCTCCTGGTAAGTGGATTGTAACTCAAAATCACCAATTTCACCAATCTTCTAATGAATATAGGACTGGATGTCCTTCACCAACAAAACCCTAGGCAGAATGCATGAGAATGTTCCTTTTTCATCGACCTATGATGAGACCTCAAGGTGTAGTTTATAGTTATGTTATTCAAACATTTCTCTCTTTATTAGTGTAACCTTCTTCTCATTATCGACCTTTGATTGAGTGGTCTTTGATGAGGATGCCATCGCTTATAATAATTTAGGGCTTCATGAAAACTATATTCAAATAGCTCAGTTTTACTCAAACTTACTTGTGTAGCCTCAAAACTATCTGTGAAATGCTAGAATCATTGTAAATGGCTTTGAATCTCTTTGCACAACTCTTCACTCTTCTCACTATGGCTTCACAATGTGAAAAATGAGTTGGCTTGACGTGTATTTATACCCAAAAACATTACCTCTTAAATTTTTTTTATTAAATACTTCACTGACCCTAACTCAATTATGATAAAACATTCAGTTATCTCTATTAGAAACTTTAGCTTGATGAACACTATGAACACTCAGTTTACTATGCAACTTAGTTAACCTTAATACTTTCATCAACTAAAAAACTCTTACTCAGTCATACTTTTATCGACTATACTCATTTCTAGTTCAAAACATATAACAACCTAGTGCTTATTAATTCATGTTGATTTGGTATTCATGAAATAGATATGTGGATCTATTGCAATATATAACTGATTAAAATTTAGTTCCCATACTTACTTAATTTGCTGAAGTGGAGGTGGTGAAATCACCCAACCCAAAGGATGACGTATCACCAACTGATGTTCTTATTCCTACATTATCTTTAGTTGATCTTCTCCACATTTGACTCATTTACCTTTTGATTCCATCAATGGTATTCTCATTCATAACAACATTCAATTATGGGGCTCGATCTCTACAATCTTTAGTAAGTTACCAACCTTGTGATAGTGTAGACATGCCATTCTAGAATTTGTCTAGTTTCTAGATTTTCCTCTCTAGTTTAATCTCATACAATTTTCTGCAATATGACCATACCTACCACATGATATACAATCAACTCAAGTATTGTAATCCCAAGTATAAGAATTACCATGCCTTCTCACTTGATAGGTGTTATTTTATCTTTTAGGTTTCCAAACCTGTTTTAGTTTTTCCCTGCATTATTGTGATATATGACCATGCTTTTTACAAGTACAATATTTCTTTTCCATATAGTTCCTCTTAGGTGAATTTTTCATCTTTGATATACACTCATATGCTTGATGTCCATACTTGTTGCAATTGTAACAATAACCATAAAATTTAGGAGTAGAGTTCGGAATACCTTTAGCTTTACTTCTATAGACATTTGATGTATGCCCTCATTTTCCACAGTGATATCATGAGAGCTTCTTTGGTCCTAGATTTTCATAGGAATTCTTTTGTTCCTCTTGTTTTGATGACTCTTCCTGCTTGGTATAACCTAATATAGTGGTGTTGTCTAGTCTTCTCTGACTATTTAGGAACTCATCCATCCTTTTGGTACTTTCATCAATTTTCTTTATCATCTCATTATGTTGTTGTTGCATCTTCACTTCATTTTTTAGTCTTTCATTCACTTCTCTTAATTCACCCATATATTCCAATTTTCTTGCAATCTCATTTCTTACTTGATTGACTTCTTGACTCATGACAACCATATGATAGGAAATTTTAGAGTGATGCTCAGTCAACCCTAGAATTTCATATTCTTTCTCTTCTTTACCTTTTCAATCATTTTTATTTTATCTTCAATGGCCATATTCTTCTCTTGTTCATCTTATCTTTTTTTGTTCATAACCTCTCATTCTAACCATTTGAGTCTCTTCTCCAATTTGTGGTGCTTTCACTTATTCAGTTATGTGTTTATTCTTTTTAGACAAATTTGACATAGTTCCTTTATATGCATCAAATATGCTTCCAGATCCTTCAGAAAATTCCTCTATCTCTTCTTCTTGATACTAAGTGTCATTATGGTAAAATTCTAATTCCTTCCTTTTGATTAGTGACTCTCTTAGTTTTTCCTTGATGTCCTTAATTTGTTCCATGAGAATCTTCATCTCCAATTTCTGATTTTTAATTGTCTTATCAATCTTATACCTTTCCATCTCCAAGATATTTCCTCTTCAGTGATTAAACTTCTTCAACAAGAGAGCTAGCTCAAATACCAATTGTTTGGATTATGGAAATGTGAGTTATCGAGAGGGGAGGGGTGAATAAGTAACCCTAAAAACTTTTGATCTGAATCTTTAAGACGATGTATCTTATTAACTGTCTATCATGTTAACATTTCATCCATTCATAACATAACTAAAAATAATAAATGCTTTCTAATCTAACATGAAAATCATTCATGAAACTTCATACACTTGAAACATGTATTTTGGTATTGCAGAAACCCTTGTAAGAAGGTAAAAAATGTGGTGGGGATGACACCCACAAAGCTTCACTAACTGTAGTAATAAATTTTTTTGGTTAAGGCTACAATGTTGATCACTTTTGATGATCTTACCCTATTAGGAGTAACAATAAAGACCTATAAGGATCTACCTAGTTAGAGGATTTAAGAAATACTGTTAAGTGTGCACTCAGTTAAAAGATTTACAAAAATGACTTGTTAGGTCTACTTTGTTAAGAGATTTAAGTCTATCACAATTGTTAGAAACTAACAGTATATTTGACATTTAGGTAGAAAGTTACTTTGCCTAATTTTAGATATGATAAGTACTTAACTAATATCACATTTTTGTGATAGATATCTTCTTTGAATACTACTCGGTAGCCTATGTCGTAGTTTTGAATGTAATCCTTGAATGCTCTGTCAAAACCTTAACTTCACAACCTTGTTTATTCTTCAAATGTCTATGTAGGTGGCTACTTTATTTGTGCTACATGTCGAAATGACATCTTGACAATTCTTAAATCAAAATATTTTGACCTAATTGGGGTTTTGGTATCATCTAGAAAACTTAAGATCTACAATCAAAATAAATGACCGAAAAAATATATTACATAGGGATAATCAATAATTTAATGATTGCATCTTCATTTAATCTTCATCTTGATCTATGTAAACTATTTTATAGCTCAGTGTAAACCATTTTCCTTGTATTCTATGCCATTACATACTTCTATGTCTTTCTTGTATTACTTGGTATATACTAAAATTATGACTCTGTAATATACTGATGCTCGGTATATATGAATTCTCAGATATAATTGTGCTTGGTGCTTGGTAATCATCTAGCTCGGTGTGAGTTCTTAGTTAACATGTTACTCTTCCTTGTGCTCTACTTGGTTACTATACTTAGAGTGTTGTCCAACTAGCCTTTTTTCTTCCTTTATTGACTATATGTTTGACACTAATGACAACTCATGATCTAACATTACTCTCTTATCTCATTAAGATTGATTTCATAAGAACAAGTGACAATAGAAATGTGCGTATTTGAAGGTTGAAGGTGATATGATACTATTAGCTAAAGTTTTTGTGGATGACATAATCTTTTGAGAAAATGATGAAATGAGTTTGGCATTTTCTGATGAGATGAAGGAGTTTGAGATGTCAATGATAGGATAAATTAAGTTCTTTATTTTATTATAGATTTCACAACTCAAGTATGGTATCTATATTAGTCAGTCCAAGTACATAAAGGAAGTTCTCAAAGCATTTGGAATGGAATATTTCAAACCATTTGGAACCCCTATGGTGACTGGATGCAAATTATCCAAGGATAATGATTCAAGTGTAGTGGATGTAACTCTATACATATCCATGATTATTAAGTTGCATTATGTTGCTCATATTAGATGGGACATTGCACAAGAAGTTGGTATAGTAGCTAGATTTCAAGATAATCCTAAGGAATCTCACATGGTAGCACTCAAAAGGATATTAAGGTACTTGAAAGGGAAAAAATACTATGGTCTTTGGTATTCTCAAAAAAGTGATTTATCTTTGAGTGTCTTTATTGATGTAGATTGGGGAGGAAACATTGATGACATAAAAATCACAAGTGGAGGAGAATTATTCCTAGGTAGAAGACTTGTGTCATGGACAAGTAAGAATAAAATTTGCATCTTCCAATCAACTACAGAAGTTGCGTATGTAGAAATGACTATTAATTGTACTCAAATTGTATGGATAGAGAAGATCATATAAGGCATCAAAGATAAGGTAGCTAAATTGGTGGCTTTATTCTATGATAATACAAGTGTAATTAACATTTCCAAAAACCTAGTGATGCATTCTAAGATTAAGAATATTGTAATCAAGTGGGTAATAGTACAAACCCGTGTCACACTTTTATAAAGGAAAAGGGCGACAACATGCAAATTTTTCAACTTTAACGACATAAAAGTGGCATTTGTGTTTAGAATTTGAAGATGATGTAAACTAATGAAATGTGTAAAATTTGATGAAGTTTATGCTTCTAATTTTTTTTAAAAAAATTGAACAAAATTTGGCATAGTTTTTTAATTTTTGAAGTCCATTTTTTTATTGTTGAAATATGTTGAAAATCTAGGGTCTAGTTCATGTCAACAAACTATATGCAAATAATATTTTTTTCCTCTGATTTCATAATATGTTTTAGATGAAATGTATAGCTAGTGCATAAAAAAAGAAAGATTAGATTTTGGTATATATTTTGTCTGTTATAACTATCCAAAGTCGGTGTTACCTAAAATCAACAGTTTTTTGTTCACGTCAAATTTTCCCTATCAAATCTACACCATTAAAAAAAAAATTACATATTCTTGAAGAGGATTCTCTCCTCTAGTGTTAAATATAAAGTTTAAATTTTTCTAACATGATTTGTTATTTTTAATTTTTTTCAAACGAGTGTGTTCTTAAATGTTAAAATACCTACTTGAAGTATTTTCAACTTATAATATATTATATGAAATCAAAACATGATAAAAATTACATGACCATAATCTTGACTCTGAGCTCTACAAAATGGTATTTTTAGATTTTATAGAAAGGTAAATTTTGACAAAGAATTCAGGTCCAGGAGTGAGAGTTCTTCTGAGAGCCACCTTTTTTTGCTTATTTGGCTACCAAATAGGATTCCACATAGGTCTGGCTAGAACAGGTCTGATCGCACCCAGTTTGGCCAGAATCATGTTCAGCCGAATCTATAGGTGACCAAACATGGTCTCGTGCATGAGCAAGCCCCTTAAATCTGAATTTAAAAAATATGGTCGATTTTTTAAATAAAATCAGGTGTTAATAATTTTTTGAAATTTATTAATTATTTTAATTTTATTTGTAAGAGTTAAGTGATTTTTATCTTGAGTTAAGTGATTTTTAATAGTTTTTGAAAATTTATTAATGATTTTTATTTTATATTTGGGTATTGCATGTCAAGTCTTGATTTGGTGTTTTCAAGTTAAGCGATTATTTTCTATTTTTCATAGGGCAATTTACCTGTTTATGGTGTTGCATGCATTGAAACCCTTATTCAGTTTTCTTTTTTAAGAGGATTTTCGCTAGTATTCGATATACTGGTTTATAGATTTTGGCTATGAGATTGAATTGGAGGATTGTGAAAGCTTTGGGAAATTTCAGGGTTGTTGGATTGTTCTTTGCACGGTTTCTATCGAGTGGTGGTTTAAGGTAGGGTTTGAAAACCTTTTTTGCAATTATTCTTTGGAAAATATTGTCTTCATTGTGTTTCCAAGATAGGTTGATGATTTTGGAGTGATTGTATTTTTTTTCATTATCCTTGAGAAAATTTGCAAGATTAGATTGTTGTGATTTTTTTAATGATAAATATGTATATATTTTGGTTTCTTATGAGCGTAAGATTTTATAGAAATGTGTGAGTTTTTCCAGTTAAGTGATTCTTTTATATTTTTCAATCTGAATAGTTTTTGCAATGGGGAATAAAAGGAATAGAGTAACAAAATATGATCGAATAAGGGATGACAAAAAAGGTCATACATAACATAATCAAGATCAACCCATTGAAGTTCAGGAAGAACCTATTGATATTCAAGAAGATGCAATTCAAGAAAGGGAATAAATTGGTAGTTCTGGAGGTGGAAAGATATCTTTTGGCATGGCAATTTGATGGAGATGAATGAGGATTCATTTTTCATTCAAATTTCATATGAAGAAATGTTATCTGAAAGTACAATTAAAACTCATTGCAAAAAACTTTGGCATGAATATTTTGAAAATAAAAGTATGGTTGGAAGAGCTCAATTATTTGTTAGGTTATTCAGGAAAAAAGAAATGACTCTTGTTTTGGAGTTGTTAGGTGTTGACAACAAGAAAAACTCAAGAGACAATGTAAATCGACCAATAGTTTAAAATTTTCAAGATGTATTGAACAACATTAATAACTCAAGTCGAGGAGTTGATTTAAGTGTTGTGCGTAGAGCAATTATGACTAATTTATCTAGTAGGAGGTTGACACAAAGAAAATAAGTGCATGCAATTTCTAATTTACTGGATGTATCTAGAAGAACTATTCATAGATATATATCAGGAAGAGAAATATGTTAGATGAAAACATTGAAAAAAATTGGGTAAATATTTGTAGGCTTCCTCGAAAAGATAGAATTTCTGAAGATGCAAAAAAAATGGTCATTGAATATTGGACCGCTCACTCTCGTGTTTCTTCTAATATAAGGGATACAATATAGATGAAAGATGAAGAGGCTAGTATGAAAACTACACATCCAAAACATTTTATAGATACAATACAAAGTGATTTATTTGAAGCATTCAAGAAAGAATTTTCAGATGTGAAAATATGTCAACGAATGTTTGAGAGGTTGCACCCTTGCTTTGTACGCATAAATAAGGTTCATGAAACTTTTTTTTGTCAAAATAATGTTGAGTTTCATCTATACTTGCAATCATATAAAAAAGTTATGGCAGTTCTTGATACAAATATGGTCATCCCTAGAAGTACGACACAATTTGTGAAGCCTATTTTATGTGATAAACTATAAGATTCAGATGAGTTTAAAGTATAGTGTATAAAGAATGCATGCAGTGATTGTGGAGATTTGTATAAATTTCCATTGCAAATTGAGAATATTAATGTTTCAACACCAGTTTTGTGGAAAATATTTGAATATGAGACAAATTGAACAAAGAGTGGAGATGAATCCAAAAAAATTGTATTGAAGGAGAGTGAATTGCCCTACCTTGAGTTTATGACCAGATTTCGTACTCTAATTTATCCACATATTCAGCATTGTCATGGTGCATGATTTCAAGCTAAACACTTTTGTGATTCCAAAGATTGTTTTCCACCTGGTTGTATTCTTTAAATTGTAGATTTCTTTGAGAACTATATATTTTCCCCTCAAAAAGAGCTTCAAGCTCAATATTATCATTCTGACCAGGTTGCAATATTTATGCAAGTGACCTATAGACATGCACAATATGATTTGGATGAGGTAGAAAGTCCCGATCCAAATGAATGCATTATCATCAAGGAGGTTCATTTCTATATTAGTGATGATAAGGTTCATGATAGGAGCTATTTGGCTCATTGTTTTGCAATATTTTTTGAAGATATTGTGAATCGTGGGATAAAGGCTTCACAACACTGCATTTCGTCTGATGGTTGTGCAGGTATGTGTATAGATACTTCAATTTATTTTCATTTTCATTTAATTATTTGTTAAATTATTAAAGGCTGACATGTATGTATGCATGTACAATTTAATTTTGCAGGACAATTTAAATCTACAAAAGCCTTTAATTGGCTAGCCATGCAACATGCTAGATGCAATGTTAAGTTTTTGTTGAACTTCTTTGAAAGTGGACATGGAAAAGGAGAGCACGATGTGGCAAGAGCATGTGTGAAGCATGCACTTCACCAACATGAACTTGCAAGTACAAATGACGTTCAATATATATATATATATATATATATATATATATATATATATATATATATATATATATATATATATATATATATATATATATATATATATATATATATATATATATATATATATATATATATATATATATATATATATATATATATATAATTTTAGCTTAGATCCATTATCTTTAAACTGATAATTAAGAAATGTATAGGTAACATGATAGAGAATTCAAAGAAAATTATTGAATGGTGTCAAAGTCATTTTGCTCCTCGGGACATTAAATACAAAAAATGTTATTTTTGGGAAGTGAAAGGTAATTTATATTTTTTTTGTAAAATTTTAAATTAAATTTTGATTTCATGTTCATGTCTATCTTTTCATAATTGTTGATCTAAAAATGTGCAACTTTCATTTCATATTTGTAATAGATATAGACCGATCTAATCCGTACAATTGTCAAAGAATTGTTGGTATTAGAAGTTTACATCAATTGATCACTATAGGACAACACAAGCCTCTTTTGATTCAAGAGAAAAAACATATTTTTGTGCTCACTGCATTGAGGACAATCCATTGAGTCAATGTGAGAATATTGCAAATGGATATGTTTCACGATGGGATATGAAGGAGTCAATCAGAATACCTCCTTATGAAGATGATGACATTGACATAAACATTCATGATCCTATATATTCAGCTGATTATGAGAATGTTTCTGATTTAGCTGTTACAGGTGCATGCACATACATGTTCTTTTATTTAATTTTAATTTATCATATAAGTGATGTTTAATTTTAATAGAATCCATTTGTATAGGTGATATTTTTTCTATAGTTGTGGATCTTGACAATGCAAAAAGTGTAGATTATTATCTACTAAGATGCACGAAAGCAAAATACAAGTTGACAGAACAAACTATAGATGATGATGGATAGACATATCTAATTGGTTCAATTGTTATTGAAGGAACCTATTATCAAAAAATAAAGGTTGACGGAAATGGTGTTCAATTTATTGAATACATGTTTGGCCAAAAAGTTCTATATTATAATCACATGGTTATAGAAACAAAGTTACAATTTGAGACATTGCAAAAAAGAGGACATGGCAATCAAAAGTGGATGTTGTCTATTGAAGAACATGAAAAACTTTTTGAGATATTAAAAGATAGAGAGGATCCAGACTATATGTATCTGGAGCTTTAGAATAAACTTCCTTTTGTAGCTCTTGTACTTTCATATTTGAAATCTATAGTTTGAAGTTTCATGTTTGAACTCATATATATTGTATATTTTTATGTATGTATGTTAGTTAATTAATTTTATGCTTTGATTAATTAGTTAGTTAATTAAATGTATACTTTGATTAATGCTTTTGGTAATTATGCTTTAGTTAATTATGATAGTTATTTAAAATTAATTATATGATTTCATGCATTACCTCCCCTTAAGACCTCCCCTTAAGACATTAGTTAGTTACTTATTTAACTATTTTTTACTTGCATGACATTAGTTAGATTACCTAATTATGTTAGTTACCTACTTAATTAATTGTGTTAGTTACCTACTTAGTTAATTAGTTAGTTAATTAATGTATTCTTTGATTAATTACCTCCCCTTTAGACCTCCCCTTAAGATATCAGTTAGATTACTTAATTATGTTAGTTACCTACTTAATTAATTGACCTAATTGTTAGTCTATTAGTTATTTTAGTTACCTAATTATGTTAGTTAGATTACCTAATTATGTTAGTTAGATTATGTTAGTTAGATTAGTTAATTATGTTAGTTACTTAATTACCTCCCCTTAAGACATTAGTTAGTTACTTATTTAATTATTTTTTACTTACATGACATTAGTTAGATTACTTAATTATGTTAGTTAACTAATTATGTTAGTTACCTACTTAATTAATTGTCCTAATTGTTAGTCTATTAATTATGTTAGTTACCTAATTATGTTATTCAATTATGTTAGTTAATTATTTTACTTAATTAATTGGTAATTGTTAGTTAATTAGTTAATTAATGTATGCTTTGATTAATTACCTCCCCTTAAGACATTATTTAGTTACTTATTTAATTATTTTTTACTTACATGACATTAGTTAGATTACTTAATTGTTAGAAATATTTAAAATAACATTAGTACATGGCATAACATAATGTCTACATAACATGTATAAAAATAAGTCTAAAAGATGAAATAACACACGAACATCTAGCATGTAACATGTATAAAATATGTAACATGTAATGGCTAAAATATGTAATGAAATGTATAAAATATGAAATAACACACAACCATATACCATGTACATATATGAAATGACTAAAATATCTACATGTATATATGAAATGTCTAAAATGAAATATTGATGAAATATTATAGCATGTATATATGAAATGTCACTTGAAATATCTAAAATAGCATGGTCGCTCAACTAGGGCCATGTCCTGATCTGTGACCTGATTCTGGTGCACCTCCTCCTGATGTCTGTGTACAATAAACAAAATATGTCATGCATACATACATGTATAATAAATTTTAAATACTTATGATCATAGAAAAATTAATTTTTTGAACAATCATCTCAATGTACCATTGTATCATGACGGATAGGATCACATGGAGTCTGTAAATCTCCATATGGTGCAACATCCTGATCGATAAACTCCTGGAGTACACATATATATAACATATATTAATCAAATTTCAAATATATGTGTAAGTTTTTTAAATAAATAAAAAATTCAATCTAATTATATATACCATAACAACCTCTAATGCTCTCCCAAAAGTGCTCAAATATGATGAATGTAATGACATCTCTGTAGGATCAATCTGGTCATCTGTAAGCAATGTACTAAAATTTTGATGACATGGACGTGATGAAGTGGTCATGTGGTCTGATGATGAGTTGTAGGTGGTGTAGTTTGCAGAGGAGCTGTAGGTGGTGGTGTAGTCTTCTGAGGACCTATTGGTGGTACTATCTACTGAGGACATGTTGGTGGTTGTGTAGTCTGCTGAGGACCTATAGGTGGTGCAGTCTACTGAGAACCTAATCTAGTACTAAGATAGGTCCTGACAAATGATGGAACCTCCTTGAGTGGAATCCCATCGAGCATTTGTATGGTCTGATATGTACAAACTAGATCATTGGATAATAATGTGCTCGTACATTGCAAATCATCCATATCTGATATAGTTGTAACCTCTAGGGGAGATGGTATGTCGACTATATCATATGGATCACCACTGGAGGATGCATCTTGTGCAGGTGGAGGAATGCTAGAATAAGAAAGTAACATGTATCTCCCCACATGATCAAACAACATCTCCTGAACCTTTTTCATGATACTCGCTATACTAGAATGAACATCCCTCCTTATCCTATCATCTCGCACACTCTCTCCTACAGCTACCATTTCCAAGCCTTTTGGTATGACCAAAAGGTTTGGACCCACCCTTGCCCGCTTATTGGCAAGCACAAGGGCATCAGGCACTGTGAACCTATCAGATAATCTCCCTCTCCCCTACCCAACATAATCAGGATAATCTATATAATCAACATCAAGCTACAAATAAAATTCTACAAATAATTGTTTGTAGAAATATAGTGGCAGCTCATCCTTCTGGGGCCACTTGTGATGAGAATACAACCATCGAGGATATATAAATGGTCCCACAAGGTCATCCTCACATCTCGTGACCATGTACCCTCTCACATTACTCATGTTTTGATAATGAGGAAATATGCTCTTCACCATAGAGGTGGAGACATCTGTATCGATCTCCTTATACTTCATAGTGCCAGTAACACTGCGAGACAAAGAAGTATAGAATCTATCAATGCTGATAGTATCATATGGGTTATATGATTGAACTGTTTCAATCATATGCAACAAATCATCTCTAATAATGTTCACCCTATCCCTATTGGGAATGGTGGTGGATGAAGCTAAGGTCTGATCCAAAACATCTAATGCTCATCTCAATCTATCAATAGTAGAAGCAAATAGCTTCTCTCTAGCCTCTACAGTATCGGCTGATCTATGTGAAGAGCAGCCACTACCACCCCCCCACATACACTAGGCTCTCCCGAATCCTATAACCCTCTACTTGATGTCGTGTAATAGATAAACAAGAATATATATCTAGATCTCTGCACATGTACATTATAATCATCTAGTTTAAATGAAATATATATATACATGTACATGTACAAATTTAAGAAACATACATGTTACAAATTTAAGATCATCTAGTTTAAAAATGAAATATATATATATATATATATATATATATATATATATATATATATATATATATATATATATACATGTACATACAAATTTAAGAAACATACATGTTACAAATTTAAACACATACATGAACTACAAATTTAAACATACATGTTACAAATTTAAGATCATCTAGTTTAAAAATGAAATCTATATATACATGTACATACAAATTTAAGAAACATATTAATCCTATTAAGTCTTAAGGGGTCGTATTAATCATGTTACCTATTTTAATTGGTCATATTAGTCACATGTTAAGTCTTAATTAGTCTTAATTGCTAAATTAATAGGTCCTAATTGGTCAAGTATTAGTCACATGTTAGGTCTTAATTGGTAGGACTATTAGGTCTGAGTAGGTAATATTGGACCTAATTGGTCGAGTATAGGTCCTATTAGTTCTCAAGGGTGGACTATTAGGTCTTATTAGTAGGTATTAGGTCTTATTAGGTTGTATTAATCAATTTAGGTATTATTAGTCATATTAGTCACATGTTTAGTCTTAATTTGTCAATTAATAGGTCCTAATTGGTCAAATATTAGTCAGTTATTAGGTCTTAATTGATCCTATTAGGTTGTAATAGGTCATATTGGACCTAATTAGTCTTAATAGGTCCTATTAGTTCTTAAGGGTTGTATTAGGTCTTATTAGTAGGTATTAGGTCTTATTAGGTCTTATTACTCATGCTAGGTCTTAAGGGGTCCTATTATGTCTTATTAATCTGATGTAGGAGCATCCTAGGTGTAAGAGCAATCTTGCATCACCCAAAAATATTTTTGGTTTCTTTTCAATACTATTTTTGGAAATTTACTATTTTTAGTAAGTTTTCCGTTTGAGCTCAGAATGGTCTATTTTCTTTCCTGGGGATTCATTTTTGTCATATCAGCCAGCCAGTAAAGTTTCATTGCCAAATCAAGTCTAGTTTTGAAGATATTGAAAACTTTCGGTATTGGCAGTAGGGTATAGAAACTTTGAACTTAGTTTTGAAGGCTTTAGAGGCCCCAAATGAGGTCAAAAATTTGGTAGAATGAAGATTTCTTGATTAAGGCTTTGTAGAAAACTTCACGCCCTTTCTGAAATGGGGTCATAATAGTCAATCAGGTCAATGGGTGATGACTTATGGTCTCTGAAAGTTGGGCCATCTGAAATGGCAGAAAATAAATTTCCTTCAAAATTTTTGTTTGGGTTTCAAAAGATGTTTTGAGCCAACTATGATGGAATAAAATGAAAAATAAAATAATTCTAAGTTTGGTCGGTCTTTATGGCTAAATTTCTAGAACCATCGCAAGCGATAGAAAATTGCCTATATAAGGAAGGTTATAGTGTTGTCTTAGGCAGTTCGTAGCAGTTCACAGTAGTTCTGGGTAATAATTCAAGGCTTTGTCCTATAGAATATTGTAAGAGAAATGCCCATGTGGCTTTGCATATTGTAATTCTAAAATTTGTAATTCCACATTTGTGGAGATAATAAGAAGCACATTTTCTATTCTTGCAAATTGTTGTTGTTTCTCTATTTCTGTTATGTGTTTGTGGTATTAAGGGGAGCACCTTTCATCAAGTGGTATCAGAGCAAGAGTTTCTGAGTGTGTAAATAGATCACTAAATGTGAGTTATTTTTCACTAGGACTGTCATTAGGGTTCCAGCGAGTAGTGCGAAAATGCCTCCATGAAGGAAACATGGTGGAAGAGCTGGTGGTGTAACACCTGAGATTATAGTGCTCCAGAGACAAGTGCGAGTATTAGAAGAAGAGATTCATAGAGAAATGAATCTTAATGTCAGAGATGAAAGAGAAGATGAAGCCAAAGAAGTAAATTCTGAAGGAGAAGTCCAAATTATGAATCAGGAAGAAGAAAGACTTTTTCAAGCCATTTCCAAGATTAGGAAAAGACCTAAGATTGAGGTTCCTACATTTTTAGGAAATCTTAACCCAGAGGAATTGCTCAACTAGATCAATGAATGTGAAGAATATTTTGAGTATGAAGATATTGAGGATCCTGATAGGGTCAAGTTTGTGAAGGCCAGACTAAAGGGTCATGCAAAGATTTGGTGGCAAGAGATTCAATTGGAGAGAAATAGAATAGGAAAGGAGAAAATCACAAGATGGGATCGAATGGTGGACAAATTGAAGTGACAGTTCATTCTTGTTGATTATGAGCATGACTTACTAAAGAAAATGTAAAGTTTGAAGCAAGCAGGAAGATCTTTCCAGGAGTATACTGAGGAGTTCTATCAAATCCTCATTAGAATAGGCCATGTAGAAGCTGATAAGGAGAAAGTTGTCTGTTACCTTAATGGATTGAGGCCGAGTATTCAAGAGGAGTTGAATTTGGTTCGAATGAATAGTATTGAAGAGGCATACCAATTTTCCCTAAAAGTAGAGGAAAATTTGAACAAGAAGTTTGAGAGAAGACAAAATGGAAGAGGTCATGGGGGAAGATATGGTGGACGGTCATATGGAGGCTGAAATGAAGATTTTAAAAAGAAGGATGAGGCCAGTAGTAGTCAAAATCAGAGAGGAAAAAATTCTAATCATTTCCATGATCAGAATAATAGAGATTGAAGAGGAAGAGGAAGAGGACAAGGATTTGGAAGAGGAGGCTTCGTGGAACATTTTTTCACTATGGAGAAGAAGGTCATAGGTCATATGAATGTTCTCAATGCCAAGGAAGGACAAATAGGAGAATTGAAGGCCAGGCTAGAGTTGCACATGTAGATGAAGATGCCAGATCATCACATTCTAAAGATGCTAAAATAGGAGAAACACTAATTAACAGAAGAGTATTGTTGAGTGGGGAGAATGAACCTGGGTAAAGAAGAAGCTTGTTTCACACCAGGTGCAAGTGTGAAGGTAAATGTTGTGATTTGATTATCAATAGCAGAAGCACTAAAAATTTGGTTTCAGAGGAGATGGTGACAAAGTTGAAGCTCAAGAGAGAGAAAAATCCACATCCATATTAGATTTCTTGGGTGCAAGATGACCACAAGGTCATGGTCAGTGAACAATGCCTAGTAAAGTTCAAGATTGGTAGATACCATGATGAGGTACTATGTGATATCATACCAATGGATGCATGTCATATGTTGTTGGGTAGACCATGGTAGT
The DNA here is from genome assembly GCA_027943335.1 of Chamaecyparis obtusa. Taxonomy (NCBI): domain Eukaryota; kingdom Viridiplantae; phylum Streptophyta; class Pinopsida; order Cupressales; family Cupressaceae; genus Chamaecyparis; species Chamaecyparis obtusa. The sequence goes on along the minus strand of BSBK01000008.1, from coordinate 879,936 downwards.
TTGATAGGCGTGATGTACATGATGGTTGTGAGAATACCTATTCCCTAACAAAGGATGGAGTGAGACATAAGCTAAAGCCATTGAAGGAAATAGAAGAAAAGGTATGTGGTCATGCTAGAATAAGTTTTGTTAATTGGAGAAAATTCCTAGATGGTATGAGGCATGAGCACATGTGCTTTTCTTTAATTCCAAAAGCTGGTAAAGAGGAAGTAGAAGGTGTACATCTAGATGTGGTAGATTTGTTGAATGAGTTTCAGGATATTGTATCTGATAATGTACCTGATGGATTACCACCGATAAGAAAGATTAGTCATCAGATAGATTTGATTCTAGGAGCTACTTTGCCAAATAAGGCAGCACATAGAGTGACACCAGCAGAAAACAAAGAGTTGAATAGACAAGTACATGAATTGTTACAAAAAGGGTTGATTTGGGAGAGCCTGAGTCCATGTGTTGTACCATCAGTATTAGCACCAAAGAAGAATGGAGAATGGTGGATGTGTACACACTCCAAAGAAATAAACAAGATCACAATCAAGTACAGATTTCCATTACCATGAATGAATGATATTATGGACTATTTGAGTGGAGCTATGTATTTTTCAAAGATAGATCTGAAGAGTGGATATCAATAGATTCAGATCAAAGAAGGAGATGAATGGAAGACTACTTTCAAGACAAAGGAAGGACTATATGAGTGGATAGTCATGCCTTTTGGGCTAACCAATGCATTGAGTACTGTCATGTGGCTCATGAACGGGGTTCTAAAAGAATTTTTGGGTAAGTTTGTGATTGTTTACTTAGATGATATTTTGATCTTTAGTAAGACATTGGAGGAGCATATGATTCATATTCGTATGGTGTTTGAGAAGTTAAGGGTAGAGAAATTTTTGATTAATTTGAAGAAGTGCAATTTTGTGAAGGAGTTAGTGTATTTGAGATTTGTAGTTTCAGCAGAAGGTATAAAAATGGACCCAGAGAAAGTGTAGGCTATCCTTGAATGGCCTACTCCAAGGAGTACTATTGAGGTAAGATCTTTTCATGGTTTGGAAAGTTTTTACAGAAAGTTTATCAGAAATTTTAGCAGTATTTGTGGACCCTTGACTAAACAATGAGAGGGGATAGAAAAGAGTTCAAGTGGAGTAATGGGGCAGATAAGAGTTTTAAACTATTGAAACAGAAAGTTACAGAACAACCTGTTTTAGCACTTCAAAATTTTAATATGGTGTTTCAAGTAGACTATGATGCTAGTGGTATTGCAATAGGAGCTATTATGAGCCAAGAAGATAAACCTATCACTTATTTTAGTGAGAAGTTAAATGATGCCAAGAGAAAATATTTTGTTTATGATCAGGAATTTTATGCTATAGTTCAAGCATTAAAGAAGTGGAGACACAATCTACTTCCTAACGAGTTTGTTTTGTATACTGATCAGCAAGCTTTGCAATATTTGAATAGTCAAGGAAAGTTGAATCAAAGGCATTTGAAATGGGTTGAGTTTTTGTAGAGTTATACATTTTTTTTGAAACATGGGAGTGGAAAGTTTAACAGGGTTTTAGATGCTCTTAGCAGAAGGCAACTATTGTTGACAAAGATGCAAATTGAGGTTGTTGGGTTCAAGGAAGTCAAGAATTTGTATCCAGAGGATCCTGATTTTGGAGAAGCTTGGAAAGCTTGTAAAGAACCTATTACTCTAGATAGAATGAAGTGGTTGGATTTCATCATTCAAGATGATATGTTATTTAGAGGGAGCCAGCTATGCATTCCATGAAGTTCTATGAGGGAGAATCTCATCAAGGAGAAGCATAGGGGAGGATTGGCTAGACATTTGGTCATGATAAAACTCTTGCTTTGGTTAGTGAGAATTATTATTGGAAACAGTTGCAGAAAAATGTCAAGAAGTTTGTACAGAGTTGCAGAGTATGTTAGATGGCGAAAGGAGTAAAGAAAAATATAGGGTTGTATTAGCCATTACCTGTACTAGAGAAGCCTTGGGAGGATATCAATATGGATTTTGTTCTTGGTTCTCTAAGGACTCGGCGGGGACATGATTCAATTTTTTTGGTAGTTGATAGATTTTCAAAGATCACACATTTTATTCCCTGCAAGAAGACTAATGATGTTGTTCATGTAGCAAAATTGTTTTTCAGAGAAGTGGTGAGACTACATAGTTTTCCAAAGAGTATAGTTTCAGATCGAGACACCAAGTTTGTTGGATATTTCTAGCGTACATTATGGAAGAAATTAAAGATAGATTTGAAGTTCAGTTCATCACATCATCCACAGACTGATGGATAGATAGAGGTGGTGAATAGGAGTTTGGGAAATTTACTGAGATGTTTGGTTGGAGATAAGCCAGCAAGAAGGGATTTGATATTACCATAGGCATAATTTGCATACAATAATTTTGTCAATAGGAGCACTGGTAAATCACCATTCCAGATTATATATGGAAGTAGTCCCATAAGTGCTTCAGAGTTGAGGAAGATAGATAAAGGAGAGATAAGTAGTGCTAAAGTTGAGGATTTTGTAGAATACTCGAAGAACATCCATGAGGAGGTGAGGAAGCATATTACCAAGATGAATGTAGTATAAGGTGAAGGAAGATGAGAAAAGAAGGCATATGGAATTTCAGGTTGGAGATGAAGTCATGGTTCATTTGCAGAAGGAGCAATTTCCAGTTGGTACATATAACAAGTTGAAAATGAAGAAATTTGGGCCATGTAAGATACTGAAGAAGCATGATTTAGGAAATTCCTATGAGGTAGAATTGCCTACTGAGCTGAATATTTCACTAGTGTTTAACATTTCAGATTTGATAGAGTATCATGAAGTAGGTGTTGAAGATGAGATCACAGTAGCAGAGTATTCCAGCAACTATTTAAGCTACTAAGGAGATTGAGGACATACTAGATAGTCATATTGGAAAAAGCACAAGGAATGGGACATATGAAGAATATCTGGTCAAATGGAAAGGATGACTTATTGAAGATTCATCATGGCTGAAAAGGGAGGAGGTTGACCACCTTGGTTTTCCTCTTCACACCTGAGTTATGACAGGGTCACTTCTAAAATTACTCCGGGTGTCTGATATAGGTGCATCCTAGGTGTAAGAGAAATCTTGCATCACCCAAAAATATTTTTGGTTTCTTTTCAATAAGGGCTATCTTGTGTAGAGCTACTATTTTTGGAAATTTACTACTTTTAGTAATTTTTCTATTCGAGCTCAGAATGGTCTATTTTCTTTCCTAGAGGTTCCTTTTGGTCATATCAGCCAACCAGTAAAGTTTCATTGCCAAATCAAGTCTAGTTTTGAAGATATTGAAAATTTTCAGTATTCGCAACAGGGTACAAAAACTTTGAACTCAATTTTGAAGGCTTTAGAGGCCCCAAATGACGTCAAAACTTCAGCTGAATGAAGCTTACTTGATTTAAGCATTGTAGACCACTTCACACCCTTTCTGAAATGGGTTCATAATAGTCAATCAGGTCAACAGGTGATGACTTATGGTCTCCGAAAGTTGGGCCACCTGAAATGGGGGAAAATAAATTTCCTTCAAAATTTTTGTTTGGGTTTCAAAAGATGTTTTGAGTTGACTATGATGTAATAAAATGAAAAATAAAAATAAAAAATTAAGTTTGGTCGGCCTTTATGGCTAAATTTCTGGAACCTTCCCAGGCGGTGGAAAATTACGTATATAAGGAAGGCTATAGTGTTGTCCTAGGTAGTTCAAAGTAGTTCAAAGTAGTTCTGGATAATAATTTGAGACTTTTTCCTACAGAATATTGTAAGGGAAATGCCCATGTGGGTTTACATATTGTAATTCTAAAATTTTTAATTCCACATTTGTGGAGATAATAAGAAGCCCATTTTTTGTTCTTGCAAATTGTTGTTGTTTCTCTGTTTCTTATATGTGATTTTGGTATTAAGGGGAGCACCCTTCATCGTAATCATGTTAGGTCTTAATGAAAATACACTTTGAGTTATGGTTCAATCTAGATGTAGATGTTGATTGAAAGTAAGGGGTCCTATTAGGTCTTAAGTGGTATTAGGTCAAGTATTAGGTTGTATTAATCCTATTAAGTCTTAAGGGGTCATATTAATCATGTTACCTATCTTAATTTGTCATACTAGTCACATGTCAAGTCTTAATTAATCTTAATTGGTCAATTAATAGGTCCTAATTGGTCAAGTATTAGTCACAAGTTAGGTCTTAATTGGTAGGACTACTAGGTCTTAATAGGTCATATTGGACCTAATTGGTCAAGTATAGGTCCTATTAGTTCTTAAGGGTGGACTATTAGGTCTTATTAGTAGGTATTAGGTCTTATTAGGTAGTATTAATCAATTTAGGTGTTATTAGTCATATTAGTCACATGTTAAAAGTCTTAATTGCTCAATTAATAAGTCCTAATTGGTCAAATATTACTCACTTGTTAGGTCTTAATTGGTTAGGTATTAGGTCTTAATTGGTTTCTAGAATTTTTTTTTATGTTAGTTTCTATTGTTAGAGTTTAATAGGAAATATTAATCATGTTAAGAGTCCTATTAGACGTTAAGGGTCTTATTAGGTTTTATTAGCTCTTAAAAGGTCCTATTACGTCTTGTTAATTTCATGTTAGGTCTTAATTGGTTAGAGAGAGAAAGTTTATGTTAGTTTCTACTATTAGATTTTATCTTGCTTCATCTTCTAGTTTCATGTTGGTTTAATGTTAAGGTTCGTGTACATTTCATATTAAGGTTTATTTTTTAATTATGTCAAGGGATCTTTTTTTAAATTAGGTTTCTGGTTAGGGTTCATGTTTATTTAATGTTAAGGTTTATATTGGTTTGAATGTTTTAATATCATGTTTCTAATAATTTATATACGTTTTCCTAATGTTTTGTAACATTTTTGTAATATTTTAAAACATATCTAATAAAAATAAATTAATTAACTAACTAACACATTTTATTAACTGAAAAATAAATTATATTTATTAAATAACTAAATCTACATAAAATCATTTCATTTAATTTCTAAAATTAAAAATAATAAAATTACATAAACAAAAACAACTATTAAATTAACATTTTTATTTAAATTACACTTATTTAATATTAAATAAATAAAAAAAACTATTAAATTAACATTTTTAATTAAATTACAATTATCTAATATTAAATAAACAAAAACAACTATTAAATAAATATTTTATTTAAATTACAATTATTTAATATTAAATAAACAAACACAACCTAAAAAACTTAAAAAAATATTAAAAAATATTGAAATAAAAAAATAAAAAAATGACCTACCTCTTTCAGCTAAAATACTCACTAAGCTCTCCTCAAAATATGAAAGCCACTCAATAGAGCCTTCCCATTGATTTTTTTTGTTTATATAGTTTTTTGGGATTTCGGCCAAAACCCTTCCAAGCGAAACCGTTTCGGCCGAAAGGGGTATGGCTGGAACCCTCATGCCACATAGACGACACATGGCACCTAGTGGGTGCCACACAGTTCCAGCCGGACCCATTCCGGCTAGAACCACTAAATTTGTCTTCTAGTGCAACAAAGTTTTGTACTTTTACCCAAGTATCATATCTTAAGAGACAAAGCGAAGAAAAAGGTAATCAGGTTGGAATATTTTCCAACCAAGGAGTACCTAGTGGATATAAATTCACTAAATCTTTACCTAAAGATAATTTTGAGCATTTAAGAGGTAATTTACGGATTATTCCCCTTCTTGAATGACATTAAGATTCTATTGTAAGAATCAATGAAATCAACTCATTGAATATTTTTCACTATGGATTGATGTTATGGGGACTACTCCTTAGGAGGAGTAGCCAGAGGTAAACAAAGATGTTGCATTAATAGGTGACCTATGTGGTACATTTGGCCTTTTCTCCAAAGGGGGGGAAGAGAGAATGATGCAGGAACATCCTGGGTGTAAGAGGAATCTCGCATCACCCAAAAATATTTCTATTTTCTTGTATTCAATAAGGGCTATCTTGTGCAGAGCTGCTATTTATGGAAACTTGTTGTTTTTAGTAAGTTGGCCATCTGATCTCAAAATGTTCTGATTTCTTCCCTGGAGGTTCATTTTGGTCATATCAGCCTACCAGTAAAGTTTCATTGACAAATCAAGTCTAGCTTTGTATATATTGAAGATTTTCAGTATTGGCAATAGGGTACAAAAACTTTGAACTCAGTTTTGAAGTCTTTAGAGGCCCCAAATAAGGTCAAAAATTTGGGTGACAGGGGCTTGCACGAGTCATGCCTATAGAGTGCTTCTTGGCCTTTTCAGAATGGGATTATAATAGTCAATCGAGTCAACTGGCTATGACTTATGGTCTTCGGAAGTTGGGTCACTTGAAATGGAAGAAAATGATTTTCCTTCAAAATTTCTCTTTGGGTTTCAAAAGTTATTTTGAGCTGACTTTGATGTAATAAATTGTAAAATAAAATAATTCTAATTTTGGTCAACCTTGTTGGCTAAAATTATGGAACCTTCCTAGGCGGTGGAAAATTGCCTAAATAAGGAAGGCTGTAGTGTTGTCTTAGGCAGTTTGGGGGCAGTTCTGGGTAGTAGATCTAGGTATTGATTCAAGGCTTTGTCCTACAAAATATTGTAAGGGAATGCCCATGCAGCTTTGCATATTGTAATCTTGAAAGTTTGTAATTCCACATTTGTGGAGATAATAAGAAGCCCATTTTCTATTCTTGCATATTATTGTTGTTTCTCTATTTTTGTTATGTGTTTGTGGTATTAACGGGAGCACCCTTCATCAGAAAAGGAGATACAAGTATTGGGTAGAAGATCAGAAGAAGATTTTGAAGTAGAAGACTAGAAGAAGTTTGATGCATCAACTAAGGGGGAGCTGTTATTATTAGATCAATGTGGTGTTGATGTGGTATTTCCATCAATGCCAAAAGGGGAGATTGTTAGAATAAATGATATAGAGATGTTACAGAGATTTTAGAGAGTGTTGTGGTACAAGTTTGATGAAAAGGAGATCAATTATTGTGATGTCATTGATTTCAACTTAGTGATGTATGTGAGAAAGTAAAGTCCACCAAGATAACTAAGAGGGGGGGGGGGGTGAATCAGTTATCAGATAAATATAATTTTTATCAACCTTAATAGATTTTAATCATGTAAGCAATGTAACCAATGACCATAGAAAGATATACATCCACAATAACACAATGCCACAAGATATGTTGACTAGGGAACCTCTTGATCAAAGAGTAAACCCCAGTGGGAATGATGCCCACAAAAGATGCACTAATAGGAATATTCATTGTGAAAGGATGGACTCTGTTAGGAGTCTTATGAAATACATTCAGTACATATGAATCCCTGTTAGGAGATTTTGAATCCCTGTTAAAAGATTCTAACTCTGTTAAGAGTTATAGAAGACAGAAGGACCCACTGCCCAAACAACTTCAGGGTAAGATCACTGAACTCACTGTCCACACATTACATCAAAATTATACAAAATTGTCGACTTCCAATCAATATAATTCTTCACTTGTGTGATCTCAGATCTTGCACTATCAACCATGTCACTATCAACATGTCCCCAAATTCTCTCTAACTATGCATAACTAGATTCCATCTTGATTAGGAGATATCATCCGATTTCCACAAACCGCTACTCAGGAACACTACCTGAATACTGCTTCCACTAATTTCCTCATAACTTGCATGAATAAATGAATTACTATCTGCACTCTTAAACACAATCTTATAACACATCATAGAGTAATTCCCCAACTCTACATAGCTTCATCTTCAATATCCCAAGTGCGCTAACTCAAACATTGTCTGCTTCTCTGCTAAACTTCAGTAGATCACTATGTTGACATCAATGACAATCACAATCATGAATGCAACAACAACTACTATAGAATGGATGCTAATACTCCCCTATAGGATATATTTATAATTCATTCCTAATAATCTCCCTCATTGGCATTCATGGCAACATAGATGAAAAAACATCCAAGTTCCATAAATCCAATCACTGCAACACTACTGCTCTGAAAATGCTTTCAAGTCTTCTTCATCAATCAAATCTTGCTTCATTTTCCTATTCACTTCTCTCCAATAGATGGTACAAATGGTTTTTCATGTATACTTCTCCCCCATTGACATCAATGACAGATGTTTCATCATTATGTCAACAACAACTTCAATGTCAAAAGACACTGTTCAGAAAATACATTCACTAGAGTCCTCATGACTCATATAAGATACACATACTCCCCCATAGAGGAAGTACCAACATCCGGTCTAGAAGAAAAATAGGGCTCATATACCACAAGATGGATGTAACAATTTGTATCATTTCTCAAAATTAGGTTGGGGCATAACCCCAAGCATCCCTCTTAGATACTCAAATGTATCCTTAGGAAAAGGTTTTGTAAATATGTATGTAATCTGCTCCTTTGTGCTTATGTACTCATGTCTAACTTCTTTCTCTACTACTTTCTCTCTCACTACATGATATTTTATCTCTATATGCTTTGTCTTAGAATGTAACATAGGGTTCTTAGACATACTAACTGTGCTAGTGTTATCACAATGTATAACAACAGGCTCAACAAATTTTATTCCAATATCCTTCAACATTTTCTTCATCCAAATTATCTGATTACAATTGTTTTCTGCTACTACATACTCTACTTCTGTTGTGCTCTGTGAAATACAATTATGCTTCTTGTTTAGCCAAGAAACCAATCTTCCTCCAAGGAAAAATGCTCCACCTCTATCTGATCTCAAACATTTAATCTTCATTCTAGATTCATTCTCAACTTTATTCTTAATGATCTTAAACCTATCAAATGCTTCAGATTTTTCTTTAAGAAATGCAATCCACATCATTCTTGTAAAGTCATCAACAAGAATCATAAACTACCTTTCTCCATAGAATCATCTAGTCCTTGTAGGACCACTCAAGTCTATATGAACAATCTCCAACTTCTCTATTGTTGTAAAATTCTTGCTAGGAAATGAGCTTCTCTTCTATTTAGCCATCACACATTCCTTGCAAATCATATTAGTAGGCTTCATAATTTTAGGAAAATCTCTTATAGCAAGTGTAGTACTCACTTTCACAATGTTATCAAAGTTTATATGACAAAATATTTTGTACCATAACCAACTTTCATCAATCTTATTAATCAAGCATGTCATCTTAGTAGGATTCAACTGAAATACATTACCTCTGGTTCTAGATCCAGTACCAATCAAATTTCCATCTTTGTCTTTAATCACACAGGTTTTCTCAGTAAACCAAACTTGATATCCCTTATCAACTAATTGTCCAACACTCAAAAGATTATGTTTCAAACAATCCACAAAGTAAACATCATCAGTATTAGTCTTTCCATCAAGAGTAATAGATCCCATACCTTTAATCAAACAAGGTGCATTGTTTCCAACTCTAACAACTCCTCCATCATAATTGTTAAACTTTATGAACTTTTTCATGTCTCCAGTCATATGATTTGAACAACCACTATCTATAATCCAATCAGCTTTCTTTTCTACTTGAGAAACTAAAGCCTTTTCTTCCTTAATTTCAATTTCTGTATTTTCTTCTTTAATTGATACAAATCCTATATCATCATTATTCTTAGTATCACTTTCACTCAAATATTTCTCCAAACTAGCTTCAAGTTCTTCATCATTTTCATAGTAACATTCTTTAGATCTTCTAGGATTAAAGTTCTTCCTATACTTCTTAACTCTCTTAGGACATTTAGATGCAAAATGACCAAATTATTGACAAGTCCAACATTTAAATAATTTCTTACCACCTGGTTCTCTCTTCACAAGAAAGGAAATTCTTAACTCTCTTAGGACATTTAGATGCAAAATGACCAAATTATTGACAAGTCCAACATTTAAATAATTTCTTACTATCTGGTTCTCTCTTCACAAGAAAGGCAATACCTTCTTCAATCTTCCTGTCTTCTTCATTTCTAGATCTGCTACTTCTAGCATAATCTCTACTCACAATGATGCTTCTTGACAAAGTAGGGTGAACACTAAGAGCACTGAATGTTGTCTCCATTCTAGGTAGGTATCCTGATAACTTCAGGTTCATTTCTGCTACTTCCAATCTTCCAAGAAGAGTCTCTCTTGTAAAGTTTATAGTACAAGGTATGACTTGTTCAATCATCTATGTTGTATGCTTAAATGTAGGATTCAATGTCCTTAGAATTTTCCATATCACTTCATTCTTTGTTTTTGTTCCACCACAAGATTTTATACCTACAACAATCTCTGACATTCTACCAATATAGCTTCTAAAAAATTCATCTTCCATCATTCTTAGATCTTCAAATGCACATATCCAATTATGTAATCTGACTTTCTTTGCATGTTCATCACCTTCAAAAGTAGAGTGTAAAGCTAGCCAAATTTCATGAGATGTTTACAAATATTTTACTTGACACTATACTCATTCTCTGGAAGGGCTGACAAGAGTGCTTCTCTAGCAAGTATGTTACACATGAATAGATCTCTTTCCTCATTAGTACATGTTTCAATGTTATCCTCATCAATGATAGTCTTCTCATTCTTTGTGATCAACCAATAACCTAGTCCTAAACACGTTAGATGTGTCTTCATCTTTTCTTTCCAACTCTCAAAATTTACTCCATCAAACTTAGGGCTTTCTCTCTTAAAATTTTCCATAAATCTCCTTAAGTTGTTCAACTTTTATTTCAAGGACCTATCACTCTGATACCAATTGTTAGAAAGGAAAGTACACCAAGATAATTCAGTGGGGGGGGGGGGGTGAATCAGTTATCAGATAAATATATATTTTTATCAACCTTAATAGGTTTTAACCATGTAAGAAATGTGACTAGCAACCATAGAAAGATATACATCCACAATAACACAATGACACAAGATATGTTGACTAGGGAACCTCTTGATCAAAGAGTAAACCGTAGTGGGAATGATGCCCACAAAAGATGCACTAATAGGAATATTCCTTGTGAAAGGATGGACTCTATTAGGAGTCTTATGAAATACATTTAGTACATATGAATCCCTGTTAGGAGATTTTGAATCCCTATTAAAAGATTCTAACTCTATTAGGAGTTATGGAAGACAAAAGGACCCACTTCCAAAACAGCTTCAGGGTAAGATCACTAAACTCACTATCCAACTGATCTTTGTATTACTCAATAGAATGATACCAAAATATTACTAACCTCAACAATCCAATACTCCTTCTCTGACTGTGCCAAACCACACCAACTCCTTCTTCAGATCTCAATACCAGATCTCAGTACTTGGCATATCCTCTTTCAACAATTTCACTTTCATAATACACTTACATTCATCACATTCCTCATTAAAACAAGGAATAAATTCCTTCCTTTATACCACACTCAAGTAATTAAAAATTAGTTTGCATACAAATTACAAAATAAAACTTTCCACACGTTACATCAAAATTACAAAAGACTGTCAACTTCCAATCAATATAATTCTTCACTCGTGCAACCTCGGATCTTGTATTGTCAATCACATCACTATCAACATGTCTCCAACTTCTCTCTAACTATGCATAACCAGATTCCATCTCGATTAGGAGAAATCATCCAATTTCCACAAACTGCTACTCAGGAACACTTCATGAATACTTCTTCCACTGATTTCCTCATAACTTCCATGAATAAATGAATTACTATCTGTGCTCTTAACCATGATCTTATAACACATCATAGTGTAATTATACAATTATGTATAGCTTCATCTTCAATATCCCAAGTGTGCTAACTCAAACACTATCTTCTTCTCTACTAAACTTTAGTAGATCACTGTGTTGACATCAATGACAATCACAGTCATAAATGCAACAACAACTACTACAGAATGGCTGCTAATACTCCCCCATAGGATATATTCTGCATTCATTCCTAATAATTTATTGGTTGACAATGAGATGATAATTTTTTGAGATGTTGAATCCAATGTGTGGTGAGTTTTTGAAATAATTTGAGTGTGTGGTTGATATGGGAGACTTAGAGATGTCTCTAGATGCTATATGTTGAATCTAAGAGGTTGAAAATAAGTATGGAGAGAGTTATGATTGATTGAAGATCAATAGGGAAGAAAAAGGAATGAACAATGAATGATTTAATTATTCTATCAAATTAGTATGGATTCAAGTGTTTTGATAATGGTATGTGTATCTTGAATAAGATATGAGATTAATGTTATGACCTCTATAGAATTGATGTACTACAAGGTATCATTTCAGTTGATAGAAGATCACTCTGTGATAGATAGAAAAATGTTTGAATAGGTTTTAACAATTGATGTTAGATCAGTGAGTGGTGATGATGCAACCATTTGAGGTAAATATTTTCATGATCCAAGTGGCAAGGTGATATGGCATAATATATTTGTAATGATCATTTGACGTTACATTGTTCGATATGATAATATTTAATAAAGTGTTGGAAGCATCTTGAAGAAATCAAAAGCTTCGAATTTTCTTGTGTTAAATCAATGTGTGATGAATCTTGTGGCCAAACCTGAGTTTGTAATTAAATATTATAGATTCATAATACATTTTAGGGAAAACATTAAATATTATAATCTGAACTCACTTCCCAAACTATCATCAACTTTAGCAACAAAACAACTTGCTTCTAAATTGATTTGGAAAACATTACCTTTAGTCTTTGAGCTTGATGCAATCATAACACCATCCTTGTTGTTAATGATGCATTTGTCATCTTTGAACTCAAACTGATAACCTTTTCCAAGTAACTATCCAACACTAAGAAGGTTATGTTTCAAACCATCTACATAGAGAACATCATCAGTACTATTCTTTCCATCCAAGGTGATGGCTCCTCTACTAACTATGGGTTTAGGAGTGTTATCTCCAAATCTAACCATGCCACCATTGTATTTGTCCAGATGAACAAACCTACCATTATCACCTGTCATGTGATGTGAACAACCACTATCTATAATCTAGTCTATCCTTATATCAGCTTGTGAAATCAATGCTAGCTCTTGATTCTCTTTGTTATCTTCATGATCTGTTTTATTGTTCATTTTCTCTATGATAGGAATAAATCCAATTTCTTCTTTAGCTGAGTCATCATCTAAAACTCCATCTCCAGCATACTAACATTCCTTAGAGAATTTAGGCTTGTAGTCATTTTTGAACTTCCTAGCCCTTAGAGGACATTTAGATGCAAAGTGACCAATCTTATTACATGAAAAGAATTTAAATGGCAATTGACTTCATATTTTCCTTTTCCTTTCTTTTCTCTTTTAGAAATCATAGAAATGAAATCATCTAGAGTTTTTTCTTCTTCATCATCATCAAAATTACCAAAAGTGATTGCATATTTCTTACCATGAACTGTTGCTTTGAATGTTGTCTCACTTTGAGGTTCTGTCTTCATTCTTGAAATCTCAAAAGATGGGATTTTTTTGATCAAGGTATCTTTCTTAAAATTTGATGTAACCTACATGGTCTCATCAAGGATGTTGATCTTGTTTTCATATTCTAGAGTGAGAGTAGTCATTAATTTGTCCATAATGTCTTCCTCTAAGATCTCTCCACCATTTTTCTTGATTCCAGCAACTGCTTCATTAACCCTTTGATTGTAAGCTCTGATATTTTCTTCAGGTAGCATCTCTAATGCATTGTATATTTTCTTCCATGTCTTTCTATGTGCATCTTTTTCTTGTTTGTCTCCTTCAAATATGTCTTCTAAGTACTTCCATATTTTGTGGGTTGTATCTACCTTCTTTATTTCTAAAAATTCACTATCAGAAAGGGTGCTGATAAGGGCTTCTTTGGCTATTGCATTCTAATGAAATAATTCTTTTTTCTTATGAGTAGCATCATCCTTTGCAAAGTCTTCTAAAGTAGGACTCTTGACTACTTTGATAGTTACATCAAAAACTTCAAAAGCAATGCACTACAAGTGAGTCACCATCTTGTTCTTCCAATCAAGATAATTATCTCCATCAAACTTAGGACTTTCTTTTCTAAAGAATTCCATTTGATCAATGTCAAGTTGTTAAACTTTCTCTCCAAGGCACTTGGCTCTGATACCAATTGTTAGGAATAGTCCCAAGAGATAACTGAGAGGGGGGGTGAATTAGTTATCTACAAGTTTCAATTCTTTGTCCAATTAAGTATACTTAAAAATAAAGCATAAAAAAAATGAAAGAAAACTTGAACACAACACCAATATTTTGGTTACAAGGAAACCCAAATAGGTAAAAACCCCGGTGGGAATTCAAACCCACTAATATTCTGCACTAGTGTATTATGATCCTTGTTAGAAGATCCGTAACCCTGTTAGGAGTTTCTTTACAATACATTTAGTACAGTAGACCTACTCAAGGGTCAGACCCTATTAGGAGTCTTTTACAATAGTCACTGCTAGGGGATAAGACACATTGTTCGAGAGCTCACTGCTCAAAGGGGTGAAGGCTACAACCTGCTAAATAATAGATACACACTATATCTAGATCTTGGTGAACTGCACTTAGACCTACTATCTAGATCAGTTCCAATGTATAGCATAAACACTTTACTTGGTCACATAGACCTTCTTCTGATGGCTCAACACTTCGCACACTCTGCTTTATTCTACTTTCACAACTATGAACCACACTTAAGCAATCACAAATGACTACCTATAAATATCTTTCCTCTAAATGATATAATCAAGTGACCTATTAGAACCACCTTGAAATCATATTAGAGAGACCATAAAAAACTCCAATAACAATTCAGTCGGCTCTACTAAGCACACAACACATTCAGGGACCTGTTCAATAATGTAAATGTAGATGCACACTACACACTATCGGCTCTACCAAAATAACTAGATCTTTCTCCTCAAGCTGAATTTGTTCATGTTCTCTTAACTGAACATCACTAGGTCTTCTCTAAGCTTAAATCCAAGGGTGCATACCCAAATGATAGGTGCAACTATAGAACCAATAAAATCTCTATCAGATCTTCTGAATAAACATAGGAAACTGTTACTAGTGAATAGTGACTGTATAACTTCTCTTCTACTAATCATCAGACTCTACGTCCATGAATGTAACATCACTAATATGTCTTCAACATAAATCCAAGCGTGCAAGGCTCCATGATAGCTATACAGACAACCATACATAGAACACCGCCTGTTACTCTGTCAGGAACACTGCTAACACAAGCTAATGTATAATTATATGTACTAACAGTTAACATCTGCACCCATGATATCATGCTGATAACATATCCATGCTATATATATTGAAATCTTACTACATAAGACTTCCACACATGCTGCTTTCCATATGTTGTCACTGATGACAAACATACAATCAGTACTAGCCTACTGGCAAATCTCCAACATAATATATTTGTAATGATCATTTGATGTTATAATGTTTGATATGATCATATTTAATAAAGTGTTGGAAGCATGTTGAAGAAATCAAAAGGTTTAATTTTTCTTGTGTTAAATCAATGTGTGATGAATCTTGTGGCCAAACCTGAGTTTGTAATTAAATATTATAGATTGATAATACATTTTAAGGTTCAAGAATCAACTGAGAATAATGACAATTCAAATTTAATATATTTTTTAAGTTGGCTAATGCCCCGATGAGCATGTAATGCATTTATACATATAAAATGGTGATGTATGCAAGAGTAGATGGTGGACATGAAGGTACACATCGACTAAAGAGTGAATATTTAATGTAAGAAGTAGAAGTTTTGTGCTTAGTTCGATTTGAAGAAGTAAAGGAGATCTTTTATACCCAAATCATTATACTTTTTTATTCCTAATAGTTTCCACAAGAAAATCCCTTAACTGGATAGAATTTAGCAGGTTTAATTTGTAAATCCTTTAATAGGGTCACTCTTTAACTAGGGTTTAGAATCCTTTAACAAGGTTACTCTTAATAGGGTAAATACCCTAATAGGACTAGAGGTAAATCCCATATCCAGGTGACTCCTAACATGATCTGATCCTAATTGGGTATCATTGTAATCCCCTAAGAGGGTGCATTCAGAAGAGTGTAGATTATTAGTGGGTGTGAATTCCTATCATGGTTTTCACCCTTAATCAAGGTTTCCATGATAAAATTTTGGTGTCACTATGTTACATGTTTGGATGGTTTTATGGTTACTTTGTTTACTATATGTATAAAGTTTAAATTTAATTAATGTGGTTGATGTTGTTAAAATAACTGTGAAATGTTTCAGATTTGATAGATTAATAATTCACCTCTCCTCTCAATAATATTGGACCTTATAGTATTAACAAATCAAAAGTAACTAGTACACCACTAATATATACATTTAGTTCTCTAACAATAGAAACAAATTGTCCATTAATGAATGTCTTATCTTCTCTTCTCTTAGTTCTAGGTTCTTTCATTTTAGGCACAAAAAGTCTAACTTCCCTAAGAATCTTACTAATAATATCATTTGTTTCAGTAATGATTTCATCTATTTTACCATCCATTGACATGTTGGTCCTTTTCTTTTCAACTAGCCTCATTTTTTTCTTATTCAAGTAGATCATTATGTTGGATATGCTAATGCATTGGGGAAATGGTTGATACATTTAACATGTTTAATCACTACGTTGAGTGATGTTGGAGATGCCTCTATTGTCATTAGTGCTTTGTCACTAATGTCAACATATGTTTATGTGAAGAGCACAGGCTGGCTACTGTAGTGTATAGACACTTTGAGGATGTTTCAAAATGTGTAAAGTCAAATGAGAGTACATGAAGATGTTTTGATATTATATAAAAGATCAAATCATGTAATGTTTCATATTGGATAAGTTACAGATGTTTTGGTGAAGACTAGTTACTGGATTGTGACAGTAGAAGTTGACAAAGTGAGTCTCTATGTTTCTGGTATATCTTACAGAAGGTATGGATTGAGTGTATGTGAGCTTAAGGGATGATAGAAAAGGTTTTGAAGAATGTTCATTGGTCAATGCAAGGTATGAAATGTTGGATGACATCATTTGTGGCATGTGTTCTGGAGATGACTTATTTGGAAGCTGACTTGACAGATGTAACGTGCATTTTGGTTGGGGAATGTAAATTAAGGATGTTGATCCTTAATTGTTGTAATGTAAGCATTGTATACTTGTTTTAGATAGCCTATGTATCTTAGCAAGGGTTTATGTAATTGTTTGTATATTAGGAAATCCTAATCGGCTGACCTAATCATGTAGAATGTAATAGGGTATATATGTAAGATCTTTTCTTTGGAAAAGTCATGGTGAGAATGTATGTGATGTAAGGGAGATTGTGAAAGCTACGAGCTTGTGTCTACTAGATGTAGAGTAGAGAATTACTGGTGGACTTCATTGCAACTAATCAAGAAAAGATAGTTATTGTTAGATAATGCAAAAGATTGTGTATTTCTTCATATACATTTGTGTGGTGAATAATGAGTTTTGAAGGTGGATTTAACCTTCTTTGGACAGTGAGCCCACTCTTCTTTCTCGACTCCTAATAGGGTATGTACTCTAATAAGGACTATGTACTATAATGTTTCAATAAGCTCCTAACAGGGCTAGATATTCTAACAAGGATATTATCCTCTCAGTACATCATTTGTGAGTGCTAATTCCCATCAAAATTTTTACCTTTAATAGGTTTCCCTGACACCAAAATATTGTGTTATTGTATTATGATTCATTCTATTCATTAGATTTGATATTACTTCTATTCAAAGTTTAAATTTTAATAATCTATCATACAACTAATTCACCCCCCCCCCTCTCAGTTGTGTTGTGGACTGTTATTCCTAAAAATTGGTATCAGAGCTACTAGTCCTTAGAGAGAAAGCTTAACAACTTGAGGTGATCTTGGAGATGGCATTCTATAGGAAGGATAGTCTAAAATTTGATCCTGAAAACTTTGGTAGTTGGAAGAACAATATACAAACTCATTTGCTATGTTTGGGCATTGACTATTGGTTGATTACAAAGACTAAAGTATCTATGAAGACTGCGAATGATTTTCCATCAACTACTAATGATGAAAAGAAGGGATTCTCTTGCAACATGGTTACAATGGAAGCACTGATGTGCACACTCTTTGATGGAGAATTTATTGAAGTTAAAGACTTGGATTCGGCACACCCAATTTGGAATAGATTAGAAGCACTATATGAAGGAGACAAGTATACTAAGAAAGAGAAGATACAGAACTAGAAAACAAAGATGGAAATGCTACAAATGAAGGATGATGAAAGCATTAGGGCTTATGTTCAAAGGGTTACAGAGGCTATCATTTGAATCAATAACTATGGAGGCACTTATGATTAAGAAGAAGTCATTATGAAGATCCTTAGATTATTGACACCTGTTTACAAGACTAAGGCTATATCTATACAAGAAACTATACCTTTGACTCTAAACTTTAGCAAAGAGATGTTGATTGCAAAGCTAACTAGCTTTGAAGCTATTGAAATGGGAGATTTTGTACCTAAAGTTGAATCTACATTCAAAGCATCCACACACAAGAAGATAATGTCTGCACTTCTGAGCACCAGTAGTGAAAGCCTAAAAAAAGAGCTTGGTGAATATGTTAAGGAATGGGATCATATACAAGAAAAGGAAAGAAAGATAGATGAACTTGGTGCACTGATTGCTAGAAGAGAAAAGAGAGGTAAAGGTAAATTTGAAGGAAAGTTACCTTTGAAATGTTTTTCATGCAATAAGGTAGGTCATTTTGCATCTAGATGTCCTACAAGAGTTCCTAAGTACAAGCCTAATTTTTTCAAGTCTAAGTATTCAAAGAATAAGGAATGTTATTATGCTAGTGAAGGTATTTCTGATAATGATAATTTAGATTATGAGGGGATTAGATTTGTTGTTAATAAAGATGAACCAGTATATGAGGAAAAAGCTTTAGTATCACATGTTGATAAGAAATATGAATGGATTACATATAGTGATTGTTCACATCATATGACTAGAGACAAAAACAAATTTGTTAATTTAGTGAAGTATGATGGTGGTGTTGTAAGATTCAGAGATAAATTTCCTAAACCTATTATAGGACTAGGATCTATTAATCTGGATGGAAAAACTAATATTGATAATATACTACTTTTTGATGGACTTGAGCATAACTTGTTGAGTGTTGGAAAATTTATGGACAAAGAGTTTTAGTTACAATTCAATGATGGTAAATTTTTAATCAGAAGTAAGGCAGGAAAGCTAATTACAACCATTACAAAATCTAGAGGTAATGTTTTTGAGTTAAATACATCTGGAGCCCCTTGTTTTGTTGCAAAGGTAGATGACAGTTGGCTATAGAACAAATGATTTTGTCATGTTAACTTTGATAATATTGTAAAGGCATGTTTGACCAATACAGTAAGAGATCTACCAAAGATTGTGAAACCATCTAACACTGTATGCAAAGAATGTGTTATAGGAAAATAGACTAGAAGTAGTTACAAAAGTAAAGCATATACATCAAAAGGAAAGTTGGGATCTAGTACATACAAACCTATGTGGACCTACAAGGACAAGATCATACTATGGTGAAAGGTATTTTATACTTTTTGTTGATGACTTTTCTAGAATAATGTGGCTTACTTACTTGAAAGAGAAATCAGAAGCATTTGATAAATTCAAGATATTCAAGGAAAAAGTTGAGAATGAATTAGGTTTAAAGATAAAATGTGTGAGATCAGACAGAGGTGGAGATTTTACTTTAGACTTATTCAATTCATACTGCGAAGAGCATGGAATATAAAGATAGACATCTATTCCTAGGACTCCACAACAAAATGGGATAGCAGAGTGAAGAAACATGACTATACTTGATTCTACTAGGACAATGTTACTTGAAGGAGATAGGTTGTTGGGACAATGGTGTACACATTGAACAAAGTTCAAATCAGAGAAGGTACAAGTAAGACTCCTTATGAATTATGGTTTGATCATACTCCTACTGTAAAATATTTCAAATTAATTGGTATTAAGTTCTATATCAAGAGAGATGATGAGATAGGAAAGTTTGATACTAGAAGTGATGAAAGAATTTTCCTTGGTTATTCTTCTAAGAGAAAGGCTTACAAATATTTCAATCTAAGATTAAGGAAGATGATTGAAAGTAACAATGTGAGGATAGATGAAAGGTTTTAGATACAAGAGAGAATGTATGACTGTAATCAAAATATAGAGATCAAAGAGGTTGTTGTTGTAGAAGAAGAAGAACTTGTTGAGGTTGAATGAAAAAATAATACTTGTGATGATGAAAAAAATGAGGCTATTGAGATTCCTAAGACTCTAAGGTATTTAAAGAACAATCATCCTAAAAATAAAATCATTGGTAACTCTAATCAAGGAGTAATGACTAGATCAAAGGCTAGAGAATAAATTTGTTTGATTTCTTAAGTTGAACCAAAGACTACAGATGAAGCTTGTAGAGATGAATCTTGGATAAATTCTATGAAGGAAGAGTTAGATTAGATGAAGAATAATAACACTTGGGAATTGGTTCATAGACCAAAGAAAAAAAATGTAATAGGAACTAAATGGGTTTTCAAAAACAAAATGAATGAAGGATTTGTTGTAAGAAACAAAGCAAGATTGATATGTAAAGGTTATTCACAACAAGAAGGCATAGATTTTGAAGAGACATTTGCTCTTGTTGCTAGAATAGAAGTTGTGAGATTATTCTTATCTTATGTTGCACATAAGAACTTCAAGGTATATCAGATGGATGTGAAATCTACATTCTTGAATAGGGATCTTGAAGAAGTGTATATAGAACAACTTGATGGATTTCCTTTATGTGAAGATGGAGACATGGTATGCAAGTTGAAGAAATCTTTGTATGGACTGAAGCAAGCTCTAAGGGCATGGTATGCAAGGTTAGGCAAATACTTACTTTAGCTTGGATTCAGAAAAGGTAATGCTGATAGTAATTTGTATTTAAGAACTTGTGAAGATAGAATTTTGATAATAGAAGTCTTTGTTGATGAAATTATCTTTGGAGGAAATGGTGAACTATGTGGGAAATTTTCTAAAGAGATGGAAAATGAATTTAAGTTATCCATGATAGGAGAAATGAAATAATTTCTTGGACTGCAAATAAATCAAAGTAAAAATGGCATTTTTATTTCTTAGACTAAATATCTTAAAGAGATGTTGAAATTTTTTGGAATGGAAGACTATAAACCAGTTGGTACACCCATGGTGCCCGGTAATAAGCTGACAATTGATGATGAACAAAAGTGTGTTTTTCAAACCAAGTACAAATCAATGGTTGGAGGACTACAATATTTGACTCACATGAGACCGAATATTTCTAATGTTGTTGGGATTGTGGCTAGATATTAGGCAGAACCTAAAGAGACACACCTAGCTGCTATGAAAAGGATATTGAGATATCTTAAAGGAATAATAGACTATGGCTTATGGTATGATAGAAATGATAGCTTTGAACTTCATGCTTATACTGATGTTGATTGGGAAGGAAATATTGATGATAAGAAGAGTACTAGAGTGGTGGTGAATTTTTCCTTGGGAAAAAGTTAGTTTCATGGCTAAGTAAGAAGAAAGATTGTATAGATCACTCTACTGCGGAATCAGAGTATGTTGCTACTGCTATTAACTACACTCAAATTGTTTGGAGGAAACAAATGATGAAGAACATTGGAATAATTTTTGATGAGCTAGTGGTTATCCATTGTGATAACACTGGTACAGTGAATATGTCAAAAAATCTGGTGATGCATTCTAAAACTAAACATATTTCTATCAAGTATCACTTCTTGAGAGACAAGGTGACAGAGAAGGAAATAAAGTTGGAGTATATTAGTACAAATGAATAGATTGTAGACATCTTTACAAAACCATTATTAAAAGATACCTTTGAATATCTCAAAGGTATGCTTGGGGTTCAGGCCCCTCCTAGTTAGAATTAAATGATGCAGGGATGCATCAATCTAGAGGTTTTCAAAGACTTATCATATTCTGGACTTTTTGTAGGGATCTACTCCTTAGGGGGGTTGATCGTTGAAAAAATTTGTGAAGAATAGTTGATGATTTATGGCATCTTTTTCTGTTCTTTTCAAAGGGGGAGTGGTTCTATGAGAAAATCCCTACTGGATGGGGAGATTGTATAAAGGTGTACTATGAGAGTATTATTTGGTTAATGGATTTTCCCATATGTTGACATCAATGCCAAAGGGGGAGATTGGTGGATATTGGTAATGCATTGGGGAAATGGATGATACATTTAATATGTTTAATCACTACATTGAGTGATGTTGGAGCTATTGTTTTTGTCATTATTATTTTATCACTGATGTCAACATATGTTTTTGTGAAGAGCATGATGAACTACAACTGATTTAAAACCTGATTAAAGGATCTATGATTTGAGATCATTGAGAAGATTGATTAGATATGTAATATGATTAAATCATTATTATGTTGTGATTGATGTCAACTAAGATTGACAACACTTATCTTGTAAGTTACTATACCGATACATCTGTAGAGAAGGAGTGAAAGAGATGAAGAATAGAAATATCTACATGAGGAAGGTGGATATGACAGATGAGGATAAAGAATACACTAAGTAACTTTTTGATGAGTCTATGACCTTATGATATTGACTTGATTATGTTTCATTCATCTATGATGAGAAAAAGAGCTAAAAGAAACAAAGCAGTGTTATTGATTGATGAAGCATTTCAGTATACACCGACAGAGTGTAGTGTATACCGAGCATAGTATAAACCGAGCTTGTGTTCACCGATGCATTTCTTTGTTAACTAAGAAGAACATAATGAACTAAATGATTAGTTTAGCCAATAAGATTGATGAGCTGGCAAGTGTATGAATTCGAGGTAACAGATAAAGTTTGTTACATAGATCGACAATTGACAAAATTTAGGAAAGATCTAAAGGATGAGAATCAAATGTGTTATTAACATAAATGCCGAGGTATATTTAAGAGGAAAAATTAATGAATATTAAGAGGAAAAATCTGATGGAGCAGAAGAAAATGGTTTACATGTCTATATAAGAGACTGAAGATTTCACAATGAGTGTGACTCCAGAAGAGAAGGAAACTACAGAATCATCGCATGAACTAGTTTTCATGCATTCTGATCATACTAGTTAAGGAGAACCTACTACAGAGCATTACCAAGTGACAAAGAGTGATTACCGATGGATAGTAAGTTGATACATTATTGAATAAAAAATGTTACATTGATCATAAAGATTTATATGAGCTGAACATTGATCTATAATTTGCAATTGAAGTTGTATTAAGTCTCCATAGGGTTTTACCCTTCATAGGGTTTCCACATTAAATCTCTTGTGTTATGTGTTGATTGTGATGTTTGTTTTGATGTCATATTTACATATTTCATATTTGATTTGATCAGTAACTATTATAAGTTTTAGACTGATAATCAGTAAATGCACAGACAAGAAAAGTATTTTAAGTTACCGAGCAACAAAAATTGAAGTATTTGTTTTTGGATTATACATTTTGTATTGGGACAGTGATTAACTGATTCACCCCCCTCTCAATTATTCTAACAATTGGTATCAGAGCGTTGGGTTGCTTTGAATAGAGTTTTAAGGACTTCAGTAAAAAGATCTCAAAATGTATAAGAGGGAAGTGCCAAAGCTTAACAAAGAGAACTTCGTAGTATGGCAGAGCTGGATAAAGTTGCACATATTTGGAATTGTGAATGCATCACTATAATTGATGGAGAATGGTTATATAAAACTGACACTAGGTCCCCTAACACTTGATCAACTGAAAGATAGTCATGAACACAATGTTACTATGATGCAACTTGCTCCTGCCTACACTGATGCCGAACTCAAAGATATCAAAAGTTGCACTACTTCAAAAGCCATGTGGGATAAACTTTCTCAAGTTTATAGTGGAGATGTGCATGTTAAAAGAGCCAGAGCAAAAATCTTAAGAGGCAGATTCAATGATATGAAGATGAAAGAAGGTGACAATATTGTGCAATACACAAATAGATTGAAAGAGGTAGTACATGCTATTAGAGCATCTGATGGAGTCATTAGTGAAGAAATGATTGTAAGCAAAGTACTCAGAACCTTATTGTGAGTTTATGCAATTATAATATCTGCTATCCATGAGACAAGGTCTGCATCTGCTAATGAACTTACACTTGACAATCTGATTGGTAAACTTATAGCCTTTGAGTTAAATAAATTTGATAACAATGTTGTACCATCTATGGAATCCACTTTCATGTCTTCTCTGAAGATTAGTAAGTCTAGCAGGAATAATAAAAATGATAGTGACAGTAATACCGATGATTAGTTTGATGAACTTGAAGCTATTATGGCCAAAAGATTACCCAAATGTAAAGGAAGATATAGAGGTAAGCTACCTTTGGCATGCTTTAATTGTAAAGAGGTTGGCCACATCACTACTAGATGTCCACATAAGAAAGATGATGATAGAACCAAGGACTGATCTAAAGGAAGCTATGGGAGAACATTCAATAGAGGCTATTGACACAATAGAGATAATCGAGACAGTAATGACAAAGGCAAAAAGGTATGCTTCATAGCTAAGGATAATGAGTTTGAATCTGATTCTGATGATGATGTAGAAGTTTTATTTATTGCTATGAAAGGTGACTTAGAGGAAGAAGAAGAAAAGCATGAGGAAATAGAACTGATCTCTAAAGTTAACAAAAATAATACATGGATCATAGACAGTGGCTACACACATCACATGACTGGTGATGAGGAGAAGTTTGATGTAATTGAAGAATACAATGGAGGATCAATTAAGATGGGTAATGAAACACCCTGTATGGTAAGAGGTAAAGGAACCTTAATGATAAATGATATGATAAAATGTGATAATGCTTATTAGGTAGATGGACTAAACTATAACTTGTTAAGTGTGGCATAGTTGAATAATTCAAGTTACCGAGTTGCTTTTGAGAGAAAGAAAGTAAAAATCTTTGATGATGGAGGAAGACTAGTTGGAACTAGAGCACAATCAAGAGGTAATCTATTTTATCTTGATACTGATGAGTCTTCTTTCTTGATGATGAAAAATGAAGATGTTTGGTTGTGGCATAAAAGGTCATGCCATGTGAACTTTGATAACATGATTAAGATCAGTAAAAGGAAAAGAGTTAGAGGACTGCCTAACTTGTCAAAACCTGATCATGTTATGTGTCATGAATGTCAAAAAGGAAAAATGACTAAATCTAGTTTCAAAAGTAAGGATTACTCAACAAAGAAGATACTTGAGTTGGTTCATACCGACCTATGTGGTCCTATGAGAAGTCAGAGTTATTATGGTGATAGGTACTTTATTATTTCTTTTACGACTATACTAGATTGATGACTGTTATGTTCTTAAAAGAAAAATATGAAGCATTTAAGACGTTTAAGTGTTATAAGGCTAAGGTAGAAAAAGAGCCTTGTAAGGAATTGAAATTCCTAAGATCTGATAGAGGAGGTGAATTTATCTCTAATGAATTTACTAATTTTTGTAATGAGCATGGTATTAAAAGATAGGTCTCTACACCGAGGATACCTCAGCAAAATGGGATTGCTAAAAGAAGGAATAGGTCAATAGTTGACTGTGCTAGGACACTAATGCTATAAAATAATGTTTCTCAGACATACTGGAGGGAATCTATCAGTACAACTATTTATGTACTTAACCAAGTTTAACTGAAGAAGGACACCAACAAGACACCCTATGAGTTGTGGTTTGGACACAAACCTACTGTAAGTTATTTCAAAAATTTTGGAAGAAAATGTTTTATTCTGAAAGATAAGAGAAATGGAAAATTCAACTCAAAAGGTGATGAAGGGATATTTCTAGGATATTCCAGTAAAAGCAAAGCATATGTGTCTAAATAAAACTACTAATAAAATGATTGAAAGCACTAACGTCCGAGTTGATGAGTTTGATGAAAAGAACAAAATGAAAGTACAAAGGAACTAGAAGACTATGGTAGATTCACTTACATTAAACAACCAAAGTATCTACCAAAGCCACAGCCTATGATAACTGGTCAGTAGGAAAAAAATATCGAACAACGGGAAAGAGAAACTGACGAGCAAGATGGCCATACCGAGCAAGAAAATGAACCTGCACAGGATGAACAAGAAAGGAGAGATAGGATATTGGTGAGTTTTGTCAGAATACACCATCCTAAATCACAAATCATTGGAGACAAACAAGCTGGCATGCAAACAAGGAGCAAAGCAAGACAAGGTACATGTCTAGTTTGTGATTATGAGCCAAAAATGTGAAAGTTGCATTAGAGAATGATGAATGGGTTAATGCAATGAAGGAAGAAATAGAACAAATAGAAAAGAACAAAACCTGGACCTTAGTACCCCAACCTAAAGATAATAATTTTATTAGTACTAAGTGGATATTCATGAACAAGCAGAATGAGAATGGAGAAGTGACAAGAAATAAACCTAGATTGGTATGCAAAGGATATGCACAGGAGGAAGGCATAGACTATGGTGAAACCTTTTCACCTATTGCTAGATTGGAAGGAGTTAGAATGCTACTTGCATATGTTTCACACAAGAAATTCAAATTATATCAAATGGATGTCAAGTCAGCGTTTCTGAATGGAATACTTTAAGAAGAAGTCTACATAAAACAACCTGAAGGGTTTGTTGATCCAGAAAAGAAAGATATGGTATGTAGACTACATAAAGCTTTATATGGTTTGAAGCAAGCACTAAGAGCCTGGTATGAGAGGCTGCATACTTATTTGTTAAGTATAGGATTTGTAAGAACAAGTGAGAACAACAATCTGTATATGAAAGGAGATACTGATGATACAATTCTTATTGCTAAGATATTTGTGGATGATATCATATTTGGAGGTCAAGATCAAATATTTAAAGCCTTTGCTGATGATATGAGGAATGAATTTGGATTGTCTATGTTTGGAGAGATTAATTTCTTTCTTGGACTACAAGTGATTCAGCAGAGTGATGGGATATTCATCACATAGTCTAAATACATAAAAGAAGTATTGAAAACATTTGGCATGGAAGATGCTAAACCTATGGGAACACCGATGGCTACTGGATGTAAAATGACTAAGGAAGATGAAACTATAGAGGTAAACCAGACACTATATCGATCAATGATTGGTAAGATAATGTATGTAGTTCACAGTAGACCAAACATAGCACATGTTGTGGGAATAGTTGCTAAATTTTTTGCTAATCCTAGAGAATCACACATGATTGCTACAAAAAAAATCTTAAGATACCTGAAGAAAATAGAGGACTATGGATTATGGTATCCTAAGGAAGGAAAATTTGAACTTAGAGTCTATACTGACGCTGATTCGACTGGAAATGTGGATGACAAAAAAAGTACCACCAGAGGAGCATTCTTCTTTGGTGAAAGACTTGTTACCTAGACAAGCAAGAAGTAGGCTTGCATTTCTTAGTCTATAGCTAAAGTAGAGTATGTTGTTGCTGCTACAAACTATTCAAACATTGCATATATTAAACAAGTTTTGGAAGGTATGAATGAGATAATCACTAAGCTGGTGATTATATACTATGATAATGCCAGTACAATAAACATTTCAAAGAATCCAGTGATGCATTCTAAAACAAAGCATATATCCATTAAGTATCACTACTTGAGAGAACAAGTACATGAGAAGCAAGTTAAGCTAGAGTTTGTTACATCAAAAGAACAACTTGCAGATATATTTACAAAAGCTCTACTGAAAGACACATTTGAGGACTTGAAGACTAGACTTGGGGTCTGTCCCCTGTCTACCAGTCACTAAGGTGATTCAAATGTTGCATCAGCCTAATCTTATCAAAAGATCATTGATGTTGATGTAGCATAGTTCACACTTTGGATCATGTCTAAGGTTGTGAAAGGTACTGGAACAAACTGGCATATCAGTATACAGAGATACAGAGTATGCACTGAATAATAGAGAGTGACTTGGCTACAGAAGAGATGTTTTTTTATTTGTTTCTTTGGCATTTTTGTCAAAGGGAGAGATAAACGATATGAAACATATGAAACAATATGCACCATTGAGAACTATCTGAGGGAGAGACAAATTGAAGAAAGGGATAGCATTGAAGATCAGTTACTGAGAACTAAAGCAAGAACATGAGAGCTGAAAAGAGCATATCTGAAGATTAGCAATACAACATTACAATATACTATTATCTCAATGTTGTTGAAGTAACATAGTGATTAAACATATTAAGCAAGGGAGAGCTTGCACAACATTTGTTCACAGAGTTGTAGAATACATGTTTGGTATGTGTATGGTATATTTCATACTTCTTGAGTTGCCATTAATGCCAAAGGGAGAGATTGATGAACTACAACTGATTTAGAACCTGATTGAAGGATTTGTGATTTGAGATCACCGAGCAGATTGATTAGATATGTAATATGATTAAATCAGTATTATGTTGTCATTGATGTCAACTAAGTTTGACAACACTTATCTTGTCAGTTACTATACTGATACATTTGTAGAGGAGTGAAAGAGATGAAGAACAAAAATATCTACATGAGGAAGATGGATATTGTATGCACCCTAAAATGGTCACCTAGACTTTGGGCCCCCATTCAACAATTTATAAAATCCCTGAATCAATATTTTCAAAAATCAGCATTTTTCAAATATATCAATTTCCTTAATCAAATCTTGTTTCATCATTTTTGATTACTTTCCTTGGGCTAACCATTTTATCCTAAGTCTTTATTTATTAAAAGGAATATTTCCTCCCCTTTTATTAAATAAAAAAGACCCCACCTTTTCCTCTTATCCTAAGTTGCACAAATAAAGCATTATTCTTATTTTATAAAAAGGGAAAAAGCACTTTTTGTCTCATATGGGTACAAAAGTCAACTCTTATTTTATCATTGGAGGATATTTGTGCACATGGATTGCTCCTCTTTGATGCTCCACCCTTGATTAAATATTTTACCTCTTAATCTCCATGGTCCATTCCTTTTCATTTCTTATAAAAGAAGAGCTATCTTCCTCATTTTCATATCAATCTTTTATGCTAATGTTATGCTGGAGGTTTTCTAGGTCACTTTGGAGCTTTTGAAGATTTGGAGCATTCTTGGCTTTTGCATCTACATACTATTCTAGTCTCATTTCTTGCATTCTAGTTTCATTATCATGGCATTCATAGTATAGATTTCCTTTATGATTTAGATTACTTCATCTAGTCTAATTAGGAAGGATTTGTAACACTTGCATCTTTCCTTTCATAGTTTAGTTTGTACTTTCATTTTCATAGCTTAGTTTGCACCTCTCATTTCTAGCTTGCATATTATTCTTAATCTAGTTTGCATTTGCATTTCATAGTGATTCTTGGGGATATTGGCATTCTTTCCCTTGTCTTCATCTAAATCTCTCATTGTGTGGTTGACTAGCAAGGTCATTAGCTTAATAGCTCTAGTTGAGAGAAAATTTTAAATAATCTTGCAACTCCATACATAGAGAGCTCTAGGTCACCTTCTAAGGTTTCCTATTCATGGATTCCCTTGGATATAATGACTTAGAGAAGTGCACCATTTGAGTGTGTACATTTTTGGTGCCCACCGTGGGGCAGAGCATTATTGTTTTGTCTTTAATTTTCTACATTTTCATCAAATTTTCATCAAATTTTAGCTTCATTTTTTGCTCTTGGATTTTTCAGTCTCAAATTATCACGCGATAGTTTTCCAGTATCACACGATAGTTCACGTATGGTCAAGTGATACTTTACTAGTTAAAGTGTCACCCCATTTGAGACATTATGTCACCCTATTTGAAACATACTGTCATCTGTCAGTACAGTGAAGTATCGCCCAGAAAGATAATATCGCCCTAGTATACTACAAAGTATTGCGTGATTCTTCTAGCAACAGAAATATCACCCAAACCTGAAAGTGGTTGTTTTTTTAGCTCTTTTCAATTTTTTTGAAAATTTTAGCATTTTCAAAATTTGTGCCACTATGGAAAACTAGTACCCATTTTTTAGAAATTTTCACATACGGTATCAAAAATTTAAGTGTGATATATCATTGGAAAGCTCTTTCCGAGCCTAATCCAACCATGTTGGTTTCATTTTCAAATTTTTTTATTTGATCAGCTATTTTACTTGCAGATTATCTAATTTTTTATGTGCTAACCCTTGTGGGGCTAACAAGTTGTACTTGTAGGTGCTCTCATTGCTTGATTATTTGCTTAAAAGAATGCATGTCAAAGCTTCAAATGCACAAGGGCTACTAATAGTTTTTGTAGGGCTGCCCAAACTATAAAAACCCAATCAAGTGCTTGTTGTTTATTTCATTTTCAAGTGTGGCAATTACTAGTTGTTTCATTTCATAGGAACATAATATCTTGTTGTAGGAATTCTTGGGTGGTAGGAGAAGTATGCTCTTCACCCTTGTGGTGAACCAGAAAATTTTGACCCATCTTTGGATTTTGAAAGCAAGAGGGTAATTAAACATTTTCTTGGTGTGTTTAGGAGAAAACTTTGAGATAGGGAAGTATGCTCTTCACCCTTGTGGTGAAACAAAAACCTTGAACCTCATAAGTTGATCCACTTTTTGTTTAGTTCTTAAAATCCTTTAGCGGGCTTGCTCTTGAGCAATCAAGAGGAGCGACCCAAGTGGGGACAAGCTAATACCAAGCTATTCCAACCCACTATAATCTCAAGGCTATCGAGGACACAAAACCTTGGTAGACATAGCACTTGTCTTCAGTTGATGTGAGTACTTGTGGGATTGTGACCATGAGGAAAGTGTTGAGCAAGAATGCTTAAGGTACTCTTGTGGCCGTGAGGTCGGTTACTTGCTGCAAGGTAAGGAGTCCCTTTGGGGAGCAAGAGGGGTACTACGAATGAAAGCCCTTATTAAAAACCATAGGTAGAGACCACCCTATTTTTCCGCTTAGCTTCTTGGTGCAAGGATTGATCCAAGTGGAATAACCCAGATCACCCCAAGATTACTCACCATCTGTGTTCCTTTGGTTGTGTCATTGGCACTTCCATGACAAAGCCAATATCTATTATGGGCAACCACTTTGTGTGAGGCAATGGAGCATCAAGTGTGGGCCAAGTTGTTAAGTATTGAGTCATTGTCTTTTTAGGCTAGAAAGTGCTTGAAGTGTTCTCGTTGTGATATACTCATGTAAATGTTCTTACATATTCAACATCACGGTAGTATTCATAGGATTTTTCAATTTTGATATCACAAGTGCTTGTCTTGGCAAGGTTGCTTTTGCCCTTGTTTCAAGTGTTTGAAGACATGTTTGATCACCTACTATTTGCAAACTTGTCTGATTACTGCTAGTACTGTGTTTGGAGTCAAAAAATTGAACCATCAAACTAAAACATTGATCGAATTGCCTTCAAAACTAAGTTTTTTTATGCTCACTGGTCAAGAATTGTACAACACTGGAACAATATTGCACACCCTCCTGAGAAATATCATGCAATACTTTGTCTCTACTATTGTATCACTTGCCTATTATACATTCTATCGCACCAGTTGCCTGGAAACTATCTCATTGCCTTATGTGAAGTATCACTTGGAGAAATTATATCACTCTGTTAGCCTGGAAACTATCACACAGAGTCCTTTTGTTGTCTCACTACTACTTGCAATCCAAAATTGATTTGTGTCACTTCCAGTCTTCCTTGGTCAGTCCAGATCTCAAATCTTAGGTGCTATGACATGTTGCTCAATATCCAAATGAATTTCAATGGTAACAAACTACAAAAAATGACTCTTAGTCTTCTTTCTTTTGCTTCTTCCATGTCTTCCTAGTCTTCCATTTTCATCCTTTCTCTTCTTTCTTCATGATTCTTCCTAAATTCTTCATGTCTTCTTGATTCTTTTCCTCTTATTATATAGTCTACCTTCTTCTATTCATCTCTTCTATTTCTTTCATGCTTGATTCCTTCTATTCTACAACCATGAATTTCAACTACCTTGTTATGGAACCTCTCTTGAGAATGGATGATCTCGAACTCTTTGCTCAATTTGAAGAATTTTATTCCTCCAATAGTCCTTCTGGATATCTCATGGGTGACAAACTTAAAGAAAAAATAAAAGAAAAGATGATTGAATCAGACACCTTTGCTAGGATCATAGACATGATCATATCATGACCTCCTTCTTCCAAACATTCTTCATCATCTAAGTCTTCTCATTCTTCTTCACCTTCCAAGTCTTATCATAAATCTTCTAGACACCATTCAAATTCTTCATCTTCCAAGTCTCACCATGAGTCTTCTAGACATTATTCGCATTCTTCATTATCCAAGTTTTATTCCTCTACTAGGTCCTCACCTTCTTCTTCACAATCTCATTCCTCTTCTACTTCTCCCAAGAGTCTTACTCCTCAATATGAGCAATATAGTAATCCTTATGATACCTCTCCCATGAAGAGCGACACACCCACCTTTGATGACTATGATGACTATTATGATGGCTATGATGATGAACCATATAGTCATACCTATGAAACTTCTATTCCTAAGAGTCCTCTTCATCATGTGATCATGCTTGCTAAAGGGTCATCCTATTGGATAGATTGTGATGGTGATCCATATGATTCTAATTTTGAAGAGACTTTGATGAGTTTTGTGAACAATACCTCGATTATGATCCATTTACTACTACTAAGGACTATAAAATGCACCATGCTGATTAGAAAAGTAAATATTATAAGAATCCTTTCTCTAAGAACTCTCATGTTGAAAATAAATATGAAACTCCCAAGAAAGATCATGTTAATGATGGACCTTTGTCTTGTGATGGTTCCCTTCCATCTCCTACTTCCTCCAATACTCATACATTTCCTAAAGCTTCCGAGTCTTCCAAATCTGTCACAAATCCTTCATCCAACAAAGATCCTAATGCTTTTCATGCAGTTCCCTATAGTTATCCTCAAGGGATACCTCTTAAAGAAACTCAAGCTAATCCTCACTTGGCTAAACATACTTTCAATAATGCTAAACCTAAAGAGCCTAAGCCTTTATGTGCTACAATGTCTACTTCAGCTAGTCCTTCACTATCTCTTCCAAAGTCTTCCATACATTCCCAACATGCTTCATTGTCCTTAGTAGTGGCACCATGTCAAGAGGACTTTAAAAATGATAAAGAAAAGAACATAAAGAAAGATCAAGATCAAGAGCCCTCCATGTCATCCAATCCTTTTCATGATGTCTCTTATCCACTTCAAGGTTCTTGTGATCATCTACGCCCTATCAAATTCATTCCACCATGTATTAAGTCTTCTACTAAGAAAGATCAAGCTACTACTTACACCGTTGAGCTTATTGACAATCAAAATAACCTTACTACACTTGCACTTTCCAAAGATGATACTTCCATTAAGGTTATTGAAAATGGTGTTGTTACTTCCAATGTTAATCCTATTGAAAATCAAGAGACAAATGATACACTTATGCTATCCAAAGATCCTTGTCAAGATCAAAGTCTTCCATCTTCTTGTTCTACCACTCCATGTTCACTTCCACTTTCTACTCTTCCTAAGTCTTTGCAAGCTTTGAACAATCCTATCGAAGAAGTTTCTCCTATTCAAGATGTTCATGATTCTATTGTAAATCCTAATGCTCACTCTAAAGATGCTGATGTCCTTGGTTGTCATATAGATGTTGATGAAATTATTGATTATCCTTTTGCATCTTCCACTTCCATCCTTGGACTTCCTCCACCAATACCAAAGGCTTCACATCTTCCTTCCATCTTGGGCCCTTATGTCCCTTCACTATCCCCTCCTAACTCTCCTAATTCATCATCCATCTTAGGTCTTTACATCCCTCCATCTCCTATATTTCCTCAAGATCAACATAGATGCATACCCTTGAATCCTTTTCATCTACCCACCCATCTAAACCAGTCATATCCTCCTTCTTCCATAAGTCCCAAGTCTTTTGGAAGTAACTTGAATGTTCAATACAAAAAAAAGAAGCAATACAAAAATCCATCAAAAAAGAAGATCACCATGTCTCCTCTAATCGACATGGAAACATAAAGTCAAAAGAGATATCTAAGAAGAAAACTACAAGACAAGTATGGGTTCTAAAATCCATCATCGATGATATTCTCTCTAAATCATCAAAAAAAAATGAAAAGCCTAAGGCTATATGGATTCCAAATTCTCTCTTGAAAGAGTCTAATGTTGAGAAAAAAGTGAAGTTGACATTTAATCTTCCAAAAGCTTCGACTTCATCTTCTTCCAAAAACATTCTTCCATTTCATGGGCCTGAACTGCAACCTCTGGTAAACAATCACAATATTCCTTCTCTTATTCCTTCATTCACATTTCCTCCATCCTCTCACCACCCTTCAAGATGTGTTTTGATGTTGATCTTTCCTTCCTTTCCATCTACCCTTTCACAATCCTTCCATTCATTATCTTTCTACCTTCTATCATTTTTCCTCATTTGCCTATTCCTCCTATCTTCCAACCTCACTTGCTTTACATAAAACCTTATCCTCCATTTTTCTCTTCCATCTTCCTTTCCCTCTCAGCATGTTTGATAATATCATTTTGAATCCTTGGCATATCATGGTTTATCCTTTCAAGGAGCATTATCTAAAAAGCTTGCCTTCTTCCAAAATAGAAAAATTTAAAAAGAAAAAAGAAAAAAAATTGAAAAAATTAAAAATGTGCCTTGGTGGAAACCTAGAAATAGGCACCTTGGTAGAAAAAGTAAAGAGAAATAAATTCTTCCTATACTGAAAACCAATCCCTTGTGGCACCTTGGATAAGTACCATGATGAAAACCTGGCAATCAGGCATCATGCGTAGTTCTTCTACATATTTCATCCATTTCATCTTCTCTCTCTGATCTTGGCAATGTTGACCTATACACAAACATTTGGCTATCTTGTGAGCTATCTTACGATGATCTTGCCTTCATTCCATTCATATTTAGCCTTCATTCATTCTATCATTTTGCTATCCTTTTCCCCTTTAGTCTTGATTTAATAAAAAAGAGTAAAACATGATGCTATGAAGTCTCTTGACATGTTTATTCCTTTGGACTACTGTTGGAAACTGCAATTGAAGCAATTTTTGTATTTTCATTGATGTGAAACCTTAACTGGTAAGACTATTGCTACTTAGGAAAGTACTATATCTATTGTGAGAAGGGAAAGAAAGGATGGTAACAATAGCACCTAGGGAAAGGTTGAGTTATCTCGATACTGCAAAGTGTACTTGACTATGTTGTACAATGATGGGACAATGTATTGTTTATCTTAGTAAGATTGAAGACTAAACTAGTAGGCTTGACCAAACAAAAATGAAGAAATCATGTTTAAGCTGAGTTATGTTAGTGTCGACCGAGTTAGTGTATGCTGAGAAAAAATCTAGTGTTGACCGAGTATCAGTTAATTGCCGAGGAAGACAGTATATGCCGAGGAAATAGTTTTAGTAGTGACCAAGCATTTTATATGAAGACCAAGTGGATGATCACAGTATTGACTGAGCATCAGCATTTTTATATTTGAAGAGAACTCAGATTTGGAGCCAACATTGTTGAATTCTTAGATTATGTAAAACGTTTTGACTTTATTTATTGATTGTATGGAAGCATTTAATGCTTTGTAAAATGTTTTATTGTAAATCTTTATGAGATTTGAGATGATTCTAGAAGAAGAGATGAAGAACATGAAGTGGGTAGATTCAATGAATCTGACCTAACCCTAAGATCTATGAAGGAGATTAATCAGAAAAAGACAAGTTAACCTAACAAAGAAAAGTATTAAGGGAACCTGAACATTTGGTATGAGTATGCATGGGTGAAGAAGATGTTGGAAGAATAGTAAGTTTTTTTTACTGTATAATTGAAAAGGATGAAGGAGAAGTGTGATGATTTCTTAAAGAAAAGTTTCGAGTAGATCAGAGATGGAGATGGAAAAGTTTCAAAGTCAATAAACCAACATTTGTGTATTGAATTGGATTTGATATTTGCAAAGTGAGTTGTATGTTTTTCAGATCAATACTGCTGCTACTTTCTAACCTTTGTAATAGTCAAAATCCTTTTAATAGAGGTTGACCTAACAGTCATATGTTAAATCCTTTGAACAAGGTTGCATTCTAATGGAGTGTATGTAAGTCCTGTAACAAGGCTCACTTTTAACAGGGTGATTGAAATCTTTTAACCGAGTCACACCTAATAGTGTGTATTGTAACCTTTGACAGGGTTGGCTTTTAAATGAGCTCACTTCAGAAGAGTGAAAATAATATTAGCATGTTACAAAGTGGTTTTTCCCATATTGGGTTTCCACTATAAATCCTAGTGTCAATACTTGTGTGAATGTTTTGGTTTGAACATTTCTATGTTTTACAAGTTAGTTACAGCTGGGTAGTGGACTGCAGTGTTATATGTTTCTATTATTGAATCAGTGGTGACCGAGTTTGTTTTGGTTGCTTGATCTAGTTGAAGGAAAAGTTTTAAAGTTATTTTATACATCAAGACCTGAGAACAACTGATTCACCCCCCCTCTTTGTTGTTCTAAATCATATTAACAACTACATCCTTTCCTTCTTTTTCATTATGCTTTTGTGACTTATCCTATGCTGGCCTTTCATTGCTTGTCCAAATGTGCTTTACATGATAATTTTTCCCTAGCTTGGGTACTCTAGAGGAGTTTTCCATTGAGGATTTCTTCCCTTCATTCTCCTTCATTCTCTTGTCTTTCATCTCTTCCAATAGCTTGCTAATCCATCTTGTCCTCCACCTTGCTAGACATTGGGACTACATGATGTGATCTTGCATGGAATTTTGATGCCCATTCTTTCTAGGGGCATCCTTTGTACATATCTTATTGATCCTAAAAAAATCTCAAAAAAATTCATATATGATGCTAAAAAAATCCTAAAAATCATAAAATGTCCTGAAAAAATGAGCATCCTAGTGAAAACCTAGCAATAGGCGCTTTGATGTCTCACCCAAATAATAAAAAAATGCAAAAAATTCAAAAAAATAGAAAAAGTACCTTGGTGAAAACTTGGAAACAGGAGCCTTGGTAGCAAAAATAAAAAAAAATTGAAAAATAAAAAAAATCTCCAAGTGGTGAAAACCTAGAAATAGGCACTGCTTGAGACCCTTGCACCTATGTCTATCAGTCTTGCATGACGCTCCTCTATTCCACTTTTCACTTTGCCTCTCCTAGCCTAGAATTGACTCTTGTCTTAGTCTAGGGGGCATACGTTGTTCTAGCTTATCTTGGGTCTCTTTGTGCATTTGGGTTTCTTGGGGCACTTGGTTCAGATAGTGTTTTTCAACACCTTCCCAACTATGTTTATCAACACTACCCTAGCATCAAGTGTTTCTCAACACTTATCAGATATCCTATTGGCAGTCTAGTACGATATGATATTCCCACTAGCAGATGTGATACTCAAAGATTGATTCTATGACCTACACACATGCACTTAAACACTTGACTCACTAAGACTTGTTTGACTTTATTTCCTTGTGTGCTATCTATGATGATTTCTTTGATGAGTGTTCTCTCCCTAAGAAGTTTTCGATGATGCATAGCTAGAAGACTGAGGACATGAGGACATATTTTATTTCTTTTCCTGCTTGTGGGTATATTTTGTTGGTTCTCACTATCATTAGCATTTATGCTTGATACACTTGACATTGGGATCTACAAGATATTATCCTTGACTATTTATGCAAGTGCATACTTATAGTCATCTTGACTTTCCTTGTGTCTCGATGCGAGTATAATCTTGCCACATCAAACTTAGGTAATCTCACTACACTAGTCATCTTCACCTATATGTCTTTGGTGCCTAGGTGGGATTCCCACATTCTATCTGATATAGATCATATTCATATACCCATAGTCATACTAGTGTGTATTGTATGATCTTGCAACACTACCAATAAAGCTCAATGATGATTATTAGATGTCTATTGGCATTGTGACCTTGCAAGTCAACCACTTTTCATAGTAGCTTGCATTGATAGGTTCATGTTAGATTATTTTTGCATCTTGCACATGGAGAGAGCTCTCCTTTTATCTTTTACAGACTAGTTAGTCAACTATGCTCACCTTTTCTTTTCTCAATCATGACTTTCATTCCTTGTCTTTCACATAGCATTTTGATTTTTTGACCTAATTTTCAAAATACCTCAGAATTGCATGAAAATTGCACCCCTAGCTAATTTCAACATCCTGGATCCATTTTCAAACTCAAAATCAAAATATGAGTTAATCTTGATAGTCAAAATCATGTTTCAAAACTTTCCCCCTTCTTCTACATAGTTGGCTGACCATTTAAGGCCTGATCCTTCGATCTTTGTTGGGGCACCTTCAGTTCTTCACCTCCATCTCTTTCAACCTCCTAGTCTTTCATTAATTTTCATTCACCTCTCTAAGGTTTGACTTCATCTTTATCCTATATCTTTCCCAGTCAAACTGGGGCATCTCTTCATTGCTTGACAGTTATCCTATTATCCTTCATCTTCGATTATGATTTCTAGTGACTTGATCAAGTTTATCAATTTACTATTTCTCCTCTACCTAATTTCAATTTTGATTTCAAGGGGGTAGTACCTATCAACTTTAATCTTTGATTCAACTTTATCATTTAGCTCAGCTTGAGATTCTTATTTTGAGACTTGATTATCACTTAACAGCAACAGTGTTGATCTTGTCTTTTGATTCTTATCTCTTACTTTAAGACTTTATTATCACTTAATAGCAATGGTGTTGATCTTTTCTTTTGATTTTGAGACTTGAATATCACTTAACAGCAACAGTGTTGGTCTTGTCTTTCAGCTGATTTATTTTTGTCCTGATGTGTTCCCATCTGTCGAACACACATCTGAGTTGTCTTGTGATCCCAAATCGATCTCACATTTCAATTCTTCTTTGACCACATGTGTTCCCAGAATGATCACACATTAGTCAAAGAGGGGAAAATGTATGCACCCTAAAATGGTTGCCTAGACTTTGGGTCCCCATTCAGCAATTTCTCAAATCCCTGAATCAATATTTTCAAAAATCAACATTTTTCAAATATATCAATTTCCTTAATCAAATCATGTTTCATCATTTTTTATTACTTGCCTTGGGCTAACCATTTTATCGTAAGTCTCTATTTATTAAAAGGAATATTTCCTCCCCTTTTATTAAATAAAAAAGCCCCCACCTTTTCCTCTTATCCTAAGTCGCACAAATAAAGAATTATTCTTATTTTTTAAAAAGGGAAAAAGTTTTTTTTGTCTCATATGGGTACAAAAGTCAACTCTTATTTTATCATTGGAGGATATTTGTGCACATGAATTGCTCCTCTTTGATGCTCCACCCTTGATTAAATCTTTTGCCTCTTAATCTCCATGGTCCATTCCTTTTCATTTCCTATAAAAGAAGAGCTCTCTTCCTCATTTGCATATCAATCTTTTATGCTAATGTCATGTTGCAGGTTTTCTAGGTCACTTTGGAGCTTTTGAAGATTTGGAGCATTCTTGGCTTTTGCATCTACATACTATTCTAGTCTCATTTCTTGCATTCTAGTTTCATTATCATGGCATTCATAGTATAGATTTCCTTTATGCTGTAGATTACTTCATCTAGTCTAATTAGGAAGGATTTCTAACACTTGCATCTTTCCTTTCATAGTTTAGTTTGTACTTTCATTTTCATAGCTTAGTTTGCACCTCTCATTTCTAGCTTGCATATTCATCTTAATCTAGTTTGCATTTTCATTTCATAATGATTCTTGGGGATATTGGCATTCTTGCCCTTGTCTTCATTTGAATCTCTCATTGTGTGGTTAAGTAGTAAGGTCATTAGCTTAATAGCTCTAGCTGAGAGAAAATTTTAAATAATCTTGCAACTCCATACATAGAGAGCTCTAGGTTACCTTCTAAGGTTTCCTATTCATGGATTCCATTGGATATTGTTGGTGTTTGAAAATGCTTATGCCATCTAGGGCTGCCAATATGCCTTGAGACTAATGTTAGGAGTGGTTAGCTCCAAGTGTGAAAGCTCTGCAAGACAACTGGACCAACTATAGGGACAAGAATGCCCTCTTCACTTCTGGCTCTACAAAACCATGGTGGGTGTACCTAATCCAGTAACTTATGGCATTTTAGGACTTTGGACTGGATTAAACAAAGTAGATGATAGCAAGAGACTACTAAATGTTAACCAGACATTCATTAAATCTCAATTGCTATTGGGTATAAACTGGTCTTGTGAAGGGTATTACTACTATCAACCAAATAATGAAAAAGACTTGAAATGGTCCTGATATTCAAAGATGTAGGAAATAGCCAAAAACCATCAAGCATTGGACTCAACTAAATGTACTAGTCCTTGATCAGTGCCATTATCCATTGGGCAACACTCAAAAACAAATATAGAACATGAACCAACTACTGTCAAAGACTCAAAGCCATAAATACAACTGTTCCAACCCATCCACTACTTATAAGATCCTTCTATAGATGAATCTAATGAATCTATGCCCTATCCAAAGTATCTTTCACTTGATCCTAGATCAAGAACTAAAGACTAGAACATATGCAAAGGTAACCCTATGCAATGGACCAAAAAATCCAAAACTCATAAAACTGACACCAAGGAGAGACTTGAAAGCTTCAAACAATTATATTAAGTATGATGAATCATGTACATGTCTATACCAGAAATGAGACTACCACTTCAATAACCTACAAAAGATGCAAAGAAATTCTATTCAGCCTCCTACAATGTGACAAAGTTTACTACTTCCCACAGGAACCAAATAGAATGGAACCCTTACACAATCAAAAAATCAAAAATTTATACCACTAGCCACCTTGGGAATCTCAAAGAGATTGC
Organism: Chamaecyparis obtusa; assembly: GCA_027943335.1. Classification (NCBI taxonomy): domain Eukaryota; kingdom Viridiplantae; phylum Streptophyta; class Pinopsida; order Cupressales; family Cupressaceae; genus Chamaecyparis; species Chamaecyparis obtusa. The sequence goes on along the minus strand of BSBK01000008.1, from coordinate 838,999 downwards.
AATAAGCTTAGGGTGACTAGGGCCATGGTTACAATGGCTAACCACAGTAAAATTCCAAAAAACATGCTAGAGGGAAAACTAGCACCAATCTGTCAGAAATAAGGCATGATCCACAAGAAAGATAAAATCTTCAAATCTGTACCCAGGATCACAAATTCATCATGAATAATAGTCTGACCAGACCATCAAAACACCTTGAGCCAACAAAAACTATCCTCCCCCACATGGAAAAACATCTACAAGCAATCATGGAACACCCTGGACCACACCACAACACCAAGCACCACCAAACCAATCAAATCTGGCCATGAAAGCATTGAATTCTGGTACCTCTTGTCGCTAGAAAACCCTCTGTAGATTTGAAATTGGAATCCAGTGGTCACCCCCAAAAGTTTAAAACATGGTCATAGATCTCATCCTTTTCCCAGCACATCAAGCGGCCTATGTTTAAGTTCACAATAGTCACAGGCCCCTTGAAAAGTCATCAGTTGAGTCAGCAGTCAACAACCAATTGAAAAAGAACACCTCGACAACACCGGCACTGTGGACCTGCCTTAACTCCGCAACCGTGACGTCCAAATAGTTTTCACATGATCGCATAGCCAGGAAAAGGGCTATGCGAACATGTGACAAGCCACAAGACTGCCACCTTGTCACCTGCTGGCCAATCAGAACTGAGCACACACCAAGCAAGTGGCCCCAGTTTATCTGGCGAACTAGCAACCGAAGAAATTTCACCAGTTCATGAAATACTTTCCACCATCACTAAAAAACTTGGCGATCACATGACCACTATTCACTAAATAACCAAATAAATTGGGGCACTGCCAAAACATTACATGAACCAACGAACAAGAAGAAAAATTTTCAGGCCGCTAACATTTTATCACAACTGCCAAAGACACTGAGAAATTCAACTGAGCCCACACAGGAAGATCGATAGCCATCACAAGATCGCAAAGACTTCCAAGATTTTATTAGATTTCACACCCACTGTCAAATGAAGAATCTTCCCCTAGCCCTGAAAACCCTCTGACAAGATACAAAATCAACGGCCATCACAAGATCCTAAGCCTCTGACACACTCGATGAGATTATACACCATTCATCGATTAACTGACAGGATCAGGACCCACTGACACATCTAGAAACTAGGTCCCACTGACAACAAGCCATTGTGCAAATACATGGATGAATAAAATAGCACCAACTATGCATACATGTCAACGGACCCACCTACCTCCCTTATGAGAATCAACGGCTGTCGCTATACCGCTGCATTAAAGGTTGAGCATGTTTCATTAATGTTATAACGACAGCCACAAGATTAAACTAAACTTTAATCTACCTAAATTCCAAGAAGACTGGTCCCAATGACAACACTCCACTTCATACTCCCGTGGACTAATGAGATACCACCAAGTCAGCTCACCTAGCAGCGGGACCACCACTAAAGATACGTTTGAGACAAATGAGATCAATGGTAGGCACATGATCTCATGAGCATGGAACATTCCTTACGCTCATACTCCAACTGTCAATCTCCTCCCTCTGCTGCTTGAAGAATCTGACCCCACCAACCATCGCACTTGTGCACTTAAGACCGACAAACAAGGAGTGCCAGCAAAAGGGAAGAAGAGCGAGGTTGAAAACATCCAAAGTTTTCAGCGAAAGATCGAAAACACATAGGGTTTTCATGCAGACCAAAAGGTAGCAGGGAGACCGAAAACATCATGGATTTTCAAAAACATTGTGGGTTTTCGACAGTGGGCATATTCTGAAACTGTTTCCAGCAGACCTTAAAACTTGAATAACTCTCTGGATTTTGCAATTCAGCATGTACAATTTGGACTAGAGTTTGGTGACACAATGAAGAACATAGGGCTAAGAGCTCAAACCATGAAACACTATGGATTTTCATGACACATTAAAACAAGCTTGCAGCAGGGCGGGACAACTTCAAAATTTTCAAGGAAGAGGCCATTTTCACAGGATTTTGCATTGACAGGAAAATGGACCAATAGATATAATGACTTAGAGAAGTGCACCATTTGAGTGTGTACAGATATGAGAGATGAGGATAAAGAATACACTAATTAACTTTTTGATGAGTCTATGACCTTATGATATTGACTTGATTATGTTTCATTCATCTATGATGAGGAAAAGAGCTGAAAGACACAAAGTAGTGTTGTCAGTTGATGAAGCATTTCAGTATACACTGACAGAGTGTAGTGTATACTGAGCATAGTATAAACCAAGCTTGTTTTCACTGACGCATTTCTTTATTAACCAACAAGAACAAAATGAACTAAATGATTAGTTTAGCCAATAAATTTGATGAGCTGGAAAATGTATGAATTCAAGGTAACATATAAAGTTTGTTACACAGATTGATGACTGACAAAATTTAGGAAAGATCTAAAGGATGAGAATCAAATGTGTTATTGACACAAGTGTTGAGGTATGTTTACGAGGAAAAATCAACAAATATGATTAAGAGAAAAAATATGATGGAACAGAAGAAAATGGCTTACATGTCTATATAAGAGACTGAAGATTTCACAATGAGTATGATGTTGGAAGAGAAGGAAACTGCAGAATCATCATGGGAACAAGTTTTCATGCATTTTGATCATACTAGTTAAGAAGAACCCTACTACAGAGCATTACCGAGCAATAGAGAGTGATTACCGACGGACAGTAAGTTGATATATTATTGAATCAGAAATGTTACATTGATCAAAAAGATTTGTATGAGATGAACATTGATCTATAATTTGCAATTGAAGTTGTATTAAGTCAGGTCACCTACTATTACATATTTAACCATTGTACACAGTCAAATCTCTTAACCAAGTGGACTAAGAAAGTCTTATTATGTATCATTCATAGAATGAGAATTGTTATCCGGTCAACCCCAAAGTAACTATTGGTTGGATGATAACGGTTGGTCTTAAATCCTCTAACAAGGTCACACCTAACAGTGTTTTTGTAACCTTTAACAAGGTTGGGTCTTCACTGACCTCACTTCAAAAGAGTGAATATTTTGGGTTGTCGGTTCGAGGTGGTTTTTCCCTTCACAGGGTTTCCACGTTAAATCTCTTGTGTTATGTGTTGATTGTGATGTTTGTTTTGATGTCATATTTACATATTCCATATTCGATTTGATTAGTAACTGTTATATGTTTTAGACTGATAATCAGTAAATGCATAGACAGTAAAACTATTTTTAGTTACAGAGTAGAAGAAATTAAAGTATTTGTTTTTGGATTATACATTTTGTATTGGGACAATGATTAATTGATTCACCCCCTCTTAGTTATTCTAATAGAGCACAAGCTCGTTACTATAGTGTATGGACACTTTACAAATATTTTAGAACATGTGAATTCAGATGAGAGTATAGAAAGATGTTGTGATCTTATATCCAAGATCGCATCAAGTAATGTTTCATATTGGATGAGTTACAGATGTTTTGGTGAAGACTGGTTACTAGACTATTACAATAAAAGTTGACAGAGTGAGTCTCTATGTTTGTGGCATATCTTACAAAAGGTATGGATTCAGTGTATGCGAGCTTAAGGGATGATAGAAAAGGTAATGAAAAATTTTCATTGGTTAGCACAAGGTACAAAATGTTGGATGACGTTAGCTATGGCATGTGTTCTAGATATGAATTATTTGGAAGGTGACGTGAGGGATGTAGCATACATTTTGGTTGGGGAATGTAAATTAAGGATGTCAATCTTTAATTTTTGTAATGTAATAATTATATACTTGTTTTAGATACCATGTGTATCTTAGCAAGGGTTTATGTAATTGTTTGTATATTAGGAAAGCCTAATCGGCTGACTTGCTCATGTAGAATGTAATAGGGTATATATGTAAGATATTTTGTTTTGAAAATTCATGGTGAGCATGTATGTGATGTAAAGGAGATTGTGAAAGTTGTGAGCTTATGTTTGATGGATGTAGAGTAGAGAATTAATAGTGTACTTCATTGGAACTAATCAAGAAAAGATAATTTTTGTCGAACAGTTCAAAATATTATCTATTTATTCATATACACTTGTGTTGTGAATAATGAGTTCTGGAGGTAGATTTAACCTTCTTTGGGTAGTGAGCCTAGACAGTGAGCCCACCCTTCTTTCTTGACTTCTAGTAGGGCTTGTCCTCTAACAAGGACTATGTACTGTAATGTTTCAATAAGCTCCTAACAGGGCTAGATCTTCTAACAAGGATATTATACTCTTAGTACATCTTTTGTGGGTGCTAATTCCCACTGCAGTTTTTACCTTAAACAGGGTTTCCCTGACACCAAAATATTTTATTATTGTATTGGTATTCATTGTGTTCATTGGATTTGATATTGTTGCTATTCAAAGTTTAAAGTTTAATAATCTATCATGCAACTTTCACCCCCCCCCCCCCCTCTTAGTTGTGTTGTGGACTATTATTCCTAACACATTCATCTCATCACAACTAATTACTAGAAACACGTCTTAGTAATAGATGCCTCTTTTATCATCTTATCTGAAGTCTTCTAAGGCTATTAATCTCTTTTCTTCTAGTTTTTCATATAATTGATCAGGTATTTGATCTTTTATTTCAACAAGTGTTCTACTAAATCTGTTCAAGTGAGTAATAATACCTTGTTCTAATCTTCTTCACCAAATACAAAATAATATTTCTTCAATTCTACCAAAATGCCAAGCTTAACCACTTTATTCAAAATCTTATCTATAACATTCCAACCTTTTCTTACACTCATGGGTATCACTTTTGTTGTGGTAGCTCCTTCTATCCTCACTTTCTTCTTTGATTGATCAAATTCAATAGATGAACCTCCATCATTCTACTTAACTTTTTTTATTTTTTGGAATGGTACTCTTTTTCTTATTTATTTTATTTACTAATAGTTCTGATCTAGATGACTTTAGTGAAGAAGTTGGCTTCTTCACAGGATGTTTAAAATATGTTCTACCATACCTTCTTTACATAGAAACTAGGGGTGGTGGATTTTCCTCCTCTTCAACATAAATTTATTTTACTTGAGTCTCCTTCTATCTCCTCATTTCTTCCATTTCCTCCTTGGTAATTTCTTCTTTGTCTACTATTGTATCAATAATTTTCTTGATTTTTATGTTCCTTTACTTTTCCTTCATCTGTGTTTGAACCTCTTGATACTTCTCCATATAGGTAATCAACCTCTCTACATTTGGATCAATGTGGATTTTGAGAATTTATTCTATATATTTCTCAACTACCTTTAGTATTACTTCATAGCCCATCAGTTGAATCCACATTTCTCTAGGTTCTATTGCATGTATGTAGCATTGATCTATCTCAACCATGAGACATACCAAATATGCATACTTCTCTACTATACTTTTAGGAATCCTTTCTCTTTTTTGCATCTTCTTCTAAACCATATTAAGGTGTACTAAGATTAAAGAATCTATGTCATTTTCTACAATGCCATAGAAACATCCTTCTACCAAGCCACATTCATGAATCTAGGAAAGAAATTCATCAAGTATAAAAATATATATACAATCAGGGAACCATACTTGAATATCTTAGTTTTTTCCCTTTTTATCTTCTCAAGGTTCTCCTATAGTTGCTTCCTCATGATCTCAGAAATATCAAACTGTACATCTTCTATCAACATTTGATAAGTAATATGTATGATGGTTATCAATATGGAATTCATTCTTCTCCTATGATATACTTTTTAACCCAATATCATGGAAGAAAATTTGACATCTGATTGAATGATGTCATTAACTTTCATAGATCTTCTATCCCATCAAGATTCAGTCAATTTCTCAACCACTTTGTGCTAAGATTATTTAAGCACTTGTTTTTCTCTAGTGTCACTAAATCCAGTTACATTGTGAATTTATTTGTTAGTTATCTTTACTATTTGATCTCCAACCAAAATAATTGATCATGAATTTTTCTCAAAATAATATTTATCCATTCAGGATCATCGAAGGTGAATACATCTTTGTAGTGAGCTAGGTTAGTCTTATTAAACTTCTATAACTCATCCTTCAAGACTCTATTTGAACACAAAGACTCATATTTTTTGACTATCTCATAATCCCTAATGTCTTCCAATTTTCATTGAATATACGCATCCACATCCTCAATGTACAATACTTCATTAGGAAAATGAGAAATTGCACATTTAGGATCATCTTCCATGGACTTATATGGATGAATTTAAACTCATGATGCACCTTCTCAAGAAAATTGATAATATGTGGAGTATCCATAATGTCTAATGAAATAGATGAATTTATGAAGAGATAAATCCCTTTTAAGTTTTTTTGAGGGTTTTCTTGCCAAATCCCTTGGTAGCTCAAATAAATTGCCAAATCATTAGTGAATTTTCTCTTCTCAAGTTCTTCAAGATGAAATGTGATGAATGAATCATTAAATCTACCTTTTAACCTATTGATATACCTATTTTGATCATTATTTACCATTTTTCCATTAGGTTTCAATAAAGTTGCTCGAAACAAGTGAACTCAAAAATATTCTACAATCTTTGAAACTTCAATATATCTACCTGCAAACCAATATGTAGTAATATAGAATCTATCTCCAACTATATCTATTATCGCATCATCTCATGATGCCATCATTAGGGGTTTCATGATATTCTACTAATGCTTCCACATTAGTTCTAAAACCTAATTATTTTTTTGATGAAGGATTGACACTAGAAACTGGTGTGATTTGTCTAGAAGCATCACATTGTTATTTTATCATCCAAATTTTGTTCATCTTCTCTCTAAAATCGCTTACATCAATTTTATTTCCTTTATCATTATTATTTTCACTATTTTTTTTACCAAAATATTTATTCTTGTTCTAGTATCTCTATATTTGCAATCCTTAGCAATATGTCTATAATTATTGCATTTGTAACAAATAAAAATATGTTTTACATACCTTTGATTATTTTGATTAGTCCTCAATTTTTAGTTTCTTATAATATGACAAAAATTGTTGCATTTGTAGCATATAGGGTTACTTCCATTTGTATTAGGTCCATATCTAAATCTACACTCCTTATATCTATATCCATATTGCCTACAATGTGAAACAATATCTGAAAAAAGGTGCAGCATTTCAATTGCTCCAACATTATTTCTCCTTATGTCCAAGCCTATTTCAATTGAAACATCTTACATTGAGTTTTTGTCCATTTGTTTGTTTCAAATGTGTGTTCATAGGTTTCTCAGTCTGATTTATCTTTACTTCAGCTGAATTGGAACATTCTCCTTGTTCATATCCCAAACAATGTTTATCTCCATGAGGTCTCTAAATTTCAATTTATTCATCAATTTTCTAAGAGGTAGATTTGAATCTTTCTTGAAATTCTCTGGCATCAACTAGGTCTCTTCTCAATACCTACTTAATTATTTTAAGTTCTTTCTCATTATGTTTGGATTCTTCAAGAAAAAATTGTAGCTTTCCAATTTCACTATTCATTTTGTAGCATTCCTCAGTCTTATCCTTTTGGGATTCAATTTTTTTAGTGGTTTTGATTGCCATAGATTCCATTTCATTTTTTAGGTTTTTTATCTCTTTCACAATCTACTCATAGTCACTATTAGGGGTATAGTCCATTCCTTTTGCTGATAACTAATCTACAAGTCTTTTTCTCCTATCTTTGGATTTCCTTAATTGATATTTTAAGTTGTTAATGAATCCATTATCTTCTTTGAATTTTTCTTCCAGTTTAAAATATGATTATTTGACTTGTTTAGGTCCTTAAGTGAATTTAAAAGCTAAATATGAATACTACTAGGTTTTTCCATCGGGATCTTCCTGAAGTGGTTAAACTTTTTCCAAGGAACTAACCTCTAATACCTATTTTTAGGATTAGGGAGAATCGAGAGAGGGGTGAATTGATGCATTGGTATTCTTGAACCTTTTAAACTAAAATTGTATCTTAATAATGAAAGTAAATGTAAGTAAACTAAACAAAATACATAAAATAAACATCATAAGACCATCATTTGTTTTCACGGAAAACTTGGTTAGGAGAAAACCCCAATGGGGATGATACCCAAAAATATCTCACTACTACGGTAATAAGTTCTCGCTTAAAGGCATAAGTAAAAAGATGTGAATGCACTTGCATTCAAGATTACAACCTAGATCTCACTTCTCAATAGTACAACCAAAATACATCAAGGTTTACAACTAATACATAATCAAGAAATGGACTTACAATCCTATACCGAACTAATTTTTATCATCAATAATACCCATATAATTTAAATGAAGCATTGAACATATATATTCACATCAAAAAAATTTCTTCTTATTTCCTTGTCATAATATCATCATCCTTATCATCATAATTTGTTTCTATATCCTTTGCACTCAAAAATTGATCGTATACATAATATCATGATCTCAAAACATAAACTCTGTTGACCCCAATAGGAGAAAAAAATGTGTAGATGTATACACACCAAAATAGGATCAAAACATAAGATAAAACCTTTCTAACCAAATCATGTAACCTATAATGTTGGCTCTATCATCAAAAACCATTAGAGTGATAAAAAAAATGATTTACCACCTATATATTGATTCAATTTCTCTGAACTATCATGTTCTTATAAAAACTATCAACCCAATATTCCATAGTGAATATCTCATGTATCTGATACACTAATACTTTGAATTCTATCAGAACCAAACTAATCTATTCAACTAGTCACTATCCCACTTCTAGTACTTAGACAAATATAGGTATCAAATTATCTTATAAAAGGCCTTTTCTACACCATGGTGAATAGTAATGATAGTATTTTCCATCAATCACAACATACCGTGCATTTAGGATTAGCTCTTGCAAATAGGGTGGCTTATGAAATTATGTGCATGAGGTGGCTTATGGGATCAATCCTATGGAAATAATATTCTCTCTATGAATTCATAATCATAATTATTCTAAGGATTAATAAAATATGTCAACTTAAGGACCAATAAAAGTAGTCAGTAAACAGATCAAAAAAATCAATTAGTCAAAGAACCAATAAAAGTACTCAGTCTAAGGACCAATAAAAGAGGCCATTCTAAGGACCAATAAAAGTGATAAGTCAAAGGACCAATAAAAGTGGTAAGCCTAAGGAGCAATAAAATAACATAATATACAAGGAGGTTTCATGTATTCTACCTCCTTATCATAGAAACATAGGATCATGGTTGCATCATAAGGAAAAGAGAACAAGGACACCTACTTTCAAAAATAGGGAAACATCCTTAAAACAATAATATATAACCAAATTTCCAAGAAAAGAGTGAAGACTCTAGTTAGTCAAGGAATAGATAATTTGGAAAGGATATCCACAAATTGGAAGAGGCCCATGAAAGGAAGAGATCTAGGTTACAAGACATTAATCTTTAAGAGGAATCCATGAACAAAGATAACATCTTCAAGACAAAGAGGTGATGAGAACAAGAATGCACCCTTTTTGCGCCCCTATTGTTAGAAGAAAAGATAATTTTTAATGAAGGATGAAACACTTTAAGACCCCAAGTGAGGGTATTTACATTTAGGATGAACATGATTTTACAAATAAGGAAGAGGCTATGATCAATGATATACACCTCTTACATAAGAGAGAATCCTGAATTGGAATGAACAATTCCCTATAAGAAAAGAATGTCACATGATAAAGAAATGTCACTACACCAAGAAAAGTGGATCCTTGCTAAGAAAGACAAAATAATGATTGATAAATAAAAAATTGAAAAGAAAGCGTGAAGGAAATAGAATATAATACATTATATATCCTAAGTGTTATAAATTTCATAATTGACATGCACTTTCAAGAAGGGAGAAGATCCTCATGTTAAAAGAAAAATATGCAAGAAAGGATATCATGAACCATTATAAAAGAAACAAGTTGACAAAGGAATAATGGATTTTTTGTAAAGCGAGAGAAACACCATATGAACACTAAATAGAAGATCGTTTATACTAGATGTTTTTTTTCAAGAATGAAAAAAATTATTTTTAAAGATGATAATGTCTTGCATGAAACAAAGAATCTTGTGCTACAAAAAATGTACCAGTATAAAATGTTCAAACCCACATAGAAAAAAATGGTTCCTATGAAGGAGGAAGAGAAAGGTTGTCACATTATACAAACTTAGTGGGAAAAACCTATTACAAGAGATATCCACTTCCAAGAAAGGAAGAGGTTGTAAAGAAAGATATCAATACTCTAAAGAGAAAGATTGGAAAAAATCAAGTCCAGGCCTAGAAGGACATCATAATATAAAATATTTAACCAAAAAAGAGATAATGGATCATTTAGAAGGATAAATGAAGAAGGTAGAGATAACTTTCCCCCAAGTAGAAAGATGAGGTAAAATATCTATTATGTGGCTCACAATGGACACCATGAAAAACAAAGAGCCCCTATTGAAGTAAGCTACTAAGATTACATGATAGAGAGTGATGTAATAAGAAAAATAAATTCTAAGGTATGATTTTGGTATCAAGAAAAAATCATAAGATATGTTGTTAAACAAGTAAGAGATCTATATACTAAATATAGACCAAATTATCTAAATTGAATACAATCAGTAAGGGAATGCTTATTGCTATGATGAAAAAGACATAGAAACTTGCCATTATGAGATCTTTGATTCCTTAGAAAATTTCTAAATGGGAAACAAATTTTAGTATCATATTTAAGTCTCCAAAATATTCTCTTATCCAAAGCCAAACGACCATCAAAAGGTGGTGAAAAATGGACAATGTTGGTAAAAGAATTTCTAGAGAAGGTTTTTATTGTGATGAAGAAGGATCCATAGGAATGGAAGAAGGAAAGGTGTTTCATTTAGGTATAAATCCTTGATAACATCTAGTAACTTGTCTAGGACAATATATAGGGATGTTAATACCTTGTTCATTGATACTAAGACCTTGTCCACTATAACCTTATTGAGTAGTAATATCATAACCTACATTGTACTTATCCTTTAATGTTGGGGGGGAAAGACATTCATCTTGGACTTTATGAATGTGTGTGGTATAAAGAAGAATAATAAGGGAAATGTTCTCTTTAGGGAAATTAGGATTCCTATTATTATCCCTATCTTCTTTAGGTGAACGATAAGAAGAAGAATTATCAAGATCTTCATGTCTACTTAATATTATTCTTTCAAATAAATCATCAAGGAAATTATTAAAATTATGATTATGAAAATTGATTTAATAAAAAGAGGAATCCTTTATATCATCTAAATAAGTGCATAAACTTTATTCATTAGGACAATCCATTAAGGTAGGTTGAGAAGGAGAGGGTCTAGTTCTCACTAACATGGAATTATTAGGAGGTTGATCTCCATCCTCATGATCAATAGGAACTATAGTAGGAGGATTAACATGGTTCATGTTAATGTTATATTTATGTTCATCAATAAAGACCCTTATGAAATCGATATATTCCATGCATTTCACTTAAAGTTGAATGAGAAAATGAGATAAAATATTGTTAAAATTATTCAAGAATGTTTTTTTAGGAAGGAAGATATTTGAAAGTATTATAATACCATATGAAAGAATACCATGAAAGAAAACAAACAATATGAAATTCAAGAAGGTGGTATCATATGATCGATATAGAGTAGTAAGAAGAATTGTAATAATATGAGATATCATACACCAATCTAACTTAGTAAAATCCATTAAAGTTACCTAGTTATATCTAAGGATGCAATGTATGAAATCTAAATACCAAATCAAAAGTGGAAAAATTATGCATCAAGTTCACTGAAATGTACAATAGAGGTGAACCTCTATAAAAAGGTGATCTAAATACCAAAATGGGAATAAAAATTTAATAAGTCAAGTTCATCAAAATGTATAATAGGAAATAGAATCAATTTAGATTGTTCCTCTTTTCTTTTTTCACAATTAGAAGGAAGATGATCCACTAGGCTCAAGTAGGAGTTAAGCGCTAAGAAGGTGCAATGTTCCTTTTTTTTGCTTGATTAAGGGGATTTGATAATAGGATGGTATTGTAAGATAGAATGCTAAATAATCTTAAATGACAACTTTTGGCAGAAATAAATAGATAAAAATTAGACAAGAGACTACAGTAACTACAAACAACAACTGAATAGGAATAAGAACCTATGGTTCAAATCTAAATCTGATTTGGATGGTATATAATACTTGGGAATTTTGTACTCTAGTATACAACACTTCTCATTATATATCTTGCAACATTGTTAGAAACTTTCCAGATTGTCTATCACATCTTGTACTTCCCAGATTTTTTCTAGTACGTTTGCCACCTATTCCAACACATAGGAAAATTGGGAATAGGATTATATAGATTGGTTTTCCTTGGTGAAATACCTTACTTGGAATCATCCATGAAATAAAATAATATTAATGAAATCTTGTTGTCATATAGAAAAGGCTAGATATGAAAAATGAAGTATATCATACCTTGGAAATGCAAATTATTCTTTGAATGTGATAAAATGTGTTGATACAATAGATTTAACTTTAAATAAGAACCCAAAATGAAATCATGAAAATAAAAACCTTGTGTAATAGATGTTTTAGTTTACCATAATGAGAGAGAGACACAGACACAGACACATACATAGAGACACAGAGACACAGAGAGAGAGAGAGATGAATACTTTATGGATGTAGATGGATGCTTGAATATATGAAATTATTCCTTTTTGTTGGAATCTTTTTCTTGTCCTTTAATGAGGGAAAGAAGATAGATCCATGGAGAATATTGTCTTTAAAACACCTTGAAATGGTTAAATAATGCTTGAGACTTTATCTGGAATGATTGGATGTGAATTTGTAGAAGAGAACTTGAAACCTTGATCATGGATACCAAAATGAGGAGAGATAAGCCACTTATCTACATATCACAATATTTTGGTGGCTAAAAATCATGAGGGTCAACCACACATTCAAATATCCCACTAGACTACTATGATAGGCCACTAGTTCAAATCTTAGACCAAAACATGAGGTATAGAACTCCTAGGCATTCTATACCTGGGTATAGAAAATGTGTGTACCCACAAATCAGAGCTCAAATTTAAAACATAGGCCCTAGATAACTATGTGATATTAGACTATGAAGTATAATTGATTTAAAGGTTGGAGAGATTACAAAGGCCATAAATGGTAACATAGGGCCCATGTAGGCTAATAAACGGTTAAAGAAAAGAAATAACATAGGAGTATGCATAGAAATAAGGGTTCACATTTGTTTTGATGAAATTGGAATAACATAGGACCCATATTTGAGTTTAGGTGTCCATTAAGTGTCATATGAAGTCTTATTATGCATTTGGGTAGTGTAATAAATTGGGTCTCAATTCGACAGAAGTGTTGTGGAATTGGAAAATTTTGCTAGAAACAAGAAACTATTTTGAAAAAAATGGGCACCCACTTTCAGTTAGGATGCCCGATCCAAAATTCTAAAAAAGAGCACCCTTTTTTTGAAAAATGGATGCCCGATTGTTGAAAAATGGGTGTCCATATTCAAAAAAAAATTAAATTATGACTACAAATGAATTTTTAAACATTAATTTATTGTATTTAAGCAATGTGAGCCTTTTTTTAATTTTAAGTAACGGGCACCTGTTTCATAAAACATGGAGTGAGAAATGTACCTTTACCTCAATTTTTTGTTTGGGATAGGGTTGGTGGGACCAATTCTATGCTTGGACATCCAAAATAATGGCCAAGGCACTAGAATGCTAGATTTCTACCTTGCAATGATTTTTTGAAGGCCTTCCTAATTGTATTTTGCGATGAAATGAAAACCCATTAGATTTCACTGTCCTAATTTCAAAAATATAAATTTCATAGTGGTATGATTATTTTTACTATTTTTGCATTATTTATTAATCAAAAGTGATACCTAAACATTAAATACTCAGGTTCATTATAAATTTAATAACTTTTTTGTTTTAATATATGCTCACATGATGGTTACCTATGTTTGTCCCTATTGCAATAGAATGAGAAGACATGAAAAACTTAGCAAAATCATGTTTAATTTTAATCTTTTCCTATAGTTTAAATCACTTAGTGTAGAGAAAATAATTAGTTACTTAGATATGTTGCATTAGAATTCAAGGCACTTAATATGCTAGGTTGTGTTTTATTATCTCTATTTGAGAATTAATGTATTATCATTAGTATCAATAAGTTATTTAGTCGGTAAAGGATGGTATAAGGAGACATCAAGTCAGTCGGTCAAGTAGACAAAACCTTTACACCAAGAAAAGACAAGGTGAAACTTCAAGTTAACCAAATAAAGGTTTGACCAAGGACACTTACCGAGCATCAGGAATTTACTGAGTACTGAGCTAGTGAACACCGAGCATTCATACACATCGAGCATCAGTAATTTATCAAAAATTGAATGTAGTGTTTACCGAGTTATCCAAGAAATGGCATAGTAATCATGAATGTCACATTTATCTATGTAAATAGTTTACACCGAACATATAAACTATTTACTAAGATCGATACATATTTAATATGGATGTAGTCATCAACTTTTGTGATGATTCCTATGTAATGGTAGATCTAGGCTACTTTTTTATATCGTTGACCTTATTTTTTCTAAGATATTGTAACCCTAATTAGGTTAAGATTGTTTGAAATATAATTGTAAAATATTTCATTAAGATGAGAGATCGTGAAGAAGTAGTCACACAAAGGACATAAGGAGATCAGACATAAGGTTTTATGAAAAAAAAATTATGAGAGGCAGAATCAGTTTTATCAAAATATATACAAGGCTACCAAGCAGGATAGAAGGACTTATACATCACATTGAGGTGATATCTATCATTTACTTCAAAGATCTAAATTAGACAAGTGTTAGTTGTCATTTTTACAAATATTCTAGTGTTATCAATTTAGCCATTGTAGCAGATTTAAATCTCTTAATAGAGTGGACTTCACAGTCTTATTGTAAATATCTTAACCGAGTGCACACTTGAATGTGTTACTAAAATCCTTTAACAAGGTAGATCTAGTTGATCTTTTTTTACTCCTAACAAGGTAAAATCATCAGAAGTGATAAAAAATTGTAGCCTTAACTGGCATACTTTATTTACTATAGTAGCGAAGAATTTGTGGGTGTCATCCCCACTATAGTTTTTACCTTCTAATAGGGGTTTCTGCATAACCAAAATATCTAAACTTCATGAGTACTTATTTTCATTTATGATATATTATTTTGTTTACATGCACTTTACATTTTCTATTACATGAATTTATGTGACAAATAATGGAATCAGATGGTTAATTAAGAACTACTATTGCAAGGGTAAAGTGTTAAAAGTTTTACAGGATATTGATTCACCTCTCCCCTCTCAATACTTTATATTTCCAATCCCAACAATTGGTATCAAAACTAGATCTCTTGTTAAGGAAGTTTAACCACTGAAGAGGTAAAGATCTAAGGATGGAAAGATATAGGTTGGACAAGACTATTGAGAATAAAAAAATACAGATGCAAATCTTCATTGAACAATTCAAGAAAGCCAAAGATGAAATGAAAAAATTACTAATTCAGAGGAAGGATATGGAAATTCAATATAGTGAAATTTATTATCATGAAGAAGAGATAGATTACCCATTTGAGAACATTAGATCTGGATCAGGCAGTATATTTGATGAATCTGAAGGAGCAATGTCTGATCTATCTAAAAAGAATCTATATCTTACTGAACAAGTCAAAGCTCCACAAATTGGTTAAGAGATACAAATGGTTAGGATGATTGATATCATGAACAATGCTAGGAAAGAAGAACAAGAAAGGAAATTATCTATTGAATACAGGAGACAAATGACTAAGAAGCTACAAGAGAAAGAATCTAAGATATTGAGACTCATTGAGCATCACTTTGAAATCTCCAATCAGATGGTTGTCATAAGTCAGAAGGTCAATGGAGTAAAAAGTGAGCTAACAAGAAAATTAGAAGATGTCAGTGAACTAAGAGAAGAGAATGGAAGATTGAAAAATGAAGTCAAAATGCAACAAAAACATAATGAGATGATAAAGAAAGTTGAAGACAATTCTAAGAAAATAGATTAATTTCTTATTAGTCAAAGAGGACTTGGCAGCACTACTGGTCTAGGCTACACTAAGCAAGGAGAGTCATCAAGAAAAACTAAACAAAATAACAATGATTGTACTAATAAAAGGCCAAAATAGCTATCGTGTTATCATTGTGGAAAATTGGGCCACAAAGAAAATGTTTGTAGGAGAAAAGAAAAAGGTATTCCTAAATCCAATCCTAAGTTTAATGGTTATTGTTATAACTGTAACAAGTTTGGACATCAGGCACGAGTGTAGATATAAGTTGAATAGGACTCCTATGAAAATCTACATGGATAAAAATTGTCACACTTGTAATATGCATGGACACATTGCACAAGAATGAAGGACAAAGATGAAGCAAGTCTAGACACTGAAAGAATAGAAAAAAAACTATCAACCGGGAAGACAAGGTAATGTATACACTTGGGATTATAATACATAGGTTAATTGCACAACATGTGGAAGGTATGGACATATTGCAGTAAATAGCATGAGAAATAACTAGAGAGGTAGATCTTGTAACCGGTCAGGCACTAGTATGGAATGTTTACATTGTCATAAAGTTGGTCACTTAAGTAAGGATTGCAGAGACTGAGCTCCAGAGACACAAACATATGAAAATGGAAATATAATTGAGGATATCATGAGGATAAGAAACACAATATGGAGAAAGCCATCAAGTGATAATGTTGGATTAGGCAATGCAGTTAGTGACACCTCATCTATTAGATTAGGTGATATCACCACTTCCACCTAAGACATAAAGGTATGTATGGAACTAAATTTTTAATCAGTTATATCTAACAAATAGTTCCTTATATCTAGTGATTTATGTAGTCAAGGATGGTGGATCCAATGAAGGATAGTCCAAACCTTGTAGCCAATAGAATTAAACATTGGAATACTCAACACAACAAACAACACCACTAATGTTTCAATTAATTTGCATTAACATGCCCAGTTGTAAGGCCTTCCAGATTAGGACTGATTACAAAATGAAATAATTCTGCAAGATCCACAACTAGATCCACTACCAACTCAACTAGTTTAGCTCTGAAGACAATCAGAAGCTAATGGAAACCCTAAGGAAGATCTAAACTTGAGTTTTCAAGCCACCAAGAAACCTCCTTGTTCCCAACTATGCAAACCCCTAGCCCTTCTACAAAATGATTATCAGATTACAATTTGATCTACAAGAACATCAAGAAATTTTCCACAACTTCACTCTCAAGCTATGCATCTAACATTTAGATATGCTAAGTTGTCTAACTCCTGATCTCCCAACCTCCTGTCTCTATCTAGGTGTGTCCTAAACATCTACCCAAGCCCTCCTTAAATACTAATCATCAACCACAAGTCGGCTGGATGAAACCCTTAACTCCCCAAAACAAATAATTAAATGCCATACAAGTTAGCTTACAAATGTATACAAACATTTAATTCTACATGTCAACCCAAGACAATGGCTACCAATAATTAATTTACCAAGTCAGCTCAACAAATCACACAAAACTCTAGTTGATAAGTTAGAACTACCGAGCGACAGTAAAATCACTGAGCATGCCAGGCATCGCCAAGCACTAGTGATGACCGAGCAATGCAGGCATGACCAAGAAACAATTTCACCAAGTGCCAGAGACTACTGACTTCCTTCACTGACAAAGCTTCCTCCAATGACTGAGACCGTCGGTCAAGGTTGAAACCATGTAAAACTTGCCAAAATACAAACACCCCATGTAGTTTCACTGAGGAAACATAATGCCCTTCCTTAACCTTGGATGCCCCTGCATCAGACACCCCAGGTTCCAAAAGATGTTCATATGTGAGAATAACATCTTCCAAGATTCAACACATAAATCCCAAACTGGTTCTTCACATACAAGTCCTCCACCTTTTCTGCTTGCAGAGTCTTCCACTTCAATTTCCTCTATCTCTTCAAGTATTTTATTGACAATGTACATGTCAGTTCTTCATACTGATCATTCATTTTCTCAGGATCCACAATCTCAACTCAGCTACCAATACTCAGGATTCTCCTACCGAGTGTTGTATCCATCAAAGGCATCAGTGAAAACTTCCTGTCATTCTTCTTAATAGTAAACACATTTCTTACACAGTCATAAAGAGCTCTACAATCATATTGCCAAGGTCTACCGAGAAATATATCACAACTATTCATCTTCACAATGCCACAAAGCACAAGATCCTTGTACTGGCCAATCTGAACATCGATGAATCATTGTTCTCTAACTTCCAAAGCATGAACATCTTGTAACCAGCCAAGCCTATAAGGACAAGGATGTTTAATTCTACTCAAACCAAGTTTCTAAACCAAGTCCTCAGCAACAAGGTTATCAGTACTACCACTATAAACAATAACATTACAGAGCTTACCTTCAGTCTTCCATTGGGTCCTAAACAAGTTACTCCTTTGACAAGGTTCATGCTTTGTACCAAGCAATGTTCGCCGAAGCAGCAAGTTCTCTGATTCAGGTTCATTCTGAATGTTCTCATTCATCACAGCAGTTCGTCAGTCAACCTTCTTCTGTATACACTCAAAAGAATGGTGTCCTTCCTCTCCATAGCTATAGAAAGTACCCTTAAAGATAACTCTACCTATCTTCTTTTTTGGTTCCATAGGTTTCTGTTCATCTTCTGCGTCAGTCAGTTTCTCCTTCACGGAGTGATCAATCTTTTCTTTCCCTTGGGAGTTACTAGGTTGTTTCCTTTTCAACTTATCTTCTACCTTAAGAGCACACTGATAAGCATCTTCTATAGAATCAATCTTCATCATACCAAGCTCATCTTGAATATTGAATCTGAGACCATTCACATACTGAGCTACATTTTTCTTACCAAGCTCTTGGTGTCCACACCGAGTAGTAAGTTTGTAGAACTCCTCGGTATAATCTTCAACAGATAAATACTTCTGTTTTAGATTTTGAAACTTCTTAAACAAGTCAAGATCATAGTTAGCTAGTATGAACTTAGCTTTCAACTTAGTCACCATCAATCTCCACTGATTGATCTTTGTTTCACCTTCATCTTCTCAGTCTCTCTGTAGTTCCTTCCACCAAAGAGTAGCATGTCCTTTTAACTTTGTCTATGCTAATCTCACCCAAAGAGGATCTTCAATTTCTTCTAGCTCAAAGAAATCTTCAAGTTCACCAATCCAATCAATCAGATTGCCAGGCTTCAAAGTACCAGAGAAAGTAGAAACTTCCATTCGGTAATTACTAAATCGAGCAGCAAGTCTAGGCAACTGAGCAATTCTATCTTCACCAGATTTGTTCCTCTGGTCATCACCACTAGATCTAGCAATTTCAAATTCTTCAGCATCTTCTTAATAGCCATCCTGAGTAGCAACATTCTAAGGTATACCAACAATAGTTCTCATGATCTCGGTGACCATATCATTCTTCATCAATTCCATCTCAGATCTAAAATTTGATTTCACCTTCTCTGTGATTTGGGATTCAATAGTATCACAAAGATCTAAAATAAATCTATGGCCCAATCTTCTCAAAGGCATCCTTAAATATAAGAGAAACCCTCTACAACAAACCCTCACTGACCACCTTGTGACAATTTCCAAGTTGCAACAAGTCAGATCTCAACCTGCAATCTTGTAAACAACTAGGGCACAATTTCACAAGTTAAGTGCTTCATATCTGCAATTCAGATTGCACACAATCTCTGCTCTAATAAGATCAACTTCACAAGATTAGCCTTGCTAGGTCAAGCTTCTGCTCCAACAAGATCAAACCTTCACTCCAATAGGAATAAACCTTTTCTCTGATACCACCTTATGCAGTCAAGGATGGTGGATCCAATGAAGGATAGTCCAAACCTTGCAGCCAACATAATTACATAGTGGAATACTCAACACAATAGACAACACCACTAATGTTTCAAGTAATTTTCATTAACATGTCTGGCTATAAGGCCTTCCGATTTAGGGCCAATTACAAAATGAAGTAATTCTGCAAGATCCACAACTAGATCCACTACCAACTTAGCTAGTTCAACTCTGAAGATAATCAGAAGCTGATGGAAACCCTAAGGTAGATCTATACTTGAGCTCACAAGCCACCAAGAAACCTCCTTGTTCCCAAGTATGCAAACCCATAGCTCTGCTACAAAATGATTATCAGATTACAATCTGATATGCAAGAACATCAAGAACTTTTCCACAACTTCGCTCTCAAGCTATGCATCTGACATTTAGATCTACTAAGTTGTCTAACTCCTAATCTCCCAACCTCCTATCTCTGTCTAGGTGTGTCCTAAACATCTACCCAAGCCCTCGTTAAATACTAATCATCAACCACAAGTCAGCTGGATGAAACCCTTAACTCCCCAAAATAAATAATTAAATGCCATACAAGTTGACTTACAAATGTATACAAACATTTAATTATGCATGTCAACCCAAGACAATGGCTACCAACAATTAATTGACCAATTCATCTCAACAAATCACACAGAACTCTAGTCGATAAGTCAGAACTACCAAGGGATAGTAAAATCACTGAGCACACCAAGCATCGCTGAGCACTAGTGTTGATCGAGCACCACAGGCATGACCAAGAAATAATTTCACCAAGCATAAGAGACTACCAAGTTCCTTCAGTGACCAAGCTTCCTTCAATGATCGAGACTATCGGTCAAGGCTGCAACTGAGTAAAACTGGCCAAAATACAAACACCCCATGTAGTTTCACCGAGGACACAGAATGCCCTGCCTTAACCTTGGATGCCCATGCATCAGTCATTGAATACCAAATCTTCATGAAATAAGATGCACTATGGTTTTATATGTTTTGAGCTATCATTGTATACAATCAGTATAAGCAAGACCGAGTATGTATTTTATAGTCAATAACTATCAGAAAGGTTAACAGAGTTGTTGTTCTAATTGAGTGATATCTTAGTGTTAACTGAGCGCATGATCTTTTAAAGTATATACCGAGCGCAACTACTTTAATTGAGTCATGGTAGGTCAAGCATTTAATGTGAAAAGTTTGAGTGGGAATTTGAATTTTTCTATAATAACATTGTGGACTTAGTTATTTTTCACATTGTGAAAAAAGGAGAACAAAGAGATTTCAAGTGAAGAACTGAGCAGGAATATTTTAAGCAATTTGAGCATAGAGTTGAGGATTTCTAAGAAGATTATTCAAGGTTCAAGTAAGTTTCATCCTCACTAAGCTATATAGTTGATTTCTCTCAAAGCCCTAATTTGAAGAATGATGGCATCCTCATATACAATTGAGAAATCTAAGACCAGACCTGATAAGATTGTTAACCTAATCAATTCTACAACTTGTAAGCATCCAACGGATAAACTTCATCTAGAAGTTATTTCGCAAACTAACAAAACCAAATCTTTTTTTAGCATACCACCTAGGGTTTTGATAGTTGAAGATATTTGTGCCTATATTCACTGCAAAGTTAGAGAAGTTGGTGATTTTGAGCTCCAATCTACCTTTCAAGAGCTGAGTGTTGATGGAAAAATAAAATATGATCACACACATTTGGAAGTTAAAGGTTTGGTCAATGCCCTATATTTTCGAAGAGTTTTCAAGAATGAATGGATCAAGATGGTTTTAAGCTATGTGTATGAGGGTAAATTGTGGTTGGATGAACCTATGAAGATCACCAGGGATATTATTCACGTGGTCACCGATTATCCAATAACTGATAAGGTCAAAGATTTGAGAAGTGCACCGAGGAACGAGATTGAGAAAGCTACTAGAGTTGAATGGGATGGAAGAGTCATGATAATAAACACCATTGTTGATCTTGAGACAAGATTAGGAGAATGTTCCATTGGTTATAAAATATTTCAATATAGTCGACCTAACAGCGTGCCATGTGCAGCTATGGAAATTGCTTAAAAAATTATGAAGAAAGGATTTCAACTGGACCTCACCGAGTTACTGTTGAAGCATTTAGAAGAAAACATGAAAACCATCAGGTCGGCGAAGTCTAACACATGTAAGTTTGGATCACTTCTACTATGTATATTTTTCTATATTCATAAATTCTTTCCCCTTAATCGATAATGTTGATTGGAACACTGAGCAAATGGTCACTTTACAAATTAATGATTATATTTAAAGTTTGGGACAAGATTTTGTCAGCATCATAGATGTATATTTTGAACAATTCAAGGAAAGCATGAATCAAAGAAACAAAATACCAAGACAACTGGTTGAGCAGTAAAAAGATGAAATATGTTTCTTGGTAGACACCAAAAACACTTTGATAAAGTTTTTTGAGTAGAGAATAGCATGGCTAGCACCAATGGGCTATGAAATTGACATTGACCGAGCTTCTCGATCAATAGAGGCTTTACTAGCCGAGCCTAAGGATCTAGAGGAAACTAGGTTTGGAACCTATGAAGAGGCCAAATAGAGAATCAAAATGGATCTAGTTGGAGTCAAGCTGACAAAGAAGTCCAAGAAAATGATGGACAAATTACTTAAACAATTCAGTGATGATACAAAAGATGAGAAGGCATCTGAGGATATTCTGGTTGAAAAGACAATCGAGGAACAAAACTATTGATTGGATATGGAGAATAGGATGAAGCGGCCATTGAGTCAGAAAAGGATATACAATCTACATTGATCAAGGCCATAGGTAAGAGGAAGAAAGAAGAAATATAGACAAGAGAAAGGACAATGTCCACAACTGTTGCTGCTTCTCCACCTCTAAAGAAAGGAGTTGTTAAACTCTCAAGGCCCACTCCTACCAAAACATACCAGAAGAAAGAGAGAGGTGCATAAGCCACCACCGAGCTACCAAAGAAAAGGAGAAAGTTGATAATGGCTAAGGATGAAATTGATGAAGAAGATGAAGTGGAAGACCAATATAAGTTTAAGGCAGTTGTAAATAAGAATCCAACAATTGATGATTCAGTAGAAACAATAAAGGAAACTAGAGGTCTGAGTAATCCAAATATGAATCGGTATGTACATATGTCTACCAAGGATCAGCAAAAGATAGAAGAAGCTACATACAAACGATGATCAAGTTCAAAAAGGTACCACTTGAATTTGTAAAGTATGTACCAAAAAGTTTTAATGATAAAGTGTCAGCAAGATGCACTTATGCCTTGCACACTGAGAAAAATATTGTCATGCCCATAAATTTACACATGAAAACACACGAACTTTTTTTTAAAAAGGGTTTATAAGTTTAAGTTTAACAGTTAGGTCTAAGACTTATACCAATTTAATATTTGTTCTCTATGTCGCAAGTGCATTAATCAATGGGTTAAAAGAAAGCTCCAATTCTATTGGCCACTAGAGCGTTGCATAACCAAAATTTGTGGATGAGTTGAATGAATGGAACTAGATTTGCATTCATACCTAGGTGATGTTTCTAGGTTTCCATGGTGGGTTCATAATAATCTCAAGACACTATAAGTCCTAGTACGATAATCTTATATAGAAAGATCAATTTAGTTGACTAACCCCACTTGGTCAAGTTTTAAAGAAATCTCATTATCTTAAATTTTAAAGTTAAGGTAAACTAACTTTACTCAAGAAAGTAACGTAATGATCGATTTAATGACCAAATTTAAACTTTAACTAACGATTAATTTAAATATAGACACCAAATCATAAGAGAATCTAACCAACTAATAGCATTAATTTAGGTTAAATGACTACATCTTAAATACATTTTTATATATTGAAATGAATCCTATTAACTTAATAAGAACCTAACAAATCTATTAACATAATATTGAATTACATTTAATTTTATAATTCACTATAAACTAAACTAAACTATCCATTCATTGAAAACATACTAACGATCCCTTAATAAATTAAATGACAACATAATTTTACAAATAATAATTATATTAATTATATTTAATAATTAATAAAATTATTAAATATCATAAAAAGAAAATGAATTATTAAATAAAAATTATATTAATTAATAATATCTATTAATTAATATAATTATTTGATAACAAAATTAATAATTTAATTAATATAAATATTAAATCTCAAACTAAATAAATTAATTATTTAAATAATATTTAAATTAACAAATAAAATAATTATCAAATAAATTCATTAATAAATAATATTATTAATAATTAAAATTATTAACAATTAGAATTTATAAAAAAAATAAAATTATAATTAAAAATATTAATTAACGAAATTGTTAAATAAAATAAAAATATAAAAAAATAACATTGCAAGGGGCCTAGGCGCATGCCTATGTTTATAGTCCCTATGGGACTTGGGAAATGGGTTCCCCCCCCCCTCCCCCACACTGTCATGCGTAGGGGGTACCCTGCCATGGTAGGTACTCCTGCGCATGGCAACACTTGTGAGTGGGGCGGGGCCCAAGGGGAGTGTGGCCCACGGGTCCCCCCCTACGAATTTTTTTTAAAAATTATTTATTTATTTTTTATTAAAAACTTCTTTCATAACACTTTTAATTAATTTGTTTTTTTTATATATTTTTTTGAAATGCCCAACGTGGGGCTAAAAAGGGAATTTTTTTTTCTTTATTGTTTTTTTTTTTAAGTTATCATATCACTTGATTTAAATGTATGCATAATAATCCTTTTTTTTTTAAAGGCAATTTGTTAATTGATTTTTTTTTTGAAGAGTCCCTTTTCCCAAGGCTTCTTGGGGTCTCACAAGTGGGCTTTATATATATATATATTTTTAAATGAAACTATATATAAATATATTTTTGTAAGTGACCTTGAGTGCATTTTTGGGGTGACCACACAGGTGGGTCCCCCAAGTTGACTTGGTTTTCACTAGGCCAAGGATAAGAATAAAATATTCTCTGTGGTATTGGAAAATGTATGGGAAATTTTCCCATACATTTCCCAGAGAACTATAGGTCTCAATTTTTAGTTTTCTTTGTGCTTTTTCACTTGATTTGTTTTCATTTGATTTCTTTTCCTACATAGTTTTATTTTCTATTTTTGAAGCTCAAGACATAAAGATGGATTTATCCATTTGATTAAATTCTCAACAAGAATAGACAACACTAAATAAATTGATTTGAATACTTAATCAATAAGAATTACCATACCTATTCCAAAACAACTAAACAATAGAAAATTTAAACTTCTTTCTCCTTTCACCTATTTAGCTTGATTAGCTATTTTTTTGAATACTAATGCTCAGATTTGCTAAGGAGATTGCTTCAAAAAAAATTGTAAACTCACATATACATTATCCAAGAAAGAATTCCACAAATGTTTATTTTCTTAACATTGAATTCATTTCACAAAAACTATATCATTTTCACAATGGCTATTTCAAGGAGATATTCATGAAACTAAAGTTTCATTATTACTATTTCATGCTTTGAAATGTTTTCACAAAACAACTTACTACACAAGCATCAACTTGATCATCATACATTATTCTTAAGAGTTCATGATGCTAACCAAAAGGAAGCAATACATTTCTCATGACAATGAATACCTCAACACTATGATACAAGTACTAAACTTGGAGAGTATATCTCCATTACATATATACATTAAGACCAAGGGATCCTTAAGATTCCCATACAGCAACAATAACATGAAACAAATATGATACAAATCAACTTAAGGATACATCCTCAAAATCCTCAAGATTTCAACTTCAACATGAAGTCTTCAATGGCTTCCAAACCTGCAAATAAACATAAATAGGCCATGGAGTGCTCACCTCCCAACCTAGGCTACTATGAAGCCACCCCAGAGCTTGGGGAACCATCACATTGACATGGGATTACATTCAAGCAAGCCAAAAATCACAATAACACAAAAATCACATTCAAACTCCCATTCAAGGCTTAAAACAAAGAGTCTCAAAATGACTCAATATTTGGGGTGAAGGTGGAACCAAATCTCAAGGGGAGAAATCACATTTCATAATAAGAGACAAGCCAACACTTAGCTTTCTCATCACACATCTTTCACAACATCACAACCCAACAAAGCTTCTTATGACCCCCAAGGCTACAAGCCATACAAATTCCTTATGACCCCCAAAATACAAAAAGAGAAATGGCTACATGGAACCCATACATCCATGTTTTATTCCTTCTCCTTTCCAAGGAGAGGCTCTACACCCATGGCTGTCCCAATTGATCCCTTCACCCCCAAGGCTACTCTTCCCTCCCAAGGGTGAGTATGGCCTTGAGAACTCCCTTAAGAAAACAATACAACACAAACAAGAAATCTCAAGAACTCAAATCTTCACATATACAATGCAAAAAGATTTGCAAAACATCTAACATAATATTTCACATATACAACTACAATTCTTGCAACACAACATACTCTCAACAACAAAAATATGGAGAACACAAGATTACAATACTACATACAATGAAATTATTATCTACATAAGATTTCATGAAGAGCCACCAACCTAAGTCCAAGAAATAATGG
Organism: Chamaecyparis obtusa; assembly: GCA_027943335.1. Taxonomy (NCBI): domain Eukaryota; kingdom Viridiplantae; phylum Streptophyta; class Pinopsida; order Cupressales; family Cupressaceae; genus Chamaecyparis; species Chamaecyparis obtusa. The sequence continues at coordinate 812,405 of BSBK01000008.1, read as the reverse complement.
TGAGAGAGTTGAAGATGAGATCTTTTTGTCCAATCTTTTTTCCTCTATCCAAGTTCCTCCAAAATTAACTAATCTCTAAGTTATAGAGTGGGTGTCAAACTCTTCCAAAAGAAGAGTCCCCTCTAAAAAGTTCTCCACACAATCTCCTGGGGATAGGATCTCACTCTAATTGGATGACCTTCCCAAGATTCTTACATGGTTTCCAAATATGGATTCCTAAAAAGGTAGTCTAAAAAGGTGGACCAAAGACTTACCACTTTATTGGATGGAACTCTAACCAAGACCATGCTTCAAAAGTGGATTTTCGGCCATTTTGAAAATCTAACTTTTGGAGGGGTCTTTTGGTCAACATGGGGTTTTCCTAGGAAGAAATATGCCCCTTACCCATAGGTATATCAAGTGGGCTTACTAAAAATAGCCCTAACACTTCCCTTGACATCGTTTAAACCCCCCCAAAACCCATGTAAGGCTCAAATTCGAAATTCATTGATATGACAAAACCTCAAGCTCCCTAACCAAGTGATTTTCATGGGGATCCTAAAGGGTACCATCCTAGGTTGGTTTTCAACCAATCGCCAAGTGGACATGTCATGGCCACAAGTACACACACATGTGTCAAGTGACACAAACAAAAATGACACATCACAAGCCATGTGGCATATCCACTTGGGCATTCTCACATAAATCACATTTTCAATTAACATATAAATCAAATACATTCATGCACCATACTTTTACGAATTAAATACAATACAATGAGGTTTTTGGCTTCTCACTAGAAGCAACCTTGCCTTGAACTGATTTACAAAAAAGGCTATGCTCTGGTTCCCCAAAATTACCATGGTCTAATTCCTTGCACACTAAAGTCCAACATCAGTAGTTCAAGGAAATAAAACATGTAAATTTATAACATTCACGATCAAGATAATTTATTTGAAATATCATAATTTACATGGAATAATCATTCAACTATAACATACATACAACTCATCATGAAATGTTCAATTCATCACTAAATTAAACTTGTAGCATAATCATTGCATATATAATTCAATTGCAATTAAATGTCATCCTGACACTCATAATCTTCACCGAAGTAATTAACTTTAAGTTCATAATGGAAATCTCATCGTATCATAATCAAATCAAATTCCCCTTTCCCGGTTACTTACGTAATCATATAAAATCCATCACATCATCACAACATTCATAAATCAAAATAACCATAAATTAGAATTCATATTTATATCATAAAATAGTCATCAATAATTCATCACCTGACATTTAACCCTAAATGAAATCCACATCTCAACCTAATTCATCTCTTGATTTTCATTTTCCTAACAACTCATAACAACATAAATTATCTAATTGCACATCTCAGTATTCATCTAATTCAATTATCATAATGTCAATCATAATGTATCATAAGGTCAACATTGTGAGTATAGAATGCATCATAAAAAGTAATGCATTCACAACTACTGTAATCAAATCTTTGTCTAAATGAGTAAAATATACTAAGCTAATCAAAACATTAAGCCAATTACTAGGTCTACCATAATGATAATGGAAAAGCCATGGTGTGCATAGGGTGAGGCCTCACATCCTCCCCCCCTAGGCATGAACTTCCTCCTAGAAGTTACGCCACTTAGGGTTAAAGTTCCAGGGTTGACATCTAGCTTAGCCCATTGGGTAAATTTTGAATCACTCCTCTCATGCGATGAGGAGTTCTAATGTTGATACGTGTTAAGGATATGTTTCACCTTATTTTAATCAATTCTAACATTAAAAGTATTAACATTGTACAATCAAACTACTTACCCAAATATTACAATCTAATACTATTTTACATAGTTACAATAGCAAGATCATGTAAGGTAATTCCATTCAACACACCAATGCTGGATCTGAGGTTGCAAGGAAAATCTCTAAAACAAGGAACATCTCTCTTATAACATATCTCAAAAGTATGCTAACATCACTCTAGATGTTGATCCCTATAAATTTCAATATCTGGAGGATAGGTCCAATATTATGCTAAAGGTATCATTTGTCACTCTACAAATCCTTAGTTTGTGCCAACTTTATATTATATTTGTTGATAATATCATAATATCTATGAAGAAAGATCATAAAGTAATCTTTCAAGGACTATGCTTATCACAAACCATAAAATACTCTTACCAAGGCTGTTAGCAGGGTCATAGATAGCGCTAATGACAAGGGTGAACATAGTGTGATGGGAGACTTCTTACAGTTTCTCCCTATTAATATTAATAAAATATGATAGATTCCCCCAACAAATATTCTCCCTCATACAACCTACCACAAAAGGACTTGCCAACAATTGCAACCATAAGAGCCTCATCAAATAATCATAAAATCCATAATTTAAAAATTGAAAAAGTGTTCCATCAAAATGAGATTCAAAAAGTGGCCACATTGGTAAAAAAATTTCACAAAATAAGCAAAGAAAAGTCCTTGAGGCAAATAAGGACATATAAAATAAAGTTTGGCTAAGCAGCCCAACACATAAATTAATTTACTTTTACATTGTTGGAAATCACAAAAAAAAAATTAACTTGTGAAACAAAGTAAAATGAATGAAAGAAAAATAGTTTTAGCAATCCATATTCTCCGCAATCGTTACATGTACTATGTGACCTTTTAGGGTCACTAAGAGGGAGATGGGGAAGCCTCAACATACATTTATTATGACAATATTTACAATATACCACTTATGTCTTGACAAGGATAAAGCATTAAGGGTTTACCAAGAAGAACATTTATCTGGGAAGAGAGGTAGACACACAAAAACTCAGGAGACAACTGTAGATTTACTAATAATAGTCTTACTCTATAAGTTCTTTCACTACGTCCAATCATATTATCATGGTATTCACATCACAACATCCTCCTCTCCTAAAGAGAAGTTCCTACTACAATGTGGTTCACTTATGTCTCGCTCTTCAACAACTTGAAATACCTCATCGTACTTACACAACTTTTAATGGCCAACACACTTAGGCCAATAAGGCATAAAAAAACTCTATTACAACATCTATAAGACTATTAATTTTAGGAATATAGGACTGACCAAAGATACAGTTACCAGCACAACAACTCCATGAGAACCTCAACTAATATAATTAATACATAGGAAAAAAAAATTAGCATCACAACCTTCAAGAAACTTCTCAAGTGGCTCTATTAGGTGAGTTGGCACTTGATGTCCACCTCAATGCTTCTAGCTAATTGAACTAGTCACTCACTCAGGGTACTTCCCATATAACTTCAGTCATCACAAAAGGCATTCCGTTAGTTAATTTATATTACTATACATATGTTTCATTAAGTTTGCATACTACTCTCCACTTTACCACTTAATATCTACTTTACACAACATTCCCAAGTATATTACATTGACTCACAAGGAGGGTTGCCTACCAGTTTGTACATGGTGTAAAGACATATAGTATGTTATACTTTAAGAGTCTGATGATGATCCATAAGGATTTAACGAACCACTTTCACAATCATGTCTTATGTTTGTTTAGGTTGAGCTCCCCATCTTATTAGACTTGATAAGGCACGTCCATCCAAAGGGTTTTTATTCTCATTCATCATCCATATATCATGTCTCAGAAGAAAATTCTACTTTATAGTAGGTGATTTACTTCTGAGCTAACTCTACAATGCACAAGGGACTACCCAAAAGTACAATCCCTAAACTATGTTATTCTATTAATAAATGCATTAACAAGGTTCCAATTTACTTATGCACTAATAATTACAACAACATAGGATAGTCAAGTTATTTATGCTAGATTAAATGTATATTATCTCTATTGGCCCCATTTGAGTCTCAAAATTTGTCATTGTTGTCCCTAGTTTCATTACAATTCATATTCTTAATTTACAAAACACTGACAAGGTCATTGATTCATAGCTGACATCTACTTCCGGGTAATTCATAATTACCTTACAATATATTAGGACACAAATGAATTTTAGGTTACCTTTCCACCTTGACCCTTGTATCATATTGGAAGTAAATCCCAATAAGGGTCTCCACATTCATTTACCAAGTAACTCTATTGACACATGTATATTCTTCATTTTTACTATTGTATAATAGTCATTACACAATTAGATTGATTGGTAATTTGATACTAAATTATTAAGAACTCCCTTTAAGTTTTATTCATGAAATCTGAAGGAATTTTTAGGTAGTTGAATCTTCCATTACTCATCTATATTAGTCTTTTCTTTCATATTTCCAAGGTGGGGTCGTCATGTGTTGATTGATCTTTTGGCCAAGTTACTATTTACATTTTTATTCCTAGGGTACTCTTCTATTATTTATTGCACTTGATAAAGTATTTCTTATTTAAGTTGAAAAGAACATATCAGAAAATGTATGTAGCCTAGACTCTAAATAAAGAAGCTGCTAAATGTTTACTCACAAGTAGTTTTAGTTGCTAGCACTACCATAACAACATTTTCATCATAAATAATAAGGTTTTAAATTTTGAACAAGATAAGGGTAGGTGGTTCCAATGTTGAGCATTTGTATAACCTTTGATTTATTCTCCATTCAAGCATTGTGTGAATCCTTCCACAACTAATGCTTTCCTTGATACGTGTTGAGTGTATAATCATGTCTTAATATTACTTAATAATGAGGTCAAAATAATTGTAATTCATGTACCCATCAATACTGAACATAATCCGTCCATAACCCTCTTAAGTTATTCTTCTAGGTATACTCATTATATTAGTTTATATGAACTTCTTATGCAATAACATGTTTCCAATTTACTCTGACCCCTTAACTTGAGTTATTAAGATATTTTGATGCTCCTAGTCTATCTCCTATAGAGAACAATTAAGCTAAATTATGGAATCAAATTAACCCAAAGAGTGATCCATTGTATACGGAATTGGAATTATAATAATTTGATGGATCCCAAGGGTCACAGGAATTCCCTTGATAATGTAATGAAGGTCCATCATACTGTTTATTAAAACTATTAAAATTTATCAAAAAATCTATGTATAAAATTGGGTCTTCTTGAAGAAACATAATGGGTTTAGTTTCCAATGTTGAAACCTAGGCTCTAATACCAAGTGTCATGCGCATAAATTTACACATGAAAACACACCAACTTTTTTTTAAAAAGGGTTTATAAGTTTAATTTTAACAGTTAGGTCTAAGACTTATACCAATTTAATATTCGTTCTCTACGTCGCAAGTGCATTAATAAATGGGTTAAAAGAAATCTCCAATTCTATTGGCCACTAGAGCGTTGCATAACCAAAATTTGTGGACAAGTTGAATGAACGGAACTAGATTTGCATTCATACCTAGGTGATGTTTCTAGGTTTCCATGGTGGGTTCATAATAATCTCAGGACACTATAAGTCCTAGTACGGTAATCTTATATAGTAAGATCAATTTAGTTGATTAACCCCACTTGGTCAAGTTTTAAAGAAATCTCATTATCTTAAATTTTGTAGTTAAGGTAAACTAACTTTACTCAAGAAAGTAACGTAATGATCAATTTAATGACCAAATTTAAACTTTAACTAACAATTAATTTCAATATAGATGCCAAATCATAAGAGAATCTAACCAACTAATAGCATTAATTTAGGTTAAATGACTACATCTTAAATACACTATTATATATTGAAATGAATCCCATTAACTTAATAAGAACCTAACAAATCTATTGACATAATATTGAATTACATTTAATTTTATAATTCACTGTAAATTAAACTAAACTATCCATTCATTGAAAACATACTAACGATCCCTTAATAAATTAAATGACAACATAATTTTCCAAATAATAATTATATTAATTATATTTAATAATTAATAAAATTATTAAATATCATAAAAAGAAAATGAATTATTAAATGAAAATTATATTAATTAAAAATATCTATTAATTAATATAATTATTTGATAACAAATAAATATAATAATTATTTGATAACAAAATTAATAATTTAATTAATATAAATATTAAATCTCAAACTAAATAAATTAATTATTTAAATAATATTTACATTAACAAATAAAATAATTATCAAATAAATTCATTAATAAATAATATTATTAATAATTAAAATTATTAACAATTAGAATTTATAAAAAAAAAAAATTATAACTAAAATTATTAATTAACGAAATTGTTAAATAAAAAAAAAAATTTTAAAAAAAACATTGCAAGGGGGCTAGGCGCATGCCTATGTTTATAGTCCCTATGGGACTTGGGAAAGGGGTTCCCCACCCCCCCATGCTATCATGCATAGGGGGTACCCTACCATGGCAGGTACTCCTACACATGATAGCGCTTGGGAGTGGGATGAGGCCCAAGGGGAGTGGGGCCCACGGGTCCCGCCCTACCAAATTTTTTAAATTTTTTTTTTGTTTTTAATAAAAAACTTCTTTCATAACACTTTTAATTAGTTTTTTTTTAATTTTATTTTTTTAAATGCCCAACGTGGGGCTAAAAAGGGAATTTTTTTTCTTTATTATTTTTTTTAAATAAAGTTATCATATCACTTGATTTAAATGTATGCATAATAATCCCTTTTTTTTAAAAAAGGGAATTTGTTAATTGACTTTTTTTTTTAAGAGTCCCTTTTCCCAAGGCTTCTTGGGGTCTCACAAGTGGGCTATATATATATATATATATATATTTTAATGAAACTATATATAAATATATTTTTGTAAGTGGCCTTGAGTGCCTTTTTGGGGTGACCACATAGGTGGGTCCCCCAAGTTGACTTGGTTTTCACTAGGCCAAGGATAAGAATAAAATATTCTCTATGGTAATGGAAAATGTATGGGAAATTTTCCCATACATTTTCCAGAGACCTATAGGTCTCAATTTTTAGTTTTCTTTGTGCTTTTTCACTTGACTTGTTTTCATTTGATTTCTTTTCCTACATAGTTTTATTTTCTATTTTTGAAGCTCAAGACATCAAGATGGATTTATCCATTTGATTAAATTCTCAACAAGAATAGACAACACTAAATAAATTGATTTGAATACTTAATCAATAAGAATCACCATAGCTATTCCAAAACAACTAAACAATAGAAAATTTAAACTTCTTTCTCCTTTTACCTATTTAGCTGGATTAGCTATTTTTTTGAATACTAATACTCAGATTTGCTAAGGAGATTGCTTCAACAAAATTTGTAAACTCACCTATACATTATCCAAGCAAGAATTCCACAAATGTTTCTTTTCTTAACATTGAATTCATTTCACAAAAACTATATCATTTTCACAATGGCTATTTCAAGGAGATATTCATGAAACTAAAGTTTCATTATTACTATTTCATGCTTTGAAATGTTTTCACAAAACAACTTACTACACAAGCATCAACTTGATCATCATACATTATTCTTAAGAGTTCATGATGCTAACCAAAAGGAAGCAATACATTTCTCATGACAATGAATACCTCAACACTATGATACAAGTACTAAACTTGGAGAGTATATCTCCATTACATATATACATTAAGACCAATGGATCCTCAAGATTCCCATACAAGGACAATAACATTAAACAAATATGATACAAATCAACTTAAGGATACATCCTCAAAATCCCCAAGATTTCAACTTCAACATGAAGTCTTCAATGGCTTCCAAACCTGCAAATAAACATAAATAGGCCATGGACTGCTCACCTCCAAACCTAGGCTTCTATAAAGCCACCCCCGAGTTTGGGGAACCATCACATAGACATGGGATTACATTCAAGCAAGCCAAAAATCACAATAACACAAAAATCACATTCAAACTCCCATCCAAGGCTTCAAACAAAGAGTCTCAAAATGACTCAATATTTGGGGTGAAGGTGGAACCAAATCTCAAGGGGAGAAATCACATTTCATAATAAGAGACAAGCCAACACTTAGCTTTCTCATCACACATCTTTCACAACATCACAACCCAACAAAGCTTCTTATGACCCCCAAGGCTACAAGCCATACAAATTCCTTATGACCCCCAAAATACAAAAAGAGAAATGGCTACATGGAACCCATACATCCATGTTTTCTTCCTTCTCCTTTCCAAGGAGAGGCTCTACACCCATGGCTGTCCCAATTGATCCCTTCACCCCCAAGGCTACTCTTCCCTCCCAAGGGTGAGTATGGCTTTGAGAACTCCCTTAAGAAAACAATACAACACAAACAAAAAATCTCAAGAACTCAAATCTTCACATATACAATACAAAAATATTTGCACAACATCTAACATAATATTTCACATATACAACTACAATTCTTGCAACACAACATACTCTCAACAACAAAAATATGGAGAACACAAGATTAAAATACTACATACAATGAAATTATTATCTACATGAGATTTCATGAAGAGAAACCAATCTTAGTCCAAGCAATAATGGTGAGAGAGTTGAAGATGAGATCATCTTGTCCAATGTTTTTTCCTCTATCCAAGTTCCTCCAAAATTAACTAATCTCTAAGTTAGAGAGTGGGTGTCAAACTCTTCCAAAAGAAGAGTCCCCTCTAAAAAGTCCTCCACACAATCTCCTAGCGATAGGATCTCACTCTAATTGGATGACCTTCTCAAGATTCTTACATGGTTTTCAAAGATGGATTCCTAAAAAGGTGGACCGAAGACTTACCACTTTATTGGATGGAACTCTAACCAAGACCATGTTTCAAAAGTGGATTTTCCACCATTTTGAAAATCTAACTTTTGGAGGGGTCTTTTGGTCAACATGGGGTTTTCCTAGGAAGAAAAATTCCTCTTACCCATAGGTATATCAAGTGGGCTTACTAAAAATAGCCCTAAAACTTCCCTAGACACCTTTTAGGCCCCCAAAAAACTCATGTAAGGCTCAAATTCCAAATTCATTGATATGACAAAACCTCAAGCTCCCTAACCAAGTGATTTTCATGGGGATCCTAAAGGGTACCATCCTAGGTTGGTTTTCAACCAATCCCCAAGTGGACATGTCATGGCCACAAGTACACACACATGTGTCAAGTGACACAAACAAAAATGACACATCACAAGCCATGTGGCATATCCACTTGGGCATTCTCACATAAATCACATTTTCAATTAACATATAAATCAAATACATTCATGCACCATACTTTTACGAATTAAATACAATACAACGAGGTTTTTGGCTTCTCACTAGAAGCAACCTTGGCTTGAACTGATTTACATAAAATGCTATGCTCTGGTTCCCCAAAATTGCCATGGTCTAATTCCTTGCACACTAAAGTCCAACATCAGTAGTTCAAGGAAATAAAACATGTAAATTTATAACATTCACGATCAAGATAATTTATTTGAAATATCATAATTCACATGGAATAATCATTCAACTATAACATACATACAACTCATCATGAAATATTCAATTCATCACTAAATTAAACTTGTAGCATAATCATTGCATACATAATTCAATTGCAATTAAATGTCATCCTAAGACTCATAATCTTCACCTAAGTAATTAACTTTAAGTTCATAATGGAAATCTCATCGTATCATAATTGAATCAAATCCCCCTTTCCTGGTTACTTACGTAAGCATATAAAATCCATCACATCATCACAACATTCATAAATCAAAATAACCATAAATTAGAATTCATATTTATATCATAAAATAGTCATCAATAATTCATCACCTGACATTTAACCCTAAATGAAATCCACATCTCAACCTAATTCATCTCTTGATTTTCATTTTCCTAACAACTCATAACAACACAAATTCTCTAATTGCACATCTCATTATTCATCTAATTCAATTATCATAATGTCAATCATAATGTATCATAAGGTCAACATTGTGAGTATAGAAAGCGTCATAAAAAGTAATGCATTCACATCTACTGTAATCAAATCTTTGTCTAAAAGAGTAAAATCTCTAAGCTAATCAAAACATTAAGCCAATTACTAGGGCTACCATAATGATAATGGAAAAGTGATGGCGGGCATAGGGTGAGGCCTCACAAATATGAGGGAACACTCATTGATATTGGCAATGCCAATACTATCAATTCCCAAGATTGAAGACCTAATGACACAATACTCAAAGATATTTTTAGTGAAAAGTAGAGCACTAAACATTTTGGTAGGCAAACTAAAGGATTATAATAATAATAGTCAACTATTGTGGACTATAATTCTTACTACCTAAGAAGAAGTTGATTAGTTAGCTTTGGTAGTGATACCTAAGAAGAAGAGTAAAAGAAAAAGAAAAGGACTCCACTCAGATGATGTATATATGGCTACCAAGGAACCTATAGAATTATTTCACACTGAGGTACCAAACACTACCATAGCTATTGATTTTTATCCAGCAAGTTATAGAGAAGTATATACAGATCCTCCTAAGCAAGAATTAATAATAAGCACAAATGATGTTCTTATTGAAGACATCACTAATCGAGATCTTGATGACATCAAGGATGATGAAGATGTCATTATTGTTGTAGATCAAACTAAAGAAACTGTACTTACCAAGGCAGCATCTAGTGTGATACTAGGTGACTTACCAATCTTAGTACAAGCTATTGAGATTATAAAATAGAAGGAACCCAAAGGCTCAACCCCTAAGAAACAAAAGGACACAACAAAGGATTAGGGGATAACATAGGTACAAGGAACAACTAAGTAGAATACTACAAATCAGCCTAAATAATCAGAGGCAGTATCACAAGTAATTGACAAGAATAAACTTGTAGAGACAACACAAAAAGACACCACTACTAATGCCCCAGGAAAATCAACCGAGACACAAGTCACAAGGGAACAAAAAGAAGAGTGTGTCTATCGAGTTAGAAAAGGAAAATATAGAGAGTAAAGCTCTAGTTCAGTTTTTTAAATCCTCACCAATAACAATAGAGAAGAAGAAGAAGAAAAAGAAACATGGTAAGGGTCCAGTAACACTGGAAGAAGTAATTGAAATAATAGATTGTGACCTAAGAACTCTAGACCCTAGAGAACTTAGAAAATATGGGGAGTTGTGCACTAGGAAGGCTGCAGAAGAAAAATTGAGAAAAGAAAGTAAAAGTAAACAGATACTTGAAGATGTTAGAGACATTTTAAAGAAAGTAGTTCTAGAGATCAATGTTAATGAGGATATTCCCATACTTGATCAACTTGCTTCTCTAACTAGTCACATAAATGCCCCAAACATCAATGCAAAAAAGAGAATTGAAGAAAGGGTAGAGGCCAAGATACAACTGAAACTTGTAGAGAAGATCAACCAAGAAGTGACAATCAACAAGGTGAAGCTTTCCAAGGTAATAACCAAGCTGGAATCTATTACTCAAAAGATTATTCAAATTTTGTTCAAATTATGCACCATTGAAAGTTTTACTACAAAGGTTAGTGAGAAGATTAAAAAGTTCAATGATGAGATCCAAACTAGTGCAAACTTATCTCTAATTGAGCCAAATGCTTTTCACAAGCATATAATAAAATTTCAAGAACTTAGGCCTTTGAGATATGATTTGAGGAAGTAGGAAGATATTATAAGTGACCAGGTCATCAAGCTTCAAGACGAGCTGCTTCCCCACCTAAAAATAATGGAGAGACATATTGAGAAGGAAAAATCCTTAGTTTCTAATCCTGAGATTTTAGTTCTAGAGAACATTTTTGATATGCATGCACAAGTTGGTCTTGAGCACATTGCTCTTGACAACTTGAAAGAGGAATGGGAAAACCTCTTAGCATCACTGCAGAAAACCCACAAGCACATTTTTATCAATTGTAAGTACATTTTGTTGTTTTTGGCATTACTTTCAAAAAGGGGGAAAACTATGTATATATGCCACTATGTACTTCACACTACCGAGAGCATGCACAAAGGGGGAGTTAGTCAGTATAGAAGGAAGTCAATGTACAGTTAGTAAATTTTTGAGTTTGTATATATTTTAGTAATCGGTACTATATACATAAGGTTTTGATACTAATGCCAAAGGGGGAGATTGTTATCTCAATTTGAGCATTAATGTATTGTCATTAGTATCAATAATTTATTTAGTCGGTAAAGGATTGTATAAGGAGACATCAAGTCATTCGGTCAAGCAGTTAAAGCCTTTACACCGAGTGAAGACAAGGCAGAACTTCAAGTTAACAGAATAAAGGTTTGACAGAGCATAGCTACCAAGTGTCCGTAATTTACCGGGTACCAAGCTAGTGAGCACCTAGCTTTCATACACACTGAGCATCAGCATTTTACCGAATAGTGAATGTAGTGTTTACTGAGTTATCCAAGAAATGATAGTAATCACAAATGTCACATTTATCTATGTAAATAGTTTACACCGAACATATAAATGATTTACCAAGATCTAGACATATGTAATATGGATGTAATCATTAACTTTTGTGATGATTCCTATGTAATGGTAGATCTAGGTTATTTTTGTATACCGTTAATCTTACTTTTTCTAAGATATTGTAACCCTAATAAGGTCAATAATTTTTGATATATAATTGTAAAATATGTTATTAAGATGAGAAATCATGAATAAGTAGCTGCACAATGGACATTAGGAGATCAGACACAGGGTTTTATGATAGAAAGTTTATGAGAGGTAGAATCAGTTTTATCAGAACACATACAAGGCTACTGAGTAGAAAAGGACTTATACATCACATTCAAGTGATATCTATTTTTTATTTCACATATCTGAATTATACAAGTGTTATTTGTCATTCTTATAGATATTCTGGGTATGTGGAGGATCATGGTATGCCAAACTAGGCCCTTAAGTGGCAATGAAAATTTAGAAAATCAAGTTTAAGCAAGTTCACATAAACATTTGAACAAGTTATAAATATTATATCAAAAATATGTAAGAAGAGAATCTATATAAAATTGAATTTAGTTTCTAATATACTAGGCCTTTTTTGAAAAATAATTATTCTATATGTTGAAAATTTCAAATTTCAATGTAGTAGTATGAAAATTTCAGGAAAAAATAAGTAGGTGTATGTCTAACCACCTTAAACACAATCAAATGATAATTTTTTTTACAAGATTCTAGATATAAGTAGTAGACTTATGTCCAGATGTGACAAATATTTTTTTGTAATTTTTTTCCAAGTAAATAATTAATTATTATTTTTCTTCTACAACTTTTCCACAATACAAAAACTCTCATTTCTAACCATGTTAACTTATTCTAAAATTTATCACATTGAAAACTTTTTTTATTTTTCTTGTAGTAGGAAAAGCATAGAATGTGGCACATATTTTGGATTTCAAAAATGTTATACAATTTGAAAGTTATAGCTATTTTTCAATAAGTCTATCAATCAGGCATAGAAAAATAACAAGTAGGTGTATGTCTGACCACATTAAACAAAATCAAATGATACTAATTTTTTATAATATTATAGGTAAAACTAGTAGACTCATGTCCAGATGTGACGTATTTTTTTTTTCCAAGTAAATAATTAATTATGATTTTTCTGCTACAAATTTTCCTGAATATAAAAACTCTCGTGTCTAACCAACTTTACTTAGATTAAACTTAATCAAATTGAATGAAATGTTTATTATTATTGTATTAGGTGAAGCATAGAATGTGATGTATATTTTAGATTTCAAAAAAGTTATATTGTTTAAAAGTTATAGTTATTTTTCAAAGAGTATATCAATTAGGACTTCTTTTTCTAATTGCCACTTTTTGGCATACCATGATCTTGCACATACGCTTCTGCTGTTATCAATTTAACCACTATAGCATATTTAAATCTCTTAATAGAGTGGACTTAATAGTCTTATTGTAAATGACTTAACCGAGTGCATACTTGAATGTGTTGCTAAAATCCTTTAACAAGATAGATCTAGTCGATCTTTTGTTACCCCTAACAAGGTAAGATCATCAAAAGTGATCAACAATTGTATCCTTAACCGACATACTTTATTTACTATAGTAGTGAAGAATTTGTGGGTGTCATCCACACCACAAATTTTACCTTATAACAAGAGTTTCTGCATAACCAAAATATCTTAGTCATGATTACTTATTTTAATGTATGATTTATTATTTTGTTTATGTGCACTTTATATTTTTTGTTACATGAATGTATGTGAAAAATAATGGAATCAGCCGGTTAATTAAGAACAACTATTGCAAGGGCTAAGTGTTAAAAGTTTTAGAGGGTATTGATTCACCCTTCCCCTCTTAGTACTTTATCTTTCTAATCCCAACATCGTTTAAAAATATGGTTGGAGGTCCAAAGATGAATAAAGATATTCCACTACATTTCTATTTTTTTACAACCTTTTTAACACAATGATGAATTATTGAGATTATATAAATATTTGATGTCTAATAATTACGTATTTCTAGAAGTACTTTTGTTCATCCTACTACTATTAACTGTTTCTATTATTGGCTATACATTGGAATGAATTTCTTGTGTTAGTGATTTTGAACTAGTATTTTACTTCTTGGCATTCAATGAGTTGATGATATAAGCTTTAAACTAGTAAGATACAATGATATTATTTGATAATATTAGGTTTAAGAGTATTTTTTGGTTGATGTAATACCCCACAAAGGAATCTCTAATAAAAAGCTAAGAAAAACAAGAATAATATTTTTTAAACATTCCAAAATAGTTTAAAATATTATTCACACTAAAGATATGAAACCATAAGTTGCACTTATACACCAACATGGACACAAGTTTCACAACAAAAATAAAGGAACTATTGAAAACTATAATACGTCATCATTGCATAGATAAGGTGACCACAATAAAAGAGGGGTTCCAAAATACCAAGCAACCATATAGGAATTCTAAGACACCTTTAGGATTCTTAGTAATGGGTTTTAACCCTTACAAAACTTTACATGACCTTGAAAAGAGAACTAGGTCATCTTCTATGTCCTAGGTGCAATTATTAGCCTACATTGGAAAAATGAATAAAATACCAAAACTTCTCATTAAGGATGCACAAAAATACCTCATAGATTCCCTATAGTCTCCAATATTTGATGCAAAAATTTTGAGTAAACAATCTTCATAGAATTCAATTATAGTGTGAAAGAATACAATCTATGAGACCCTAATGCATATAATCTAATTTGAATATTATAAGTGTTATTTTTTGAGAAATTAACTCTCCTTCTCTTAGATTATAGCCTCAAAAAACTAAAATATAAGATGTGATTCAACTACCTTCTAATCTTGAGAAAGTTTAATTGAGCCCAATAGATAGAAAAGATGTTGATGAGAGCTCATTTAGAACTACATACTTAGAATAGGAGGAAGAACCTCCAAATTAGCTTGATTTAAGGTCTAAAAAGCATGAAAAACTACATGAAAGGTATTCCCCTAATGATTGGATGTGTACTTTTTCTTTAAATACTAGTGTTAATGAACATAGATCTATAGAAGAGGCATTAGTGATGAATGATGTAGAATCTTGTAAAATTTATATGGGTGAAGAAAAGATAGATCTACAAAAGAATGACACATGAGATCTTGTATTGTTTCCTAAAGGACAAAACATTTTTTTTTGAAAATGGGCACTTAAGAAAAATATTGGTTTAGATTGAAGCATTGAGAAGTATAAAGAAATGTTTATTGTGAAAGGCTACTCTTAGGTTGAGGGTGTATATTATGATAAGATATTTTCTCTTGTTGCAAACATAGCATCCATTAGGTTTTTCTTTCCATTGCTAGTCCTTATGATTTAGAGGTGGAGAAAATGGATGTGAAAACTACTTTAGTTCAAGGTGGTTTGGAGGAGTATATCTATATGACACAACCAAAGAACTACATGGTAAAAGGTAAAAGTAATTTGGTTTGTAAATTAAAGGAAACCTTGTATGTCCTCAAACTCATTCCTAAGATCTCGTACCAACAAATTGATGTGTTTACATATTTGGGCATGCACGCACACACACACACACGTGTGTGTGTGTGTGTGTGTGTGTGTGTGTGTGTGTGTGTGTGTGTGTGTGTGTTGAATCTTTTATTTGATTTTTCAAATTTAGATCATTGTGTTTATTATAAAGTATGATGGTGGTAATTTATTATAAATTACATAATATATTTATGATATGATATTCATTGTAAAGGCAAAGGGCGGATTTTGTAACTAAAGCCTCAACTTGATGTTCAATTTGAAATGAAAGATCTTGCTAAAGAAAAACACATTCTTGGGATGGAGATTAGAACAAATAGAGTGAATAGAAAGTTATGGCTAGGCTAGAGTATGTGAATTTAGTTTCCTATCGGTTTAACATGCATGATTATAAACTATTAAGTGTTCCCTTTATAGTTGGAATAAAATATTGGTTTTAGATTGTCCTAAATCTTTATTAGATATTGAAGATATGAGTAGAATACCTTACCAAAGTGTAGATGGAGGTTTGATGTATGTTATGGTTTTCACTAGATTATATGTTTCTCATGTAGTGGGAGTTCTTTCCAAATATATGTTTATCTCTTATAGAGTTCATTAGAATGTAGGTAAAAGTGTCTTAAATTTTATGTAGGTTACCTTAAAAGTTTTTTGTTATCATTAGAATTATATATGAGACAAGAATTCCATTTGTATTTATGGCTATATGGATCCAGATTAGGCAGGTCACATTAATAGAAAAAGATCTACTAGTGCTTATGTGTTATATTTTATGGTGTTGCAATTACTTAAATAACTAAGTGATAGGTTGTGGTTGTTTTTTCTACTACTATTTAGAAAAGTATATGGGATCTACTCATACTTTTAGGAATACATTCATCTCAAGCTATTGTATTCGTGTATTGGAATAAACAAGGTGTAGTAATAGTTTATTCTAACAATCACTATGTAATCTTCTATCTCAAAACCCAACTTTTCATGGAAGGAAACAAAATTGATGTTTAATATTATTTTGTCAAAGATATTATTGAAGATGGCAAAATGAAGCTAGGGAAGGTACAAAATTCAATGAATCTTGTACATTATCTGACTAAGGTAATGAGTATAGAGAAATTCATATGTTGTTTAGAGTCACTGATCCTATCAACCCCTAATAATTAAACAATGATGTTATAACCCCTCCTATTTCTCTTAAAAGTGACAATTGGGAGATTTATTAAGAAATGTTGTCTCAACCATGTAATATTAAAATGGTTATTACTAATATGTAAGTGTTGGGTATTTGGCCTAGCTTGCTCCAAATTTTTAGGATTTTACGAGTAATTCTCCCAACAATTGGGGTTTGGTAGCATAGACCTCAAATTGGAGGTCACAAGGAGGTTTCCTCCTCACTAACCCTAGTCCTATGAATAGATAGGTGTCTAAGGGGAATCATGCTCAAATATAGTTTTATGGGATTAGTTCCCCTAAAACAAATTTCAATTATGATTTCATTGTAAATATTGATTATGTTTTATTAAGTAATAGATCTAATTGCGGTTGTTTTGTGTGATTTGTTTGATATATAATGAAACCCTATTTTAAGAGAGGATTTTATTAAAACTATGTAGTGTGATGAGTTACCAAATTTTAATAGATGTTGAGTTGCCTTTGGATCTTTATTGGTGGTGCTTGTACACGAAGCTTTATATGAAACTATGTTCTAACTATTGTTGATTTTTAAATAATATATTGGGTGGTTTCCTAAGTGTTTTATTTTTCTCCTGAAATGGTTTTCCCCATGTAAATCAGTGTGATGTGTTATTCATGTTTTTATTTATTTTTATTAAGTTTTTGTGACTATTAGAAAGATTTTTAAAATATTATTCCTTACCCTACTCTCAAGATTATTGTAATAAGTCGCTCTTCTACTTAACTTAATTCATGAAGAAGTGTTCCCAAGTTTAAGGAATAAATTACATTCATATTTTCTTTCTTGTATCAAAGATGACATTCATTCATCTTTGACTACCGCATGTTAAAATACATGATTAATAAACTGGGAAAATGGATGTTAAGAAAATATTCATTCATGGTAATTTACATGAAGAAATTTATGTCATCATCAAAGTATGTCAACATGAAACTGTTGTCATATTTTTACACACCTTGGAGGCCTAGTTACTAGATGAGCTACATGTACCCTAGTTTGCATTATTAAGTGATCTTGCTTAATATTTGGGTTCATTTCATTTGCAAAGTACATGAAGGGAAAAGAGATAAACTGCATCTAAGATTACATGTGCCAATATTCTGAATATGTTGTACAAAAAGAAAGAACTGAAAAGGAAAATTATCTGAGCTCACACATGTCGTGAGCATACCCATTGCTAGAATTACATAGATGAGTGCAAATATACATATATAATGAATATAAGATGCAGGGGTACCAGACATTGCCTAGTAATGAGAGTTGATCTTCTATATTTCCAGTGTGCTCTGGTGATCCTGAACCTACAGAGAGAGAAAAATAGAGGAGTTAGATCCAATGGATCTAAGAAATGAATGGTGCCACAACATCTACAAACATGCATACATGTACTCATCCATACACCTCTAGCACGGGCTGTACTCAAGGCAGGTGCATGAGAGAGGCTATGGAAATAAAAGTATCATTATTTTCACTAATATGTTTGTTCCATGTGTAGAGATAGAAGAAACTGATTCATAACAAATAGTAGAATACCAGGATCTAGATGAATGATGATGCCCTATGATGTGGGCTCTATCAGGAGGATCTCAAATTTCCTGGAGAGAGACCACATCACAGGCCAAGAACACCCATGCTCAACAGTGTAACATTTAATGGGTAGTATAGTATCAGTGGGACACTAAAGAACCATAGATGCATATCAAGTGAAGCATGGTTGAAGCACAAATAACAGAGCACTGGCACATGGAGGGCTTGAAAAACACATGCATTCAAGTCAGAACAGAGAAGTGAGAAAGTTCAAATCTGCATATTGTTGGCATGAACATCAACAAATGAATCTGCATCATGAATCAGATAGTGAAGGGGGTGCAAATGATCAAACCCATAGTTTCAAGAAGATAGAATAGTGCATCAATAAAGAGATCAATAGTCCTGATCAGAAGGAATCAATCAAAGTAGGATGCCAAAGACAAGGCACAGCATGGCTTAGTAATCCAAATAATGAATAAATCTGAAATACAATATGTTTATGCCCGCAATCATAAACCACATAGAACCAGAGTACAGAGTAACATGGTATTAGCCATGTTCAAAATAGTGAGCAAGTTCACGGGCTGTTGAAATAATGTGATACCCTCATTTTAACAATGCAATGAAACCTAAGCACCAACAGTAGATACAATGCCCTAGTATGCTCTCAAGTTGTATACAATAGAGGCAACAGCAAAAATGATCACAAATAATGAATGCCATCAAATTCAACAATGCCCTAGCCGGTATTAAAAGGACATTGACACCCTAGCTATTAACAAATTGTTCTAATCAGTGCCTTAATACCTTTAGAGGTAGCACCCTGACCTTACTACCATCAAGCCACAAAATACAAGGGTTTGTGGGCTATATAGAATAGAGAATACAAAATTTGTGCCCTAGTTACAAGTAGAATGCATAAGATACAAAATTAATAACAAATTCATGCATGCCTCAGCTTTCTTAACCCACGAGCCACCAGAGAATTGAATGGCACAAACAATAATACCCAAGAAATACAGAGGATGATCGAAGCACCATAAGCAAAAGCATCAATTACTTGGTCCACAATCAGGCCCATGCCCTAACAGTGGATGTATATCAATACAGAGACAAGATGAAATAACACAAATGCAGGCATCGATAGCATCAAATAAACAAGTGAAGAGATATATATAATGCCCTAGCTGTTAAAAGAAATCAACAAAGATGCTTGGGCTGCAAGCAACAATGCTACAGCAAACCTCAACTTCATCAGTGCCCTAGTTTCATTTTAAAAAATACAGAGATACAACTTCAGCACAGAGCAAACACAAATGCTATCAAAATTCAATAAATGATGAATCAAGTGCCTACCTCGAGATCAAGTTGTCAGAGGTTAGTTGTTGTTTCCAAAATCAAGATAGAAGTTTCCATCGAGGGATTGCAGTGGGTTTAGAAGGTCCCAGTTGCCAAGATTGAAAGCTATGTTGACAAAGGATCCACATCTTTGAATAGGGGTTTCAATATTATGCTTGTTTTTTCCTCCCCTTTCTTTTAGGGTTGAGTGATTAAATGCCACATTATTTTCAATTTTGGGTTGTATGTTGTAATTGTTTATAAGTATTTTCCCCATTATTTGGGTTGAAAATATTTAATGTTCACTTGTAACCTATAAGTTTTGTCTAGGGTCATTTGGGGTTTAAAATTAGGACTAGGTTTGTAATTAAGGTGGGTCCTAGGTTTGAAATATTCATGTGTCATGTGGATTTGGTTAAAATGTAAATATTTTGGATATTCTCCTTATTTTATTTTTTTGAGTTGAGATTATCTCAAAATATATTTAGGATCCACTTCATTTGGTTTAGTAAAGAGGAATATGTTAATTGTAAAAGTCATTGCAAAAACTTGTTGAAAATATTGACAAGTGGCGTTTTATAAGCCATTGTCAGTTTTTCTTTATGATGCATGACTTAGTGGGTTTATGGTCTTCCTTTTGACTACCTATTTTTAGGGACCCCACTTTTTCCATCCCCCTAGATTCTCAGGAATTGGGCATCCAAATTTTAGAGTGGCATGATCATGGTCCTAGTGGCAGATTTTTCCTATTCTTGGTGAGTAGTGGATTTCAATACAGATTCTACAGAATATTTTTTATATACCTCTCACCTTTGGTGATTGAGGCTAGTTCTTCTTTCCCTCATTCTCACGAGGTGAATGTTGTAGCTCTTGGAGAAGCAATCTGATATTTTGACTCCTTTTATTCCAGTTAAATAGTAATTGTCCTTCTTTTCTATAGCTTTGTGAGTTGATTTGATGAATTTGATGTCATGTACTATGATTGAAACTTGATCCTTTACTTGATATTTTTTTCATTTTGATGTTTGCAAGCATTGGTTTTTCTAAGGTTTCAATCTGTGTGCGTTTATATGTTTTTGAGTTGTGGAATCCATTTTCCCTTCTCATTTACAACTAGCACCTTATTATTTTCTAAGGGAAGAATCAAATTTGAGAAGAGTTGTGGTGTTTAGGTTATATGCTGGATTACATTGTGAGTCTATTTTCAGGTTTGTGGATCTATCCAGTTTGGTGAATCACCTAAGTTTAAATTTCAGTTATTTCACTTTTATGCAATCTCGCTCCCTTTCCCTTCAAGTTCAGTTCAGTTCAGGTGATACAAATAGGGAAGTCGGAAGTTAATCTGAAGGTTTATTCTCAATGAAGTAGTCCCACATCCTGAGAGTATTCCCATGTTTCATGGGATTGCTAGGTTTTATACTTAACCATCACGGGTGCAATCCCTAGTGACAATAGAAACTTAAAGAGAATATGGTTTGCAAGTTGAAAAAGTCTTTTTATGGTCTATAAATATCTCCTAGGTTGTGGTACCAAAATTTTGATACATATGTGTTGATTTTGGGATTTCATAGTTATAAATACAATCATTGCATATATTTAAAAAAATTTAGTGGTCCCATCCTCATATAATTATGTTATATGTGGATGATATGTCACTATTTGGAAATTACTATTTAATTACAGACTTGAAATCTCAGTTGTTAGTAAATTTTGAGATTTAAAAGATTTTGTTGTAGATGGGTTCATCATAGTAATGAAGATCAAAAGAGAATGGTCTAGTAGAATGTATTGGTTAAGCTAGAGTAATTATATGAATTTAGTGATGTATATATTCATTCCATGATATCTTGTAGATCCATGATTATTCCTATTGTGTTAGGGAAAAAATAATCGATAGATGATTCTCCAAAATCTCCTATTGAATTAGAGTACATTTCTAGTGTGTCATGTGCCATGTGCTAGTGTGGTTGGTAGTCTTATATGTTATGGTCTGAACTAGATTAGACATTTTCAGAGTAGTGGAACTACTAAGTTTATATATGGCTAATCCTAGATGGGTGCATTAAGGTGCAATTAAAAGAGTGTCTAGATATTTGAGGGGTAGTTTCAGGTAATTATTATGTTATCATGGTTATCCTTCTAGACCTTCTTATTATATTATAATCCATTGATATGTGGATTTAAGTTAGGAAATATTATTAATATATGATGATTAATTAATAGTTATATTTTTATTTGGAGCTTTTCAACTTTCTTTTGCAAATTGATGGTTGGAGCGAGCATGTGAACGGATAGAATTTTGAAATCAACGATGAGCGGGAATCCTGGTTTGCAAGCTATGGGAACCTCGGGGAAGTCTTGCAGCATCAATTCCCTTGCAGATCAGGACTCTACAGACCTAGAGAATAAGGATGGGGTACCACGTGAAAAGGAGAAAGACCCAAGAAAGGATGTAGTAGTGGGAGCTAAGCACAAGGGTATCCCAAAGCCTTCTTCAAAAAAGACCTAGGCATGTGACCAAGACGTTCTCCCCCGTTGGTGGTCAATACTTTTTGGGATAAAACCCACAGGCAAGTCCTCTTTTCCTTCCATAAAGGACATCTCTGATAAGGAAAAAGGAATCTTTGTTTTAGAAATACCTGATGAACTGGTAGACCACAACATCACCTCCATGGACCACACATTGGTTGGAAAGTTTGTCAACCCCAAGCCGAATATTGATATTGCTAGGGCCTTCGCAAGGAAAAAATGGGACCTGAACGCTCAAGTCCAGGTCTCTACTATGGAAAAGGGGGTTTTGTCTTTTAATTTCTTTTGCAAAGAGGACCTCGATAAGATCCTTTGTGCTAGTACTTGGGCCATAGGAAAGGTTACCATTGCTCTACAAAAATGGACCCCCAATCTTAACTTGAACTATTCCTTCTTTGTTCAGGCCCCAGTGTGGGTGAGACTACCTGAACTACCAATGAAATTCTAGAATGAAGAGGTTTTTGATGGGATAGCCAAATCTTTCAGAACCCTTCTACCCATTGACCCTGTCACAACTACTAAGAGCCACCTCACCTTTGTAAGGATTTTCATCAGAGTGGAAGAAGGCAAGGATATGCCAGAAGTCATAAAGATTCGGTCCAAGCTGGGAAAGTGTGTGTAGAAACTAGACTATGAAAGCATCCCTTTCGCCTGTTTCCATTGCAAGAAGGCAGGACCCAAAGCCAAAATTTTTCCAATCCTCCAGGTGAAAGAGGTTGAAAGGAAGGCCAGAATAGCATTAAAAAATCATAAAGGTGCTCCCCAGGAGGGACCGGAGCCCAAAACTAATAGAGTCTGGAAGAAAAAAAATCAACCAGTCCCCAATCTGGAAAATAAGGACCCCAAGGATGCGGAGAAGCTGATGTTGACTCAAAATGCTGAGACTGGGAGGTTGCCCATCCCCCCTATTTTGGGTCTGGATCGGGATTTAGCCAAGCAGCAATAATCAAAGGAAGAAAACAAGAATGAAGATCAAAAAGAAGGAGGAGATTCTTTCTCTAGTTCCATCACTGTTTCCTTGATCCCAGAGTCCTCTGCTCCTCCATTGGACACTACTACTTGCTCTATTAAGCAGAACTTAGGGAAGTATGAAAAAATTGACGACCTGATGGTCTTTGTGTCCCCAAACCAATTCAAAATTATGGTAGAGCTCTTTGCCAAGCACAAGGAAGACAAGGAGGGCTGGACCTCTATTCACAAGAAGAAGAAACCAAGTAGAAAAGATCCATCTCCAATTTCCCATGTAGCCACTAGAAGAAGGAATAAGGTTGAGGGAAGGGGTAGAACCCATACCCCAAAAGGAAAAAGGACTAGCCAGAAAAGGTAAGAAGAAGCAAGCTTGAAACAAGTGGATGGAAACCGGGTTTCT
This sequence comes from Chamaecyparis obtusa, assembly GCA_027943335.1. Taxonomy (NCBI): domain Eukaryota; kingdom Viridiplantae; phylum Streptophyta; class Pinopsida; order Cupressales; family Cupressaceae; genus Chamaecyparis; species Chamaecyparis obtusa. The sequence continues at coordinate 788,512 of BSBK01000008.1, read as the reverse complement.
ATCCAAGTTAACAACTCCTCCATCAAGAAATGAAAGTCATCTCTTGGAATATTCATGGGCTTAATAGCTCACACAATTAGGATGTCATTAGAAATATGATTAGAGATCACATACCGGACATTTTCTTAATCCGGGAAACTAAAATGCAGAAGGACAAGTTAGAGAAAATAAAGTTCAGTAAAGCCATGGACAACAATGCCAAAAGTTTTGAGGGAGCCTCTGGGGGGCTTCTCACAATGTGGAACTCATGTCACTTCAGAGCTGAAGTCATCTGTGAAGGAGGTAATCTTCTTCTTATGCAATTCACTAGAATTAAAGATAATGAAAGGTGGTTTATTTTGAATATTTATGTTCCTAACTCTAAAAGAGAAAGAAAGAAATATTGGAATAAGATTATCTCCATCATTGCTCAACTTAACTGGTCGAAAGGTATTATAATGGGGGATTTCAATACCCCTCTCAAAGAAGGGGGAAAAAAGGGAAGAATTTCACCGGACTCTGAAAGCAAACAAGACCTTATGGATCTCATCAATTACCTGGCCCTATTGGACATAGATCTTCTTGGGGCTGAGTTCACTTGGTCTAATAGGCATACCAAAAGGGATTGCATTCAAGTTTGACTAGACAGGGCCCTGGTGTCTCTGGATTGGCTGAATAGCTATAGCATTAACCTTTCTACCCTAGTTCATGATAGCTCTGACCATTCTCCCATTGCACTTTCTCTGGACCAGATGGACAAGAGAAGTAATTTTCCTTTAAAATTTGAAAAGATGTGAGTTTCCCATCCTAACCTACTTAATAAAGTCAGAGAGTGGTGTAACATTGACGTGGAGGGCACTGCCATGTTGAAAGTGGCTAAAAAACTTAGGAACATAAAATGCAATGTTAAAAAATGGAATAGAGAGGAATTTGGTCACATCTTTACCTCTAAAGATAAGACTCTCAATGATCTTAATTGTATCCAAGAGGAAATCTAGAAACAGGGCTATGATGATGAAAGACTGCAAAAAGAAAAATGCATTCTCTCAGAGTACCATAACATAATTGGACAGGAGGAAGCTTTTTGGAAACAGAGATCGAGGTCCATCTGGCTCAAGGAAGGAGATAGAAATACTCATTTTTTCCATGTTTCCACCATGAGGCACAGAGCAGCCAACAAGATTAGTAGTATTAAGAAGGGAGATCAATCACTAAAGGAAGACAAACAAGTCGTTGATGAGGAAATCACATACTTTTCTCAGCTCCTCTCTAAAGATCAGGGATTATCAGATCAAGACTAGACTCCTCTCCTATATAACATACCTAGAACCATTACTGATCTTCAAAACAAAGCCTTATGTTCTATTTCAGAAATGAATAAAGTCAAGAAAGCTCTAGATTCTCTTCTAGGAGACAAAGCCCTTGTTCCAGATGGCTTCTCAATGTTCTTCTTTCACCTTTATTGGGATGTTGTGAAAGATGATGTGGTACAAGCTATGTAAGAATTCTTTGGTTCAAAGAATCTCCTCAAACAACTCAATGCCACTTTCTTGGTGATTATCCCCAAGACCTTGGGAGTAGACTCCTTCAAGCAATTCAGACCCATAAGTCTATGCAATTCTTTCCTCAAGATTATCTCCAAGGTAATCACCATCAGGATTCTCAATATCCTCCCATCCCTGATCTCGTAGTAGCAATCTAGCTTTGTGCCCAGCAGGCAGATTTTGGACTCCATTATGATGGTGCATGAAGTCATACACTCGTTAGAAGAAGGAAAAAGGGAAGGCTTTCTTCTCAAACTTGACCTATCCAAGGCCTATGATCGGGTGGACTGACAGTTTCTTCTGAAAGTCTTGGGAGCTTTTGGTTTCAACTCCAATTCCTGCAAGCTCCTATTTCAAATCATCTCAACCCCTTCCTTGGCTATCATGATTAATGGCTCCCCGTTTGCTTTATTCAAACCTTCAAGGGGTCTTAGACAAGGGGACCCTCTCTCCCCCATTCTCTTCATAATTCTAGCTAAATGCCTTAGAAGATCTATTTCAACGTCCAAATTGAATGGGGATTTGAAAGGCATCAAACCCTCATCTAGAGACATTGTTTTTACACACAAGAAATTCATGGATGACACCATTCTTGGGGGTGAGGCTTCGGTGGGTGAGGCTAGAGTGGTGAAAGAAATTCTCAATACCTACACTAGGGCCACAAGCCAATCTATCAATTGGAATAAAAGTGATCTCTTCTTTATCAACACTCTTGAAGAAAGACAGAGGAAAATTGCTCAAATTATGGGGTGTGGTATTGATACCTTACCTTCAACTTACTTGGGGCTACCCTTAGGTGTCAAACCTCTGGAAGCCTTCTGGAACAAATTAATTGATAGACTTAATAGGAAGCTTGCTGGTTGGAAAGGGGTCATCCTCAGCCAGGCCAGTAAGATCCAACTAGTAAAGTCTACTCTATAGAATCTCCCCACCTATGCCCTTAACCTTTTTCCCATTCTGGCCAAAGCTGTGGAAGCCATGGAAAGAATCTAGAAAAGATTCCTTTGGTCTGGAGTTGAGGATCACAAGCGCATTCCCCTCATTGCTTGGGAGAAAGTTTGTCATCCTAAAATTGTTGTTGGCCTTGGCTTAAGGAAGTTGAGACCTTTCAATAAAGCCCTTCAAGCCAAGCAAATCTAGAGAATTTTTAATAGCACTAGTGAGTGGAGGGACACCTTTGAAGAGAAATACCTTTTTCATAACTCTATCCATAGTTTTTTTTGAAGAAACGGAGCCACCCAAAGGTTCTTTTATTTGGAATGGTCTCCTCGAGGCCAAGGTGTTGGCTAAATCCAGAGCCAAGTGGAAACTAGGTAATGGAAATTGTATCAATTTTTGGAAGGACAACTGGCTTCAAATGGGAAGCTTGAGAAATATTGACACTTTTTACAGCTAGAGACAAGCCTTCTCTCAAACCTTCAAAACATAGGTTTGCAATTACAAAAGGAATGATAAATGGGTGGATCTCACTCAGATCTCCCAGGACCTGACTCCATTGCTGACTGCCCTCAATGCGATCTCCCTTTCTCCCAAGTAGAACAAGATCATCTAGGAGGACTCTTCGGATGGGGATTATACAGTGGCCTCTACCTATTCCTTGTTGACTACTCAATTCAATGACTTTAACCCATTGTGGGCCAAAGCTTGGATACCTGGTCTAATTCCTAAAATCAATGTCTTCTTTTGGCTCTTGCTATAGAACTGTATCCTCGCTGTGTACAACCTCATCAAGCATAGATTCTAGTTCACCAATAGATGTGCTCTTTGTAAATTTCAAGAGGAAACTATGGATCACCTCTTTATCCATTGCTCCTTTGCCAGTCATATCTGGCATCTCCTCTTTTCTGCCTTGAATCTTTCATGGTGCTTCCCCCTATCTTTCAACGATCTCTTCTCCCAATGGACCTTCAACATGTTTGATCAAGATTTTAGGCTTCTCTATACTTGGCTTCTCCCTCATTTTTGTTGGAGGATCTGGAAGGAGCGCAACAATCGCATCTTTCGCGACAGCTCTACTCCTAAAATTATCTTTGAAAAAATCACTCATGCAATTAAAAAAAATTTCCTCTACTATGGTAAAACTAATCCTTTTGCAGGAATTGCCCGAGCTGCTACACAAAAAAAGAGAAGGAACTATGTGTGGACTAGTCCCCTAACTAGCTAGACCAAAGCCAACTTTGATGGCGTAGTGAAAGTGAACCATGGTCAAGCTGACAATGGAGCTATTATTAGGAACATCTCTGGAATAGGCATGGCGGCTGTTAGCTTCCCCTTGGGAGCCCAAATGAATCACTATGCTGAGGCCAATGCTACCCTTCAAATCACCAAACTTGCGAAAGATCGAGTTAAGTGGCTCTGGCTAGAAGGTGACTTGATGAACATCATCAATTGCCTCAACCTCACCCACCCTCCCTCTTGGTCCATAGCCAACATAATCATGAAAACTAGAGCCATTCTCAACAACTTTAACAAGGTGTTCATTTCCCATGCATACAGGGAAGCCAATGGCGTGGCTGATTGGTTCGCCAACTTGGTAGTCAAAAAGGACGCTAAGCAGATTTGGAATAAAGGGGCTGACCTTCCCATAGATGTGAAGAGCATACTGGATAAGGACAAATTCTAGTGCATCGAAGGATTTATCTTACAACCTTAGCCCCTGGTTTGGTGGTCGGGGGTGGCTATTCCTCTTTGGCCACTCTTTGTTTGGTCCTTCCTTTTGTTCGATTTTCTAGAAGGCATTCTAGGTTTCTCCAGCCTAGCCTTTCTTGTTATGTTGTGGTCTTCTTTCTTGAGCCCCTCTGTGACCCACCTCTTGCTTGTTTTGTCTGGTTTTCATTCTTTTGATCGAGACTTGTGAGTTTCAGGCACCCTGTAAAACCTGTTTTACTTAATCAAAAACTAATAGTTATATTTTTCAAGCTATAGTTTATTTTTCCAAGATAGAAGTAGACTATATTGAAACCACTGATGCTTTTAAGGAATCCAATTAGCTTAGATGGTTGTGTTCAGATATTGGGTTTGATGTAGGATTGATTACTATGTATTGTAATAGTTCTAGGGTGTCATTTACTCAGAAAATAATCCAATTTTCAATATTAGAACAAAGCACATTGATGTTTATTTTCATCATGTTCAAGATATGGTAGAGGATGGGAAGGTAAATCTAGATTATTTTGACACTTTGACGAATGTTGCAAATGCATTGATAAAACTGGTGAGCATAGAGAAGTTCAAATGGCGTTTGAGCTCTATTGGCCTCTTAGCCCCAATGATTGATCTATGGGGTATTTGAAAGGTCTTTGACAAGTGGGAGGATATTCAGATTAAGGCTTATTAACCTTTACTAACCCTGACATTGATTATTTTATTTATTTATTATTTTCTTAGTTAATTTCCTATAAATGTTGAGTCATGGAGTTAGACCTATGCAAGCTTGGTGACATCCTACTTGGTGATGATTGTATGTAACAGATGTCACACATTTAGAGGTCTACAATCATAATTTGAGGATATTTACAAGTATCATGTTATGATATGCTACAACATAGACTATGCCATAATGGATAAATCACAAGAGCTACCGTTTCCATGGAGGTGGATGCCCAAGTTGTGTTATTAATGGTTGTGTTTTTTTTTTTAAGTTAGACTCCAAGATAAACATCTTGAAATTATTCTTAATTTAAAATTATTAAATTTAAAAAATTATTTTTATTACTCTTAAATCGACTACTAAATTAAGTATAATTATTTCTATGAACATTTTTTATATTTAATTAGTACACTTGATTATACCAAAATAACTTACTCAGATTTATTAAAGAAAATAGGAAGTACAAAAAAGTCCTCTTAAATCACATTTTTCAAAAGTAAATTCTAAACTCTAAAAAATGTTTTTGTTTTCTTATCTTATTAGGGTTTTGTTCTCCCTCTCCCAAAATTTATTCTTCACTTTTTTTAAATTTCAAGTACCATCTGAGACCTTGTGAATTCCACCCGCCGAGTGAACAGTAGAATACCAGAAACGAGTAAACACGATTACTAGAATTTGATTTGTGGCCCCACGCGCCCATTGTAGCCTTCTTACGCGCCCCTCCATAAATTCCTCCCCTTGCATCCCTGCTAAATCACAGTTGCATGTTCTAGGTTTCTGAAAATTTCTTCCATTACTAAACCTTTTGTGAAAGATTACTTCAAGTCCTACCATGAAATTCCCCGCCTCCTTAAAACTCTCCACCCTTTCCCCTCTCCAGATTTGCAGATCGAATCCTACCCACAGCAGCCATATAGCAGCAGCTCCAAAGAATTTCAGGTCACCAACATCAACATTCAACAAGCATGACATTAATATAACCTACTCTTTAGCCAGTCCACCACTAATCAAAAGCCCAATACAGAAGATCTTCAATCAAGTTCAGACAGCTTTTCATAATAGCTTATCTACAGCCCTCATTGACTCTACTCCAAGCAAAAGCACAAGCTCACAAATAGCTAGTCCTACCGTTAAATGGGATTATTATTCACGGAATCATGATGTTGATTGGATGAGGAAGCTCTGTATATCTGACCCTTCTCCAAAGCAGAGTGTGGCAGAAAAATGGAGAGAATACCATGGTGCTAACGACTGGAGAGGCCTGCTTGATCCTCTTGATGAAAATCTAAGAAGAGAAATTGTTAAATATGGAGAATTTTCTCAAGCTACTTATGATGCTTTTGTCTCTGATCCAAATTACACATCTTATGCTGACTGTGTCACTAATGATCTCGATTCATTTTTTGATACAGTGGGGCTAAGAAAAACTGGCTACAAGGTCACCAAATATCTTTATGCAATCCCCACTGTCCAAATGCCAGATTGGCTTGCAGGAATACTGCCACCACCATTGAAACCCACATCATCTAGCTGGATGGGATTTGTTGCTGTGAGTGATGATGTCCAGGAAATTAAACGATTGGGCAGAAGAGATATTGTTATTGCATGGAGAGGCACCATCATTCCTTCTGAATGGGCTGAAAATATTAAGACAGATCTTAAAACCCTAAATCTCATGCCATCACAAGCTGATACACACAGTTCTTCTCCTTTAACTTATAGACGCCTTCATCCAAAGGTTGCAAATGGATTTCTAAGCTTCTATACCAACTCTTCCATGGTTGATGATAATCATAATACAAATACAAGTAAAATATCTAGTAGTGCATCCGAGCAGGTTATGAAAGAAGTCCAAAGATTGGTGGAGTTATACAAGGGTGAGGAATTGAGTATTACTATTACAGGCCACAGTCTAGGAGCCTCCTTGGGACTCTTGAGTGCCTACCAAATTGGAGAAACATTATTAGCATCTAATAATTTAGGTGCTGAACACAATATACCTGTGACAGTGTTTTCTTTCGGAGGACCCAAAGTTGGAAACCCTGATTTTAAGAAAAGAATGGAGGAGATAGGTGTGAAAACTTTGAGAATAGTGAATACCCATGATCTGATACCTAAACTTCCTGGCATGTTTTTGAATGAATGGGTGCATAGAAAGCTTTTTAATGGAGTGAAGGGGGAGATATACAGTCATGTGGGTTACGAATTGAGGATTAATCACTTGAATTCTCCTTATCTTAAACAAAATGTTGATGTGAGTTGCAACCACAATTTAGAGGCTCATTTGCATTTGGTTGATGGTTTTAGGAGCTCGGCTGTTCCATTTCGTTCTAATGCGAAAAGGGATTATTCTCTTGTCAATAAGACCTGTGATTTTCTTAGAGATGAACTCATGGTGCCTCCAAATTGGCTGCTTTCGTCAGAGAACTTCACTCATGCTCTCAGTTCCAAATCCACCTACATGAACAGTCTATCTGTTAATTAAAGTCTTATCTCTTACTCAAAATATTTGTAAAGAAAGTTTGGTAAACTGTAACGATGGGCACACAATTGCAAAAGGAGAACTAGATGTTAAATAAGTTTGTATGGTTTGGCTAGCATAGTTTTATGATTATGTATTGTTTTTCCTACACCCTGCCTCACAATCATTATTTCTTTGTATTGTGGTTATATATTACGCTTAAATAAATCTATGGTCGCATGCTTAAAATTTCTAGATATTTTAAGCAACGTGGATTCCTATTTGTAGATATTAAGGCGGTATGCCGTGCAGTCTTCATATAAATGATTGCTTTTACGAAGAAAGGGCTAAAGTGATGACCCACATGCACTCCAAGCTTTCGGGAATGATTCAACACTTCACAATTTTTGGGTTATTTGTGCTGGTTCACTGATTTCAAATATGTATTTTTTATTGGTCCCTTATGGTATGGCTGGATATTTGACACATTACTTGCTTGTAATTCGTGGCACCAAATTGAGTCTGACTTTTGTTGTGTTGTGATAATTTCCTCTTTGCTCGATGTCATTTAAATTATTAGTGTCTGGCTAACTTTCAATGAATTCTATGATTTTTCCCAGAGAAGAAGAATATTATTATTGAGATTTTAGAGTTTTAATTTATAAGGGTTGTGTTTATAGAATTAACGGAAGTGTATTAATATTATGTATTCAAAAATTCTAAACAGTACATCTAGTTTTGGTAAAAAGAGGTCATTTCAAAGTGTTACTCAAAACATAATTTTTGTTGTGCAATTTCTTATTCACTTAGACAGCTATTTTTTTTATAATTTATCCATTTACTAATTGAAAAAACACGTAAATAAATCTGCTATGATATGAGTTAATTTGTTATCCTCCACTTATATTGTCATTTTCACACCACTATATAGATATTGTGTAGGGTTTCATTATATTGTAAAATAATTTCATGGATTGTCAAATAATTACAATTTTTTGTGGGTATAGAGTTATTGCCCCAAATTTTTGGTTGGTTTCAATATTGCACATCATGCATTCTCTCCAAGTTTAACAAACCTTGATCCACTATTTCTCCTTAATTTTTGGAAAGAATGATACAATTTAATCTTAAAAAAAAATCCTTCACTTATCTTAGCAATTTCATATCTATATGAATGTCGCATACATATGGTTTCAATGTGCTATGAAATAATTTGGTTGACTATGAAATAATTACTATTTTATTTAGATATAGCTTTATTGATCCAATTTTTTGGCCAATTTTAGGCTTACATATCATTCCTTTTTTCCAAGTTTTGGGAAACATCAACCCATTGTTTCTCCTCACATTTTGCAAATAATGATACAAGTTAATCAATTTTCTTCCATTTATCTTGTCAATTTCACATCACTATATAGATGTCATGTAAAGTTTCAATATATTCTGAAATAATCTCATCAATTGTGAATAATTACTTTTATTTAATAGTTTTGTGTAACGCTGTTAATTCCAAATATAATGTATAAGGTGTCATTGAACTGTCACGTCATAAATTGTTACCAAAGGGAATTTACATCACTTTTGTGTCATTGTCTCAATGTGTTTTCCCCTATCTTTTATTGAAGCCTAATTTTGGTCGTTACACTATAAATTTGATGTAATATACTTGCATGGTAATTTGAATCTCTATTCCAACTAAGTGGACTTGCCTCTTTCTTTGTTCACCCTTCTTTTAGAGGAAAAATACACCTAGGGACACCGTTCTCCTATACAACCATGTATTGGGGTGTCATTATCCCTCCAATTTAAGCTCAATTTTGAAAATGTTTCTGCTATATTCCCACCAGTTGTTCCCCAATCACAGTGTCTTAAAATGACCATTGAATACTTGTTTAATTTACAAAATACCTTGAGTAACCTATATAAGATCATTCTTTCAATTCACTTGATCATTCACAACACATCTATACTCATGTTAACTAATTCAAATAAATAAACATTCAATTTCTACAATTAATAATTTACCAACATGATAAAACTAGAAATTTGCACTTTTTCTATTTATTCTAAAAATGAGATATAAATCAAATATTTTCACACTCATAAATTTTTAAATAATAAATTTAGAATTTTACTATTCTCTTTTCATAAAATGAAATGTAACAAATAGAAGGTAGTATTATAGTTTAATGATTAATTTATTTCCATTCCAAAATTCCTTACAAGTCTTAATATCTTTTGGGAGAGGGAGAGCATCATTACGTGTAGACACAAGATTAGTTCTAATTGCCCTCTAATTCATCTGAACTAATGATTGCATGCAAAGAATTATGCTATCTTGGCCAAGGTTTAAAGGATGGAAGCATGATTTATTATTAGTATTCACCACCCTCAACTGACTTGTACAAATACATCTGAGATAAATTGACACATTGGTTTACTAACCAACTATCAAGCTAATTGCTAAATGTCTACTATTAATAACTATCTTGAAAGCAATAAAACTCACTAACAAGCTAACCACTTAAATGTCTACCAACATTAATAGTCATTAAGAGCTTTGTAGGATTGTATTATTGTTAACATATAAGATGATTCATAGCTCCTTTTAGTTAATACTAACATTGATAGTTTTCCCTTTTATTTGAACATGACCTTCTCACCTTCTCGACGACTCAAGGGTTCTATAGATTTACTATTAATTTTAAATTAAAGATTATTTTATGAATGATTAATCTGAATATAAAATCATTTTCTTTTCTTTTAAATAACAAGATATCTAGATCATTAAACCATGTTGGATAACTGTAAAGACTATTGATCAAACTAATCAGTGTCATATGACCATTGGAAAAAGATTTATGTACAATAATCAACGAATATATTTTTGAGTAATATGACAAGAATATATGGAGTTGTACTTATATTAATTGAGACTTAATGATAATAGATATATTATAGTATACATAGATTAATTTATATTAAAATCTTGATGTCTCTTATTATTTTGTTCTATTGCAAGTTAAGGTATGCTACCAAGACTATGTTTTTGCATTTCCTATCAAGATCAAGATAGGAAAGTTCACATGCATAAAGTTTAATATGTGCAAAGATAAGTGATTGAATCAATAGATTACTCTTTATTGATTCTATAGAGTAAATAATAAGAAGCAGTTTTAATCAATAATATTGATATGATCATTTGACTTTATGACAAAGTATAATAAGATGGAAACATCATAGTAGATTTTATTTAAATTATAATTTTATTAGTTGAATAAGAATTGATATGCTTAGATTCATACTAAAAAGAATGATTAATATAAATATTGCTCCTTAATTGCAGTCAGCAAATGGGCTTAGAATTATTGATGTATTATACAATGATCTCCTACTTTGTGGTAGTTCCGTAATAGTAATTATGTTAAATTTAATTTCTTGAAAATGGAGCATAAATATATCTTGATTAATGAAGTAGTATTAAAATAACTATCAATGCTCTAGGTAACTTACATTCTTGAATGCAATGCTCAAGATTATATTTGGGAGTTATAATCTTGGTAAAATTGCTACCACCAGTGACATGTGTGGTAGTAACACTAGTCTCTTCTAAATTCAAGAATGAAATGCCAACTCATCATCAAGCCATTGAAATATAAGTTTGAATTCTTAAACTTCATCAATTTTGTTTATTAGGAAAGCATATACATACATACATATCCACATACATACATACACACATAAATGCATAAATAATGTGGAGAAATTCAAATCCCTACTAGAAGGATTATCCCTATATTCAAAATTGGATTTGGCTAACGTAGAAATTGAAGGGGATTCCACACTCCTAGTGAATATTGTAAGATCCAAGGAAACTCCAAACTAGAAGCTTCATTTCTTACTTAAGTTGACCTTAACTCTGATTATCATATTTTAGGAGGTTATGATTAATCATATATGCAGTAAAGGAAATAACTTGGCAAATGAACTGGCTAAATAGGGAGAATAAGGTACATATATTAAGAAGATACTATCATAATAAAATAAATTTTCAACTGGAATTAGTATGCAGGATGTTCGCAATCCAAGTATTTTCTGTAGGGAGTCCATAAATAAAATAATTTTCACCTTGATAAAGAAAATGACGGCAACTGAAAATTAATTTTAGTATGGTGAGAAGGTTTAATAGAAGAGAGTCACACATATCTAATCAAGCGATGTAACCATTAACAAAGTATCTACTAAGGGATTTGATGAGTTAGCAGAATAAAAGCCTTTGTTGTTCCATAGCAACACCAAGTTGTATTTTGGGTGGCACAATTGAAGATAAAGGGTTGACAAGATAATAATAAAAGATTTGCCTGAGATTTGGTCTGATAGAAAAACTTAGTCTTTGACAGCATACGACATTTCCATTTAGTAAACTAGCTGGCAAGGTCACACATAATGGATAGACAAGACCATTTGTAGGAAGGACTAGAGATAGCCTTGATGGGACATATTACTTACTTGCATCACCAATTTAGCAAGGGTAGATATGTCTAAGAAAGAAACTCTTGTTAAATTAAGAAGTTTCCATTTAGTCGATAGGAGGTCATCGACTTCAAGGAAATGTGATGAACTTATGAGTTGACAGTGTAGCACTTTTATTCTTCCAACATCTTTAAGGGCCCGTTTGGCACCTAGAATTAACCTAGAATAGGCATTATTGAATGCAAGAATAAATTAATTCATTGTTTGTGGCCATTTTTTGGATTCTTGAATCAGAAAACTAATTCCCATTTTTGACCAAATGCTTGCATTAGTTAATTTCAAAAAAAAGGTAGAATTAATTTTATTCTAGGAATAAGCTTTTCATGGATTCAAAATTAAATCAAAATGTATAAGTTTTTCGGGTCCGTGCGTGAATGGTTAAGGGATTATAATCTTATTTTTTCATAATCTTGTTTTTTTTACAATTTTTTTTTATAATTGTTTTTAATAAAAAAAAAATTTGTAATCTTATTTTTTTAAGTTAATAATACATATTTTAATTTAAAAATATATAAGTAAAAATACATATATATTTTAATTAGAAACCCAACAACAAAAATGATAAGTTCAAAAATTAAAAATTAAAAATTAAAATTAAAAAAATGAAAAATAATTCTTATTCCAATTTCACATTATGGGATCCAAATGCAGAATAGATTATTCCAGCTTTCATTTTGAGGATTAATTAATCCAAAAATAGGTCCTTATTCTAGAATAGGCCTAATCTAGATAAGTTAATTCCATGCACCAAACGGGCCCTAATAGTGGAGTGTTGGGAATAAAACAATCCTTCAAACTCTACAAACTCATTAAAACTTTGAGTCTATTGGTTTTTTCTATAATGTTTTCAGTTTTTTTCAAGTAGGTGTAAAGTGGCCATAGATAGAAAAGAATGATATGGATACTCCCATAAAACTCAAATCACTAATAGTTGACCTTTAAAACATCAATTACACAAAGGCTGAAAGAAGTTTCCAAATAAAAGTATCATTTAGTTTTTTATTCCATGGAAAAGATTTTGGGTCTTAATTTCCTCCATACTAATCACCATAATAGAGTAAACTCGAATATTTGTGTTCATTTCCTAGCCTCCATTCTTGTTTCAGGGGAGAATAAATTAGTTGCAAAATAAATTTGCATCAGGTTTTTTAAAGAAAAGTATTTAGTGGGTCTACATGATGTCATCATCAATATTAATGAGGACTTGACCATTCCCTTCTTGTTTGAATATGCAACTGTGATGTGAGCAAGGGATCATTTTCCAAGATTTGGGAACAGGCAAAGGAGGAATATGTATGGTGGTCCTCCAAGAAGGTTTCTTATATTGTGGAGTTGGGAATGGGAATTCAAAGATTTGAGAGGAAGTATGATGAAGACAAGAGTGGCATTTCTAAAAACATTTCTGGGCTTGATGGATGGTAGAGAGACCCCATAAGGAGATAATCAGGATGAGGATGGAGGATGGGTCTACAAATTCAAATATGACAAAAATATGGATGGTGTAGTTAGTGAGGACTCCTCCAAGGGGGGAGGGGGAAGAAGAGGAAAAGGTGGATGAAGATGATGGAATAGAAGAAGAGACGATAACGATGATGGAGAGGATGTAGAGCTAGCAATAGAGCCACATGAGGAAGATGTGGAAGAGGAAGATGATGAAGAAGCGGAAGAGGATGACCAAGGGGCTGTAATTGATCCTCCAAAAGTGGATGATGATGATGAATATGGCTCTTCATCTCCATCAAACTGAGGTTCATCAAATAAAGTTTTGACTCTTCTTTTTTGCAAACTTGGTCTATTATAGTTTGTTGCAATGTCTCATATGGAGATTTAGTTCAATTTTTTAGACTCTTCTTAGCTATCAATACGAACTGAATTCCTGCTCCATTATAGTTTCTTAAGGTTTCCAAGTTTTATTTTTCTACTTTCAAGTTTGATAATCTGAGCTTTATGTAGTTTCTTAAATTATTTTTAATACAAAACTTTCAACTTCGGTCCCTTATTTATCAAAAAAAAAGTACTTATACCACTCCGCCTCTTCTCCATTGTAATGATTGATTCTAAAAATATATAACTTAATATTTATTCATCAATACGCTTATGTACTGCCCCACCAAGCAACTAAACAAACATATATGTGTTATATTCCTATTTTCTATCACAAAACTTTTTTTAAAAAAGAACAATAATAAATATCATATATTGTTTATTGAGAAATAAGAGCCATTACATAATATTCTCTCACTCCCTAATTTATTTTTTAAAGCTAGAGAATGGTAATTATTAAGGTGGTGTGCAGCTACTGAAACACATTGTTGCAATTTTTGTTGTCTGAAGAGTTGAAACTCATATTTTTTCATTCATGTCAACATATGTATCAATTGATTTCATCAAGCATACTAGTTATGATAGTAACATGCAGGCCTGATAGAGTAGTACATGCATTGTATGCCATTCCAAGACATGTCACATGCTATCTTAGCTTTGTGATGAAGGATATGTGTAGACCTTATGTCTGAAATCACAAATCATTATCTATTTTTTACATAAGTTATGACTGTTTTGGTGAAGACTAGTCATAGTGTAGAAAAAGAGGACTATGATAGAGATGGTCTCTAAGTTTTTAGGATAACTTGGATGTGAGCATGAATTATGGTATGTGAGATTAAGGCTTCATAAAATAAACTTGGAATAACATCCTGTGAGATTCATGGTTCGCCAAAATTGTGGTGACATTAGCTAAAGCATGTGGTCTTTCGAAGACCTATTTGGAGTTGACCAGAGGAGATAACGTGTTTGTAAGGTTTCCAGCATGGATTGTAGATCTTGGCACACATTTGATGATATGTATTTATTGTATACTTGTTCAAGATATCATGTATCATAGCAAGGATCTTTGTATTTATTTTTTCATTGGGGAAGTCCTAACAGGCCGACCTAATTGCTTGTTGTAATTCATATAAAGGAAAGTCATTCCTTTGAATAATGTAGTGTGATATGTGAGTGTGGTTGTGAACTTGTTGTTGGAAGGTTTTTGGATGTAGAGAAGAAGTGATTCATTAAGCACTTCATTGGAAGTGTTTGGGAAAAACTAGTTGTTTTAAGTTAGTTCATTACTATTATTGTATATTCATATACACTTATTTGGACAGTGGACCTAGAAGGTGGGTTTAACCTTCATAAGGTGGATTTAACCTTCACTTTGAGCAGTGAGCTTATCCTTGTAACCAACTTAAAATTAATATTTGGTATAAATAATTAAAATAAATATTAAAACAAATTTTATATTGATTAAAAATATTTTTTAACTCAATCAATATATATTAATATTGTAATATAGATATCTTAAGTACGTGTATCTAAATAATTTCAACTACCTTATTTACTATCACTACTTTATTTTTTAATATATTATAATTATTATCTTAATTATGGATATTTATTTTCAAATGTACTTTATTTTCAACTCACTCATGCATATACATTTCATTAGAACTATTTTATTTATATGTAGAGAAAATTAAATTTTATTTTTTTAAGATCATTATAGAATCCTTCTCAATGTTAATAACTATATTTATATTAATTTTGTAAATCATTTTTTAAATTAAAAACAAATAAAATAAAATCATTTATATTTAACAATAGATATATACCAAAAAAGTTATATGTTAGATGTTTTCTTTAATCTTAAAAATAGTTTAATTTTTTACCTTTCTCTGTATTTTTTACCTTGCTACATATTTCTTCATTATTAATTATGAAATTATATATTATTTATAGACTCATACCACTCCACCCCTTTTCCATCGTAATTACCGATTCTAAAATTATATAACTTAATATTTCTTTATCAATACACTTATGTGCTGCCCCAATAAACAATTCACTAAACATGTATGCATTCTATCATAAAACTTTAAAAAATAACAATAATAAATATAATATATTATTTATTGAGAAATAAGAGCCATTACATAATATTCTCACTCCCTCATTTATTTTTTAAAGCTAAAGAATGGTAATTATTAGGGTGGTGTGCAGGTCTCACAACATAGACCCGTGCGACCCATGGGGTCATCATCTATGCAACATGGTTTGGGAGCACATATCTCACAATCGATCACCACAACACCTACATCACAACCCTTACAATTTGAACATGTCTGCTCTGTCATGACTGATGAGCCTGTTTCAGTTCAAAGAACAATTATTTCATTAAAAAAATGTCTCAAATTTTTTGATGAATAGAGGCCTTTACTATTAAAAATCTAGAAGTACAATATTCACAAAAAAAGGGTCAGGGGGAGAAATCACCCCACAAGTCACTCGGCACTTAGGCCAGAAACATACAACTATTCATCAAAAAACCATATAAAATGAGAAACCCTCAAGCTACAAGAGCAGTAGAAGAAGAGGGAGGAGGATCTCTATTATCAGGATTGCCCCAAACATTGGGCCCAGGAGTCTAATCAGGAACGGCCCAACCGTCTTCTAGATCTTCTTTTTCCAATTCTCCTTCCTCCCACCTGGGTGAGATAGCCAGCACCAAGCGAGGGAACTTGTCTTGATTAGCAAGAACAAAGGCCGAGGGTCAAGAAAAAGTAGTATCGGTAGAAGCAAGCATAGGAGGCCAGCCAGAACCCGCATCCCTCTGAGGAGGAGGAGAGGTGGAGTGGCAGTGCCATTGACATAGAGTCCTGGAGTTTTTGGCAGAGGAACTTTGGCTATGACGTCGGCCCCTGGGTGGCGTACGGTCAGCTAAGAAAGAATCTGGAGGCACTTGAGCCATAGTACAAGGGGCATGGCCCTAGTGCTGGAGAAACTCCTTCAAATGAGCAACCTCAAGGGCCACTTTTTCAACTTGCACCTAAATCTACATCATGACATTATTACAAATACATGCCTTAGCATAAAGAGAGACATGAATATCCAAAAAGTTGTGAGATAAAAGCACAATATTTTGATCTTTCCATAAGGTAAACAAAATCTCCATCCTGAAAGTATGCCAAATCTGGGTGTACTAGGAAGGCATTCTAGGAGAGTCACCAAGAAGATCCATGTGCCAAGAAAAAGGCTTAGGCCTAAAAGGAGAAAATAAGTCATGAATCCAAACCCAATAATTTTGGGCACGATGACAAAACCAAAAAATGTGCATGAGCATCTCAAAGTGACCACAAAAAGGGCATTTAGGATCAAGAACCCCCAAATGCCTAAGTCTAGCTCCCAAAGGTAAGCCCTAGTATAACAAACACCAGGCTAAATGAGCAATTTTAGGCTCAATGACCAAGTCCCAAATAGTACAAAATCTCCAACCCCAACTCTTATGAGTAGAAGAGAGATGCCAATGTTGGTTGAGAGAATCAATCATGGGCAAATGAGGCATAAGCCAAGAATACCCAATCTTAGGCTTGTAACTAGTGAAGGGCGTAGCAAGATACCATTTCCAGTCTTTCCACCATGGTCTGACAAATTGAATTCCTAATTTATGCAGGAGGTGAGGTGGGATGGCCAAAACTAGCAAGTCAAAAGTTTGACGATCTAGGCGAATGATCCAAAATTAAACCTGGAGATCATCCCAAGATCAGAGATTCATAGTGGCTCTAGAAAAAAGATCTTTCAAGATTTGAATGCCACGCTTGTGAAACTAAAGAGCACTAACCCCTTGAACTTTGGCAAGAGGAGTCCCCTATTGAGCAAAAAGAGGAGACCACCAAATATTCTGCTAGTTGAAAAAAAGACCATCTCGAAAACCATTCCCAACCCATCGAAGCTAGGGTTTAACAGCTTTCCAAGCTCTCCAAATACTTTTGGTGACAAAAGTACCCTGGATCGGAATGCACTCCTTCATAATGAGAAGGGTTTTAAAGCCAATCCCCTTCCAGGAAGGCTTGTGAAGAGGAAAGCCTGAGGAAATACAATGTCAAAGTAAAATTTTCCAGGCTTTATTGCCTATGAGACATCACACAACCCATTTGGAACAAAGGGCATGCCCTTGCTTCTGGGTATCAATTAACCCAAGCCCACCGAAGATTTTTTGGAGGCAAAAAAAATCCCAAGAAACTCTGTGGAAGCCCTGGTGATCAATACCAGAAGCCCAGAGAAAATCCCATAGAAGTTTCTCGAGCTTCTTGTAGGAGGCTTTGGAGGGAGCCCAATAAGAGGAGTAATAGACATGCATGGCCGCCAAGACCTTGGAGCAAATCTGGAACTTTCCTATGAGAGAGAGCAGCTTCGTGATCCAGTAGGTAAGATTTTTTCAATTTTAGCATGAACAACATTCCATAGATCAGTAGGGCTGCCTTGAAATGCAAAGGGAATACCCAGAAAGTGGAAAATTTCCCCATGTTGAATCCTAGTCCAACCAAATTGAGAAAGCTAGGGAGGCTCAGGAAGAGCCAACTATCTGTAACAGAGGGTTTTGTGCCACTGAATGGTGGAACCAGAGGCTAGACAAAAGATGTCTAAACACTACAAGGCTACCTTGATATTCTCTTCATCCTCCACTAGAGTGAGGAAGGAAACATCAATGAAATGGCCATTGACTAGCTATTGAGATGAATTTAGCAAGTAGATTCCCTGAATAGTACCCATGGAAATGGAGTGAGAAAGCAAGTAGCCAAAACCCTCAGCAACCAAAACATATAAGGCTGGAGCTAGAGGACATCCTTATCGAATGGAATGAAAGAGCCCAAAGGTGGAGGATTCATGACCATTTATGGTAATGAAAGTAGAGGCATTATTGAAGAGCATCTACATAGATTGAAGAAATTTGGGGCCAAAACCCATAGCATGAAGCATTGCAAGGATAAAATGTCATTCAATACGATCATAAGATTTAGAAAAATCAATTTTGAGAAAAAGGGCTTTCTGGTGAGACTTACGAGCCCATTCTATACCTTCCCAAATAGCAATGATGTTGTCAAGAATAAATCTTGACTTAATAAATCTTGTTTTCTCAAGCCGAACAATCTGCAGGAGCATGTGCTGAATCTTGAGAGCTAGTGCCTTGGCAATGATCTTGTAGGAGACATTGAGCAAGGTGATGGGCCACCAGTTACAAATGTCCTCTAGATCCCTAGACTTGGGAATAAACTTGATATTCCCCTAGTTAATGATATCCCAAAGAGATTGCATATGAAACACTTCCAGGTAGACCTAGTGGAGATCAAGACCAATGGCATCCCAGAGGGCTTTGTAAAACTCATAAGGGAAGCCATCACAACTAGGGGCTTTGTCATCATCCATGGCAAACACAGCTTCACGAAGATCTTGCAAGGAAAGCGGTTGATCATAGAAGACACGCTGGGTAGGGGAGACACACTGAGGCACCACTGCAGTACAATTCGCAAGAGCTTTCTCATTGGCAGGAGAGTGACCTTGAGTAGCAAAAACCTATTCATAGTGATGAACAAAGGCTTGCAAAACATCAGGAAGCTCTGTGAGAAGGGTGTGACCTTCTTGGATTCTAGTTATGCCTGTACTGGTATGCCAAGGATGGAGGGTAGAAAAAAATTTCTTTCAAAACTTGGTCTCCAACCTTTAGCTAGTGTAAATGAGCTTTGATCTGGGCTCCTTTGGCAGCATCGTTGTCAACCACCTGCTTATGATGACATACCTTAGCAAGATTGAGTTGCAGATCTTGGTTGAAAGGGTCCTGGACTAAAGCCTCGGTGGCAACATGTAAGGCTTTGGTGTTGACATCATAGGCTCTGTGATGACACTTGGCCAACTGTCTACCATAGATGAACAAAAAATGAGCCATACACCTGATGGCATCATTCCACCATTGAATCCATCCTATCAAGTGAGTGGGTCTAGGCTCAAGGTTCCAAACCTAATGAATGTTGGCCATTGTGGAAGGATGATGAAGGACAGAAGTATTAAAGTAAAATTGTGTGGTGGGAGGCCTAGCCTTAGCTATCTTCCAAACAGTATTAAATTAGATGGGAAAGTGATCTGACAGGGTCACATCAACAAGTGGGGTGACCTGTAAAGCTTGCTTTTCAGAAAAAGAGAAAAAAGATTGAGCTGAGATCATAGAATGCACGATCAAGCCTTTTATGAATTCTGTCAGAGGAGACCCTATAATTAGACCAAGTGTGTCAGACCCCATCAGAATAGTGGTGGCCCACATTGGGATCAAAAAGCCCTAATTTATTATGCATATAATACCAGGCTTCCCTTTCACCAGTTGTCCATTGAAAAGGAAAGAAGCCATCCTTGTCAAATGCCATCTCCACCATATTAAAATCCCCACAAACAATCCAGGTAGCAGGTGGTAGAGAATCCACAAGCCAATGCCACATGTGAGATCTCTCAACAGCATCATTGGGAGCATAAACATTAACTATACCCAAAGAATGATTTTCAATAATGAAAGTGGCCCAAAAAAATCTTTACATGGGGTCAGAACCATGGCTAACCAGAAAGGAATGCCAATGAGGAGAAAGGATAGTAACAACTCCACCTCGACCAGCCTCATGTTGAGAGTAGAGAGAAAGGCTTTTCGGCCAAATAACTTTACAAGAAGCATCAAGCATGAAGCCTAAAATCTTAACTTCCTCGAGGCATAAAACATCCAGATGACAAAAATGCCAACGCAAATCCCTGACAGAAAATTTTTTGTGTAGGTCTGTCAACCCATGAATGTTCCATGAGATGTACTTCATGGAATAACATTGTCATCCATTCTGTCCTCATCCCCAAGGGAATCAAAACTATTAGATAAATAACCTGGGGCAAAAATAGGCCCAGAAAAATCCAAAGAAATATTATGTCATTTTTCCTGCATGCCATCAAACTTAGTCTCAGCACACCCAGAGGGGCTGTGAGAGCGGCAGAAAGAATTGGAAGAAATAATTTTGATGGCCAACGAAGGCATGCAAGCTAGAGGAATGGGAACCTGGGAGTTGGAAACTTCTTTCCCCTGAGAAGCAAGGTTTGAAACCTTGATAACGGTTGTTTCCAAAGAAATTTTGTTATCCAAAAGTGGTAGATGGGAAGTGGAAGCTAAAGCAGGCTTCTTGTGGGGCTTGTTACAGTGACCGACTGTAACCCATTCATATTTTTTTCCCTTGTCTTTTTTTCCAGCCTCAGCCAGCTGAGAACCAGAATCCTTGGGTGGAGTCTTGGTATGAGGCACAGCTAAAGGGTAGTCCTTAATCTTATACTACGCAAATTGACAATGATAACAAGCGTTGGGAAGGTTGAGATAAAGCACCTTCTAGGTGAAGGTGCTATCACCAACCTGAATCTCGATGGATTCTTTGAGATCCCTAGAAAGGTCGACCTCAACACAGAGCCTCTTTTGAGGCTGTGGAATAAGAAAATAGTCATGCTCGACACATATAACCCTACCGAGCTTTTGTGCTATGGCATTCATGAAAGGCCAACAAGGTAAGGGAAGACCAGGGAACTCTACCCACACTGGAACTTTTAGCTTCTTGTCATCAAAGACAGAAGTTGTGAGACCAGCATTGGAAGATTAAAAGCAAGGCCCTAAGGTTCTAGGGACCTTTAGAAAAAATAGCGTCCACATGGGAGGGGTTAGAAAAGAGAAACAAAAAAAAGCCTTTGGTGAGGCTCTGAATGCCATCTAGGCGGATTCCATGAGGAGTCCATGATTTCACAACCCAATCCTTGAGAACATGTTTAGGAGGGTTGCGACCTAGAAAATAGCCAATCAAGGTATGTGTTTCAAGCCAAGTGCAAGCATCATTGAACTCATTAATGGGTAAAACAATATCAAGTTGACCCATACATCATGGAACACTTTGGGCACAAATTTGCGGGGACTTTTGCTTGGTAGTGCCATTGCTATCCGAAACCACACCAACACTAGTATCAACTACTTGGTGGGAAGTGGCCAAAGCCATATATACTAAACTATTTCCCATAATAACTATGGTATGTGTGAATGACAAGACTGTAGAAAATGGATGCAAGCCAAAAAAACCCTAGCAAAAAAGCTCATATTAAAAAAAATTAGAATTTTTTTTAAAATATTAATTGTCAAAGAATATAGAAAAATTATGTAAATTTATAAAATAATGATAAATTAAGAATGTATGTAAATATCTTAAATTTACTAAGTTTTTGGTATTAATAAGAAGTAAAATCAACAACATTATCAAGATAATCTTTAAATTTGTTATTGTAAATATCAAGACATTCTTTAAATTTACTAAGTTTCTAAACTAGTATCGAAAAATACTCAACATAATCTTGTTTGCAATCATATTCTATTTTTAAGAAAATCAAAATTAAAATTATATATACATTTTTTAAATTTATATTTAAAAAAATATTATTAAAAATATTTAAAATATTAAATTAAAGTTGAATATTCATATTAAAAATAAAATATTTAAAAATTGATATTGAAATGTTTAAAATTTAGAAACAATTATGAAATAATATATTAATATTATAAAAGAAAATACTATATTATATTTATCTATAATAATATTAACTAGCCCAATTAACACAATATGATTAGAAAAGTTTAGAGTTAAACTGGTCCAAAAATCATAATAATATATAAAATAAATCGCATGAATATATCTCACCGGGAGAAATAACCATGAGGGCAATGAGAATAATAAAAACACAAGAACACACTGAAGACCCCATCACAACAACCTTACTATTTTGGATTAATAAATTGTATGCAATGAGTCTGAGAGAAGCATTTATTCAGTAGATTTTGATTTGTTTCTGAATTATTTTTTAAAATATTATATTGGAAACTTTCTTTATGAATTTTGAGTTGATAAAACTTGAGTCTAGAATTGAGTTTAAAGTAACAAGTTTGAACTTGTTTTTTGAATAGGATCAATGTTGCAAATGCTATTGCCAATGCTAATTTACTAAACCAGCTTGCCAAATGCAGAAATGTACAACTAAAGTTGTAGGG
The DNA here is from genome assembly GCA_027943335.1 of Chamaecyparis obtusa. NCBI lineage: Eukaryota > Viridiplantae > Streptophyta > Pinopsida > Cupressales > Cupressaceae > Chamaecyparis > Chamaecyparis obtusa. The sequence continues at coordinate 765,710 of BSBK01000008.1, read as the reverse complement.
ATGTTGTAGACTTGTAGTTGTCTTACTGATTTAGATTTTGAGACTTCTCACTTCACATTAGGCAAATCGACCTGAAGCTGTTGTTTCTCCCTTGTTTCTATAAAAGGGAATTCAGGGTCATTGGCTTAGAGTAATGAAATTGAAATTGGGCAATGTGCCAAATTGCCAATGGGTATTGAGTCATTGACTTTTGTAAACAAAATCACAGAGTTGTGTTCTTACTAGTATTAATGAATGAATTGTTACATTATATCATATTTGTAATTAAATTAATGAGAATCAGTATTTCTAACTCTAAGAATTGTAACATATGAATTGCTATGTTGTCAAAACAAATAATGAAAAATCTACAAGAATTATACCATATGAGCTGAATAATACAAATGAAAACCATTATTAATTGTGGAATTGAATCTTGATGACATTATCAACCACATTCATGTTTTTGACATTGGAATATGCTATTATGCATGATTGATGATGAGATACAGAAACTGACAGTAGACTTCAAAAAAAAGCTTAATAAATACCTAGGACCTGCTACTTCTACAACAGTTCAACTTCAAGCTGCCACATCATATCATCATTGAGATCGTCAGATTCAGTGCCATCAACTTCATAGCTTCCTTGGTTCTTCGATATGTTTTCTTCACTCTACATACCACCGCTTAAATGATGTTCACTACTAGCAGTACTAGTACCAGTACATGAGTCAATGACATCATTGTCTTTGGCATTCCCACTCCCGGTCCCACTTTGGTTTGAAATGTTTCCCAACCCTCTTCTTTGACATTTCTTCCTCCACAATTTTAGTTCCCTTTCGTAAGGAAATGTATTAACTTCATACCTGGATGTATAGAGCCTTAAGCAATTTTCTAGATTCTTGTCTAGTTTGTTTCTTAGCTTTGACTTTAGGAATCCCAAAGCACTGAAAACTCTCTCATCCTCCACCGACCCCAATATCATGGTCAAACATAAATCAGCAAGCTTCAAATATTCTAATATTGTATCAGTCAACAATTCGCTCTCAGCTAGATTTTTCCAAAGCCTTGATACCGATCCATCTTCGCGAGGGTTCTGCATAATATTATATTGTTCCCTCAATTTCATTAAAAAATGACCTGATTTCTCTCTCAAATGATTTCCATCTAAAATTCCATTTAGAGTTACTCCAATTAACTCTTTGGTTTTGCAGAAATGATCTATCAAAGTTAGTAGCCTAGTTTTAAAATCTTTCAGATTGTCCGTACTCTAATATCGAGGAAACACCATAGCCATGGATTCAAGTAGTTTGATGGGAGGGAATCTTGATCTAATCTATGAGGAAAGATCATAGGCAATGTGCTTCATAGAAACTATTACAGACTCAACGATCTTGGTAAAGTCTTCCCTTTTAATATTTGACACTCGCCTCTTGGGGTTCTTTCCTGGTTCCTCGGACTCGATCTTGGCAAAGTAGTGCATTGGTATCTCAACTCTATGAACTTCTACACATAACTCCCCATTTGAACCAATTTTTAAAAAGTTATCAGGATTGTCCAAATCTATGATTTTCAACCAGTTGGCAAATTTCACATCATCGACACATAATTAATAGAGATTATCGAGTGTCACGCATGTCAATTTACATAGTGAAGCATATTCTACAATATACATAGCTCTTTGCTGGGCCTTTTCATTAAATTTCTCATTTCCTCAAGCATAGGGAGAATACCTGCTAATGTTAATAGTGTCTCTACATTACTTAACATTGCCAGTAGTGCATGAAATTTAAATTGCCCTGCTTCATCATGACCTGAGTTCATTAGACCAAGCAACGATTGATATTCTGAAAAAACTCGATGTGTTGGTCCATCCAAAGAGATCCATCTGGTATCATTATCCTTAAGAAGCTTATTCGCATCGGTTAGTCCTTCAGCAAAGTGTTGAAATTCCCTCAATTGTTTCAGACTTCGATAGAAGTATTGGTAGAGATCTTTGACTAAAGCTTCAATTTTTTGTACTGGAGCATGCTTGCTGACAACTCCAAAAGCTAGATTCATTCTATGGGCCATGCAGTGAATGGGAGTAACGTAGGGTGCACAAGAAGATTGTATCTTTGTGCAAAGACTGCCCCTTGTGGCCTTGCATTACTGAAGCTCCATCCACTCCAACACACACCATCTTTTTGGAAATGGTCATGTCATTTATACATCCATATTCAATTAGAGAACTCTTTACTAGTTCAAATAAATTTTCCGCTATCGCATTATCCCTCATTTTAGCAACAGTTAGTAGATGAGGTTGGCAAAAAAAAAATTATACAGTATAAACATGCATGCATACCCAGGAAGTATCATCTACTACTTTAACCTCATCTAAAGACAATGAAATAAAATTTGACTCTTTAATTTTTGCCTTCAAATCCTCTTTTTCAACCTCGGTAGGACAACTTGCCCATTCCCATCCACTATTTACTGACCAATGACTGTTAGGATAGTTACGAACTTTTAGAAAGTGTAATAAAGCACTTAATGATGGGTAGTTTGTCATAGGATGCCCTCTGCTCAAAATATTAAACACAACACTTAACTAAACAACTTTTCCCAATAGTTCTACTTCCAATGCTTTTCCAAAACAAGCTTCAATAGAGCCTTTAACTTCACCAAGCTTCACCTTTATATTATGCTGAAATTCATATAATTCTACATTCCTAACATGCTGAGATTTCTCCTTTGTTTTCCATCTTATCACTAATTTTTGAGCTCCATCTATGGTTTTCTTTTCGTAAACTTTACCCATATGCTTCTCTATGGTGTCAATTTTTAGCTGCAACCTCTTTTCCTTCTTATTTATCTGGCTGCAAATCTTACATCTACATTCTACCAAAGGCTCCCCTTCAATTGGATTATCCACTGGTTCAATGAATGGATACTTTGACACCCATTCTACTTGAAAATTCCTCGACAGATCCCACATTCTATCATTCTTTGATTTGTATTTTCTTTTCTTCCTTGCACCATCATCTTCTCTAACATTCTCAGTCTCATCCAAGTCGATTATATCATTATGGATACTCTGGGTATTTAACTAAAAATATTCTTCAAGTTCATCGTGATCTAAGATATCAAGTTTGCTGACTTCTTCAATATGTCATGTAGGTTCAGCCTCAGGTTGTGAATCTTGAAAATCTTCTTGTGATAAAGTAGCTTCCCGATTTTGGCAAGAAACATTTCCAACACCATGACCAAAGTACAATGATAAGGTTCTGCATTTTGTTGGCCTCTCTAGGCTTTCCCCATATGCTGGAGCCTTACCCTTATTCTTGTTTGACATCTCAATTCTTCAACGAAATAAAGGCTACCAGCCTACCAGTCAAAAAAAAATGTAAAACAAATGTATACTTTTTGAAGAAGAGACAAATGACAATAGAACTATAATATACATTGTTTAAATAGTGGCAGAACAATAATCACTTACCTTTGCCTCAAATTAAATTGCAGTCGCAACTTGCCAAAGCGGTCAAGACTCAATAGTCTGAACTTCACTATCGATCAAATTCAACCGATCCAAATTGTGTACAATAACACTGATGTATGAATGTATTTATAGGGTGGCTGCAAGAAGTTGGGTGCCAATTTTTGGCAAAAAGTGGAAGTGTTTTTCCTATTTTTCAAAATTCATGTCAATTGATGTCAAAAATTGAGGCACTTAGAGATTGACTTTCAAAAAACTTCACTAATGGAAATTATAGTACTCGAAGTTAGCTTTTTAAATATGTAATTTATTTCAATACCCACATTGCATAAATTAATTTTGGTAGGCATATTTAAAAACTGCTTTTTCAGAATGCCTTTTTCAAGACCATAACTCACCCGTGTACGGCCACCCTTTTTTGACACAAATAAATCAATATATGTTAATCCTTTTTAGGAAAGATACCTACGACACTATAGATTGATGAGTATATTTTTCCTTCTTTTTTTTTTGTATATATTTTTTTTTATTGATTTTTAATTGACAATAAAGTATATTTTCAAAACCTCTGGTGTACGGCCACCATAATTTGATGAAATGTTCATATTTTTCAAACAAAAAAAAAATTTATCTTGAAAAGAATAGAATGTAGATTGATGCCATATAATTTTTTTTTCCAGAAACCTTAAAACAAAAAAGTTATTAAAAGTTTAGTAAACCTTTGTGTTTCACATTTTCATACCTTTTGCTATTGATAAATATAGGAAAAATAGTAAAATTTATTATATTGTCAAAAAATTTACATTTATGGAATCAAGACAATGAAATCTATAATGGGTTTTCGTTTCATCAAAAAATTCAAATTGAAAGACGCTCAAAAAATTCGTTGAAGACACAAAATTAATGTTAAAATAACTTAGTCAAATTTGTGGAGGTGAAGACATAGGGTCGGTGGGACCAAGCCTAAATCATGCCTATCCCGTACCAAAAACTGAGGCAAGTTCAGTTTTCCCGCCCCAAGCTTTTAGAAACAGGTGCCCGATTTGAAATTTAAAAAATGAGTGCCCGTTTCAAAAGTAACCGTTGATGAAATAGGCACCCATTTTTTAAAAAAATGGGTGCCCATTTCTAATGAATCCTTTGGAAAATGACAAGTGCAGAATTACAAAGGTACAATGATTGAATCATTATTCAATCATTGTACGACTGTACCCGTGCACAGACAAAATGTTTTAATTGATTTAGACTTGGTTTTGTCTTGTTCTGGATTTGACACTTGTTGGATTAAAAATTCATCCAAATATGAGATCAAAGCAACGTAGAAAGAGACAAAGGATAGAAAATAAAGAAAAGGAAGCAAAATGTCAAAGAGAAAGAGGAGCAAGAATTAGAGAGGGTAGTAATGCCAGAGCTTCGAGTTCAACAGTAGCTTTAAAGGAAAAGAGCATTGAGAACACTGTAATGGATGAAGAGCCAAAAGAAGGAAATACAAATCAAGAAAATCCAGGTGCATCTACTAACCCAGTATTGGGTATTGGTATGTCTTCACAACCCCGCATATATTCTAAAAATGAAATTCGTGATTTTTTTCAAGCGGGCTACGAAATAAATGATTTGGATTTTATTCATGGAAGTACAATAAGAAATGAAAGTCAAACACTAGTTGAAAAAGAAATTGAAACCCCACCTATGACTGAAAATCAAACCCCAACTGATGGTGAAAATAAAAGTACAGCTAAAATTGAGAGTGTGGATGTAGACATGGAAACACCAGTTGAAAATGAAACATGTTTAAATGATAATGAAATGGGTAATTTTTTTAAATTGAATAGTGGTGTGTTAGACAATCTTCGTGACTTGGTTTCATGGAGGCAAATTAGGACATATGCTAACAGATTGTTCAAACAATTTTTTTATAACAAGAAATTTGGGTTTCAATGTCAATTGATGTTACAATTAATGAAAATGATGAAGATACGGAAAGTGATGAAGAGGTTAGGAGTCAATGTGAAAGAAAAAAAAAAGGATGAGTCTTTGAAACAAGTTGTTTCAACTATTGCTAGTGCCTTTGATACAATTGGAAAGAAAAGTCATTCTAAAGATAGAAATGTGGCACGACGAGCAATAACAACAGCTTTAGTAAACAAATCAACCCATAATAAAAGAATGATGAGTAAGATAAGTGGATATCTTAATATTCATCATAAAACTTTGGCAAAAGCTGTGAAGAGAAGAGTTGACTTTGAAAGTGATCCAGCTAACAACTTATGGACCTATAGTGGCAGACTCCCGAGATCTGATATGAAACTTACTAGTGACGTGAAAACATTGATTGAAAGATTTTGGCAGGATAATACAAGAGTATCGCCAAATGCCAGGGATGTTCTAAAATTAAGAGTTGGCTCAAAAATTCGTGAACCACATCCAAAACACCTTTTGGACATGACTCAAACTGAATTATACAAAAAATTTGTAGATGAAAAGGTGTTATCAATCAGCATAAGTCAAAGATCATTTGAAAAGTGTAAACCTTGGTATGTAAGGGTAAACAAGGAAAGAGTCACATGTTGTTGTAAAACTCATGTCCAATTTCGTTACCATTATGATTTATTTCGATCTATACGTGGTACCATGCATACTAAAGAAACGTTATAGGAATGTGGTATCCAAATTCCACCTCAAGTTATAAAGGAGTTCATCTCAAGTTTGTTTTGTAACCCACATAATGACCAATATTTTCTTTTCAATGCATGTGTTTGTGATGTATGCAATATATGTGGCAATCTTGCATTATTAGATGAGTGTTTTCATGAAACTCCTACAACTGAATTCGGACAAAAAATGATTGATGTGCGAAGATTTAAAACTGTTGAATATCCATTGAAGGATGGAAAGGTTGGAAGATGATGTGACCTAATAAATGAAATCATTAGTGTTCATGCATTCATGAACGAATTCAAGTGTAAGATCATACCTAAATATGTGAAACACTCTCATAATGCTAGATGGCTTGATGAACAATTTCGCATGTACAAGAATACATTCCCAGTGGGTAGTTGACTTTGCAGAGAACTATACTCTTGCACCACAAGATGAGATGCAATCTCAATATTATAATTCAGTACAAGTAGCCATTTTTGTTCATATTGTCTATAGGCATGCACCTAATAGTACAGAAGAGGATAAAAAAATTTTGAGGGAGTACCACTTCTATATGAGTGATAATAAACTACACTCATCAGAGTTTGTGCAATACTGCATGGAGACATTTTACGACAATTTAAAGGAGAGACAAATTCAAATGACACAACATCTAATATGGTCAGATAATTGCACAGGTCAATTCAAGAATGCTAGAATGTTTTATTGGTTGAGTAGGACACATAAGAAATAAATGTCAAACATATCTGGAGTTTTTTTTAAGCTGGACACGGGAAAGGAGAACATGATGGTGCTGGTGCATGTGTTAAGAGAGCCCTTTCAAGAGAACAACTCAAGTTTGAAGAAAAATCCAAATTTAAAAATGCACGTGAAATTGTTGAATGGTGTAGTACAAGTTTATCTACAAGATCAAATCAGAATTCTACAATCAAATTTTTCTTCTGGCTAGTAGAAGAGAATTATATCCTCTCTAATCTATTCTGCGGTACGAGGAGGAGGTGGTGGTGGTGGTGGTGGTGGGGGCTGACCTCCTGAATGCTTGTCCATCATGTGTAAACTACATATATAAAGTATTTGAATGTGTAAATGAAAAGTATTTAAACACATGAATAATCTAAACATATATATCTCTATCTTCACATGTACACATTTATAAAGTATTTGAAAATGTAAATGAAAAGTATTTAAACACATGCATAATATATTAGGTCTTAAGGGTGATAGTAGGTCCTATTACGTCTTACGAGTACATACTAGCTCCTATTAGGTCTAAAGGGTACATAATAGGTCCTATTAGGTATTAAGGTTACATACTAGGTCTTAAGGGTCATATTAGGTCTTAAGGGTACATACTAAGTCTTAAGGGTCATATTAGGTTTTAAGGGTACATACTAGGGTTTAAGGTTCATATTAGGTCTTATTAGGTCCTATTAGATACTATTAAGGGGTTATATTATGTATATATTAGGTCCTATAAAGAGAGTTTACTTTGTAAATGTTTATTTCTTTTCAATAAGGTTATATTTTATATTGATTTAGTTGGTTTGTTAATATAATATTCAGATGTAATATTAAATTATTTACTTATTTAATTATTCATATACATTTTTAATTTACTTACATTCTAAACTTGCTACGATGTCTTTGTTTAAAGATATATAATGTATTCCTTTATTGGTCAATTTGAAAATAATTACTTTTTAGTACATTGAACATGACGAGAGAGGAGACAAAGAGAAGAAAGTTCAAGGGAGAGAGATGAGATAGCGGAGAGAGGAGAGACCTAAGAGAGGACGTGAGGAGAGAGGAGAGAGAGAGATCGGAGAGAGGAGCGAGCAGGTGAGGAGAGAGAGAGAGAGATGAGAGAGAGAGAGAGAGAGTTCAAGGGAGAGAGATGAGAGAAAGAGAGAGGAGAGAGAGAAGAGAGTTAAACGGAGAGAGATAAGAGAAAGAGAGAGGAGAGAGAACATGATCAGAGAGTAGAGAACATTAGGTTTTTGTTTACAATTGTCTACATTTTAGGTTTTCATAAATACAATTTTATACATTCTAAGTTTTCATTTTCAGTTTTTAACAAATACATGATTTCTAAACAACTTCAAAAGTAAATTAAAACATAAATAAATGAAAAACTATAAACATACATTCATTTTAAAAATAAATTCGTATAATGCTATTTAAAAACAAAAATTAACTTTTTATATGTTTTAGGTTTTCGTTTACAATTTTAAATATGTTTTTGGTTTTCTATGTTTTAGGTTTTTGTTTTCAGTTTTCTACATTTTAGGTTTTCGTTTTCAGTTTCATTTTAGGTTTTGTTTTCAATTTCATTTTAGGTTTTCATTTTCGGTTTCATTTTAAGTTTTCATTTTCAGTTTTCTACGTTTTAGGTTTTCGTTTTCAATTTTCTTTTAGGTTTCGTTTTAGGTTTTCATTTTCAGTTTCATTTTAAGTTTTTGTTTTCAATTTCATTTTTTAAGTTTTTGTTTTCAGTTTTCTACGTTTTAGGTTTTCTTTTTCAGTTTCATTTTAGGTTTTCATTTTCGGTTTTCCACGTTTTAGCTTTTCATTTTCGGTTTTCCACGTTTTAGGTTTTCATTTTCAGTTTTCCACGTTTTAAGTTTTCATTTTCGGTTTTCCATGTTTTAGGTTTTTGTTTTCAATTTTCTCCATTTTAAGTTTTTGTTTTCAGTTTTCTACTGTTCAGGTTTTTGTTTTCTACTTTCTTACGTTTTAGGTTAAATTGTTTTCAATTGCACATTATTTCTAAACAAATCGAGTAACAAATAAAAACATACATTTCATAATCTAAGAAAATACATTCATTTTTAAAACACATTCTTAAATAGCTATTTAAAACTAAAATTTAATGTTTTACTACTGAAAATGAACATGAAAAATAAAATAAAACAAGTAAAAATAATAAATACGTACCTAGAACTCAAAAAAATGTGTTTGTGGCGTTGGCAGGCGTCTAACAATCCGGCAAGCAATGTTGAAAAATCGTAGATCCCATTCTCCTGTCGCTAGAAAATGATAGGAAATGCAGTAAAAAAAAATAAATACTTTTCAAAAACAGGCACCCATTTTTTTCAAATCAGGTGCTCGTTTTGGCTCAGTTGACCGAACCAAAACGGGCACCTGTTTTATTAAAGATCAGAGTGCCGAACCAAAATGGGCACCCAATTTGACAAAAAATGGGTGCCCGTTTCTAGTGGCGCATTTTTCCAAGTCGCGGACTTTCACAGAATTGGCACCCAACTTTTTGCACGTACCCTATACTAATATTTTTTGGCGAATTGGGTGGGAGGTATTAGGTCGGTGTCCAAAAATTTGGCAAAGCCTACATAATTATAATACGTCCTGTGTTATTTCCTAGGTGATAATGGGTCGTCCAATACCTTAGTATGATTAATAAAGGTGGCAAAAGCCCATCAATTTGAGACACACATCCATAAAATGGCTGGTGAAGTTGGAGCCACCTAAAAATATATATATATAACTATTGGTAAATATAGTTTGTCCATTTGGGGCCACATTGAAATTATAGGCGAATGTTAAAAATATATCATGCCCAAAACATATATGCCATTGGCGATAATGTGAAAGAAATGGATAAAATTTAATAAACCATTGGGCGATGGACCCGAGCATTGGACCCAATTTTAATAAATGCGGGGCGATAGGGTCAATCCCATATGGGCAAAATATTCACCAATTCACGGGTTGCCTATAGGCGACATTCGACAAATCGTGAATAATCGCCACTAAAGTTTTCACTGATTGAATGATCAATAAAACTTTTGTGAAAACTTTCTTCATGAATCTTGAGTATAAGGATTGAGTGGAAACTTTTTTTTATAATTCTCGAGTTAATAAAATTGAAGTGGAAACAATGTTGATTGTGTATATAGTAGATTGTTTAGAAATTAGAATGTATTCAATTTCTATTATTGTAAAAATATTAAATTTTAATATTAAATAAAGTGATAGTTAAGCAAGGATTAAAATTACAGAAATAAGCTAAATAATGAAATAAGTTAAATAATAATATGTTTTAATTTAATAGAAAGAATATGTTAAAAAATTATTTAATAGTGTATCAATTTTTTAAATGGAAATTTAATATAATTAAAATTTGAATGATTGTTTGATACAAATTATCATTTATTATAATTATAGAGTAATATTTATGAGATCCATGAGAATTTTGTTTATGAAGAGAAGACTAAAAAGGTTGTTTATATACTATGTTGTTATAAGTGTTATCTTAATTGAAGGAATATCTTAATACAATTGTGCATTAACAAATGTAATATTCTTATGCAAAGTTCAATGTATTCTCTAATCAATTATCTTGTTTTTTTGCATGTAATCTTGTACATCAACTTATTTGTTTGATTTATTACTACTATCATTGCATCTATTCTCATACATTCATTCCCCACCTTATATGTATATTTTCTTATCGTGATTTAAACTAACATCAAGTTGTTTATCCCCCATTCTATTAGGCATTGACCTTAAAATTAAATTTTTCTAACTCACACCTATTTCATCTATGAGCCAAATTGGTGCACATTCATGAATTTATTATCATATCTTGATATTTAATGACATTTAATTTGCATTAAATCAGATCATATTAATATTTATTTTTGAAATATTCATTAAGGAGAAAAATTATTATATGAAAAACTTATCTCGAAGCATTAAAGGAATCCTATATCTTAGATTGTCATCTCCAATATTAGTCCATGATTGTAAAGAAACTCTAATCAAGTAGGTCATCATTGGAGAATATGATCATTACTATCCAATGATTTGCTAAATGTACTTTTAAAAATATTAGTCATTATGCTTCAATAGATATAAGAATACAAGTGAAGAATTCTTTTATGGAAGAGCATCCAAGGTGTAAGAGAAATCTTGCATCACCCAAAAATATTGTTGAGTTTTTCAATAAGAGCTTATTTTTGGTAGGGTTACTATTTTTAGCAAAGTTAGTATTTTTAGTAAGTTGCCAATTTTGCATGAAAATTTACATAGACCTCCAAAATGTTGAAACAAAGCCAATGGTGAAAAAAAAACACTTCAATATCTTTTGTGGTTTGTTCAAGATATAATATTTTTATTTTTCAAAATGTATGTAAATTTTTCAAAGTCAAATTTGAGGGACTGAGAGGCTCTCAACGGGCCTAAAAAGTGGTTGAAAACCAAAATGTACCCTTTGGCAAAAGAATTATTCCTCAGGAATTTTCAATGATATATTATAATTGAAGATAAAATGCTCTGATCAAAAGTTATGACCCTCAAAATTTGTATGCAAAATCCAAAAAAAAAAAAAAATTTTTTAGTGTAAAATGGATGGTGTGACATATGGCACTGAAATTGGAGAAATACTTTCTAGAATTTTCTAAGGAAGTTAAACACTCTAGATAAAGAGGGGGGACAAGGATTTTGAATGACAATTCTAGTAGTTCATATAGTGGCTCTAGCTTGTCGATTATTGTAATGGAAATGCCCATGTGGTTGTAGCATGTTATTTTTTGAATTTTGTAATTTCATTTCATTAATGATAATAGAAAGTGAGTAATTTTATCTTTCATTTTCTATTTATTAATTGTCTACTCATTTCTATGTTTTTGTTTGTAAGGGAAGTAGCCTTCATCAAAGTGGTGTCAAAGATGTCCTAAGTGTGTAAATAGATTGCCAAATGTAAGGCATTTTACAATGGGTCTATGGTTGTGGGTCTATGAGATAAGTGAGATAAAATACCTCCACAAAGGAGCCATGGTGGAATAATTATTGGTGTGAAAAAAGAGGGATTTAGAGCCCACCAATAGCAAGCTCAAGCACTAGAAGAGGATATGTGCAATGGAGCCCATATTAGGGGAAGAGATGAAATTGACAATGGATATAAAGAAGAAGGACAGTTTCAAGAAGAGCGAGAAGTGGCCAAAAATATTGATGAGGCTAAGTTTTTTAGGGTCATTTCTAAGATTGAAAAAAGGCCAAAAATTGAATTTTTCATAGTTTTTGGAAATCTTAATCTAGAAGAGTTTATGAATTGGATCAATGATATGGAAGAGTATTTTGAATATGAATAAGTAGAAGATCTTGAGAGGGTCAAGTTTATAAATATCATGCTTAAACATCATGCTAAAATTTGGTGGAAAGAAGTTCAGATAGAGAGAATATAAAAGGTGGAAGGAGAAAATATCAAGATAGAATAAAATGGTGGAAAAATTGAAGAGATACTTCATTACACTATGAGCTTGCTTTGTCAAAGAAACCGCTAGGGTTGAAGAAAGAAAGAAATTTTGTGAGAGACTAACAAGAGATTTCTATCAAATCTTGATAAAAATAGGTCATTCCAAAGACAACAAGGGAAAATTTTATAATTACATAAATGGGTTAAAGTTGAGTATTAAAGAATAGTTGAGTTTGGTAAGGATGCCTAGCATTGAGGATGCATATTAGTTTTCTTTGAACATAGAGGAAAAACTAAATACAAGATTTTAAAATTAAAAAAATGAAAGAGGTGATGGAAGGACTGGTAGACAATCTTATGGAGGCCCGCACAAAGATCAAAAGATGAATTAAGAATCTATTAGTGATCAAAATAAAAAAGGAAATAAATTTTTTCCTTCCTGTGATCAAAATAATAGTGACCAAAGAGGGAGAGGAAGAGGAGATATTGCTTACTATAGCAGGTTGATTGATAAAGAGGTAGGTACTATTTAGTTCTATCGGTTTCTTCAATTATTATTTTTGGTTGGTCCCCTGGCTGCGGCATTTAATTGGTGGGAATATATATATTATTCCCCAATAAATCTAAGTTTGGGTCGAGCCTATTATGAAAGTATCAATAACTCCACCTACAATACAATACCACCCAATATCAATTTTTATCATTGCATAAAATATAATATCTAAGTGGCATCGCCTATATCTTTCCTATAGTTGGTTGGATATTGGTTGGGGCATAACCCTATAGCTATAGACCCCCTTGCACCTATCTATAGATCTCATCTTCTACTAATAAGCAACTAACTCTAGATTAAAGGCATAAACTATGGCATAGATATGTCACCCAACCAAGCACGATCCCGTGGAGTGGGTGGGAGGCTTATCTATTCCCCACAGCTATCCATGATTGTTGGCATCATGGAATCACATCAGTGTCTATGCTCCCAAGACCAACTTTGGAATTGGTGGTGCCTCCGCCTTACCCCTGCCTACTCATATGTTGGCGGCTTTCCACTCCCTACTACTACTATCTCTACTCTCACTTGTGCCCCTGTTGGATCATTTCAAAATTTTGGGCGGGCTCATTGGCATCAGCTTGGTCAACTGAATCAATTGGTTCAACTAGTGAAGATGCTTATAGTATTGCTCCTACCTATGACTATGCCTCTGACGCTACTACCCCTCTATCTATGGTTGGTTCTACTACTGGATGATCCTCATATGGATAGGGAACGGGCAGTGGCTAGCTATTATGGCTCCCTAATGAATGGATCCAAAAATAGTGACAGGTAAATGAGGTAAACTTCCTATGCTCCTACCGCTATCCCTTCATAGCTCTGTTAGAACATAACAAGGTGTAAACTGCATAACTATTGCTTGAACCACTATGGGTTGGCTAGCATCATCCACTGATCAAAACACATCAATAATAGAAAAGAGCGGGGTTCGTTGTTTCGATATAGGAAAATATTTCCACATATATATAGGAGATAGATGTGCAACCATGCATGTGGAAAGTAGGTGGTACAAGTTGAGTTGGAACAAGCTTGTATTATTCAATCAACTAAGGGACTAGATTGACTCATCTTGAGCTGACTAATGCACAACTTACTCATTGCTTAATCATTTTTTCTCCAACCGGCTCAACGGACTTGGGTAATTTGAGTTGTGGGCAAGGGTATAGTGCTTCTTGAGGTGACAAACCCAAGTATCTAACCTTTCTGTGATTTGGTCACCTTCCATGAGTGAGGTGATAGTATGAACCATGTCTAATTCCTTGAAGCCGCCTTTAGCAGGATCCCTACTATTCTAAGGGGCCCTACCTCTTTTATATTATTGGGGGGCAGGGGGAGAAAGTCAGGGAAGATTGCAGATCTAGATCTCACAAAGGCTGAAGTAGTAACAGCTTGAGAGAATCTAATTTTAGGTGCATATCCAGTCCCAAAACCTACCTCATTGACCCATAACCTATTGATTCTCAATCCCATCAGCCTACCCAATATATCTTGAGTGTTTGAAGTAGAAACTAGATTTTGGTATTGATCCAAGGAGTGAACTTTTGCTATCTCTACTTGTTTCTCCCTTGCTGCCATCCCCATTCTCATCCCACTTTGTACAGCCCAACCTCCCTACCCACTAGTCTTTCCCACCTCTCTCCCTCATGAAACTAACCATGATTCCCCCTGACACCTTACTATCATGCCCCTATTTGTTGAACGACTGGTTCAGATGCAAGAGATAAATGTTGGATTAACTACTACTTATTCTAGCACCCCCAGTTCCAGGTGAAGCTCTAGAAGTACGAAGGGTGGGTCTGTCTAAGGTGGAATACAGCTATGGAGCGGTCACCTGACACTGGATCTTTATTTGTATGAGGTGCGAGTAGATCTCCATCATATGGACCTATAACATATTCTTAGAACAAAACTACAGGGACCCTTGAACAACAACATTTGAAGCCCTAAGTGAAGGGCCTTAACAACTGGTGGTGTTATTCCAATCGATACTCTAGCCAGGTGAACTACCATAGTCTATGGTTCTCCCGGTAGTGATGAGACCACTCTGCTACTAATGATTCCACTCAATCAATGTTCTAGCTACCTCTGTCACTCAAACCCTTATCTAGAATGTGCATCTACTCAATGATGGCCCGACACCTATCCCCTTCTTGTTAGGATTAACAAGACAAAAATAATAGTTACATGAAAATATAACCAATATCATAAAATAATAAACCACACAGAAGAGAACACAAGACACAGATATTTAATGTGATTCACCCAATTCCTAGGCTACATCCACCAAGAGTGAGTCCAATATTATTATTATCTAGTGATTATAACCTAATTATGATCCGTAATCCCTTACAACTCAATACTGTTGTAAGAAGCTACATAAAACATCCATCATCCAGAAATCCCTAACCCTAAGCCAATATAACAAGACTTATGTTGGTTAACAAGTTAACCCTAAAATACTTGACGAGTCAACCTAGAGAAAAACTTGACGAGTCAACCTAGGGAAATGTTTGACGTGTCAACTCAAAAAATGCTTGACGAGTTAACCCCGTGATGAATAAAAAGTGTACAGTACTTCCCTGATCAGTCACCACAAAGCCAAAAATCTCCCACTTGGGGATTGATCAGGCTCCACACCAAACAACAATCTCCCACTTGGAGACTAATCTTGTAGCTAAACCGCTACCTTGTGAAGCTCCCACTGGATCCAACCACCCTAGACTCAACTGTTCCTTTATTCTATTCAGTCTAGTAGACCAATTGAAGTTGAATAGGAGTTCAACTTGGATTTCAACTTCTCCCTTGTTACAAACTTTATAAACATATCTGCTAGATTATTATCTGTATGTATCTTTTCTAGCTTTAACTACCCATCATCCAAAATGAACCGAATGAAATGGTACCATAATTGCATGTGTTTTGTCTTAGAGTGCAAGGCAGAATTATTCATAAGATGAATAGCACTCTGGCTGTCTATATATAGAAAATTATCCATCTATGGATGTCCCAATTCTTTCATAAAGAATTGAAGCTATATCATCTCCTTAGCTGCCTTTGTAGCAGCAACATACTCTTCCTCTATAGTGGATAAAGCAACCACCTTTTCTAGTCGAGAAACCCAACTCACTATTGTCCCACCAACAATAAATACATAGCCTGCAGTACTCTGCCTACTATCTATATCTCCTACCAAATCTTAGTCAACATAGCCTTGTATAGAAGTAGTAGATCCCCCAAAGTGTAAACACTTACTAGATGTACCTCTCAAATATCTGAGAATCCATTTGACTGCATTCCAATGCTCAATTCTAGGGTGACTTATATACCGGCTAACGACTCCCACTACATGTGCAATATCTAGTCGAGTACATACCATAGCATACATTAAGCTTCCTATAGCTGAAGCATAAGGTACCTTGGACATTTTAGAGTCCTCTTCTAGTGTCTTAAGACACATCTCCTTAGTAAATTTCAAATGACCAGGAAAAGGTGTTCTGATAGCTTTGGCATTCTCCATGGGGAAACGTTGCAACACCTTGTCAATATAATTAGCCTGAGATAAAGTTAACTTCCTATTTTTCCTATATCTGTAAATTTTCATACCAAGGATTTTTTTTTCTTCCACCAAATTCTTCATAGAAAATGAATGTTCTAACTATTGTTTTAACCCCTTAATGTGATCCATGTTAGACCTAGCTACAAGCATATCATCAACATATAAACATAAAATAATGTAGCTATCATCATCCAACCTCTTAAAATAAACACAATGGTCAAAATGACACTAAGTGTATCCATGCTCATTCATAAAAGTGTCAAATTTAATGTACCATTGCCAAGGTGCTTGCTTCAAGCCATATAAACTTTTCTACAATTTGCACACCAAATTCTCCTTACCCTTGATCTCAAATCCTTATGGTTGTACCATATATATTTCTTCATCCAAATCACCATGAAGAAAATTTGTTTTAACATCAAGCTACTCTAAATGCAAATCTTCAACAGCCACAATACTTAAAACAGTACGAATAGAAGTCATTTTAACAACTGGATAAAATATCTCATCAAAATCAATGCCCTCTTTCTATGAAAATCCTTTTACAACTAACCTGGCTTTAATTCTTTTCTTACCTCCATCCTCTTCTTTCAGCCTGTAAACCCATTTGTTCTATAAATCCCGTTTACCTGCAGGTAACTTGCATAAATCCCAAATTTGATTTTTCAGCAAGGAGTCCATTTCCTCTGTCATTGCAGACTCCCACTGAATCTTGGTATCCACCTGGACAGCTTCATTATAACATTCAAGTTCACCAGCATCTGTTAACAAAATAGAATACAAAGAGGGAGAGAATCCTTCTAGAGGTCTAATTAGCCTTGTTGACCATCTAACATTCATTGGGGTGTGTGGTATTTTTTTTTTCTGTTGTTGCAGAGTATAAGGAACTACTAGAACATCATCTTTTGGAGTATCATCTAGTACTACATAATCATTTTCTTTCTTCTCATGCTGCTGCAACAGATCTTTGTACAACACTTTCTCATTGAATATGACATTCCTACTTCTTACAATTTTATGATTTTCAAAATCCCAAAGCCTATAACTAGATTCATCAATGCCATATCCAAAAAATACACATTTCTTTAACTTAGCTTCCAGCTTGGTTCTATTTTCAAAATCTATATGTGCAAAAGCTTCACAAGTGAAGGTTTTGAGAAAAGAATAACTCACCTTCTTACCACTCCATGCTTCCTCTGGAATACCACAATCCACAGGAGCAGAGGGGCCTCTATTGATTAAATAAACAATAGTGTTTATATCCTCTTCCCACATGTTTAAGGGCATCCTATCATGCAACCTCATACTCCTTACATGCTCCATTATTGTCTTGTTCATGCATTCAGCCACTCTATTTTCTTGTGGAATCCTAGGTATAGTTTTTTGCCTATGAATACCATTACCTTCAAATTCTATGCTGCAATACTCACCACCATTATCAAATCTGAGACAATTTAGCTTTTTACCAATCTCATTCTCAACCAAGCATTTTCATTTCCTAAAAGTTTGAAATACATCAGATTTATGTCTAAGGAAATAAATCCATACTTTTCTTATTGCATCATCTATAAATGTAACATAATACAAAGAGCCACCAAGTGAAGATACCTGAGCTGGTCCCCATACATCTATATGCACAAGCTCTAATTTCTCATTTTTCTTTTCCTTCCTACTCTTCACAAAACTAACTCTCTTTTATTTTCCATACACACAACTCTCACAAAAATCCATATTGACACATTTCAGACCAGGTAAAAAAAAATTTGAATGAAGTAATTTCATACCTTTTTCACTCATGTGCCCGAGTGTGTTGTGCCAGAGTGTTGTGTCAAAATCTAAAGCAATGGTTTGATGTTCTTCCTGCTCAACTGCAGCCACTGTTCCTAAACATTCATTATCTTCTGAAATAATTAAAGTAGAAGGAACAATATGACCTATACAAAGATATAAGGTGCCTACTTTCACACCTTTTTCTACTACTAAGGAACCTTTTGAAACTTTCTAATTTCTATCATTAAAAGTAACTGTGCAACCCTCATCACCCAGTTGCTCTGCTGAAATTAAATTCATACTCAGCCTTAGAACATGTCTTACCTCTTGTAGTAGCCAATGATTCCCATTCTGCAACTTAATCTTAATTTTTCCCTTTCCAACTATCTAATAGGGTTCATTATCTCCCAAATAAACTAGCCCAAAATCCCCTTGGACATAATCAAGAAAGTAACCTCTATGGGGTGTAGCATGAAATGAAGCCCCAAAATCTAAAACCCATGAATCATCAATACTTTCTAAAGAAAGAAGCAAGGCATCCTCTTTGGCTTTATTACTTACCACATTTGCCTCCTTTTGTTTCCTTCTTGTTTGCCTCCTTATTTATTCTTCCGTGTCTAGGAATCTTTCTTCTTATGACTTGGTTTTCCATAGTACCATCAATCGTTTGGCCCTTTGGATTCAAACCTCTTTCCCTTTGATTTTCCTCTTGATTTCCCATGATTTCCAGAGTTGTTTCATCTCTCATTGGTTCTACCTCTGCTTTGTGTATTTAAGACACTACCTGATGTGGATCCACCTAGGCTTTTCCTACAAATTTCTTCACTCATAATAACACCAATAACATCATCAAATTTTAGGGTATTAGAGCCAGAAACAAAGTTACTAATAGCCATTACCAACCCATTCCACATTTCAAGAAAACAACACAAAATCAAGAGAGCCCTGACTTCATCAAAAATAACATTGACAAAAATTAATTGACTGGTAACTATATTAAACTCATTTAAATGATCAGCAACTAACCCACTTTCCACCATTTTCATATTAAACAAATGCTTCATGAGAAATACCTTATTTGAAGTGGAGGGTGTTTCATACAACTTCACTAGGGTTTGCATCAAAGCTTCAGTCATTGTTGCTTGTGTAATATTGAATGCCACCAATTATGCCAGGCATAATTGAATACTACCAAGAGCCTTTCTATCAAGAATCTCCCAGTCCTCATCTAAAATGCTTTCTGGTTTCTTGTGTTTTCCTTCCAACGGCCACCATAGATCCTTCTGATAGAGATAGTCCTCCATTTTCATTTTCCATAACTAAAGGTTATGCCCATTAAACTTTTCAACCTTTAGCCTACCCTCATCTTCCATTTCTCCCACTCAACCATGAGACTCCCACTAAATCATGGGATCTTCCTGCAGAGGATAACTAAAAAAATACCTCGCTCTGATACCACTTGTTAGGATTAACAAGATAGAAATAATAGTTACATGCAAATATAACCAATATCAGAAAATAATAAACCACACAAAAGAGAACACAAGACACAAATATTTAACCTAGTTCACCCAATCCCTAGGCTACATCCAGCAATAGCGAGTCCAATATTATTATTATCTAGTGATTACAACCTAATTACAATCCACAATCCCTTACAACTCAATATTGCCACAAGAAGCTACATTAAACATCCATCATCCATAAATCCCTAACCCTAAGCCAATATAACAAGACTTATTTCAGTTAACAAGTTAACCCTAAAATACTTGATGAGTCAACCTAAAGAAAAACTTGAAGAGTCAACCTAGGGAAATGTTTGATGTGTCAACTCAAAAAATGCATGATGAATGAAAAGTGTATAGTACTTCCCTGATCAGTCACCACAAAGCCAACACATCTATTGGTAAATCATAATTACTAACGATGGGCAACCGGTAGTAGTTGTAGCTCAAATCTTCATTCTTATGTGAGGATCCACCATACCGTATTCATTTCATTTATGGTTAGTCTAGGGCGCACTCCCAGTTTCATGAGTGTCCATGTTTGGTTCTGGGCCCAACATTTTCTAATGATTATTTCATGGTGGGTATCACCCCCTCCCCCTTCCCTTTATTATTGTTTAAAGAAGGGCGAATGGATGAGATAACATTCACTTCTTTCATGGGCCGGTATCACACACCTGAATGGTGTCTTTCGCTCTTCCATTTCCTACTATATCTACATTGGTTCATCTGATTATTTTTCAATATGCACCTCCTAGGGTCAGGCATAGCTGAATGGTTACGTAGTCACAAAGGTTCTCATGTAGTATCTAGTGACATAGATTCCATCTCGTGAATGATTTGTAGGTAATGGATGCTATAGCTTATGTCTCTCATACTTCGATACGGATCCCAGGTTCTTCGACCGTATCCAAGTGGGGGAATTTAGGCTCTAGTACTACTAGAGGGTATGTTGTGGGGTACACGAGCAAGATATAGCTATGGCTATTGAATTGACTTGAATTGGTCCCGAGTCAACTGGCTCAGGCGTGGGATTCAAAACCACATGGAGAGAACTTCTACACTATTTGTATGTATCACAACTCATCTAAATGGCATGGTTCTATGTGCTATCTGAACCATAGTAGAAATATTTGAACTGACATGGCATGCACCTAACACATGATTAAGGAACTGAAAGGATGCACCTTTCTAGATGATGCTCCAAAGTAAATAACTGAGTCAACTCCACTCAGTTTAGTGACTATGAATATCTATTTATAACCCAGCATGTCGTTGGGATCAAACACTTAAACTACTGGTGATGCCTTCACTCTTGCCTATGCCTATGTTTATGATTCTTCCACCTGATCAACAAGTTCTGGAAAAAGATAAAGAACTAGGGGCGGGTGGCTATATAATAATCTATTACCGACTAAGGCCCTATCCTACTTCTATATATGGGGATGGGGAATGTGGCTATATAGATTCTAGATATAGTTGGCACCCCGGCTATATAGATATGGTGAAATGCCAACTAGCTATGGTATAGGGCAGGCTGAAGCCCTATCCCTATCCCTATCCCTATCCCGCTTCTATATAGATATATGAGATGGGATGGGGATGGGGCGGGTAGCTATATGGATTAGAATTTAGATCCAGTTGCACTCAACCAAGTACAAGTTATTCACTCCCCCTCCTACCAGCCTGTCGAGCCTATCTATATATGGGGCTCAAATGGAAAGAACATGACTAGACAACTAAAGTCAAGGTGGCTATATAGCTGATGGGGGAGGCCCTATATCCCTACCCGAGAACATCAAGGTGGATGAATGAATGAATGTTAGTTTGAGGCAGATTAGTATGGTAAGTGGTAGATATCAGGGTTACCCCAGCCCCATATCATACGATAGGGCCTGAGCCCTTCTATATATAGGGCATGCCTAGCATGCACCCAAGGCAATTGTAAAGAGCCCTCCCCCATCTATATATTGCAGGGAGAGAAAACTATACCTTTCTATCGCCTACATTGTGACCCTATATATCTATATAGTGAGGGAGGCTGGGCACTCAACTGGTAAGGCATATATAGATAGGCCCATCATGGTGAAGACTTGTGAATATGAGTATGAATCGAAGTCCAAACTCATAATCGATGGACATTAATGCTTATGATATGGGTAGGAATTTGCCTCATCCAATTTATTAACCCAAAATCTCATTCCCCTACAGATATATGGCTTGCAGATATGGGGTGAAAAGATAGCTTCGAGAGTGATCTCATAATTCATTAGAATTCTTTTAGACATGGGTCTCTATTTACTCTATGGGTGGAAAGATCCCCATATGATATATAGGGTCCCTCCTAATCCATCTCAGAATTGATTGCCTATAGATATATGGGGTGTTGTTGGTTCACTAGATTCTATACGTAACATGGGTGGGTGGGTCCCTACTATTCTCAATTGAGTCAAACTTGTTCATCAAAGTGGATTAAAATTGAATGAAGGGCATTTGACCCTACTATTATTTAGGCTATGGGGTAAGGGATAAGGGGTAAGGCCTGATTCTGTACGTAACATGCCCCCTTTCCATCAAGTTCTTAATTATATTTAGAGGGGGCAATAGTTTGGGGGCCCTACAATAATCTAGCTCTGTATGCATGCACCAACAATAGCCATACCCTCCCAACTTTCTCTGCCCACTATCAAATTTGTTTCAACTGGTACCCACCTGATATTCCTAAACAAGTATCTATCCCTAATGATGGAATCCACATTTTCTAGTCATAATACCAAATCACTATGATGACTCTTATGTGTTGGATAGGGATGAAAGAAAGAAAGGAAGTTATTCCACATCTTCACAACCATTGAGATGTGGGTTAATGGGGGCCTCGATCCCTTTGCATCTTGGGTGGGAAGAATTACATAAAGAAAGGTCTTCAATTCTGATATTGGGCCTACCTTCATTCGCTCTGTAGATCTTATTATCTAGAGAGGATCAGAGGCCCTACAATTCTAATGGGCTTTGAAATCCGAAAATGGGCCCCAAAACCAATCCACTCTCTCTACTGATCAGAGAGGGACTTATCTCGACTTTAAGTGCCATTGCCAATAGTCTATTATCATGAAAATGATCGATCAAAAAGACCTTAGAACTAATTCTCCTCCCCAAGGTTCTTTAAGAACATGGGAATATATAGGTTACCTACCTATTTAATATCACTTATTCCAACTCACACATGATATTCAATGTTTAGTGGATGGAGGATATAGGTGTGATCCATCCATGAAACATTCAATTGATTTCATGATATGTTGAGTACCTTACTGATTGATGGCCTTTATTGAAATCAAAAATTCCACCCACCACTGATGAGAAAGAATGAGAGAACACTAAAGTGAGTAACTTCAATCCTTGGTTTCTTTGTTCTGATGGTAGTATATGGTTTATTTCCCTCCCTCCTCTGCTTTATTAGTGTAATCCTAGATCCCATGGATGGAAGGATGCATTGAATGGATGGGATGATGATATCTGTCTAACTAAAAAATAATTTTAGTATGGGGAGATGGTTTAATAGAAGAGAGTCATGCACATATAATCAAGTGATGTAATCATTAACAAAGTGTCGACTAAGGGATTTGGTGAGCTAGAAGTGTTAGGAATGAGAACACTAAGAGGGGGGGTGAATCAGTGTTCACTGTATTTTATCTTTTTACTTAATCTTTAAACTGAACTTAAATGCTTAAGTACTAAAATAAACATCCACATAAACATGAAACATGAAATCAAAACATAACACCAATATGGTTATGGGGAAACCCAAATAGGTAAAAACCCCAGTGGGAATTGACACCCACTAATATTCTATACTAGTGTTTTATGATCCTTGTTAGAAGATCCTTAACCCTGTTAGGAGTTTCTTTACAATGCATTAAGTATAGTAGACCTTGTCAAGGGTTGGACCTTGTTAGGATTCTTTTACAATATTCCCTGTTAGGGGAGTGGATGCATTTTCCTAGAGCTCACTGCTCAAGTGGTGAAGGCTACAACCTTCTGATCTCAGATACACACTATATCTGTTGGATGAACTGTCACTGTGCCATTGTTTGTTTGATTAGTTCCTTTGATGTGTTGATTCTTTGACCTCTTTCAAAGCTCTAATACATCTTATAAACTCTTCACACACTTTTTTTCTTCTTCTCACAACTCTATACCAATGTCCCTTGTAATTGCAATGGGCACATCTCATATTTATATGCACATACAAAACAAACAACTAGGTCGGCCCTTAAACCTATTACATACAACGCTTCCAATTGAATTGGCTCAAGTGTGTTTACAAAAAAACATATATACATGTCAAAAACCTAATTACAATAGGCACATAGCCTTTACATCAAATAATATAACCACAACTCAAAATGATAACAGTCAGCTACTTACTATGTTCTTCTCTAGCACACACTAGATGTGTAACTTCAACTGTCTGTATCTTTCTCATAGATACATATCTGATAATGCTCTCATAAACTAAGCATAAATATAGTCTAACCAAATTATCTTCTAGGGTGCATACCAAAACTTGGTCATACGCATGTGCGTTGATGCTCTAAGCTTCAGGAACTCTGTACATTGTCCAGTCTTCAACACTTAGCTGATTTTTGATCTTCCCATCAAGTGAGCTGACTCCAAACTGCTATATGACTTTGTTTCCATAATGAAAACACTATAATAAGTCATATACATCAGTATAACCAACTTTCCAACAATCTCCCCCTTTTTCATTGATGGTAACAAAGGAATATGGCCAAGTTGCTAACTGTCCTTAATACAAAAAAAAATTGTCTTATATCTCCCTATACATATCTTTCTATCTTATATCTCCTTATACATATCTATAATCCATATTCTACACATACTTCCCCTTTGAAATTAATGACAAAGGTGTGTCAAAAATGAATCTACAAAAACTTACGGTGATAGAACATCTAGATATGCTATCTGCATATTTTGGATCTCCTTCTTCCAAAATGTGATCAGTGAATTTATAATCTATAGATGGGTGCATAAAGCATACTGTAGCTTCTCCATCTTCTCCAGATCAGTGCTAGGACCTTGATCATATGTCACCATGGTGGCATTTATCTCCTTGATATTCTGATTTAGTATGTCTAATGAGGGCGCAAGAGCATTCCTTAGCTGAGTCTGCCTAGCCCTTATCATGATCATCTCTTTTTCTACCTTCTCAATCTTGTCTAACTATCCTTGGTAGACATTGTTGCACATGTTCACATCAACAGATGGATCTTCTACTAATTTTCTTATGCTTTCTATCATGACTTTTTCCTCTTGTACCATTTTTTTGAGATCACCAATTAACTTGTCTTGGTTCATACATTCGGTAATGATCTTTCTTCCCTTTGCTGTAAACTCCTTGAGGAATGCTTGACCATCCTTTAGTGAGCATAGGTCAAGTATATAGTTGCTAACCAATTCAATTAATCTCTTCTTCAAGTACTTCTCCTCTACAACTAAGGATACATATTCTTCCAAGCTAGAGAAATTAATTTTGAATTGTGAAATGACTGCACTTACATCATCAACAAAGTGTACCTTGGACACTTTCTTGTCTGTAGGTAACAAACTATTCAGTATGTTTACTAAATCTACAAGGAGAGGATTCCTCATCACTTGTTTCTCCTTGGCCCTCTTCATAGCTAAGACACTGAACTTAATCAGGTCTTCTTCTCCGCATGAATCCAAATTGGTTGTGTCAAGTGTCAAACTTGACAACAATGTTGCTGAGGGCGTAATGGGAGTGCTATCCATCACTTCTTGTTTTACCTTGATTTTTTCAGCTGATGTTTCATCTTTTTGTTCACTTCCTTTTACCTCTTCTTCTTCTGTTTTTCAACTTCTTTTTCTTTTTCACCTTCTTTCTTTCCTTCCATCTTTTCTTCTTCTTTCTCATTTGTTATATCCTCAATCAAAATTTCTTCTTGATGAGTAGGAGGAGTGTTGCTGCATAAGATTTATGCATCTTGAGTGCTTAAAAATACCTCTTCAAAATTTTCTAACTCGGTGTCAGTGGCCACCATGGCTATCTCTACATTATCAATGATAATGGTGCTATCCTTTAGTGAATCTGTCATGGGCGCAGACTTGTCTGTCTTTGTTTGTGTTTCCACTGCAGGTGCTAAATCCTGAGCACCTGTCATTGATGCATTAGTGGACTCTACTACCTTGAATTCCTTTAAGGGTACTTGTGTTGTAGGTGCAGTAGCTGGATACATGTGCATGTTCATGAATACTTTCTTCAATGTCTTCTCTATTTTCTTAGCAACAAGATCATAGTTCTTGTCCATTATATGCAAAGTCCTTGACTTTGTTTTGAGATGTGGCTTCACCAAATCTAAAAATAGATATTTCTCTTCTAAGGAACATACTGGAAGAGTGTCATCTAGAATCTTTTCCCTTATCCTTAAATCCTCTTCAATGGTTTGTCTCTTTTGAAATTCTAGGATGTTCCATACATTGTCAGGGATCATAGTTTTAAGTTCCAAGACTATCTTCTTGAACTTAAGCATGTGTTTGACTATCATTACATGTATCTCAGATTTGTCTATCTCACTATATTTTTCATAAAACTTTCCTACTTGAATCAATTCTTCCCTCATCAATTATTCTTGCACTTAGCACACTGAGACTAGGTTTGAAACTTACTTCAGGAGGTGCTTGTGAGTTCTTTCTATTCCTTGTTACTCTTGAGGATGGATGACCAATGCTGATCTCTTTCTTTCTCTTTGGCATTGCCTTATACTTAGGAGGAGCAATAAGATCAATGGTTTCTTTTGGCGCAGAAGGAGTAACATCATTTTTACCCTTCTGTTCATCAGATTTTTCAATCTTCACTTTCTTCAGCTTAGGATCATTTGATTCTACCTTTGTTGCATATGCGCTCTCTAATTCCAAAGAAATCTTTTGTTCCCTTTCTTTTTCTAGGTCTTCTTGAGACACTCCATGTATTCTCAATATTTTGGAGGTAACCTTGGCAACCTTCCTCTTTGTTGCTACATTGTTCAATTTAGCATCCATCTCTCTTGTCTTCTCCTCATAGGTTCCCCATCTTGGCTCATTGGGGTCTTTAGGTGTTGCTAACACAACTTGATCATAAGCCTCTAGAATAGGCTCTTCCACTCCATATCCTAGTGGATGAATCCACTTTGTTCTTGGTTCAAATGCCTCCATGCATGTTGTGTCTGTCTCAACCATAAAACAAATAGTATCCTTGTATTTCTCAACAATGTTCTCTGATATCATGTACCTCATCTACATTTTGACCCTGAATGTCTTCAACTCTAGTGTCATATAGTCTCTTAGAGTGCTCTCTGTAGATGCCTTGAAAGATATATGAGGCATGGTATGAATAGTCTTGTCTAGATATGAATCTGACACCTTTCCAACAATATGGAAGTACATATAGATAATTAGGGACCCAAATCTGAATAACTTGGTTTTATCATGCTTGATTGCCCTGATGTTATCAATTAGTTGTGTGTGCAAGATCTCACACAAGTTGAAATCTCCATTTTCATTAACAATTCTTATGGCTACAATAATTTTGGCTACAGACACACTGTTTACCCTGTTGGTGTGTTGAAACCTGTATCCAAGTATCATAGACATCAATTTGATGTCATCTTGCTCAATAGGCTCTATGGTCATTTCACACCTATCACTCCTTGACTTGCAAGTATGTTCAACAATCTTCCTCACATCTTTACCCACTGGAAGGATGGTGCATGTCCTTGAGAGCCCTATCATCTCATGAATTAGGTCACTGGTAATTCTGACCAGCACTTCACCAATCCAAAATAGGTCATCATGAATCCTACTCAAAAGAATATTGATCCATTATGATTCATAGAACTCATATGTCATAGCATACTCCACTATAGGATGATTATCACACCACGCATACTCATCCATGAAGGTTTTGTCTATTTTTAACATAGTTTCCATGTGCACCTTTAATCTGTCCAATCCTACTGGTTCTTTCTTACAATAGATGTATGCCCTAATGTCCGCGACATGCATAACACCCATAGGCATGCAGGAGAATGCCCCTTCTAGTTCATCTAGTGTAGATTTAAATGGATGCCTCTTAAACACATATCTTTTCTTCTCTACAACATCAAATACTATAGGAGTAGCCATCACTTACTTGTATATCACTTTCACAAAGATTTCCAAGAGATTTTGAATCAGTGCAATGAACTAGGGTTTCCACAACCGATCAAATGCACAACAAATCACTTGAAGAATTAAACTGCAATCCTTCTCAATCAACTACTAAGGCTCTTCTTCTCTTTAATCACTCTTAATTTAAATGCAATGAGAGATCTTCTAACTTCTATGTACTTTAAAGTAGAAATTATATCATTAATGCTTGTCATGTAAACCAAGCTATCACTTGGAAATTTCTATCTTTCATTCTGCAAACAATTAGCTAGTGCACTCTTGCATGAAGGTTCCCTTAGTCTCTAAAAGCTTAACTCCAAAGGTGCATACTCAAAGGGTGAGTATACCATCCACGCAGAGGTCTAGAGATAAATTAGCTCCCCCTATGACCCTGAGGTCCATTCATCTAGATGTAGAGGGTGCCTCCACTGTGGATGCATCCAATACATACTCATCAACCTTAATCTTCTTTGCTTCTAACCAAATCATGCTTGCATCCTCTGAGGCTTTCACAAACTTTACTTCCCCTTTGGGATCCAATACTGGTTCTTCGATCTTTTTAGGGCTTTCCTGACCTTATATCCTTGATCTACAAAAATTTGAGATGTGTCCAGCCTTGTTACAAGAGTGACAAATGACTGGAGGCCTTATATTCCTCGGCACATTGACATGAGTCACCATCTTACATTGTTTAGCTGAGTGACCATTATAGTTATGTATCTAACATGTAACATTCTGAGATTTTCTTATATTTGACTGATTCTGATTTCTTTGATTATGAGTCCTATTCTTTTGACTTGTCTTGCAATTCATAGCTCTATGACCAAATTTATTGCATGAATAACAATAACCACTGAAATGTCTTACCTCTGTACAATTCCTTGCTATGTGTCCATGCTTGTTACATGCATAACAAGTGTGGTTTACTAGTTTGCATTCATTCTTAGGTGGTTCAATATGATCCTTAGTTTGACTTTTAGTCTCCTTAGTATCTAAGGTGCCTTCTGGTACTTTCATTCTTGCTCACATGTTGTCAATATGATTTTGTGCTTCATTGTATCCAATACAGCTAGTATCTCCTTTAGCTCTTCTTGTATACAACTGAGATTCTATCAAATCAGAACTGGTGTGTAATTTTTCAATGTGATTCTTTGCATCTTTTCATTTAGATTGCAAGCTTTCTTTGTTGTTTCTTAGCTCTAAGATTTCCATGTTTTCTTGCCTCAATTCTTCATTCAGTTGAAGGTTCTCTTTGACTTGTTCATCATAGACTTCCTAATTGTAAGTCATCTTATCATCAAATTCTTCAAGTTGTTCTTTTAAGGATGTATTTTCTTCATTAAACTTCTTGACCATTGTCCCTAGATCACTAGTAGAGCATTCTTTCAAATCTTTCCTTAGCCTTTTGATAATAATTGAGCATCGCTGAGTTTTTCCCTTAGTTCTTTAGTTTCTCTTTCAGATTTGTCCAGGTCTTCAAGAGCAGCTTCTAGATTTCTTTCCAAATGTTTCATTTCTTCTTTGTTAATGATCTCCTCAAGTGGTTAAACTTCTTTTCTGAGGACCAGAGTTCTGATACCAATTGTTAGGAATGAGAACACTGAGAGGGGGGTGGGGTTGAATCAGTTTTCACTATATTTTATCTTTTTACTTAATCTTTAAACTGAACTTAAATGCTTAAGTACTAAAATGAACATCCACATAAACATGAAACATGAAATCAACACATAACACCAATATGGTTATGGGGAAACCCAAATAGGTAAAACCCCTGGTGGGAATTAACACCCACTAATATTATGTACTAGTGTTTTACTATCCTTGTTAGAAGATCCTTGACCCTGTTAGGAGTTGCTTTACAATGCATTAAGTATAGTAGACCTTGTCAAGGGCCAAACCCTATTAGGATTATTTTACAATAGTCCCTTTTAGGGGAGTGGACGCATTGTCCTAGAGCTCACTCCTCAAGTGGTCAAGGCTACAACCTTCTGATCTCAGATACACACTATATCTGTTGGATGAACTATCACTATGACACTGTTTGTCTGATCAGTTCCTTTGATGTGCTGATGCTTTGACCTCTTGAAAAGATCTAATACATCTTATAGACTCTTTGCACACTTATGTTCTACTTCTCACAACTCTATACCAATGCCCTGTGTAATTACAATGGGTGCATCTCATATTTATATGCGCGTACAAAACAAACAACTAGGTCGGCCCTTAAACCTATTACATACAATGCTTCCAATTGAATTGGCCCAAGCATGTTTACAAAAAAAACATATATACATGTCAGAAACCTAATTACAATAGGTGCATAGCATTTACATCATTATAATATAGCCACAACTCAAAATGATAATAGTCGGTTGCTTACTCTGTTCTTCTCTGGCACACACTGGCTGTGTAACTTCAACTATATGTATCTTTCTCATACGTGCATATCTGATCATGTGCTCATAGAATAAGCATAAATATAGTCTAACCAACTTATCTTCTAGGGCGCATACCAAAACTTGGTCATACACATGTGCGCTGATGCTCTAAGCTTTAGGAACTCTGTACACTATCCAGTCTTCAACACTTAGCTGATTTTTGATCTTCCCATCAAGTGTGTTGACTCCAAATTGCTATATGACTTTATTTCCATAGTGAAAACACTATACTAAGTCATATACATTATTATAGCCAACTTGAAAACAAGAAGAATAAAATCCTTTGTTGTTCTATAACATCACCAAGTTGTATTTTGGGTGGCACAATCAAAGATAAAGGATTGAGAAGACAATAATAAAATATTTGTCCGAGATTTGGTCTGATAGAAAAACTTAGTCTTTGATGGCATACAACATCTCTATTTAGTAAACTAGCTAGCAAGGTCATAGATAATAGATAGACAAGACCATTTGTAGGAAGGACTAAATCTAGTCTTGATGGGACATTTTACTTACTCGCATCACCAATTTATCAAAGGTAGATTTGTCTAAGGATGAAACTCTTGTTAAATTAAGAAGATTCCATTTAGTTGGTAGGAGGTCATCACCTTCAAAGAAACATGACAAGTATGAGCTGACGTCTTCCAAAAGCCATCAAATATTATCAATGAAATTTTTTTTGTTTGAAGCATAGGAAGGATGCCTTATTGGCACCTACATAGTGAAACACTTTTATTCTTCCAACATCTTTAACAGTGGAGTGTTTGTAGAAAAACAAGCCTTCAAACTCTATAAACACATTAAAAATTTGAATCTTTTTTTTTTCTATAATGTTTTGGGTTGTTTTCGGGTAGGTGTAAAGTGGCCATAGATAGAAAAGACCGATATGGATACTACCATCAAGCTCAAATCTGCTAAGAGCCAGCCGACCTTTGAAACATCAATTACACAGAGGCTAAAAGAATTTTCCAAATACAAGTATCATTTGGTTTTTCATTTCATGGAAAAGGTTTTGGGTTTCAATTTCCTCCATACTATTTACCATAATAGAGTAAACTCAAATATTTGTGCTAGTTTCCTAACCTCCATTCTTGTTGCAACAGAGAATAAATTAGTTGCAAAAGAAATTTGCATCAGTTTGTTTAAAGAAAAGTATTTAGTGGTTCTACATGATTCCATCATCAATATTTATGAGTACTTAATGGTTCTCTTCTTGTTTGAATATGCAATTATGATACAGGTGGGGGGTCATTTTCCAGGATTTGGGAACAGATAGAGGAGGAGTGTGTATGGTGGTCCTCCAAGAAGGTTTATTATATTGTAGGGTTGGGAATAGGAATTCCAAGATCTTAGAGGAAGTATTATGAAGAGAGGAGTGATATTTCTAAAATTATTTTTGGGCTTGATGAATGGTAGAGAGACCCCATATGGAGATAATTAGGATGAGGATGCAGGATGGGTTTACCAATTCAAATATGAAAAAATTATGGATCATGTGGTTAGTGAGGAATCCTTTGAGCGGGGGAGGGGAAAGAAGAGGAAAAGGTGGATGAACTCTAGACATGAACTCTGTATTGCTTAGCCACATTTATTCAAGCTTGAATGGAGAGTGTTTTGGTGTAAAGTACTCCTGAATGTTGCAACATATAGGAAAGTGATCTAACCCAGTGATGGGGAGGATGTCTGCACTACATAACCGATTGTATTGATCCCACTACCCTTTTTGCATAAACCTATCTAATTTCTGAGCAATATTCAAGAATCCTTTCCTTCTATTAGTCCAAGTGAAATCTCCCAACCTAAAATCAATGTCTACTAAACCATTTTTTAGAACAAAATCAAAAAAGTCTCTTTGACTACTACCTGACCATCCTTTAATGCCTCCCTTTTTTTTCAGCTAGGATTAGAATAGCATTCAAATCACCTCCTAAAAAAAAGAGATCATACCTCCTTGTGTCCAAAAGACCAAAGATAACTTTCCACAACTCTCTTTTTTCCAAGGAATTATTAGGTCCATAAATATTAAAAAAAAAGAACTTAGAAAGAAGTTGTTTGGAGACAGCTTCAATCCACTCCCAATTAACAGATTGGATTACCATTCGAACATCAAGAACACTCTTATCCCATAAAAAAAAATTCCCCCTTGAGGCTCCTCTTGAAATAGAATAGAAACCTCCCCATCTACTAAAATGTCTCTTAAAAAAATCAGTATCCTCCTCTTTCACCTTGGTTTCTTGTAATAGCACTATGTTCACCCTCGCCAGATCCATACCTCTCTTGATTAGGAGAATCTTGTCAGGGGCATTGTAACCCTTGAGATTCTATGAAAGGAGCATCATTTCTTCTAGGAAAAGGCATAGCCTTTTCTAGATCTCAGTAGTTTCAAATTTATCTCTATTAGAACATGCACCTCTCTTCCTTCTTTCTCCTAACTTTGGTATGTTAAACATAGAGTTTGATTTTGCTAAACTTCTTGGATCCATGATATTTGGGGTTGCATAAATGCCCAATTCATCCTCCTCACCCTCCTCACTTTGAGATTTATAGATAGTGTCAAATTCAATCAGGTCCCCTCCACTATCTCTTAAATCAACAAATAAACCCTCAAGGTTGTGGATTGGAGAGATCCTTCCATTAGTGGTCTCCCTTTTCTAGCCTCATCCTTCCAACTCTCCCTCAGCCTAATCAAGGAGTCCTCACTACCATGTTGTTCCTCCTCTAGAGGAGTTTCCCCTCTATTATCACATGTTTGTAGCATGACATGAAGTCTTTGGTTCAAAGAGGGGTAGGTGTCAGGAATGTAGTCACCTTCTCTTGAAATAATGGTTGGAATAACTTCCTTTATTATACGTTATTGTGAGTAAATTGCTTTCACTATGTGGATACTTTTAGGGCCCTCAAGAGGGTTTTTTTTGCTTACAATCCCCTATTCCCAAATCTTTGAATATGTTCTGAGATAAAGAGAAGGGAGTTTCACACACCATTTGGTTTTGTTACAAGTATCAGTTTTCATTGCACAAAAAGATCAACCTATTAATGCCTGATACAACCACTAGAATTATAGAAGATATAGGAGGTAGTTAAGCCATCTTGTGAACCCTATGAGGGAGGCTGGCCCACTGCCAACAATCCCGCTCCCAGCATCACTCGTTGTGGCTTTCATGGATTCAAACTTGTGACTAAGCTTTGATCCCACTTGTTACAAGTAGTGGTTGTCATTGTACCAAAAGATTGACCTTTTAATGCCTAATACAATCACTAGACTTATAGAAGACACAAGAGGTAGTTAAGCCATGTCACGAACCCTTCAAGGGACGTTGGACCATAGCCAATAGGGTTGACATTTTTTCTTGAGGCTCCTCTTACCATAGATGAGATTCCATCATTAAACATATGTCAATCTCCTTCTTCAAAGCTTTTTTAGCATAATCTTGTCATTTGTCCATTTCATAGTCATTTTGCTGAAAGAGCTCTCAGTCAAACATTGAGCAGTATGAATATTCCTTACCTTCTATCATGTGTAAAAAATAGTCAACCATTCTTGATTCCTCTGTATGCTTCACTGTCCATGCTTTGACCCTGATCTATTGTAACCATCCCATTACTTTTCAATTCCTCTTCTACCAAGGGCTGCCACCAATCCCCATTTTCAGTGTGCATGATGATGTGGGGTGGTATTTTATAACATGTTTAACGCTAGACCAGGATCCTAGGGGTGATTGAAAAGTTCATAGCATTAATCCCCTTCTCATATCTAACAAATTTTCCCAACGACTCCCCTAAAATCTACATTATTTCTGCTCCCTAATATTCTTGTGGTGAGTTATCCATTCTAAACCATATTGGAGTTTCCTTCATAGTTTCCTTTTTTGGGTTAAATTTTATTGTCCATTTCTTGAGGTAGAGTCCTTTTCCATCTATCATATAAGGACCATTTCCAAGGATCCATTCTTTATCCTCCTTAGAAGAGAAAATAATGAGGTAAAATCCATTATTCATAGTTTTTAATGAAATAAAGGAGCCATGCTATTGTTTCTCACACTGTTGTTTAATTTTGTTATAGGATGGCCATGATCCTAGCCATTTTAGGATTAAAGCCTTATCCTCTAGCATATCTCTATTATCTATCCACTAGGGGTTATTGAGCACTATTGTTGCATAAGAAGTAACTACAGTGACATTGTCACTTACCTTTGCATAAACATCTTATTTTTTACTCTGAAACATGTTTGGCTCCAAGCTAACAATGGGTTTCTTTCTCTAGAACTTACCAGCAATTTGTTGAAACTTGAAACTATTCTCGATTGGCAGAGAACCTTTGTATCCCATCATCAGATGCTTCCTATTATCCCACCTCCTTCCACTCCTTTTGTCAATAAACCATCCATTGCCTTAGATGAAGGGTGCTCCCTTTAATATCACAAACACATAACAGAAACAAAGAAACAACAACAATATGTAAGAACAGAAAATGGGCTTCTTATTATCTCCACAAATGTGGAATTACAAACTTTTAGAATTACAATATGCAAAGCCACATGGGCATTCCCTTACAATATTTTGTAGGACAAAACCTCGTACCAATACCCAGATCTACTACCCAGAACTGTCCCGAACTACCTAAGACAACACTACAAACCTTTCTTATATAGGCAATTTCCACCGCCCGAGAAGGTTCTAGAAATTTAGCCCTTTAAGCCGACTAAACATAGAATTATTTATTTTTCACAATTATTACAATAGGGTCGGCCCAAAAGAAATACAAAATATGCTTTTAGGTAGCCCAACTTCTGGAGGCCATAACTTTTTAACCGTAGCTCCGTTTTTCTATTGTAACCACTTTTCAAAAATGCCATGACGAGATCTACAGTGTCTAACATGCGGTAGCACCAGTCAGCCGTGGGTCAATCGCGATCCAGAGCCTCTAAGGATTTCAAAATTGACCTAAAAGATTTCATACCCAAAAACCTCAATAAATTCACCAATATTGATGATGTGGCAATGAAACTCAACTGGTAGGCTGAAATGACTGAGATGAACCTCGAACTGTGAAATCAGAACATTTCGAGATCATATGACCAACATACTAAAAATAGTAAGTTTCCATAAATAGCAGCTCTGCACAAGATAGCCCTTATTGAAAAGCAAATAGAAATATTTTTGGGTGATGCAAGATTGCTCTTACACCCAAGATGTTCCTGCATCAGACACCTGGGGTAATTTGGGAAGTGACCCTATCACGACTCAGGTGTGCAGAGGAAAACCAAGATGGTTAACCTCCTCCTTCGTTAGCCATGATGAATCTTCAACAGGTCATTCTTTCCATTTGACCAAATCTTCTTCATATGTCATATTCCTTGTGCTTCTACCAACATGACTGTCCAGTATGTCCTCAATCTCCTTGGTATCTAAGCTAGTTGCTGGAATACTCCACTATGATGCTGTAATCTCGTCTTCAACACCTCCTTCATGATACTCTGTCAAATCTGAAATGTTAAACACTGGTGAAATATTCAGCTCAGTAGGCAATTCTACCTCATAGGCATTTCTTGGATCATACTTTTTCAGTATCTTACATGGCCCAAACTTTTTCATTTTCAACTTATTATAAGTACCAACCGAAAATCGCTCCTTCCACAAATGAACCATGACTTCATCTCCAACCTGAAATTCCTTATGCCTCATTTTCTCATCTGCCTTAGCCTTATACTGTGCATTCATCTTGGTAATATGCTTCCTCACCTCCTCATGGATGTTCTTCAAATGTTCTGCAAAATCCTCAGCTTTAGCACTACTTATTTCTCCTTTATCTATCTTCCTCAACTCAGATGCATTTCTGGGACTACTTCCATATACAATTTGTGGATGATGTGATGAACTAAACTTCAAATCTGTCTTCAACTTCTCACTTTCTGCTAGTGTCATTCTATGTGCTGCCGTATTTGGCAAACTGACTCCTGGAATCAAGTCCATCTGATGGCTAATCTTTCTTACTAGTGGTAATCCATCAGGCACATTATCGGACACAATATCTTAAATCTCATTCAACAAATCTGCACCTTCTATAGGTACATCTTCTACTTCCTCTTTCCCAGCCTTTGGAATTAAGGTAAAACACATATGCTCATGCTGCATACCATCTAAGAAATTTCCTCTATCAACAAAAGTTATTCTTACATTACCACATACCTTTTCTTCTGTTTCCTTCAATGGTTTTAGCTTATGTCGCACTCCATCCTTTATCAGGGAATAGGTATTCGCACGACCATCATGTACATCACATCTATCAAACTGCCATGGCCTACCCAATAACATATGACATGCCTCCATAGATATGATATCACATAGTACCTCATCTTGGTACCCACCTATCTTGAACTTCACTAGGCACTGTTCACTGACCATGACCTTGTGGTCATCCTGCACCCAGGCAACCCGATATGGATGTGGATGTTTCTACCTCTTGAGGTTCAAATTTGTAACCATTTGGTCTGACACCAAATTATCAGTACTTCCACTATCAATAATCACATCACAACACTTACCCTCACACTTGCACCTAGTGCGAAACAGGCTCCTTCTTTTCTTTGGTTCATTCTCACCACTCAACAGGACTCTTCTGTTAATTAGTGTTTCTCCTCTTTCAGCATCTTCAGAATTTGAGGATCTAGCATCTTCATCTACATGTGCAACTTTGACCTAGACTTCATTCCTCATATCCATCCTTCTTTGGCATTGAGGACATTCAAATGCCCTATGACCTTCTTTTCCACAATGAAAACATGTTCCATGGAAGCCTCCTCTTCCTAAACCTTGTCCTCTTCCTCTTCCTCTCTGATCTCTATTATTCTGATCTTGGAAACTATTGAAATTATCTCCTCTTTGATTCTGATTGTTACTGGCCTCATCTTGCTTTTTCGGATCTTCATATGACCATCCACCAGATCTTCCATCATGACCTCTTCCGCTTTGTCTGCTCTCAAACTTCTTATTTAGCTTTTCATCTACTTTTAGGGCAAACTGGTATGCCTCTTCAATACTATTTATTCAAACCATATTCAACTCCTCCTGAATGCTCGGCCTCAACCCATTAAGGTAATGGGCAACTTTCTCCTTATCAGCCTCCGCATGTCCTATTCTGATGAGGATTCGATAGAACTCCTGTGTATACTCCTGAATAGATCATCCCGCTTGCTTCAAACTTTGCATTTTCTTCAGTAGGTTAAGCTCATAATCAACAGGGATGAACTGTCGCTTAAATTTATCCACCATCCGCTCCCATCTTGTGATTTTATCCTTTCCTTTTTGATTTCACTCCAATTGAATCTTTTGCCACCAGATCTTCGCATGACCTTTCAGTCTGGCCTTCGCGAATTTGACCCTATCAGGATCCTCAATATCTTCATACTCAAAATATTCTTCACATTCATTGATCCAGTCGATCAATTCTTCTGGATTAAGATTTTCAAAAAATGTCAGAACCTCAATCTTAGGTATTTTCTCGATCTTTGAGATGGCTCAAAAAAGTCTTTTTTCCTCCTGGTTCACAACTTTGACTTCTCCTTCTTGATCTTCTTCTTCGGCTTCATCCTCGCTTTCATCTTTGACATTAAGATTCATTCCTTTGTGAATCTCCTCTTGCAATGCTCGCACTTATCTTTGCAGTTCCCTAACCTCAGGTGTTACAACACCAGCTCTTCCACCACGTTCCCTTCATGGAAGCATTTTTGTGCTTCTCGCTGAAACCCTAACCACGGTCCTGGTGTAAACTACCTCACAATCGGCGATCTGTTTACATAGAAACCCTAACCCACGGTCCTAGTGCAAACTACCTCACAATCGATGATCTGTTTACATAGAAACCCTAACCCACAATCCTGGTGCAAACTGTCTCACAATCGGCGATCTGTTTACAAACTCAAGAACTCTTGCTCTAATACCACTTGATGAAGGGCGCTACCCTTAATACCACAAACACATAACAGAAACAGAGAAACAACAACAATATGCAAGAATAGAAAATGGGCTTCTTATTATCTCCACAAATGTGGAATTACAAACTTTCAGAATTACAATATGCAAAGCCACATGGGCATTCCCTTACAATATTCTGTAGGATAAAGCCTCAAATCAATATCCAGATCTACTACCTAGAACTGTCCCGAACTGCCTAAGACAACACTATAGACCTTTCTTATATAGGCAATTTTCACCACTCGAGAAGGTTCCAGAAATTTAGCCCTTTAGGCCGACTAAACATAGAATTATCTATTTTTCACAATTATTACAATAGGGTCGGCCCAAAAGAAATACAAAATATGCTTTTAGGTAGCCCAACTTCCGGAGGCCATAACTTTTTAACCGTAGCTCTGTTTTTCTATTGTAACCACTTTTTGGAAACACCATGACAAGATCTATAGTGTCTGACATGTGCTAGCGCCAGTCAGTCGAGGGTTGATGTAGGGCCCTTCGTAGGTCATAATCTCCTACAGAAACTTCTGAAGGTCATAACTTTTGACTCAGGTCTAGGTTTTTGCTGAAATTTTTTAGGTGCGTGCCTCAGGGGGTGGCATTTTTTTTGCTAATGATCTCAGATTGATTGGAGTCCATTTTAGCACATTTTCGAGAGCTGAAAGTTTCATCTCGGGCTTCGAAATTAGCTTTTAGTGTTTTTTCTCTAGTTTTTAGAAAGTTCTATTTTGTAATAAATTTGAGTTTATGTTATCAAATCTCGGATATTAGTTGGCAATTCATTCTAACTTAGTCGAGGGCATGTTTAGGGAAAATCTTAACTTTTTAGGTGTTGTTTCAAAAATTACCAAAAATGACAAAAAACACTTGTGGGAAAAAACTACCGAAAAGGGTAATTTTCAGATTTCTTGTTTTTTCTAGTCTTTTGGTTACTTAAGAGTTTGTAGCGAATTGTAGAGGTAGTCAGTGATGAATGAGAAATATTGAAGGTTTCAAATCTGTGTTATTTGTCTTGTGATCAAATTTATTGTTAACAGAGTGTATTGTGCTACATCATTTGGTATCAGAGCAGGAAGATGGCTGGGAGAGGAAGAGGAAGAGGAAGAGGAGGCATAATGCCAATGCAAAGATTGATGTTGGATATGCAGAGACAAATTAAATGACTCAGTGAATGAATGGATAATCAAGGGATACAAGGAGGGAATGAATCTGATGAAGAGGGAAACCAAAGAGGTGCTGACCAAAATGAAGAATATATAGGAGAGAGGCTAGAAGAAATGAGCTATGAAGATAGAGTTCTTAGGGCTTTGGAAGGAAGGATTGAATCAATCAAGATTGACGTTTCAGACTACGTTGGTAGTCTTAAGCCAGAAGAATTAATAGACTGGCTAAACGAGATGGGAAAATTTTTTGAATGGAAGCCTATGATAGAAGAAAAGAAGATGAAGTTTGCATGCACAAAACTAAAAGGACATGCAATGATATGGTGGGATCATCTCCAAAAGGAATGAACTAGAAAAGGAAAGGAAAAGATTAAGACATGGAGCAAG
Organism: Chamaecyparis obtusa; assembly: GCA_027943335.1. Taxonomy (NCBI): domain Eukaryota; kingdom Viridiplantae; phylum Streptophyta; class Pinopsida; order Cupressales; family Cupressaceae; genus Chamaecyparis; species Chamaecyparis obtusa. The sequence goes on along the minus strand of BSBK01000008.1, from coordinate 725,807 downwards.
ATGGAGAAAAAGCTGAAAGAAAAATTCTTACCCATGGATTATTCACAAACCCTCTTTCGTAGTTTCCAGAATTTGAAACAGAACTTGTCTTCAGTGCAAGACTATGCAAATGAATTCTACAAGCTATCCATGCGCATAGAGCATCAAGAAAATAATGAGCAGATGGCTGCTAGATATATGAATGGCCTAAAATTCTCCATCCAAGATGAGTTGAGCATGCATCATGTCAATAGTATGGAAGAAGCCTACCAATTAGCCCTGAAGGCTGAAGAAAAGAAGAATAGGCAATATATCTAGAGGAATAGAGGTGGTCGAAGGGGTACCTCAACTCCATTTTGAGGAGGTTCTAATAATGGTCAGGGAGATTCCTTTCAAGGATTCAAAAAAAATATAGACACCAGGCAAGATCCTCCAAATCAAGAAAGAGGAAGGGGGTTCCAAAGAGGACAAGGCTATGAAAGTGGAAGAGGCTGGGAAAATCAGAGAAGACCTTTCACTTGTTTTAGGTGTGGAGAAGAAGGACACAAAGCCTTTGAATGTTCAAATTATAACGCACCAAAAAGAAATCAAGGAGGACAACCTAGAGTGAACCTGCTTCAGCCAGAATTCATAGAAGCAGGAACAGAGCAAGAAGTCCTACCAGACATGGGAGAAACTCTCATGATGAGGAGCTCAATGATCATTCTAGAGAAGGAAGAAGTCCCTGCAAAGAGCTCTGATGAATCATGGCTTTGAACCAACATCTTCAAAACTAGATGCACCTCAGGTGAAAAGGTATGCCAAGTTATTGTTGATGGGGATAGATGTGAGAATATGGTAGCTAAGGAAATGGTAGAGAAATTAAATCTGCAATGTGAGAAACATCCTTGTCCTTACTGTATTGCATGGTTTAAGAAAGGAAATGAGGTTACTATTGATAAAAGATGTTTGGTTAGGTTTACTATAGGAAAAATCTATAAGGATGATATATGGTGTGATGTTATTCCTATGGATGCTTGTCATATTTTGTTGGGAAGGCCATGGCAATATGATAGGAAGATCATGCACGATGGAGAGAAAAATACATATACCTTATGGAAGGATGGGTCTAAAGTGACTCTCTTACCACTCAAGGATGAAAGGAAGAATGAGACCATGTTGTTTGCAAAGGATGTTGTCAAAGAAATGAAGGTGATAGGTTGCTGCTATGCATTGGTAGTAAAAAGAGGAGAAGAACTAGAAGACATAATACCACATGATGCAGTAAAGATACTAAAACAATTTGCTGATGTTATTCCAAATGAGCTACCTGATGGTCTCCCACCAAAAAGGGATATACAACACCATATTGACCTGATTCTTGGAACAACTCTTCCTAATCAAGTAGCTTATCGGCTGAACCCAACACAACATGCAGAGCTCAACAAACAAGTAATAGAACTAGTTGAGAAAGGCCTGGTTAGAGAAAGCATGAGCCCATGTGCTATGCCGGCATTGTTGACCCCAAAGAAGGATGGAACATGGAGGATGTGTACTGACAGTAGAGAAATTAATAAGATTACTATCAAATATCAGTTTCCTATTCCTCGTATAGAGGATATGATGGATGAATTAGCAGGGGCCAAATACTTCAATAAGATTGATCTACGAAGTGGATACCACCATATTCGAATTCATGAAGGAGATGAGTGGAAGACAGCTTTTAAGACTAGGGATGGCTTGTATGAATGGATGGTTATGCCATTTGGGCTTTCTAATGCACCAAGTATATTCATGAGATTGATGAATACTGTCTTACGACCCTACATTGGTAAGTTTATTGTAGTTTATTTTGATGATATCCTAATTTATAGCAAAAACAAAGGAGACCACCTACAACACTTGAGGATCATCCTAAGTGTACTGAGGAAAGAGAAGCTTTGTGTAAATTTAAAGAAGTGCAGATTCATGAAAAATAGTTTGACTTTTATGGGCTTCGTCATTTGTCAAGATGGTGTTCAGATGGACCCAGAAAAGGTCAAGGAAATACTAGAATGGCCTAGTCCATCCAACATAATAGGGGTAAGGAGTATTCATGGATTGGTAACCTTCTATAGAAAGTTCATTCAAAATTTTAGCAGTATTGTAGTGCCCATCACAGATTGTACAAAAGGAAGGGAATTCACATGGACAACAGATGCTGAATAGAGTTTCCAATTCTTGAAGAAAAAGGTAATTGAAGCTCCTATATTGGCACTTCCAAATTTTGATAAAGTATTTGAAGTAGAGTGTGATGCTTCCCATGTTGGGATAGGTGTTGTTCTTAGCCAGAGAGGTAAACCAATTGCCTTTTTTAGTGAAAAGTTAAATGATGCAAGGAAGAACTATTCTACCTATGATTTAGAATTTTATGCTATTGTTCAAGCCTTAAGGCATTGGAGGCATTATCTAGTCCCACAAGAATTTGTACTTTTTATAGATCATTTGGCCCTAAAATATGTGAACACATAAAATAAATTGAATAGTAGGCATGCTAAATGGGTGTCTTTCTTGCAAGGGTATAATTTTGTTTTGAAGCATAAGTCTGGAAAGAAAAATCAATTTGCTAATGCCCTAAGTCGGCGTGTTACACTCATCACTACAATGGAATTAGAGGTCATTGGTTTTGATGCTATTAAAGTTTTGTATGAGGCTGATGATGATTTTTGGGAAATTATAGAGAAGATTAAAGAACCAGGAACTAATCTTTTGGATCACATGAGAGGAGAATACTTTATGCAAGATGGTTACCTCTTTAAAGGGAAACAACTTTGTATACCAGTTGGTTCCATGAGGAAAAATATTATCCAAGAATTTCATAGTGGTGGTTTGGCTGGTCACTTTGGGAAGGACAAGACAATAGCCTTGGTTGAAGACAAGTACTACTGGCCAAAACTAAAAAGGGACATTACTAAGTACGTGGCAAGGTGTAGAATCTGTCAAGTGGCTAAGGGTCACTCCCAAAACACAGGATTGTATACACCTCTACTTGTACCCATCGAGCCATGGATAGATGTGAGTATTGATTTTGTATTGGGGCTTCCCCACACCCAGCGAGGTACAGATTCTATCTTTGTAGTTGTTGATAGATTCTCTAAGATGGCTCATTTTATTGCTTTAAAAAAACTAATGATGCCACAAGGATTGCCAACTTATTTTTCTCAGAAGTTGTTAGACTCCATGGCATTCCAAAGACTATCACTTCTGACAGGGATACTAAGTTTTTGAGTCATTTCTGGAGGACCTTATGGAAGAAGATGGGAACACAGTTGTAGTTCAGCAGTGCCTATCATCCCCAAACTGATGGGCAAACTAAGGTAGTCAATCAAAGTTTGGGAAACCTATTATGGTGTATTGTTGGTGAAAAGCCCAAGCAGTGGGACTTAACATTGCCTCAAGCAGAGTTTGCTTACAACAGTTCTGTTAACAGATAACTGGAAAATCTCCTTTTCAGATCGTATATGGTAAGAATCCTCAGGGTGTTTTGGACCTTGTACAACTCCCTGTGCAAGACAGAATTAGTGATGATGGGGAAGCATTTGTTGAACACCTTCAACAACTTCAACAAGATGTGAGGAGTAAATTACAAGATAGCAATGAGTGATATAAGGCTGATGCAGATGCCAGTAGAAGGAGACAGGTATTTAATGCAGGTGATTTGGTGATGGTGTACTTGAGGCGTGAGAAATTTCCCACTGGCACATATCATAAGCTGAAATACAAAAAGATAGGTCCTTGCCAAATTTTGAAGAAGATCAATGATAATGCTTATGAGGTTTGTCTACCAGATGATCTGGATATTTCTCCTGTCTTTAATGTTTCTGATTTATATGCATTTCATGGAGAACTACCTGAGCCAGCCAGTACAGATGAGGTGGATTGGCATCACCACCTTCCAAGCAAAAAGAAGGAAAAGATTGCCCACATTCTGGACAAGCAGTCTACAGTCACCTGGAATGGTCATTATAATAGGTACTTGATTCAGTGGGAGGGATTACCAGCAACAGATAGCAACTGGATTTCAGAATGGGAAGTGATGAAATTGGACCCCACAAAGTTGCAACAATTCACAGACAACCACTTTCAGGAGTTGCGTTCCTTTAAAGAAGGGGAGAATGATGCAAGGCCCTCTGTAGGTCATAATCTCATACAGAAACTTCCAAAGGTCATAACTTTTGACTCGGGTCTAGGTTTTTGTTGAAATTTTTTGGGTGTGTGCCTCAGGGGGTGGCATTTGTTTTGCCAATAATCTTAGATTGATTGGAGTCCATTTTAGCACATTTTCAAGAGTTGAAATTTCATCTTGGGCACCGAAATCAGCTTTTAGTGTTTTTTCTCTAGTTTTTAGAAAGTTCTATTTTGTAATAAATTCGAGTTTATGTTATCAAATCTCAGATATTAGTTGGCAATTCATTCTAACTTAGTCAAGGTCATGTTTAGGGAAAATCTCAGCATTTTAGATGTTGTTTCAAAAATTACCAAAAATGGCAAAAAACACCTATGGGAAAAAATTGCCAAAAAGGGTAATTTTTGGATTTCTTGTTTTTTTCTAGTTTTTTGGTCACTTAAGAGTTTGCAGTGAATTGTAGAGGCAGTCAGTGATGAATGAGAAATATTGAAGGTTTCAAATCTGTGTTATTTGTCTTGTGATTGAATTTATTGTTAATAGAGTGTGTTGTGCTACGTCAAGGGTCGATCACGATCCGAAGTCTCTAAGGCCTTCAAAATTGACCTGAAAGATTTCATACCCAAAAACATCAATAACTTCACTAATACTGATGATGTGGCAATGAAACTCAACTAGTAGGCTGAAATGACTGAGATGAACCTCCAACTATGAAATTAGAACATTCCGAGATCATATGACCAACATACTAAAAATAGTAAGTTTCCATAAATAGCAGCTCTGCACAAAATAGCCCTTATTGAAAAGCAAACAGAAATATTTTTGGGTGATGCAAGATTGCTCTTACACCCAGGATGCTCCTGCATCAGCCTCGTGAGATGGTTTCTTTCGTTTCTCGAATGAAGTTACTATAAGAGCTTTGCCCCCTTCTATTGAAAGGTCAATGCTACTATGACCTAAAACCAGATCGATAGTTTCCCTGCTGGTTTTGATCTCCATTTCCTGCCCTTGGTTGCCAAGCCGACCGTTGTAGATGCTCCATCGTAGCATTAATATGTGTGTGTGTGTGTGTGTGTATTATTAAATATATATTTTTACATAATTCTCTCTCTATTAGACCTAGTCTATAACACCATCTATATACTTCGCCTTAATGCATACCCTCTTTGTCAATACTACTAATGATATATCTATAAAAAATTGAACCGAATATTAAATACCCCTTTATGAACTCATATACCATGATATTGTTTACTTAATGATGTCATCAAGTAGTACAACAAAATTAAAATAATCCTATATATATATATATATATATATATATATATATATATATATATATATATATATATATATATATATATATATATATATATATATATATATATATATATATATATATATATATATATATATATATATATATATATTTCCTTGTTTTAGACTCTATCATATTTCTTAGCAATTTTGTTAATCCTTAGACATGTAGACTAGTGATCAATTTCTTGGGAGCCTTTGCATTTATTCATTAATTCAAAAATGCTTATCTATAAATTCAAAATTTAATACTACTTTTAATATTATTGAATTGAGAATAAAATAGTTTAATAGAATATTAAATTTTAAATTTGTCATATGAAAAATATATTTATATTTTTATTGTAAGTTTAATTAGACTTCATTTTCCTAGAATTTCTACACAAAACTTAAACTATATAATTTTTTAAAAAGTTAGACTCCAAGATAAACATCTTGAAACTATTCTTAATTTAAAATTGTTAAATTTAAAAAATTATTTGCATTATTCTTAAATTGATTACTAAATTAAGTACAATTATTTCTATGAACATTTTTTATATTTAATTAGTACACTCATTATTCCAAAAGACCTTATACATATTTATTAAATAAAATAGAAACTTAAAAAGAAAAAAATTCTTCTTAAATCATATTTTCCAAAAGTAAATTGTAAACTCTAAAAAATATTTTGGTCTTCTTGTCTTCTTAGGGTTTCGTCCTCCCTCTCCCCAAATTTATTCTTCACTTTTCTTAAATTTCAAGTACCATCTCAGACCTTGTGAATTCCACCCGCCGAGTGAACAGTAACATACCAGAAACAAGGAAACACGATTGCTATAATTTGATTTGTGGCCCCACGCGCCCATTGTAGCCTTCATACGCCCTCCATAAATTTCTTCCATTACTAAACCTTTTGTGAAAGATTACTTAAAGTCCTACCATGAAATTCCCAACCTCCTTAAAACTCCCCAACCTTTCCCCTCTCCAGATTCGCAGATCGAATCCTACCCACGCCAGCCATATAGCAGCAGCTCCAAAGAACTTCAGGTCACCAACATCAACATTCAACAAGCATGACATTAATATAACCTACTCTTTAGCTAGCCCACCACCAATCAAAAGCCCAATACAGAAGATCTTCAATCAAGTTCAGACAGCTTTTCATAATAGCTTATCTACAGCCCTCATTGACTCTAGTCCAAGCAAAACCACAAGCTCACAAATAGCTAGTCCTACCATTAAATGGGATTATTATTCACAGAATCATGATGTTGATTGGATGAGGAAGCTCTGTATATCTGACCCTTCTCCAAAGCAGAGTGTGGCAGAAAAATGGAGAGAATACCATGGTTGTAACGACTGGAGAGGCCTGCTTGATCCTCTTGATGAAAATATAAGAGAAATTGTTAAATATGGAGAATTTTCTCAAGCTACTTATGATGCTTTTGTCTCTGATCCAAATTACACATCTTATGCTGACTGTGTCACTAATGATCTCGATTCATTTTTTGATACAGTGGGGCTAAGAAAAACTGGCTACAAGGTCACCAAATATCTTTATGCAATCCCCACTGTCCAAATGCTAGATTGGCTTGCAGGAATACTGCCACCACCATTGAAACCTGCATCATCTAGCTTGATGGGATTTGTTGCTGTGAGTGATAATGTCCAGGAAATTAAACGATTGGGCAGAAGAGATATTGTCATTGCATGGAGAGGCACCATCATTCCTTCTGAATGGGCTGAAAATATTAAGACAGATCTTAAAACCCTAAATCTCATGCCATCACAAGCTGATACACACAGTTCTTCTCCTTTAACTTATGGACGCCTTCATCCAAAGGTTGCAAATGGATTTCTAAGCTTCTATACCAACTCTTCCATGGTTGATGATAATCATAATACAAATAGAAGTAAAATATCTAGTAGTGCATCCGAGCAGGTTATGAAAGAAGTCCAAAGATTGGTGGAGTAATACAAGGGTGAGGAATTGAGTATTACTATTATAGGCCACAGTCTAGGAGCCTCCTTGGGACTCTTGAGTGCCTACCAAATTGGAGAAACATTATTAGCATCAAATAATTTAGGTGCTGAACACAATATACCTGTGACAGTGTTTTCTTTTGGAGGACCCAAAGTTGGAAACCTTGATTTTAAGAAAAGAATGGAGGAGATAGGTGTGAAAAATTTGAGAATAGTGAATACCCATGATCTGATACCTAAACTTCCTGGCATGTTTTTGAATGAATGGGTGCATAGAAAGCTTTTTAATGGAGTGAAGGGGGAGATATACAGTCATGTGGGTTACGAATTGAGGATTAATCACTTGAATTCTCCTTATCTTAAACAAAATGTTGATGTGAGTTGCAGCCACAATTTAGAGGCTCATTTGCATTTGGTTGATGGTTTTAGGAGCTCGGCTGTTCCATTTCGTTCTAATGCGAAAAGGGATTACTCTCTTGTCAACAAGACCTATGATTTTCTTAGAGATGAACTCATGGTGCCTCCGAATTGGCTGCTTTCGTCAAAGAACTTCATTCATGCTCTCAGTTCCAAATCCACCTACATGAACAGTCTATCTGTTAATTAAAGTCTTATCTCTTAATCAAAATAATTGTAAAGAAAGTTTGGTAAACTGTAACGATGGGCACACAATTTCAAAAGGAGAACTAGATGTAAAATAAGTTTGTATGGTTTGGCTAGCATAGTTTTATGATTATGTATTGTTTTTCCTACACCCTACCTCACAATCATTATTTCTTTGTATTGTGGTTATATATTACGCTTAAATAAATCTATAGTCGCATGCTTAAAATTTCTAGATATTTTAAGCAACGTGGATTCCTATTTGTAGATATTAAATAGGCGGTATGTCGTGCAGTCTTCATATAAATGATTGCTTTTACGAAGAAAGGGCTAAAGTGATGACCCACATGCACTCCAAGCTTTCGGGAATGATTCAACACTTCACAATTTTGGGGTTATTTGTGCTGGTTCACTGATTTCAAATATGTATTTTTTATTGGTCCCTTATGGTATGGCTGGATATTTGACACATTTCTTGCTTGTATTTCGTGGCACCAAATTGAGTCTGACTTTTGTTGTGTTGTGATAATTTCGTCTTTGCTCGGTGTCATTTAAATTATTAGTGTCTGGCTACCTTTCAATGAATTCTATGATTTTTCCAAGAGAAGAAGAATATTATTATTGAGATTTTAGAGTTTTAATTTATAAGGGTTGTGTTTATAGAATTAACAGAAGTGTATCAATATCATGCTTTCAAAAATTCTAAACAGTACATCTAGTTTTGGTAAAAAGAGGTCATTTCAAAGTGTCACTCAAAACATAATTTTTGTTGTGCAATTTTTTATTCACTTAGACAGTCATTTTTTTTATAATTTATCCAATTACTAATTGTAAAAAGACCTAAATAAATCTGCTATGATATGAGTTAATTTGTTATCCTCCACTTATATTGTCATTTTCACACCACTATATAGATATTGTGTAGGGTTTCATTATATTGTGAAATAATTTCATGGATTGTCAAGAATTACAATTTTTTGTGGGTATAGAGTTATTGCCCCAAATTTTTGGTTGGTTTCAATATTGCACATCATGCATTCTCTCCAAGTTTAACAAACCTTGACCCACTATTTCTCCTTAATTTTTGGACAGAATGATACAATTTAATCTTCTTTCCTTCACTTATCTTAGCAATTTCATATCTATATGAATGTCGCGTACATATGGTTTCAATGTGCTATGAAATAATTTGGTTGACTATGAAATAATTACTATTTTATTTGGATATAGATTTATTGATCCAATTTTTTGGCCAATTTTAGGCTTACATATCATTCCTTTTTTCCAAGTTTTGGAAACATCAACCCATTGTTTCTCCTCACATTTTGCAAATAATGATACAAGTTAATCAATTTTCTTCCATCTATCTTGTCAATTTCACATCACTATATAGATGTCATGTAAAGTTTCAATATATTCTGAAATAATCTCATCAATTGTGAATAATTACTTTTATTTAATAGTTTTGTGTAACGCCGTTAATTCCAAATATAATGTATAAGGTGTCATTGAACTGTCACATCGTAAATTGTTACCAAAGGGAATTTACATCACTTTTGTGTCATTGTCTCAATGTGTTTTCCCCTATCTTTTATTGAAGCCTAATTTTTGTCGTTACACTATAAATTTGATGTAATATACTTGCATGGTAATTTGAATCTCTATTCCAACTGAGTGGACTTGCCTCTTACTTTGTTCACCCTTCTTTTAGAGGAAAAATATGCCTAGGGACACCATTCTCCTATACAACCATGTATTGGGGTGTCATTATCCCTCCAATTTAATCTCAATTTTGAATATGTTTGTGCTATATTCCCACCAGTTGTTCCCCAGTTTGAGTGTCTTAAAATGACCATTGAATACTTGTTTAATTTACAAAATACCTTGAGTAACCTATATAAGATCATTCTTTCAATTCACTTGATCATTCACAACACATATATAACATGTTAACTAATTCAAATAAGTAAACATTCATTTTCCACCATTAATAATTTACCAAGATGATAAAACTAGAAATTTGCACTTTTTCTATTTATTCTAAAAATGAGATATAAATCAAATATTTTCTCACACTCATAAATTTTTAAATGATAAATTTAGAATTTCACTATTCTCTTTTCATAAAATGAAATGTAACAAATAGAAGATAGTGTTATAGTTTAAAGATTAATTTATTTCCATTCTAAAATTCCTTACAAGTCTTAATATCTTTTGGGAGAGGGAGAGCATCATTAGGTGTTTTACCTCCATCTACAAGCATGGTAGTCCCTTATTCACCTTCCTTCTAAAAGAGGACCTACCCTTTTTGAGGATGTAGACATGAGATTAGTTCTAATTGCCCTCTGATTCATCTGAACTAATGGTTGCATGCAAAGAATTATGCTATCTTGGCCAAGGTTTAAAGGATGGAAGCATGATTTATTATTAGTATTCACCACCCTAAACTGACTTGTACAAATACATCTGAGATAAATTGACACATTGGTTTACTAACCAACTCTCAAGCTAATTGATAAATGTCTACTATTAATAACTATCTTGAAAGCAATAAAACCCACTAACAAGCTAACCGCTTAAATGTCTACCAACATTAATAGTCATTAAGAGGTTTGTAGGATTATATTATTGTTAACATATAAGATGATTCATAACTCCTTTTAGTTAATACGAACATTGATAGTTTTCCCTTTTATTTGAACATGACCTTATCACCTTCTCAACGACTCAAGGGTTCTATAGATTTGCTATTAATTTTAAATTAAAGATTATTTTATGAATGATTAATCTGAATATAAAATCCCTTTCTTTTCTATTTTAACAAGATATCTAGGCCATTAAGCCATGTTGGGTAACTGTAAAGACAATTGATCAAACTAATCAGTGTCATATGACCATTGGGAAAAAAATTTATGTACAATAATCAAAGAATATATTTTTGAGTAATATGACAAGAATACATGGAGATGTAATTATATTAATTGAGACTTAATGATAATGGATATATTATAGTATACATAGATTAAATTTATATTCAAATCTTGATTTCTCTTATTATTTTGTTCTATTACAAGTTAATGTATGCTACCAAGACTATGTTTTTGCATTTCCTATCAAGATCAAGATAGGAAAGCTGACATGCATAAAGTTTAATATGTGCAAAGATAAGTGATTGAATCAATAAATTACTCTTTATTGATTCTATAGAATAAATAATAAGAAGCAATTTTAATCAATAATATTGATATGATCATTTGACTTTATGACAAAGTATAATAAGATGGAAACGTCATAGTAGATTTGATTTAAATTATAAGTTTCTTAGTTGAATAAGAATTGATATGCTTAGATTCATACTAATGAGAATGAGTAATATAAATGTTGATCCTTAATTGCAATCACCAAATGGGCTTAGAATTATTGATGTATTATACAATGATCCCCTACTTTGTGGTAGCTCTGTAATATTAATTATGTTCAAAGTAATTTCTTGAAAAGGGAGCATAAATATATCTTGATTAATGAAGTAGTATTAAAATAACTATCAATGCTCTAGGTAACTTACATTCTTGAATGCAATGTTCAAGATTATGTTTGGGGGTTATAATCTTGGTAAAATTGCTACCACCGGTGAGGTGTGTGGTAGTAACACTACCACCCCCTGTCTCTTCTAAATTCAAGAATGAAATGCCAACTCATCATCAATCCATTGAAATATAAGTTTGAATTCTTAAACTTCATCAATTTTGTTTATTAGGAAAGCATATACATACATGCATGCATGCATACATACATAGATATCCACATACATACATACATACATACACACATATATGCATAAATAATGTGGCAGAATTCAAATCCCTACTAGAAGGATTATCCCTATATTCAGAATTGGATTTGGCTAACATAGAAATTGAAGGGGATTCCACACTCCTAGTGGATGTTGTAAGATCCAAGGAAACTCCAAACTAGAAGCTTCATTTCTTACTTGAGTTGGCTTAACTCTGATTATCATATTTTAGGAGGTTATGATTAATCATATATGCAGTGAAGGAAATAACTTGGCAAATGAACTAGCTAAATAGGGAGCATAAGGTACATATATTAAGAAGATACTACCATAATAAAATAAATTTTCAACTGGAATTAGTATGCAGGATGTTCTCAATCCAAGTATTTTTTGTAGGGAGTCCATAAATAAAATAATTTTCACCTTGATAAGGAAAATGATGGCAACTAAAAATTAATTTTAGTATGGTGAGAAGGTTTAATAGAAGAGAGTCACACATATCTAATCAAGCAATGTAACCATTAACAAAGTATCTACTAAGGGATTTGGTGAGTTAGAAGAATAAAAGCCTTTGTTGTTCCATAGCAACACCAAGTTGTATTTTGGGTGGCACAATTGAAGATAAAGGGATGACAAGACAATAATAAAAGATTTGTCTGAGATTTGGTCTGATAGAAAAACTTAGTCTTTGACAGCATATGACATTTCCATTTAGTAAACTAGCTGGCAAGGTCACACATAATGGATAGACAAGACCATTTGTAGGAAGGACTAGAGATAGCCTTGATGGGACATATTACTTACTTGCATCACCAATTTAGCAAGGGTAGATATTTCTAAGAAAGAAACTCTTGTTAAATTAAGAATTTTCCATTTAGTCGGTAGGATTTCATCGACTTCAAGGAAGCATGATGAACTTATGAGTTGACATCTACCAAAATCCATCAGACATTCTCAATGAAAATTTTGTGGTTTGAAGCATAGGAAATATGCCTTATTGGCACCTAGATAGTGAAGCGCTTTTATTCTTCCAACATCTTTAATAGTGGAGTGTTTGGAATAAATCAATCCTTCAAACTCTACAAAATCATTAAAACTTTAAGTCTATTGGTTTTTTCTGTAATGTTTTTGGTCATTTTCAAGTAGGTGTAAAGTGGCCATAGATAAAAAAGAATGATATGGATACTCCCATAAAGCTCAAATCACTAATAGTCAACCTTTGAAATGTATCAATTACACAAAGGATGAAAGAAGTTTCCAAATAAAAGTATCATTTGGTTTTTTATTCCATGGAAAATGTTTTGGGTTTTAATTTCCTCCATACTAATCACCATAATAGAGTAAACTCAGATATTTGTGTTCATTTCCTAGCCTCCATTCTTGTTGCAGGGGAGAATAAATTAGTTGCAAAATAAATTTGCATCAATTTTTTTAAAGAAAAGTATTTAGTGGGTCTACATGATGTCATCATCAATATTAATGAGGACTTGACCATTCCCTTCTCATTTGAATATGCAATTGTGATGCAAGCAGGGGATCATTTTCCAAGATTTGGGAACAAGCAAAGGAGGAATATGTATGGTGGTCCTCCAAGAAGGTTTCTTATATTGTGGGGTTGGGAATGGGAATTCAAATATTTGAGAGGAAGTATGATGAACACAAGAGTGGCATTTCTAAAAACATTTATGGGCTTGATGGATGGTAGAGAGACCCCATATGTCCAGATAATCAAGATGAGGATGGAGGATGGGTCTACAAATTCAAATATGACAAAAATATGGATGGTGTGGTTAGTGAGGACTCCTCTAAGGGGGGAGGGGGAAGAAGAGGAAGAGGTGGATGAAGATGATGGAACAGAAGAAGAAGATGATAATGATGATGGAGAGGATGTAGAGCTAGCAACAGAGCCACATGAGGAAGATGTGGAAGAGGAAGATGATGAAGAAGAGGAAGAGGATGACCAAGGGGCTGCAAGTGATCCTCCAAAAGAGGATGATGATGATGAATATGGCTCTTCATCTCCATCAAACTGAGGTTCATCAGATAAAGTTTTAATACTCTTCTTTTTTGCAAACATGGTCTATTATAGTTTGTTGCAATGTCTCATATGGAGATTTAGTTTCAATTTTTTAGAATCTTCTTAGCTATCAATAGGAGCTGAATTCCTACTCCATTATAGTTTCTGAAGGTTTCCAAGTTTTATTTTTCTACTTTCAAGTTTGATACTCTGAGCTTTATGTAGTTTCTTAAATTAGTTTTAATACAAAACTTTCAACTTCGGTCCCTTATTTATCAAAAAAAAAAGTACTTATACCACTCCGCCTCTTCTCCATTGTAATGATTGATTCTAAAAATATATAACTTAATATTTATTTATCAATACGCTTATGTACTGCCCCACCAAACAACTAAACAAACATATATGTGTTATATTCCTATTCTCTATCACAAAACTTCAAAAAAAAAAGAACAATAATAAATATCATATATTGTTTATTGAGAAATAAGAGCCATTACATAATATTCTCTCACTCCCTTATTTATTTTTTAAAGCTAGAGAATGGTAATTATTAAGGTGGTGTGTAGCTAATGCAACACATTGTTGGAATTTTTATTGTCTAAAGAGTTGAAACTCATATTTTTTCATTCATGTCAACATATGTTTCAATTGATTTCATCAGACATACTAGTTATGACAGTAACATGCAAGCTTGATAGAGTAGTACATACATTGTACAACATTCCAAGACATGCTATCTTAGCTTTGTGATGAAGGATATGTGTAGACCTTATGTCTAAAATCACAAATCATTATATATTTTTTTACATAAGTTATGACTGTTTTGGTGAAGACTAGTCACAGTGTAGAAAAAGAGGACTATGACAGAGATGGTCTCTATGTTTTTAGGATAACTTGGATGTGAGCATGAATTATGGTATGTGAGTTTAAGGCTTGACAAAATACACTTGGAATAACATCCTGTGAGATTCTTGGGTCACTAGAATTGTGGTGACATTAGCTAAAGCGTGTGGTCTTCTGAAGACTTATTTGGAGCCGACTAGAGGAGATAATGTGCTCATAAGATTTCCAACATAGATTGTAGATCTTGGCACACATTGGATGATATGTATTTATTGTATACTTTTTCAAGATATCGTGTATCTTAGCAAGGGTCTATGTATTTATTTTTTCATTGGGGAAGTTGTAACAGGCCAACCTAATTGCTTGTTGTAACTTGTATAAAGGAAAGTCATTCCTTTGAATAATGTGGTGTGATATGTGAGTGTGGTTGTGAACTTGTTGTTGGAAGGTTTTTGGATGTAGAGAAGAAGTAATTCATTAAGCACTTCATTGGGAAGTGTTTGGGAAAAACTAGTTGTTGTAAGTTAGTTCATTACTATTATTGTATATTCGTATACACTTATTTGGACAGTGGACCTAGAAGGTGGGTTTAACCTTCATAAGGTGGATTTAACCTTCACTTTGAGCAGTGAGCCTATCCTTGTAACTAACTTAAAATTAATATTTGGTATAAATAATTAAAATAAATATTAAAACAAAATTTATACTGATTAAAAATATTTTTTAACTCAATCAATATATATTAATATTATAATATAGATATCTTAAGTACATGTATCTAAATTATTTCAACTACCTTATTGACTATCACTACTTTATTTTTAAAAATATTATAATTATTATCTTAATTATGGATATTTATTTTCAAATTTACTTTATTTTCAACTCACTCATGCATATACATTTCATTAGAACTATTTTATTTATATGTATAGAAAATTAAATTTTAATTTTTTGTTATCATTATAGAATGCTTCTCAGTGTTAATAACTATACTTATATTAATTTTGTAAACAACAAATATTGATGTCCTTTCTTTTTTAAAAAAAATTAAAAACAAATAAAATAAAATCATTTATATTTTAAAGTAGATATACACCAAAAAAGTTATATGTTAGATTTTGTTTTTTAATCTTAAAAATAGTTTATCTTTCTCCACATTTTTTACCTTACTATATATTTCTTAATTACTAGCAATTGCATGCTTTTGTGCATGCAATGATGAGCCTGTAGGTTTTCTTTTTTCAATTTAGAATAAGAATTTTTAAAATGAATATGTTTTTAATTAATTTTTAATTTAGTTTTTATGTAGAAAGTAAATTTGTTGTAGGTGAATGTTAGGAAATTGCATGATGTTTATATACACTTGACTATATAATTGTTGATTCTTGAAAAATACATACAAAACAACTTAATAAATACATAGATAAAATTTTTATTAAAAAAAAAAGTTCAGTTAATCCTTAAAATAAAGTATGTTAAAAAACCCCCCAAAAATTTAAATTAATCCTTAAAATAAAGTATGTTAAAAAAAACTCAATTTTTTTTAAAAGTACACTTAATCCTTAAAGAAATCTCAACTTAATAAATACATAGATAAAAAAATAAAAAGTACAGTTAATCCTTAAAATAAAATATGTTAAAAAAAACCTCCAAAAACTTTAAAAGTATAGTTAACCTTTAAAAAATCTCTTAATCTAAGTAACAAAAATTGAAAAAATGACCTCATTCTAAATTGCTAAATTGGTGAGAGATGTTAATGTTGGGTCACATGAGTAATTATAAAAAGTTCAAGAAGTTTAAGGAAAAAATAAGGTAAGTTGCTATAAAAATCTGAAGTGCTTTCCATTGCCAGAAAAGAAAAATTATTCCGAAAGAGGGGCTGACAAGTTTCCAGGAGAAAAAAGTCATTTTCTGCTTCCACATAAAACCTATTGGCTTAATTAATTAAGAAATTATATAATTCAATATTCTATTATTTATAGACTCATACCACTCCACCCCTTTTCCATTGTAATTACTAATTCTAAAATTATATAACTTAATATTTCTTTATCAATACACTTATGTGCTACCCTACTAAACAATTCACTAAACATATATGCATTCTATCATAAAACTTTTAAAAATAACAATAATAAATAACATATATTATTTATTGAGAAATAAGATCCATTACATAATATTCTCAGTCCCTCATTTATTTTTTAAAGCTAAAGAATGGTAATTATTAAGGTGGTGTGCAGGTCTCGCAGCAAAGAATCGTGCGACCCGTGGGGTCATAATTTGTGCAACATGGTCTGGGAGCACATATCTCACAATCGATCACCCCAACACCTGCATCGCAACCCTTAAAATTTGCACATGTTTGTTTTGTCATGACCGATGAGCCTGTTTCAGTTCAAAGAACAATTATTTCATTAAAAAAATGTCTCAAATTTGATTGTCACCTCATATTAAAAAAAATTAGAATTTTTTTAAAAATATTAATTGTCAAAGAATATAGAAAAATTATTTAAATTTATTAAATAATGATAAATTAATAATGTATGTAAAGATCTTAAATTTACTAAGTTTTTGGTATTAATAAGCAGTAAAATCAACAACATTATCAAGACAATCTTTAAATTTGTTATTGTAAATATCAAGACAATTTTTAAATTTACTAAGTTTTTGATTAAGTAAAACAGGTTTTACAAGGTTCCTGAAACCCACAATAGAGTAATTTAAAAAAGATAAGCATGAAAACATAACAGAGTTTAATGTTTCAGAAAACCAAGGAACAGGCCACGATAGGGCCAAGCAAGAAAAGACAAAGAAACAGTCAAAATAGGGCAAAAAAGAAAGGCACCAGAGCTAGTTAGGCCAAGCTCTTGAGCATGACAGCAGCATTGCTTTCAAGGGCCTCCATCAGGTCAACAGTATCTTTTATATTCTAAACTTGGGATCCTTGGGGGTCAATTTTCTCCCTATTTTTCCTCATTCTTGCCCTAGTTCTTTTTCCTAGTCCTTCAGTGGGCTCCTTCTCATCCTCCCTAGTCCTCTGATCAACCGTGGTTTCCATTTTTTTTATTAACAACTTCAAGTTCTCGTTGGACGTTTTGAGGATATTGAAGTTTTTCTCAACTATTCCCTTTAGGGTATTTTCTAGGCTTATCATTTTGGATTCCAGGTGCTTGACCCTAGTTTCTAGGCTTAGCTTTCTCTCTGTGGTGTGTTCCTTATTGTCCAAGCTCAGAATTTTTTTTTGAGGTCCTCAATTTTGTGGTAGAGCCATTTGAAAGATCTAAACTAATCCAACATGTTGTTCTTGGTGTTGTTGAGGAAGTCCATATCCATTTCCCTAGCTTTATCACTTAGAACCACCAATGTTGGATCTATCAGCTCTTCCTTGTGGACTTTTCCTTCATTTTCCTCTAGAATATGTGGGTAAACGACCTCCCTAATTATTCCCATTCACACGGTATTGATGTTGAAATTTCTCCAGACCTTTTTGCCTTTCCCGGTTTCCTGACTATTATATTCCCCCCAAAGGCATCTTCAGTTTCATCTATCCTTATAGGTGACTGGTTAGTACCCTATTCATCATTGTGGTCTTCGAAAACAAGGTCATGATTCTTAATATTGGTGCCAGTATGGGGAGGTGGAGGGGTTTTTTCCTCGCTAATAGTGAGATCAACTGATAGGCAGCCTGAGAAATCCTGCATTATTTTGTGGTTTTCCTCTTTGACCTATTCCTGCATGTCTTTAGCTTCCATTTTGGGTTTACCCTCATCATCTTCAATATCCATTTCTTCCTCATTGTCATTGTACTCTTCCTCTGAGTTAATCTCCTTCCTATCCTGCTTTTTTAAGGGTTTTTCAATTTTGACAACTTTCAAGGATCGCTTCTTGGAAGGAGATCCCTTGTTTTGTTTCTTCTTTTTTACTTCCTCAATGTCATCCAAAATTTTTCCCATAGAAGTGCCCGAAGGAACATAATCCGACCCTGAGTCCTCGCTTTTAGCTTTGCTATCCTCTATTTCCTTGCCCAGGATTTGATCTTTGAAGAATTCATAGATCAACAGAAGCAATCCTTCATGCAAGGCGGGGTTAGCAATATTCTTATCTCTAAAACCATTGATATTCTCTTTTATAGAAGAGTAGAGATAAAAAGGAATGGATATCTTACTACCATGCCTAAAATGATTCAGCAAGATGAAATGATAGGTGTGAATTCTATCAAACCTAGTGTCCAGGGTGACATATGAGATGAGGTCCTTCATAACATACTGCCAAAGCATCTTCAAGCTCCCAAGAAGGTAGTAGGTGCCCGACTTAACTATGGCTTTCGTCTCCTTGTCATCTCTTGCAAATTTTTTGATAGCAATATCTGATATTTTACGGTCTGTGTAGAATTTTTGTTCGACGATGGGAATGCCGGTGACCTTCGATATAACCTCCTCCATGATAGTAAAAGACTTTCCCTCAATCTCCATCGTCCCTTCATTCCAATTTTTGACGAAGATATTTGTGATTTCCTTCCTACAACCATGGAGTCTTTCAATAAAAGTTGTGATATCCCCTTTTTGTAAGGCATTCCAGACTTTCATACACTTCTTCCATTTCTCACTATCGCTCTTCGGCTCCCTTCTCAGCCTTTCCCCAACCATGGGTTTTGTGTAGGCTCTGATTTTCCTCTGGTTTTGCCAAAATTTTCTACTTGCCTTCTTTCTAACTGTCTTATCTATGGGCTTTCTAAAAGTTGGCTTTTTGAAATAATTATAAGATTTGGGGAAGGGGGCCCAAAAAGCATGTCGAGGTGACGCATTGTTATTACTCATGAAATTCCTCCCTAGCTCAACATGAGTGAAATAACTCCTCCAAAAAATCCCTTTGCAATAATAATTATCCTTAATTATTGCATCGGTACTTTGGAGATTGTCTCCATCCAGAGATTCCAACTCTACTTGATGGAAAGTATCAGCATGGGTCTAACTGATGTAAGCTTCCTTGTTGGTGGCCAGAAAGGCAATCTAGTCAGTAGCCCAGATAGCAATAGTGGTGATCACATGATGAGAATAGTCAACCTCAATAAGATTGGTCTGCGTACAACAACAAAAGTGATGACTAAGTAAAGACCATTGTCATTTCTGCGACCTTGGCCAAGGATGAGCCAGCCATTGTTGCCCCATTGAATTTCATACATGGCTGTGGCTTCGTCTATGATAGCTATAGAAAAGATTTGAGAGATGTTCCTCAAATGGGTTCCTTCTAGCTTAACCTTCTGAGTTAAAGTGCCCTGGTGAGAAGAGTTGAGAGGTCTTCAAAAGACAATCTACATGTGTGAGCTAATGAGCTCACTGGGGTCCCTTGGAGTTACTAACATTTCTTATTGGGGGTGCAGGTAGCCAGGATGGTTTTCTGGGTTCCATCCACAATATTCCTATTGGCTTCCTCTTGCCTTATTTGACTGGCTTTCTTTCTGCCTAGGGATTTGATTTTAGCCCCAACGTCTGCTCTATTTAGGCTCTTGGTAGCTACAGGAGAAACCAGAGAGGGGTCTCTCCTTTTGGTTCTCTTTTTTCTTTGAACCTTAGACCAGCCCTCTTTTTCATCTTTGTATTTAGCAAAGAGGTTTCTAAACTAATATCGAAAAATACTCAACATAATCTTATTTGCAATCATATTCTATTTTTAAGAAAATCTAAATTAAAATTATATATAGATTTTTTAAATTTATATTTTAAAAATATTATTAAAAGTATTTAAAATATTAAATTAAAGTTGAATATTCATATTAAAAATAAAATATTTAAAAATTGATATTTAAATATTTAAAATTTAGAAATAATTATGAAATAATATATTAATATTATAAAATAAAATAATATATTATATTTATCAATAATAATATTAACTGACCCAATTAACACAATATGATTATAAACGTTTAGAGTTAAACTGGTCCAAAAATAATAATAATACATAAAATAAATCACATGAATATATCTCACCAAGAGAAATAACCATGAGGGCAATGAGAATAATAAAAACCCAATAACACATTGAAGACCCCATCACAACAATCTTACTGTTTTGGATTAATAAATTGTATGCAATGAGTCTGAGAGAAGCATTTATTTAGTAGAGTTTGATTTTTTTTTAATTATTTTTTTAATATTATATTAGAAACTTTCTTTATGAATTTTGAGTTGATAAAACTTAATTGGAAATATTCCTTATGAATCGTGAATGATTAATAAAACTTTTGTGAAAACTTTCTTTTATGAATCTTGAGTATAAGGATTGAGTGGAAACTTTTTTTTATAATTTTTGAGTTAATAAAATTGAAGTGGAAACAATGTTGATTGTGTATATAGTAGATTGTTTAGAAATTAAAATGTATTCAATTTTTATTATTGTAAAAATATTAAATTTTAATATTAAATAAAATGATAGTTAAGCAAGGATTAAAATTACAGAAATAAGTTAAATAATGAAATAAGTTAAATAATAATATGTTTTAATTTAATAGAAAGAATATGTTAAAAAATTATTTAATAGTGTATCAATTTTTTAAATGGAAATTGAATATAATTAAAATTTGAAAGATTGTTTCATACAAATTATCATTTATTATAATTATAGAGTAATATTTATGAGATCCATGAGAACTTTGTTTATGAAGCGAAGACTAAAAGGTTGTTTACATACTATGTTGTTATAAGTGTTATGGTGAAATTTATGTACTTATGTTAATTGTCATTTAGTTTTTTTTTATCTATATTGAAGGAATATGTTAATACAATTGTGCATTAACAACTGTAATATTCTTATGCAAAGTTCAATGTATTCTCTAATCAATTATCTTTTTTTTTTGCATGTAATCTTGTACATCAACTTATTTGTTTGATTTATTACTACTATCATTGCATCTATTCTCATACATTCATTCCCCACCTTATATCTATATTTTCTTATCGTGATTTAAACTAACATCAAGTTGCTTATCCCCCATTCTATTAGGCATTGACCTTAAAATTAAATTTGTCTAACTCACACCTATTTCATCTATGAGCCAAATTGGTGCACATTCATGAATTTATTATCATATCTTCATATTTAATGACATTTAATTTGCATTAAATCAAATCCAATTAATATTTATTTTTGAAATATTCATTAAGGAGAAAACTTATTATATGGAAAACCTATCTCAAAGCATTAAAGGAATCCTATATCTTAGATTGTCATCTCCAATATTATTCCATGATTGTAAAGAAACTCTAATCAAGTAGGTCATCATTGGAGAATATAATCATTACTATCTAATGATTTGCTAAATGTACTTTTAACAATATTAGTCATTATGCTTCAATAGATATAAGAATACAAGTGAAGTATTTTTTGACGAAAGAGCATCCAATGTATAAGAGAAATCTCGGATCACCCAAAAATATTGTTGAGTTTCTCAATAAGAGCTTATTTTTGGTAGGGTTACTATTTTTAGCAAAGTTAGTATTTTTAGTAAGTTGCCAATTTTGCATGAAAATTTACATAGACCTCCAAAATGATGAAACAAAGCTAGTGGTGAAAAAAAAACACTTCAATATCTTTTGTCGTTTGTGAGATATAATATTTTTATTTTTCAAAATGTATGTAAATTTTTCAAAGTCAAATTTGAGGCACTTAGAGGCTCTTGACGGGCTTGAAAAGTGGTTGAAAACCAAAATGTACCCTTTGGCAGAAAAAGTATTCCTCAAAAATTTCCAATGATATATTATAATTGAAGATAAAATGGTCTAATCAAAAGTTATGACCCTCAAAATTTGTATGCAAAATCTAAAAAAATAAAACATTTTTTTAGTGTAAAATGGATGGTGGGACATATGGCACCCAAATTGGAGAAATACTTTCTATAATTTTCAAAGGAAGTTAAACATTCTAGATAAAGAGGGGGGACAAGGATTCTGAATGAAAATTCTAACAGTTCATACAGTGGCTCTAGCTTGTCGGTTATTGTAATGGAAATGCCCATGTGGTTGTAGCATGTTATTTTTGGAATTTTTTAATTTGATTTCATTAACGATAATAGAAAGTGACTAATTTTATCTTTTATTTTCTATTTATTTGTCTACTCCTTTCTATGTTTTTTTTGTAAGGGAAGTACCCTTCATCAAAGTGGTGTCAAAGACATCCTAAGTGTGTAAATAGATTGCCAGATGTAAGGCATTTTACAATGGGTCTATGGTTGTGGGTCTATGAGATAAGTGAGAGAAAATACCTCCACAAAGGAGCCATTGTGGAATAATTATTGGTGTGACAAAAGAGGGTTTTAGAGACCACCAATAGCAAGCTCAAGCACTAGAAGATGATATGTGCAATGGAGCTCATATTAGGGGAAGAGATGAAATTGTGAATGGATATAAAGAAGAAGGACAGTTTCAAGAAGAATGAGAAGTGGCCAAAAATATTGATGAGGCTAAGTTTTTAGGGTCATTTCTAAGATTGAAAAAAGGCCAAAAATTGAATTTTTCATACTTTTTGGAAATCGTAATCTAAAAAATTTATGAATTGGATCAATAATATGGAAGAGTATTTTGAATATGAATAAGTAGAAGATCTTGAGAGGGTCAAGTTTGTAAATATCATGCTTAAACATCATGCTAAAATTTGGTGGAAAGAAGTTCAAATAGAGAGAATATAAAAGGTGGAAGGAGAAAATAACAAGATAGAATCAAATGGTGGAAAAATTGAAGAGATACTTCATTACACTATGAGCTTGGTTTGTTGACAAAACTGCCAGGGTTGAGCAAGAAAGAAATTTTGTGAGAGACTAACAAGAGATTTAGAATCAAATCTTGATCAAAATAGGTCATTCCAAAGACAACAAGGGAAAATTTTCCAATTACATAAATGGGTTAAAGCTGAGTATTAAGGAAGAGTTGAGTTTGGTAAGGATGCCTAGCCTTGAGGATGCATATTAGTTTTCTTTGAATGTAGAAGAAAAACTAAGTACAAGATTTTAAAATAAGAAAAATGAAAGAGGACGTGATAGAAGGACTGGTAGACAATCTTATGGAGGCCCACACAAAGATCAAAAGATGAATTAAGAATCTATTAGTGATCAAAATAAAAATGGAAATAAATGTTGTCCTTCCTGTGATAAAAATAATAGTGACCAAAGAGGAAGATGGAGAGGAAGAGGAGGTTTCCATGCAACATATTACCAATGTCGAGAATAAGGAAATTTAGAATATGAATGTTCCCTACATCAAGGGAGGAAAATAAGAGACTAGAGGGTAATGTATGAACTATACATGTATATGAGGAGGGTGAGTCCTCACATTCTAAAGATGTTGAAAGAGGAGAGGTTATTGTTACTAGAAGATCCTTGTGAAATGATGAGAAAAAATTAACCAAAAGGAAAAATTATGTTTGCACAATATGTAAGTGTACATTGATTAAGTTTATAATGTTATTATAGATGGCAGTAGTATTGATAACCTTGTTTCAAAGGAAACACTTAGTAAATTGAAGTTAGACAAAATGATACATCCAAATCCATATCGTATTGCATTTTTGCAAAAGGACTGCAAGGTTTTAGTCAATGAAAAATGTTTGGTAAAGTTTAAAATTGGAAACTATCATGGTGAGAGTATGTGATATTATGCCTATGGATGTCTGGCATGTGTTACCTAGAGACAATGGTAATTTGATTTTCATGTAGTACATGGTGGATATGATAATACCTATTCTTATACTAAGGACAAAGTTACACCACTAAAGATATAGTATAAAGATATATTACCCAAGGTATAGACTCATTTTTTCTCTAATTTTCAGTATTGTGTTCAACTTTTCACCCTTCAGGAGAATTGAAAGGGTCAAGGGGACCATATAAAAATACTAAAGATATATTTTTCAAAGAAGATTATGTATAGGAGTGTATTGTAGATATGTTTTATGGTGTTGGGGGGGCTTAATGTATGGAAATAAAAATTTCATACAATTTTTTTTTAGGAGACCCTTTGTCCTTGGTGTCAAATAGGGAGAAATATATTGATGATACATGGAAAGATCACAAGTGTTTCCATTAATGAAAAATGGGTATATTGCTACAAATATGTATATTGTTTTTTTTCATTAATGTCAAAACTTGTTTTCATTGATGTCAAATGTGGTCTAAAAGGTCTATTTAGATATTCTTATATGTGCTCTAGAATAGTGTAGTGACAACTATGCAAATTTTTGTCTCCATTATTAATAGGAGTGTTGAATAACTAAGAGGGGAGTGAATCAGTTAATTACAATTATCCTGCAATCCCAAATACTCCCTAATGTATAAAAAAAATATTTCAAATCAATTAGACAACTCGGTAAAACTTTGTCTATGTCTTTCTGTTCATTAACCGAATACCAATAAATTAACTAGTTTATATATCAATCAAACCAATAATTGTAATGTGTAAAGTAAAATAACAAATCATCACATCCATACACATATAACACTTGATTTTTAATGTGGAAACCCTCTTAGGGGAAAAACCACATGGGACTGGTACCCAAAATAATTTCACTCTTCTGAAGTGATCTCGGTTAAGAGCCAACCTTGTTAAAGGTTATAATAACACACTATAAGGTGTGACCTAGCTTGTTAGAGGATTTATAACTAAAAATTCTCTGTGACCAAACATTCACTAAGGGGTCAACATGAAAATAATCAACATTCATTGAATGTCATAATGATATATAAAGACTATTAACTCCCACTCGGTTAAGAGATTTATCTGTAGCAATAGTTAGAATGTAACAATAAATGATTTGATTCAATTAAAAATTTCTTTGAAGATTTGCAGATCCATGCTAAGCTCAAAATACCTTTGGCCAATATACTCAATTCAATTTTTTGTATCCTCCAACTCTGTTCTGCTCAATTAATTCCTTTCTCTAATGCTCAGTGTTGTCTACAGATTTGCTCGGTTCTTTCTTTAACTTGTTTGACCATATTCGCATGAATGAAATCTCCTTACGCACATTCCCAAATTAATTATGAATCTCTTTTCTCCTTTTATAGACATGATAAACCATTTTCTTCTCAATCATAGATTTTGCCTCTTAATCTTCACCATTGATTTTGCCACCTCAACCTTCCTCAGAACTTGTGTTTGTAACACATTTCATTCTCCATCATCTGATCATCCTTGAATTTTGTCAGACATTTGATCTTCATTAAAAAAATTATCTTTAACCTTGGAATCATCCATATTCATCTAGCTCATCATCTTTAGTCGGCATTCATATGTTCCATTTATTTCTTTCACTTAGTCAATACCGTGATGTGTCGGTGACTTCCAACTTAGTTAATATTGTACTAGGTATACACTACACTTTCTTGGTGTACACTATTCCAACTCAGTGTATACTAAGTTATTTATTTACCGACCACATACACTAGTTCATTCTTGATCTTTAATTCATAACAAAATTATGTAATACAATCAAATCACTAACATAATGTCATAGACTCATTAATAAGTTACCCAATGAATACCATATCCATATCTTTCTCATACATCACATCTTCATCATGTTAATATCTCATTCCTTAACCATTATTTCCTTCTTTAGATGTTTGTAACTAACATGATAAGTACAGTCAAAACTAGTTGACGTCAATGACGATATAATAAATAATTTAATGTGTCGCATATACCTTTGTAGCTTGGTGATCATCAATCTCTCCCTTTGAAGTATCCAATTAGTTGTCAATCTATCCTTAAGATATTCAATCAGTTGTAGTCTATCAAGGGGACCATTGGAAAAGATTGTAAAAGGTATATCTAGATGTATTATGTCATATCTATATTTTTGGAGAATGTTTTATTTATCTACATACAAACATAGTTAACTGTGATTATTCTTGAAAGACTCTAATAGATTAGTCTAGTTTTTTGGTCCACATTTTTAGTTTACCTATTGTTTTTTTTCCACCCCATGAGTCACTCTAGAAGAGAGCTTGATCTCATGTCTTTATATTCTAAGTTAGTCGATCCATAATTATCTCTCTACTTTCCAACATAAAATTCCATACTCATGACCCTTTAGGAGGAAAAACTATTATGAATGAATATACTTATTGGATCATCATCAATGAGGTATTTTTGGTTAATATTATTAACCCAATTTAGTATCATATATTTATACATTCTCTAAACTAGTTTTCCCCTAGGGCTCTATTTTGTTCTACAAGAATTTTCGTTCCTAGGCCCCCTTTCTTGGTTGGTCTATATATTTTATCCCATGATATCATTGCAAATTTTTTTTTGTTTGTTGTTATTTTCCATTAAAAGGATCTAAATTTCCTTTCTATTTATTTATTCATCCCTTGGGGGAGAGCTATGCATGAAATTTGGTAAATAGGTATTTTTGAAAGGATAGATTTTAGCATTTTTTTATCTTCCTACGGTTGATAGCCATTTGTCTTTCCACGATTCCAACTTTTTCTTTATTCTATAAAATATTTGATCCCAAATTTATTGTTTTTGGTTCCTCTATCCAATGGTAATCCTAGGTATTTACATATAAATTTCCCTTTTCTATATAATTCAGAACATTATATATTTCTACTTCTTTCATGGGATCCATATTGAAGAAGAATACTTGTGAATTCTCCAGGATTACCACATTTCTTGATGCTCTAGAGTATTAATAAATGATTTCTTTAAATTTTCTTACTTCCTCTTTCTCTCCCTCACTGAAAATCATGGTGTCATCTACAAATTGGTGATGTGTAATGGGTTCTATTCTACTGGTTACTTTTATGCCTTTAATATGTTCATTTTCTTGAGATTCTATGATAGTCCTTCCTAAGGATTTATCCGTTATTATAAATAGGAATGGATAGATTGGGTCTCCTTGCCTAATCCATCATGATATACTTAAGAATCCTTCAAGAGTTTTGTTAACCAAAACTAAGATTATAGGGCTTGATATGAACTCAAAAATGAGGATGATCCATTATTTCACAAAGCCAAAGGCTTATAGGCATTTACATAGAAACCTCCATTCCACTTTGTCATAGGATTTTTTAATGTCCAGTTTGACAACATACTTGGGTTTCAATTTTTTTGTATAGTATGGATTACATCTTGTGCTATAATTACTCAATCAAAAATGGATCTACTTGGGACAAAACCTGTCTATTCCCCATCTATTATTTGTGGTATATTTTTTTTATCCTATTTTTCATATCTTTTGCTAAAATCTTATATATAGTATTCCATAATGTATTCATCTCCAATTTTTAGTTTTATCTTTTTTGGGAATCATAGTGATGAATGTATTGTTTATTTTTGTAAGAGATCTTCCCAAGTTTCTCATATTTTATAAAGCCTCTACCAATTCTTCACCTAAGAAATACAAGTAGTTTTGGAAGCATGTTGGAAATCCATTTGAGCATAGGGCTTTATCACGATTTAATTGTTTCAAAGCTAACTCTATATTTGTATTTAAAAAAATATTATTAAAAGTATTTAAAATATTAAATTAAAGTTGAATATTCATATTAAAAATAAAATATTTTAAAATTGATATTGAAATGTTTAAAGTTTAGAAATAATTATGAAATAATATATTAATATTATAAAATAAAATACTATATTATATTTATCTATAATAATATTAACGGGCCCAATTAACACAATATGATCAGAAAAGTTTAGAGTTAAACTGGTCCAAAAATAATAATAATACATAAAATAAATCGCATGAATATATCTCACCATGAGAAATAACCATGAGGGCAATGAGAATAATAAAAACCCAATAACACATTGAAGACCCCATCACAACAACCTTACTGTTTTAGATTAATAAATTGTATGGAATGAGTCTAGAGAAGCATTTATTCAATCGAGTTTGATTTGTTTTTTAATTATTCTTTTAAATATTATATTGGAAACTTTCTTTATGAATTTTGAGTTGATAAAACTTAATTGGAAATATTCCTTATGAATCTTGAATGATCAATAAAACTTTTGCGAAAACTTTCTTTAATGAATCTTGAGTATAAGGATTGAGTGGAAACTTTTTTTTATAATTCTTGAGTTAATAAAATTGAAGTGGAAACAATGTTGATTGTGTATATAGTAGATTTTTTAGAAATTAGAATGTATTCTATTTCCATTATTGTAAAAATATTAAATTTTAATATTAAATAAAATGATAGTTAAGCAAGGATTAAAATTACAAAAATAAGTTAAATAATAATATGTTTTAATTTAATAGAAAGAATATGTTAAAAAATTATTTAATATTGTGTCAATTTTTTAAATGGAAATTGAATATAATTAAAATTTGAATGATTGTTTGATACAAATTATCATTTATTATAATTATAGAGTAATATTTATGAGTTCCATGAGAATTTTGTTTATGAAGAGTGATGAACTACAACTGATTTGAATAAACTGTATGACTTGAAGATCTGTGATTATAGATTACTAAGTTGTTGATTAGATATGTAAGATGATTAAATCAATAATATGTTGTCATTGATGTCAACTAGTTTTGACAATACTTATCTTGTAAGTTACTATACCCAAACATCTATAGAAAGAAGAAGAAAATAGATGAAGAATAGATATATCTACATGAGGAAGATGGATATGATAGATAAGGATAAGGAGCACATTGGGTAACTTATGGATGAGTCTACAACCTTATGTTATTGACTTGATTATGTTGCATTCATCTATGATGAAGGATAGAGAAAAATGCACAAAGCAGTGTGGTCGGTTAAATAAGCATTTCAGTATACACCGATGCAGTGTAGTGTATACTGAGCACAGTATAGACCGAGCTTGTGTTCACCAACACATTTCTTTGTTAACCGAGCAGGAGAAAATAACTAAATGACTAGTTTAGCCGATGGAAGTTGATGAGCTGGAAAGTGTTATGATTTCGAGGATGAAGATAATGTTTGTTACAAAAATTGGCGGCTAACATAATTTGAAGATCTAAGGGATTGAAACAAAACGTATTACTGACACATCAGCTGAGGAATGTTTAAGCGGCAAAATCAACAAAGGAAATTAAGCGGAAAAATCTAATGGATGGAATTAAGACGATTTACTTGTCTATTTAAGAGACTAGGATTTCATGATGAAATCATGCCAAAAGAAAGAGACTGCAGAGATATTGCGTGAACAAGCTTCATGCATGCCTGATCAGACTGGTTAAGGAGAACCGAACTGCAGAGATTACCAAGCGTCAGAAAGCTATAACCAAGCGATAGTAAGTTATTGAATATTGATTGAAATAGAATTGATACATTGATCAAAGAATTTGAATGAGCTTAACATAGATCTAATAATCTGCAATTGAAGTTGTGTTGTAATCAAATCAACTATTGTTACATTTTAACTATTGTAAATAGATAAATCTCTTAACATAGTGGACTAGAAAGTCTTGTAATTTCATTCATAGAGTGTACATTTGTTATCCTGTCAAGCCCATAGTGAATGCTGGTTGGATGATAACGATTAGTCTAAAATCCTCTAACAAGGCTACACCTCACAGTGTGTTTGTAACCTTTAACAGGGTTGGGTCCTCATCGACCTCACTTCAGAAGAGTGAACAATTTTTGGGTTGCCGATCCCAGGTGATTTTTCCCTTTACAAGGTTTCCACGTTAAATCTCGTGTTATGTGTTGATTGTGATGATTTTTTGTTGTCATACTTTACATGTTGCATATTGGATTTGATCAGTAATCACTATATGTTATTAACTGGTAATCAGTAAAAGCATAGACAAAATACTATTTTATGTTACCAAGCTGCAGAAGTTTTAGTAAATTGTTTTTGGTTATACATTTTGTTATTGGGACTTTGGATAACTGATTCACCCCCCTCTTAGTTCTTCTAACAATTGGTATCAGAGTGTTGGTTGCTTGGAACATAGTTTTAAGGACTTCAACACAAAGATCTCAAAATGTATAAGAGGGAAGTGCCAAAGCTAAACAAGGATAACTTCACAGTATGGCAAAGCCGAATGAAGCTACGTGTATCTAGAATTGGGAATTCTGACCTCGCACTAATGGAGAATGGCTACATTGCACCACCCACTGGTCCCTTGACCCTTGATCAACTAAGAGACAAGCATGAACATAATGTTACTATGATGGAGAGTGTTGCTTCCTGTACAAATGAAAAATTTGAAGATATTAAAAATTACACTACTGCTAAAGGTATGTAGGATAAACTTGCTCAAGTTTATAGTGGTGATGTGAATGTCAAAAGAGCCAGAGCTGAAAGCTTAAGGGGAAGATTCAATGATATGAAGATGAAGGAAGGAGAAAATATTGTGCAGTACACAAATAGACTAAAAGAGGTAGTACATGCTATTAGAGAATCTGATGGTGTTATTGATAAAGAGACAGTGGTAAAAAAAGTTCTCAGAACCTTATTATCAGTTTATGCAATCAAAATATCTACAATTCATGAAACTAGGTTTGCATCTGGTAATAACCTTACTCTTGATAATCTGATTGGTAAGCTTACAACATTTGAACTCAATAACTTTGATAATAGTGTTGTACCATCTGTTGAATTTACTTTTATGTCTTCTCTAAAGATTGGTAAGTCTAGTAGCAGAAATAAGAATGATGATAGTGATAGTAATACTGATGATGAGCTTGATGAACTTGAAGCTCTTATGGCCAAAAGGTTACCTAAAGGTAAAGGAATATATAGAGATAGATTACCTTTAGCATGCTTTAATTGTAAAGAGGTTGGTCATATTGCTACTAGATGTCCACACAGGAAAGATGATGATAGAAACAAAGACTGATCTGGTGAAGGAAGCTATGGGAGAAGAGGCAAAAGAAGTTACCAACACTGCAACAAAGACAAATGAGACAATAATGATAAAGGCAAGAAGGTGTGCTACATTGCAGAAGAAGATGTCACTAATACCAAAACTGATGAAGATGTGGAGGTAGTATTTGTTGCAATGAAGGATGACTCAGAGGAAGATGAAAGGTATGTAGAGACAGCACTTATCTCTAAGGTTAATAAAAATGATACATGGATCATAGATAGTGGTTGTACACATCACATGACTGGTGATGAAGAAAAATTTGATCATCTTGAAGAACATAATGGAGGATCTATTAGAATGGGTAATGATGCACCTTGTATGGTTAAAGGAAAAGGATCCCTGATGATAAATGATAAAATTAGATGTGACAATGCTTATTGGGTAAAAGGTCTAAACTATAATTTTTTAAGTGTGGCATAGCTGAACAATTCAGGCCACCGAGTTTCTTTTGAGAGCAAGAAAGTGAAGATATTTGATGATGGAGGAAGACTTATTGGAACTAGAACACAATTGAGAGGTAATTTGTTTTATCTTGATAATGATCAGTCTTCTTGTTTAATGATGAAAGATGAAGATGCATGGTTGTGGCATAAAAGGTTATGTCATGTGAATTTTGATAACATGATTAAGATCAGTAAAAAGAAAAAGGTTAGAGGTCTGCCTAACTTATCTAAGCCTGATCATGTTATGTGTCATGAATGTCAGAAAGGTAAAATGATAAAATCTAGTTTCAAAAGCAAAGATTATTCAACAAATAAATTACTTGAGTTAGTGCATACCGACCTATGTGGTCCTATGAGAACTCAAAGTTACTATGGAGACAAATATTTTATTCTTTTTGTTGATGATTATACTAGATTAATGACAATCATGTTCTTGAAGGAAAAATAAGAGGCATTTAAGATGTTCAAGTGGTATAAAGAAAAAGTTGAGAAAGAGACTAGTAAAGAATTGAAATGCTTAAGATCTGACCAAGGTGGTGAATTTATTTCTGATGAATTTACTAACTTTTGTAATGAGCATGGTATTAAAAGATAGGTCTCTACACCGAGGACACCACAACAAAATGGAATAGCTAACAGGAGGAATAGGTCAATAGTTGACTATGCAAGAACATTGATGTTACAAAAGAATATTGCTCAAACATACTGGAGAGAAGTAATCAACACAGCTGTTTATGTTTTGAATTGAGTAAAACTGAAGGACACTAATAAGACACCCTATGAGTTATGGTTTGGTCACAAACCCACTATAAGTTATTTCAGGATTTTTGGAAGTAAATGCTTTATTCTAAAAGAAGAAAGAAATGGGAAGTTTGACTCAAAAGGTGATGAAGGGATATTTTGGGGATATTCCACTAAAAGTAAAGCATACAAGTGTCTTAACAAAGTAACTAATAAAATGATTGAAAGTACTAATGTTCGGGTTGATGAGTTTGATGATAAGAATGTAGAGGAAAACACAAAGGAACCAAAAGACTATGGTAGATTTGGTTACATTGAACAACCAAAGTACCTACCGAAGTCACAAACAATGACAACCGGTCAATAGGAAAACAATACTGAGGAACAAGAAAAAGAAACCGACGAGCAGGAAGCACCTACCGAGCAAGCAAATGAACCTACACAGGATGAACAAGAAAGAAGAGATCAGATATTGGAAAGATTTTTTAGAAGACATCATCCTGAGACACAAATCATTGGAGACAGACAAGCTAGCATGCAAACAAGAAGTAAAGTAAGAAAAGGTACATTTCTAGTTTGTGAATATGAACTGAAGAATGTAAAAGTTGCATTAGAAAATGATGAATGGGTTAATGCAATGAAAGAGGAAATAGAATAGATAGAGAAGAATAAAACTTGGAGTTTAGTACCTAGACCTAAGGACAAGAATGTTATCGGTACTAAGTGGATATTCAGAAATAAGCTTAATGAGAATGGAGAGGTAACAAGGAACAAAGCTAGGCTAGTATGCAAGGGATATGCATAGGAGGAAGGAATAGATTATGGTGAAACATTTGCACCTGTTGCTAGATTAGAAGGAGTCAAAATGTTACTTGCATATGTTGCACACAAAAAGTTCAAATTTTACCAAATGGATGTTAAATCTACTTTTCTAAATGGGATACTTGAAGAAGAAGTCTACATAGAACAACCTGAAGGGTTCGTTGATCTAGACAAAAAAGATATGGTATGTAGATTACATAAAGCTTTATATGGTTTAAAGAAAGCACTGAGAGCCTGGTATGAGAGGCTGCATAACTATTTGTTGAGTATTAGATTTTTTAGAACAAGTGAGAATAGTAATTTGTTCATGAAAGGAAATTCTGATGATACTATCTTGATTGCTGAGATATTTGTGGATGACATAATATTTGGAGGACAAGATCATATATGTAAGTCATTTGTTGATGAAATGAAAAGTGAATTTGAAATGTCTATGTTTGGAGAGATCAAGTTCTTTCTAGGCTTACAAGTGATTCAACAGAATGATGGTATATTCATCACACAATCTAAATATATAAAGGAAGTATTGAAGACATTTGGCATGGAAGATGCTAAACCTGTGGGAACACAAATGGCTACTAGATGTAAATTGACTAAAGAAGATGGAACTACTGAGGTAAACCAGACACTGTACCAATCCATGATTGGTAAGTTAATGTATGTAGTTCACAATAGACCTGATATAGCACATGTTATTGGAATAGTTGCTAGATTTTATGAAAACCCTAGAGAGTCACACATGATTGCTACAAAGAGAATCTTAAGATACCTAAAGAAAAATGAAGATTATGGACTATGGTATCCTAAGAAAGGAAAGTTTGAACTTAAGGTATACACTGATGCTGATTGGGATGGAAATGTGGATGATAGAAAGAGTACCACCGGAGGAGCATTCTTCTTTGGTGAAAGACTTGTTACATGGACAAGTAAGAAAGAGGCTTGCATTTTCCAATCTATAGCTGAAGCAGAGTATGTTGTTGCTACTGCTAGCTATTCAAATATTGCATATATCAAGAAAGTGTTGGAAGGTGGGTATGTGCAGGATCATGAGGGGCCAAACTATGCCCTTAAGTGGCAATGAAAAATCAGACAATCAGGATTAGTCAACTTGGAGTGAAAAAACGAACTAGTTATCAACCTAATATCAAAAAGTTGTAAGAATATAATTTGTAGGAAATTGAATGTAGTTTCTAAACTACTAAGCCTTTTTTGAAAAAAAATTAATATGATTGGTAAAAAGTATAGATTGCAATGTAGCACTACAAACATTTCAGAAAAAAAATAAGAAGTACGTGTATGTCTGACCACCCTAATCAAAAGCAAATGATAATTTTTTTTTTTGGTATTTTTATTCCAAACAAATAATTAATTATGATTTTTTTGCTACAGCGCTTTCAAAATTTAAAAACTCTCGTGTCTGACCACCTTAACTCATTGAAAACTTATCATAATTCAATTTTTTTTAATTTTTTCTTATACTAGATGAAGCATAGAATGTGACGCATCTTTCGGATTTCAAAAATGTTATACCGTTTGAAAGATATAGTCATTTTTCAATCAGTATCTAAATCAGCACTTTAGAGGTAGCTCGATTAGAAAATAACTAATAATTACTTAACGAATTCAAAATTTGACAGCAATTATATCGATAGAAAGCTGATAATCTCCTTAAGATACTCTTTTCATTTTATCAAATTCGGGTGAAAAAAAAGTTGTCAGCTACATGGTCGAAGTCTAGAACTGAGAGAAAGAGAAGAAAAACACATTTTTGTGACACTTGAAGAGTTAACCAGGTAGGTTTGGTGCACAGACCAATACCGAGCCTAATCGGGTACCCGATATTATTGGGTACCCGAATCTAGCGGCAGAATTTCAAATTTTTGCTTTGCCTCCACTTTCTCTAATTTCTAATTTCAAAATTTGGTTCCACTTTATCAATTATAGCTATATAATTGATAGTTATATATTTGATATATATTTGATAGTTATTAGTTATATATTAAATATTATATAATATCAATTATATATTAATTGTTATATATTAGTTATATATTAAATATTATATAATATGAATTATATATTAAATGTTATATTTAATATTATTTAATATATATTAATATTAAAAACTATATATTAGATTATATATTATATATAATATTATATATTATATATTAAATATTATATAATATACATTTTACATTTTAAATATTATTTAATATGATTCAGAGCATGAGCATGAGTCCCTACAGTGGCATAGTAGTGCCTTTTACAGGTGCCAAAAACCCTAGCTACGCAGAAATGGAGGCTTTGAAGAATAGTTCACTAGAGGCAGATTATAGAAGCAGAGGGCAAGAGAATCACTCTGTTTCCACCACTTGTGGCTATGAAATGGTATCTTTCCCTGCTTTTTCAACCGAAATGCTAAATTTTAAAGGTTCTCGAAATAGATTATAGTCGTGCCAGACAATTGTACCACGCCTATTGATAATCTGGTAGCTGAACAGAGTCATTGGGAGGTTAAACAAGAACAACTGGATGGATCTTTGAACCGGTCAAAGATTATGGAGAGCGGGGAAAGGTTTGGTAAAATGAGCAGTTGTACTAGAAATGATGCACGTGTCGTAGAACTGACCGCATTAATCAATTTAAAGAAGAGATCAGTGGCGACACGACATTATGAGGAAAGCTTTACCATTTTGATGGTGCCCCCCCCCCCCCCCGCGTGATATTATGAAGAATGTCTTACCGCTTCAATGCCGACACCACCTTTGTCTCAGACTTTCGCCATTGCTTCTCATCAGTACTCTAAAATATGGCAGGGATTGCGGGCACATTATTACCCCTAGGGATTGGGATTGAGATATCACACGTTAGGACCCCTAGGGAGTCCCCATGACCCCTTATGACACATTGGAATGCTCAAATGTGTCTTAAGAGGTCTTAGGACCCCTTCAAACACACTTGAACATTCCAATGTGTCAAAAGGGGTCATTGGGACTCCCTAGGGGTTCTATTATGTCTTATCATGTGTTAGGACCCCTAGGGAGTCCCCATGACCCCTTATGACACATTGGAACACTCAAGTGTGTCTTAAGGGGTCCTATGACCCCTTAAGACACACTTGAGTGTTCCAATGTGTCAAAAGGGATCATTGGGACTCCCTAGGGGTCCTAGTATGCCTTATCATGCGTTAGGACCCCTAGAGAGTCCTCATGACCCCTTTTGACACATTGGAATGCTCAAGTGTGTCTTAAAGGGTCCTACGACCCCTTAAGACACACTTGAGCATTCCAATGTGTCAAAAGGGGTCATTGGGACTCTCTAGGGGTCCTAGTATGCCTTATCACGTGTTAGGACCCCTAGAGAGTCCTCATGACCCCTTTTGACACATTGGAATGCTCAAGTGTGTCTTAAAGGGTCCTACGACCCCTTAAGACACACTTGAGCATTCCAATGTGTCAAAAGGGGTCATTGGGACTCTCTAGGGGTTCCAGTATGCCTTATCATGTGTTAGAATCCATAGAGAGTCCCCATGAACCCTTTTGACACCTTGCAATGTTGTAGTGTGTCTTAAGGGGTCTTAGGACCCCTTAAGATACAATTGAGCATTCCAATGTGTCAAAAGGGATCATGGGAACACCCTAGGTGTTCTAATGCATGATAAGGCATACTAGGACCCCTAGGCAGTCCCCATGACCCCTTTTGACACATTAGAATGTTCAAGTGTGTCTTAAGGGGTATTAGGACCCCTTAAGACACACTTGAGCATTCTAATGCATCAAAAGGGGTCATGGGGACTCCCTAGGTGTCCTATTGTGCCTTATCACGCATTAGGAAATCTAGGGAGTCCCCATGACCCCTTTTGACGTATTAAAATGCTCAAGTGTGTCTTAAGGGGTCCTAATACCCCTTAAGACACACTTGAACATACCAATGTGTCAAAAGGGGTCATGGAGACTCTCCAGGGGTCCTAACATGTGATAAGGTGTACTAGGACCCCTAGGGAGTCCCCATGACCCCTTTTGACACATTAGAATGCTCAAGTGTGTCTTAAGGGATCCTAATACCACTTAAGACACACTTGAGCATTCTAATGTGTCAAAAGGGGTTCTGGGGACTCCCTATGGGTACTAGTACACCTTATCACACATTAGGGCACCTAGAGAGTCCCCGGGTATGTGCAGGATCATGAGGGGCCAAACTATGCCCTTAAGTGGCAATGAAAAATCAGACAATCAGGATTAGTCAACTTGGCGTGAAAAAATGAACTAGTTATCAACCTAATATCAAAAAGTTGTAACAATATAATTTGTAGGAAATTGAATGTAGTTTCTAAACTACTAAGCCTTTTCTGAAAAAAAATTAATATGATTGGTAAAAAGCATAGATTGCAATGCAGCACTACAAACATTTTAGCAAAAAAAAAGTACGTGTATGTCTGACCACCCTAATCAAAAGCAAATGATAATATTTTTTTATAATATTCTATATATAAGTAGTTGACTCATGCTCGGATGTGACACATATTTTTTGGTATTTTTATTCCAAACAGATAATTAATTATGATTTTTTTGCTACAGCACTTTTAGAATTTAAAAACTCTCATGTCTGACCACCTTAACTCATTGAAAACTTATCATAATTCAATTTTTTTTAATTTTTTCTTATACTAGATGAAGCATAGAATGTGACACATCTTTTAGATTTAAAAAATGTTATACGGTTTGAAAGTTATATCTATTTTTCCATCAGTATGTCAATCAGGACTTTAGACATAAGTGAACTAGAAAATAACTAATAAATACTTAACGAATTCAAAATCTGACAACACTTATATCGATAGAAAGCTGACAATCATCTGAAAAAACCCTTTTCATTTTATTGAAATCGGGTGGAAAAAAAGTCGTCAACCTAATGGTCGAAGTGTTGACATAAGAAAAATAGAGAAAAAACACATTTTTTGCACACCTTCAGTGTTGACCATGGAGCTTTGGTTTCCAAAGCTATTACCCGATTTTGCTTTAATTTCAAATTTGAAAAGTTTCCCCCTCCCACTCAAGTTTTTTATTTCCCTTTAATTTTGATGTTTTTTTCTTTCACCCTGACAATGAATAATTTATATATTTTATATTTAGGTTTTATATTTTATATTATATAGTATATATATTATTTATTATTTATTTATATTATATATTTGATAATATCAATTTAAACGGCCTAAGTATATAGTTTGTTCAGATTTATATTAAATGCAATATTTTTATATTATAATATAAATGTTACATAATATATATATGTATATATTATAAATTATATATTAAATATTGTTGTGTATATAATATAATAAAATATAATATAATGTCTAATATATATAATATATAAAATGAATAGGACATTAATATATTGTATATTTGATAATATATATTAAATGTAATATCTAATATATCTTATAATATATATATATTATATATTTAGTCTATTAAATATTGTATTTTTTCAAATATTTTATATATTATTTTAATATTTAATTTAAGTTATAATAGATCCTCTCATGAGACAACAGGTTGAATCGGGGTCACTAAACGTCTTAAGCGGTAATTAGGGTTTGTGAGGCAACTTCGGATGTACAGTGACCATTTGGAAGGCAATAAGGCATGTCTGAGTACCAATGTACCAAATTTTAATGACTTTTTCCTAGTCCAACTCGAAAAGGGTCCATGGGGTGCTCTTAGGAGACCACATGTCCAATCAGTGTCGCTAGGCATCTTAAGGGGTCATTAGGGCTCGTGAGACAACCTTTGATGCACGGTGACCATTTGGAATGCATTACAACATGTCAAAGGACCTAACTCCACAATTTAGATGAATTTTGATTAGTCAAACTCGAAAAGGGTCCATGGGGTGCTCTTGGGAGACCATTGTGTGATTTAGGGTCAATAGGTGACTTAAGGAGTCATCAGGGTTCCAAATGAAACTTTCAATGAACGGTGATCCTTTACAATGCATTAGGACATATCAGATGACCTACGTACCAAATTTGGATAACTTTTTCCTAGTAGAACTCGAAAGGGGTCCATGGGGTGCTCTCGGGAGACCACATGTCGAATCGGGGTCGGTACCTACCTGTTAAGAGGTCATTAGGGTTCTAAATGAAACTTTGATGGAACGATCACCCTTTGGAACACATTAAGATATGTCATAGGACCTATGTACCAAATTTGGATGACTTTTTCCTAGTAAAACTCAAAAGGGGTCCATGGTGTGCTCTCGGGAGACCACATGTCAAAATGGGGTTGGTAGGCCTATTAAGGGGTCATTAGGGTTCCAAATAAAACTTTGATGGAATGGTGACCCTTTGGAATGCATTAGGACATGTCATAGGACCTACATACCAAATTTAGATGACTTTTTCCTATTAGAACTCAAAAGGGGTCCATGGGGTGCTCTCGAGAGACCTCATGTCGAATCGGGGTTGGTAGTCCTCTTAAGGGGGCATTAGGGTTTGAAATGAAACTTCGATGGAATTGTGACCCTTTAGAATGCATTAGGACATGTAAGAGGACCTAATTCCATGATTCATATGAATTTTTCCCAAAATAACTCGAAAGGGGTCCATGGGTTGCTCTTGGGAGACCTCATGTCGAATCAGAGTCGGTAAGCCTGTTAAGGGGTCATTGGGGTTACAAATGCAACTTTGATGGAATGGTGACCCTTTTGAATGCATTAGAACATGTCATAGGAACTACATACCAAATTTGGATGACTTTTGCCTAGTAGAACTTGAAAGGGGTCCATGGGGTGCTCTCGGGAGACCACATGTCGAATCGGGGTGAATTGGCCTGTTAAGGGGTCATTAGGGTTCGAAATGAAACTTCGATGGAACAGTCACCCTTTGGAATGTATTAGGACATGTCATAAGACCTACATACCAAATTTGGATGACTTTTTCCTAGTAGAACTCGAAAGGGGTCCACGGGGTGCTCTCAAGAGACCTCATGTCGAATTAGGGTCGGTAGGCCTGTTATGGGGTCATTAGGGTTCCAAATGCAACTTCAATGGAATGGTGAGCCTTTGGAACACATTAGGACATATCATACAACCTATGTACAAAATTTGGATGACTTTTCCCTAGTAGAACTTGAAAGGGGTCCATGGGGTGCTCTCGGAAGACCTCATGTCGAATCGGGGTCAATAGGCCTATTAAGGGGTCATTAGGGTTTGAAATGCAACTTTGATGGAATGGTGACCCTTTGTAACACATTAGGACATGTTAGAGGACCTATGTACCAAATTTGGATGGCTTTTTCCAAGTATAACTCGAAAGTGGTCTATGCGGTGCTCTTGGGAGACCACATGTCGAAACGGGGTCGGTAGGCCTATTAAAGGGTCATTAGGGTTCCAAATGAAACTTTGATGGAATAGTGACCATTTGGAACACATTACAACATGTCATAGGACCTATGTACCAAATTTGGACTAATTTTTCCTAGTATAACTCGAAACGGGTCCATGGGGTGCTCTCGGGAGACCTCATGTCGAATCGGAGTCGGTAGGCCTGTTAAGGGGTCATTAGGGTTCCAAAAGAAACTTTGATAGAAAAATGACCCTTTGGAATGCATTAGGACATGTCAAAGGACCTACGTACCAAATTTGGATGATGTTTCCCTAGTAGAACTCAAAAGGGGTCCATGGGGTGTTCTCGGGAGACCACATGTCGAATCGGGGTCGGTAGGCCTGTTAAGGTGTCATCCAAATGAAACTTCAATGGAATAGTGACCCTTTTCAACATATTAAGATATGTCATAGGACCTATGTACCAAATTTGGATGACTTTTTCCTACTAGATCTCGTAAGGGGTCCATGGGGTGCTCTCGGGAGACCACATGTCGAAACAGGGTCGTTAGGCCTATTAAGGGGTCAATAGGGTTTTAAATGCAACTTCGATGGAACAGTGACCAATTGTAACACATTAGAACATGTCATAGGACCTATTTACCAAATTTGGATGACTTTTTCCTAATAGAACTCAAAAGGGGTTAATGGGGTGCTCTCGGGAGACTACATGTCGAAATGAGGCTAGTAGGCCTGTTAAGGGGTCAATAGCGTTTGAAATGCAACTTTGATGGAATGGTGACCCTTTGGAACACATTAAGAGATTTCAAAGGACCTAATTCCATGATTCAG
This sequence comes from Chamaecyparis obtusa, assembly GCA_027943335.1. Classification (NCBI taxonomy): domain Eukaryota; kingdom Viridiplantae; phylum Streptophyta; class Pinopsida; order Cupressales; family Cupressaceae; genus Chamaecyparis; species Chamaecyparis obtusa. The sequence continues at coordinate 684,090 of BSBK01000008.1, read as the reverse complement.
ATGACTTTTTCCTAGTAGAACTCAAAAGGGGTCCATGGGGTGCTCTCAGGAGACCACATGTCAAATAGGGGTTGGTAGGCCTGTTAAGGGGTTATTAGGGTTCCAAATGTAACTTTGATGGAATGGGGACCCTTTGCAATGCATTAGGACATGTCAAAGGACCTACATACCAAATTTGGATGACTTTTGCCTAGTAGAACTCAAAAGGGGTCCATGGGGTGCTCTTGGGACACCACATGTCAAATCAGGGTTGGTAGGCTTGTTAAGGTGTCATTAGGGTTCTAAATGCAACTTCCATGGAATGGTGACCCTTTGGAACCCATTAAGACATGTCAGAGGACCTACATACCAAATTTGCAAGACTTTTGCCTAGTAGAACTCAAAAGGGGTCCATGGGGTGCTCTCGGGACACCACATGTCGAATCAGGATTGATAGGCCTGTTAAGGGGTCATTAGGGTTCCAAATGCAACTTTGATGGAATGGGTACCCTTTGCAATGCATTAGGACATGTCAAAGGACCTACGTACCAAATTTGGATGACTTTTTCCTAGTAAAACTTGAAAGGGGTCCATGGGGTGGTCTCGGGACACCACATGTCAAATCGGGGTCGGCAGGCCCGTTAAGGGGTCATTAGGGTTTCAAATGAAACTTCGATAGAATGATGACCCTTTAGAATGCATTAGGACATGTCAGAGGACCCCTTAAGACACACTTGAGCATGATAAGGTGTTGGGTATCCTAAAGTTTTTCAAGGTTTGAAGTCCAATTCCTGGTTTAGGTCTCCATGCGAGTGTTTTTCCTGGACTAGGGTTTGTAAAGTGTCGTGAAAATGGTCTTGACATGTTCAGGAAAACCCTTACCCTAGGTCTTGTCTTCCAAAATGTTTCCAATTCGTTTCCAAACTTCATGTGGCCTTCTTGTTTCTTTTTCTTGGTTACCTTTAAATCACTTAAGTTGCTATTTGCGCACATGCTTATTTGCCCCTAGTGTTCGCTGAATCGGGAAATGTATTATCAAAGGTCAAAACAATCTGGCGATTTAGCGAATGAGTCATGTTCATGTTCATTATTAATATCAGTCGCCAGTTCTCTAGATCCTCCAGCGGTTATCCCAGACATCCAGCGAATTGGCGAATGCATTAAAGCCAAGCTTTTTAACCCTTTGTTCGCTAAGTCTCCAAGTGTTTCGGTGGTTTCATTTTCCTTTTCGAGAATTAGCGAATGGCGGTTATCTCCAGTTCTCGCAATATTTGGCGGTCTTTTGAAACAATCTAGCGACTCAGTGAATGCTCTTTGTTCGCTTGTTCTCAGAATCTGGCGGTCAAGGGTCGTTTCAACTAGAGAATTAGCGAATACCGTGGATTGCTTTCACGATCAACGGCCCTGTTTTAATCTCAAAATATCTGTGGGTCCTGCATATTTGATCTGGCGAATGAGCGACTAAATGAAAATAATGCTATCCTCTAAATTTGGTGGTTCTGATGGTTTTGCCCAAAAGATCTCAGCGGAGATAAGTTTTCTCACATTCGCTTATTCTCGGAATAAGTTGGTGACATGCTAAACCATTTAGCGATTCAGCAAAGCCTTTGGTCGCCAGTTCTCTTAATAAAAAGGTAAAGGTTAAAGCAATCTGGCGAATAAGCGAATCAATGGATGATAAGTTTTAAGGTCTCAGTCGCTTATTCTCGAAATGAAATTTTCAAGGATATAGAGTATTTGGAGAACTAGCGAATGCTCTTTGTTCGCTGATTCTCAGAATTAAATGGTTAAGGGTTTTGATATTCAGAGAACTAGCGATAGCCATCGATTGATGAAGATCAACGGTCAATCTGGAATCCTGATATAAAGTGATGGTTAAGGAAAGATTCAACGAATTAGAGATTAAAGGAGTTCGCCAGTTCTCCAGACAGTCAAGCGGTTAAGTATATCTTTTAGCGAATGCGCGAACCCTTTGTTCGCTAGGTCTCCAGGAAAATTGACCGTCAGTCATAACATTAAGAGAATGGGAGGTGGCTTTGTTCGCTAGTTTTCCAAATGGTAATTGCAGGTTAACTGTGTAAGTGGGAGCCCTTTGTTCGCTGATTCACGAAATGCATGGATGGTTAAGGATAGGATTCCGAGAACTCGCAAAGCTAATAGTCGCTAGTTCTCCAGATTTGAACCAGGGTCAAACAAGGATTCAGAGAACTAGCGAAGCCAGTGGTCGCCAGTTCTCCGGTTGCTAGCTAGGGTTAGCATTCTATTCAGCGATTAAGAGAAGCCATTAGTCGCTGGTTCGCTAAATGGGCTCAGATGGAAAAGGTCATAAAGGGAAAAGAAAAAGGACCGTTGCCACATAGATAAAGTACTTTGTCGATATGGACATAAAACCAGTAAGCCATCAAATCAGCTTCAAGAAGAAAGATTGCATGACGCAAACAGTTTTCAAGTACAGAATCATGATCATTCCCTCTTCACCTTGTTTTCAAGTAGTTTAATCTATCTGTCAACATCCGGACATGGCGAGCTCAAAATTTGAAATCTGAGGGTACATGAAATTGAATATGTGATCCATTAAGGAGATTTGCATTAACTATGGTAGTTGCACACCTTGGATTCATATCGATAAATAAGTTTAAGCTCATTGTTTATTTGTTCAGTCTCAGTTGTCAAGAGTTTCTGTCTGTCCAGAGCATTTCTGAGCATTAAGCATTTGAGATACAGAGAATTGAAGGTGTTTCTGTAGCAAGGATGAGTCAACCTGAGAAGAGTGCAGCGTCTTCCAGTAGTGAGGCCAAGTCCAAAACTGGTGAGGACAAGAATAAGCCTAATTTTTCAGATGAATTCCTGAAACTATTGCCGGGCTCCAGTCAGAACAAGAGGGCTGCTGATGACGTGTTTGAAGATCTTTTGGAACGGTGTAGAGACCCAATCACTCCAGAATTCACAGGTTACACCATTTTCAACTTCTTTTACAGCAATAAAAATAAGCATGTTCCTATCTGTAATGGTTGGGTGTTAGGATTAGGAAAAATGGTTGTCCCTGACGTTTTCCTAGATATTGATTTAATTGTTGCCCTAGCTAGAAGGTATGACCCTATCTCAAGGACAATTAGAAAAGAAGACCAATCACCCTTAGTTACTCTTGATAGGGGATCTTTTATGAAAGCTTTTGGTCTATACACGTCCTTTTCCACTGAGATTGATTTGAACAAAGAAAAGGCAAGGTACAGAAGCAATGTAGGGTCAGTAAAAGACCAGTTGGTTAAGCATATGCCAAAACAGGACAAATACATAGCCCCCCTTCCTGCTAACATGAATGCCCCATACCAGTTCAAGTCCCTCCATCATTATATGAGATATACTTGTTATGCATTATGTAGAGTTTTGGGAATGGATGGGAATGCAAAATTTTTACCAGCTGACTTGCTGATGATCATCCTGGATATTCAAAACCCCTTGGTAAACACTGACTATGATTACATTCAGTATGTGATCGATAGGATGCATCAGGGGCTGATGTCTGTCAAAGAAAGTAAAAGTCCTATTGAGTTCATGCATTATTCTCTATTAATGCATTTGATTCTATTTTTCAACATCAACAGTTTTGATGCAAACATGTTAAAACCAAGGTTCACTTTCAAGGATCAGCACAATCCAGTGCAGTTGTGGGTGAGGATATGGAATTCTACTTCTAATGAAGCAGATTTTTGTGTTTTTCAGAATTTCATTGTCTATCCAATTATCAGGATGCTAGGCATAAATGTCACCAGGCTATCTCCTAGAGTCCTCAGGCTTTTAAGACCACTGCAGTATGTGGATAAGTGGGATGGAAATCATAATTGGGGTGATTTCTACTTAGGAGATAATTCCACCATTATCAGAGTTTATGGTTGTCCCCAACCCCCACATTTATTACCAAAGTATGTGCCTCCGAGGTTGGCTTGTTTGGAATTTGTTTGGCAACTAATGTGTACAGATAAAGAGCTTCTGGCCCCTCACAGAAAGGGTACATTCACACCCAGGCAATTCAGGGTAGGTGATTTCCTGATAGGAAAGAGGGCTTTTCCTCAAATTAGTGCATGGCTACAACAATTCAAAATGGTTACTGGTGCTTGTAGGCACATAGATCCTGAGGACTTCATCAAGATTTCCAGGATGACTTACATCCCAAACATTGGTGTGATCAAGGAGCATGAAGGTTTGGATGAAGAAGATGTGATTAGAAACATCCTAGATGAAGATGAGGTTAAGAGGAGATGGTACAGATTCTTTGATTTAGTAGATTTTTCCAACCAGTTGAAAGCATCTCAGATTCCTTTTGAGGGTTTTTTCCCTGATCTTCCTTATTTGAAGAAGATTGATGGGATGATTGAAAAGTATGATACCTTGGCAAATCAATTGGAAGGCTTGATTGATCAGAATGAGCCAGAGAAGAAGAAAAAGAAAGATTATTCATCTTCTGATGAGGAAGAATTCACTGATGAGTCATAAGAAGAAGATAGTCCTCCACAGGTTGAGAGACCACCAGTTGTTGATCTTACTCAAGATCAACCAGAAATGCAGGATATTTTAGAGCCACCATTGAAGAGACAGAGGCTTGAGGAAGGTGAACCTTCAAGGCATGTGAGACAAAGAAGGGAAATTGACAGAGCACCTACTCTTGTACCAGGTGATAGGCCATATCATCATCAATTGAGGAAAGCAATAAGAGCAGGCAAGAAAATAGCCATTGAGCAAGAAAGTAGAGAAAAGTCCTTATGGTTAGAGAAGGATATCAGAGAGGTCTATCAAGAGGAATTCTTGAGTGATGATCAGTTCATTAAGACTGATGAGTTCAAGAGTTTTCTCATTTGGAACAAGCAGCAAGAAGTAAAGAAATCTCTGCCTGAAGGTATGGAGCCATGTGAAGAAACTTTGAGAGCTCTTGCTTCATATGATCCTAGCCTTGATCCTATAATAGTGGATGAAGCCAGAGATTTGGTTAAATCAAGTGGAATGTTGTTAACCCCAGGATGGGATCTGACTTCTGTATTCATCATTGATCAATTGAGAAAGCAACCAGAGGGTAGCCTATCATATGAGGTTCACATTGGTGACATGATAAGAGGAAGTGGCTATGACCCTAAGTCCCAAGCTATTGCAATGTGGTCTATGGCCCCCAAAACTCAAAAGCCATCTCTATTGAGTATAGAGGATAAGATGGAGGGGAATAAGATTATATGGACTGTACAAAATACAACAGACCTTGAGGTCTCCAAGGCAGTAACTCATTGGGCTAATCTGAATGAAGCCAAGACAGCTCAGCTGTCAGAAAGATATGCCAAATTGTTTGAAAGTTCAAGCATGGTAGCCAAGGACCGAGATTTGAAAATGATGAGGATCAAACAGTTGGAAGATGAGCTGGCAGAAATAAAGGTCAAACTTGAGGAAGCTTCAAAAATAATTCCTCCTCCTCCTTTGCAAGTTGAGGTACTTGTTCAGATAAACTTGGAAGCACCTGAGGGACCTGTTGAAGACTTGGAAAAGGTGAAATTGGATGCATCCCTGGACACTATAGCCAAAATAGTGCAGTACAGGTAGGACAAAATAAAAGACAAGATGGATGCAGTTCATAAATCAGTTAGCTTATTACATCAGTCCAATCAAAAGGTGAATGATTATTTAGCCACCTTGGAGCCACTCTATACTATTTGGTCTAGGAGGAATTTATTGTTTGATAAGCTTGACAGTTTACAAGAACACAGGCCTGATATCCCAAAAGTAGTAACTGATGTATTTGAAAGGATTGGCCTAATAAGTGCAGCGTCAAAGTTTTTCAAAGGAAAGTCAAACCAAATAAAGGCTAAGTTAGCCATGTTTGATAAAGATTACAGCAAGTATTTGCCCCCGGTATATGATGACAATGGAAATGTGGTTAAGCTAGAAGATTGGAAGTTGTCAATGGGTCAGTTGGTCATCAATCAAGATGCCTTCCTAAAAGATAATAAGGCTTTGGATGTGGAAGGAACTAACAATATAATTGACAATTTATTCAAAGTTGAAAGTGACTGTATTAAGTTTGTAGCAGAAGTTAAAAATGTGACTGATTCTACATGGGAACGACAAGTCAACTTATTACAAGAGCTGCAGAGTTATGACTGGCCATCTGATGATGATGTGGGAGCTTGGGAAAAGTTAATCACAAAGAAGAAGAAGAAACCAGTTATCCAGTTGACAGAGGAGGAAGAAGAATAGATCGCACTTGGCACCTAATCCAGAATTTGAGGGAGAGCATGTTCAAACAGAGAATGATGTAAATTAGCTTGTAATGGCGGTCATCATTCATATGACAAACTTGGTAACTGCTCTGAAAATATCTACAAACAAAGGTGCCAGCTGCGGAAGTTGTTCAGAACTGAAAATATGCCTTGCTGTCTTTATTAAATATCTTTCTGTTTGTATTTTCTTTTGTTTTCTAGCGCAAATTTCTATCAGCCATCTGAAGCTTGTTGTATCCTTTCGAGGATTCCAGGATGGTTGATTAGTATAAATAGTGAGTTTCTATTGATGATCGAGGTTGGAAAATATTTTGTAAAGGAGAGGTCTGAAATATAGAACCTGATTTTCTGTGAAATCAAGGAAGATTGTACAAATGCATTTTATCAATTAATACAAATACACTGGAGTTCTGTTACTATCATTTGATTGTCTTTACATATGGAGTGTTTTAGTTTCTTTATGCATTTAAATTGTAAGACAGTTTAAATACATCTTTCACAAGGTGAATGTAGGGGTTGAGCTTAAGTATCTTTCAAGGAAAGAGTAAAATCTTAGGGGAGGTCTCTGGGAATTGAATATCTATATGTGGATTTGATGACAGGTGTAGGAATGGAAACAATGATATGTTAGGCATGTTATTTGAGTTTCATTGTATTCGCTTTAATAGATATATGTGAAGGTAGAGTTCGACTCTGATGCCCAGCGGATAAGGGACTAGTTTTAGATCCACTTACATTGGTTTACCATCCAATATATAATTGATTGAAATTTTACTTTATATGCATAATTTCCAGACTTGAGTCATATTATGACAAGTTCATAAATATGTATTTCAGTGCTTTGAAGAAGCAGTAAACGAGGTTAACCCTTCCCTAAGTTTAACTCTAAAAGGAAGAAGGATGAATATCCTTAAGCCATTGTATCGTGTTGCAGTTTTCATAATCTATATCATGATGTTGTGTATCAGGATGATTTGGGTTATACTCAGAGTTTTAGCAACTTACTGAGTTGGATTTTGAAGGCAGTAACAGAGCAGTGAAGGAGCAAGTTCTCAATTCAGAGCTCAGCTGAATGTTGAATTGATAGAGGTACACCCGCCTGAGTATATATTACTCAAAGTGAAGAAGGTCTTAACCTTAATACCTTAGTAGTTTGTAACTTGCTAGGTTACAGCCATTGGGATAATTTGAGTAATTAATTAATTTGCAGGTTCAAACACTAACATAAGGCATACTAGGACCCCTAGGGAGTCCCCATGACCCCTTTTGACGCATTGGAATGCTCAAGTCTATCTTAAGGGGTCCTACGACCCCTTAAGATAGACTTGAGCATTCCAATGCATCAAAAGTGGTCATGGGGACTCTCTAGGGGTCTTAACATGTGATAAGGTGTACTAGGACCCCTAGAGAGTCCCCATGACCCCTTTTGATACATTGGAACCCTCAAGTGTGTCCTAAGGGGTCCTATGACCCCTTAGGACACACTTGAGGGTTCAAATGTGTCAAAAGGGGTCACCCTCAAGTGTGTCCTAAGGGGTCCTATGACCCCTTACGACACACTTGAGGGTTCCAATGTGTCAAAAGGGGTCATGGGGACTCACTAGGGGTCCTAACGCATGATAAGGCTTACTAAGACTTGTAGGGAGTCCCCATGACCCCTTTCGATACATTGTAATGTTCAAGTGTGTCTTAAGGGGTCTTAGGACCTTTTAAGACACACTTGAGCATTCTAATTTGTCAAAAGGGGTCATGGGGACTCCCTGGGGGTCTTAAGGCATGATAAGGCATACTAGGACCCTTAAGGAGTCCCAATGACCCCTTTTGACCCCTAGGGCCCCTTAAGACACACTTGAGCATTCCAATGTGTCAAAAGGGGTCATTAGGACTCCCTAAGGGTCTTAACGCATGATAAGGCATACTAGGACCCCTAGGGAGTCCTCATGACCCCTTTTAACATATTGGAACACTCAAGTGTGTCTTAAGGGGTCCTAATACCCCTTAAGACACACTTGAGCATTCTAATGTGTCAAAAGGGGTCATGGGGACTCTTTAAGGGTCCTAACACGTGATAAGGCATACTAGGACCTCTAGGGAGTCCCCATGACCCCTTTTGACACATTGGAATGCTCAAGTGTGTCTTAAGGGGTTGTAGGACCCCTTAAGACACACTTGGGCATTCAAATGTGTCAAAAGGGGTCATGGGGACTCCCTAGAGGTCCTAGTATGCATTATCACACCTTAGGACACCTACAGAGTCCCCACGACCCCTTAAGACACATTGGAATACTCAAGTGTGTCTTAAGGGGTATTAGGACCCATTAAGACACACTTGAGCATTCCAATGTGTTAAAAGGGGTTATGGGGACTCCCTAGGGATCTTAATATGCCTTATCATGCCTTAGGACCCCTAAGGAGTCCCCAGGACCCCTTTTGACACATTGGAATGCTCAAGTATGTCTTAAGGGGTCCTAATAGGCCTTATCACACGTTAGGACCCCTAGAGAGTCTCCATGAACCCTTAAGACACATTGGAATGCTCAAGTGTGTCTTAAGGGGTCGTACGACCCCTTAAGACACACTTGAGCATTCCAATGTGTCTTAAGGGGTCATGGGGACTCCCTAGGGGTCCTAGTACACCTTATCACACGTTAGGACCCCTAGAGAGTCCCCATGACCCCTTAAGACACATTGGAATGCTCAAGTGTGTCTTAAGGGGTCATAGGACCCCTTAAGACACACTTGAGCATTCCAATGTGTCAAAAGAGGTTATGGGGACTCCCTAGGGGTCTTAATACGCCTTATCATGCCTTAGGACCCCTAAGGAGTCCCCAGGACCCCTTTTGACACATTGGAATGCTCAAGTATGTCTTAAGGGGTCCTATTATGCCTTATCACATGTTAGGACCCCTAGAGAGTCTCCATGAACCTTTAAGACACATTGGAATGCTCAAGTGTGTCTTAAGGGGTCGTACGACCCCTTAAGACACACTTGAGCATTTCAATGTGTCTTAAGGGGTCATGGGGACTCCCTAGGGGTCCTAGTACACCTTATCACACATTAGGACCCCTAGAGAGTCCCCATGACCCCTTTAGACACATTGGAATGCTCAAGTGTGTCTTAAAGGGTCATAGGACCCCTTAAGACACACTTGAGCATTACAATGTGTCAAAAGGGGTCATGGGGACTCCCTAGAGGTCCTAGTAAGCCTTATCATGTGTTAGGACCTCTATAGAGTCCCCATGACCCTTTAAGACACATTGGAACTCTCAAGTGTGTTTTAAGAGGTTAGAGGACCCCTTAAGACACACTTGAGCATTCCAATGTGTCTTAAGGGGTCATGGGGACTCTCTAGGGATCCTAGAATGTCTTAGGACCTCTAGGGAGTCCCCATGACCCCTTTTGACACATTGGAATGCTCAAGTGTGTCTTAAGAGGTATTAGGACCCCTTAAGACACACTTAAGTGTTCCAATGTGTCAAAAAAGGTCATGGGGACTCCCTAGAGGTCCTAGTATGCCTTATCACACGTTAAGACCCCTAGGGAGTCCCCATGACCCCTTAAGACACATTGGAATACTAAAGTGTTCCAATATCTCTTAAGGGGTCATGGGGACTCCCTAGGGGTCCTAGTATGCCTTATCACGCCTTAGGACCCCTAGGGAGTCCCCATGACCCCTTTTGACACATTGGAATGCTCAAGTGTGTCTTAAGGGGTTGTAAGACACACTTGAGCATTCCAATGTGTCAAAAGGGGTCATGGGGACTCCCTAGGGCTCCTGGTATGCCTTATCACACCTTAGGACCCCTAGAGATTCTCCATGACCCCTTAAGACACATTTGAGCATTCTAATGTGTCAAAAGGGGTCATGGGAACTCCCTACATGTCCTAATACATGATAAGGCATACTAGGACCCCTAGGGAGTCCCCATGACCCCTTTTGACACATTGGAATTCTCAAGTGTGTCTTAAGGGGTATTAGGACCCCTTAAGACACACTTGAGCATTCCAATGCATCAAAAGGGGTCATGGGGACTCCCTAGGTGTCCTAATGTGCATTAGGACATCTAGGGAGTCCCCATGACCCCTTGTGACACATTGAAATGCTCAAGTGTGTCTTAAGGGGTCCTACGACCCCTTAAGACACACTTGAGCATTCCAATGTGTCAAGAGGGGTCATCGAGACTCCTTAGGGGTCGTAGTACACCTTATCACATTTTAGGACCCCTAGAGAGCCTCGATGACCCCTTTTGACACATTGGAACGCTCCAGTGTGTCTTAAGGGGTCCTACCCTAGAGAGTCTCAATGTCAGATAAGGTGTACTAGGACCCCTTAAGACACACTTGAGCATTCTAATGTGTCAAAATGGGTGATGGGAACTCCCTACATGTCCTAATACATGATAAGGTGTACTAGGACCCCTAGGGAGTCCACATGACCCCTTTTGATGCATTGGAATGCTCAAGTGTGTCTTAAGGGGTCTTAGGACCCCTTAAGACACACTTGAGAATTCCAATGCATCAAAAAGACCCCTTAAGACACACTTGAGCATTCCAATGTGTCAAAAGGGGTCATTGGGACTCCCTAGGAGTCCTAACGCGTGATAAGGCGTACTAAGAACCCTAAGGAGTCCTGATGACCCCTTTTGACACATTGAAATGCTCCAGTGTGTCTTAAGGGGTCCTACGACCCCTTAAGACACACTTGAGCTTTCCAATGTGTCAAAAGGGGTCATGTGAACTCCCTAGGTGTCCTAATGCATGATAAGGAGTACTAGGACCCCTAAGGAGTCCCCATGACCCTTTTTGACACATTGGAATGCTCAAGTGTATCTTAAGGGGTATTAGGACCCCATAAGACACACTTGAGCATTCTAATGCATCAAAAGGCATCATGGGGACTCCCTAGACATCCTAGAGCATGATAAGGCATACAAGGACACCTAGGGAGTCCCCATGACCCCTTTTGACACATTCAAATGCTCAAGTGTGTCTTAAGGGGTCCTAATACCCCTTAAGACACACTTGAGCATTCTAATGTGTCAGATAAGGTGTACTAGGACCCCTAGGGAGTCCCCATGACCCCTTTTGACACATTAGAATGCTCAAGTGTGTCTTAAGGGGTCCTAAAACCCCTTAAGACACACTTGAGCAGTCCAATGTGTCTGAAGCAATCATGGGGACTCTCTAGGGGTCCTAAGGCATGATAAGGCATACTATGATCCCTAGGGAGTCTCCATGACCCCTTTTAACGCATTAGAATGCTCAAGTGTGTCCTAAGGGGTCCTACAACCCCTTAAGACACACTTGAGCATTCCAATGTGTCTTAAAGGTTCATGGGGACTCTCTAGGTGTCTTAATGCATGATAAGGTGTACTAGTACCCCAAGGGAGTCCCCAAAACCCCTTTTGACACATTAGAATGCTCAAGTGTGTCTTAAGTGGTATTAGGATCCTAGGACCACTTAAGACACACTTGAGCATTCCAATGGACCCCTAGGGAGTCTCTCTCTACCTCCAGTGAACTATTCTTCAAAACCTCCATTTCTATGTAGCTAGGGTTTACGATGCTTGTAAAAGGCACATTTAATACAAAGATTTAGCCGATGACCTTTAAAGACCTAAAAGAAACGAGAAAAAAATTTAGGCCAAAAATACATACCGCATTTCTGTATGTAGTACCGTAAGCTTGAACAATCTAGCTGGCTTCCTCTGCTAAGGCACGAAGAACTTCATTAATGTATGCTCTAGGAGGAAGATTATAATTTCCATATTTCTGCAAGAGTTTCTCCTTAATTTGTAATATTATATATAATATATTAGTATACATTAGTATATATATATTATATTAGTATATTTAATACATTAATATATATATAATACATTAGTCTATTATAATACATTAGTACATATATAATATACATTATATATATCATATCCCTCTTTTTTATAGATATATTATATACATAAATATATGTAAAAGTTCAATTGTTTTCATTTGCTCCCGCCGGTTTTTCATTGGCAAGAGAATATCGGGTACCCGATATTTTTGGGTACCTGATTTTTCCCAGGCAATATTTAACCAAAATATTCCTTGTCCCCATAGAGCAGACAATCTTGGGATTTTATACCTTTTTCACGCGTTGCAAAACAAAAAATGTGATTTGGGGCCCATTGTTTGATTTTTGTCGACTTGTGGTCTCACCATGGGAAGCACCAGTCGTCGAAAGCCTAAACACAAGAGGAAGCTGAGAGATGATGAAATTCAGGCATATAGGGAAAAAGATAAGGAAAATCACGGAAGAAGGAGAGAAGGTATGCTAAACATTAATCAAGGTGACCTCGTAAATGTAGTTGTAAGTGAAGAGGATGTTCAATTTGAAAATGCACAGATGGAGATTGAAAATGTAGACTTTGGGAACGAAAATGTTGCACAAGAACCACATGAATGTTATACATCTCCAAATTATATGTGAAATGAAGTCCCTTGCAATAAAGATAATCAATCTTCAAATTTGGGGCTTTCAAGAACACCTAAATGGTTAATTGAAATTGAGGAGAACATTATGAATAATTGGGAAGGAAAGAGGTCACATAGAACCTTTAGGTTGTGGGCTTCAAGACTTTATGATCAATTTTTTCGAAACAAGACATTGGTTGAGAAATGTCAAATTTTTGTGTAGTTGTTAAAGATGCAAAAGATAAGACCTGTGCTTGTGAAATTGAAGATTCATGTGAACAAGAAAATGGAGAGAAATGCCATTGTTGTGAAGAATCTTTTCAATGCTCTCAATAGCATTGGGAAGACTAGCAGAGAAAAAGACAAGAGAGTTGCTCGGAGGGTTATTACAACCTCCTTAGTAAGTCATCAGTTGAGAAAGGCTCATTTGATGAGACAAACTTGTGTTGACTTCAATATAGACCGTAAAACTTTGGGTAGAGCACTTGCAAGAAGAGAAGGACTTGATGATCCCCTTCAAATTGATACATGGGCTTATGGTGGGAGACTTCCACGTTCCGATAAGAAGCTAACAGATGTTGTCAAGGATGAAATTCAACAATTTTGGGATGCTAACTCAAGAGTGTCACCAAATGTGAAGGATGTCTTGAAGTTGAGAGTTGGCAATCAAGACCACACTCCACATCCTAAACATTATGTGGAGGTAAGTCAAACAATGTTTTATAAAAAAATTTGTGAGACACATCCAACATTGAAAATATCACAAAGGTCTTTTGAATCTAAGAAGCCATTTTATTGTGTACCCCTTAAGATTTGAAATACATGTTGTTGCAAATATCAAGTTGAGTTTTCAATGCATCATGAATTATTACAGTCCATTCATTCTACTTTTCATACTAATGAAATGCTAGAGGATTGTGGTGCAAGTGGTCTTCCCAAATCATCAAGAGACTTGCTAGATCAATTTTTATGTCAAAGAGATGATGGTTGTTTATTTTATAAAAAAGATTTCTTAAATGCCAAGTGCTCAGAATGTGGTGGCTTGTCCAAGTTTAGAACATGTTTTCATGAGGGTTTGGAACACAATTTTGGAAAGACACTCATCCAAAAAAAGGTATATGAAACAGTGAAATATACATTGAAGAGTGGAGGTGAAGGCTCTAGATGTGAGTTTGTTGCAAATGAATACAATGTTGCTGATTTTATCTCAGATTTCAAGACAAATCTTTTTTACAAGTATGCAAGGCATAGTCATAGGTCTCAATGGTTGGATCAACAATTTAGGACATGTAAGGACACTTTCCCCATTGGAACTATTATATCCATTGTAGACTTTGCGGAGAACTATACATTGCAGCCCCAAATTGAGACTCAAGCTCAATATTACAATTTGATTCAGGTTGCTATTTTTGTACACATCACATATAGACATTCCCCTGATAGCACAAAAGATGAGTGAAAGATAATCAGAGAGTACCATTTTTATATGAGCGACGACAGGTCTCACTCTCATGAGTTTGTTCAACATTGTTTCCAGAACTATTTTGACTTCTTGCAGGAAAATGGTATTGCTATGGATAGGCATCTCATTTGGTCGGATAATTGCACCGGTCAATTTAAGAATGCCAGAATGTTTTATTGGTTGTGTAGAATGCATGTGGAGAGAGGTGTACCTCATATTTGGAATTTTTTTGAGTCAAGGCATGGGAAAGGGGAGCATGACGGAGCAGGTGCGTGTGTGAAGAGAGCTCTAGTTAAGGAGCAATTGAGGATTTTAGGTGTTGTACTTCTTGATGCTCATTCTATTGTTGATTGGTGTACTTTAGCATTGTCACAGGGGGGACTCTTGATTCTACAATGCGTAGATTCTTTTGGTTGGTTGAGCAGGGAACTACAGGAGATAGATTGGATTGTCAAATAGTGAAAGACTCTTCAAAAATGCATTCATTCTGAAGCTCCAATAGTAGTACATGGACCATTTGGACATGAGAGTTGGCTTGTTTTTGCCCCATGTGTTTTCAGTATGATTGGGATCATTGCGAGTCAAGTGAGTGGGTGGATACATGGGTTCCATAGTATCTGACTCCTTTATCTTTGACACTCTCTCTAAGAAATGATGACATGGACACTTCAGTTGACTATGACCATCTTTCAGATCTTTTGAAGCCAAGAAATGTTTTTGCATTGGTTGCAGAACAGGGAAATGATGAGAAGTCAGATTATTGGTTAGCACATTGTGTACAAGGTAAACAGAAGCTTGTACAACCGATGACAGATGGTGATGGGTTCACATATCCTACTGGTTCAGTTGTTGTTGCGGGAACATGGTTGCAAACATACATGATTAGAAAGAATGGAGTTCCCACATTTGAAGACTATGAGAAGCACAAAACTATTCTGATGTATTCACACCTTGTTATAGCAACAAATGTCAAGTTGTCAAAGCGTCATGGAAGACCAAAGACAAAAAAACTTTGGACTATTACTACTGCTGATCATGAAGCACTATAGGAGACCCTGAAGCAAAGAGATGACCCTTTAGGAACACTTGACTAGGTAATAAGTTAACTTAGTGCATTATTTTCTAAGTTCATTAAGCTTAATTTCAATACATTAATTTGACCTTTCTTAGATTTTATTTTGAGTCAATAAACTTGGTTTTGTATGTGGAATGTAACTTGTGTAGGAGCACCTATGAAGACGCCTACGGTCACCATGGATCCAATCAGAGATAGAAGGACAAAAGGATCCTTAATGGTTAATTGAGATCTTTTGAAGCCTATAATGGCAATTTGTAACAATCAGTTTGATTTAAAAGTTAAATGTCCTTAAACTCTTCATAAGGACTTATGACCAAAATCATGTATGGGTGGCCAATAGTGCCAAGAAGAGATATTACATGTCATATACTTATGTCATTTGCATGGTTTGAATTCTTACATGTTTGATTGTTGTTTGTAATGCTTTAAGGATATTATTTTTTATCATTTCAAAAAATCTATAAAAGTTAAACCTCAAACATAATAAGCTCCACAGTTCAAATTTAACAAGCTTAATCATGATTAATTTCACAGTTCAAATTTCAAACATACCACTAACAGTCAGTTGAAAGTAGCTCGTATCTCAGACCTCATGAGAGGTATTGACAAAATGTCAGGTGCTCCAGGATCATGTTTTCAAGGTCTACAATAACCTCTCTCAATTTTGGGCGATTCAACTTCGTTTGCATTTGGCAAGGCGATCTTAGTCGATGCCAAAACTTGTAGTGAGGGTCAGTTGAAAGTGGCTCAGAAACATATCTTTCAAACCATCTGACTTGGCATCAAACCATCTACTCCATTGGCTTCAGTTGGCCGGGTAAACGCCAATGACAACCCCATTCTGCCCACAGAGTCACCAGAACGCTCGTGACCACACTCGACCCAAGTGACCCCAAGGTGCACTAAGCACAATTGGGCCATGATCTTCTGGGGCTTGTATCTTGGACCTCGTGAGAGGTATTGACAAACTATTACATGTTACAAGATCATTTTTTTAAGGTCTACAATAACCTCTCTTAGCTTTGGTCAATTTGACTTCATTTGCATTTGGCAATGCGATCTCAGTCGATGCCAAAACTTGTAGTGAGGGTCAATTGAAAGTGGCTCAGCAGCATATCTTTCAAATCATCTGACCTGGCATCAAATCATCTTCTCCATCAACTCTGGTTAGCCGAGTAAAAGCTAGTGACAACCCCATTTTTCCCACAGAGTCACCAGAACGCTCGCGACCACGCTCGACCCAAGTGACCCCAAGGTGCACTAAGCACGATTGGGTAGTAATCTTTTGGGGCTCATACCTTGGACCTCGTGAGAGGTATTGACAAACTATCAGGTGTTACAAGATCATGTTTTCAAGTTCTACAATAACCTCTCTTAGTTTTGGGTGATTCGACTTCGTTTGCATTTGGCAAGGCGATCTCAATCGATGCCAAAACTTGTAGTGAGGGTTAGTTGAAAGTGGCTCAGCAGCGTATCTTTCAAACCATTTGAACTAGCATCAAATCATCTAATCCATCAGCTCCGATTGGCTGGGTAAACACCAATGACAACCCCGTTCTGCCCACAGAGTCACCGGAACGCTCACGACCACACTCGACCCAAGTGACCCCAAGGTGCACTAAGCACGATTGGGCAGCGATCTTCTGGGGCTCGTATCTTGGACCTCGTGAGAGCTATCAAAAAATTGTCAGGTGTTATAGGATCATGTTTTTGAGGTCTACAATAACCTCTCTCAATTTTGGGCGATTCGACTTCCTTTGCATTTGGCAAGGCGATCTCAGTCGATGCCAAAACTTGCAGTGAGGGTCAGTTGAAAGTGGCTTAGCAGTGTATCTTTCAAACTGTCTAACCTGGCATCAAATCATCTACTCCATCAGCTCTGGTTGGTCAGGTAAACACCAGTGACAACCCCATTCTGCCCACAGAGTCACTAGAACGCTCTCGACCCAAGTGACCCCAAGGTGCACTAAGCACGATTGGGCAGCGATCTTCTGGGGCTCGTATCTCAAACCTCGTGAGAGCTATCAACAAACTATTAGGTGCTACGGGATCATTTTTTTGAGGTCTACAATAACCTCTCTCAATTTTGGGCGATTTGACTTTGTTTGCATTTGGCAAGGCAATCTCAGTCGATGCCAAAACTTGCAGTCAGGGTCAGTTGAAAGTGGCTTAGCAGTGTATCTTTCAAACCGTCTAACCTGGCATTGAATCATCTACTCCATCAGCTCCAGTTGGCTAGGTAAATGCTAGTGACAACCCTGTTCTACCCATAGAGTCAACAGAACGCTCGCGACCATGCTTGACCCAAGTGACCCTAAGGTGCACTAAGCATGATTGGGCAGTGATATTCTGGGGCTTGTATCTTGGACCTCATGAGAGGTATCAAAAAAATATTAGGTGTTATAGGATCATTTTTTTAGTTCTACAATAACCTCTCTCAGTTTTGGGTGATTCGACTTCATTTGCATTTGGCAAGGCAATCTCAGTCGATGCCAAAACTTGCAGTTAGGGTCAGTTGAAAGTGGCTTAGCAACGTATCTTTCAAACCGTCTGACCTGGCATCGAATCATCTACTCCATTGGCTTTGGTTGGCTGGGTAAATGCTAGTGACAACCCCATTCTGCCCACAGAGTCACCAGAATGCTCGCGACCACACTTGACCCAAGTGACCCCAAGGTGCACTAAGCACGATTGGGTAGCAATCTTCTGGGGCTCGTATCTTGGACCTCGTGAGAGGTATCAACAAAATATTAGGTGTTACAAGATCATGTTTTGAGGTCTATAATAACCTCTCTCAATTTTGGGTGATTCGACTTCATTTGCATTTGGCAAGGCGATCTTAGTTGATGCCAAAACTTGTAGTGAGGGTCAGTTAAAAGTGGCTCAGCAGCGTATCTTTCAAACCATCTGACCTGGCATCAAACCGTCTACTCCATTGACTCTGGTTGGCTGGGTAAACACCAATGACAACCCCATTCTACCCACAAAGTCACCGGAACGCTCGTGACCACACTCGACCCAAGTGACCCCAAGGTGCACTAAGCATGATTGGGCAGCGATCTTCTAGGACTTGTATCTCAGACCTCATGAGAGCTATCGACAAACTGTCAGGTGCTACAAGATCATTTTTTTGAGGTCTACAATAACCTCTCTCAATTTTGGGAAATTCAACTTCCTTTGCATTTGGCAAGGCGATCTCAGTCGATGCCAAAACTTGCAGTCAGGGTCAGTTGAAAGTGGCTCAATAGCATATCTTTCAAACTGTCTGACCTGGAATTGAACTGTCTACTCCATCAACTCTAGTTGGCTGGGTAAACATCATTGACAACCCCATTCTACCCACAGAGTCACCGAAACACTCGTGACCACGATCGACCCAAGTGACCCCAAGGTGCATTAAGCACGATTGGGCCATGATCTTCTGGGGCTCGTATCTCTGACCTCATGAGAGCTATCAACAAACTATTGGGTGCTATAGGATCATGTTTTTGAGGTCTATAATAACCTCTCTCAACTTTGGGCAATTCAACTTCATTTGCATTTGGCAAGGCAATCTCAGTCGATGCCAAAACTTGCAGTCAGGGTCAATTGAAAGTGGCTCAGCAGCGTATCTTTCAAACCGTCTGACCTAGCATTGAATAATCTACTCCATTGGCTCTGGTTGGCCAGGTAAATGCCAGTGACAACCTTGATCTTCCCACAGAGTTACTGGAATGCTCGCGACCACACTTGACCCAAGTGACCCCAAGGTGCACTTAGAACGATTGGGAAGTGATCTTCTGGGGCTTGTATCTTGGACCTTGTGAGAGGTATCAACAAATTTTTAGGTGTTACAAGATCATGTTTTTGAGGTCTACAATAACCTCTCTCAGTTTTGGGCGATTCGACTTCATTTGCATTTGGCAAGGCAATCTCAGTCGATGCCAAAACTTGCAGTGAGGGTCAGTTGAAAGTGGCTCAACATCGTATCTTTCAAACCGTCTAACCTGGCATTGAATCATCTGCTCCATTGGCTTTGGTTGGCCGGGTAAACACTAGTGACAACCTTGTTCTACCCACAGAGTCACCGGAATGCTTGCAACCACACTCGACCCAAGTGACCCCAAGGTGCACTTAGCACAATTGGGTAGCGATCTTCTGGGACTCATATCTCAGACCTCATGAGAGCTATCGACAAACTGTCAGGTGCTACAAGATCATATTTTTGAGTTCTACAATAACCTCTCTCATTTTTGGGTGATTCGACTTCATTTTCATTTGGCAAGGCGATCTCAGTAGATGCCAAAACTTGCAGTCAGGGTTAGTTGAAAGTGGCTCAGCAGCGTATCTTTCAAAGCATCTGACCTGGCATCAAACCATCTACTCCATCAGCTTCATTTGGCTGGGTAAACGCTAGTGACAACCCCATTCTACCCACAGAGTCACTAGAACACTCGCAACCACGCTCGACCCAAGTGACCCCAAGGTGCACTAAGCATGATTGGGCAGCGATCTTTTGGGGCTCATATCTTGGACCTCATGAGAGGTATCAACAAATTTTTAGGTGCTACGAGATCATGTTTTCAAGGTCTACAATAACCTCTCTTAGTTTTGGGTGATTCAACTTCGTTTGCATTTGGCAAGGCGATCTCAATCGATGCCAAAACTTGCAGTGAGGGTTAGTTGAAAGTGGCTCAGTAGCGTATCTTTCAAACCATCTGACCTGGCATCGAACCATCTACTCCATCAACTCTGGTTGGCTGGGTAAATGCTAATGACAACCCTGTTCTACCCACAGAGTCACCAGAACGCTCACGACCACACTCGACCCAAGTGACCTCAAGGTGCACTAAGCACGATTGGGCAGCGATCTTCTGGGGCTCATATCTTGGACCTCGTGAGAGGTATCAAAAAACTATCAGGTGTTACAAGATCATGTTTTTGAGTTCTACAATAACCTCTCTTAGTTTTGGGTGATTCGACTTCATTTGCATTTGGCAAGGTGATCTCAGTTGATGCCAAAAATTGTAGTCAGGGTCAGTTAAAAGTGGCTCAGCAGTGTATCTTTCAAACCGTCTAACCTGGCATCAAATCATCTGATCCATTGGCTTTGGTTGGCTAGGTAAATGCCAGTGACAACCCTATTTTTCCCACGGAGTTACTGGAACGCTCGCGACCATGCTCGACCCAAGTGACCCCAAGGTGCACTAAGCATGATTGGGCCATGATCTTCTGGGGCTCATATCTCAGACCTCATGAGAGCTATCAACAAACTATTAGGTGCTATGAGATCATGTTTTGGAGGTCTACAATAACCTCTCTCAGCTTTGGGCGAGTCGACTTCATTTTCATTTGGCAAGGTGATCTCAGTCGATGCCAAAACTTGCAGTCAGGGTCAGTTGAAAGTGGCTTAGCAGTGTATCTTTCATACCATCTGACCTGGCATCAAACTGTCCACTCCATCAGCTCTGGTTGGCTAGGTAAATGCCAATGACAACCCCATTCTACCCACAGAGTCACCGAAATGCTCGTGACCACGCTCGACCCAAGTGACCCCAAGGTGCACTAAGCACGATTGGGCAATGATCTTCCGGGGCTCGTGGATCAAGTAGAAATTTTTCTGAGTGGACATTGTCCTATTTGGTATGGTTATGAAGGTAGACTGAAATGGTTGGAGAGGCTATCAATGCCACTATCTATCCAAGGACATGCCATCATCCTTGGGGTCAGTTATAATTTTAACTATCGAGTCCCATAAAAATTGTGACTTGGAAGCATAGACAATATATGTAAACTATTCAACAGAATGCCCACAAGCAGAGCACGGCATATGGAATTGTAGATAGGATTAGTAGAACTAGTAAAAGGTATCCAAAAATGAATTTTCCAAAGCTTTGTTAGGTTAGACTGGTCGATGACAATGAGAATTGGTTTTGCACATCGACAGTATTGGCATTCGAGAACATGATAATCTATAACACAATTTCAATATTAAGACATTATCATTTCCTGAGAATGCCCCAACACCGAATGTCAAGGAGGACCCAACATCTTCCTTGATGGACAGAACCTTGTTTCATGCTCGGTTGTTGGATTCATAGAGGTCTGGGACTATATCAGTGGGAAACTTAAGAGCAATTTTCAATACCAAGCTGATGATGCCTTCATGACGCATGATAATGCAGTTCTTTGTGTTGACATTAGTCATGATTCAAAGATGTTGGCTTCAGGTTCATAGGGTGGGAAAATTGAGGAGGATGTGCTCGCAATTGAATCCCAAAATATATATGTATGATGGCTTCGACAAAATGTTTCTTGGTGTCACTTGCATGAAGCGGTATGTTTGTGGAGAGCCAGAAATGACATGCTCTAGTTATAGCACCAAGCGTCCAATCAAAACACAAAGGCATTAACACTTGTGTTGCAATAAGATCCAGATGGCACTATTCTATAGGAATAGATCCATTTTGAAAGATGTAGAGCACCAAGTAACATGGACTTTCATAACAAAATATTACTATGGCACTCACAAAGGGATACTTTAATGTATTTGAGAAAGAAGATGTGGATAGACACGTCCTCAAGAATTAGTTATTATAACAGGAAAGAAACTAACCGAAAGGGGAAAATAAGTAAGGCTCATAGAGGAGATTTTGGGGGTTCCGGATAACGCCTGACCCAAGAGACTTTGTGTCAGGGGAGGGATAGATTAGGATTTTTATTGTAATGCAGGGAAAGAGGGATTTTATTTTTAGATAATGATTAATGTATAGGAACATCAGAATCTTTGTTGTTTTGCTGTGTTTAAAGAAGGATATGTCAGCATATTAAAACTTTGATTTTAGATGCTCACTTTCTGATTGATATTCATCTTTCAATGATATTGGTTTCTTTTGAATGCATATCTGTTACATCTGATCATCAACACGATCATCTGTGGACTTTATGCTATAGTTTTTTGTGTATTTGGAAAGAACCATTCATCTCTCTCTTAGTTTTTTAATGCATTGTTTAGGCAAATGAAATTTGTAGCGTTTACTGTCCTTTTCTTTTCAGTAAATTAGTCCCTTTGCATCTATCTCGTGTTTATGAATAGATGTTTGTAAGCCTTTATTTCTTTTAGGTTAAAAGCATTATCATTTATAGTTTAGTTGATTCATTGTAAATCCTGCACGGGGAACTGTACCCGGATAATTCAAAGGGTGCTTACACTTCTCAATAGTGAAGTGACCCAACTGTTGGTGTTGGTTGAGTCTTTTTGTTTGGGCTTTAAGGGTCATTTTGTAAGCATTTCTTTTGAAGACAAATCTATTCACCAACAAGAAGTTAAACCTCAAACATAATAAGCTCCATGAACAGGGTATTCCAGAGTAAAGAAAAACAAATGTAACTTCAACAAGATATAATTTAAATCATAATGATAATCATAGTCAAGATATAACTTCACCATTCAATTCCATAAACATGAATAATAAATATGTATATACAAAAGATGACGCAAATATAACATATAAATGAATATGTTCTATATATGTATCAAATGTATCAAAAGTATGTCCATATACAAATATGGCACATGCCATTTCAAAATTTCTACAAAATCAATGTTTTAAGGTGTACAATGTGGCATATATGCCATCTCAAAATGTGCCAATTGTCATCTCTAAATGACCACAAAACTAAAACTGCATCCTATGTTGTAGGGGGATCATCAAAATGTAGCCTCTTTGAAGGAGTGTTGGGCTCTGATTGATCCTGCATAAAAAATGAGTTCAAACCAAAGTTAGATTGCTTACTTTATATGATTTGTACATATATATATATATATATATATATATATATATATATATATATATATATATATATATATATATATATATATATATATATATATATATATATATATATATATATATATATATATATATATATATATATATATATATATATATATATATATATATATATATATATATATATATATATATATATAATTCATAATTTTCAAACACTAATTTAATTAAAATTATAACCGAATACAAATAAATTTGTACCTGGTCTCTCAATCGCCTACCACGATTAGGTGTCCTAGCATAAGTCTTGGGTAGTGAAGGGACCATGCCAACAATACCAACTCTGACCTATAAATATATATTTGCAATAATGAGATTAGTATATTGGTGCAACATAGAGTAATAAATCTACAAAATAGGATGATAGCATAATAAAATTACAAATTGATTGAACTAAAATTAAAACTTACATCTGGTGATCCCTCCTCTGGAATAGTGGGCTAGGTCAACAAAGAAATAAAAGATTCTCGTGGGACCTCCCTCACAGTCGGAGTAACCTATGAGAGTAAAAAGATTGTCAATTATATATCAATGTACTTCATCATAGCAACCCTAGTTACAAAATACAAATAACAATATGTAAAAGTCTACATACAATCAAGCTATCACTCTGAATCAAGACACTTGTAACCCTACGCCGCCGAACTGATGTCGGGACATCATCAATAGCCACACCCTATACAATAAAGTGCAAGTAAAATATTTATTACTACACACAAGTGGCATACATATGCATGCATAATTAATCTTAAACAATTAACTACCTTTCCTTTGTTGACACCTGATGAAGGAAACCCCTCACACCCCCCACTGATGTCGGCTGTAGCCTGCAAGAACACAATAAGATGACAATATATATTAGTAAATGTATGAATTTTATTTCTCTAATTGATAGAGATTTAAGCATGTACACAAAATGATATAAAAAAAAACTAATGGGTACATAATTTATAATAGACCGTATAGTCATCAAGGCCAAATGAAATGGCTGAAAGTGTGGACTCATCCACCAGTCTCACCTCCTCCTGTGTCATCGACTGAACATAAATGGAAAATATATATATACATAAGTGCATGCAATCATTAAAACTAATCTAAATAAATAAATTATTTTTAAATTAAATAAGTCACGTGACAAATTTATTTATAATGTTTACTCTTACTGTATCAACAGGAGTCAATGGCTCTACGTGCACCTCCTGAGCACTCTCATGAGATGGAGATGCTCCATGAGGTGTTGCAGCCTTTGTAGCAGCCTCTCCTGTATCTCCCTCATCAATATCATGAAACTGATATATATCAGAATCAGTAAGCAGTCTAAGGCACATATGCCTGCACATAATGCACATATGGGGCTCGCATACATGTGAACTCTGACAAGATGTCGATGCGCCAGCAACATCCACAGGAGGCAACACTGAACTAGTCTGTGTGATCAACTAATCACTCAGTAAATGAATGGCCCTAATAGTCAATTCAACAGCCTCATAAATGATATCGGGATTCTGCACTGGAGGAGGGGGTGTGACATCAGTGGGGGGGACAAAGGTAGTGGCCTTTTGGCACTAGGAAGATGGCCTAGTCTGAGGAGCTCCTCTGCCTACACCCATGTTGGGCCTCATACTCCAATAATCAACATGGTGACCAAGCACAAACTCAGCATACAATTTTTTAAGGAAATAAAATGGGACCTCCAAATTGCTATGTGGTGGTTTATCAAAAACCATCCACTAGCGATCCCAAAATTTTGTACGCATTGCTTCATTTGTGCACCATTTTATTGATAATTTGGGCTTTTTGGGGTCAACTGGTATTCTGGTTTTAGGATCGACAAAAAGGGCGGCTATATCTTCCTTAATTATATTAAGGGCCGCAATCCCATCATGGTCAAGCCCATCATCAAATTGGGCGTGCATATCATCACACCAATGAAGAGCAGCATTATGTTGCTGCGTGAGTGTTTCAATATTTCCAACAATTGTATTTAGTGTGGCAAGCATGGGACCTAATGTAGGTATATTTTGATACGTGTTTTGGAAACCTCGTATTGTGTTCAAATTTTCTTCTATCAAATCTTGTAAAGATTTAGGGTTTAGATATGGGGGATTGTTTTCGGGATTGTTATTTGGAGGGTTATTTTCTTCATTGTTGTTAGCCATGCCTAATTAAATTTAAAAAAAATCTAAGTTTCAAATATTATTACAAATATAAATACAAAACCCTATTTTTTTTAAAAATGCTACATTTATAATGAAAATGAAATAAATTAATAAAAATATGCAATTAACTACTTATCGAATATGCTCAGAGTCAAATTTGGGGTTTCCAATATCAGGTATCCAAAAATATATCAGGTATCAGAAAAATGCGATTAAAAACTTGAAGAAATCACGCTAGGAAATGAAGAATAGGGCTCGCGGGTGTCGAATATATGCCACAATTATCGGGTACCCAAAAATATCAGGTACCCAATATTTTTGGGTACCCGATTAGGTATGTGCTTTGGTGGCAGCTTTTCCCAGGTGTACTAACACCCAGGCCTACTAAAAAGTCAACAAGCGCTTTCATGTGCTTTTGGACGAGTGAAAAGTGAATATTTTTCACATCACCACTTTTTGGCCCCTCATGATCTTGCACAGACTCAAGTATGAATGAGGTAATCACTGAGCCAATGATTATATACTGTGACAACACTAGTGCTATTAATATTTCAAAGAATCCAGTGATGCACTCTAAAACAAAGCATATATCTATTAAGTATCACTACTTAAGGGAACAAGTACAGGAGAACCAAGTAAAGCTAGAATTTGTTACATCAAAAGAACAACTTGCTGACATATTTACAAAGCCTCTATTGAAGGATACATATAAATACTTGAGGACTAGACTTGGAGTCCGTCCCCTATCTACTAGTCACTGAGGTGATCTAGAAGTTGCATCAGCCTAATCTTATCAGAAGATAATACATGTTGATGCAGCAGAGTTCACACTTTGGACTTTTGTCTAAGGTTGTGAAAGGATGAAGTACTGGAACAGATTTGCACATCAGTATACCGAGATACAAAGAATGCACTGAACAATAGAGAGTTACATGGCTACTACAGAGCTGTATGTTATTTCTCTTTTGCATTTCTATCAAAGGGAGAGACATCAATATGAAGAATATGAAGCCAACAAAAAAAGGAGAGGGATACATAAAAAGGAGAGCATTGAAGATCATATCTGTAGAAGTCAGTCTACACTTCCAAATTATTTTATGTAGCATAGTGATTAAACATATTAAGCTAGGGAGAGCTTGTACTGAGTTACAGTATTTGTTGACAGAGTTGTAGAATACATGTTTGGTATGTGTATGGCATATTTCATATTGCTTGAGTTGCCATCAATGCCAAAGGGATAGATTGATGAACTACAATTGATTTGAATAAATTGTATGACTTGAAGATCTATGATTCTAGATCACTGAGTTGTTGATTAGATATGTAAGATGATTAAATCAATAATATGTTGTCATTGATGTCAACTAGTTTTGACAATACTTATCTTGTAAGTTACTATACCCAAACATCTATAGAAAGAAGAAGAAAAGAGATGAAGAACATATATATCTACATGAGGAAGATGGATATGACAAATAAGGATAAGGAACACATTGGGTAACTTATGGATGAGTCTATGACCTTATGTTATTGACTTGATTATGTTGCATTCATCTATGATGAAGAATAGAGGAAAATGCACAAAGCAGTGTGGTCAGTTAAAGAAGCATTTCAATATACACCAACATAGTGTAGTGTATACTGAGCATAGTATAAACCAAGCTTGTGTTCATCGACACATTTCTTTGTTAACCGATCGGGAGAAAAGAACTAAATGACTAGTTTAGCCAATGGAAGTTGATGAGCTGGAAAGTGTTATAATTTCAAGGATGAAGATAATATTTGTTACAAAGATCGACGGCTAACATAATTTGAAGAAGATCTAAGGGATTGAAACAAAATGTGTTACTGACACATCAACTGAGGAAAGTTTAAGTGGCAAAATCAACAAAGGAGACTAGGTGGCAAAATATGATGGATGGAATTAAAATAGTTTACTTGTGTATTTAAGAGACTAGGATTTCATGATGAAATCATGCCAAAAGAAAGAGACTGTAGAGATATCATGTGAACAAGCTTCATGCATGCCTAATCAGACTGGTTAAGGAGAATTGAATTGCAGAGATTATCGAGCATCAGAAAGCTATAACTGAGTAACAGTAAGTTACTGAATATTGATTGAAATAGAATTGGTACATTGATCAGAGGATTTGAATGAGCTTAACATAGATCTAATAATCTACAATTGAAGTTGTGTTGTAATCAAATCAACTGTTGTTACATTTTAACCATTGTAAATAGATAAATCTCTTAATAGAGTGGACTAGAAAGTCTTGTAATGTCATTCATAGAGTGTACATTTGTTATCCTATCAAGTCCATAGTGAATGCCGGTTGGATGATAACAGTTGGTCTAAAATCCTCTAACAAGGTCACAAATCACATTGTGTTTGTAACCTTTAACAGGGTTGGGTCTTCACTGACCTCACTTCAGAAGAGTGAACAATTTTTGGGTTGTCGGTCCCAGGTGGTTTTTCCCTTTACAGGGTTTCCACGTTAAATCTCTTATGTTATGTGTTGATTGTGATGGTTTTTTTTTGTCATACTTTACATGTTCCATATTGGATTTTATTGGTAATCACTACATGTTATTAACTGGTAATCGGTAAAAGCACAGACATAATAGTATTTTATGTTACCAAGCTACAGAAGTTTTAGTAAATTATTTTTGGTTATACATTTTGTGATTGGGACTATGGATAACTAATTCACCCCCCTCTGAGATATTCTAACAAAGAGAAGACTAAAAGGTTGTTTATATACTATGTTGTTATAAGTGTTATGGTGAAATTTATGTACTTATGTTAATTCTCATTTAGTTTTTTTTATCTATATTGAAGGAATATCTTAATACAATTGTGCATTGACAAATGTAATATTCTTATGCAAAGTTCAATGTATTCTCTAATCAATTATATATTTTTTTGCATGTAATATTGTACATCAACTTATTTGTTTGATTTATTACTACTATCATTGCATCTATTCTCATACATTCATTCCCCACCTTATATCTATATTTTCTTATCGTGATTTAAACTAACATCAAGTTTCTTATCCCCAATTTTATTAGGCATTGACCTTAAAATTAAATTTGTCTAACTCGAACCTATTTCATCTAAGAGCCAAATTGGTGCACATTCATGAATTTATTATCATATCTTGATATTTAATGACATTTAATTTGCATTAAATCAGATCCAATTAATATTTATTTTTGAAATATTCGTTAACGAGAAAAATTATTATATGGAAAACTTATCTCGAAGCATTAAAGGAATCCTATATCTTAGATTGCCATCTCCAATATTATTCCATGATTGTAAAGAAACTCTAATCAATTAGGTCATCATTGGAGAATATGATCATTACTATCTAATGATTTGCTAAATGTACTTTTAACAATATTAGTCATTATACTTCAATAGATATAAGAATACAAGTGAAGTATTTTTTTATGAAAGAGCATCTAGGGTGTAAGAGAAATCTCACATCACCCAAAAATATTGTTGAGTTTCTCAATAAGAGCTTATTTTTGGTAGGGTTACTATTTTTAGCAAAGTTAGTATTTTTAGTAAGTTGCCAATTTTGCATGAAAATTTACATAGACCTCCAAAATGATGAAACAAAGCTAGTGGTGAAAAAAAAACACTTCAATATCTTTTGTCGTTTGTGAGATATAATATTTTTATTTTTCAAAATGTATGTAAATTTTTCAAGTCATATTTGAGGCACTGAGAGGCTCTCGACGGACCTGAAAAGTGGTTGAAAACCAAAATGTACCCTTTGGAAGAAGAAGTATTCCTCAGAAATTTCCAATGATATATTATAATTGAAGATAAAATGCTCTGATCAAAAGTTATGACCCTCAAAATTTGTATGCAAAATCCAAAAAAATAAAACATTTTTTTAGGGTAAAATGGATGGTGGGACATATGGCACCCAAATTGGAGAAATACTTTCTATAATTTTCAAAGGAAGTTAAACATTCTAGATAAAGAGGGGGAACAAGGATTCTAAAAGAAAATTCTAGCAGTTCATACGATGGCTCTAGCTTGTCGGTTATTGTAATGGAAATGCCCATGTGGTTGTAGCATGTTATTTTTTGAATTTTTTAATTTCATTTCATTAACGATAATAGAAAGTGAGTACTTTTATCTTTTATTTTCTATTTATTTGAATGCTCCTTTCTATGTTTTTTTTTGTAAGGGAAGTACCCTTCATCAAAGTGGTGTCAAAGATGTCCTAAGTGTGTAAATAGATTGCCAAATGTAAGGCATTTTATAATGGATCTATGGTTGTGGGTCTATGAGATAAGTGAGAGAAAATACCTCCACAAAGGAGCCATGGTGGAATAATTATTGGTGTGACAAAAGAGGGTTTTAGAGCCCACCAATAGCAAGCTCAAGCACTAGAATAGGATATCTGCAATGGAGCTCATATTAGGGGAAGAGATGAAATTGACAATGGATATAAAGAAGAAGGAAAGTTTCAAGAAGAACGAGAAGTGGCCAAAAATATTGATGAGGCTAATTTTTTTAGGGTCATTTCTAAGATTGAAAAAAGGCCAAAAATTGAATTTTTCATAGTTTTTGGAAATCTTAATCTTGAAGAGTTTATGAATTGGATCAATGATATGGAGATTATTTTGAATCTTAATAAGTAGAAGATCTTGAGAGGGTCAAGTTTGTAAATATCATGCTTAAACATCATGCTAAAATTTGGTGGAAAGAAGTTCAAATAGAGAGAATATAAAAGGTGGAAGGAGAAAATAACAAGATAGAATCAAATGGTGGAAAAATTGAAGAGATACTTCATTACACTATGAGCTTGGTTTGTTGAAGAAACTGCCAGGGTTGAAGCAAGAAATAAATTTTGTGAGAGACTAACAAGAGATTTAGAATCAAATCTTGATCAAAATAGGTCATTCCAAAGACAACAAGGGAAAATATTCCAATTACATAAATGGGTTAAAGCTGAATATTAAAGAAGAGTTGAGTTTGGTAAGGATACCTGGCATTAAGGATGCATATTAGTTTTCTTTGAACATAGAAGAAAAACTAAATACAAGATTTTAAAATAAGAAAAATGAAAGAGTTCGTGATGGAAGGACCGGTAGACAATCTTGTGGAGGCCCATGCAAAGATCAAAAGATGAATTAAGAATCTATCAGTGATCAAAATAAAACTAGAAATAAATGTTGTCCTTCCTGTGATCAAAATAATAGTGACCAAAGAGGAAGAGGGAGAGGAAGAGGAGGTTTCCATGCAACATATTACCAATGTCAAGAATAAGGAAATTGAGAATATGAATGTTCCCTACATCAAGGGAGGAAAATAAGAAACCAGAGGGTAATGTATGACCTATACGTGTATATGAGGATGGTGAGTCCTCACATTCTAAAGATGTTGAAAGAGGAGATGTTATTGTTACTAGAAGATCCTTGTGAAATGATGAGAAAAAATTAACCCAAAGGAAAAATACATTTGCACAATATGTAAGTATATATTAATTAAGTTTACAATGTTATTATAGATGGCGGTAGTATTGATAACCTTGTTTCAAAGGAAACACTTAGTAAATTGAAGTTAGACAAAATGATACATCCAAATCCATATCGTATTGCATTTTTACAAAAGGACTGCAAGGTTTTAGTCAATGCAAAATATTTGGTAAATTTAAAATTGGAAACTATCATCGTGAGATTATGTGATATTATGCCTATGGATGTTTGGTATGTGTTCCCTGGAGACAATGGTAATTTGATTTTCATGTAGTACATGGTGGATATGATAATACCTATTCTTCTACTAAGGACAAAGTTAAACCACTAAAGATATAGTATAAAGATATATTACCCAAGGTATAGAATCATTTTTGCTCTAAGTTTCAATATTATTTTCAACTTTTCACCCTTTGAGAGAATTGAAAGGGTCAAGGGGACCATATAAAAATACTAAAGATATATTTTGCAAAGAAGATTATGTATAGGAGTGTATTGTAGATATGTTTTATGGTGTTAGGGAGGGTTAATGTATGGAAAGAAAAATTTTGTGCAATTTTTTTAAGGAGACCCTTTTTCCTTGGTGTCAAATAGGGAGAAATATATTGATGATACATGGAAACTTCACAAGTGTTTCCATTAATGAAAAATGGGTATATTGCTACAAATATGTATATTGGTTTTTTTCATTAATGTCAAAACTTGTTTTCATTGATGTCAACTATGGTCTGAAAGGTCTATTTAGTTATTCTTATATGTGCTCTGGAATAGTGTAGTGACAACTATGTAAATTTGTGTCTGCATTATTAATAGGAGTGTTGGATAACTGAGAGGGGAGTGAATTAGTTAAGTACAATTATCCTGCAGTCCCAAATACTCCCTAATGTATAAAAACAATCTTTCAAATCAATTAAACAACTCGGTAAAAATTTGTCTATGTCTTTATGTTCATTAATCGAATACCAATAAATTAACTAGTGTATATACCAATCAAACCAATAATTGTAATGTGTAAAGTTAAATAACAAATCATCACATCCATACACATATAACACTTGATTTTTAATGTGGAAACCATGTTAGGGGAAAAACCACATGGGACTAGTACATTAAATAATTTCACTCTTCTGAAGTGATCTCGGTTAAGAGCCAACCTTGTTAAAGGTAATAATAACACACTATAAGGTGTGACCTAGCTTGTTACAGGATTTATCACTAATAGTTATCTGTGACCAAACATTCACTATGGGGTCAACATGATAATAATCAACATTCATTGAATGTCATAATGAAATATAAAGACTGTTAACTCCCACTCGGTTAAGACATTTATTTGTAGCAATGGTTAGAATGTAACAATAAATGATCTAATTCAATTACAACTTTCTTTGAAGATTTGCAGATCCATGCTAAGCTCAAAATACCTTTGGCCAATATACTCAATTCAATTTTTTGTATCCTCCAACTCTATTCTACTCAGTTAATTCCTTTCTCTAATGCTCAGTGTTGTCTATAGATTTGCTCGGTTCTTTCTTTAACCTGTCTGACCAAATTCACATGAATGAAATCTCCTTACGCGCATTCCTGAATTAATTATGAATCTCTTGTCTCCTTTTATAGACATGTTAAACCATTTTATTCTTAGCCATAGATTTTGCCTCTTAATCTTCACCATTGATTTTGCCACTTCAACCTTCCTCAGAACTTGTGTTTGTAACACGTTTCATTCTCCATCATCTGATCATCCTTGAATTTTGTCAGATGTTTGATCTTCATAACAAAATTCATCTTTAACCTTGGAATCATCCATATTCATCCAACTCATCATCTTTATTCAGCATTCATATGTTCCATTTATTTCTTTCTCTCAGTCAATACTGTGATGTGTCGGTGACTTCTCACTCGGTTAATATTGTACTTGGTATACACTACACTTGCTTGGTGTACACTTTTCCAACTTAGTGTATACTAATTTATTTATTTACCGACCATAAAAACTCGTTCATTCTTGATCTTTAATTCATAACAAAATTATGTAATACAGTCAAATCACTAACATAATGTAATAGACTCATCAATAAGTTACCCAATGAATACCATATCCATATCTTTCTCATACATCACATCTTCATGTTAATATCTCATTCCTTAACCATTATTTCCTTCTTCAGATGTTTGTAACTAACATGATAAGTACAGTCAAAACTAGTCGACATCAATGATGATATAATAGCCGATTTAATGTGTCTCATATACCTTTGTAGCTCGGTGATCATCAATCTCTCCCTTTGAAGTATCCAATTAGTTGTCAATCTATCCTTAAGATATTCAATCAGTTGTAGTCTATCAAGGAGACCATTGGAGAAGATTTTAAAAGGTATATCTAGATGTATTATGTCATATCTAGATTTTTGGAGAATGTTTTAGTTATCTACATACAAACATAGTTAAGTGTGATTATTCTAGAAAATACTCTAATAGATAAGTCTAGTTTTTTGGTCCACATTTTTAGTTTACCTATTGTTGTTTTTCCACCCCATGAGTCACTCCAGAAGAGAGCTTGATCTCATATCTTTATATCCTAAGTTAGTCGATCCATAATTATCTCTCTACTTTCCAACATAAAATTCCATACTCGTGACCCTTTAGGAGGAAAAACTATTCTGAATGAATATACTTATTGGATCATCATCAATGAGGTATTTTTGGTTAATATTATTAACCCAATTTAGTATCATATATTTATACATTCTCTAAACTAGTTTTCCCCTAGGGCTTTATTTTGTTCTACAAGAATTTTCATTCCGAGGCCCCCTTTCTTGGTTGGTCTATATATTTTATCCCATGATATCATTGCAAATTTATTTTTGTTTGTTGTTATTTTCCATTAAAAGGATCTAAATTTCTTTTCTATTTATCTATTCATCCTTGGGGGGAGAGCTATGCATGAAATTTGGTAAATAGGTATTTTTGAAAGGATATATTTTAGCATTTTTTCTCTTGCTACAATTGATAGCCATTGTCTTTCCATGATTCCAAATTTTTCTCTATTCTATAAAATATTTGATCCCAAATTTTTTTTTTTTGGTTCATTTATCCAATGGTAATCCTAGGTATTTACATGGAAATTTCCCTTTTCTATATAATTTAGAATATTACATATTTCTTCTTCTTTCATGGGATCCATATTGAAGAAGAATACTTGTGAATTCTCCAGGATTACCACATTTCTTGATGTTCTAGAGTATCAATAAATGATTTCTTTAAATTTTCTTACTTCCTCTTTCTCTCCCTTGCCAAAAATCATGGTGTCATCTACAAATTGGTGATGTGTAATGGGTTCTATTCTACTGGTTACTTTTATGCCTTTAATATATTCATTTTCTTGAGATTCTATGATAGCCCTTCCTAAGGATTTATCCATTATTATAAATAGGATGGATAGATTGGGTCTCCTTGCCTAATCCCTCATGATATACTTAAGAATCCTTCAGGAGTTCTGTTAACCAAAACTAAGATTATAGGGCTTGATATGAACTCAAAAATGAGGATGATCCATTATTTCACAAAGCCAAAGGCTTATAGGTATTTACATAGAAACCTCCACTCTACTTTGTCATAGGATATTTTAATGTCTAGTTTGACAACATACTTGGGTTTCAATTTTTCTGTATAGTATGGATTACATCTTGTGTTATAATTACTCAATCAAAAATGGATCTACTTGGGAAAAAACCTATCTATTCCTTATGTATTATTTGTGGTATATTTTTTGTATCCTATTTTTCATATCCTTTGCTAACATCTTATATATAGTATTCCATAATGTATTCATCTACAATTTTTAGTTTTATCTTTTTTGGGAATCATAGTGATGAATGTATTGTTTATTTCTTTAAGAGATCTTCCCAAGTTTCTCATATTTTCTAAAGCCTCTACCAATTCTTCACCTAAGAAATACAAGTAGTTTTGGAAGCATGTTGGAAATCCATTTGGGCATAGGGCTTTATCACGATTTAATTGTTTCAAAGCTATCTCTATATTTTTATTTAAAAAAATATTATTAAAAGAATTTAAAATATTAAATTAAAGTTGAATATTCATATTAAAAATAAAATATTTAAAAATTGATATTGAAATGTTTAAAATTTAGAAACAATTATGAAATAATATATTAATATTATAAAATAAAATACTGTCCCAAGCTATCAATTATTCACCAAACAGTAAGGTCTTTGCTAATGATGTTTATGAAGAGTCGGCCTTCTCATCTCAAGATAATACCATAAAAAGAGTGAATGTTGTCCCCAAGCTCTCAATTATTCAAATTGCGCTTTCACCTAAATCTATTGTTAAGATGCCTAAGACTAGGGGTAGAAAATCAAAGGCAAGTAAGGCTTTAGAAGAAATTCAAGCTGGTCTTCAATCAACCCTAGATGCTAATTTCTCAGCATCTAGGAGATGTTCAATGAGGAGAACCAAAGGTTCTCCTTATCCTCAATGAAAATTCTATCCTGGAATGTCAGAGGCATTAATGCCTCTGACAAAAGACATAGGATCAAGTCAGTTCTTGATTCTTTGCAATGTGAAATTGTCCTTTTACAAGAAACTAAGCTATCTACTGATAATTTTAATCTTTCTATGGCTAAGTGGTCTTCGTGGAAAAGTGTTTGTGTTCCTGCGATGGGAGCTTCTGGTGGTTTGATTATTTTATGGAATAAGTTACAAGTTTTTGTACACTCCTTGCAGAATGGCCCTAATTGGCAATTTGTTAATGTAAGGTTCTTTAATCATTCATTCTTTCTTTTCAATGTCTATGGCCCTACTTCTACTTTAGATAAATTTCATTTGTGGGAGTCTTTAACTACCATTATTCAATAGTATCTCGATTGTAAATTCATTCTAGGTAGGGATTTTAACATAATTTTGACCCCCTCTAATAAAGTGGGGGGTATTTCACCTCCTGCTCGCACTATCTTGGATTTTAAAACTTTTATCTTGGATAATGATCTGTTTGACGTATTGCCACAATCTGGTTCATTCACCTAGACTAATCATAGAACTAGATTTTCCCAAATTGTGGTTAGATTAGATAGATTTTTGTGTTCGCATGTTTGGAAATTGGATGGTATCTTGATGACTTCATCCATTTTGCCTTTTTCAAATTCGGATCATTTTCCAATCCATCTTAATATTGATTTAGATTGTAAGGATGGCAAGGGCATTAAATCTTTTAGGTCATCTTTCAAATTTGAGTTTTTCTAGTTTAGGCACCCTTCATTTCATTCTCTTCTAAAGAAATGGTGGATGGCTACCCCTGATGAGGAGGGATCCTTTATGTTTAAATTTTATAAAAAATTGCAATTCCTGAAAAATATAATTAAGTCTTGGAATATTAATGTCTTTAAGAATATCTTTGATCAAAAATCCACAATTGAGAAGGAACTATCTAAAATTAATGAGTTCATTATATTGAATGGTCTTCATTCACAAACTTTTCAAAAACAAAAAGCCCAGCAAGAGGAGTGGGCTGAGTTATGTGTGAGGGAGGAAGAATATTGGAGGCAAAAGTCACGGGAGTTATGGTTACAGTTTGGTGACCAAAATACTAAGTTCTTTCATGCTTCAACAAAACAAAAGAAGGTTGTAAGGGCTATTTTCTCTATTAAAGATGAGATGGGTAATCTCATTATAGATGAAAAAGGGATTTGTGAAGAATGGGTTAGGTTTTTTCAAACCTTCTAGCTCCTGCTATTGTTCCACAAGATGATCCAGATAAGACTAATGATTTGATTATTGGAATTCCATCCCTTATTTCTACACAAGATAATCTAGCTTTAATGGCCCCTTTTACTTTATTAGAGATCCGAAAGGTGGTTTTTTCTTTAGCACCTGATAAGGCACTAGGACCTGATGGGTTCACTGCTTTGTTTTTTTAGAAATGTTGGGATGTTATATGTTTTGACTTGTTGGTTGTTCTTGAAGAGTCTAGGAAAATACATTGATGCTAAAATGTTTCAATTCTACAAACATAGTGCTTATTCCAAAAAATAGTGACCCACAAACCTTTGTTGATTTCAGATCGATCTCACTTTGTAATATAGTTTACAAAATTATTACAAATTCTATCTATATGAGACTTCAGCATCTTATTCCCAAAATTGTATCTCCTGAACAAGGAGGCTTTGTTCGAGGATGAGACACTACAGATGGTGCCATTTTGGCCCATGAGACTCTTCATTCTATAAATAATCATTCCATTCCTTCATTTGTAGTCAAGTTAGATATGATGAATGCCTATGGTAGGCTTAACTAGACATTTCTTATTCAAGTTCTGCTCAAATTTGGATTTTCAAAAAAGTGGTGCAAATGGATTAGAGCCTGTATCTTAGGAGCTCATTTCTTGGTTATAATTAATGGATTTCCTACGGGTTTTTTTCCATCATCTCAAGGTGTTAGAAAAGGTGATCCACTATCACCTTGCCTTTTTATCTTCATGGCTGAAGCTTTGAGTCGTTCTATTCATGCTGCTCATAGTATGGGGCATTGGTCCTGTGTGCAGATCACAAACACTACCATCTCAGTCACTCATTCTCTATTTTCTGATTACACACTATTATTTGGTAATGCCTCTATCAAGGAAACCATGTATGTCAAAAAATTCCTTGATTTATATACATCAGTTTCAGGACAAAGGATTAATAACCACAACTCTAAAATTTATGTTTTTAATACCACTTCTCAAGTCAAGAGTAGAATTATTGATGTTTTAGGGTTTTCTTTAGATGAGCTCCCATCTACATATTTGGGTATCCCCTTCTTCATGGGGCATAACAAGATATCCTTTTGGCAGTTAGTTGTTGATCTTATTAAGTCTCAAGTGGCTGCATGGAAGACTAGGTGGTTGTCTTGTCTGGTCGAATTATCCTTATTAAGTCTATTTTATCAACTATTCCTAATTACTATCTATCAGTGCTACAGGACCCGAAGTCTATTCTTACTCAAATTGAGAAATTAATTAGGGAATTCCTTTGGACAAAAAACATGTCTGGTCAAAAGAAGATTCCTCTTATTTCCTTATCAAATATGTCTAAACAACCTCTATCAAGGGGTGTAGGCATTCATAATTTATCCAATAGGAATCTAGCATTTAGGGGTAAAATGGTTTGGAAGATGCATTCGTAGCCTTCTAAAAAATGGTGTCAATTAATGCAACAGAAGTATCTTGATAACCTAGATCCAGCTAGAATTATCTCAACCCTTGATCCTCCCAAAGGATCTTCTATTTGGAACTTCATCATAAATTCTAGGCATATTGTCACATCTTTTGTTTCTTGGGAAGTCCATAATGGTAAATCTGTCAATTTTTGGTTTGATTCTTGGAATGGTCTACCTCCTCTATCCACTTTATCCATGTTCCAAGATGTGTGTGAAATTGCAGCTTCTCTATGGGGAAAGAGGTTGTTGGATTTCATCTCTACGGTGCATATTCATTCAGGCAAAGTTATATGGAAAGATTTTCATGATTTACCAATTGATCCTTTGATTGCATTAGGTATAAATTAATACTTTCTGGATAAGACAGTGTTTCTCTCTGAGATTCCTAATCAGCTCATCTAGGCCCCGAAACTTGATGGCAATTATTCTGTCAAACTTGGATATAGCTTGGCTCAAGCTACTCATGGTAATGCAAACTGATCAAGAGTCTTTAAATTTTGTTGGCATTTTGTTGTCCTTCCCAAAGCTGGGTGCTTTGCTTGGTTAGTGTTGAAAGGAAGAGTCTTGACTAGTGAAAGGTTAGTCAGGCTAAACATTGCTAAACTTTTCTCTTGTGTCATATGTCATCAAGAATTAGAATCCATTGACCATCTCTTTCTTAATTGCCCGCTTGCACAACTATGTTGGTAGTTTGTTATGTACAAAATGTCCTTGTTAATGCCTCTTCCTTTGATAGTTTGGGATCTATTTCAGTCATGGCCTTTTCTTTATCATAAATCTATGTTTTAATGTCTCTGGATATGCATCCCCTCTTTGGTTTTATGGTCTATCTAGTGGGAAAGGAATAAAAGAATTTTTAGAAATCAGCCCTCTTCTTTTCAATCGGTTACATCTATTCTTGAAAAATCTATAGTAGAACTCACTAATGCCTATTTGGTTAAATTCCAAGGTATCCATATTTTCTCCCCATGGGATTCTCTTGTATCTAAGAATTGGGTAGGTTTGGTGTTTCCCTCCCTTCCTTTCCCGCTTTGTCCTCAAGATAGATCGGTTTTAAGATCCCAGATTAAATGGATACCCCCTCAACAAGGCTTTCATAAGCTTAAATTTGATGGATCTTCTAGGGGAAATCCAGGTATCTCTAGTATTGGATTTGTGATCCGGGATTATTTAGGTTCTCTGTTCTATTTTGAGGCTTCCCCGATTCCTCCTGGGACTAACAATTTAGCTGAAGCTTATGCTCTCCTTCATGGGTTAGTTGCTGCTAAAAAATTTAATATCAAGCATCTTCATGGTGAAGGTGATTCATCTGTGATCATTAATTCTTGTATTTCTAGGCGATCTATGTCCTAGCATATTCAATATGTTCTTCAACAGATTTGGTCCCTCTTGGATTCATTCCCCCAATGTTGTATTTATCATACTTACAGAGAAGGAAATAGTCTAGCTGATCATTTAGCTAATTTAGGAGTGGAAGGTCATAACATCTATTTTCCATCTTCTATGGTCTCTGCAGATTCTCATCCATCTCTTTTTTATCTCATCTCCTCGGAGTCAGCCTCTTAGATTATTTGTATGGAGGTTTTAGTTTGCATTTCGTAAATAGACCAAGATTGTAATCAAGCTCTCTATACTTATGATTTCAATTTAATAACAGGAGGACTGGAGTTTTTTCTTGTTTTAGCATTGCTTTGTCATTTTGGAGGTCTTATTTATGATTACTTTTGTTATTATCCTTAGGATGTACTAATTCCTCCTCTAATCATTTATGCTCAACGCACCTCTTCAGTTGTGCTATTTAATGATGATTATTTCCTTTTACATTGTACTAACTCTTGTGTTAAATTTTGTCCTATCTCATCCATGTGACATTCCATATCTCCTTCATTTTCTAGCACTAATATTAATGATTTCATGTAGGCTTTCTTTCAAATTTTGTCAGCATATGATTTATGTGCATCTTAACTACTCTATGTAGGAGATTGTATCTCCTTTTGCTCATTTAATTCCTTGTACGGTGTAAGCTAAAGGGCTGCGGTATTTATTTCATTTATGAGCACTTGCTCTTATGATGTATATTTTTTCTATTTATGGTTTGTTCGACCATTCTTAGTGGTGTATCTTTTTCTTCTTTAACTATGGTTGCTAATAGGTGTTTTGATGAGTTTATTCCCTTCAATCTGTGTGTTCGCTTTTCACCATCTAGTTTGGAAATTCCATTTGAAGGTATTATATATGATGACTCTTTGGCATCAATTTTTGTTATCCACTGTCCTAAATGTTGCAAATGTATTCGAAGATTAATAGGTGAATCAGTTCTATCTCCGCATTTCAAAAGGATCATTTTTCCTTCTCAATTTCTCTCAATTTTCTATTCCAACCTACTTGACATTTCTCAATCTTGGTCTTTGTTAGTTACAATTGTGAATTCAGTCATTTACCTACCTTTCTCCAAAACAATGGTTTACTCTTGGCAGTTCAGGGTTATAACTTCTCACATGGAGATGCTCATATTGGTGGAATTTTTCCATGTCATTTACTCTTTAATTCTGACAAGTTTTTCTTAATGCTAGTCGTGATCAAATATTGTTTTACTTCTTCTACCATTCTACCTCTTGATCGTGCTCTTAATAGGATTTCTATCAAGCTGTCATATAGAAGTAAGGCCTTTGCGAGAACATACATTATGTTGGGACTAATGGCCCATGCTCATGCCCTGGCTCCTCTAGTGGTTTCTTCCTCTACAGTGGGTAGTGTTTCCCCTTTGCAGAACGTTGGCCCTGCTACTGTCGACATACCTAATTCGATGGTGGATCCTTGTCATGCTGATTCTGCTTCTTCTTGTGATCCTTTGCTATATTTCTTGGGTATGGATGTTGTCTTGCACTATCAAGCTGAGCGGCTATGGAGTTCCCTGTTCCTTACCCCTCCATCACATTTTGGTTGTGGAAGTGCTCCATGATTTGTTCCATACTTTTCTTTCAGTTTTTGTACTAAACTTTTTTCCTGCAGAAGCTCTCATTTATTCAAGTTTCTATATGGGCTGGACTCCTTTGCATCTTTTTGGTGGCTACCATTTCATGAACAGTTTCTTGCCAAGCATGATGGCTAGTGTTATTCTATTTTGGTTATTCAAAAGGGTGAACACCTATTGTAAATTGTAATTACGATACATTATATTTAGTCCTGATGGTGGTTTATGGCTTAGGTTAGGTTTTTTCATATACATGTAATATATGTTGGACACTTCTATCACTATTTTATTAGGACCTCCACGACATTAATTTGTAATGGGGCTGGGCTACATTTTGTATTTAGGCTGCTCATGTGCAAACTATATTATGGCTTCTCATGGCCTTGGGGGGTTTTTTATCGGGATTCTAGATTTTGATTTTTTGATATCCTAGATCCCTTATTTGTATTTGATGGGTCACGAATGGAGTTTTCTTTCCTAGTTCTTACTCTGGGAGCCCTTTTGAACCAGTGTTATTAATATAAATATAAAAAGTTTTTCCAAAAAAAAAAAATATTAACTGGCCCAATTAATACAATATGATCAGAAAAGTTTAGAGTTAAATTGGTCCAAAAATAAATAATAATACATAAAATAAATCACATGAATATATCTCACGAGGAGAAATAACCATGAGGGCAATGAGAATAATAAAAACCCAAGAACACATTGAAGACCCCATCACAACAATCTTACTGTTTTGGATTAATAAATTGTATGCAATGAATCTGAGAGAAGCATTTATTCAGTAGAGTTTGATTTGTTTTTTAATTATTTTTTTAAATATTATATTGGAAACTTTCTTTATGAATTTTGAGTTGATAAAACTTAATTGGAAATATTCCTTATGAATCTTGAATGATCAATAAAACTTTTGTGAAAACTTTCTTTTATGAATCTTGAGTATAAGGATTGAGTGGAAACTTTTTTTTATACTTGAGTTAATAAAATTGAAGTGGAAACAATGTTGATTGTGTATATAGTAGATTGTTTAGAAATTAGAATGTATTCAATTTCTATTATTGTAAAAATATTAAATTTTAATATTAAATAAAATGATAGTTAAGCAAGGATTAAAATTACAGAAATAAGTTAAATAATAATATGTTTTAATTTAATAGAAAGAATATGTTAAAAAATTATTTAATAGTGTATCAATTTTTTAAATGGAAATTGAATATAATTAAAATTTGAATGATTGTTTGATACAAATTATCATTTATTATAATTATAGAGTAATATTTATGAGATCCATGAGAATTTTTTTTATGAAGAGAAGACTAAAAGGTTTTTAATATACTATGTTGTTATAAGTGTTATGGTGAAATTTATGTACTTATGTTAATTCTCATTTAGTTTTTTTTATCTATATTGAAGGAATATCTTAATACAATTGTGCATTAACAAATGTAATATTCTTATGCAAAGTTCAATGTATTCTCTAATCAATTATCTTTTTTCTTTTGCATGTAATCTTGTACATCAATTTATTTGTTTGATTTATTACTACTATCATTGCATCTATTCCCATACATTCATTCCCCACCTTATATCTATATTTTCTTATCATGATTTAAACTAACATCAAGTTGCTTATCCCCCATTCTATTAGGCATTGACCTTAAAATTAAATTTGTCTAACTCACACCTATTTCATCTATGAGCCAAATTGGTGCACATTCATGAATTTATTATCATATTTTGATATTTAATGACATTTAATTTGCATTAAATCAGATCCAATTAATATTTATCTTTGAAATACTCATTAAGGAGAAAAATTATTATATGGAAAACTTATCTCAAAGCATTAAAGGAATCCTATATCTTAGATTGTCATCTCCAATATTATTCCATGATTGTAAAGAAACTCTAATCAAGTAGGTCATCATTGGAGAATATGATCATTACTATCTAATGATTTGCTAAATGTACTTTTAACAATATTATTCATTATGCTTCAATAGATATAAGAATACAAGTGAAGTATTTTTTGATGGAAGAGCATCCAGGGTGTAAGAGAAATCTCGCATCACCCAAAAATATTGTTGAGTTTCTCAATAAGAGCTTATTTTTGGTAGGGTTACTATTTTTAGCAAAGTTAGTATTTTTAGAAAGTTGCCAATTTTGCATGAAAAATTACATAGACCTCCAAAATGATGAAACAAAGCCAGTGGTGAAAAAAAACACTTCAATATCTTTTGTGGTTTGTGAGATATAATATTTTTATTTTTCAAAATGTATGTAAATTTTTCAAAGTCAAATTTGAGGCACTGAGAGGCTCTTGATAGACCTAAAAAGTGGTTGAAAACCAAAATGTACCCTTTGGCAGAAGAAGTATTCCTTAGAAATTTCCAATGATATATTATAATTGAAGATAAGGGTATGTCCAAGATCATGAGGGGCCAAAATATGTCGATGTAAAAAAATCCACTTTTCAGTCGCCCAAAAGCGCATGAAAATGTATGTTGACTTTTTAGTATGCCTGGGTGTCAGTACACCTGAGCAAACCTAACACCAAAGCACAAGCCTTATCAGGTACCCGATATTTTTGGGTACCCGAAACCTGTCACATAAATCAAAATTTGCGAGCCATTTTCCTCATTTCTCCTCATGTTTTGGGTTTGGAAAATGGCTCCAAGTATCATATACATGATATTTTTAGGTACCTTAATGCACCAACAACAAATTTGACTCCACAATTGATCCTATAAGTAAATTCTTGCTATATCTTGATTAATTTCTTTCATTTTCATGTTAAATGTAGTTTTTATGGTTAAAATAGAGTTTTGTATTGATTTTTTTAATAATATATGAAATCAATTTGAAATTTATATTTGTTTATTATTTAATCAGGCATGGCTGACAACAATGAAGATAATAACCCTCCCCCACCAAATAATGTTCCCCAAAACAATCCTGAACCACTTGAAAACCCTCAATCTTTAGAGGATTTGATACAGGACAACTTGAACACTATACGGGGCTTCAAAAATATGTATCGGAATATACCTACGTTAGCTCCTATGTTTGCCACCCTAAATACCATTGTTGAAAACATTGACACCCTTACGCAGCAACATAATGCTACTCTTCATTGGCGTGATGATATGCATGCCCAATTTGATGATGGGCTTGACCATAATGGGGTTGCCACCCTTAATATAACTAAGGAAGATATAGCCTCCCTTTTTGTTAATCCTAAAACTGGATTAAAATTTGACCCCAAAAAGCCCAAATTATCAATAAAATGGTGCACAAATGAAGCAATGCACACACACTTTTGGGATTGTTGGTGGATGGTTTTTGATAAACTACCCCATAACAATTTAGAGCTCCCTTTCTATTTCATAAAAAAATTGTATGTTGAGTTTGTGCTTGGTCACAATGTTAATTATTGGAGCATGAGGCCCAACATGGGCATAGGTGGAGGAGCTCCTCAAACTAGGCCATTTGCCCAGTGCAAAAAGGCCACTACCTTTGTCCCCACCACTAATGTCACACCCCCTCCTCCAGTGAAAAATCCCAATATCATTACAGAGGCTGCCTCACAGAGTATTAGGGCCATTCATTTTCTTAGTGATCAGTTGATCATGTAGACCAGGTCATTGTTGCCTCCTAGTGTGGATGATGCTAGCGCATCAACATCTGGCCGGAGTTCACATGTATGAGTGCCCCATATTTTCATTATATGCAAGAATATGTGCCTCAAACT
The DNA here is from genome assembly GCA_027943335.1 of Chamaecyparis obtusa. Lineage (NCBI taxonomy): Eukaryota > Viridiplantae > Streptophyta > Pinopsida > Cupressales > Cupressaceae > Chamaecyparis > Chamaecyparis obtusa. The sequence continues at coordinate 639,415 of BSBK01000008.1, read as the reverse complement.
GCTTACTGATGTTGATACATATTAGTATGTTATTGATGAGGAGGATATAGGAGATGTAGTTGCAGAGGTTGCAACACCTCATGGAGAATCTACATCTCATGAGAGTGCTCAAGAGGGGTAAGCAAAGCCATGGACTCCTGTTGATATGATAAGAGTAAACATTATAAATAAATTTGTCACATGACTTATTTAATTTAAAAATAATTTATTTATTTAGATTAGTTTTAATGATTGCATGCACTTATGTATATATATTTTTTCCATTTATGTTCAATCGATGACAGAGGGGGATTTGAGATAGTGGATGACTCCACACTTTCGGCCATTTCATTTGGCCTTGACACCTATACGGTATATTAAAAATTATGTACCCATTAGTTTTTTTAATATCATTTGGTGTACATGCTTAAATCTCTATCAATTAGAGAAATAAAATTCATATATTTACTAATATATTGTCATCTTATTGTACTCTTGCAGGTTACAGCTGATGTTAGTGGAGGCATGAGGGGGTTCCTTCTTCATGTGCCGACAAAGGAAAGGTAATTAATTGTTTAAGATTAATTATGCATGCATATGTATGCCACTTGTGTGTAGTAATAAATATTTTACTTGTACTTTATTGTATAGGGTGTGGCTCTTGATGATGTCCCGACATAGGTTCAGGAGCCTAGGCTGATAGGCATCTCGATTCAGAGTGATAGCCCGATTGTACATAGACTTTTACATATTGTTATTTGTATTTTGTAACTAGGGTTGTTATAATGAAGTACATTTATATATAATTGAAAATCTTTTTACTCTCATAGGTTACTCCCAATGTGAGGGAGGGCCCACAAGAATCTTTCATATCTTTGTTGACCCAGCCCACTATTCCAAAGGAGGGATCAGAGGATGTAAGTTTTAATTTTAGTTCAATCAATTTGTAATTTTATTATGCTATCATCCTATTTTGTATATTTATTACTCTATGTTGCACCACTCTACTAATCTCATTATTGCAAATATATATTTATAGGTCAGAGTTGGTTATGGTGGCATTGTCCCTTCGCTACCAAAGATTTATGTTAGGACACCTGGTCATGGTAGGTGACCGAGAGGCCAGGTATAGATGTTTGTATTCATTTATAACTTTAATTAAATTAGTGTTTGAATTATGAATTATATGTGTGTGTGTGTGTGTGTACAAATCATATAAATTAAGCAATCTAACTTGGGTTTGAACTCATTTTTTTATGCAAGATCAATCAGAGCCAAACAATTCTTCAAAGAGGCTACATTTTGATGATCCCCCTACGGCATAGGATGTAGTTTTAGTTTTGTGGTCATTTAGAGATGCCACTTGGCACATTTTGAGATGACATATATGCCACATTGTACACCTTGAAACATTGATTTTGTAGACATTTTGAAATGGCATGTGCCATATTTGTATATGGAGATACTTTTGATACATTTGATACTTTCTATATATAGAACATGTTTATTTTTATGTTATATTTGTGTCATCTTTTGTATACATATTTATTATTCATGTTTATGGAATTGAATGGTGAAGTTATATCTTGACTATGATTATCATTATGATTTAAATTATATCTTGTTGAAGTTATATGTCAATTTGTTTGAATTTTTTATAATAGATGTAATAAATTACCCAAATGTAATAATTTACGTAGGTGTAATAAATTAATAGATTTAATGGATTTGTTGTCCTCAGTCACATACCTTGGGTCACTTGGGTCGAGTGTGGTCACAAGCATTCCAGTGACTCCATGAGCTAAACGGGGTTCTCATTGGCATTAATCCGGCAAACCATAGCCGATGGAGCATACGGTTCGATGCCAGGGCAGACGGTTTGAAAGATACACTGCGGAGCTACTTTCAACTGATCCTCACTGCAAGTTTTGGCATCGACTAAGATCACCTTGCCAAATGCAAACAAATTCAAATCACCCAAAACTAAGAGAGGTTATTATAGACCTCAAAAACATGATCTTTTAGCCCCTGATGGTTTGTCAATACCTCTCACAAGGTCTGAGATATGAGCCTTAGAAGATTGCTGCCCAATCATGCTTAGTGCACCTTGGGGTCACTTGGGTCAAGCGTGGTCGTGAGCATTCCAGTGACTCCATGGGTGTAACAAGGTTGTCACTAGCATTTACCCAGCCAATTGGAGATGATGGAGCAGATGGTTTGATGCCAGGATGGATGGTTTGAAAGATACACTATAGAACTACTTTCAACTAACCCTCACTGCAAGTTTTGGCATTGACTAACGTTTCCTTTCCAAATGAAAATGAAGTCGAATCACCCAAAACTAAGAGAGGTTATTGTAGAACTCAAAATCACTATCCCATAGCCCCTAATGATTTGTCAATACCTCTCACGAGGTCTGAGATACGAGCATCAAAAGATTGCTGCCCAATCGTGCTTAGTACACCTTGGGGTCACTTGGCTAGAGCATGGTGCGAGAGTTCTAGTGACTCCATGGGAAAAATGGGGTCGTTACTGGTGTTTACCCAGCTAACTAGAGCCGATGGAGCAAATGGTTTGATGCTAAGATAGATGGTTTGAAAGATACACTTTAGAGCTACTTTCAACTAACCCTCACTGCAAGTTTGGCATCGAATGAGATCACCTTGCCAAATTCAAATGAAGTCGAATCGCCCAAAACTGAGAGAGGTTATTGTAGACCTTGGTAACATGATCTCGTAGCCCTTAATGATTTTTTGATACCTCTCATGAGGTCTAAGATATGAGCCTTGGAAGATCTCTTCCCAATCATGCTTAGTGCACCTTGGGGTCACTTGGGTCAAGCATGGTCGCGAGCATTCCAGTGACTTCATGTGTGGAATGAGGTTGTCAATGGAATTTACCCAGCCAACTAGGGCCAATGGAGCAGATGGTTCGATGCCAGGATGAACGGTTTGAGAGATACACTTCAAAGCTACTTTCAACTGACCCTCACTACAAGTTTTGGCATCGACTGACATCATCTTGCCAAATGCAAATGAAGTCAAATCGCCCAAAACTGAGAGAGGTTATTGTAAAAATTGAAATCACAATCCCATAGCCCCTAAGATTTTTTCAATACCTCTCACAAGGTCTGAGATACGAGCCTTGGAAGATCACTTCTCAATCGTGCTTAGTGCACATTAGGGTAACTTGGGTCAAGCGTGGTCGCGAGCATTCCAGTGACTTCATGGGTGGAACGGGGTTGTCATTGGCATTTACTTGGCCAACCAGAGCTGATGGAGAAAATGGTTTGATGCCAAGATAGATGGTTTGAAAGATACACTTCAGAGCTACTTTCAACTGACCCTCACTGCAAGTTTTGGCAACGACTGAGATCACCTTGCCAAATGCAAATGAAGTCAAATTGCCCAAAACCAAGAGAGGTTATTGTAGACCTCAAAAACACAATCTCATAGCCCCTGATGGTTTATCAATACCTCTCATGAGGTCTGAGATACAAGCCTTAGAAGATCATTGTCTAATCATGCTTAGTGCAACTTGGGGTCACTTAGGTCGAGTGTGGTTGCGAGCATTCCAGTGACTTCATGGGTGGAACGAGGTTATCACTAGAGTTTACCTAGCCAACTAGAGCTAATGGAGGAGATAGTTTGGTGTCAAGATGGACGGTTTGAAAGATACACTTCAGAGCTACTTTCAATTGATCCTCACTGCAAGTTTTGGCATCGACTGAGATCACCTTGCCAAATTCAAACGAAGTTGAATCACCCAAAACTGAGACATGTTATTGTAGACCTTGGAAACACAATCCCGTAGCCCCTAATGGTTTGTCAATACCTCTCAACAGGTCTAAGATATGAGCCACAAAAGATCACTGCCTAATCATGATTAGTGCACCTTGGGGTCACTTGGGTCGAGCATGGTTGCAAGCGTTCCAATTACTCCATGGGTGGAACAGGGTTATCACTGGCATTTACCCGGTGAACTGGAGCTGATGGAGTAGATTGTTCGATGCCAAGATGAACGGTTTGAAAGATACACTTTAGAGCTACTTTCAACTGACCCTCACTGCACAATGAATCATTTACATCCATCATGTATGTATCCATCTGATTCAAATGAACTTTCAAAGCATCAAAGATTGTTTGAAATGATAAAAAATAATATCCTTAAAGCATTAGAAACAATAATCAAACATGTAAGAATTCAAACCATGCAAATGACATCAGTAAATAATAAAAAATTATGTGTTTTCATTGCCTTTTTCTGAGAAAATATATACTTAGATCCCTTGTTGGCACTATTGGCCACCCATACATGATTTTGGTCATAAGTACTTATCAATACTTCTACAACATTTAACTTTTAAATTAAATTAATTGTTACAAATTTCCATTATAGGCTTCAAAAGATCTCAATTAACCATTAAGGATCCTTTTGTCCTTCTATCTCTGATTGGATCCATGGTGACCATAGGTGTCTTCATAGGTGCTCCTACACAAGTTACAATCCACATACAAAACCAAGTTTATTGACTCAAAATACAATCTAAGAAAGGTGAAATTAATGTATTGAAATTAAGCTTAACAAACTTAGAAAACATTGCAGTAAGTTAACTTATTACCTATTCAAGTGTTCCTGAAGGGTCATCTCTTTGATTCAGGGTCTCCAATAGTGCTTCATGATCAGCAGTACTAATAGTCCAAAGTTCTTTTGTCTTTGGTCTTCCTTGATGCTTTGACAACTTGACATTTATTTCTATAACAAGGTGTGAATATATGAGAATAGTTTTGTGCTTCTCATAGTCTTCAAATGCAAGAATTCCATTCTTTCTAATCACGTATGTTCGTAGCCATGTTCCTGCAACAACAACTGAACCAATAGGATATGTGAACCCATCACCATCTGTCATTGGTTGTAAAATCTTCTTTTTACCTCATACACAATGTGATAACCAATAATTTGACCTCTCGTCATTCCCCTATGGTGCAACCAATGCAAAAATATCTCCTAGCTGCAGAAGATCTAAAAGATGGTCATACTCAACTGAAGTGTCCATGTCATCATTTCTTAGAGAGAGTGTCAAAGATAAAGGAGTTAAATACTATGGAACCCATGTATCCACCCACTCACTTGAATCACAATGATCCCAATCATACTAAAAATACATGGGGCAAAAACAAGCCAACTCTTGAGTCCAAATGGTCCATGTACTACTATTGGAGCTTTGGAATGAATGCATTTTTTAAGAGTCTTTCACTATTTGACAATCCAATCTATCTCCTATAGTTCCCTCCTCAACCAACCAAAAGAATCTACGCACTATAGAATCAAGATTACCCCCTATGACAATGCTAAAGTACACCAATCAATAATAGAACAAGCATCAAGAAGTACAACACCTAAAATCCTCAATTGCTCCTTAACTAGATCTCTCTTCACACACACACACCTACTCCATCATGCTCCCCTTTCCCATGCCCTAACTCAAAAAAACTCCAAATATGAGGTACACCTCTCTCCACATGCATTCTACACAACCAATAAAACATTATGGCATTCTTAAATTGACCGGTGCAATTATCTGACCAAATGAGATGCATATCCATAGCAATACCATTTTCCTGCAAGAAGTCAAAATAGTTCTGGAAACAATGTTGAACAAACTCATGAGAGTGAGACCTATCGTCGCTCATATAAGAATGATACTCTATGATTATCTTTCACTCATCTTTTGTGCTATCAGGGGAATGTCTATATGTGATGTGTACAAAAATAGCAACCTGAATGAAATTGTAATATTGAGCTTGAGTCTCATTTTGGGGCTGCAATGTATAGTTCTTCGCAAAGTCTACAACGGATATAATAGTTCCAATGCGGAAAGTGTCCTTACACATCCTGAATTGTTGATCTAACAATTGAGACCTATGACTACGCCTTGCATACTTGTAAAAAAGATTTGTCTTGAAATCTGAGATAAAATCAGCAACATTGTATTCTTTTGCAACTAACTCACATCTAGAGCCTTCACCTCCACTCTTCAATGTATATTTCACTGTTTCATATACCTTTTTTTGGATGAGTGTCTTTCCAAAATTGTGTTCCAAGCCCTCATGAAAACATGTCCTAAACTTAGACAAGCCACCACATTCTGAGCACTTGGCATTTAAGCAATCTTTTTTATAAAATAAACAACCATCATCTCTATGACATAAAAATTGATCTATCAAGTCTCTTGATGATTTGGGAAGACCACTTGCACCACAATCCTCTAGCATTTCATTAGTATGCAAAGTAGAATGAATGGACCATAATAATTCATGATGCATTGAAAACTCAACATGATATTTGCAACATGTATTCTGAATCTTAAGGGGTACACAATAAAATGGCTTCATGGATTCAAAAGAGCTTTGTGATATTTTCAATGTTGGATGTGTCTCACAAAATTTTTTATACAACATTGTTTGACTTACCTCCACATAATGTTTAGGATGTGGAGTGCGGTCTTGATTTCCAACTCTCAACTTCAAGACATCCTTCACATTTGGTGACACTCTTGAGTTAGCATCCCAAAATTTTTGAATTTCATCCTTGACAACATCTGTTAGCTTCTTATTGAAATGTGGAAGTCTCCCACCATAAGCCCATGTATCAATTTGAAGTGGATCATCAAGTCTTTCTCTTCTTGCTAGTGCTCTACCCAAATTTTTATGGTCTATATTGAAGTCAACACAAGTTTGTCTCATCAAACGAGCCTTTCTCAACTGATGACTTACTAAGGAGGTTGTAATAACCCTTCGAGAAAATCTCTTGTCTTTTTCTCTGCTAGTCTTCCCAATGCTATTGAGAGAATTGAAAAGATTCTTCACAACAATGGCATTTCTCTCCATTTTCTTGTTCACACGAATCTTCAATTTCACAATCACGGGTCTCATCTTTTGCATCTTTAACAACTGCACAAAAATTTGACATTGCTCAACCAATGTCTTGTTTCCAAAAAATTGATCATAAAGTCTTGAAGCCCATAACCTAATAGTTCTATGTGAACTCTTTCCTTCCCAATTATTCATAATGTTCTCCTTAATTTCAATTAACCATTTAGGTGTTCTTAAAAGCCCCAAATTTGAAGATTGATTATCTTTATTGCAGAGGACTTCATTTTTCATATAATTTGGAGATGTGTAACGTTCATGTGGTTATTGTGCTACATTTTCATTCCCCAAGTCTATATTTTCAATCTCCATCTGTACATTTTTATCTTCATTCCATTCATTGTCATTCCCCAAATCTACGTTTTCATTCCCCAAGTCTACATTTTCATTCTCCATCTCTACATTTTCATCTTCACTCCATACATTGTTATTCACAAAATTAATTTCCATATTATTTTCAAATTCAACATCCTCTTCACTTGCAACTACATTTACGGGGTCACCTTGATTAATGTTTAACATACCTTCTCTCCTTCTTCAGTGATTTTCCCTATCTTTTTCCCTATATGATTGAATTTCTTCATCTGCCACCTTCCTCTTTCATTTATCCTTTCGACGACTGCTGCTTCCCATGGTGAGACCACAAGTTGACAAAAATGAAAAAATGGGCCCCAAATCACTTTTTTTTTTTGCAACCCATGAAAAAAGCCTGAAATCCTGTGCTTCTCTGGTCTATGGGGAAAGGGAATATTTGGGTCAAAGTTACACTAGTCCATAATCGAGTACCCAATTTTATTGGGTACCGGATATTTTTGAGTATATGAAAAAATGGGGGGAGTAAATGAAAAATGTGAACTTTTATATATAAAAAGAGGTTTAAATATGTATTATATATATACTAATGTATTGTATATATATATATAATGTATTATATATATATAATGTATTATATATATATAATGTATTATATATATACTAATGTATTATATAATATATATACTAATGTATAATATATATACTAATGTATATAATATGTATACTAATGTATATAATATATATACTAATGTATTGTATATATATAATATATATATGTGTGTGTGTGTGTGTGTATTATATACATGTATTATATATACTATAATAGGAGAGATAGAGACAGAGACAGACAGACAGACAGACAGATAGATAGATAGACAGATAGACAGACAGACAGAAAGACAGACAAAGATAGAGATAGACAGATAGAGAGATAGAGAGACAGAGATAGAGATAGAGACAAAGATAGAGAGAGACAAAGATAGAGATAGAGATAGAGAGACAAAGATAGATAGAGAGAGAGAGATAGAGAAATAGACACAGACACAGACATAGACACAGAGAGACAGAGACAGACAGACAGAGAGATAGAGACACAGACACAGACACAGACACAGACATAGACACAGACATAGATACAGACACAGACATAGACACAGACATAGACACAGACATAGACATAGACACAGACATAGACATAGACACAGACAGAGACAGAGACAGACAGAGATAGAGATAGAGAGAGCTAGAGACAGAGAGACAGAGAGAGATAGAGAGAGACAAAGAGATAGAGACAGAGAGAGATAGAGAGATAGAGAGACAAAGAAAGAGATAGAGATAGAGAGACAGAGATAGAGATAGAGACAGATAGATAGAGAGATAGAGAGAGATAGAGAGGGAGATAGAGAGAGATAGAGACAAAGACAAAGACAAACAAACAAATAGAGACAAAGACAGACAAAGAGAGATAGAGAGACAAAGATAGAGATAGATAGACAAAGAGATAGAAATAGAGAGAGGGGGGAAGGGGAGAGAGTAGGAGAGAGAGAGAGAGAGAGGGGGGAAGAGGAAAGAATAGGAGAGACAAAGAAGGGGAAGGGAAGAGAGTAGGAAACAAAGAGTAGGGGAAGGGGAGAGAGTAGGAGAGAGAGAGAGAGAGAGAGAGATTTTGACCCCTAGAAAGTCCCCATGACCCCTAGAAAGTCCTCATGACCCCTTTTGACACATTTTAATGCTCAAGTGTGCCTGAAGGGGTCATATGACCCCTTAGGACACACTTGAGGGTTCTAATGTGTCGAAAGGGGTCATGGGGACTTCCTAGGGGTCCTAACATGTGATAAGGCATACTAGGACCCCTAGAAAGTCCCCATGACCCCTTTCGACACATTTGAACCCTCAAGTGTTTCTTAAGGGGTCGCAGGACCCCTTAGAACACACTTGAGGGTTCCAATGTGTTGAAAGGGGTCATGGGGACTTCGTAGGGGTCCTAACATGTGATAAGGCATACTAGGACCCCTAAGAAGTCCCCATAACTCCTTTTGACACATTTGAACCCTCAAGTGTGTCTGAAGGGGTTGTAGGACCCCTTAGGACAGACTTGAGGGTTCCAATGTGTCAAAAGGGGTCATGGGGACTTGCTAGGGATCTTAACGTGTGATAAGGTGTACTAGGACCCCTAGGAAGTCCCCATGACCCCTTTTGACACATTTGAACACTCAAGTGTGACTAAAGGTGTCATAGGACCCCTTAAGACACACTTGAGCATTCCAATGTGTCCATAGGGGTCATGGGGACTTCCTAGGGGTCCTAACACATGATAAGGCATACAAGGACCCCTAGGAAGTCCCCATGACCCCTTTTGACACATTTGAATGCTCAAGTGTGTCTGAAGGGGTAGTAGGACCCCTTAAGACACACTTGAGCATTCCAATGTGTCGATAGGAGTCATGGGGACTTCCTAGGGGTCCTAACACATGATAAGGCATACTAGGACCCCTAGGAAGTCCCCATGACCCCTTTTGACACATTTGAACCCTCAAGTGTGTTTGAAGGGGTCATAGGACCCCTTAGGACATACTTGAGGGTTCCAATGTGTCAAAATGGGTCATGGGGACTTCCTAGGGGTCCTAACATGTGATAAGGCATACTATGACCCCTAGGAAGTCCCCATGACCCCTTTTGACACATTTGAATTCTCAAGTGTGTCTGAAGGGGTTGTAGGACCCCTTAAGACACACTTGAGCATTCCAATGTGTCCATAGGGGTCATGGGGACTTCCTAGGGCTCATAACGTGTGATAAGGCATACTAGGATGCCTAGGAAGTTCCCATCACCCCTTTTGACACATTTGAATGCTCAAATGTGTCTGCAGGGGTTATAGGACTCCTTAAGACACACTTGAGCATTCCGATGTGTCGATAGGGGTCATGGGGACTTCCTAGGGGTCCTAACGTGCAATAAGGCATACTAGGACCCCTAGGAAGTCCCCATGACCCCTTTTGACACATTTGAACCCTCAAGTGTGTCCAAAGGGTTTGTAGGACCCCTTAGGACATACTTGAGGGTTCTAATGTGTCAAAAGGGGTCATGGGGACTTCCTAGGGGTCCTAATGCATGATAAGGCATACTAGGACCCCTAGGAAGTCCCCATGACCCCTTTTGACACATTTGAACACTCAAGTGTGTTCGAAGGGGTCGTAGGACCCCTTAAGACACACTTGAGCATTCCAATGTGTCCATAGGGGTCATGGGGACTTCCTAGGGGTCCTAACACATGATAAGGCATACTAGGACCCCTAGGAAGTCCCCATGACCCCTTTTGACACATTTGAATGCTCAAGTGTGTCTGAAGGGGTTGTAGGACCCCTTAAGACATGCTTGAGCATTCCAATGTGTCGATAGGGGTCATGGGGACTTCCTAGGGATCCTAACACGTGATAAGGCATACTAGGACCCCTAAGAAGCCCCCATGACCCCTTTTGATACATTTGAACCCTCAAGTATTTCTGAAGGGGTCATAGGACCCCTTAGGACACACTTAAGCATTCCAATGTGTCAATAGGGGTCATGGGGAATTCCTAGGGGTCCTAACATGTGATAAGGTGTACTAGGATCCCTAGGAAGTCCCCATGACCCCTTTTGACACATTTGAACCCTCAAGTGTGTCTGAAGTGGTCGAAGGGGTCCTAGGAAGTCCTAGGAAGTCCACCATATCCAGATTTCAACCCTTTTGTGGATCTATAGGCTCAATCACAAGCCCATAGGACTGGCCAAGAGAAAACTATGACTGTATATCAATTGATTTCAAAATGTTTAGTTGAGGAGAAAATATTTCAACGATCAAGAATAAAATTGGCTATGGAAAATCTAGTTATGAATTATGTTAAGAATGAAACTATTAAGGAATTGCATGATATATTACTCAATGATGCAAGGAATATTGTTGATGAACATGGGATTGCAGCTACATCTATTCAATATATAGAGGAAAATATAGAAAATCTTCTTAATAGAGAGATTAATGTGAGAGAAAAGCACATTTCAGAAGAAAATGGTTATCTTGGTACCATCCAAGGTATGCCAATTACTTAGGATGAAGAGACAAAGCCCACAGTTAATGGGAAAGAGTGAGAAGAGCTTCTTGGACCCATGATAGAAGTTACAGATAAGGAGGAAGAGCTAGGAAGGGGAAAGAGGAAAAGGAAAGAAGTAAGATATGCATGTGAGCCTATGTCAGATGATGATGATGAGTACTCACCATCTACTAGTAGCTCAAGTAGTGACTAAATCTCTTCAGTACACATGTACACTGACACAAAAAATTCAGATAAAGAAGTAACAAGTGTTGTTGAATTATCCACAAAGCAATGTGAAATGAAGCCTCAAATTGGTTCATTAGAAGGAAAAGAATTTGGTCATGCACTTCATTCTAGCACCACAAATATTTCTATTAGAAATGCCTATTCATCAATTGCCTTTCATTTATGAGACTTGGGAAACCAGGTTACTCATGTTGGGCATTATCCCTCAAATGGAAGTTCATTGCCACCTTTGGCAAGGTAGTCTCACTCCTCATTTTACAACAAAGGGCAGCCATATATGGGCCAAGGTTTTAATTCAGCTGACAAGTGGAGAGCTTCTCAAGGTACTAATCTCTATCATAGAGAAGTTTTTGATTCATCTTAAGGTTCTTGTTTAGGTGACCAACTCCTTGGAGGTCCACAAACAGACCCATTGATTTCCCAAATTGGTAAAAAGGTAGATGCAATTTTGGAGAGAGTGTCCCAATTGAAGAGAAATGGAAATTCTAGTGAGCTTAAAGTTATTGCAGATCCAATGGGTGTATCTCCTCCACTGACATATATAACTACTTCTAGATACTTGAGTTTAAATGGATACTGTCTATTCCCAAACATACCCCAGTTGAGCAGATGAACCAAATGTTGCTTGAGTAAAGAAGATAGTGGTTTATTGAAGCATCTGCATTATCCCACTTGCTATCAATTACTACTTTTTGAGCAGCTTGCCAGCTACTTCTGTGTGGGATTTCTTTAATATATAATGTCCTCATGCAAGTACATGCCAATTTTTGTAAACATTTTCTGTTGTAAAGGGTTAGTTAGCAATATCAAAGAAAAGGTTCTTGCATATATTATTTAGACACAACAATTAGGAAACCATTTTTCTCCCATTACATGGAAGAAATGCCTAGATTCACTTTGTCGGTATCAATAGGCAGCAAGATGAGGGAAGAAATATTTGTGAAAAGAAAGTACAAATGTTACTATCCAAAACCATTTGGGGAGTAATATTCTTCTCCTGATTGTAATAAGAAACTCAAAATGCAGAAGACAGCAAATAGTTGGGGCATTTATTTCCTATGACCTATGTCAATTTTAGTTCAATTCCTATTGATGATATTCTCAATGTGTAAAAATAAACTGATGTGTTATTTTAAAATGGTGTTGACTGAAATTTATGAACATATGTCAAATATCCATTTTTTCTAGAATTTGAAATAGAACCAGTGGTAATATAATCAAATTTGTGAATTTCACATCCAATCATTGGATGTTAATCAAAAGTACAACATAGTAATATTTTTGAACTAATAAACAATCTTAGTCTTACTTCAAACCTACTCCCGTGTATGTGGGTTCTTGGAGGTATCTACTGAACAATGTGTGGATCTATAATGTCCCTATCCAAGACATTACTCACTTTGCTTAAAACTCCTAATTAGAATTTGGATTTCTAATGCCTGTTGTGATATTATTTAAGTTTGCCTTGCTCCTTACTAATTAATATTGAAATGAATTGGTTATCCTTGTTTTGATTCTCGCAATTGAATGTGTGTGTGTGTGTGTGTGTGTGTGTCTATACATATACATACATACATATATATATGGATATATATATATATATATATCTATATACATATATATATATATATGTATATATATATGTATGTATATATAGATAGATATATATACATACATATATATATATATATATGTATGTATATATATTTATCTATATATACATACATATATATATATATGTATGTATGTATATATATATATATGTATGTGTATATATATATATACATACATACATATATATATACATATATATATATGTATGTATGTATGTATGTATGTATGTATGTATGTATATACATATATATATGTATGTATGTATATATATATACATATATATATGTGTGTGTGTGTGTGTGTGTGTGTGTGTGTCTATATATATATATATATATATATATGTATGTATGTATGTATGTATGTATGTATGTATGTATGTATATATGTATGTATATTGTTATATGACTGACTTGTAAAAGAATAAGGAGCTCAATCAGTGAGATTGTCCAAATATGATTATAATGACAAGGCTTGAGTTTATTATAGATCCTAAAATTCTGTTCTCAAACGAGAATTTTTTATCCTATCTAAGGATGAAAGGGTTGTCTAATATATAGATGAACCGATCTTCTCTTGATGACAGTAGATTCAAAAATGTAAATTGGTGTAGAGATAAGAAGTAATCAACTTCTAGTAGTATGTCCCATTCTCAGGATATTCCCAAACCAATGGTTTGACCCATGAGACTTACACTAGTTCTCTGCTACCAGCGATGCCAGAGATACTCCAATCTACTACCTTGGTATTAGAGATACACATAATGATGAAGCAAGTGTGACTAAAAAACTTGTTTTGAGACCAACATTTTGATGGACATTGACTCGAAGAAAACAAAGGGAAAATATTCAAGTGGCAAATACTTCTAATGTTCAATCTTTTAAGCTATATACTTTTTTCAAAGTGCATGCGTGCTATAGGGTGTGCACGCTATGAAAAACACTAAAAAGTGTTTTTCAAAGCGCGTGCACCCTATAGGGCACACATGCTTTGTTTTAGATTGCCCAAGCCTAAGGCTTGGGCAACCCAAGCCATAGAGTGTGCACCCTATAGGGCGCACTTCCTTTAGTGCATACACACTATGCCTAATGGGGGACCAAAAAGAAAAGTGGCATCTTTTTGGTCCCCCATCTTTGTGCATATACCCGTAAAATGTATATTATATAATATTTAATATATATATAATATATAATCTAATATATAATTTAATATATATAATATATAATATATAATCTAATTTAATATATATAATATATAATCTAATATATGAAGGATGGAGAAATGGGAGGGAGAAAGGGGAGGGAAAAGTTATAAATCAAAATTATGTCAGCATTTTCAGGTACCCGAAAATATTAGGTACATGAAAACAACGAGTACCCGATTAGGCTCGGTATTGCTTTGTGCACCAAACCTACATGGTCAACTATTGAAATGTCTCAAAAACACATTTTTCCCCTATTTCTCTAAGTTCCAAACTTCGACCATGTAGCTGACGACTTTTTTTTCACCTGAATTTGATGAACTGAAAAGGGTATCTTAAGGAGATTATCAGCTTTCTATCGATATAATTTCTATCAAATTTTGAATTCGGTAAGTAATTAATAGTTATTTTCTAATTGAGTTACCTCTAAAGTACTGATTTATATACTAATTAAAAAATGACTATAACTTTCAGATGGTATAACATTTTTGAAATTTGAAAAATGTGTCACATTCTATGCTTCGCCTACTATAAGGAAAAAAAAACATTTGAATTTTGTAAATTTTTGAATGAGTTAAGGTGGGCAGACACGAGAGTTTTTTAATTCTGAAAATGTTGTAGCAAAAAATTCATATTATTTTTTTGGAATAAAATTACAAAAAAATATGTGTCACATCCGGGCATGAGTATAATACTTATATATAAAATCTTATAATAAAATATTATCATTTGATTATGATTAAGGTGGTCAGACATACACCTACTTATTTTTTTCTAGAAATTTTTGTACTGCTGCATTGAAATCTATACTTTTCACCAATCATACTAACTTTTTTTCAAAAAAGGCCTAGTAGTTTAGAAACTACATTCAATTTTCTACACATTCTATTCTTACAACTTTGTGATATTAGGTTGATAGCTAGTTGAAATTTTCACTTCAAGTTGACTAACCTTGATTTGATGATTTTTCATTGCCACTTAAGGGCATAGTTTGGCCCCTCATGATCTTGCACATACCCATAAAATGCTCTGATCAAAAGTTATGACCCTCAAAATTTGTATGCAAAATCCAAAAAAATAAAACATTTTTTTAGTGTAAAATGGATGGTGGGACATATGGCACCCAAATTGGAGAAATACTTTATAGAATTTTCTAAGGAAGTTAAACATTCTAGATAAAGAGGGGGGACAAGGATTATGAATGTCAATTCTAGCAGTTCATATGGTGGCTCTAGCTTGTCATTTATTGTAATGCAAATGCCCATGTGGTTGTAGCATGTTATTTTTTGAATTTTGTAATTTCATTTCATTAACGATAATATAAAGTGAGTAATTTTCTCTTTTATTTTCTATTTATTTGTCTACTCATTTCTATATTTTTGTTTGTAAGGGAAGTACCCTTCATCAAAGTGGTGTCAAAGACGTCCTAAGCATGTAAATAGATTTCCAAATGTAAGGCATTTTATAATGGGTCTATGGTTGTGGATCTATGAGATAAGTGAGAGAAAATACCTCCACAAAGGAGCCATGGTGGAATAATTATTGGTGTGACAAAAGAGGGTTTTAGAGCCCACCAATAGCAAGCTCAAGCACTAGAAGAGGATATGTGCAATGGAGCTCATTTTAGGGGAAGAGATGAAATTGACAATGGATATAAAGAAGAAGGACAGTTTCAAGAAGAACGACAAGTGGCCAAAAATATTGATGACGCTAAGTTTTTTAGGGTCATTTCTAAGATTGAAAAAAGGCCAAAAATTGAATTTTTCATAGTTTTTGGAAATCTTAATCTAGAAGATTTTTATGAAATGGATCAATGATATGGAAGAGTATTTTAAATATGAATAAGTAGAAGATCTTGAGAGGGTCAAGTTTGTAAATATCATGCTTAAACATCATGCTAAAATTTGGTGGAAAGAAGTTCAGATAGAGAGAATATAAAAGGTGGAAGGAGAAAATAACAAGATAGAATCAAACAGTGGAAATATTGAAGAGATACTTTATTACACTATGAGCTTGGTTTGTTGAAGAAACCACCAAGGTTGAAGCAAGAAATAAATTTTGTGAGAGACTAACAAGAGATTTAGAATCAAATCTTGATCAAAATAGGTCATTCCAAAGACAACAAGGGAAAATTTTCCAATTCAATAAATGGGTTAAAGTTGAGTATTAAAGAAGAGTTGAGTTTGATAAGGATGCCTAGCCTTGAGGATGCATATTAGTTTTCTTTGAATGTATAAGAAAAACTAAATACAAGATTTTAAAATAAGAAAAATTAAAGAGGTTGTGATGGAAGGACTAGTAGACAATCTTATAGAGGCCCACACAAAGATCAAAAGATGAATTAAGAATATATTAGTGATCAAAATAAAAATGGAAATAAATGTTGTCCTTCCTGTGATCAAAATAATAGTGACCAAAGAGGAAGAGGAGGTTTCCATGCAACATATTATGATGAAGGGTGCTCCCCTTAATACCACAAACACATAACAGAAATAGAGAAACAACAACAATAATATGCAAGAACAGAAAATTGGCTTCTTATTATCTCCACAAATGTGGAATTACAAACTTTCAGAATTACAATATGCAAAGCCACATGGGCATTCCTTACAATATTCTGTAGGACAAAGCCTCAAATCAATACCCAGATCTACTACCCAGAACTATTCTGAACTGCCTAAGACAATAATACAGCCTTCCTTATATAGGCAATTTTCCACCGCCTGGGAAGGTTCCAGAATTTTAGCCAATAAGGCCGACCAAACTTAGAATTATTTTATTTTACATTTTATTACATCAGAGTCGGCTCAAGATAACCTTTGAAAACCGAACAGAAATTTTGAAGAAAATTATTTTTCACCATTTCAGGTGGCCCAACTTCCGAAGACCATAAGTCATCACCAGTTGACCCGATCGGCTATTATAACCCCATTTCGAAAATGCCACGAAGTGCTCTACAGGCTTGACCAGCGCAAGTGCCCGTCACCCAAATTTTTGACCTCATCCAGGGCCTCTAAATCTTTCAAAACTGAGTTCAAAGTTTCTGTACCCTACTGCCAATACCGAAAATCTTCAATATCTTCCAATATACACTTGATCTGGCAATGAAACTTTACTGGCAAACTTATATGACCAAAATGAACCTCCAAGAAAGAAATCAGATCATTCTGAGCACATACGAAAATTACCAAAAAATAGTAACTTTCCATAAATAGCAGCTCTGCACAAAATAGCCCTTATTGAATATAAAAACAAAAATATTTTTGGGTGATGCAAGATTGCTCTTACACCCAAGATGCTCCTGCATCAGACACTTGGGGTAATTTGAGAAGTGACCCTGTCACGACTCAGGTGTGCAGAGGAAAACCAAGACGGATAACCTCCTCCTTTGTCAGCCATGATGAATCTTCAACAGGTCATCCTTTCCACTTGACCAGATATTCTTCATATGTCCTATTCCTTGTGCTTCTGCCAACACGACTATCCAGTATATCTTCAATCTCCTTAGTGTCTGAACTAGTTGCTGGAATACTCCACTGTGCTGCTGTGATCTCATCTTCAACACCTCCCTCATGATACTCTGTCAAATCTGAAATGTTAAACACTGGTGAAATATTTAGCTCAGTAGGCAATTCTACCTCATATGCGTCTCCTGAATCATGTTTCTTCAATATCCTGCATGGCCCAAACTTCTTCATTTTCAGCTTGTTATATGTACCAACTGGAAACCGCTCCTTCCGCAAATGAACCATGACTTCATCACCAACCTGAAATTCCTTATGCCTCCTTTTCACATTTGCCTTAGCCTTATACTGTGCATTCATCTTGGCAATATGCTTCCTCACCTCCTCATGGATGTTCTTCAAATATTCTACAAAATCTTCAGCTTCAGCACTACTTATTTCTCCTTTATCTATCTTCCTCAATTCAGATGCATTTCTTGGACTGCTTCCATATACAATTTGGAATGGTGATTTACCAGTGCTCCTATTGATAGAATTATTGTATGCAAATTCTGCCTGTGGTAAAATCAAATCCCATCCTGTTGGCTTATCTCCAACCAAGCATCTCAGCAGATTTCCCAAACTTCTATTCACCACCTCTGTCTGTCCATTAGTCTGTGGATGATGTGATGAACTAAACTTCAAATCTATCTTCAACTTCTTCCACAATGTCCGCCAAAAATATCCAACAAACTTAGTATCTCGATCTGAAACTATGGTCTTTGGCAAGCCATGTAGTCTCACCACTTCTCTGAAAAATAATTCTGCTACATGAACAGCATCATTAGTCTTCTTGCAGGGAATGAAATGTGTCATCTTTGAAAATCTGTCAACCACCACAAAAATTGAATCATGTCCCCGCTGAGTCCTCGGTAAACCAAGAACAAAGTCCATACTAATATCCTCCCAAGGCTTCTCTGGTATAGGTAATGGCTGATACAACCCTGTATTCTGCTTCACTCCTTTCACCATCTGACATACTCTGCAACTCTATACTAACTTCTTCACATCTTGCTGCAATTGTGGCCAATAATAATTCTCACCAACCAAAGCAAGGGTTTTATCACGACCAAAATGTCCAGCCAATCCTCCGCTATGCTTCTCCTTGATGAGATTCTCCCTCATAGAACTTCGTGGAATGCACAACTGACTCCCTCTGAATAGCATATCATCCTGGATGATGAAATCCAACCATTTGGTCCTGTCTAGAGTAACAGGTTCTGTACAAGCTTTCCAAGCTTCACCAAAATCAGGATCCTCTGGATACAAATTCTTGAGTTCCTTGAACCCAACCACTTCAATCTGCATTTCTGTCAGCAATAGTTGCCTTCTGCTAAGAGCATCTGCAACCCTATTAGACTTTCCACTCCTGTGTTTCAAAACAAATGTATAACTCTGCAAAAATTCAACCCATTTCAAATGCCTTTGATTCAATTTTCCTTGACTATTCAAATATTGCAAAGCTTGATGATCAGTATACAAAACAAACTCCTTAGGAAGCAGATAATGTCTCCACTTCTTTAATGCCTGAACTATAGCATAAAATTCCTGATCATAAACAGAATACTTCCTCTTGGCATCATTTAACTTCTCACTGAAATATGCAACAGGTTTACCTTCTTGGCTCATAACAGCTCCTATTGCAGTACCACTAGCATCACAATCTACTTCAAACACCTTATTAAAATCTGGAAGTGCTAAAACAGGTTGTTTTGTAACTTTTTGTTTCAATAATTGAAAACTCTTTTCTGCCCCATTAGTCCACTTAAATTCTTTTCTATCCCCTCTCATTGTTTCAGTCAAGGGTCCACAAATACTACTAAAATTTTTGATAAACTTTCTGTAAAAGCTAGCTAGACCATGAAAAGATCTTACCTCAGTAGCACTCCTTGGAGTAGGCCATTCAAGGATAGCCTGTACCTTCTTTAGGTCCATTTTTAGACCTTCTCCTGAAACTACAAACCCTAAATACACCAACTCTTTCTTCACAAAACTGCACTTCTTCAAATTAATCAGCAATTTTTCTTCTCTTAGCTTCTCAAATACCATACGAATATGCATCATATGCTCATCCAATGTCTTACTAAAGATCAAAATATCATCTAGGTAAACAATGACAAACTTACCCAGAAATTCTTTCAGAACCTCGTTCATGAGCCGCATGAAAGTGCTCGGTGCATTGGTTAGCCCAAAAGGCATGACTAACCACTCATACAGTCCTTCCTTTGTCTTGAAGGCAGTCTTCCATTCATCTCCTTCTCTTATCCAAATTTGATGATATCCACTTTTCAGATCTATCTTTGAGAAATACACAGCTCCACTCAAACAGTCCATAATATCATCCATTCGTGGCAATGGAAACCTGTACTTGATTGTGATCTTGTTTATTGCCCTAGAATCTGTACACATCCTCCATTCTCCATTCTTCTTTGGTGCTAATACTGCTAGTACAGCATAGGGCCTTAGACTCTCACGGATCAATCCTTTCTGTAACAGTTCATGTACTTGTTTGTTCAACTCCTCACTTTCTGCAGGTGTCATTCTGTGTGCTGCCTTATTCGGAAAACTCACTCCTGGGATCAAGTCCATCTGATGACTGATCTTCCTGACTGGTGGTAATCCATCAGGCACGTTATCGGATACAATATCCTGAAACTCATTCAAAAAATCTGCAACTTCTATAGGAACATCTTCTACTTCCTCTTTACTAGCTTTTGGAATTAAAGCAAAACATACATGCTCATGCCTCATACCATCTAGAAAATTTCTTCCATCAACAAAAGTTATCCTTGCATTACCACATACCTTTTCTTCAGTCTCCTTCAATGGTTTTAGCTTATGTCGCACTCCATCCTTTGTCAGGGAATAGGTATTCGCATGACCATCATGTACAGCACATCTGTCAAACTGCCATGGTCTACCCAACAACATATGACATGCATCCATAGATATGATATCACACAATACCTCATCTTGGTATCTGCCAATCTTGAACTTCACTAGGCATTGTTCATTGACCATGACCTTGTGGTCATCCTGTACCCAGGCAATCCGATATGGATGTGGGTGTTTCTATCTCTTGAGCTTCAACTTTGTCACCATCTCTTCTGACACCAAATTGTCAGTGCTTCCACTATCAATAATCACATCACAACATTTACCTTCGCACTTTCACCTAGTGCGGAACAGGCTCCTTCTTTGCTCAGGTTCATTCTCACCACTCAGCAGGACTCTTCTGTTAATCAACGTTTCTCCTCTTTCAGCATCTTCAGAATTTGATGATCTGGCATCTTCATCTACATGTGCAACTCTGGCCTGGCCTTCATTTCTCCTGTCTGTTCTTCCTTGGTGCTGAGGACATTCCAATGCCCTATGACCTTCTTCTCCATAGTGAAAACATGTTCCACGGAAGCCACCTCTTCCAGATCCTTGTCCTCTTCCTCTTCCTCTCTGATCTCTATTATTCTGATCTTGGAAATGATTGGAATTATTTCCTCGCTGATTCTGACTACTACTGGCCTCATCCTTCTTTTTTAGATCTTCATTTCGGCCACCATATGACCATCCACCAGATCATCCACCACGACCTCTTCCATTTTGTCTGCTCTCAAACTTCTTGTTCAGCTTTTCCTCTACTTTTAGGGCAAACTGGTATGCCTCTTCAATACTATTCATTCGAACCAGATTCAACTCCTCCTGAATGCTTGGCCTTAACCCATTAAGGTATCAGGCAACTTTCTCCTTATCAGCTTCTGCATGGCCTGTTCTGATGAGGAGTCGATAGAACTCCTCTGTATAATCCTAAACAGATCTTCCTGCTTGCTTCAAACTTTGTATTTTCTTTAGTAGGTCAAGCTCATAATCAACAGGAATGAACTGTCACTTCAATTTATCCACCATCCGATCCCATCTCGTGATTTTATCTTTCCCTCTTCTATTTTTCTCCAATTGAATTTCTTGCCACCAGATCTTCGCATGACCTTTCAGTCTAGCCTTCGCAAATTTGACCCTATCAGGATCCTCAACATCTTCATACTCAAAATATTCCTCACATTCATTGATCCAGTCGATCAATTCTTCTGGGTTAAGATTTCCAGAAAATGTAGGAACCTCAATCTTAGGTCTTTTCCCAATCTTAGAAATGGCCCGAAAAAGTCTTTCTTCTTCCTGGTTCACAATTTTGACTTCTCCTTCTTGATATTCTTCTTCGGCTTCATCCTCGCTTTCATCTCTGACATTAAGATTCATTCCTCTGCGAATCTCTTCTTGCAATGCTCGCACTTGTCTCTGCAACTCTCTAACCTCAGGTGTTACAACACCAGCTCTTCCGCCACATTCCCTTCGTGGAGGCATTTTCGCGATGCACGCTGAAACCCTAGCCACGGTCCTGGTGCAAACTGCCTCACAGTCGGTGATCTGTTTACACACTCAAGAACTCCTGCTCTGATACCACTTGATGAAGGGTGCTCCCCTTAATACCACAAACACATAATAGAAATAGAGAAACAACAACAATAATATGCAAGAATAGAAAATTGGCTTCTTATTATCTCCACAAATGTGGAATTACAAACTTTCAGAATTACAATATGCAAAGCCACATGGGCATTCCTTACAATATTCTGTAGGACAAAGCCTCAAATCAATACCTAGATCTACTACCCAGAACTATTCTGAACTGCCTAAGACAATAATACAGCCTTCCTTATATAGGCAATTTTCCACCGCCTGGGAAGGTTCCAGAATTTTAGCCAATAAGGCCGACCAAACTTAGAATTATTTTAGTTTACATTTTATTACATCAGAGTCGGCTCAAGATAACCTTTGAAACCCGAACAGAAATTTTGAAGAAAATTATTTTTCACCATTTCAGGTGGCCCAACTTTCGAAGACCATAGGTCATCACCAGTTGACCCGATCAACTATTATAACCCCATTTCAGAAACACCACGAAGCGCTCTACAGGCTTGATTGGCGCAAGCGCCCGTCACCCAAATTTTCAACCTCATCCGGGGCCTCTAAAGCTTTCAAAACTGAGTTCAAAGTTTTTGTACCCTGCTGCCAATACCAAAAATCTTCAATATCTTCCAATATACACTTGATCTGGCAATGAAACTTTACTGGCAGACTTATATGACCAAAATGAACCTCCAAGAAAGAAATCAGATCATTCTGAGCACATACAAAAATTACCAAAAAATAGTAACTTTCCATAAATAGCAGCTCTGCACAAAATAGCCCTTATTGAATATAAAAACAAAAATATTTTTGGGTGATGCAAGATTGCTCTTACACCCAGGATGCTCCTGCATCATATTACCAATGTCAAGAATAAGGAAATTGAGAATATGAATGTTCCCTACATCGAGGGAGGAAAATAAGAGACCAGAGGGTAATCTATGAACTATACGTGTATATGAGGATGGTGAGTCCTCACATTCTAAATATGTTGAAAGAGGAGAGGTTATTGTTACTAGAAGATCCTTGTGAAATGATGAGAAAAAATTAACCAAAAGGAAAAATTATGTTTGCACAATATGTAAGTGTATATTGATTGAGTTTATAATGTTATTATAGATGGTGGTAGTATTGATAACCTTGTTTCAGAGGAAACACTTATTAAATTGAAGTTAGACAAAATGATACATTCATATCCATATCATATTGCATTTTTGCAAAAGGACTGCAAGGTTTTAGTCAATGAAAAATGTTTGGTAAAGTTTAAAATTGGAAACTATCATGGTGAGATTATGTGATATTATGCCTATGGATGTTTGGCATGTGTTACCTGGAGACCATGGTAATTTGATTTTCATGTAGTACATGGTGGATATGATAATACCTATTCTTCTAGTAAGGACAAAGTTACACCACTAAAGATATATTATAAAGATATATTACCCAAGGTATAGACTCATTTTTGCTCTAATTTTCAGTATTGTTTTCAACTTTCACCCTTAGGGAGAATTGAAATGGTCAAGGGGACCATATAAAAATACTAAAGATATTTTTTGCAAAGAATATTATGTATAGGAGTGTATTGTAGATATGTTTTATGGTGTTAGGGGGAAGTTAATGTACGGAAAGAAAATTTTTGTAAAATGCTTTTTAGGAGACCCTTTGTCCTTGGTGTCAAATAGGGAGAAATATATTGATGATACATGGAAACTTCACAAGTGTTTCCATTAATGAAAAATGGGTATATTGCTACAAATATGTATATTGGTTTTTTTCATTAATGTCAAAACTTGTTTTCATTGATGTCAACTACGGTCTGAAAGGTTTATTTAGTTATTCTTATATGTGCTCTAGAATAGTGTAGTGACAACTATGTAAATTTGTGTCTGCATTATTAATAGGAGTGTTGGATAACTGAGAGGGGAGTGAATTAGTTAATTACAATTATCCTACAGTCCCAAATACTCCCTAATGTATAAAAAAAATCTTTCAAATCAATTAAACAACTTGGTAAAACTTTGTCTATGTCTTTCTGTTCATTAACCGAATACCAATAAATTAACTAGTGTATATACCGATCAAACCAATAATTGTAATGTGTAAATTAAAATAACAAATCATCACATCCATACACACACTTGACTTTTAATGTGGAATCCTTGTTAGGGGAAAAACCACATGGGACTTGTACCCAAAATAATTTCACTCTTCTGAAGTGATCTCAGTTAAGAGCCAACCTTGTTAAAGGTTATAATAACACACTATAAGGTGTGACCTAGCTTGTTAGAGGATTTATCACTAACAGTTCTCTATGACCAAACATTCACTATGGGGTCAACATGATAATAATCAACATTCATTAAATGTCATAATAAAATATAAAGACTATTAAGACCCACTCAGTTAAGATATTTATCTGTAGCAATGGTTAGAATGTAATAGTAAATGATTTGATTCAATTACAACTTTATTTGAAGATTTTCATATCTATGCTAAGCTCAAAATACCTTTGGCCAATATACTCAATTCAATTTTTTGTATCCTCCAACTCTATTTTGCTCAGCTAATTCCTTTCTCTAATACGCAGTGTTGTTTACAGATTTGCTCAGTTCTTTCTTTAACCTATCTGACCAAATTCATATGAATGAAATCTCCTAACGCACATTCCAAAATTAATTATGAATCTTATCTCCTTTTATAGACATGGTAAACCATTTTCTTCTCAGCCATAGATTTTGCCTCTTAATCTTCACCATTGATTTTTCCACTTCAACCTTCCTCAGAACTCGTGTCTATAACACGTCTCATTCTCCATCATCTGATCATCCTTAAATTTTGTCAGACGTTTGATCTTCATAAAAAAAATTATCTTTAACCTTGGAATCATTCATATTCATCCAGCTCATCATCTTTAGTCAGTATTCTTATGTTCCATTTATTTCTTTCACTTAGTCAATACCATGATGTGTCGGTGACTTCTAACTCAGTTAATATTGTACTCGGTATACACTACACTTGCTTAGTGTACACTATTCCAACTCGGTGTATACTAATTTATTTATTTACTAACCACATAAACTTGTTCATTCTTGATCTTTAATTCATAACAAAATTATGTAATACAATCAAATCACTAACATAATGTCATAGACTCGTCAATAAGTTACCCAATGAATACCATATCCATACCTTTCTCATACATCACATCTTCATGTTAATATCTCATTCATTATCCATCATTTCCTTCGTCAGATGTTTGTAACTAACACAATAAGTACAATCAAAACTAGTTGACATCAATGACGATATAATAACTGATTTAATGTGTCGCATATACCTTTGTAGCTCAGTGATCATCAGTCTCTCATTTTGAAGTAGCCAATTAGTTGTCAATCTATCCTTAAGATATTCAATCAGTTGTAGTCTATCAAGGAGACCATTGGAGAAGATTGTAAAAGTTATATCTACATGTATTATGTCATATCTAGATTTTTGGAGAATGTTTTAGTTATCTACATACAAACATAGTTAAGTGTGATTATTCT
The DNA here is from genome assembly GCA_027943335.1 of Chamaecyparis obtusa. Classification (NCBI taxonomy): domain Eukaryota; kingdom Viridiplantae; phylum Streptophyta; class Pinopsida; order Cupressales; family Cupressaceae; genus Chamaecyparis; species Chamaecyparis obtusa. The sequence continues at coordinate 613,552 of BSBK01000008.1, read as the reverse complement.
AGAAAAGACTCTAATAGATTAGTCTAGTTTTTTGGTCCACATTTTTATTTTACCTATTATTGTGTTTCCACCCCATGTGTCACTCCAGAAGAGAGCTTGATCTCATGTCTTTATATCCTAAGTTAGTCAATCCATAATTATCTCTCTACCTTCCAACATAAAATTCCATACTCGTGACCCTTTAGGAGGAAAAACTATTCTGAATGAATATACTTATTGGATCATCATCAATGAGGTATTTTTGGTTAATAATATTAACACAATTTAGTATCATATATTTATACATTCTCTAAACTAGTTTTCCCCTAGGGCTCTATTTTGTCCTACAAGAATTTTTGTTCCTAGGCCCCCTTTCTTGGTCGGTCTATAGATTTTATCCCATGATATCATTGCAAATTTATTTTTGTTTGTTGTTATTTTCCATTAAAAGGATCTAAATTTCCTTTGTATTTATTTATTCATCCCTTGGGGACAACTATGCATGAAATTTGGTAAATAGGTATTTTTGAAAGGATAGATTTTAGCATTTTTTCTCTTCCTGCAGTTGATAGCCATTTTTCTTTCTACGATTCTAACTTTTTCTCTATTCTATAAAATATTTGATCCCAAATTTATTATTTTTCATTCCTTTATCCAATGGTAATCCTAGGTGTTTACATTGAAATTTCCCTTTTCTATATAATTCAGAATATTAAATATTTCTACTTCTTTCATGGGATCCATATTGAAGAAGAATACTTGTGAATTCTCCAGGATTACCACATTTCTTGATGCTCTAGAGTATCAATAAATGATTTCTTTAAATTTTCTTACTTCCTCTTTCTCTCCCTCCCCGAAAATCATGGTGTCGTCTACAAATTGGTGATGTGTAATGGGTTCTATTCTACTGGTTACTTTTATGCTTTTAATATGTTCATTTTCTTGAGATTATATGATAGTCCTTCCTAAGGATTTATCCATTATTATAAATAGGAATGGAGAGATTGGGTCTCCTTGCCTAATCCCTCCTGATATAGTTAAGAATCCTTCAGGAGTTCCATTAACCAAAACTAAGATTATAGGGCTTGATTTGAACTCAAAAATGAGGATGATCCATTGTTTCACAAAGCCAAAGGCTTATAGGCATTTACATAGAAACCTCCATTCCACTTTGTAATAGGATTTTTTAATGTCCAATTTGACAACATACTTGGGTTTTGTGTGTGTGAAAATTGTACCTATTCTATGGACACAACACTTTAGTAAAACATTAGAGGTTGGCAAAAATGAAATCGTGCAATGAATTGAAAGCTAAACTAACCAGGTGATTTACTGCCTTCTAATAGGTGTGAGTATGAGGTTCTCAGATTGTATCGAGATCAGTGACCTTGACGACACCTAAATGAAAGATTTGAATGCAAAACTGATATGAAATATGAATGCAATTAATCTATATTTTTTGGATTTTAGATGCAATAAGATGAAAAATGATATGAAATAAAACTAAAATGAATTGAAAACAAGATTGATCTCACAAAAATTGTTGATTCGCAAGAAGCTTCAATTCTTCAAATGTCAATTCCCCAGCATAAGTTTGCACAATTATGAGATGATTTGTGAAGAGCTGAGGCCTTAATTTATAGAAATCCAGGGCTTTGGAGGTGCATGGGAAAAAAAGTCATAAATCACTCAAATAATTCAGGTTGATTTTTGAGTTATCTGATTATAAAGAATAATTAACTCACAAAAACATGCAAAAGCAGAGTTGAACTCAAAATAGAGTTTAGTTTTAATTGATAATTGATAGTTGTCTGCTTTTCTGATTGTGCATGTTTTATTTATGAATTAATTTAATAATAAAGTGATTTATTTCCAACTTAACTGATTTCGAAAAATAAAACAATTGATTTATGGGTTAATCAATTATTTTTCAAACTTTTATTCAAAAACAATATTATTAAAAATTGACAACTTGCTTTAATTAATTAAATAAGAATTTAATCAATTATTCATAGGATTTTGGATTTATTGTCAAAATTAAATAATACTATTTAGGAATAAATAGATTTAACTTCAATTAAATAATTAGGTGGCAGAATTAAATCTAATTAATTAAATATTGAGGATATTCAATTAATCAAACTTTAGGATAAATAGGATTTATCACCAAATAATCATTAAATTAAAGATAATTATGATGATTAGGAATATTACTAGGAATATTCCCCAATGCAGAATTTGAGATAATCAATTAGGATTTGATGATGTTCAGATGTGCCTTAGGTTAGGACTTTGATGTTGATTTCGTTCGATTTGTCGATATAGACAATTAATGAACTTATAACCCATTTTTGGGGTATTACATTTTGCCCCTCTTTGAATTACTATGTGAAGCACAGTGGTTCAAAGACAGTCTGTGTATGATGTTTGAAACTGATGATCTGATATGAGATTGCAATTGATATGAAACAAAAACTATGATATGAGACAAAGATTGATTGAAAGATTCAAAGATATTAGGTCCTGAATGACCAAAGATAATGGAAACTATTAAAGTAATGAACCAATGATTGCAAAGAAGTGTCAAAATGCCTGATTCTGAACCTTATGATTGTGAAGAAGTGAGTGACCAATTCCAGACTTGATTGTCCTTAGAAGAATCACGTAGGTATCACATCTGAACCCTTCAGTTACTAAAGAATCAAGGAAATAACACAATTGAACCAATAGTTGCAAAAACTGATACAATTTACAAGATTAAGAGAATACCAGATTGATATGGATCTCGATGAATCTGATATGCCCCGAGCGATGATTGATTTGCCCCAAGCGATGAGGTTTTTTTTTTGATGAATTAGTAACCAGACATGGTTGTTATCTTGATTACTGAGGAAAGATATGATATCAATAAAGATATGATTTCAAATTAGATTACAGACTTTTAATGATATGCAATACCATGCCCCCTTCGGGATTAAAATTGAAATCTAACAAGAAAAGTTAGCGTTGATAGTTTAGAAGCATGTTAATTGATTTGAGAAGTGGTTAAACACGTCTGGGAATGCATTCTGCATCCTTTAGAGGTCCAGATGACCAAGTTTGACTAGGTTTGACCATGCTTTGACCATGGTTGAAATTTTGATAGTTTGATGTAAGATAATCAGTTAAGTTGAATTCTGGATTTTTGTGATGATGGAAGGTTGATTATGCAAGTAGTTAATAATATAAATGATCTCAGATTTTGATTTTGATCCCGAAAAAGGATTCTACTTGTTGTTTCATTGGATGGACCTTTGTGTGAGATTCAACTCTTGTTAGATTTGAAGAGATGAGTGAAGAATTGTTTAAGCATTGAAGTTTGCAGAGTCATTGTGAGATCATGCAAACATGCAAAACACAAAGAAACATGCAATATGAAATGCAACCTAAGACCTAGGAACTAGTCACTGATCATGTGTCAATTTGTTATCATCATTGAACTTTTAGGTAACCGGATAAATCAATACAATGCCCACTAGTTATGAAACCATAGACATATGAATATCGATTTGTATGCACAAGAATCAATACAACACCCACTAGTCAACAACCATGGATATATGAATATTGATTTTTTTTTTGGAATGTCAGATTAGATATAAGCACCAAGGCACAAGCACCAGGATGACCTAAATATCCTATCCATTTTGATATAGCAATTTGCATAAGCATCAAAACATAGATGTCATGATGACTAGAATACACCTTGCATTGCAAACACATCAAACAGTCAAGAGATCATTCAAAATCCAATGTGAATTACCCATAGTGACCCTTTATCATTCACATCCTTAGGTAAGATCGTGTTTCACAGTAGGAGAAAGAACTCACTCAAAAAGACAATAGTTAGATCAAACTTCTTTGAATTTTCTAAGTATCAATGGTCGAGGTACGCATGGCCATCCAATTCAAGATAGAGGCTCTTACAGTCGAACACCATTTCAATCCAGAATTTCCAAAGTTGTTGGATTTTCACATACAAGCAGAAGACAAAGAAAAGATTATGCCCCCAGTCATCACTCTCTAAATCTTGAAAAGGACATCATCGAAGACCTTGAAAGGACATATTATGCAAAAATCTCAATGCGAATTAGTAAGCATACAAGGAGATAAAAGCACGTAAAAGCATAGATTGTTTTCAGTTTGTGTTTGATGTTTGATTGCATTGTTGTAGATGCAAAATCCTTTCTGGAGACAAGACTGACTGACTGACTCAAATGAAGCTTCAAAGGACTCTGACTGGATATATGGGAGACCATAGGATATGACATTGATTGCCCCCAAGTTTGAACATTGATAGGATACATACGCTTGAGCTGATTGGTGTACAGACCGACTTATTGAAAACTAAAAATGTAGAAACAAACTGGGAGATATGTACAAACTAAAGCAAGACTGAAAGCTGGGAAAGACCAAGATTGCGCTAATAGATGGAGCATTTTGAAACAAGTGGTGCCTGTTTGCTAGGTTTTTACCATCTTGGCAGAGATTCTATTTTTGCTACCAAGGCACTTTTTTCTTTCTTTTTTTTTTTTTTGTATTTTTCATTTTTTCAATTTTTTTTGTACTTTTGATATTTATTTATTTTTTTGTGAATCATCAAGGCACCTATTGCTAGGTTTTCACCAAGATGTTCATTTTTTTAGGACATTTTCCAATTTTAAAGATTTTTTCAGGACATTTTACCATAGACTGAATGCCTTAGGCGTAGAATTTCTTCAGATGGAGAATGTTGATTGGTTCTCGGAGCTATTATCCTTTAGTCATTGAGAGTTGATAGGTACCAAAGCCAAAAGTAGCAGTGATTACAAAGGGACCCAGCCAATTGGGTTCAAACTTCCCCCTGTGTTCTCAATGGGATTGATTTTTAGGATTTTCTCTCAAGACTAGATCACCAACCTGAAATTCTCTATGTCTGACTTTCTTGATGTAGCCTCTAGACATTCTCTTCTGATATACTCTGAGATGATCATACACTACTTTTCTGCACTCATCTAGTAGTTCAAGTTCTTGCAACCTAGACACTATGTAGTCATCATCAGTTACTAGACCATGCATTATGATTCTTAGTGATGGGATTTCAACCTCAATAGGTAGTACCGCTTCAAACCCATAAACTAAAGTGAAAGGTGTAGCCCTAGTAGGTGTTCTGATACTTGTTCTGTAGGCCCAAAGAGCTGGATTGATCATGAGATTCCAGTCTCTTCCTATTTTATTAACTGTTTGGTGTAATATTTTCAATAGATTCTTGTTAGAAGCTTCTGCTTGTCCATTCCCTTGAGGATAGTAGATAGAAGACCAATGTTGTGTGATCTTGAATTTGGCACATAAATCATCTAGGTCTTTATTCTTGAATTGGCCACCATTATCTATGATTATGGAATGAGGTATCCTATATCTGCATATGATATAGTTCAATATGAACATAGATATTTGCTTTCCAATTGCTTGTGTCAAAGGGACTACTTCTACCCATTTTGTAAAATAATCTGTAGCTATGATTATATAGGTATGTCCATTAGAAGAATGAGGATGAATCATCCCGATAAGATCAAATGCCCATTAATGGAAAGGCCATTGCATTGTAAAGGGGATTAGATCTCTCCATGGAGCATGAATTAAGTTGCCATGCACTTGGCACTTTTGACAATTCTTAGCAAACTTGATAGCCTCTTTCTCCATTTCAGGCTAATAGTACCCAGCCCTAATAAATTTTTGAGCTAGTGTTAAACCGTTCGAGTGTGACCCACAAATACCATCATGGACTTCCTCTAATGCATGTTGAGACTCTTCCCATTCTAAACATCTAAGTAGTGTACCATCTAGACCTTGTTTGTACAAATCGTGACCAATGATGACATATCGGGAGGCATTTCAGATAAGGTATCTCTTTTCATGGTAGTTGAAAGTATCAGGGATAATTTGGTCTTGGAGATAGGAAAATAGGTTTTTGTATCTGGATGAATCATGACCTACAACAGTGAAAATCATGCGGGTTTCATGGGAGTCATATGCAGGATAAGATAGTGTTTCCACTAGGAACTCATAGTGTAGCTCATGTTTAGGCTACTGTAATAAAGTAGATAGCGTTGCCATTGCATCAGCAGCCTTGTTCTCCATTCTAGGAGTTTGCTCAAATGTGATAGATATGAAATACTTCTTTAAATCATCTACCATTCTCTTGTAAGGAATGAGCTTTTCATCTTTAGTTTGGTACACATCATTGACTTGATGATTAACAAGTTGAGAGTCTCCATGAATGTGTAGCTCTGTCACTCTCCACTCAATTGCTAGTTTCATACCATTCAAAAGGGCTTCATATTTTGCAATATTGTTTGTGTAAGGAAACTGTAATCTGAATGCTTTTGGGATTGAGTATCCTTGAGGAGTTATGAACAATATGCCTACTTCGGATCCATTCTATGTATAGGAGCCATCAAAGAATAATTGCCATTCTCTAGAAGAAAGATGCATGATAGAGGAATCTGGAAATTCCATTTGTAGTGGTGTATCATCAAGCATAGGTGCATCTGCTAATTGATCATAAATAACCTATCCTTTGATAGCTTTTCATTCCACATATTCAATGTCAAATTCACTTAAGAGCATGACCCATTTAGCTAATCTACCTATGAGGGCAGCTTTGCTTAGGAGGTACTTGAGCGGATCAATCTTAGCTACCAATTGTGTGGTATGAGCTAACATGTAATGTCTCAGTTTCTATGATGCAAAGATCACAGCTAGACAAGCTTTCTTGATCATTGAATAGTTCTTCTCATATGCAACCAATGTTTTACTAATATAGTATATAGCTCTTTCCTTTTTGTTCTCATCGTGATGTGCTAGAAATGCCCCCAGTGATGTATTTGTTGCGGAGACATATAAGATCAATGGCTTCCCATGAATAGGAGGCATCAAGATAGGAGGATTTGATAGATACTTCTCGATATGATCAAAGTTCTTTTCACATTCTTCATTCCATGCAAAGGTCGCACCTTTATGTAATGTTTTTGTAAAAGGTTGTGATATATCCGCTAGCTATGATATGAATCTTCTGATAGATTGAACTCTTCCTTGCAAGGTCCTCATTTGACTAATACTCTTTGGAGGTTGCATTTCCATTATAGCCTTTACTTTAGCTGGATCAACTTCAATACCCTTCTTTGAGACTATGTATCCTAAGAGCTTTCCAAAAGTGACACCAAAAGCACACTTCTTAGGATTTAGTCAGAGACTAAACTTTTCCATTCTATCTAGGATCATGCTCAAGTCCTTTAGATGTTCAGTTCTGATCATAGATTTTGCTAATGTGTCATCAACATAATCTTCCATGGTTCGATGCATCATGTCATGGAAAATAGATGTCATTGCTCTTTGATATGTAGCACCTGCATTTTTAAGCCCAAATGGCATGACATTCCAACAGAAGGTACCCCATGGACATGTGAAAGCAATTTTCTCTTGATCCTCTGGAGAAATTTTTATTTGATTATATCCAGAGAAACCATCCATTAAGGAATACATCTCAAAACCCGCAGTCATGTCCACTATCATATCAATGTTAGGTAGTGGAAAATCATCCTTAGGGCACGCTCTATTCACATCTCTAAAGTCTATGCACACTCTGATTGAACCATCTTGTTTAGAAATAGGTACAACATTGGAGATCCACTTTGCATAGTCAATAACTTAGATGAATCTAGCTTTTAGGAGTTTTTCTAATTCAGCTTTTACCAAGAGTGCAACATGAGGATGCATCTTTCTCAATTTTTTCTTGACGGGTTTTATATTAGGAGCTATAGATAAATGGTGCATGATAAGATTAGGATCCAACCCTAGCATATCTGAGTATTTCCATGCAAAGTTGATCTTCTTCCCTATTAGGAATGTAATAAATTTTTGCTTCTCTTCTTTTGATAATGATTGTGCTACATGTACCAATTGTGGTTCCTTTGTTGTACCCAAATTGATAGATTGAGTGGGCTCAATTAGAACTGGAGATCTGTCCTGTAAATGACTCGGAAGGACATCAAATATCTCATCCTTAGGCACCTCAGAGAGGTTTTCACCTTTGAATACATCTTTTATTTTTACTTTTGTAGGTTCTGAGATTGCCACAAAGTGGTTTTCACCCTCAGAACTCTTTTTCTTTTTATTTTTATTCTTATTTTTCTGACTAAGATACTTGATGTCTGACTCCGTCATGCTAATGTTCGGTTCACTAATGGAAGTCCTCATAGGCTCAACTATATTGAGGTAACAAGCAAGGGCATAGTTATTTGGGAAGGTATAAATACCATGGCTTGGATTTTTGGAGGTTTGATCAATAAGTTCTGGATATTGGATAGTCAAAGTAGGGAAAGATTGGAAGATAGTGTTTATGGATATGGATCTATCATCATTGGTCCTAACCTGACACTCAAGTTCAAAGGTTATAGTACAACTTAAGACATTCAATTCATGAATATGCTCAATGTCATTGTGGGAGTCCAATTCTGCCATAGGTGGATCAAACTCGATAGGTTCATCATTTCGCTCTAGACTTACGTTGGGGTTAGGTGCATATTGGTGAATAACATCAACATGTTTCTCTATAATAAGCTCATCTTCATCTGGTTCTGGAATGGCTTCCCATTCATAGTCATTTGATTCAGCTTCTGATTCAGGGTCTCTAGGAAATCTTAGAACATGAGTAAAGTCAGGGTGAATACCCCAAGAAGGGTTACCCTCAGATTCTGATTTGAATTCATACTCATGGGAATCTATCTCAGAATCACTACTACTTCCCTCTTCTTGATTTTTTTCAAGATTAGCTGGTTCTTATGTTGCAACTATCTCTTGATTGATAGTAGGTTCTTGTGTTTCTACTACATTAATTATTTTGATTGGATCATCTTTATCATCAAGAAGGTCTTTGATCTCCTTAGGCAATTTTTTGTAGGGGATGAATTCTGAGCTATCTGAATCACTATCTGATGGTTCTATTTCTTCTTTCTTAAGAAGAGGTTCTCCTGGTGTGATTTTCTCTATGACATGAGAAAAATTACCCTTGAGGTGATAGGGTTTCTTCTTAAAGCCTAGGCCAACAGTATTCTTATTTTCTCTACCAGTATGTGGGAGAGGTGTAACAAGACCTTTTCCTCTGACTCCTAGAGGTCCTTTACCTAAATATCCCATCTTAGCTATCAACTTATTTCCTAGAACGTATGACTTAGAAGGGATCTATGGTGTTGTAGAGTCTCTAGTTTGAACATTGTGAGATTCAAGTTCATCTTTGTATAGCCATGATAGCACAGCTTCATCCTCTTCAAACTCTTTCTTGGATACTTGTTCTACCACAAAATTCTTTTTATATGCTTCAAGAGGTTCCTTAGGTTCGGGCTTGGATTGTTTCAAAGATTTTCCATAAGACTTAGGTGAGATAGGGAGAGATTTCAAAGATAAGACTGGCTCCATAGTATATTCTCCCATACTATTTTCTTTGATATTAACCTCTTTTGCAAGATCTTCCATTTTAGATGTGGATGCTTCTTTAGTTGATTCAATGGAAGATTCTCTGTTATTAGGCACAAGCTTATCAGCACTTTCCTTCAATGTATTGCAAGTTGTATTCAAATCTATGGGGATAGTAACCTCTACTCCTTCATAAGGAAACTTCAAACATTGATGGTATGTAGAAGGAATAGCTTGCATTTCATGTATCCATGGTCTCCCTAGGAGGATGTTGTAAGTCAAAGGTAGATCAAGCACTTGACAGATGGTATCTTTGATAATTGGACCTGCTCTGATAGGTAAGACAATAGTGCCTTTAGAAGATCTTTCTTGTTCATCATAGGCTTTGATAGTTATTTTCTTTCTAGAATCAATAGCCAATTCTGAAAATCCCAATTGTGCGATCAAGCTGTAGGAACAAATGTTTAGGCCAGTGCCCCCATCTATCAACACATGTTTGACTCTATGGTTCTGGATCAAGACTTCTATATGCAAAGGCTGATTATGTGGGTGACTCAAGGAGTTGTCATCTTCCTCTGAAAAGGAGATATATTGCAGAGATGTAAGATGTCCAACCATAGTCTAGAACCTATCTAAATCAAGGTCATCGAGAACATTGGAACCCAGCAAAGCTTTGTCTAGTATGGCTCTATGAGCTAGAGATATTCGAAGTAACTCAAACATGGAGATTTTGGCATTAGTGTGCTGGAGTTTTTGAATAATGCTATAAGATGTAGGCCTTGTATCTTTAGAATTGGAAGATTTGGAAGCAGCCTTCTATTTAGAAGCAGATGAAAGATTGAAGGGCACCTTAGGGACATTTGATGAATCTAGGATTTGTCCTTTTAGATGTGTTTGGGCTTGTGATCAAGTAACTACATTGGTGGATTGATTTTGTCTATCTCTTCTTACAATTGTGATGACATCGCAATGCTCTGAGAGACAGGGTTCAACCATATTGATGACAGCATTATTTCCAGGGTAGGCATAGTTGACTTTTGCCCCCATATTAGGTTGAGAAGTTGAAACTCCTTGACCATGTTGTGGAAATGGTTCTGTAAATGTCATATGATCATTATTACTCTTAGGATTGTCAACTATGATGTCTCCATTATCGATTAGATCTTGAATGGTGTGTTTCAACCGGAAGCAGTTATTCATTTTGTGACCTTTACCTCGATGGAAATCACAAAATTCATTTTCTCTCCACCATTTTGGCTTAGGCTCAGAATCAGGTGGTCAGATTGCTAGCAAAGAGATGATGTTATCAGCCAGTAGGTTTTTCATAGCTGATTCTAAAGATTCTCCAAGAGGAGTGAACTTTAGATGTTTATCCCAAGATTTGTATTCTGGCTTCTTTTGAAATGGTTCAGATGACTTTTGTTCTCAAGCTTTTATGGCTTGGGAACCAAGAGTCAGATTGTAGGCTGGTGCCTTTGATGGGGCATGGATAGTATCAACAACACCATCTGTGATGATGCCTTTTTTCTTGTTCCAATTTTTGTTCTTGTCTTTAGAACTAGATCCTAATTCGTACTTGTCTTTTTGAAGTGTGATTTCTCCTTTTTTCACAAGCACTTTTTCAATTTTGATAGCATTATCCACCATCTTATCAAAAGATGTATGATCTTGCATTTGTAGAGGATAAATGATTTTTGGAACAAGGTTATTGATGAAGATTTCCAATTTTTTTGTTTCTGGAATAGGTCTAGCATATAGAGAGAACTTCTTCCTCCATCTCTTGAGAAATGTTAGGAATGGTTCTCTTGGATATTGCTTGAGATTATAGATATCAATCATGGTGACTGGATGTTGAATATTGTAGGAGTATTGCTAATAAAACAATTTGATCAACTCCTTAAAAGTTTTGATAGAGAAGGCAATCTAGAGAACCAGTGGATGGCCGCTCCTCCCAGAGATCGAGGGAAGAGTCGCATCAGATAGGTTGGTTCATGCATGAACTCCATGGATTGTGTACAAAATTCTCTGACATGATCTTAAGGATCTAAGTGTCCATCATACTTATCATACTTGGGCATCTCCACTCATTTTGGAAATGGTGGCATATACAAGTCTTTGTCAAAAGGAAAAGGGCATAGAGCTTCCATGGAGAACTCCTTGGGTTCCTTTTCTTTCTCAAGGCTGTTAAGTTTGACTTGTAAAGCATGTAGCTGTTTCATCATAGCCATTATCAGAGTTTCTTCCTCATGTGTGATGATAGATTTGACATTAAAATTAGGAGGAAGCTTAGCTCCTTGATGAGCCAATTGTATAAAGTATGCTTCTCTGTCTTCTTTCAAGAAATGCTTCATCATTTGTTTGAAGTTATCATCATTTTGATATTGAGAAATTTCTTCAGGTGTGGGTTCCTGATCTGCACCATGTTGAGATTGAGCTCCTTGAGAGCCAAAGTTTGTCCCTGCTTGAGACATGGTAGGAGTTTGTGGACTTCCTAGAATAGATTGATGTGGGGTTTGTTGGGTACCTCCGTGAGTTGATGGAGGAGGAATGTAACCAGTTTTTAATCGAAAGTTGCCAATACCGTCATCCTCATAAAAACTAGAATTGATGAGTTGCTCAAGAGTTGGACCCCTGGTAGTGGTTATAGGTAAGGTCTGGGATGCTTCTCCAGATTTCTTGTGTGAGGAAGCTCTGGTTTCCACCATCAACTTTCAGTGAAACAAAGAATAAGATCTAGATGACTGAAGAATGAATTGAATCAAGATGATCAGATGACGCAACCTTGTCAAGGTTTGATTGATTTGAAGATTTGATTAGACATGGGTGAAGGATACTATGCCCTAGATGTATGGGTAGATTGCCCAAAAGATAGCGGACATGAGTTCACAACACTTAGTCTATTTTTGAAGATTTGATAGAAGATTGATAGTTATGACAAGGTTTTGACACAAGATGAAAAGGACTCAAATTGATTAAACAGAAGGTTGAATCAGATTCAAAAGGCCACTCTTGGAAAATGATAGGGTTCTCAATAGCTACTACTCTATTCCTGACACCATGATTTGTTCGACAAGTTCTAGAAATAGGCTGAAAAAGCTAAGTATCTAGCAATTCTAACAATTTTCTGACAACTTTCAAAAATTTCCCAAACGACACTCTGCAAACTCATACGACAGTGGGTATACTATGAAACGACAGTTGAAAAACTTGTATGACAATTGAAAAACTTTCACGACAGTGGGTATGCTATGAAACGACAGTTGAAAAACTCATATGACAGTTGAAAAACTCACACGACAGTGGGTATGCTATGAAATGACAATTGAAAGGATCATACAATAGTTGCTAGCAGGATTTGACTTTTTGAATTTGACTGGTAGAAAGACTCGTACGACACTGGGTTCTCTATCATACGATAGATGGGCAGTAATGAAACGACACTTAATAGAAAATCGTATGACTTTCTGACCTCCTGAGATGACTTTTGACTCCAAAAAAGAATTTTACTTCAAATTTTGCAAATTTTGAGTTTTCAGATTCGAATTGTTTGCAAATTGTACTGTCTAGATTTGAGGATTGTAATAGATTTGCTTATTTTTAGTAACCAGATAGATAAACAAGCATGCAAAATAGCAAGCAAGTGATTTCAAGCATGTCTGAAAATAATGAACAAGGGCAAAAGCAACCTTGAGCATGAACAATCAAGTGACTTATTCATTTTAATCCTCAGAAGCGCTAATTGTGTATGTTCCAAAATGTTTTGTAATGGTTTGACTCTGCAACTTTTATGATCCAAAGGGGTGAAATCCAATCCCGACACACTAGGGTTTTGACATAGTCCGAGAATTTAATCAATCAGGAGCTGCTAGGGAGATCTGACAACCCAACAATGAACCACACCTGTGAAGATTTCTTCCACAAGGACATTTATATAGCGGTTGTTACTACCACGTCTGAAATGGCTATTACCACTTGAGGTTCTATCAACGTGGTTGACCCAATTAAGGGAATGTCCACTACGATTAACCCTCTCTAAAGGTGACTCACAAGATATACCACATGGAGACTAGTTCCAGATTCAAGGATTTGGGTTTCTGGTACTATCCAAAAAGGAAGTAGAGCATAATCCCCTAGCCTTTTCACTTTTAACCCAAAAAAAGCAAGCAGATTAATCTGACACGCTACGAAAAAGTTTGTTTCACCAAGGTCTGTGATGTCAACCCCACGTGATCTATCAACCTCTCCAAAGAGAGAATGTATCAATTAATAAGAGAAGATGCACTAACTGAGTAGAATGTGAAACGCACTAAGTATCCTCCCTACCTACAAGGATTCTGTCATCAAGAAGGATTTCACTAGGAATCCAATCTCTCAAGAATCACAAATAGTGTTCATAGGGCCTAATTACTATGTGAGCACAGATATATTTTTGAAAGTAAATCTACCGGAAGTACCCAAAAGTAGAAAAGGAACACTTAATGCTTAAAGTGAATATGAGGTGAGTCCACAAGGTGGAACAATTAACCCCTCACACAAGCTAAAAATGATTCCACAACTTAGAAAACAAGTGAGTTCTAAAAAGCACAAAAGGGTTGCCTGGTGGAACAATTAACGCTTCTATCCTCTAGACCCCTCCCCTTTATGGCACTGAGATTGCAACCACAAGGTGGAACAAGGGCCTGACAGATTAGCGAGTCCAATAACCCAAGATAGAAATCTAGATCAATCACAAGTATCTAAGACTGCTTAAATGAATACCTAAGGTGTCACAACCTAGTATCAATTATGCAAGTGTGTAAAACAAAAGCATGAAAAGAAGCACTCAAGCTAGACACACAAGAGATTTATTTTAAGTCCAAATCAAAATATTATCAAAACAAGTAGAATACTTGAGATCCTTGTGATGCGCTTAGTAGATATTTACTTGATTTTTATCTTTGTCAAGCAATCCCGCGCAAGCAAGCAACAAACTCTCCGATAAGAAAACAAGCAAACAAGATATGCAACGTATCTTCAACTTATGAAAACCCTAGGGTTAGCTCTAAAAATCAATTCTTATCAGCAATAATAACTAGAAATTAATCCAAATGACAACTCATATCATTCATTGAACCATGTAAAAAAAATAAGTGCATACCCATCACAAAATTTATTTATTTTTTGTTGCATTTGACCTAGTCAACAAGATCTAATTTTTTTGATATGATTTTGGCCACAAAAATAGAAATTCAGAATAGAGATCCCTACTAAAAAATAGAGAACTTTCCAAAAATGTAAAAATTTTAGAAAAATCTCTTCATTTGTGCCCTAGAGACTCGTTTTACCAAAACAGACCAGTTTTTGTAAATTGACTATTTGAGCTATTATATTGCATCCAAATTTAAAATACAAAGAATGGACCCCCTATATAATTTAAAGAGCTTTCTAAAAATATAAAAAATTTTGAAAAATATGTTGATTTGTGTCAGATATTGATTTTTTTGGAATTTCAAGAAAAAATTATTAAAAATTCAAAACATCTTAGAAAATTCTAAATTTTTTACTGTAGCTTTCCTAATATGTGTCCAACCAGAAAAAAAAAATTAGAGAAAAACTCCAAGCTGTTTGGGAGATAAAATTAAATCTTTGAAACTTTAGGGTTTTAGCTCCCCAAAAAAATCAAAACTAGCATGTAAAGGTGGGTTGCCCCACGGTGGGTGCCAGAAATGTGTGTGAAAATTGTACCTATTTTGTGGACACAACACTTTAGTAAAACATTAGAGGTTAGCAAAAATAAAATCGTGCAATGAATTAAAAGCTAAACTAACTAGGCGATTTACTGCCTTCTAATAGGTGTGAGTATGATGTTCTCAGATTGTATCGAGATCAGTGACCTTGACGACGCCTAAATGAAGGATTTGAATGCAAAACTGATATGAAATATGAATGCAATTAATCTATATTTTTTGGATTTTAGATGCAATAAGATGAAAAATGATATGAAATAAAACTAAAATGAATTGAAAATAAGATTGATCTCACAAAAATTATTGATTTGCAAGAAGCTTCAATTCTTCAAATGTCAATTCGCCAGCATAAGTTTGCACAATTATGAGATGATTTGTGAAGAGCTGAGGCCTTAATTTATAGAAATCCAGGGCTTTGGAGGTGCATGGGAAAAAAATTCATAAATCACTCAAATAACTCAGGTTGATTTTTGAGTTATCTGATTATAAAGAATAATTAACTCACAAAAACATGCAAAAGCAGAGTTGAACTCAAAATAGAGTTTAGTTTTAATTGATAATTGATAGTTGTCTGCTTTTCTGATTGTGCATGTTTTATTTATGAATTAATTTAATAATAAAGTGATTTATTTCCAACTTAACTGATTTTGAAAAATAAAACAATTGATTTATGGGTTAATCAATTATTTTTCAAACTTTTATTCAAAAACAATATTATTAAAAATTGACAACTTGCTTTAATTAATTAAATAAGAATTTAATCAATTATTCATAGGATTTTGGATTTATTGTCAAAATTAAATAATACTATTTAGGAATAAATAGAATTAACTTCAATTAAATAATTAGGTGGTAGAATTAAATCTAATTAATTAAATATTGAGGATATTCAATTAATCAAACTTTAGGATAAATAGGATTTATCGCCAAATAATCATTAAATTAAAGATAATTATGATGATTAGGAATATTACTAGGAATATTCCCCGATGTAGAATTTGAGATAATCAATTAGGATTTGATGATGTTCAGATGTGCCTTAGGTTAGGACTTTGATGTCAATTTCATTCAATTTGTCGATATAGAGGATTAATGAACTTATAGCCCATTTTTGGGGTATTACAGGTTTCAATTTTTTTGTATAATATGGATTACATCTTTTGCTATAATTACTCAATCAAAAATGGATCTACTTGGGACAAAACCTGTCTGTTCCTCATCTATTATTTGTGGTATATTTTTTTGTATCTTATTTTTCATATCCTTTTCTAAGATCTTATATATAGTATTCCATAATGTATTCATCTAGAATTTTTAGTTTTATCTTTTTTGGGAATCATAGTGATGAATGTATTGTTTATTTTTGTAAGTGATCTTCCCAAGTTTCTCATATTTTCTAAAGCCTCTACCAATTGTACACCTAAGAAATACCAGTAGCTTTGGAAGCATGTTGGAAATCCATTTGGGCATAAGGCTTTATCTCGATTTAATTGTTTCAAAGCTAACTCTATATTTGTTTTTGTAAATTTCTCTTTCAGCATCTTATTGTGCTCTTCTAATATAATCTTAGTGATGTTTGATATTATTGTTTTTAGATCTTCTAAATCTAATCCTTCCCAACTATTCAAATTTTTTTTGTAAAAATCTGCATCTTCTTTAGATATGTCTGATGGATCCTCTATAATCTCCCCATTTTCCTTCTTAATCTCAATTATTATGTTTATGGTCCTTTTCTTGGTTCTATTGTGGAAGAATTTTGTATTTTTTTCACTTTCCTCTAGACATATTTCTTTGGATTTCTATCTCTAGAAGATTTTTTTCTTCATAAGTATACCTTCGTATCTACCAGGTAGCTCTTTTTCTTCTAGAAACCTTTCTTGGTCCACACTTTTTTTAATTACCTTTGTATTTAAGTTTTGTATTTCCTCTTCTACCTTTTCTTTAAGTTGAAAGATGTTTCCAAATTATTCTCTATTCCAAATAAGGAATTTTCTCTTGATTGATACTAATTTTGATAGAAAGAAGAATATTGTGGATCCCAAAAAAAATCTTCCCTCCACCATTTCTCTAGCATTTTAATGAATTTTTCATGTTTCATCCACATTTTCTCGACTTTAAAGCAGCATCTTTTGGGTATTTTTTCTTCATTAATTAGTAGCTAAATAGGAAAGCGACCTGAACCAAATTTTGGGAGGATTACTTAGCTAAAATTATAATTAGAGTCTACCAAATTACCTTTGAAGAAAAATTTGCCTAGCTTTTCTACTCTATTGTTGAATTTCATCCTCCTCTTATTCCGTGTATAGGTTATGTTATCAATTTTTGTTTCGATTAGATTGTTATGGTTTACCTAATTTCTTAAATCTATTTGGGACTACAATTCTCTTTTGGTTCCTCGACTATTTTCTAATAAATCTAATATAGCATTAAAATATCCTCCTATTATACAATTTTGATCAAGGTAGTTGCTTAAAAAGCCTTCAATTTCTTCCTAAATCTCCTTTTTCTTGTGGTTTTGTATAGGACCATACATATTTATCATAATGAAATTTAGTTTATTTCTTATGCTTTGATTTTTCCACTCTTCCAAGTTTTGTGACTCATTAGTTTATCAAATGTGATCATTCTTGGATCCCATACAATTCTTAGTCCTCTTCAAGCTCCCTCCACCTCCACCTCCACCTCCACCTCCACTATTTATAGATTCCATAATACTATTATTTTATTTAAAATATCTATTTCCTCCTTGTTTAGTTTAGTTTCTTATAACAATATCGATTTTGCAATGGATGAAAATATACAATGCTTAATTATACGTTCTTTTTTAGGGGCATCCATACCCCTAACATTGTAAGTTATCAGTTTCGTGTCTATTTAGGAGGCACTTCCCCTTCCCTATGTTAAATAATTTTATAATATGTGCTTGGTCCTCTACTGAGCCATAGTTTTGTCTTAATTGTGTGATAAATTGTGTTCCCCTTTTCTTTGCATATTTAGCACAATCTAGAGTATCTTTGCTGGTGCAAGTTTGTAATATCCGCAAGTTGTTTGCCTCTGTTTCCATCCCTTCTACTAATTTTATTTCTTTTATCCCATCTTCTTCCTCAATTCATGCTTCTTATATTTCTATTTCTTCCAATATTCTTTCTATGATATGTTATTTCTCCAACACTGCTTCTACATTCTCATCTTCTACTTCTTGGTTTAAACTCATGAAATCATATATTGCTTCCAGCCCTATGGAGATATCATCTTAAACACTATTGATTGGGTATAGGCTCTCTTTCTTATTGTTCTCTTTTGTTCTATTTTTTTCATTAGCTTTTTCTTTGATATAACTTTCTTGATTATTATTTTTCCCTTCATCGACTTGTTTAATAAGTGCTAGATGTTCTTCCACATTCACCTAAAATGCCTCTGCATCTTGCAATAATTTCTGAAGGGATTCTTTTATTTTATTTATTTCTTTTTTCCTATCTTCTTAGATATTATTGGTATCTAATCTAGGATTTTTCTCTTTTCAATTTTTGGATTGTAATATTCCTCAGACATTTCCACCAAAAACCCTCTAATTTCATCATTAAGTTTTCTAGATACTCACTATGTTGGGATAGATTTGTTTTTCCTATCTTTTGTTAAATATTTTAGATGAATTTTTTCTTCACTCCTTTAAAGATTATATTTTTCCTCTATATTTCTATTGTAAAAGATTGGATTTAGAAATTGGCTCCCTTTTACAGTTATTAATTCTAGTGGATCCAAAGGTTTTACCCCTGAGTCTATATTTATGAGAATTTAAGTTTTTTGATAAGTCATTTTCTTAATGATCTTCATAAGCTATGAATGATACCATAGTATTTTTTATTACTTAAAGGGTTTCTAAATAATTATATTCTACTGCAAGAACACCTAGCTTGGCCAATTTCAAAAATTTATTTAGTTTATACAAGCTAGGTTTGAAGTTTGGGATCCAATCAATGCAATGAAATAATAACCCTTAAACAGTAATAGTTTTCCAAGAATAATTTCATGCTTTTTATTCATTCTTATAGATGATTAATAGGAATTTATTTTTTATGTTAGAGATACTTATCTAGTTGGGAAATTGAGATTCCTTCCATTTTGTGGTGCTTTGAATGGGTTGATTGAAGCCACTCTGGAGCACCAAAATATCTAATCTTGAATAGTGATCTAAGATGGGTTGCATAGTCTCTGATCAAATAACGAAGGTTGTACTCCTCATTCTATATTCATCACTTGGGTTATCCTCTTTCCTTTTCTAAATTGGGAGTATTTTCTTTTTCTCCACTTTCCCCTAACCCAAGGGGATTCTATTTACTCTTGTAGCATATCTTGGAATTTGAAGATTAGGGTTTTTCCTATGAAACCTTGATTTATCTTACCTCCATTTGGTATGGTCTATAACATTATTTTTTCTTGTGGCACCCCCTACATAGCTAAAATTAACTGCCCATTTTACATGATAATTAAAGAGCATGATCTGAATATCAAACACAAATGTATTCTTAAATTAGCCTTAGCCAAGCATTCTACTTCCACTAAGAACCATATCTACCTATATTACACTCAAATTATGTCTAAGGATGAAAAATTATTTAAAAGGAAGCTCAAGGAGGTGGTCAAAATCAATAATTATCCCTCCAACCTCAATCATGATGATGGGTAAAGCTTAAGTAATTCTTGGAAAACATTGTTGTCTTCCCTTATAAATTCCCCCATCCCTCGACTTCATCCTTTCCTATTGATTTTTAGCCTTCTTCCCCTCCCCTCTTATCTCTCTTTCTATCCCCCCCTTGTCTCCATCTTTTAGGTGCTTGGGATTCCTTTCACCCCCTTCATTGTTGCTTTGGTGTGCTTGGTGCTTCTCTTTTCCTCGCTTCTCTTGTTGGTAGGACCGCATTTTTGTGTGTTCTTATTGGATTTTATTTTCCCTCTTGGTCTCCTTTTATTGGTTTCCTTCTCCCTCTCCTTGTTATACTCCATTTGTGCTCTTGTTCCTTTTTAGTTTGTTATTTCATATTTCCTTCTCCTTCCTTTCTCTCATCCTGGGTTCCTTTATTTTTGTATCATTTCTCTTATCTTTTCTGTGTCATTTTCCTTTTTTTGGATCAATTTTTTGCTTCTTTCTATTCTTGTTTATGTGTCTTGTTTCTCTCTCCTCTTCGTTTGGTTTCTCCTTTCTATGCTCTTCTTTTTTCTTTGGTTTTTTATTTTTCTTCATTTCTCTTTTCTACCTTTTCTCTCTCACACACAACACATACTTATATATGTGTGTGTATACATAATTATATATGTGTGTGTGTGTATTATGTATATGGATATATAAGTACACATGTGTGTGTGTGTGTGTGTGTGTGTATTTTGTATATGGATATATAAGTACATACATGTGTGTGTGTGTGTGTTTTTATTTTTTTATACTATTAATTTGTTTAAATGTGTGTTTGTGTTTAATTTATTTATGTATGCATTCATTTTGTTTTGTTTTGATATATATTTATATATTTTTATTTTTTCTTTTCTTTCTTTACTTTATGTTCTCTCATTTTTTTGAGTCGCCTTATTTTTTAAGTCTCTTGTCCTTGTTTTCTTTTTTCTCCTCTATTTGTCTTATTGTTGTATGATTAACTTATTTTTATTTGTGTTTTGTTTGTCCTTTGTTTTTTTTATTTTTCTATCTTTTGTGGTTTTATTTAAATTTATTTAGTTTCATTCATTTAGTTTCACATACTGAGTTTTATTTATTTATTTATTTATTTATTTATTTATTTATTTATTTATTTATTTATTTATGGACTTATTTTTTATTTTCTTGTTATTTTATGTGGTTGTTAGTATGTGCATGCATGTATGTATGTATGTATACACAAACATATACACATATATACATATATACATATATATACACACATGTCATTAGTAGTTTATTGTACATTTGGAGTTTAATTTTATTTTTATTTTTTGCTTTAGGTTCTTTTCATTGTTGATATGTGTGTTTGTTAATATTATTTAGAACAACAGAGAGGGGGGTGAATAAGTTTTTCTCAAGTTCAAATGTACCAATTGAACTTTTAAACACTTCAACAATCTCAAATCTAATCACCAACACAACTCGGTCTCTAAAGTGTATATATCAGAAACATATAACATGCCTGCAGTCCACTGTCCAAAAGTAATTAACTTGCAGAATATAGCAACATTCACACAAGTATAACACTAGGATTTATAGTGGAAACCCAACTTGGGAAAAACTACTTTATAACATGTTACTGATATTTTCACTCTTCTGAAGTGAGTTATGTGAAAGCCAACCTTGTTAAAGGTTTACAAACAAACTGCTAGGTGTGACCCTGTTAAAGGATTTAAACACTCTGTCAAAAGTGACGTAGTTAAATGATTTAAGTACATTTCATTAGAATGCCACCTTGATTAAAGGATTTAAACAATGACTTTTAGGTCAACCTTGATTAAAGGATTTAGACTAATACAATGACCTTAGAAAGTATCAATAGTTTCTGATCTGAAAAATATACAACTCACTTTGCAAATAACAGATCCACTTCGCACATATATTTTGATTTACTAACTGATCTTATTTTCCATCTCCATCACTTATCTTCTCTTAATTCACTTCAAGCAATCACAACTCTGATCAACTCCTTCACAATTTCACCTCCAGCCTTCTCCTTAGACTTCTCAGTCAATAACATCAACAACTTCAACCCATGTTGTAACCTCACAATTCATTTTTCCTTTATACCTCTCCAATTAGGTAGATCCATCTTTTGTCGCTTAATCTCCTTCATAAATCTTAGGTTTGGGTAAAATTCATCGAATCCTTCCATAATTTAAGTTCCTCATCCTTCCTTCTAGATACATCTTCAAACTTCTCATTGAATCCATAATAAAATGATTTTCCATGCATTAAATTCTCCATACAATCAATTAATAAAGTCAACACAATTTACATATACCAAGAATTCAACTATGTCGGCTGGGAATCTTAATTATTTCTCTAAATGTAAATTACTGACACTTAGTCAATATTGTGTTCATCTCCTCGGTCATCACTGTGTAACTCGGTCATCTCTACAAATTGTCTTCCTCGGCTAACACTATCTTGCTCACTAATTTCCTATCACTTAGCATAAACTGATGTTTAGTCAACACTAAATTTACTCAGCATATATTGGTGCTCGATCGACACTAACATCACTCATCTTAAACTAGATTTCTTCACTTTTTCTCAGTTAAGCCTACTTCTCCAGTCTTTCTTCTTACTTAGATAAATAATACATTATCTTATCAATGTGCCAAATAATCAAGTACCCATTGAAGTATCAAATTACTCAACCTTTCCTTAGGTTCTCTTGTTATCTCTCTTGCCCTAATCCTTTTCATCAATCAATAGATATGGTACTCTCTTAGATAGCAACTATTTTATCAGTTAAGGTTTGACATCAATGACAATACAACAATTATTTTAATTGTAGTTTCCAACAATCTCTCTCTTTGGCATTGATGGCAACACCACATGAATAACACGTGACTTACCAACCAATCCAAAAACTTTGTCTGTGCATGAGAAATATTTTATAATATCCTCAGCTTCTTTATAATTCACAAAAACTTAGCCTTGCTTGACCGTTCACACAGTTACTCCCTCTAAATATTTTGTGTATCTCTCTAAATGTCTCCCTCTTATTTTTTAAACCTGTGAATCTTGGATCATATACCTCAGTGTTTTCTCATTCCTATGTTTTCATCTAAATCTCTCCCTATTTGACAATAATGCCAAAGTAGTATCTAGCACTTACATCTACCATATGTAAATTTCATCTTGTCAGTTCAATATCATTATTCCTCCCTTTGTCACCTTGCTTATGACTGATTATCAGCTTTGTTGTACTTTTCACAACTCTAGGCAACTCATAAAGTGTGACCTTTTCTGCATCAATTTATCAAATATTCTGTGTAGCACATTTGATACAGTGCTCCTAGTTGACTAGGCAGCCTCAATTAGGGGAAGCACCCCTAGTTTACCTCTAAGATATTATTTCTAGCACATTTGATCTATTTCTTCATTCATAGCTTGAATCCAATCTTCATTCTCTAAATCATCTTTTACTATCTTAGGCTAAAACTTACACAATAAACATGTAGGGTCTTTCAACTTACTTCTAGTCAAGACTCCAGATTCCTTATCTCCATGATTTGCTCAGGATTATGATGTCTTCTCACATACTGTGCCAATGTAGGTTTAGATTTCTTTTCTTCTTGATCTGCAGGTTCATCACGCAAATTTTTTGTTTCTTCTTCTGATTGCTTGGTAGCATCCTCCTAATGTTTGGCATTGCTTACTTGTGACTCTATATCTGGTGTAAGTGTGTTACTTGTCTCTCCTTCTTCCATGTACATAAAAGATCTATAATCTTCAAGTTCTTTTTTCCCTTTCAGTTCATTCTTCTCTATATATTCATCAACTCTCATATTTTCACTTTCCAAAATTTTGTTAGTGTTATCATTCAAACACTTATAAGCTTTTCTCTTAGTGGAATAACCTAGGAATATGCCTTCATCACTTTTTGTATCAAATTTTCCATTCCTATTATCTTTCAGTATATATCATCTACTCCCAAAGATTCTAAAATATTTCACATTAGGTGCATATCCATGCCATAGTTCATAAGGTGTAGCATTTGTACCTTTCTTGATTTGTACTTGGTTTAAGGTATAAATAGTTTTAGTTACAGCTTCTCTCTAGTATTTTTTAGCAACATTCTTCTCAATCATTAGTGTTCTTGCACAATCCATAATTGACATGTTTCTCCTCTCAACTATACCATTCTGTGGAGGTGTTCTAGGTGCAAATATCTGTCTCTTGATTCCTCTATCATTGCAGAATAGATTGAACTCATTTGATATAAACTCTTCACCTCAGTCAGATCTCAAACATTGCAGGCTTCTACCTATTTTTTTTCAACTTTTTCCAAATACCACTTAAACAATAGAAATGCATCAGATTTGTTTTTCAAAAACATTACAGTCATCATCCTACTGTAGTCATCAACAAATAGAATAAAATACTTAGCACCACAATAACTTTGTATACCCATAGGTCCACAAAGTTCAGTATGAACCAAATCCAAAATATTTTTAGAAGTAAATGTCTTTCTCTTGAAACTAGACTTTGTCATTTTTCCCAACTGACACTATTTACACATCACATTATCAGGTTCTTCAATCTCGAAAAACCTCTAACTTTCTTCTTTTTACTAATATTTGCCAGATTGTCAAAGTTTACATGACACAACCTCTTATGTCATAACCATACATCATCAAATTGTACAAACAAACATGTCTCTTCAGATAGATCTAGATAGAACAAGTTACCTCTAGTCTGTTCTCCACTTCCAATTAGTTCACTAGTGGCATCAAATATTTTAGCCTTTATGTGATGAAACTTCACTTGGTAACCAGTGATGTTCAGTTGTGCAACACTCAAAAAAATTTAGTAAGACCTTCAACCCAATAGCCATTTTCACATGTGATCTTATTAGTTAGCTTAATTGATCCTTTACCTCTCATAGGACATGGTGTATCATTACCAAACTTAACACTTCTACCTTTATAATGATCTAGAGTTTCAAATTTATTTTTATCACCAGTCATGTGATGTGAGAAACCACTATCAATAATCCATTTATCATCTTTACTCACATAAGAAATAAGTGTGCATTTTTCTCATCTTCATCAAAATCATCTTTCATAGCAACATAAACTACTTCAATATCAAAATTATCAATGTCATTGTTTGTTTCCTCTTTAGAAATATAATAGGATTTCTTACCTTTGTCCTTATAGTCTCTGTACCTTCAGTGATCTCTGTTATCTCTTTTATCCTTGTACTTTCTTTCTCTTTTCTCATCCTTGTCATTTCTGTCAGGACATCTTGTTACAATATGGCCAACTTTGTTACATGAAAAATAGATTATAGGAATTTTACCTTTATATTTGTCTTTTCCTCCTTTTAATCTTCTACCCATGAATGCTTCAAGATCATATAGTTCCTCATCAGAAGTTTCACTATCACTTTCACTTTTCACACATTTTTCTTTTTCCCTCTTAGACTTATGCAAAACCATTTATGACTAGAATGCAGTTTCAACATTAGGAACAATGTAGTTATCATAGTTAGATAGCTCAAAAGCACTAAGCTTATCAACAAGACTTTCCAAAGTTAGAACATTACCAGCATTACATCTTGATTCTTGAATTGTATAAATTCTAATAGCATAGATAGGAAGAAAATTTCTCAATACCTTACCAATAATAGTCTCATCATCAATGATTCCATTAGCTCCTCTACTAGCATTCACTATCTCCTTAATTGTACCACAGTACTAAGTAATATTTTCACCTTCTTGCATTTTCATTTCATCAAACTTACCTCTCAAGCTTTCATCTTTTGCTCTCAGTATATTTGTATCACCACCATAGATAGTTGCAAGAGTATCCCACATTTACTTTGAAGTAGTGCAATCTTTTATATCTTCAAATTTAGGATAGCTTAAGGAAGATGCAATCTACAACATTTCTTGATTGTGTTCATGTTTTTCTTTCATCTCCTTAGCAGTCAAAGGTGCAGTAGGTATAACATAGTCATGTTCAACATAGTACTTCATTGATTCACTAATTCCAGCTAGATGTAATTTTATCAGACTCTACCATGTAGGGAAGTTCTCTTTGTTCAAATTCGGTACCTCCTTTTTATACATCTTGATCATTAGCTTCAAGTACCTTTAAAATTTTCTCTGTAAGCACCAACAACTCTGATACCAATTGTTAATATTATTTAGAACAATAGAGAGGGGGGGTAAATCAATTGTTCTCAGGTCCAGATGTACCAATTGAACTTTTAAATACTTCAACAATCTCAGATCTAATCACCAACACAACTCAGTCTCTAAAGTATAGATATCATAAACATATAACATGTAGTCCACTGTCCAAAAGTAATTAACTTGCAAAATATAGAAACATTCACATCAAAACATTCACACAAGTATAACACCAAGATTTATAGTGGAAACCCAACTTGGGAAAAACCACTTTGTAACATGTTATTGATATTTTCACTCTTTTGAAGTGAGCTTTGTGAAAAGCCAACCTTGTTAAGGGTTTGCAAACACACTGCTAGGTGTGACCCTATTAAAGGATTTAAACACTTTGTCAAAAGTGACCTGGTTAAAGGATTTAAGTACATTCCATTAGAATGCCACCTTGATTAAAGGATTTAAACAATGACTATTAGGTCAACCTTGATTAAAGGATTTAGACTGATATAATGGTTAGAAAGTAACAATAGTTTCTGATCTAAAAACATACAAATCACTTTGCAAATAATAGATCCACTTTGCACATATATGTTGATTTACTGATTGAGCTTATTTTCCATCTCCATCACTGATCTGCTCAAAATTCACTTCAAGCAATCACAACTCTGATCAACTCCTTCACAATTTCACCTTCAGCCTTCTCCTTAGATTTCTTAGTCAATAACATCAACAACTTTAGCCCATGTTGTAACCTCACAATTAGGTTTTCCTTTATTCCTCTTCAATTAGGTAGATCCATCTTTTGTCGCTTAATCTCATTTATAGATCTTAGGTTTAGGTCAAATTCATCGAATCTTTCCATCATTTATGTTCTCCATCCTTCCTTATAGATACATCTTCAAACTTCTCATTGAATCCATAATAAAATGATTTACCATGCATTAAATTCTCCATACAATCAATTAATAAGGTAAACATGATTTACATATCCCAAGAATTCAACTATGTCGGCTGGGAATCTCAATTCTTTCTCCAAATGTAAATTACTAACACTCGGTCAATACTATGTTCATCTCCTCGGTCATCACTGTGTAACTCGGTCATCTCTACAAACTATCTTCCTCGGCTAACACTGTCTTGTTCACTAATTTCCTATCGCTTAGCATAAACTAATGTTCGGTCAACACTAAATTTACTCGGCATATACTAGTGCTCGGTCGACACTAACATCACTCCGCTTAAACTAGATTTCTTCACTTTTTCTTGGTTAAACCTACTTCTCCAGTCTTTCTTCTTACTTAGATAAACAATACATTATCTTATCAATGTGCCCAATAATCAAGTACCCATTGAAGTATCAAATAACTCAACCTTTCCTTAGGTTCTCTTGTTATCTCCCTTTCCCTAATCCTTTTCATCAATCAATAGATATGGTACTCTCTTCGATAGAAATTATCTTACTAGTTAAGGTTTGACATCAATGACAATATAACAATTATTTCAATTACAATTTCCAATAGTGTTGTCTCTCTCCTTAACCCTTTTGTCCCTTCTTATTAGGTTCTTGGTTTGTAATTAACTATGTTTCTTCTCCTTATGTTTTCTTGTATCTTGATGATGGCTCACAGAGTCTGATAAGAAATGTTGATGATGGAAAATCTACACAATCAAATCCAAAAAATAAATTAGCATCATATGGGTTGTTGAAATCTAATAGCTTTGATGGCTTGGTCTATCATATCTTCTCAAAAATATTTCAAACCCTCGCTTATGTCTCATAGGAATTGTTTTTACCCCTGTGACAAAGTACAAAAGATTGTTTTGGTATTTCATTTGGCGTTTAGCTCTCCGAGGTGGCACAATTTTTCATCCTTCCTCGTCTGCCATTTTTTTTGCATGAATATTATTCTTCACGCATGTGGCTCATCCTTGCATTTTTGCATTTCTTTCATTTTTCATAATAGAGCATTATTTTTATTTGTCATTATATGTATTGATTATTATTATTTTTAATTATTATTATTATATATTATAAAATTATATGACAATATTGCTATGTTATTTTGTTAAGACCCATACTACAATTTTTACACGTCTTTTCAAGCTTATAGAAGTTTAAGGTCAACAAAACTTTGGCAGTCAAAAGAACAAGTGTCCTCTTGTTATGTAATTGAAGATGTTCCACACATGATATAGAGAAGAAAATGGTAAGGAAATTTATTTTTGCTCCCTTCTCTTCTCTTGTCACCTTGCATACATCACAACATAGAAATTTCTATTTTTTTATTTATTCATATTTCATTTTCTTAGGCCCAAGCTCATATTTTTAACTAACACTCCATCTGATATAAAGTATTATCTAAGAAAAGATCATATTTTGGTTGTATTATTCACATTGAAAAGATTATCACATGTCTTTTTTGGTTAGGGTTAGGGTTTGTATTAGGGTCAGACATAAGATTAGGGTTTAGAGTTTAGGATTATAATTTTATTTTCATGGCTAGGGTTTACAGGATGGTTAGTATAATGGTTAGAGATGAGGATTATGTTTTAGGTTCTAGGATTAGGATTATAGTTAGGATCATGGTTAGGGTTAACGTTTACATAGTTTCTAGTGTTATCATTAGGGTTAGGATCAAACTTTAGGATTATGATTGTGGTTAGGTTTAAGGTTTATATATTTGTTGTAATTATGATTAAGGTTAGGGTTAAGCTAAGAGTTTAGCTTGACACCATGGTTAGGGTTAGGATTGGGTTTACAATTTGGGTTATAATTTTGTTTAGGATTAAGATTAGGGTTGTGTTAGTATTATGGTTAGGGTTAACATTTTGATCAAGGTTAGTGTGAAGCTTAGGATTGAGAATATATTTAAGATTGTAGTTAGTTTAATGGTTAAGGTTAGGGTTTTTATTAGGGTTAGAGTTAGGATAATGGTTTAGGTCTATGTCATGATTAGATTTAGGGTTGTGTTTACAATATGGGTTATGCCCTTACTTAGGATTAGGATTAGGATCTATCTCTCTCTCTCTCTCTCTCAATAGATGTATAGTTGATTTGAAACTATCATTTCTTCATTAAGACATTTATTTCATAAACAACATATTCTCCATGTACATGCAAAAAAATTGACCTTGTAAATCTCTTCCACATACCCATTTCACATGAAAGTGCAATAGCTAATTTTTAAAATAATTTATTATTTTATAATAAACTAAATAACTTCAAACATTTTGTATTATATTTTTTTTTCTATTATGAAATTGTATATACTTGTTTCTATATAAAACTCTAAAAATGAGGTTACAGTAAACAGAATAGATTATTTAATGAGCAAAAGTCATCGTAAAATATTTATAAATATTAACAACTACACTTTTACTAATTTTATAAAGAACACATATTCATCCTTTTCTTTCTTTAAAAATATATTTATAAGAATATAAATATATTTAGTGAAACTCTATAAAGTCCACTTTTCTTTTATATTAAAATACTTAAATTATAAAATTTGTGATTAAAAAAAATCATTTCCATACTCATAAAGCTAATTTATTATTTTCGATAAATCTAAAAATCTATGTAACTATTTTTATTTATTTATATTTTCTTTCACCTTAAAAATAATTTTAACTTTTTAGTTTAGACATATTCAAATATGTTTTTTAAATAAAAAATATTTATATTTATATATTACTTTTATGTGATGTTTATATTAAAAAGAAGAGTTCTTTTATTTACATAAATGTTATTTTAAAGGTACTATATTTTTAATAAATATATATAGTTTCTATTATTTTTAAGAATATAATCAAATATTAAAAATTATAAAGAAAGTTAGATATTACTTTTTATATCTTAAAAATAGTTTTGTTTATTTATTTTTTATCTTTCAAATATTAAAATAAATTATGTACCTACATGTTTCTTAATTATTAATAATTTTTTATTTTTGTCTACTAAACATATATATTTTTAATATTTTTACTCTCCATTAAAAACTTTTAAAATTAGAACAATAATAAATAACATAAATTATTTATCTATGAATAAAAGTCATTACATAATAATCTCACTTTCTTATTTATTTTTTTGAAGCTAGAGAATGGTAATTATTAAGGGTGGCGGCTATCCTCCCAATAGAACGCACCACAAATGAAAAAAAAATTCTTCAAATCTGCAAAAATGCAGAGTTTTTTTCTAAAATTTGTTGGTTGTTTTCTATCCAGAATATACAGGTGAAGAAGAACAGATCATGAATTTTTGGTAAAAATCTATTGCATTTTCCAATTTCCCAAAACTGTATGGCGGTGCATTCCTTCGGGAGGATAGCCGCGTCTATTATTAAGGTGGTGTGCAGCTACTACAACACACATCATTGCCACCTTGTAAGCAACATTTTCCAAGACCACATAACGAACAATCAATTATCCATGTACAAATGCAATCCGTACAATTTATACACTGCTCCAACAAGACCATGAACCTGTATTGATTCACATAACAAATGATTTATTAAAAAGTTTAGTTTAATAAGCATAATATTTATTAAATCTATTATCTTATGGGTTACAAATGTTATTCAAAATATTGATTTATAAAATCTAACATAATTAAAATTAGAAACATCTAAAATAACTAATATAAATTATGGAAAAATTACAGTTAAACTAATCCAATAAATATAATTTATTAAAAAGTTTAGTTTAATAAGCATAATATTTATTATATCTATTATCTTATAGATTACAAATGTTATTCAAAATAAATTATGGAAAAAAAATCTAACACAATCAAAATTAAAAACATCTAAAATAACTATTATAAATTATGGGAAAAAATCTAACACAATCAAAATTAGAAACATCTAAAATAACTATTATAAATTATGGAAAAATTACAGTTAAACTAATCCAATAAATATAATATGACAAAATAAAATTGTATAATATATCTCACCATGCACTATAGGTGAAATAAATATGAGGGCAATAAGAACCATAAAAACACAAGAACACATTGAAGATCCCATCACACCACCCTTATTGTTTTGGAATAACAAATTGTATGAAATGAATGTGCACACAAGTATTTATTCATTAGAGCATGATTTTTGAAAGAATTCTTTTGTTTTGTTCATGATGTATTGGAAACTAAATCTTTAGTTGATGAAGTCTAAGTGGAAACTTTCTTTATGAATCTTGAATTAATGAAACTTTAGTAAAAAATTCATTTATGAATCTTGAGTTGATGAAGATTAAGTGAAAACTTTCTTTATGACTCTTGAGTTGATGAAGTTGAAGTTAAAGAATGTTGATTATCTACTAATTGAAATGTATAACAGATTGTGTAGAGATTGAAATGTATTAAATTTTTATTATTGTAAAAATATTAAATTTTAATATTAAATAAAATGATAGTTAGCATAGGATTAAAATTATCAAAATAAGTAAAGTAATGATATATTTTAATTTAATAGAAAAATTATGTGAAAGGATTAAAATTATCAAAATAAGTAAAGTAATTATATCTTTTAATTTAATAGAAAAATTATGTTAAAAAATTATTAGATGGTGTATTGATTTTTTGAATAGAAATTTAATACAATTAAAATTTGAATAATCATTGACAAAAGTTATCACTTATTAGAATTATTAAAAAAAATGTTATAAGATCATTAGAATTGGTTGTGTAAAGAGAAGAAATAAAGGTTTTTTATTTTTTATATTAATTTGTAGCATAATAAGGGTGTTGACCCTTACATCACCATAGTTCATAGGTGTCAAAAGAGATTAGAAATATATTAACGTAAAAGATGTATGTTACAAGTGTAGGCCATTGACAAAAAACTAACATAAAATTTAGTAGCCCACCTCAAGAGTGTATAGACGGCTCACCCATAGAGTGGGGAGAAGAGTTAGAGATTGCAAAATAATTTTTTAACATCATTGGACAACTTTACAAGAAATACTATCACTACGATCCCCACCACGAGGGGGGAAATTGGTTAAATCCCTTTAGGGAGACTATTAGAAAAAAGAGGAGAGTGTTGAAAAGCTTGCACAAATTGTCAGCCAAATTATATTAGAGAAAAGGAGTGGTAGATAGAGAAGAGTCAACATGGCTAGAGGTGACTATACTAGCAGCAAGAGAAGGCACGGGAGTTGTAGAGACCACAGGATGAAAATCATCCAAATCTGGAGCAAGAGCATCATCCTATAGAGAGTCATCATCACTATGTAATTTATAGTTGGAGGAAGAATCAGAAGCCCAAACACTCAAATGTTCATCGTTAGTGTCCTTCCCCCAAGTGCCAACGCCTTTACATTGCAAGAGAGAATAATATATTGCCAAATGACTAGTAGAGAAGCATCGGAGACATCAAAATGGGAGACCCCCACAATCTATTGATTTGGTCCTCAAATCTCTTCCAAGTCAGGTTTGAGGCACTAAACGGCCATGTATGGCCTTGACAAATGGGCAGAACATGCACAACTCATTCTTAAGGCATAGTTCACTTATAGATATTTCCAATGCTTCAAATGATGCATCAATCAGATGTCTAGATCAAAAGTTATGGGTTTTAGAAGTTGGACAACTTTTGGGAAATTTCCTTATTTTTAAATTTGGCTCATTTTTTAATTTCAAAATCCAATTTTTGGCACCCAACTGCCAAAATCTCAAAATTCAAATTGTACTTTTGGCTCCAAACCATAGAGAGGTTATTTAGGACCCATTTCCAAAAACCTATAGCATCTTTTTGGGGAAAAAGATTAGATTGTGGGAAAGGGTGATTTCTAGAACTTGTGTCATTTGTAAAGTGTTGTAGCATGTGAGGAATTAATTCTCTTGTTTGCAATCTCATTGTAATATAATAGATTCAACCACATAATAAAAACATTATCTCTTTTGTTGTGTCTTTCTGAGTCTCAATTTCATTCCCTCATCATATATCTAGCACACCTACCAATCTCAAATTGTCATCTTCAATATTCTTCCATGGTTGTAAAGCAGCCCTAATCAAGTAGGTCATCATTGGAGAATGTTACCATTACAATCAAATGATATTCTAAAGGTATTTTTAACACTATTAGTCCTTATGCTTCAATATATATTAAAATATAGGTGAAATAATTTTTATTGCAAGAGCATCAAGGGTGTAAGAGAAATCTTGCATCACCCTTGAAAATATTATTTATTTTTTCAATAAGGACTTCCTTTTTGGTAGGGTTACTATTTTTGGCAAATTTACTATTTTTTGTAAGTTGTTAGTTTTGCACAAAAACTTAAACTAGCCTCTATAATGGTGAAGAAAACACTTCAATATCTTTTGTCACTTATGAGATATAATATTTTATTTTTTAAAATCTATGTAACATATTCAAAGTCAAATGGCAGGCACTTAGAGGCTCCATGTGGGCTTGAAAAGTGGTTGAAAACCAAAATATACCCTTTTATATAATTTTGTGGCAGAAGTATGCCCAAGAGTTTTCCAAATATATATTATAATTGAAGAAGCAACAGTGAGATTAAAAGTTATGACCTTGAGAAGTTCTACCCAAAATTTTAAAAAAATCAAAAAAAATTGAGTGGGAGCATGGATGGTGGGACTCATGGCACCCAAATGGGAGAAATAATTTGTAGAATTTTGTAGGGTGTTTAAACATTATAGGTAAAGAGGGCAAAAATAATAGTTCTAGTAGTGCAAACAATGACTCTAGCTTGTTGATTATTGTAAAAAAAATATCCATGTGGTTGTAGCATGCTATTTTTTTAATATTGCAATTTCATTTCATTGAGGATAGTAGAAAGAAAGTGTTCATGTGTTGCATTTTTCTATTTATATGTATGTTTTGTTGTGTCTTTGTATTTTTCATGGGACTGTGCTTCATCAAGTGGTATCAGAGAAGAAGTTCCTTACTGTGTAAATAGATCATCGAATGTGAGGTAGTTTCCACAATGACTATGGTTTCCATTCAATGAGATTAAGTGAAAATTTATCCATAGAGGAGCCATGGTGGAATAATTTTTGGTGTGATAGAATAGGGTTTTAGTCACCTCCAACAAAAAGTTTAGACTCTACAAGAGGAGTTGCACTAGGGATTTGGTATTAGGGAAAGGGATGAAAGTGATAATCAATCTAAAAAAAGATGGATACCTTGAAGAAGAAGAATAAGTGGCCAAAATTTTGATGAGGCTTGGATTTTTAGGGTCATTTTCAAGATTTGAAAAAGGCCAAAGATTTAAGTTTCCACATTTTCTAAAAATATTAATCCAAAAGAGTTGATCGATTGGATCAATGATATGGAAGATTATTTTGAATATGAAGAAATAGAAGATCTTGAGAGGGTCAAGTTTGAAAAGACCAAGTTTAAAGGTCATGCTAAGATTTGGTGGAAAGAAGTTCAGTTAAAGAGAACTAGAAGAGGGAAAGAGAAAATAACAAGATGAGATCGAATGGTGGAAACGTTGAAGAGACAATTCATTCTTATTGACTATGAGCTTGATTTGCTAAAGAAAATGTAATGGTTGAAGCAAGAAAAAAAAATGTATCAAGGTGTATACAAAAGAGTTATATCAAGTCGTGATCAAAATAGATCATTCCAAATCCAACAAGGATAAATTTGACCATTACATAAATGGGTTGAAGCTGAGTATTCAAGAAAATTTGACCATTACATGATGGGTATGCAAATACCTATTCTTCAACAAGGTATGGAGTTTAACACAAGCTAAAGCCATTTAAAGAAGTAGAGGAAAATAAATGTAGTAATTCAAGAATATGTTTAGTAGTGTAGACACTCAAAAATTGTTCATGCCTATGTGCCCCCCCTTTTTTAACATGTCTTCAATGTCTAATTTTCATCCCTAATTTACTAATATTTCTCCTTGATTCTCCCTCATTTTTTACCTAATCGATCGCTTTTGAAATCAATGCAAGTCATAATCAAAGTTATCAAAATCATCAAAATTGATCATTTGCCTCATCAAAATCATCAATTTGGTCAAATCATTTAATTTGCCTTCTTAGAGGTAAATAACCCATAATTTATCCTTAAGTCTTAGCTTTGATAAATAAATTACATTTATTTATCCCCTTTTCCCTAAGTTTCACAATCAATTAATTTAACATTAATTAATTAGCTAATTATTGATTTATGAAATTTTCATAATTCTTAAATCCTAATTTCTATTTTGTGGGAATAAATAAATTTTAAAATTCAATAATTCCCTCCTTTTTCTAAATGGGATTTTATCTCTTAATTTGTGCTTCACAGACTTTTCTAGCTAGTACTTCCTCTTTTTAAGCCTCCACCTTCGCCTTTCCTTTTGTCATAAATTGTCATAGTTTGTGACAATTTTCCTTTTTCCCTTTTGTCATAATCGTAATAGTTTATGACAATGTTCCCTTTTTTCCTTTTGTCATATTTGTCATAGTTAATGACAAATTTCCTTTTTATAACTCACTAATTTTTAATTGTGCATTCAATTTATCATGAATTGTCATAATTAATGACAAACTTCCTCTTTCAGATTTTGCTAATTTCCATAATCTATGACAATTTCCATTTTTCACATCAATTTGCTAATTTTGAGATTTGGTCTTCAAATTCTATAAATTGAGATCATTTCTCTCATTTTTTGTTTAACCACACTCCTAGTATTCTCGTGCTATCATTTTGCTTTCAATTATAGTGCAGATTTTTTCAAGATCATAGAGCTACATCAATCAAATTCAATGGAGAAGAAATGAGAACATAGGAGCTACACTTGAAAGGGGGTTTTGTTTGTTTAATTTCCTTTATATTTCAAGTGGCTTTTATGGTAGATTAGATTGGTTTGCATATATTTTTGTATGAGATTTGTGGTTCTCTTATTTATGCCTTATAATGCCATTTTTTAATCTTACAAGTAGATGGAAGGAAAAATTTAGATGGAATGAAGCATAAGGATATGTGTTTAAAACTAACAAAGAGGAAGTAGAAGATGTACCTAGAGAAGTTGTAGACTTGTTGGATGAATTCTAAGATATCAAGAATTAGATTATTTACCTTAGGGATTAGCAATGGTGTGGACGATAAGTCATCAGATGGACCTAATTCTTAGAGTTAGTTCTCCAAAAAAGGCAACCCATAGAAAGACACTAACAAAAAATAAAGATTTGAACAAACAAATATAAGAGATATTGTAAAAGAGATTGATTAAGAGAGAGTTAAGCCCATGTACAATACCTATCATGCTAGCACCAAAGAAGGATGGAGAGTGGAGGATGTGTTCAAGTTCTTAAGCCATAAATAAGATTACCATCAAGTATAGATTTCCCTTGCCAGGGATGGATGATATTATGGATTGCTTGAGTGGACCTCAATACTTCAAAAAGATATATTTTAAATGTAGATATCACCAAATCTACATTAGAGAAGGAGATGAATGGAAAATTGCCCTCAAAACCAAGGAAGGCTTGTATGAGTAGTTATTCATGTCCTTTGGGCCAACCAATGCACCAAGTATATTCATGTGGCTCATGAATGAGGTATTAAAAGAGCTTTGGGGTAATTCTGTTATTGTTTATTTGGATGATATTTTAATTTTTAGTAAGACATTGGAGGAGCATTTGATGCATATGTATTTCTGAAAAGTTAAGAGAAAAAAGGTTGTTGATTAGCCTCAAAAAGTGCACCTTTGTGAAGAAAGAGTAATTTTACAAAGGATTTTTTATCTCAATAGATAGAATTAGAATGCACCTAAAAAAGGTAAATCGTGTCCTCGAATGGTCTACCCTGCAATGTTCTATAAAGGAGGTATATTTTCATGGTTTGGAAAGTTTCTTTAAGAATTTTATCAAAGATTTTAGTAGCATTTGTAAGTTGCTACCTGAAATAATAATAAGAGATAAGAAAGAATAAAAATAGACTCTAGGGGAAGCAAGAAGATTGTATTTGTTGAAAATAAAAGTTACAAAAAAACTTGTTTTGGCACTTCTATATTTTAATAAAGTCTTTCAAGTAGATTGTGATGCAATTAGAAATTCCATTAGAGCTATTCAGAGTCAAGAAGGTAAACTAATTTCTTATCTCAGTGAAAATTTGAATGATGCCAAAAGAAAATAGTATGTTTATGATCAAGAATTTTAAGCTCCAAGTTAGGCCTTGAATAAATGGAGACATTATATTTTTCCAAAAGAGTTTGTTTTATTTACTTATCATCAAGCTTTACAATTTTTGAATAGTCAAGGAATGTTGAATCAAAGGCATTTAAGATGGGTTGAGTTTTTGCAAAGTTACACTTTTGGTTTGAATCACACAAGTGGAAAGTCTAACAAAGTTGCACACACATTGAGTAGAAGGCAAAAAAATTTATCAAAGATGTAGATTAAAGTTGTTGGGTTCCAAGAACTCAAGATTTTTTATCCTGAAGATCCTAATTTGTAGAAGCTTGGAAAGCGTATAAGGATCATGTTATAACTTACAAATGACAAATTAGTTGGATTTGATAATCTAAGATGATATGGTGTTTAGAGGAATCTAGTTATGCACTCTTAAAATCTCAATGAGATAAATTTGCTCAAAGAGAAGCATAGTAGACGACTTGCAATACATTTTGGTCGAGATAAGATCATGGAACTTGTTAGGGAACATATGTAAAGAATTTTTTACAATGGTATATAGTATGTCAGCAAGAAAAAGGTACAAGCGATAACATAATTTTATATTAATGATTACCTATACCTAAGAGGCCATGGAACAACATTACTATGGATTTTGTTATTGGTTTAACAAGGACACAAAGAGGGTATGATTCTATTTTTTGGTGGTGGATGGATTTTCAAAGATAGCATATGTCATTCCTTGTAAGAAGACCAACAATGTTTTTCATGTTGCACATTTATTTTTGAGGAAGGTGGTGAGACTACATGGTCCCCCAAAGACCATAGTTTAAGATTGAGATACCAAAATTGTTGGTTATTTCGAGAGAACATTATCAAAAAAGTTGAAGAAATATTTGAAATTTAGTTCAACACACCATCTATGGACTAATGGATAGACCAAATTGGTGAATAGGAGTTTGGATAACTTGTTAAGGTTCTTAGTAGGAGATAAGCGCAAAGGATGGGATTTGATTTTACCACGAGTAGAATTTTCTTACAAGAATTTTGTCTATAAAAGCATTGGTAAATCACCATTTTATATTATATATGAAAGAAGCCCTATAAATGCTTTAGAGTTAAGGAAAATAGGCAAAGGAGAAAATAGTAGCATTGAAGTTGAGGTCTTTGTCGAGCACTTAAAATTGCATGAAGAGGTGAGAAAGAATATTAATATGATGAATATTCAAGGTAGATCAGAAGAGGAGATATAAAGAATTTCAAATTGGATATAAAATCATGGATCATATAAGAGAAGAGATATTTCTAGTGGAAACATCTAATAAGTTGAAGATGATGAAATTTTGTCCTTGCAAAATCTTGAAGGAGAATTATTCAAGAAATACCTATGAGATAGAATTGCCAAGTGGATGTAACATTTCACATATCTTAAATATTTCATATTTGATAGAGTATCATGAAGGAAGTTATTACTGATTAAATAATAGAAGCATAGTGAAATATTCTACTATGTACTTCAGTAAAGGAGATAGAAGAAAACTTGGATGATCATGTAGGTTGAAGCACAAGAAACTAAAAATATGAAGAGTATCTTATTAAATGGAAAAAATAACATGTTAAAGATTCTGTTAGAAATGGGAACACTGAGAGGGGGGGTGAATCAGTGTTCTATAATTAATTTTTGATTCTTGAAACTTAACTCAATTACTTAAATACTGAAATGAATAGTAAAGCAAATGAAGTATTCAACCATAACACATAACACAAGATATGTTTACGGGGAAACCTTGGCCAGAGGAAAACCCTAGTGGGAATTAATACCCACAATAATTGTACTTTGTATTATGAACCTATTAATGTTCCTTTGCCCTGCTAGGAGTAGTCATTACAATGTTGAGTACAATGACTCGGTTAAGAGTCTATAAGTAACAAACCCTATTAGGGGTGGATGGCTCACTACCAAATCTCACTGCTCAATGAAGAAGGCTACAACCTCCTGGTTATCAGATACACACTATATCTACAAGGTGAACTACTACTTTGACACTATTTTCTAATCTATTCCTTTTGTGCGCTGATGCTTTAACCTCTTGTAAAGCTCTATATCATTCTTTACTACTCTAATACATACTTTGCATACTTATTATCTTCTCTATATGTCATACATACTCAAATAAAAAAGTGCATGTCACATATATACATGTTGAATAGACGCAACCAATAACTAACTACTAGGTCGGCCTATAACTTAACACATACAATGCTTCCAAGTTAATTGGCTCAAGCATATTTACATACAATGATATTAACATGTTTATAACACAATTAAAATAGGTGCATAGCCTTTACAAAACAAAATGATATACACTAATCAAAATACTATCTGTTGGCTCCATGCTCTGTTCTATTCTTCCTCTTACTGACTATGTCACTTAGACTTGTGAATTCTTCATGTTGTCATATCTGACCATGCGTTCTTAGAATTAGCATAGTAACATACTCAAAATCTTATATCTAAGGATGCATACCAAAACTCGATCATACACACATGCGTTGATGCTATGATCATCAAGTGCTTTGTTGTCTGCTCTGTCTTCTATACGTAGCCGAATTATGATCTTCTAAGTTAGTGCACTGACTATAAAAATTTATATGACTTTGTTTCCATAATGAAAACATAAAACTTATTCATATATACTAGTAAAGTCAAATTTCCAACAATCTCCCCCTTTGTCATTAATGACAACAAAGGAATATGGTGAAGTTGCTAAACTACATCTTTACACATAAACTTGTTATCCTTTATCTTATCCTTTTTTGTATATTGTACATCATATATTCTTCTATCTCCCTTATTCTATAAACTCTACTCCCCCTTTGACATTAATGACAAAGGTGCTCAAAAAAAGGGAATCTTTAAGTACTTACATAGAGAATACATCAGGGTATGCAATCTAAAGGTTTATGATTTCTTGCTGCCAAAAAACCTTGAGTGTATCAACTGTCTGAAGATGGGTGCATAATGCATATGTTAGCTTCTCCATCTTTTCCAAATCTATGCAAGGACCTTGATCATATGTTACAATTGTGGCATCTATCTGCTTGATGTTCTAATTCAACACATCTAAAGAGGGTGCTAGTGCATGTATTAGCTGAGTTTGTCTAGCCCTTATCTTTTTCATCTCTTTTTCTACCTTCTCAATTTTATCCAACTGTCCTTGATAAACATTATTGCACATGTTAATGTCTTGAGAGGGATATTCCGTTGATTTTCTTACTGTCACCATCATAGATTCTGCTTCCTAAACCTTTTTAGATAGGTCTAAGGTGAGTTTATCTTTGTTGATGCAATCAATAATTATCTTCCTTCCTTTTGCTGCTAACTCTTTCAGCATTGCTTGACCAATCTTAAGTGAATTAAGGTCAAGTGAGAAATTGCCTATCAATTCATTCAGCCTTTTCTTGAGATATTTCTCTTCTGCAATTTTTTATGTTGATTCTTCTAGACTTGAAAATTTTACTTTG
This sequence comes from Chamaecyparis obtusa, assembly GCA_027943335.1. Taxonomy (NCBI): domain Eukaryota; kingdom Viridiplantae; phylum Streptophyta; class Pinopsida; order Cupressales; family Cupressaceae; genus Chamaecyparis; species Chamaecyparis obtusa. The sequence continues at coordinate 572,866 of BSBK01000008.1, read as the reverse complement.
AATTTTGATAGGATGTTGCTAACATCATCCACTGAATGAATACTTATCACTTTCTTATCCTCATGCAGTAAATTATTCAGTATGCTAATTGATTCTACAAATAATGGATTTCTCATTACTTGTTTTTCTTTTTCTTTCTCCATAGCTAATACACTTATCATCATCAGATCTTCTTCTCCCCATGAGTCTAAATTGGTTGTATCAAGAGTCAAACTTGACAAAAATAAAATTGAGGACTTAGGAGTAAGGAGTGTGCTATCCATAATCTCACTCTTTACCTCCACTAAGATTTCAGCAAAGGGCTCTTCTTTAGGTTCATCTTCCTTCTCTTCTTCATGTCTTGTTAAGTCTTCAATTTGTACTTCTTCTTGTTTCTTAGGTGATTCTTCACTGCATAGAATCTCAACTTCCTCAGTGCTCACAAAGGCTTCTTCAAATTTTTCTATATCCTTATCTATTGCCGCCATGGATATTTCAACATTATCAATCACAATAGTGTCATCTTTTGTCTCCATTTCTTTAGTAGGTTCTATCACTATGGCACAAAATCTTTTGGACTTGTCATAGGTTCATCAAGGATCTCAAATTCTTTTTCTTTCTTGGAGGGAACTTGGGTTGCAGGCGCAGAGGGTGGATACATGTGTCTATCCAAGAATACTTTTTCAAATGCCTTCTCTTTTTCCTTCGCAATCAACTCATAATCCTTATTCATTATTTGCAAAGTTATGAATTTAGTTCTTAGATGAGGCTTTACCAAATCCAACAATAATGTTTTCTATTCAAATGAACAAATTGGGAGGTTGTCATCCAATGTCTTTTCTGTTATCCTCATATCCTCTTCAATAGCTTGTCTTTTCAAAGAGTCAAGTATATTCCATACTTGATCAGGAATAACTATCTTAAGTTCTAATACAGACTTTTTGAACTTAATCATGTGCTTGATAATCATAGAATGTATTTCTGATATATCAATCTCATGATACTTATCATAGAACTTTTCTATTTATTTTATCCTTCGTTCATCAACTACTCTAGTTCTCAACACTTCTAGATTCGGTCTGAATCCTACCTCAGGAGGTGCTTGAGTGTTTCTTCCTTTGCTTCTTGTTGACCTTGAGGATGGATGGCTTGTGGTGGTTTTCTTCTTCCTTCTAGTCATTTTTCTTGGCTCAGGAGATGGAGTGGACTCCAGATCAATTGTAGTTGTGGGCGCGGAGATGTTTTCTTCTGTCTTTTTCTTCTTCTCCTTAGGATCATCTATTTTTTCTATTTTGACTTCAGATGAGGGTGTGCTCTCAAGTTGCATTTCAATCTTGGCTTCCCTTACTTTATCCAAGTCTTCTTGGGTAACACCATGAATTTTAAGAATGTCTGAGGTAATTCTAGATGCTTTTCTCTTTGTCACAGCACTGTATAAGACAAAGTCTACTTGTCTTGTCTTCTCTTCATAAGTTCCCCATCTAGGTTCATTGGGATCCTTAGGTGCTGATAGGAGGACTTGTGCATAAACTTCCAAAATGTGTTCCTCTACTTCATATCAAAGTGGATGAATCCACTTTGTCCTAGGCTCAACTGCTTCCATGCATGCAATGTCTGTTTCCACCATGAAGCATATAGTGTCTTTGTACTTCTCCAAAATCTTCTCAAGTATCTTGTACCTTCTCTACATCTTGATTCTAAATGTTTTGATTTCAAGATCCATGAAATCCTTCAAGGTACTCTCTGATGTTGCCTTAAATGATATTTGAGGCAATGTAGGTAGGCTCTTATCAAGATAAAGATCAGAGACTTTACCAACTATATGAAATTACATGTAGATAATTAGTGAACCAAATCTGAATACTTTTATTTTATCATGTTTTATGGCTCTTATGTTGTCTAACAACTGTGTGTGTAGGATCTCACAGAGATTAAACTCTCCATTTTCTTTTACAATCCTTATAGCTGCCAGAATTGTAGCTATGGATACATTGTTCACTTTGTTATCATGCTGAAACTTGTATCCAAGGATCATATCCATGAGTTTGATATCCTTCTCCTCTATGGGCTCAATTTTCATGCCACACTTATCACTCCTAGACTTACAAGCTTGCTCAACTTATTTTCTAACATCTTTACCAGTAGGAAGAATGGCGCCGATCTTGGAAAGTCTAGTCATCTCATGAATGAGATCTATTGTTATATGAACAGGAACTTCTCCAATCCAAAATAGATCATCATGAATTCTTCTTAGAAGGATCTTGATCCATTCTGACTCATAGAATTCATACACATTTGCATATTCAATTATAGGGTGATTTGTGAAGTGCATGAATTCATCCTTGAATGTCATGTCTGGATTAACCATTGTTTCTATGTGTGACCTTATCCTATCTAATCCTTCAGGTTCCTTCTTACAATAGATGTAGGCATGAATATCTTCAACGTGCATAGCTCCCATTGGAGTTCTATAAAATGCTCCTTCTAGGTCATCTAGGACTGACTTAAATGGATTCTTCTTGAGTACATATCTCTTCCTCTCGGTGACATTAAATACTACTGGAGTGGCCATTACTTACTTGATTCAACACTCAAAATAGGGTTTCAAAGGATTTCTAAAATGTCATGTCTGAACAAGGGTTTCGCAACAACTTAACTCCTTTCTGCTGATGAAAAAACCTTTAATCTTTCAACACTTACTGCTTTGATCTCTTGTGCTCTCCAAGGGCTTGATCTTGAATGAAAAAGTGAGGATAATAGATCTCTGATGACTAATAAATCAATTTTATGCAATTAATGCTTGCCGCCATAACACGCGTTGTAATAGTGAATTCCAATCTCCATTCCTGCTAACAATCAGGCTATGTGATCTTGCATACTACATCAACTAGTAACCAAACAACTAAAACCAAAGGCACATACTCAGAGGGTGAGTATACCAGTCGTGCAGGGGTCAAGAGCTTATGTAGCTTCCCTATGACCATGAGGGTCATTTATCCAGAAGTAGAAGGTGCATCCACTGAGGATGCATTGAGTACTATGGCACTAACATTATCTTTCTTTACTTCCATCCAAATCTTGCTTGCATCTTCTGTACCTTTCACAAACTTGACTTCTCCAGATTCATCCAATATTGATCCTTGAGACTTATCAGATATTTCTTGTCTTTGCACATGTGATCTACAAAACTTTGAGATGTGCCCAACCTTGTTACAAGAGTAACAAATAACTAGAGGCCTTGTATTCTTTGGTGCATTGATATGAGTTAGCATACTGCATTGTCTAGTTGTGTGACCATTGTAATTGCATATCTAAAATGTAATGTTCAAAGGACTTCTAACACTTTGTTGAGGTTGATTTCTCTGATTGTGCTATGTCTAACTTCTTTGATTTGATCTATAATTCATAACTCTATGACCAAATTTATTGCATGAATAACAATAACCATTGAAAGGTCTTACCTCTTTACAATCTCTTGCTATATGTCCATTCTTGTTATAGGCGTAACAAAACTGGCTTGCATTTATCTTTAGATGGTTATGTTTTAGCTTCAAGTTGATTTTTAGACTTCTTATCTTTTGTAGATTCTTCTGGTGCTTTCATTCTTTCTCACATTGCATTGATTTGATTTTGTGCTTCATTGAATCCAATACCACTGGAATCTCATTTTATCCTTTGTGCATATAACTGATAATCTAATAGATCAATACTTGTGTGCATTTTGTCAATATGGTTCCTTGCTTCTGTCAGCTCAGATTCCATCTTTTTCTTGATGTTTTCTAACTCCAAGATTTTCATGTTTTCTTGCCTAAGTTCTTCTTCCAACTATTTGTTTTCTTTGATATGTTCTTCATAGGCTTCCTGATTGTTAGTTAGCTTTCATCCAAATCTTTAATCTAATCCTTCATATATGTGTTTTCTTCATTTATCTTTTTGATCATTTTTCCCAAATCATTTGTTGAACAATCTTTCAAATCTTTTCTCAGTTTCTTGATGAATACTTGTGAACCACTGACCTTCAATTTCAGTTCTTCAATTTCTTTTTCAAATCTGTCAAGATCTTCAAGAGCTGCTTCAAGATTCTTCTTCAGATGTTTTACTTCTTTCAAAACAATGACCTCCTCAAGTGGTTAAACTTATCTTAGAGGACCAAAGCTCTGATACCAATTGTTAGGAATGGGAACACTGAGAGTGGGAGTGAATCAGTGTTCTATAATTAATTTATGATTCTTGAAACTTAACTCAATTACTTAAATACTAAAATGAATAGTAAAGAAAATGAAGTATTCAACCATAACACATAACACAAGATATGTTTACGGGGAAACCTTAGCCAGAGGAAAACCCTTGTGGGAATTAGTACCCACAATAATTGTACTTTATATTATGAACCTGTTAATATTCCTTTTCCCTGTTAGGAGAACTCATTACAATGTTGAGTACAATGACTTGGTTAAGAGTCTATAAGTAACAAACCCTATTAGGGGCAGATGGCTCACTGCCAGAGCTCGCTGCTCAATGAAGAAGGCTACAACCTCCTAGTTATCAGATACACACTATATCTACAAGGTAAACTGATACTTTGACACTATTGTCTGATCTGTTCCTTTTGTGTGATGATGCTTTAACCTCTTATAAAGCTCTATATCATTCTTTACTACTCTAATACATACAAAACATACTTCGATTCTTCTCTATATGCCATGCATACTCAAATACAAAAGTGCATGTCACATATATACATGTTGAATAAGTGCAACCAATAACTAACTACTAGGTCAGCCTATAACTTAACACATACAATGCTTCCAAGTTAATTGGCTCAAGCATGTTTACATACAATGATATTGACATATTTATAAAAAAATTACAATAGGTGCATAGCCTTTACAAAACAAAATGATATACACCAATCAAAATACAATCTGTCAACTCCATGTTGTGTTATGTTTTGCCGCTTACTGACTATGTCACTTAGACTTGCTATAACTTCTTCATGTTGTCAAATCTGACCATGCGTTCTTAGACTTAGCATAGTAACATACTCAAAAGCTTATATCTAAGGGCACATATCAAAACTTGATCATACACACATGCGTTGATGCTCTAATCATCAGGTGCTTTACTACCTGCTCTGTCTTCTATACTTAGCCTAATTATGATCTTCTAAGTTAGTGTGCTGACTACAAAATTTTATATGACTTTGTTGCCATAATGACAACATAAAACTTAGTCATATATACTAGTAAAGTCAACTTGCCAACAGATTCATCATGGCTATCTAAGGGGTGAGGTTGACTAACTTTATTTCTTTTTGAACACCTAAGATGTGACAAAGTCACTTCTCAAATTACCTCGAGTGTTTGATGTAGGAGCATCTATGGCAGAAGAGAAATATTGCATCACCCAAAAATATGGTTTATTTTTTCAATAAGAGTTATTTTTAGTAGGGTTTCTATTTTTAGGAAGGTTACTATTTTTAGTAAGTTTTCATTTGTGCATACTAGAACCTCAAAATCAGCCCCAAGGAGAAAAATGGAAAACTATAATAACTAGAAAAAGAATCATATTAATATCCTATATCATTTGAGAAATATTAATGTTTTAGGGTTTGAAAATGCTATAAAATATTCAACTTGAATTTTATACCTCTGAATGATCGAATGGGATCTCAACAATGTATAATCATATGATGATCTAGGAAAAACATGGTGTATATCTCTTCAATATATTCAATTTAAAGGGGTTACATCAAGTTTCTAGATCAAAATTTATGGCATCTGAAAGTTGCACTAATTTAGGAAGGAAATTTTGAAAGATTCAAAATACTCTAGGTTTGACGTTAAAACCCATTTTGGGTATATTTTTGGCATATTTTGAGGCAAGAGTAAGGAGAGAAAAAGGTCGATCACAAGTAAGAGAGGTGATGCTTTCCAAAATATTCTAGGGTGGTTATACTTCCCTAGATAGAAGTTCAAATAGCATTTACTTAGGATTATTCTAATTGTGTATGTAGCACTGGTTCCAGCTTGCACAATATTGTAGTGAGAATGCTCATGTGGGTCACATGTGGTTGTAGCATATTATTTTATGAATGTTAAAATTTCATTTTATTGGGATAATAGAAAGAACATGTTTCTTCTTGCATTTTATGTTTACTTGTCTATTTTTTTTATGTGTTTGTGTTTGTGAGGGGAATATCCTTCATCAATTTCATAGATATTGTCTCACAACTACAATGCTTGTAGAATATGCACAAAATGGATGAATTCACCTTTACCAGTATTCCTCCGACATAAGCCAACATGGGAGAAAATTTTCTCACAATAGATGGTTTTCTATAATGCCTTACAAATTTTTTATCACGCCTCCAAATTGATCAAGTTAGCAACCACACCGAGCATCAAGCATAAAATGGAATGAAGATAGGTTTGTGTAAGGAAGGGAAAAGAACAATCAACAACAAAAGAAAAAAGATAAAACAAATTTATTGTTGATTGTAGAGACACAAAACAAGAAATAAATGCATTGAGAATATATAAAGAAAAAAAAGAGAGCGGGGGAAAAGATAGTAGATTGATGGTAGCACTGAAATAGAAGAATGACATAGAAAAGTACTTAAGGGGAAAATTTGTGTGTGCATTGTAAAGTGAGAGGTCTACATAGGGAGACATTTGAAGGGAAAAGATAATTGTTTAGTAGAAGAGAAGAATAAAAAAAATATTATGTTGAACAAAACCATAATTTAACCCTTTAGTTGTCTTGTAAAAGAAATGATCAAAGGAAGACAAAGATTGGGGAATGTAAAAGTAGAATGGAGTTGAAGAGTTGTTCAAGGGGGAGAAGGACAATCAGTTTCATAGTGAATCAAGGGATTGCATACTGAAGAGAGAAATCAGGCCAAAGGAAGAGAGGGGTTGAAATGAGAAGTCAACTAATTTGTTGCATGAAAAGAAGCCTATGAGAAGTGAGAGTAAGAGGGAGGCCAATGTAAAGGCCCAATTTTGTAATTTAATTTAGAAATTTTTATTTAATGTTGGAAGATTTAATAGGAATCATGTTACAATCTAAATATTATTTCAATAGCAGAGAGCCTATGTGATTATTATTTGTGTTTGAGTATTGTTTTGCAATGAGATGAGTACTATGTCTGCATCATATGGTATCAGAGCCCAATGTTTTGAGTGCTAGGTAGAGTGCTTAATGTGAGGTAACTTGTGCTAGGACTTGTAGGTGAAGAATGAAGTTGTGTAAATAGATCAACCATGAGGTAGTTTTCACATAAAGGTAATAAGAAGTCATGGAGGGCTCAAAAGGATCATTACAGATGTGTAAAGTCCTAATCAATTGAGATATTGAAGTCACAAAGAAGAGAGTGAATGTGTAAGAAAGATTGTGATAGATGAGAAGATGAGTCCAAAGAAGATGATGAGTTGGGTCATGAGGAAGACCATGTTGATTTCATTTTTGGAGTGATATTGAGAGGAGAGCTATATGAGATATAGATATTATTGTTGAAGCATAGTTGCAACTTGAAGAAGAAGGATGTTAGTGTTAGAATGATTTTGGAATAACTGAGGGGGGGGTAGATTAGTTATCCTCGGGTCAGATGTACCAATTGAAATTTTAAACACTTCAACCAACTTAGATCTATTTAGCAATCCACTCGGTCTCTATAGAATATAATCAATAACATAAACTTGTAGTCCACTGTCCAAAAGTAATCAACATACAGAATATAAAACATAACACATAAAATAACATTCACACAAGTATGACACCAAGATTTAACGTGGAAACCCAATTTGGGAAAAACCACAAGTAACATGCTACCAAATTTTCACTCTTCTAAAGTAAGCTCAGTGAGGAGCCAACCATGTTAAAGGTTACAATACACACTATTAGGTGTGACCCTGTTAAAGAATTTAATCACCCTGTTAGGAGTGGCCTTGTTAGAGGGCTTAAGAGCATCCCATTAGAATGTCACCTTTATTAAAGGATTTACAAATGACTGTTAGATCAACCTTGATTAAATGATTTAAACTGATACGATAGTTAAAAAGTAACAGTAGGTTCTGACCTAAAACATACAACTCACTTTCCAAATGCAAATCCACTTTAGCTCATATGCTGATTTACTAACTGGCCTTCACTGTCATATCCATCTCTAATCTGCTCAAAAATCCCTTCAAGAAATCACCACAACTTTGTTCATCTCTTCTCAGCCTTCTGCTTAGGTTCGCCAATCAATAAAATCAAACTCTTCCTCACACTACATAACCTACAACTAGGTCATCTGTATACCTCCTTGATTAAGTAGCTTAATCTTTTGTCACTTAATCATCTTTGTAGATCTTAGGTTTAGGTCAAATTCATCAAATCCTTCCAACATTTCATTCTCCTCCTTATCCTTCTAAATACTTCAAAACTTCTCCTTGAATCCATAAGAAAATGGTTTACCATGCATGAAATTTCTAGTTCATTCATCCTTATCTTCAACACATTTTACATATCCCAAGAATTCAACTATGTCAATTGGGAAACTCAATTCCTTCACAAACTATAAATTACTGACACTCAGTCAATACTGTGTTCATTTTCTCGGTCATCACTGGATAGCTTGATCATTACTAAAACTGTTCTTCTTGTAAATCATTGTCTTCACTTAGTTAATTCTTTGATACTTGGTAATTACTGATGTTCATCGACACTAAAATTTTCTCAGCTTATACTAGCACTCGGTCAACACTAGCATCACTTGTCTTACACTAAATTTCCTTAATCTTCTTCTCTTTTTCTTAGTCAATCCTATGCTTGCAGGATTTCTTTCCTCATCTCTTCTATGTTTCAAATCAACTATCTTCTTCACTTAGTGTTATAGATAAACAACACATTACCTTGCCATTGTGCCAACTAATCAAGTACCCATTGTAGTTTCTCATAACTCAACCTTTCCACTAGGTCTTCTTGGTATCTCCTTTTTTCAAATCCTCTTCATCAATAAAAAGATATGGTACTTTACTAGATATAATTTGTCTCACCAGTTAACGTTTGACATCAATGGCAATATAACATTTGTTTCAATTGTAGTTTCTAATAGTTAGAAGATCTCACATAAATGAAGAGAAAAGAGTAGAGAAAATGATCGTGATGGACAGTCAATTAATAGATGAAAGAAAAGAATACAATGGCAATCAAAATACCTTGCAAGTTGAGGTAGTAGAAGAGGAAGAAGTTAAAAAGTTAAAGGTATTCAAAGAGGTATGTAAGGGTATGGCATTTGATCAAGGATTAGAAGAGGAAGGTACATTTCTTGGAGAGGAGATCATGAAGATTGAAGAGTTGATGGCATTGATTTAAGATGTAGTCAAGCTACCTAAGGAAGTTGTAGATGTAGTGAAAGGTGGTTAAGAAACCATTTTAGTAGTAGATGATGAAGAGAATGTTGCAACAGAGGTGATTATTGAATATTTTGAGGTTCATAATAAGGAGATGAAAAAAAGTAAGCTAGTTGCATATGTATATGGGCATATAAAGAGATTGTAAGTCAATTTTGCAAGTGTTTTAAATTGACCTCAGAAGGTTCCATGTTTGGGTGTAGAAATAATAGACGATGTTGTAGGTGAGACTTGATGGAGGTGGTTAGTCCATGGTAGATTAAAATCCACAAATAAGGGAAAGAGTGGAGAGGTTATTTGGTGGAGTATATTAGATACTAACGGTTTGGATCCCATGAAGGAGGAGAGGAGGGTAAAGTGCCTTTAGAAGAGGAGGATGATCTATGGTGGAAGTGAATCCACAAGGGTGAAAGGAAAATTGGTGAAAACTAGGTAGAGTAGGATGACAATAGTTGATGCATGAGCATCATGGGTGTAAGAGCAATCTTGCATGACCCAAAAATATTTCAGGTTTCTTTTCAATAAGGGCTATCTTGTACAAAGTTTCTATTTTTTGAAATTTACTACTTTTAGTAAGTTTTTTGTTTGAGCTCAGAATGGTCTATTTTCTTCCTTGGAGGTCCATTTTGGTCATATCAGCCTGCTAGTAAAGTTTCATTGCCAAATCAAGTCTAGTTTTGAAGATATTAAAAAAATTTGGTATTGGCAGTAGGTTATTGAAACTTTGAGCTTAGTTTTGAAGGATTTAGAGGTCCCAAATGAGGTCAAAACTTCATCTGATTGGATTTTGCACAAAGAAGGCGTTGTAGAGCACGTCATGCCCTTTTCGAAATGGGGTAATAGCCAATCGGGTCAACGAGCGATGACTTATGGTCTCCAGAAGTTAGGCCACCTAAAATGGAAGAAAATGAATTTCCTTCAAATTTTCTTTTTGAGTTCTAAAATTTGTTTTGAGCTGACTCTAATTTAATAAAATGAAAAAAATAAAATAATTCTAGGGTTGGTCAGCCTTAGGGGCTAAAATTTCCAAAACCTTCACGAGCGGTAGAAATTGCCTATATAAGGAAGGCCCATAGTGTTGTCTAAGGTAGTTCTGGGTAGTTCTGGATATATTTGGGTAATGATTCGAGGCTTTGTCCTATAGAATATTGTAAGGAAAATTCACATGTGGCTTTTCATATTATAATTCTAAATTTTTTAATTCCACACTTATGGAGATAATAAGAAGCCCATTTTTTGTTCTTGCAAATTACTCGTATTTCTCTATTTCTGTTATGTTTTTGTGGTATTGAGGGGAGAACCCTTCATCAAGTGGTATCAGAGTAGGATTTTTTGAGTGTGTAGATATATCTTTGACTATGAAGTAGTTCGCACCAGGACTGTGGTTTAAGGTTTTAGCGATAAGCGTGAAAATGCCTCCATGAAGGGAACGTGGTGGAAGAGCTGGTGGTGTGCCACATGAGGTTAGAGCCCTCCGGAGACAAGTGTGAGCATTGAAAGAAGAGATACATAGAAGAATGAATCTTACAGACTGAGACAAAAGCGAGGATGCAGCTGAAGAAAAAGAAAATTTTGATTAGGAAGGAGAAGGCAAAATTTTAAACCAAGAGGAAGAAAAGATTTTTCGGGCAATTTTCAAGATCGGGAAAAGACCTAAGATTGAGGTTCCTAAATTTTCATGAAATCTTAACTCAGAGGAACTGATTGACTAGATCAATGAGTTAGAAGAATATTTTGAGTATAAAGATATCAAGGATCCTAATCGGGTCAAGTTTGCAAAAGCCAGACTGAAGGGTCATGCGAAGATTTGGTGGCAAGAGATTCAATTGGAGTGAAATAGAAGAGGAAAAGATAAAATCATAGAATGGGATTGGATGGTAGATAAATTGAAGTGGCAGTTCATTCATGTTGATTATGAGCTTGATCTACTAAATAAAATGTAAGGTTTGAAGCAAGGAGGAAGATCTGTTCAGGAGTATACGGAGAAAAATTATCGAATCCTCATCAGAATAGTCCATGTGGAAGTTGATAAGGAGAATTTTTTATGTTACCTTAATGGGTTGTGGCCAAGAATTTAGGAGGACTTGAATTTGGTTTGAATGAACAGTATTGAAGAGGCGTACCAATTTTTCCTAAAAGTAGAGGAAAATTTAAATAATAAGTTTGAAAGCAGACAAAGCGGAAGAGGTCATGGCGGAAGATCTAGCGAACAGTCTTATGGAGGCCTAAATGAAGATCAAAAAAATAAGGATGAGGCCAATAGTAGTTAGAATCATAGAGGAAACAATTTCAATCATTTCCATGATTAGAATAATAGAGATCGGAGAGGAAGGGGATAACAACAAGGATCAAGAAGAGGAGGCTTCCCTGGAACATGTTTTGACTATGGAGAAGAAGGTCATAGGGCATTTGAATGTCCTCAATGCCAAGGAAGGATGGATAGGAGAACTGAGGGCCAAGATAGAGTTGCACATGTGGATGAAGATGTTAAATCATCACATTCTGAAGATGTTGAAAGAGGAGAAATGCTAATTAATAGAAGAGTCCTACTGACTGGTGAGAATGAGCCTGAGCAAAGGAGGAGCTTGTTTTGCACTAGGTGAAAGTGTGAAGCTAAGTGTTGTGATGTGATTATTGATAGTGGAAGCACTGACAATTTGGTGTCAGAAGAGATGGTCACAAAGTTAAAACTCAAGAGGTAGAAAAACCCACATCTATATCGGATTGCCTAGGTGTAGGATGACCACAAGATCATGGTCAATGAACAATGGCTAGTAAATTTCAAGATTGGAGGATACCATGATGAGGTAATATGTGATATCATACCTATGGATGCATGTCATATGTTTTTGAGTAGACTGTGGAAGTTTGACAGGTATGTTGTATATGATGGTCATGTGAATACCTATTCCCTGACAAAGGATGGAGTGTGACATAAGCTAAATTCATTGAAGGACATAGAAGAAAAGGTATGTGGTAATGCAAGAATAATTTTTTGTTGATGGAAGAAAGTTCCTAGAGCGTATAAGGCATGAGCATGTGTTTTTCATTAATTCCAAAAGCTAATAAAGAGGAAGTAGAAGATGTACCTACAAAAGTTATAGATTTGTTGAACGAGTTTCAGGATATCATGTATGATAATGTACCTGATAGATTACCACCAATAAGAAAGATCATTCATCAAATGGACTTGGTCCCAGGAGCCAATTTTCCAAATAAGGCAACCCACAGAATGACACCAACAGAAAGTGAAGAGTTGAATAGACAAGTACAAGAGTTGTTGCAAAAGGGGTTGATACGTGAGAGTCTGAGTCCCTGTGCTATACTAGCAGTATTAGCACCAAAGAAGAATGGAGAATGGAGGATGTGTACAGATTCCAGGGCTATCAACAAGATCACAATCAAGTATAGATTTCTATTGTCAAGGATGGATGATATTATGAACTGTTTGAGTGGAGATTTATATTTCTCAAAGATAGATCTGAAGAGTGTATATCATCAGATTTGGATCAAAGAAGGAGATAAATGGAGGATTTCCTTCAAGACAAAGGAAGGGCTATATGAGTGGTTAGTCATGCCCTTTGTCCTAACAAATGCACCGAGCACTTTTATGTGGCTCATGACTGAGGTTCTGAAAGAATTCTTGGGTGAGTTTTTCATTGTTTACCTAGATGATATTTTGATCTTTAGTAAGACATTGGAGAAGCATATTATGCATATTCATAAGGTGTTTGAGAAGTTGAGAGAAGAGAAATTGTTGATTAATCTGAAGAAGTACACTTTTGTGAAAAAGGAGTTGGTATATTTGGGATTTGTAATTTCAGTTGAAGGTCTAAAAATGGACCCAGAGAAAATGAAGGCTATCCTTGAATGGCCTAATCCAAGGCGTGCTACTGAGGTAAGATCTTTTCATGGTTTGGCTATCTTTTACAAAAAGTTTATCATGAGATTTAGCAATATTTGTGGACCCTTGACTAAAATAATGGAAGGGGATAGGAAAGAGTTTAAGTGGACTATAGGGGCAGATAAGAGTTTTAAATTGTTGAAATAAAAAGTTACTGAACAACCCATTTTAGCACTTTCAGATTTTAATAAGGTGTTTCAAGTAGATTGTGATGCTAGTGGTACTGTAGGAGTTTTTTTGAGCCAAGAAGGTAAACCTGTTGCTTATTTCAGTGAGAAGTTGAATGATGCCAAGAGGAAATATCATGTTTATGATCATGAATCTTATGTTATAGTTCAGGCATTGAAGAAGTGGAGACACTATCTTCTTCCTAAGGAGTTTTTTTTGTATACTAATCATCAAGCTTTGCAATATTTGAATAGTCAAGGAAAGTTGAATCAGAGACATTTGAAATGGGTTGAATTTTTGTAGAGTTATATTATTTTTTTGAAACACAAAAGTGGAAATTCTAACAAGGTTGTAGATGCTCTTAGTAGAAGACAAATTTTGTTGACAGAGATGTAGATTGAGGTAGTTGGGTTCAAGGAACTCAAGAGTTTGTATCCAGAGGATCCTGATTTTGGTGAAGCTTGAAAAGCATGTACAAAACCTTACTCTAAACAAAACAAAGTGGTTAGATTTCATCATCTGGGATGGTATGCTATTCAGAAGGATTCAGTTGTGCATTCCATGAATTATTATGAGGGAGAATCTCATCAAGGAGAAGCATAGTGGAGGATTGGCTGGACATTTTGGGTGAGATAAAACCCTTACTTTGGTTAGTGAGAATTATTATTGGCCACAGTTGTAGCAAGATGTCAAGAATTTTGTACAGAGCCACAGAGTATGTCAAATGGAAAAAGGAGTAAAGTAGAATACAGGGTTGTATCATCCATTATATGTACCAGAGGAACCATGGGAGGATATCAGTATGGACTTTATTCTTGGTTTACCAAGGACTCAGCAGGGACATGATTCAATTTTTGTGGTGGTTGATAGATTTTCAAAGATGGCACATTTCATTACCTACAAGAAGACTAATGATGTTGTTCATATAGAGAAATTATTTTTCAAAGAAGTGGTGAGACTACATGGTTTTCCAAAGAGCATAGTTTCAGATCAAGACGCTAAGTTTGTTGGATATTTATGGCGCACATTGTGGAAGAATTGAAAGAAAGATTTGAAGTTTAGTTCATCACATCATCCACAGACTGATGGATAGACAGAAGTGGTGAATAGGAGTTTGGGGAATTTGCTAAGATGTTTGGTTGGAGATAAGCCAACAGGATGGGATTTGATTTTACCACAGGAATAATTTTCATACAATAATTATGTCAATAGGAGCACTGGTAAATCACCATTCCAAATTGTATATGGAAGTAATCCCAAAAATGCATCTGAGATGAGGAAAATAGACAAAGGAGAGATAAGTAGTGATGAAGCTGAGGATTTTGTAGAACATTTGAAGAACATCCATGAGGAGGTGAGAAAGCACATTACCAAGATGAATGCATAGTATAAGGCTAAGGAAAATGAGAAAAGGAGGCATAAGGAATTTCAGGTTGGATATGAAATCATGGTTCATTTGCAGAAGGAGCGATTTCTAGTTGGTACACATAACAAGCTGAAAATGAAGAAGTTTGGGCCATCTAAGATACTGAATAAGCATGATTTAGGAAATGCCTATGAGGTAGAATTGCCTACTGAGCTAAATATTTCACCAGTGTTTAACATTTCAAATCTGACAGAGTATCATGAAGGGGGTGTTGAAGATGAGATCATAGAAGCACAATGGAGTATTCCAGAAACTACATCATATATCAAGAAGATTGAGGATATACTAGATAGTCATGTTGGAAGAAGCACAAGGAATAGGACATATGAAGAATATCTGGTCAAATGCAAAGGATGACATGTTGAAGATTCATCATGGCTGACAAAGGAGGAGGTTAACCATCTTGGTTTTCCTCTGCACACCTAAGACGTGACAGGGTCACTTCTCAAATTACCTCAGGTGTCTGATGCAGGAGCATCCTAGGTGTAAGAGCAATCTTGCATCACCCAAAAATATTTTTGGTTTCTTTTCAATAAGGGCTATCTTGTGCAAAGCTTCTATTTTTGGAAATTTACTATTTTTAGTAATTTTTTTGTTTGAGCTCAGAATGGTCTATTTTCTTCCCTGGAGGTTCATTTTGGTCATATCAACCTGCCAGTAAATTTTTATTGCCAGATCAAGTCCAATTTTGAAGATATTGAAAAATTTTGGTATTGGCAGTAGGGTACAAAAACTTTGAACTCATTTTTTAAGGCTTTAGAGGCCCTAAATAAGGTCAAACTTTGGCTAGTTGGAGCTTGTGCAAGATAGGTGTTGTAGAGCACTTCGCACCCTTTCTGAAATGGGGTCATAATAGCCAATCAGGTCAACAAGCGATGACTTATGGTCTCTGAAAGTTAGGCCACCTGAAATGGAAGAAACTGAATTTCCTTCAAAATTTATTTTTGAGTTCTAAAAGTTGTTTTGAGCTGACTCTGATATAATAAAATGAAAAAAAATAAAAAAATTCTAAGGCTAGTCGGCCTTAGGGGCTAGAATTTATAGAACCTTCTCGGGCGGTGGAAATTGCCTATATAAGGAAGGGCCCATAGTGTTGTCTAAGGCAGTTCTTGGTAGCTCTAGATATATCTAGGTAATGATTCGAGGCTTTGTCCTATAGAATATTGTAATAAAAATTTCCATGTGTCTTTGCATATTGTAATTCTGAAATTTGTAATTCCACACTTGTGGAGATAATAAGAAGCCCATTTTCTGTTCTTGCAAATTGTTGTTGTTTCTCTATTTTTGTTATGTGTTTGTGGTATTAAGGGGAGCACCCTTCATCAATAGTCCCAGCTAAGTGATGAAAGAGGTGAAGGAAGAAAAATTCTAATGTATTTGAAGCAATAATAGGGTCTATTATAGGTTGTTTACAACCTAGACGAGTAGTTTGACTACTTAACCCCATTTTGTCAACGTATGCTCACAAATTTATCACCTAGTGTGTCTGATATAGGACCATCCTTGGTGAATCAACAATTAGCACCAACCAAAAACATTTTCATTTGTTTGTTTCAATTTTGATTTGTTTGGTATCTCTCCATTCTATTGACTATGATAAGAAAGTTAAAATATAGCTCTATCATATGCACTCTAATTGATGGTCTATTAAATAAGAGCATGAGCACCCATCAACTCATAATAAATTCTTATTAGATATTGTAGTTGTGACTTCCTAGATAATATTTCTATGAAAAATGGAAGCACGCACATGGCATATGGGTTGTTTGACATAATGCCTCAAATTTACTTTTAGGCAAGTCAAATTTATAGGCATAAAACCAAATTCCACAATCTTGACCAACATTGTTAAGATTAACAAGACAGAAATAACAGTTACATGCAAATATAACCAATATCAGAAAATAATAAACCACATAGAAAAAAACACACGACACAAATATTTAATGTGGTTCACCTAATCCCTGGGCTACGTCCACCAAACAAAGAGTCCAATCTTATTATCTAGTAATTTCAGCCTGTTACAATCTGCAATCTCTTGCAACTCAATCCCACTGCAAGAAGCTATGAAATCCTTATATATTGATAAAACCCTAACCTTGAGCCATTATAAAAAGACTTATGTTGGTTAACAAGTTAACCCTAAAATACTTGACGAGTCAACTTAGGGAAATGTTTGACGTGTCAACTCAAAAAAGCTTGACAAGTTAACCCCACAATGAATGAAAAGTGTACAATATTTCCCTGATCAGTCACCACAAGCCAACAAACATTTCATGTGACCTAAAAAGGGAGCTTTGAAAGGAATGAACATTCATCAAAGAATTTTTTTCAAATGTAGTTATTGTGTGTGTGAAAATTGTACCTGATCTGTAGACACAACACTCAGTAAAACATTAGAGGTTAGTGATAATCAAAATTGTGCAAAATTGAAAGCTATCTAACCAAGCGATTTACTGTCTTCTAATAGGTGCGAGATTAATGTTCTCAGATTGTAATCGAGATCAGTGACCTAGACGACACCTAAATGAAGGATTTGAATGCAATTCTAGATATGGAATAAATGCAATTAAGCTATTTTTTAGATTTTTCTATGCAATAAGAATGATAAAAACTTGATATGAATCTGTGCTATTGAAAACTGATATGCTATGCTAATCTAGAAATGATATGCAATATGAATCTAAAACAATGCAAAAAAAAAAAAAAGATTGATCTCACAAAGATGTCAATTCGCAAGAGCTTTGATTCTTCAATTCCAATTCTCCAGCGTGATTGTGCAAAAATATGAGATGATTTGTGAAGAGCTGAAGCCTTTAATTTATAGAAATCCAAGGCTTTGGAGGTGCATGGGAAAAGCCATAAATTACTCAAATTAACTCATCTTGATTTTTGAGTTATCTGATCATGAAAGATAGTTAATTCTCAAAATCATGCAAAAATAGCTTTTTAACTCAAATTAGAGTTTAGATCAGCTTTTTGAACTCCAAAAGGATGTTGAGTTCCAAAAAGTCAATAACTTGCATTGATTTTCTGATTTGGAGTTTAATTGTTTCTTTTGAATATGCATAATAATTAAGAATTAAATAAATAAATAAAGTGATTTATCCTCAACTCAACTGATTTTTGAAATAAAATAATTAATTTATGGGTTAATTAACTATTTTACCAAACTTTTATTAAAAATTATATTATTAAATAATGACAACATGCTTTAATTAATTAAATAAGAATTTAATCAATTAAAGATAAGAATTTTGATTTATTGTCAAAATTAAATAATACAATTAATAATAGATAGAATTAAATTTAATTACACAATTAAGTGGCAAATATTAAATCTAATTAATTAAATATGAAAATATTCAATTAATCAAACTTAGGATAAATGTGATTTATCGCCAAATAATCATTAAATTAAAGATAATTAAGATAATTAGGAATATTACTAGGAATATTCCCCGATGCAGAATT
Organism: Chamaecyparis obtusa; assembly: GCA_027943335.1. Classification (NCBI taxonomy): domain Eukaryota; kingdom Viridiplantae; phylum Streptophyta; class Pinopsida; order Cupressales; family Cupressaceae; genus Chamaecyparis; species Chamaecyparis obtusa. The sequence goes on along the minus strand of BSBK01000008.1, from coordinate 554,517 downwards.
TAAGATAATCAATTATGATTCGATGATGTTAGATGTGCCTTAGATTAGGACTTTGATGTCGATTTTGTTCGATTTGTCGATGTAGGAGGTTAATGAACTTATAGCCCATTTTTGGGGTATTACAGTTATGACTACCATCATAGACATATATAAGCCAATAGAACAGATAAATTTTGCAACCTTGCCAAACTACCTTCATAGACATGTATAAGCCTAAATGAAGTCTTTGAGTAGTGTACAAACCATGGGGATTTCATAGATATTGTCTCGTGACTACAATGCTTTCAGGATATGGACAAAATGGATGAAGCAAATTCTTCAACCTTTACTAGTATTCCTCTAATGTAAGTCAAAATGGGAGCACGGGACTGAAATTTCTCACAAAAACTATGTTTTTTGGAATGCCTTAGAAACTTTTGATCGTGCCTCCAAACTAATCATATTAGCTCTCACGCAAAGAATCAAGCATAAAATGGAAAATAAATTAATTTTGCGTATAGAAGGGAAAAAGAATAGTCAACAATGAAAAAAAGAATTAAGTTTCTTGTTGGTTGTAGAGGAAAGGTAAGCCACATAAGAAGAAATAAATGCATTGAGAATATATAACAAAAAAGAAAAGAGGAGAGGAGAGTGGAAGAAAAAGCAAAGCAGGGAGCGTTAAAATAGAAGATTGACATACCAAAGTACTCAAGGGGGAAAAAATTTGTGTGCATCGCAAAGTGAGAGGTCTGTGTAGGGAGGCAATTGAAGGGAAAGGACAATTATTTGGAAAAAGAAAAGAATATAAATTATTGTTTTGAATATATCCATAATTCAACCTTTCAATTTTCTTACAAAAGAAATGATCAAAGGAAGATAGTGGCATAAGTAGAAGTAGCTACATAGTGGAGAAAATAATTGGCCCAGAAGCAGAGAGGGGTTGCGATGAAAAGTGAATGAATTGGCTCAAGCATGTGAGCAATGACAGTGAGAGGGAGGCCAATGAAAAGACTTGATTTCATAATTTAGTTTCAGAGGAGTAGTTTTTATTTAATGTTTGCAGATTTAATAATAATCTTGTTGTAATCTAAATATTATTTAAATAGAAAAGATCCTTTGCAATTATTATTTTTGTTTGAGTAGTGTGTTTGCAAAAAAAGGAGTGCTCTATTTGCATAAGTTGGTTATGCAAGTTTATCTTCTTGAGTTAGTTTGAACACCAACTCCCTTGCATTTAATAAAGATCATTGGAAGGTCAACTTTAATATTGTCAACATCATAGAATCCCCCACACAAATCAACCTACATATGTATTAAAGAATGAGTTAAGCCCGCTTACTATACATTTGTGGTGGTTCAGTAAGGCCTACTCCTACATCATCAATCTCAAATTCAATATGAAAATTTATTGATTCCCCATTGCAAACGGTTCTTTGTAAAAAAAATTGATTCCCCATTGCTAACACTCCAATTGGCTTGGTCACTTTAATAGTCAATGTCAGGGATCTCAATAGTTGGTCATTGAAGTTTACAACAATCATATAATTGATCCAGCACAGTGTACCTTTTTTAAATCTTCACATATTCAGCATGAGAAAGCTTTAAGAATACAGGATAGAGGCTCAAAATCACAGGAAGAAATCAACACTATAACCTCTCGTTAAATCACCTATTTCTTTTACCAAGATGTCTACCAACAATACTCAAACTCTCTGCTAATATTTCAAAAGATAGCAGCATTTCTCTATTTCATAGGTCTTTGGTGCAAGGAATAGTAGGATATAAAGCATAGCAGCATTTCTCTATTTCATAGGTCTTTGGTGCAAGGAATAGTAGGATATAAAGCATCAAAAAGGTAGCAAAAGGCTTATTACAATTCCACCTAAGATATCTTCACTATCCACAAATTTGTTTTTTAAAGATCAAAGAGTATCAACTATCATGATGGCAGATAATATCTTTTACATGGCCCAAATCAATATTCCTAAAACCATCTCTCTTTGATGTGGAGATAAATTTAGCTGAATTATCTTTTGAGCTATTGCTTCACAATCACCCATTGGACATAAGGAAAAAACAACTCTTCCTCCCAACCCTGATCCTGCTATAACAAATCAGGGGAAAAAATTCTCTAATGAGGAGATAGATGGCATGGAAAATGAGTTATTATTTATAGTAGCATCACAATTATTTGAGGAAATCACAGAAGAAGAGTTGGAAATTTATAGCACAAGCCTCTTAACACTTCATTTTGCTGACAATTCTTACCAAAAGGTCGAGGGTAACATACAGGAAATTAATATGAATATGGATGAGATTAAAGTCTTTGATGACAGTATGCAGCAAATTTTGCAGCTGGAATAACCAATGCATCAAAATCAGATATCATCTCTTGCAAAAATGGAGGTGGAAACCTCATTGCAGCAAGTTGAGGACACAATTGTCACATTGCCTATAGGCTCTCAATAGGAGTTAGATTCAGAAGCACAGGCACACTGAGATTTTGATTTTCATAGATGTTTTCAATCTCAATATTCCCATTCTTACGCAAGGAGGAAAAAATACCCAAACCAAGAGGTAGAAAGCAAAAATCATCAAAATTAAAGAGGAGATAGAAGTAGGAAAATAAACTATGCTTGATGGGAAATTCTCATCCACAAAGAAGATGACGAGGAGAACATCAATGAAGATAATTTCTTAGAATGTCAGAGGCATAAATGCCTCTAAAAAAAGACATAGAACCAAGAAACAACTTGATTCTTCACAAGCAAATATTTTCATTTTACAAGAGTCAAACTTCTTAGGACACATTTCAAAAAATAGTGCAGAAATGGAATCATTGGAAATCATCACATGTTCAATCAATAGGAGCATACGGAGGTCTAATCACTTTGTGGAATCCTAAAACAACAAAAGTGCAAGTAATCAAATAGGATAACAATTGGCAAATGTTGAATGTCCATAATTTTGATTTAACTTTTAACCTAATCAATGTATATGGGCCAATTTCCACTTGAGAAAAGAAAAGGATTTGGACATCTCTTACATCTATTATCCATCAATATGTTGATCAGAATCTTATTTTAGGGGGAGATTTCAATGCTGTAACATTTCCATCAGAAAAGAAAGGTGGAATATGTCCTCCCATAAAAACTATTAAATATTTTAATGCTTTCATCAATGACAATGCCTTAATAGATATATTGTGCCCCAAAATAGCCTCTTTACTTGGACAAATAGAAGGGGAAATTTCCTGCAGATAGCAGAAAGACTAGTTAGGTTTCTAGATTCACAATGTTGGAAGATTTAAGACTTCACAAATACAAGCAAAATTTCTACCTTTTACAGGGTCAAATCATTTTCCAATCCTGCTAGACATCCTGAAGATATCCCCACGAGAAGGAAACAACCACAAACCATCTTTTGAATTTGAAAATATGTGGTTTTGTCACCCACACTTCCTCCCATTGCTAAGGCAATGGTGTGTCAGTGCCCCATATCATAGAGGCACCAAAATATTTCAATTCTACAAAAAGATACAGCATATAAAGTCTCAAATCAAAATATGGAATAAGAACGTTTTCAAAAATATCTTTGTTCAAAATGAATTTGTGGAAAAAGGCATATCTAATATTAACAATCACATTATTAGGCATGGCCTGGATCAAGCCAATTTTGAAAAGCAAAAATAGCTACAAGAAGAATGGGAGGAATTATGCAAAAGAGAAGAGATATATTGGAGGCATAAATCTCGTGAATTATGGCTTAAAAATGGGGATGAGAATACAAAAAATTTCCATATGTTAGAAAAATTTAAACAAGCAATAGCAACAATCTTCTCCATTAATGGTTTTACTTCTGGTGGGAAAATTTCAAATGCACAAGAAATTTACAGTGAGGGTGTATTTTTCTTGAAAAATCTATTAGACCCCCCCCTCCCTCTCCCCACCACCAAATGAATCTAAAGAAAATGAACTTCTTGAGGCCATTCCCACCCTGGTATCTCCTAAAGAAAATCAGTTCCTTATGGTGCCTTTTTCTTTGATGGAAGTTCAAAAGGTAGTCTTATCTTTGGCACCAAATAAGGCTCCCGACCCAGATGGGTTTACTACAGTATTTTTTCACAAGTGTTGGGATGTCATTTATTTTGATCTTTGGGAAGCATTAGAAGAATCAAGAAGAAGTGCTTCAGTCCTAAGAAATTTTAATGCCACCAACATTGCTATCATACCCAAAATTAAAGAGCTCAAAACATTTGCAGACTATAGACCTATATCACTATGCAACACAATATATAAGATATTTTTTAAAGCCATCTAATTCAAACTTCAACATCTTATACCAAAAATCATTTCATCGAAGCAGGGTGGTTTTTTCCCAGGTAGGGAAACTATGGAAGGGGCATTAGTAGCACATGAAGTATTACATTCTATTAATACAAATCAATTGCCAACATTTGTAATCAAATTGGACATGACGAAGGCATATGATAAACTAAATTGGTCTTTTCTTCTCAAAGTCCTTCGGATGTTTGGATTCGTAGACAAGTGGTACAAATGGATAAAGTCATATATAACATGTCCCTATTCTTCAGTCATCATTAATGGAGTTTCAACAGGCTTTTTTGTTACTTCATAGGGTGTGAGACAAGTAGATCCCTTGTCTCCATTTTGGTTCATTATCATGGTGGAGGCCTTCAACGGGATAATCAAATCAAGGAATGAAAAGGAGCTTTGGAAGGGAGCTCAAATTACAAGCACATCCATATTAGTTACCCACTCACTTTTCGCAAATGATACCCTTCTTTTTAGAAGATCGGTTGTTCAAGAGGCCAAGAAAATCAAAGAAACACTAGAACTATATACCACAATCTCAAGCCAAAGAATAAATGATCAGAAATATAAGGTATATATTTTCAACACAAATGTAGCTATTTCAAAAAAATCATCAAAATTTTAGGCTTCACATTAGAGGAACTTCCTTCTACCTATTTGGGCATACCATTTTTGTGGGTTCTAATAAATCAAGCTACTAGAAGTCTATTATTGAAAGGATTCAAAATAGAGTGTCAATGTGGAAAGAAAGATGGTTATCATTGTCAAGAAGAATATTACTCAATAAAACTATCCTAGTAACTATTCCTAACTACTATATATCAGTCCTAAAAGATCCTAGTTTGGTGATCCAACAAATTGAGAAACTTATTAGAGAATTTATTTGGAATGGTAACATGACAAGGGGAAAAGGGTCTCACTAATCTCACTAAAAAATATGGCTCGAGATAAAAATGTGGGAGGAGTAGGGCTACAAGACCTCTCAAAAAGGAATAAAGCATTCAGTGGGAAACTTTAATGGCATATGTATAGTAAACTTGAGACTAAATGATGCAAAATCATGCAAGAAAAGTACTTGGACTCTAGTAACCTAACTAGGATCATAACCATTTTGGACTCACCCAAGGGTTCAGCCATATGGAATTTTATGATTTCTTCTAGAGATGTGGTCACTAAATTTATTTCACGGGAAGTCCATAATGGAGAGTAGGTCCACTTTTGGAATGATTCGTGGAATGAGATACCTCTTCTCAATAAAATTAGTCATTTATCAGTCGTAGTTCCAAATATCACTAGCTACTGGGGCACTAGGTTGATAGATTATGTGTGTGGTGTTGGATTGTTTTTAGGGAAAGCAATTTGGAAACTTCTCGTGGATCTCCCCATAAGTACTACTCAAAAAGACTAATTACAGAATGTTTTTGCTTCTAAAGTTATTTATATCTTAAGAGAACATAATAGACTGGTATGGGCCCCATAAAATAATTGAAAATACACAATCAAAAATGGCTACAAAGCTATTCAGAAAATGGATAACCACATGCAAAAACATAGAGCCTTCATTTTCTGATGGAACAGTTTAGTCTTTCCTAAGGTTGGATGCTTCACTTGGCTAGCCCTGCAAAAAATATATTAACAAGTGACTGTAAATTAGAAAAATTGTAAATTTCTCAACCTTTTCACTGTGTTTTATGTGATGAATAAAATGAAACAGTAGATCACTTATTTTTGCACTGCACTTTTTCTCAACAATGTTGGTGTTTCATCATAAACAAGCTGAGTCTATCTATGCCACTGCCCAATACACTCTAGGATATGCTTCAATCTTGGTCTACCCTTTTCTCTTCATCACTTTTTGCTTGTATTGGGAAGTGTGTTCCTTCAATAGTGATTTGGACTATATGGTGGGAGAGAAACAAATGAGTATTTAGAAAGATAGGATAGTTTCTCCTATATAGAATCATTACAAAGGCAATTCTCTTTTCACTTCATTGGATGGCATAATATTGAAGGAATGGAAATATCTCTCCATTCCTCTTTCTACTGGACGAGTTAAAATAAATCAGCAACCAATAGACAGATCCACTTTCAAATGGCAACCCCCAATCCCCAAATTAATGACTTGATCAATTTTGATAGATCGTCATGAGGCAATCCAGGAGATTCAAGTATTGGGATTTTCATCAGAGATCATGTGAGAAATCTGAAGGCTTTTAAATCAATATCTCTTCCACCAGGTACATATAATATTGCAGAACCTCATGCACTTCTAACTAGTTTAGCTCTTGCCAAGAAGCTGGGTTACACAAATACACATGTAGAAGGAGACTCGACACTCGTTATTAATGCATCGAAAAGAAAAAAGTCCTATAATTGGAAAATTACATATATTCTAAAACAAATTTGGGTGTTGTAAGACTCTTTCACAAATCATAACATCACACACACCGAGAGAAGGCAATAAATTGGAAAAACTTTTAGCAAATTTGGGTTGTGATGAAATCAATTTGGACTCATCAGAAGAATATTGCAATTTAGAGGATTTCTCAGCGCTGGTTGTAATTGTCAATCAAGAAAACGTTATAAAATATTAATTTGTAATTATACCATCCATCATTATGTAAAAATATATCAGTCGGACTTCATTTGTCCTGATATCACATAATCCTATAAAGTTTATAATTACATCATGCTAAGAATAGGCTTATCAGTTTGAGAGTATGCGAAGGACAGTATTATTCTCCCAAAGCATGTTTTTATGAGTTTGCATGTGTGAGAGGGCATTTGAGAGAAAGTTGTTTGGGTACAATCTGAATTAATCTGGAAACTACTTTCATAACATGTTTTTAATGTCATCAAATAGTCAAGAAATTGCATTCGGTAAGATAAAAAATTATTTGGTAAGAAAAAAATAATTTTCCCAAATATGCAGAGCCTCTCCACTTCATCTGAGATAGGGGAATTTCAAGGTGAAATGTGGCTTCCAACCATGCAATATTGGCCACAAAATTTTAGAGTCCTAAAGGTAGAAGAATGGGAACTGTCGTTCGAGAAACATATTGGTGATGACCAGCTAGGGCAAATGTTCAACACTCAATGCCAACATTGTTGAAGAATCATTAGGAAATTGATTAGAGATGAAATCATATTCCCTCGGGCAAGTAGAATTACAATCCCTTCACAACTTGTCTCCATATTTTTATCAAATGTGTGAGATCTATCATAATCTTGGGGATTATTAGTAAGGGTTGCAAACAAAACCATTAAGGTTGAATTCATAACGGGAAACAAATTGTTACTAGCAGTCTAGAAATATGATCTCTGGAGATGTCAAGCTTATATGGGAGGTCTCTTTCCTAGGCATTTTCTGCTAAATAAGGAATCGTATGTCAATGTTTACGGTAGCATAAAACAGCCTTTGGAACACCAAAATGTCTAACCTGTACAACAGACTTTTCGAGCTATTGGAAGGGCCTTCAACTCAGAGATGAGAAGAAAAATCTATTCAAAAGTGCATGCAATTTTAGTGATTTTAGTTCATGAGCATAACTCAGCATCAGTGACCATAGATCACTCTCCATCAATAGACCGTTGGCTACAAGGTTTCGATGACCCTTCAACCTCTCAAATGCAGGATAATAAGTCATCTTCAGTTCACGGTGCATATCAGATACAGTCTGATAATGATATTAATTCACAAGATAAAGATGCAGAGCAGAATGTAAATCAATATGAAAATGAACTGGAATGGCAACCAATGGAAGAATAGTTGAAAGGCCTTCCTAGAAACAATGGTCTCTTCTTATTTTTGAAAATTGTGTGTATTATCTGATACAATGTTTTCTATACTTGTGCCTCAACTATCGATTCTTATTCACCACAATTATAAGTTGAAATGCGATAAAGGATGCTAATTTTGATGGCTCTTGAAGAATTGAGACAATTCACATCTAACTTGATGGCAATGGTAGCACAGGAAGTACTACAAAATACTAATTGTATGGGGTAATCTTAATATCTATTATTGAAAACTAATTCGGATGGTTTTTGAAGTCTTGGGATAGTACATAGTAATTTTGAAGGCAATGACAATGCATTGAATTATATATTTTGCAGTATAATAATGATAATGTATTGGAAAATATCATTGTCAAGAGGGATAATAGAGTTTATGAAGGCTACTCAATGTCTTTTCTAGTCATCGGGACTTTATTATATTAGAACCAGATGTTGGCTTTTCTTCATGAATAGTTTGCAATATGTAACTATTACATAAATTGTAATACAACATGTCTTTAATTAGTAGTATTTTAGGTATATCTTTTTGTAATCTGAGAAAATAATGGAAGTTTTCTTTATTGATTATGTCCTCTCGGAGCTATTGAACCAGTTATATAATATTATTATATTGGTGGCTTTTCACCTTTGCACCCAAAAAAAAATTGTTTGAAAAAAATGATAAAATCTTCATCAAATTACATCATAACCATTTGTCATAGCTCAAAAATTCTTGATATTGCATTCTATGGAATTACTACTAATCAACACAATAGTTATTTTGGCAAAGGAGACATACAACCTACCATTAAAAAAAACCTATTACTATTGGTATCTACTAGTTAAAAGGAAAAGGGGAAAAGGCTAAGTAAAAAGTTGGAAATAACATCTATTTATATTGTACTTTCATGTCTCTAATTTTTTCCCATATAAATCTATTATGATTTTAACTATTTTTTACAATTCAAACAAATTTATCTACTCAATATAATATCTCATTCAAAATTGTGAGTTCATATTATCCTATAACAACATCAACATATTAACAACTAGAACAATCCAACATTCTTATTTTCTTTTGTATCTTTAACAACATTAATGGTGCAACTAATAGTTATTATATAATTAATTCCTATAACATTATTGATTTACTAACTTATTTTGTAATACATTATAAGTTTATGATATATATAGTTGTTATCCTATAATAACATCATCTCACTGACAACTAGAGTGGTGCAACATATCTTATTGTCTTTTATATCTTTAACAAAATTAATGTAATGATGCAAATAATACTTATTTTATATTCAATTATTATAACACCTAATTTATTTTTTATATAAAATAGCGGTAAAACAAGTGTGTTGTCCCTTACATAACTACAAACCATAGACATCAAGAAGATCAATAACACACTAACAGCATAAAGAAGGGTGTTGGCACTTACAAAGGCAAACCTAAAAAGTCATTTACAACAAGGCCAAGAATAGATCATAAACAACATACTAGTAGAAAGCTATTAGTTGAACTCAAGAGTGGGAAGATAGCTCACCCACAACATGGGGAAGATAATGAGAGATTGAAGAATGATAAAATTCTTATGTCATCAAACAACCATTCAAGCAATATTATCACTAGGATCACCACGACAAGGGGGAGAAAGTGGTGAAAGCCTATTTTAAGAGACTATAAACATAAGGGGTAGAGTGTTGAGAAGGTTGCACATCATCACCTAAAGGTTGGAGCAAAGCAGAGCAGGAGGAAATTGAGGAGGGTTTGTCAACTAGGAAAATTAGCATTAGTAATAAGCATGATCAAATCCAACCACGAAAGCCATAAAATCATGTAAAACTATTTCTAATCACACAAGCAATGTCATCCAAATGAAATGCATAAAAACATAAATGTAAATCAAACCAAGCATTCCTTTGACGCGCTTCAATGTTCTTTCTTTCTTCTCTAATGATATGTTTCTCAAGTAGATTAAGCGTGCAAAATGATGAAAGTTAAGGACAAATAGACAATTTGATAGTGTAAGGGCGAGCATACTTGAAAATCAAGGTTTTTAGATAAATTGACAAAATGAAAGCAATATATTGGAAATTCTTGGTTGCAAGAATGATAAATGAGAGTCTAATTTATAGAAAATTTGAGATAGATTGGATTACCAAAATCAATTTGAAACTCAAGACAATTGATGAATAAGATTAAATGAGAGGACAAGTTAAGTCATGGTAAATTGGCAACTCTATTTCCAAGTGTTTGAATAACTAGCAGAAAAATGCAAATATTAACACATAGAAGAGAACACAATAACACAATGTTTAACGTGGTTCACCCAATCCCTGGGCTACATCCACCAATAGCGAGTCCAATATCTTTATTATTATCCAGTGATTACAATCTAAAACCTGCAACTCAATACCGCCACAGGAAGCTACAATTAAACCTCATACAATAAAACTCAAACCCTAAGCCCTTTTTACAAGTATTTTTGACATAACATAATTATGGCAAAAAATACTCTAACTAATAGAAAATTGATGGCTGACCCTTTACAATATTATTAAGTAATACCCTCCGACTAATACCCTTGACCCCATCAGGAGCTTTGCCCCTTGACCCCGCCTGGGGCACTGCCCCAGGACCCCGCAAGGGGCTCTGCCCCTTGACTCCGAGATTGGGGGCGCTGTCCCCAATCCCCCATAGATAAGTCTGGGGGGAAACCGCGCTGAAAGAACCTGAGTCTGATTAGGCTCCACATAGATAACACCAAGTGGATGAGGAAATAGAAAATAAATAGAGTTAAATGAAAATAAATATTAGAAATATTTATTTTCAACAAAAATTGTCATTTGCAAGTGGAGGAAAGGAAGAGAAAAATCAAAGGAGAAATTAGTGGAGAAATTAGGGGAGAGAAATGGAGGTAGAAATTGGTAGGAAGTGTCAATGGAGAAATTAGGGAATAAAAAATGGAGGGAGAAATTAGTCGGAAATGGCATAGGAGAAATTAGGCGACATGACACATGGTTAGAAAATAGGGAAAATTAATAATTAAAAATTATTAATTCCCCACATTTAAAGAAGTTAGCCAATTAATTAAAATAATTTAATTAAATATGAGAAAAAGGGATAAAAGGAGATAAATATAATTTATTTGCCAAGGCACGAGACCTTAAGACGAGGAGACAAATGACTATTCTGTTGGAAACAGTTGTCTGAAGAAAATTGCTACTCAAATTATGTATTGTCTTTGATGTCACACAATGTCATAGTCCGCAACAATCAGTACCTACCGAGCTCAGTCGGTCTGCCAGGCATTAAAATTAGTGTGTACCGAGTTCTCTCGATTATCAAAGAAAAATCAGTGTTTACCGAGTTATCTCGGTTATCGAAGAAAAAGGATTATCAGTGTTTACCGAGTTCCCTCGGTCTCCAAAAGATTGTAGAAAATTATGGTCACCGAGCACTGTCGGCCCTTGAAGGATTTTTGCAAATAAAGTTTGCTTAATTCAGCCGACTGTTATACTAAGTAATGCCGATTTGACAAATCTAAAATCATATAAATAAAAGGTCAAGTGTGAAAAATAAAAAAAATAGACATGGAAGAAGATATATAGAAGAAAGACAGAAAGGTGTGTGCGAAATTGTGAAGGATGACTAGATATCCTTGAGGAGCAGTAGAGATATATTCGATCAGGAAGGATCACACTTATACAGAATAGAGATCTGTAATCAGCAAGGCAGTTACATTATTATACAGGTCATTTTCATTGTTACCTTTTTATCATTGTAACAGTGAATTCTAAATCTCTTAACCGAGTTGGTTTAACAACCATATTGTAAATCCTCTAACAAGGTGACAATTCCATTGAATTGTTCTCAAGACCTCTTACCAGGCCACTCCTAGCAGGGTGATTAAATCCTCTAACAAGGTCACACCTAACAGTGTGTTTTGTAACCTTTTACCAGGTTGGCTTCTAACCGGGCATCACTTCAGAAAAGTGAAAATCAGTATCTAGATACATTGGTGGTTTTTCCCATATTGGGTTTCCACATAAAAATTCTGTGTCTCTTGTGTTCTTAATAGTTATCTTAATCATATACAAGTGGTGATGAATATCTAAAAGATAATTTTGCTAATACTTTCTGCATCTACCAAGTTACTGCAATCCATTTACCGAGTGTTAAACAGATAATATTCATTAAGATATCCTAAGGGATCTGAAAAGAAATAATAAGGAAGTGTTTTATGGTTGACTGATTCACCCCCCCTCTCAGTCACTTCATCCATATTCCATCATATTCACCCCTAAAAGATTAAATAATTTACATGATCATTTAATTGGTCATTTGGTCAATGGAAAATTGATAGGACATGGTCAAACTAGAGGACAAAAATTAATAATTAATTAAATAATTATCATCATTTAATTAATGAACGAATCATACGATGTCGACGAATAATAAAAATCAAGTATGTGACATAGAGAAATAATTAGAAAATGGCACTAGGGTGTCAGAAGATGGTGCAAACCTATAAAAGAGTGGTGCAAGAATGTTAGAGGATAGTGTCAGGATGTTAAAAAGTGGCATCGTAAGTATTGACCATTTTTTGTGTCTACATTTCGCCCCTCTTTGAGACAATGTCATTTTGAGTATTGTTTCAAAGAAAAATTAAAAGAAATTGCCTTGGTTGGCTAAAGGAATAGAAGTTAGATGCCCCCTTAAAAAATTGGGCAAAATTTTTAACATATGGAAAATTTTTGAGAAATGATTGCAAGGACTAACGAAAGAAAAATTAGATGGAAGAAGAAATCAATAAGAAAGTGAAGAATAATTAGTAGTGAAGAAGCATTGCTTTCATAAGTGAACTTTATCATTAGAGAGATTTATTTAATAAGGAAAATGAATGTGTCGCATCATGACATAGAAAGACAAGGTCATAATACAATCTCTTTGCAAAAAAATAGACACATGCAAACAAGGAATGTTTCCTTCCATCCTCAAGCATTAGACATACTTTCCCCAAAACTTCATGGAAAGCATCCCGCAAACAGAAGACAAAAGCAAAAGTAAAAGACCTTGAACTATCCCAGTCACTCTCATCACTTGTGGATATCCTTGAGTAGCGTAGGAGCATGACCAAAGATAAATCAATAAAAGATAAGACTCATTGAATCAAGTAAGTCAACATGCATTTTGATCTTGTTGTCAAAGTTGATAGTTTGTTTGATGATGATAATGTTTGGTTTCAAGAAATGAAGTGCCCTGTCTAAGACAAATATTGTCTGGTTTCGAGTATACCACACCCTATATATGACAAATGATAGGTTGATAAAGGAATGATGATGTTCACCTGGTTCATTGTTGCTTGGATTGGATAATTTGTCTATTGATGCATGATTTCTAAAGTGCAATGTTTGACATATTTGCATATTTGCATATGCTCAAATGTCTGTCTTTTGAAAAAGAGGGATTTATTGGTGACATAAAATGACATTTTGGATTTTGATTGTTTTTCAAGTTTTCTAGGGATATTTGATTTTTTTGTTCTTTCTTCAAGACAGTATACAATGTTTTTTAAAAAAAAATTAGGACATTATTTGATTTTTATAATTTTTTCAAGACTACAATTTTTAGTATTTTTCCAAGTTTTTATTTAATTTTTAGGGATTTTTCAAGACATGCAATTTTTTATGATTTTTTTAGGACTTTATGCCATTTATGGATTATTTTAAGGACCTTATGCAATTTTTTATGGATTTTTAAAGGACTTTTTACAAATTTTTAGGGTATTTTTTATGACTATGTGCAATTTTTTAAGAGATGTTTTCAAGACTTTATACAATATTTAGGATTTTTTTAAGACTTTGAATACTCAAGAAAGATACATTTATTTGCCTCCAATGTCTAGCAAAAGGACATTATGAATGGAAGAATGAACTAGTGGAATGGAAATGGATAGACAAAGGATAGTAGTAGCATAATATGACATTAGAACTGATTTGGTTTCCAAGGACTATCCAAGTTATGGAATAGCATATTTTTGTCAAGCAAAGGAATTGGATATGACACGATACAGTAATGGCATGGTACAACAAATAGAATGTGATGCATATGAATGGACATGTCAAGAGGTTTGAAAACATGTTTTGCATTTCAAAACTTTATTTTATATCAAGGTCAACAGGAGAATTTGGATAGGATAGAAATGGGATATGGATAAGATAAGAAAGATTAAAAAAATGGACAAGATAAGGGATGTGAACTGAAATTTGCAATAAGATAGGTGATATGGACTAAAAGGGGTATGGATAAGGTAAGGGGTATGGAAAATATGAAACAAATAGGATGAAAATGCTTATGAAGATCCCTAGCCTTATCAAGATCAAAAGATAGAAAAAGGGAATATAGATGTCGATGGGATAATGGATATGGGGGCCATAGGGTAACAAAAGAAATGATATGAGAATGATATGATAGGATAACATGGATGAAACTTGCCCCCAAGTATGGAGCGCAAGAAGACCATAGATTACACATGACACTTGTTTGTCATGCACTTGTCTCTTTGGAAGAATTATTTCTCTTTACTCTTTTTCTCATGTCACCAAGATGCTTGTTTGTCAGGTTTTCATCAAGGTTACATTTTTTTTTCCTTTTTTTTTTAACATTTTCATATTTTGGAAAGATAATGGATGCATGATAAGACATGGAGGAAGGACTCAAGTGTCTTGTTCTTTGGATGGTTCTTTTTGAAGGACATACAATAATGGACCATAGATATGAAGGTGTGCTTAAAGACGTTGGTGTGAGAATGAAGGGGAGATTAAATGGATGATTAGATGACACAGGATAAGGAATTATGAAAAGGATTGGATAAGATAGACGAAAGGGTAAAAATAGGTGTTGGATAATGGACGAGATAGAGGGAGACTTTCTTTTGAGTGGATGAGAATGTGGGAAAAATCAACATTGACACACACCTCGAGGGGCGATGGGGTGATAGAGGACAAGCAAATTTTGGGTTTTGGGATTTTAATGGAGAAGTAGATGTGAACTTTGGGAAAAAAAGAACCAAAATGGATTTTAAAGGTGGGAGACATTTAGGTGGAGGGATAGCGACTTTAGATGTCAACTTTAATTTTTCTTTAGGACATTGTGCTTCGAGGATCTGCTTGGGAATCAACATGGATTTTGGTTTTTCATTCTTTTGTGGGTCTATAGAACGCATTCCTTGTACAAGGGACTTGGGAACCCATATAGTTTTTTACTTTTCCTTTTTCTCAATGGGCCTTTGTGACCTTTTAGATATTTATTTTTCTTTTTAGATCATAGTTTTCTTCTTTTCTAAATGTCAATTAGATGGGACATGTTGATGCTTGATTGCATGTGGATTGTTGGACTTATGAACTTTATGCTTGGCATCCAAACTGCTTGGAAAAAGAATAATATTCATGGATGGATAGGAATGATATGGAGGTCTTTTGGATAGGTGGATGTGTGTGTGTGAAAATTGTGCCTAATCTGTAGACACAACACTTCAGTAAAACATTAGAGGTTAGCAAAAATTAAAATCGTGCAATAAATGAAAAACTAAACTAACCAAGCGATTTACTACCTTCTAGTAGATGCAAGTGTGTATTCTCAGATTATACCAAGATCAGTGACCTTGATGACACCTAAATGGAGGATTTGAATGCAAAAGATGGATGTGGAATGAATGCAACCAATCTATTTTTTTGGGTTTTCTATGCAATAATAATGAAAAATCTGATATGAAATCTAATCTATATGAAAAACTGATATGCAATACAATTAATCTAACAATGATATGCTAAAATATGAATGATCTCACAAAGTTGTTGATTCGCAAAGAAGCTTTGATTCTCCAGATAGCAATTCGCCAGCATAAGTTTGCAAAATTATGAGATGATTTGAGATGAGCTAAGGCCTTAATTTATAGAAATCCAGGGCTTTGGAGGTGCATGGAAAAAGCCATAAGTCACTCAAATAACTCAGGTTGACTTTTAGTTTTAATTCACAAAATCATGCAAAAGCTGAGTTTTTTGTTTTAAACTCAAAAAGAGTTGAGTTTATTTTTAAAACAACTTGACTTGATTTTCAAGTTTAACTGCTTTTTGAATGTGCATAATAATTATGAATTAAATAAATATATAAAGTGATTTATTTCCAACTTAACTAATTTTAAAAATAAAACAATTGATTTATGGGTTAATCAATCATTAAAATCAAACTTTTATTCAAAAATAATATCATTAAATATGACAACTTGCTTTAATTAATTAAATAAGAATTTAATCAATTAATGATAGGAATTTTGATTTATTGTCAAATTTGAATAATACTAATTTATGAATAAATATAATTAACTTCAATTAAACAATTAAGTGGCAGAATTAAATCTAATTAATTAAATATTTAAAATATTCAATTAATCAAACTTTAGGATAAATAGAATTTATCGCCAAATAATCATTAAATTAAAGATAATTAGGATAATTAGGAATATTCCTCGATGCAGATTTAAGATAAAATCAATTAGGTTCGATAATGTTCAGATGTGCCTTAGGTTAGGACTTTGATGTCAATTTCGTTTGATTTGTCGATATAGGAGGTTAATGAACCTATAGCCCATTTTTGGGGTATTACATTTTGCCCCTCTTTGAATTACTGTGCAAAGCACAGTGGTTCAAAGACAGTCTATGTATGATATTAAAATTGATATAAAACAGAAACTAATTGAATTTGATATGAAGATAATAGGTCCTGAATGACCAAAGATAATGTTAACTATAATAGTAATGAACTAATGATTGCGAAAAAAGTGTCAAAACGTCTGATTTTGAACCTTATGATTGCGAAGAAGTGAGTGACCGATTCCAGACTAGATTGTCCTTATATTGAATCACATTGGTATCACATCTGAACCCTTCAGTTACGAAGAACCAAGGAAATAACACTAATGAATCGGTGGTTATAAAAACTGATACAATTTACAAGATTAGGAGAATACCAGATTGATATGGATGTCGATGAATCTGATATGCCCCAAGTGATGATAGATTTGATTTGCCCCAAGCGACGAGGACTTTTGATGAATCAGCAATTAGATATGGTTGTTGTCTTTATTACTGAGGAAAGATATGATTCTAGATTACAGACTTTGAATGATGTGTAATACCATGCCCCCTTCGGGATAAAAATTGAAATCTAACAAGAAAAGTCAGCGTTATAGTTTAGAAGCATGTTAATTGATTTGAAAAGTGGTTATACACGTTCAAAAATGCATTCTGCATCGTTGGGAGGTCCAAAAGACCAAGTTTGACTAGGTTTGACCATGAGTTGACCATAGTTGACCAAGTTGAAATTTTGATAGTTTGATGTAAGATATTCAGTTAAGTTGAATTATGGATTTCTGTGATGATAGAAGGTTGATTATGCAAGCAATTAATAATATGAATGATCACAGATTTTGATTTTGATCCCGAAAAAGGATTCTACTTCTTGTTTCATTGGAGGAACCTTCATGTGAGATTCAACTCTTGTTAGATTTGAAGAGATATTTGAAGAATTGTTGAAGCATTGAAGTTTGTTTAACCATTGTGAGATCATGCAACATGCAAAATGCAAAGAAACATGCAGAATGAAATGCAACCTAAGACTTAGGACCTAGTCACTGATCATGTGTCGGTCATTGTCATCATTGAATTTTTAGGTAACCGGATAAATCAATACAATGCCCACTAGTTATGAAACCATAGACATATGAATATCGATTTGTATGCGCAAGAATCAACACAACACCCACTGATTAGGAAACCATGGATATATGAATATTGATTTTGTTTTCGGAATGTCAGATTAGATATAAGCACCAAGGCATAAACGCCAGGATGACCTGAATATCATGTCCATTTTGATATAGCAATTTGTATAAGTATCAAAACATAAACGTTGTGATGACCTGAATATGCCTTGCGTTACAAACACATCAAACAGTCAAGAGATCATTCTAAGTCCAGTGTGAATTACCCGTAGTGACCCTTTATCATTCACATACTTAGGTAAGATCACGTTTCACAGTAGGAGAAAGAACTCACTCAAAAATATAATAGTTAGATCAAACCTCCTTGAATTTTTCGGTTATCAATGGTCGAGGTACGCATGGCCATCCAATTTGAGATAGAGGCTCTTACAGTCAGACACCATTTCAATCCAAAATTTTCAAAGTTGTTAGATTTTCACATACAAGCAAAAGACAAAGAAAAGATTATGCCCCTAGTCATCACTCTCTAAATCTTATAAAGGACATCATCGAAGAGCTCAAAGAGACACAATATGCAAAAATCTTAATGCGAATCAATAAGCATACAAGGAGATAAAAGCATGTAAAAAGCACGGATTATTTTCAGTTTGTGTTTGATTGCGTTGTTGTAGATACAAAATCCTTTCTGGAGACAAGACTGACTGACTCACTCACATGAAGCTTCAAAGGATGCTGACTGGATATAATACGTCTAAAATACATTGGAGGCCATAGGATATGACTTTGATTACCCCCAAGTGTTAAGCATTGATAGGATACAGACACTTGAGCCGATTCGTGTACAAACTGACTTATTGAAAACTGGAAATGCAGAAACAAACTGGGAGATATGTACAAACTAAAGCAAGACTGAAAGCTAGGAAAGACCAAGATTGCACTGATAGATGGAGCATTTTAAAACAAGTGGCACCTATTTGCTGGGTTTTCACCATCTTGGCAGAGATTCTATTTTTGCTACCAAGGCGCCTGTTTCCAAGTTTTCACCAAGGCACTTTTTCTTTTTCTCATTTTTTTGTATTTTTCCTTTTTTTTCAATTTTTTTGTATTTTTCCTTTTTTCAATTTTTAAGATTTTTTTCGGACATTTTACCATACACTGAATGCCTTAGGCATAAAATTTCTTCAGATGGAGAACGTTGATTGGTTCTTGGAGCTGTTCTCCTTCAGTCGTTGAGAGTTGATAGGCACCAGAGCCAAAAGTAGCAGTGATTACAAAGGGACCTAGCCATTTGGGTTCAAACTTCCCCTTACATTCTTTATGTGATTGATTTTTAGGATTCTCTCTCAAGACTAGATCGCCAACCTAAAATTCTCTGTGTCTGACTTTCTTGTTGTAACCTCTAGACATTCTCTTCTGATATACTCTGAGATGATCATATGTAGCTTATCTGCACTCATCTAGTAGTTCAAGTTCTTGCAACCTAGATACTCTGTAGTCATCATCAGTTACTAGACCATGCATTCTGATTCTTAGTGATGGGATTTCAACCTTAATAGGTAGTACTGCTTCAGACCCATAAACTAAAAAGATATTTGTAGCCCCAGTAGGTGTTCTGATACTTGTTTTGTAGGCCTAGAGAGCTGGATTGATCATGAGATGTCAGTCTCTTCCTGTTTTATTAACTGTATAATGCAAGATTTTCAATAGATTCTTATTAGAAGCCTATGTTCATCCATTCCCTTGAGGATAGTAGATAGAAGACCAATATTGTGTGATCTTGAATTTGGCACATAGATCATCTAGGTCTTTTTTCTTGAATTGTCCACCGTTATCTGTGATTATGGAATGAGGTATCCCATATCTGCATATGATATAGTTCAATATGAACATAGATATTTGCTTTCCATTTGCTTGTGTCAAAGGGACTGCTTCTTCCCATTTTGTAAAATAATCTGTAGCTATGATTATATGGGTATTTCCATTAGAAGAATGAGGATGTATAGCTCCTATAAGATCAAAGGTCCATTGATGAAAAGGCCATTGTGTAGTGAAAGGGATTAGATCTCTCCCTGGAGCATGAATTAAGTTACCATGTACTTGACACTTTTGATAGTTCTTTGCATACTTAATAGCTTCTTTCTCCATTGCAAACTCCCAAGCAAGATCATATTGTGCAATCCCAATGTCTAGCAAGGTGGAGAACAAGAGGGATTGGCAAGCTGGTGGAAGAGATGGAAGACAAAAGAATGAAGGAGAATGAAGGGAAGAAATCCTCAAGGGAAAACTCCTCAAGAATACCTAAGCTAGGAAAAAATTGTCATGTAAAGGGCATTTGAACAAGCAATGAAAGGCCAGCATAAGATAAGTCACAAAAGCGTAATGCCAAAGAAGGAAAGGATGTAGTCCAAAGGAGTAGACATGTCAAGAGGTTTCAAAGCATCGTGTTCTACTCTTTTTTTATTAGATCAAGACCAAAGGAGAAAAGGATAGTGAAAGGCTAGAATGAATGGAGGAAGATAGACATGAAGGCTAAACATGAAAGGAATGAAAGCAAGATCATCATAAGATAGCTCACAAAATAGCCAAATATTCGTGTATAGATCAACATTGTCAAGATCAAAGAGAAGATGGAATGGATGAAATATGTAGAAGAACTACGCATGATGCCTGATTGCCTGGTTTTCATCATGGTACTTATCCAAAGTGCCACAAGGGAGTCATTTTCACCATAGGACAAATTTATTTCTCTTTACTTTTGCTACCAAGGTACCTGTTTCCAAGTTTTCACCAAGGCACATTTTCAATTTTTTTTATTTTTTATTTTTGGAAGAAAGCAAGCTCTTTAGATAATGCTCATTCAAAGGATAAACCATGATATGCCAATGATTCAAAATTATATGCTCAAAGATGCTAATGGGGAAATGGAGATGGAAGAGAAAAATGAAGGATAAGGTTTTATGTAAAGGGAGTGAGGTTGGAAGATAGGAGGAATAGGCAAATGAGGAAAAAGGATAGAAGGTAGAAGAATAATGAATGGAAGGATTGTGAAAGGGTAAATGGAAAGGAAGGCAAGATCAACATCAACACATACCTTGAAGAATGGCAAGAGGATGGAGGAAATGTGAATGAAGGAACACGTGAAGGAATATGGTGAATGGATAGAAGAGGTTGCGGTTTAGGCACATGGAATGGAAGAATATTTTTGGAGGAAGATGAACTGGAAGTCTTTAGAAACTTGAATGTCAACTTCACTTGTTTCTCAACATTAGACTCTTTCAAGAGAGACTTTGGAATCCATATAGCCCTAGGCTTTTTATTTCTTTTTGATGATTCAGAGATAATATCTTTAATGATGGATTTTGGAACCCATACTTGTCTTGTAATTTTTTTCTTAGATATCTCTTTTGACTTTATGCCTCCATGTCATTTAGAGGAGACATGGTGATCTCTTTTTGATGGATTCTTGTATTGCTTCTTTTTCTTGTATCAAACATTCAAGTTACTTTCAAAAAACTTGGGACTTGTGGAAGGAGGATATGACTAGTTTAGATGGGTGGGTGGATGAAAAGGATTCAAGGGTATGCATCTATGTTGATCTTGAGGAAAGATAGGAGATGGAGGTATGTAAGGACCCAAGATGGATGGCGAATTAGGAGAGTTAGGAGGGGAAAGTGAAGGGACTTAAGGACCCAAGATGGAAGGCAGACGTGAAGCCCTTTGTAGTGGTGGAAGAGGTCCAAAGATGGAAGTGGAAGATACGAAAGGATAATCAATAAGTTCATCATCATCTATATGACAACCAAGGATATCAGCATCTTTAGAGTGAGCATTAAGATTTTCAATAGAATCATGGACATCTTGAATATGAGCACCTTCTTTGATAGGATTGTTCAAATCTTGTAAAGACTTAGGAAGAGTAGAAAGTGGAAATGAACATGGAGTTGTAGAATAAGAAGATGGAAGACTTTGATCTTGATAAGGATCTTTGGATAGCATAAGCACATAATTTTTCTCTTGATTTTCAATAGGCTTAACATTGGAAGTAACAACACCATTTTTACCAACCTTAATGGAAGTATCATCTTTGGAAAGCGAAAGTGGGGTAAGGTTATTTTGATTGTCAATAAGCTCAACAGTGTAAGTAGTAGCTTGATCTTGCTTAGGAGAAGACTTAAGACATGGTGGAATGCATGAAAAAGAATGTGCAGGATCAAAAGAATCCTGAAGCGGATAAGAGACATCATGAAAAGGATTGGATGACATGGAGGTTTCTTGATCTTGATTTTTCTTTATGTTCTTTTCTTTATCATTTTTGGAGTCCTCTTGACATGGAGCCACTTCTAAGGACAAGGAAGCATGTTGGGATTGTATGGAAGACTTTGGAAGAGATGGTGGAGGACTAGCTGGAGTAGGCATTATAGTGTATAAAGGATTAGGCTCTTTAGGTTTAGCATTATTGAAAGTATTTGCAGCCAAGTGAAGGTTAGCTTGAGTTTCTTTAAGAGGTAGCCCTTGAGGATAACTATAGGAAACCGCATGAAAAGTATTAGGACCTTTGGTGGATGAAGGACTTGTGAAAGATTTGATAGGCTTGGAAGCTTTAGGAAATGTATGGGTATTGGAGGAAATAGGGGATGGAAGGGAACCATCACAAAATAAAAGTTTAACATTAACATGATCTTTCTTGAGAGTGTAATCTTTACTTTTAGCATGAGAGTTCTTAGAGGAGAGATCCTTGTAGTATGCACATTTATAATTAGCGTGGTACATTTTATATTCCTCAATAGAAGTAGATGTATCATCTAGGTATTGTTCACAGAAATCATCAAAGTCTCTTTCAAAATCAGAATCATATGGATCACCATCACGATCTATCCAATGTGACATCCCATTCTCAGTAAGCACGAACACACAATGAGGAGGACTCTTAGGAACATAGGAGTCATAAGTATCATTATATTGTCCATCATCATAGTCGTCATAGTCTTCAAAGATGGGTGTGTCACTCTCCATGGAAGAAGTATCAAAAGGATTATCACGTTGCTCATATTCTGTCTGAGGGCATGGTGACATGTACAAGTCTTTATCAAATGGAAAAGGGCATAGAGCTTCCATGGAAAACTCTTTAGGTTACTTTTCTTTCTCAAGTTTGTTAAGCTTGACTTGCATAGCATGCATCTGCTTCATCATAGTGGTGATTATAATTTCTTCCTCATGTGTACTGATTCTTTGAGACATGTTAGGAGTTTTAGGACTCCATGGGATAGATCGAGGTGGAGTTTGTTGATTACCTCCGTGAGTTGATGGAAGAGGTATGTAACCAATTTTTAATCGAAAGTTTCCAAGATCGTCATCTTCGTAAAGACCAGAATTGTAGAGTTGTTCAAGAGTTGGACCTTGGATATGAGTCAAAGGTAAGGTATGAGATGCTTCTCCTGATTTCTTGTGTGAGGAAGCTCTAGTTTCCACCATCAACCTTGGATGA
The DNA here is from genome assembly GCA_027943335.1 of Chamaecyparis obtusa. Lineage (NCBI taxonomy): Eukaryota > Viridiplantae > Streptophyta > Pinopsida > Cupressales > Cupressaceae > Chamaecyparis > Chamaecyparis obtusa. The sequence continues at coordinate 531,146 of BSBK01000008.1, read as the reverse complement.
AGCAAAAGAACAAGATGAAGACAACTGAAGAATGAATTGATTCAAGAAGATCAAATGATGCAACCTTGTCAAGGTTTGATTGATTGAAACTTGGATTAGACGTAAATGAAGGAGACTGTGCCCTGGATGTATGGGTAGATTCCCAAAAGATAGCAGACACGTGTTCACAACACTTTGCCATTTTGATGATTGATTGAAGATTGATAGTTATGACAAGGTTTTGACACAAGATGATAAAGACTCAAATCGATAAAATAGAAGGCTAAATCATATTCAAAAGGCCACTCTAGTAAAATGATTGGATTCTCAGTAGTTGCTTCTCTGTTCCTGACACAGTGATTTTTTTGATAGATTCTGGAAATAGGTTGGAAAAGCTAGGTCTCTGACAATTCTGACAACTTTTCAAAATTTCCCAAATGACTTTCTAAAGGCTCGTACAACAGTGGGTATAGCATGAAACGACAATTGAAAAACTCGTACGACAGTTGTCAAACTCACACAACAGTTGATAGCAAGAATTTTGACTTTTTGAAATTGACTGGCAACAAAACTCGTACAACAATCTACTTGATACCATATGACAATCTGGGGGTTCTGAAATGACAATAGCCGAAAGTCGTATGACTTTCTGACTTTACAAAATGATTGTTGACTCCAGAAGGTGTTTTACTTCAATTTTTGCAAATTTTGGGTTTTCAGTTTCAGATTGTTTGCAAATTTCAATGTCCAGATTTGAGGATTGTAATAGATTTGTTCATTTTCAGTAACCAGATAGATAAGCAAGCACGCAAAATAGCAAGCAAGTGATTTCAAGCATGTCTAAAGATAATGAACAAGGGCAAAAGCAACCTTGCGCATGAACAATCAAGTGACTTATTTGTGCTAATCCTTAAAAGTGCTAATTGTGTATGTTCCAAAAAGTTTTGCATTAATGCACATATTCCTAGAAAATGAAAATTTGGCCTCACTAGGGTTTGTAGTAATGGTTTGACTCTACAACTTTTATGATCCAAGAGAGCAAACTCCAATCCAAGTGCACCAGGGTTTTGACACAGTCTGAGAACTTAATCTTCAGGATCTGCTAGGGAGATCTGACAGCCCAACAAGAGACCACACCTGTGGAGATTTCTTCCAACAGGACATTTATATAGCGGTTGTCACTACCACGGCGAAAATGGCTATTACCGCTTGAGGTTTCATCAACGTGGTTGACCCAATTAAGAGAATGTCCACTATGGTTAACCCTCTCTAAAGGTGACTCACAAAAGATACCACATGGAGACTAGATCAGATTCAAGGATCTGGGTTTCTAGTACTATCCAAAAAAGAAGTAGAGCATAATCCCCTAACCTCTTCACTTCACCAAAACAAAGCAGATAGATTAATCTGACACACTAAGACCAAGATTGTCTCACAAAGATCTATGATGTCAACCACTCATGATCTATCAACCTCTCCAAAGAGAGAATGCCTCGATCAAAAGTTGAAGACACACGGATCTAGTGAAACATGAGACTCTCTCAATATCCTCCCTACCTACAAGGGTTCCTTCGTTGAGAAGAATTTGGCTAGAAACTCACTCTCTCAAGAGCCACGAATAGTGTTCATAGGGCCTATTTACTATGTGTAACAAAGATGCTGAAAGCGAATCTATGTTCATTTTTTTAGAGCCCAAAATGAAGTCTGTGATATGAAAGCAAGAAAAGTCACACAAGCTTGACACAAAAGAGTTTGTTTTATGTTCCAAAATGAAGTGTTATCAAATGTAATAGAATACCTGAGTTCCTCGCAATGTGCTTAGTAGATTTTACCTATTTTAGCAATTTTTGTTGAGCTTTTCCATGCAAGCAAGCCACGAACTCCCCAACAAGCCAACAAGCAAACAAGATATGCAAGGTATATTCAACTTATGCAAACCCTAGGGTTAGATCTAAAAACCAATTGTTAGGAGCAATAATAACCAGAAAATAATCTAAATGACAACTCATATCATGCATTGAATAATATGAAAAATAAGTGCATACCCATCACAAAAATTTTATTTTTTTTGTTGCATTTGACCTAGTCAACAAGATCTAATTTTTTTGATATGATTTCGGCCCCAAAAATAGAAATACAAAACAGAGACCCCTACTAAAAAATAGAGAGCTTTCCAAAAATGTAAAAATTTTAGAAAAATCTCTTCATTTGTGTCCTAGAGACCTATTTTACCAAAATAGAACAGTTTTTATAAATTGAGTATTTGAGTTATTATATTGCATCCAAATTTAAAAAACAAAGAATGGACACCCTATAGAATTTGAAGAGCTTTCTGAAAATATAAAAATTTCCAAAAAATATGATGATTTGCGCCGAAAATAAATTATTTATAAAAAATTTTAAAAAAATTATTAAAAATTCAAAACATCTCATAAAATTCTAAAATTTTTATCGAAGCTTCCTTGATATATCTCCAACTTGCAAAAAAAATTTCAAATCAAAAATCCAAGCTGTTTGGGAGATAAAATTAAATCTTTGAAAATTTAGGGTTTTAGTCTCCATGTAAATTTGCACGAGGGAGTTAGCTCCAAAAAAATAACCAAAACTAGCATGTAAAGGTGGGTTGCCCCACGGTGGGTGCCAAAAATGTGTGTGTAAAAATTGTACCTGATCTATAGACACAACACTTCAATAAAATATTAGAGGTTAGCAAAAATTGAAATCGTGCAATAAATGAAAAACTAAACTAACCAGGCGATTTACTGCCTTCTAATAGATGCGAGTGTGTATTCTCAGATTATACCGAGATCAGTGACCTTGACAACACCTAAATGAAGGATTTGAATGCAAAAGATGGATATGGAATGAATGCAACTAATCTATTTTTTGGGGTTTTCTATGCAATAATAATGAAAAATCTGATATGAAATCTAATCTATATGAAAAATTGATATGCAATACAATTAATCTAACAATGATATGCTAAAATATGAATGATCTCACAAAGTTGTTGATTCGTAAAGAAGCTTCAATTCTCCAAATAGCAATTCGCCAGCATAAGTTTGCAAAATTATGAGATGATTTGAGATGAGCTGAGGCCTTAATTTATAAAAATCCAGGCCTTTGGAGGTGCATGGAAAAAGCCATAAGTCACTCAAATAACTCGGGTTGACTTTTAGTTTTAATTCACAAAATCATGCAAAAGCTGAGTTTTTTGTTTTAAACTCAAAAAGAGTTGAGTTTATTTTTAAAACAACTTGACTTGATTTTCAAGTTTAACTGCTTTTTGAATGTGCATAATAATTATGAATTAAATAAATATATAAAGTGATTTATTTCCAACTTAACTAATTTTAAAAATAAAACAATTGATTTATGGGTTAATCAATCATTAAAATCAAACTTTTATTCAAAAATAATATCATTAAATATGACAACTTGCTTTAATTAATTAAATAAGAATTTAATCAATTAATGATAGGAATTTTGATTTATTGTCAAATTTGAATATTACTAATTTATGAATAAATATAATTAACTTCAATTAAACAATTAAGTGGCAGAATTAAATCTAATTAATTAAATATTCAAAATATTCAATTAATCAAACTTTAGGATAAATAGAATTTATCGTCAAATAATCATTAAATTAAAGATAATTAGGATAATTAAGAATATTACTAGGAATATTCCTCGATGCAGATTTAAAATAAAATCAATTAGGATTCGATAATGTTCAGATGTGCCTTAGGTTAGGACTTTGATGTCGATTTCATTTGATTTGTCAATATAGGAGGTTAATGAACCTATAGCCCATTTTTGGGGTATTACAGAATGGTGCTCCAAGATGTGTGCCTTTGTTGATTTTGATTCAAGAAAGGATTTAAGTGGATTGTGAGTTGGTCAATGGAGGAACATATGTACCTAATATGGATGGAAGGGATAAAGGGGATGGTTTATGTTTGGATTTAGATCTTGTAAGGATAATGATGCCTTGAGAATGAGCACCTATGTAACTGAGGTCGTGACCATCAAACTTGTCTTTGATATGGAAGGGTTCTAATACACCTTGTTCATGGAGGCCTAATCATTTGACTTGATAACGCATGCTTTGACCAATCGGATTCTTGCTACAAGATGTGAGTCCATTTGGAGGTAGGTATGGTATGGAAGAAATGATAGGATTGTGAAGTAGGCCAGACTGGATGAAAGTGGAAGAACCCATTTAAGGTTTAAGGGGTTCATGAACAACTTGCACAAATGTGTTGGGATCATGAGAGAGACCAAGAGGAATAATAGAATCCTGAGGTGGAATAGGAGCAATGATAGGATCATTTGGTAGGATAGCATCTTGTGATGAGCATGGAGGATTAGGACATAGAAATGGATGGTAGGATCATGAGAAGGATCTAAAGTGATGGGGGAATCTTGTAATGGATATGAAGGTGAAGGGATACTTAGATCTTGAATTGGAAGGGGATCATTTGATTCCATTTTAAGGGTTTTTTCTCTTGAATTTGGATGGAATCATTGGGAAGAATGGTAAGGATGTTGTGATCTTTCTTAGGAAGTGGAAGGTCAATAAGACTTGTAAGGACACTTCATTCTTGAGATGGAAGGGGATCATCTTGGGTAGGATGGACAAATATGGTGGGATCATTATGAGATTCTGGAAAGATGGAACTTGGTCAACAATTGGATGGGATTAGTCATTCTTGGGATCTTGACTTGATTTATTTTAGGACATGCTTTTTTGTGTTTTGGATTATCCTCTTGACATGGGGTATGATTTTGAATATGCACGAGGGATTCTAGGAAGGATTTAATATTTTGACTTGTGAGAGATGGACTTTGGATGGGACTCTCTAGAATGGGAGCATATGGTGGCATTAGGTCTGGAGTTTCCAAACAAGACAATGGATTTGTATAAAGAAATTTATTAGCATGGATTTCTTTTGTGGATAGCCCTCGAGAGGTTGCATCATGGGATATATCATTTGATGAAGATGGCATAGATTGCTCTTGTGAAGCTTTAAGGGATGGAGGAATGGTGGGAGATATGGAGACTAATTGAGATAAATTTTTGAAATGGGAGAGAGCGATGTCACTGATGTGATTATTTTGGAATGAACCATTGCTACTCACTAGTAGATGACTTTGATCATGCTTGGAAATGATTTCTTGTTCATTGGGTGAATCATCAAGACGTTCTTAGAGTATAGTGCTACTTTTTTCAAATGCTATTGGTGATGGATTTTGCAAAACTATAACACCATGTACATTTTTTCCCAAAGGTGTGTTCATTGGCAATTTATCTGAAATGGGTTTGGTTGTCATTTGTTCTAAGATTAGATTCGTGTTTAAGTGTTCTAGGACATTATGTGTTTGTTTGTTTGTTAAAACCCATTGTAGACCTAATTCAATCACCAGGAATTGGTACTGAAGACTTGATACAAGTTTTTCTTTAACCATACTAAAGTACCTTACAAGATCCTCAAATATCAATTGGTCCAAGATTTCCTTAACACTAGGATCGATCAATGTCACATCAATCTCTTCTTGAAAAATATCTTCTAAGGAAAGCTCTTCCTCGTCATCTGAAATTTGAGAACTAGAAGATGATATGGATGGTTGATTGGAAGGAATGTTATGTTGGTTGATGTAACTTTGATATGTAACTGGAGGGCTTGAGTTATGTGTTATTGTGGAAAGGATGTTTTGTAGTTATTGTTATTGTTGTTGTTATTGAGGATTGTAATTAAGGTTGAGGTGTCGGGTTTGGTTCAATTGGTCTTGGTTTGGGATTGGACTGAATGGGAATTGATTTGGGACTTGATTAAAGTGGGTTCAATTTGAGAGTTGGTTGAATGAAGTTTGATCTAGAATTTGGTTGAATGGGGTGTGATTTGGGATATGATTAAGGGGATCTTGATTTGAGACTGGATTGAATGAAGCTTGATCTAGGAATTAGGAAATGTATGATTTGGATTGGTGTGATTGGTAGGTTGAGTGTGATGACATGGTCCCATGAGAGTAAGAAGGTTTATATGGGGGTGATACTCTTTTAGTTAGAGGATCACCTTCTCTATAATATAAGTAATGTCAATCCATCATGTTCATTTTGGACAATGATTAAGGATGTTTGATGATGGAATTGGGCCAATGATTTGATTTTGTTGTCTCGTAGAAGCTTAGGATCTTGTTTCAACCATTGAGTTGTACTATGTTTTTTTAATTTTCAATGTTTATGAATGAAATGATATGCACATAAAGGAATGACGAATGCAACTCTAAGAGATCAAGGACAAATATAATTTAAAGGCACTAAAATGCAACTTATGTTTTGGGTATTTTTGAGAATTTTGACAATGCAAGTTAGGAATGATAAGGATGCAACCTATGTTTTGGATAATTTTGAGATTTTGAATATGGACAATTGTAACTAAGTATGACAAACGCAACCCTACATTTTTTGGATTTTGAGATTTTGAAGACTGTGGAAATACTAGTCTAGAGATGTAATCCTAAGAGATTGAAATGAAGCCAAGACCTTAAAGGACCAAAGGGCAAAATGGAGGACAAGGGACAAAGTCAAACCCATCACTAGACAGATGAGTTGGGGGTATTGACTTAATGATAATGATAAAGGGACAAAGTTTTGACAAGGTTTGAACTTCCTATTAGCAATGTAAGATTTAACCTCAAGGCTTGGATTTTAGGGTTTTTCAAATTTTTGATTTAGGATTTAAATGCAATATGAGGATATAATGGACTAATATGAGGAGATTGAGTTTGGACTAATTAGTTACTTAGATTTGACACAATGCAATAATGAGGCAATAATGAACTTAGGATCTAAGGAAAATGAGATTTATGCAAAGTTTAATCTAAGGAGACATCTATGTTTTAACATGCAAGGTTTAAACAAGATTCCAAAGCTTCTAATACTTTTGATTTCCCATGTTCTGAAATTGACAATATTTTAAATGTTTGGACAACTGCTTGAGTTGTCAAGTGAGTTGTGTTTGGATAGAGAAATTTGTTTGAACACTCACATAAGATAGATCAAACAAAATAGTTGTTTTTATCTCCAAAAAAAAATAGAGGAACATGAAAAGAGCCCATGCAAGTCCAAAGTCTTGATCATTGGTATCGACAAATTGCAAACACTCAAAGACAAGAACAACCTAGGCTGGAAAGAGGATACTACTTGTTGAGTCCCCACTTGGATAAATCCATATACATAATCAAAGTGGACAAGTAGAGAATCAAGTGTCATTGGCTCTCTCTTACATGACATGGGAATCACTTGATCTCTTACCTTGAAGGTCCAAAGACCTTATGAATTGAGCAATTTATGTCTCAACAATGAAAAGTACAATGGGGGTTGCTTCAGAGGTCTGACCTCCTGAACCAACAAGAATGAGGTTTTTGGGCTACTAAAAATAATGGTCCATAGTGGGAAAACCTTCAAGGCTCTGTGCACCACCAAGCAACTCAAGCCCAGTCCTCTCCCGCTAAAGGAAAGGATTTTAATATACCATACATGAATGTGGGTGCTAGGGAAACTGAGGGGTGTGCCAAAACACCAACATCAATTTATATAGCAAGCCAAAGTATCACTTGAACCATTATTTGGGGGTGAGTACCTCTTTTCCACCTAATAATGGTTCATTCTAAGAAATGGAAAATTTGGGCATCACTATCGCTTTTCTCTTACACCCGGAATCATAAAGGCAAGGGGAGAGGATACTGTGTGTAACAGCGAGGCCGCCCTAGGAAGTGCAAGCACACCAAACACTTTATATAGAGTTCATTAACCTTTAAAAGCGAAGTGTGCAATAAGCTAATAAAAAAAAAGGGACATGATTTTTAAGAGCACAACTTCTTCATCAATGTCTTGGAAGAAAATCATCAGTAGTTTCATTGAAAAGTCTTCATCCCACAATCTCTAAGATGTTGCACACATCATTAGTAGTACAAAAATCTACTAATCTACCAGAAATCAAGAAGCTAAGAAACTGAAATGATGTTTTCAAATAGAAGCATGGTTTTACCAGTCAAGTGCATAGAAGATCAATCAAGTGTGCAACAAATCAATCAAGTGCACAGTTTTAAGCTCCAAGCATGCAACAACTTGCACCAAGTTCATAGTAGGATAATGCTAGCGCACAAAAACACAACCAAGTGCGCATAAATAAAAATAAACATCATAATGGCTATTCTCATCAATAGATTTGATTGGAAACAAAAATATTTGCATGCAACTTGATCAATTAGGCCTCCTATTTAGATCTATGTCAAAATTTGTGGTTCATTCCATCCTCCTAATTAAACTATCTAAAAATGTGTTGTTTATTTATGTCTCCTAGTTAATTCTAGATGAAGGGTTGACATTAATTCAACCTAATATTTAAGCTAGATGAACATTTGTGTTCATTTTAACCCTGAATTACACTACATGAAAGTTGCAACTCATTTTATGCCCTTAATTTAATGAATTTGCAAACAAATAGCTCTGCATGCAAACAAAAGTTAGAACACAATATCAAGTGTGCAAGGATTAAGCCCAAGTGCACAGATACAAATTCAAATGTGCAGTAAATGACACCAAGTGTGCAATTCTGGACACCAAGCACACAGAAAGCTCATCGGCTATGTAGTAGATTAGGCCAAGTGCACCAAAGTCAGCTACACGCCTGTAAACACATGAAAACTTCAAAATTCATTAGATTTTTGACCTATTTCATGTCAGGTTTGTTAGAATGTCAACTAGGAAAATGGGGTTAGTAACAAACATGATCAAAGTCAACCACAAAAGCCATAAAAACATGTAAACTATTCCTAATCACACATGTAATGTCGTCAAAATGAAATGCATAAAAACATAAAGTAAATCAAACCAAACATTCCTTTGACATGCTTTGATGTTCTTTATTTCTTCTCTAATGGCATGTTGCTCAAGTAGATTGAGTGCACAAAATTATGAAAGCTAAGGACAAATAGACAATTTGGTAGCATAAGGGTGAGAATACTCAAAAATCATGGTTTTTTGGACAAATTGACCAAATGACAACAAGATATTGGAAAATCATGGTTGCAAGAATGATAAATGAGAGTCCAATTTATAGAAAAAATGGGATAGATTGGATAGCCAAAATCAATTTGGAACTCAAGACAGTCGACAAACAAGATTAAATGAGAGAACAAGCTAAGTGATGCTAAATTGGAAATTGCATTTCCAAGTGGATGAGTAAATAGAAATAAAATAGGGTTAAGTGAAAATAAATATTAGAAATATTTATTTTCAACAAAAATTGTCATTTGCAAGTGGAGTAGAGGAAGAGAAAAATCGAAGGAGAAATTAGTGGAAAGTGTCATAGAAGAAATTAGGGGAGAGAAATTCAAGGAGAAATTAGGGGACATGACACATGGTTTGAAAATGGGGGAAAAAAACAATTACAAATTATTGATTACCTACATTTAAGGAAATTAGCTAATTAATTAAAATAATTTAATTAGTTGTGGAAAAGGTGGATAAAAGGGAGTAAATAAAGATAATTTTATTTACCAAGGCATGAAACCTTAGGGCAAGGGGGAAAATTAATGGTTCTTCACCCTTAAAAGATTAAATAACTGACCTTATTATTTACCAAACACATGGTCAAGGGCAAATTGATAGGACATGGTCAAATTAGAGGACAAAAATTAACAATTAATTAAATAATTATCATCATTTAATTAATGAAGGGATGACACAATGCCAATAAATAATAAAAATCAAACATGTGACATAGAGGGATAATTAGAAAATGGTGCAAAGGTGCTAGAAGATGGCATGAACCCATTAAAGAGTGGTGTAAGCATGTTAAAGGATGTTGCCATGATGTTAAAAAATGGCACCACGTGCATTAACCAATTTTTAGCGTCTATAGGATCCACATAGCTTGAGGGGAGGACACTAGTAGCAAGAGGTGGAGTAAGATCCACAAGGTCCAAGGAGGCCAAATCAACAATAGGAGCACCATCCTAAGGGGAGTCATCACTAGCTTGTGAAGAGTCATCAAAGGAAGAATTAGAAGCTAGGACAGTCAAATAATCATCATTAGCATCCTTCCACCATGTGGTAGCACCTTTATGATGCAAGAAAGAATATTTTTTTGTTTGGTGACTAGTTGAGGAGCAATGACAACATCAAAACAAGAGGCCCTCATAATCAAACGATTGAGTCCACAGTCTATTCCCAAGAAGAGGTGTGATGTCAATGTCGATCAAAATGTGTGCAAAGGTAGAGAGACCCATGGTGGTCCTGGTATCATCCACCTTTAGGAAATGACAAATAGAGTTATTGATGGCCTCAAAATGAGAATTCTCACAAAAAAGGGGGAGATTGGGAAGATGAACGCACACTGAAAAGACACTAAGTGGTTCATCCACAATTTGGCCAAAAGAGAGTCCCCCAAACCTACAACTTGCTCAACACCAGATCTCATTCATTAGAAGAAATAAAAGAAACAATCAAAAAAACCCTTAAACGCAACAGAAAAGCTCAATGTTATCAAAAACTAAGGGTCTCCAAGAATTTGTGACCCAATGATAAAGTTCTAAAAGAGAAGGTTAGAAACCAACAAATCTGCAAACCAACCAACAATGTTGGTAGAAGTCCACATTATCCACCAATTCATGGCCACAAATCACCATAAGGGAGGTCTTCACACAAGCAAGAGATCATGATTTCACCTTTTGGAGGAAGAGTGGCAGCAAATCTGACAACACAAGCAAAGCTCCATCCACCAATAGTAGAAAGAGGCTTTGGGGGGAGACGGGGGCTCATTTAAATCCTTAGTAGACACAAGTCTCTTACAAGATTGCCCAATGAACACTACTTCAACAAAAAAAACCTTCACCACCAATACTAGAGCTAGAGGAAATCCCTTGAACCAACCCCAAACTAAGGTGGACCAGAGGAATCCAACAACAAGGTGCTAGACCCTGTCCTGGCAAATATGCAAAGGATTCGTTCAAGATTTTTGAGGGACCCGAAGCAAAAGAACATGATGCAGCAATAGGGGAACATGGAGCAAAGGCACCAACACCCAACACACCAAGAGACATAGCAGAGCGCACATTCAAAACCATGGAAGGAGTAGACACCAAGGATGAAGCCCTCAACAGACCAGAGCCCCCACTGACAACACCCAATGCCATTGCAAAAGTTAGGCAATTCAAAATCATTCGAGCATGAAGAGTCATGGAGCCACCAAAGACATGCTGGAGATCATTTGTTATTCATCTTATAACACTTAATTTGTTAATTTTATAACGTATTTAAAGTTTTATTATATAGAGTATTATTGTTTGGATGAGAAGTATAAACTTAATACTTCAACCTATTCATCTTGAATGTAATGAGCAAAGTATAATGTTGTTTTTACTAAGGATGTTTGGGCAAGAGAATGGTACAAGGGTGTGAAGTTGATGGGAAGGTTGACAAAAGTCCAAAATGGTGTCCTATTTTTGGCTTTGTGAAAAGGTTTTCTTCTCCCTCCACCTATTGAAGATCGGTCTAGTGAACACACACTTTTACTAAGAGGTTAGGGATTATACAACAATAGAAAACACACTATATCCACACAATTTAGAACACAAGATTTACCTTATAGATGTTGCTTCTTCAATGGATGATGAACACATGCATGCACGCGCTCGTACACAACACATGCAGACACGCATAGACACATGCGCACACACATGCACCTACAGACATGCCCACACGCACACACACAAATTACCTTATAGATGTTGCTTCTTCAATGGATGATGAACACATGCATGCACGCGCTCGTACACAACACATGCAGACACGCATAGACACATGCGCACACACATGCACCTACAGACATGCCCACACCCACACATGTGCACCCCATCTACACACGCACACACACAAATTACCTTATCTTCAAAATTTGGTAAATGGGTGCAACAAGTTGAATTTGAAGGTTCTTCCATTAGTACTCACTACTTGCTTAAGCAACAAGAAAAACCATTTCATTTGGAGGAAAAAACAACAAACATTTACTACTATTAAGGAGCCAATAAGGGAAAATCTTTTGACTTCAATTAATACCACTTTTAAAGCTTTGGGGTGGATGAGGAATCTACTTGTGGTCTTATGATTGTTTCTTGTTACAAGGAAAAAGGTTTAGGGAATGAGGATCCTTATATGATGAAGTAAAAATCTTTGGAAAAGAATTTCAAACTACTCTGACTTTGAATTGGTTTATTGTAGGGTTTTGTAATGCCTTGTCTTTTGTAGTGTGATAGTTGTTCCTCTTGATTGTCCTTTTGTACCATGTTGGACTTCTTTATTAAGTTTCCGCTTTGTACAAAAGTCAATCTCCACTTGCCTTATCAAAAACATTAAATATTTTTTTCTACTAAAAAAATATATTGAATATATTTCTTACTTTTATTAAAATATTTAAATTTTAATATCAAAAATAAAGTCTAACCAAACAACAAACACATAATCAGATACGTGAATTTTCAACAATAATTTAAATATAATCATTTTATTAATAAAATTATTTTATATTTTAAGAAAATCTGTATTTAATTTTTTTTTAAATAAAAATACATAACAACAAAAGATATATATACATATAAAACTTCAAAATACACTCTTCAGAATAAGCTAAGCTACTCCATGTTATCCTTGAGAATTTTTGGAACTTTAATAAAAGGTTCCTCTGTTACTGGAACAGCTGCAAACATTGCCTCCCTGCATTGAATTTGGCAATATGAAGAATTATCAGTCTACCAACTAGATTAAAAAAGGAAATATTTAGTAATTATTTTTATTTTTACAATATCATTTAAAAATATTGTAAGTATTTTTTTTTTAAATTAAGTTATGGGAAAATACATAGTTAAATAGTATAAATATTTCTAATTAATTTATGTTAAAATTCAAATGAAATGATCAAATACATCCAGTATAGACTTAGAAACTCTTAATTGTTAAAAATTAGATTATTTTCAAAATAATGCAAATCCCACATACAGCTACTTATCAACACCCACGTGTAACAAAATTTACTTTAAGTGATACAAGGCAAAGATATAAACCTAACGAATAACCATCAAGCAGCGGTTAAAATGTGAATATATATTAGAAGGAATTTGAGATAACAGCCAAATAAATGGCCATGAGTTCTGTATATATTTTCAACAACAAAAAAAACTTCTAAAATATAAAAATAAAAACATTGCAAGAAGAAACCCAGCATAATGAAATCATCACTAATTAAAAGATAAATCGTTATACTGAATCTAAAAGACGATTTAGATTTCGCTCACCAAGTCAATTTTAACACAAATAATAATGGTCAGTTTCAGTTTTGAAGGATAAGGAACAAAGTAATTCATACACATTCCCCAAAGTGTAGTAGCATGCATGTGACAAGTCTATTATAGGCTCTTGCAGCTGGCATCATAATATGCTGGATTTAAAAGACCGTGTTTTAAATTTCACTCAAAGAGGTCAATTTATAGCCATAAATAACAATGGTCACTTTACAAGGCAGCGGCTAAGCTTTCTACAAAACGTACCAAAGCAAAAAAATGTCAATTTTTTTTTTCCATATTCGCAAAAATGCAGCAATTTTTTTGCAATTTTTTTGTAGTTTTCGACCACAAAATATGCAGATCATGAAGAACAGATGGTGAAAATTTCACAAAAATCTGTTGTATTTCTTGATTTTTGAAATTTGGTCAACAGTGCATTTTGTACTTGTAGGGAGCTTAGCCACGTCCCTTTACAATCAGTTTACAGCCCTAAAAAACTAGACATTTATTAATTGTGTTGATTATGTTTACTTGAAGTGAACTTGTTACATTTTGTTAATCATGGTTATATGTGAGAAGGCATATGTATTTTAAAGATGAGTAAATAAGGAAGCATGAACGTTTGAGACCATGAGCACAAATGCCTCTTTAATTTATATTCATACCGTGCAAATTAAAAAGATACGTATTCTCCATCCCCATGTCCTCTTGGTTATATTAATTTTGTGTTGGTGAAACTCAAATATAAGCCAAGTAAATATTAGCCTATCCAAACTTGAAGCACAAGTTATTGAGACATGAATTGGCTTGTTGCATTCTCAAATATCTACAACAGGTACGCATGAATCAATTATTTGCACTGGATTCAAAAAATTTAACCAAATCACAGAATCATGATAGTTTTGAAAAAGATAAAGGCCCAATAGTGATTACGGGTTCTTGCATTTCTTCCTCCTGATGTTCTTCTCCTTGCTCCTTACCGTGAACCGGTGCTCCCTCTTGATCCTTGCTTTATCTCTACCTACTATGAACTTATACCTAGGTGCCATCTTGGTAATGGAGGCATCATCTTTGTTCTTTGTTCTCAATTCAGTCTTCTCACCAACAGGTCCTATAGTATCCTCTTTTGAGCCTATGTTGAAGGGCTTCAACTTTACTCCCTTTTTCTGCAGCCAAGTATTGTATTCGAAAGGATGGATTGAAATCTGCCTCTTCTAGAAACCAATTCCTTTTGTGACCACTGGATTGGAGGAAGAGGGGTGTCAGCAATCTTCTGCTCTTCATAAGCAGGATACAGGATATCTTCTTCGTCTTCTATGTCCTCAAGAATATCAGCAAGATCAAAATTTTCAATTTGTTCCAAAGTAGGATGGCTTTAGTCCAGCTTCCTTAAATCTTTTGTTCTACAGTCAACCCATATATCTTCAATCCTGTGCACATGAGTGTAGCTCTTTCTGAGCATATCCTTCATGCCCCTGTAATCAAAGTCTTCCCTCCTTTTCAATATCTTCATGGTAACCCATTGCATTTCTATCTCCATAACCTTAGCTTCCAAAGATGTGGCTACTGAATACCTACAGATGGTTGAGGGAATTTAAATCCAGACTTATGTGCCTCTAATTGCTTGCCATGTACTATCATGCTTCGCCAGCATAATTCCATAGATTAATCTTATCACTAGGATACCCAAGGAGCATATAAGGACATCCCTCAAAATAGCCTATTCTGATATATGTGAAGGTGGGGAACTGTAAAAACATGCAACCAAACTGGTTGACAAGCTTCCATCCATCATCTAAAACTCTTTCATTTTCAAGTTTCTTGTCAAACATGCACATATATGAATAGGAGGCATCATTAACTCCCCTAAAGTGTCTCATACTTTGTTTTAGAGTTAATTGGGAATAATACTCATACACTGGGACTTGCCTTCTGTCACCCTCTAAATTCACACCTAGAAAATGTCTCATTGATGCAGCAAAATATACTGAGTAAGAGGTCATGTAGAACTTCAAGGTATTTGACACCTTTGAAAGTTGATCACAAAGTGCATCACTGATCTGCTTTCCCCAAAAGATTTTCCGATTGCCATTCTAATAATGTGAATGTATTGATACATCCATTCCTAAAAAATATTAGATTTAGGACCTTTAACCTTACTGAGAAGGGTTATCAACCCATTGACCTCTTGTTTGAACTCACTATGGTGGAGTCTTTCGCCACCTTGCAATTGCAAGCTTAGATGTCTTGAGCCAATTCATGTTTATATTCTTCCTACGTTTCTCAGAGTGCTTTGCATAATAATCTTTTGCTGACTATACGGTGATATCAGCATACTCATCGATGTTTGGGCATATAAAAATATTATCAATGAAATCCTCATCTAGCATTACAATCATTTTAATCCCCATTTTTTATGCTCTTACTCTCTATGTCAAAGTGGGCAGCTGTTGCAAAGACAAACTCAGGATCTTTTATGCTCTTACTTTCTATGTCAAAGTGGGCAGCTATCGCAAAGACTAGATGGATATTGCTATCTAGGATTGGTTGCATGCTAGAAGGTACCAGTTACTAGTTGATCCTTTTCAAGAATTCTAACATGTCTACATGACCAATTTTTGTGTCTCTAATGTAATCGATTTTGGATGTCATGGAGGTCGCTGGGAACTTATTATGGTACTTGTACCTCATGGTCTTCTTGCTCAGACAAGGATTTGACATCTAGAATGAAGTTGCAATACTGAATTTGATAATTTTCTAGTGTTAGAATAATTTTGCATATTCTATGTAATTGCGGACAAATTTTGCATTTCTGCATGCAGTGCTGGTGTGGTGCACATCGGAGAAAATTCTTTGATTTACATGCAGACTTCATTTTATGGCGCAAAGGAAATTCTCCAGCTCTACACAGGGTAAATCAAAACATACAGTTCGGAGAAAAATCTCTGAACTACATCAAGGGAATAACAGTGAAGCTTGGGTTTTAAAAACCCAACCTACACTAAAGAAGAGGGAAAAATGTCATTCAAGTTTTAGAACTCAAACTACACTACATCACATAGAATAGCTATAGTGCGGAGAAAATTCTCCGCCCTACACTGGATAAAGACACTGTAGTTTAGAGAATAAACTCCACACTACACAAGGTGAATTTGTGATAGTTATAATGTTGTTCAAGTTTAAAACTCAAACTACATAACGGTTCTGCGGCAATGAAGTGTGGTTTGGAGAATAAACTCTGAAATACATAGTGGAATGATGCAAAGACAGAAGGATACATTGTGAGAAAACCTTCCCGCCCCTGCAAAGTGAAGGATTGGCGGCATGAAGACACAATGTGGGGAATAATCGTTGCCTTGTCATGAGGTATAGGTGGCAACATTGAAGAAACCATGAGAACCGAGGGAACAAAACCCTGGGGAAAACACAAAAAACGAAAGGGTTTGCACGAAAAAGATAAAAAAAGGCAAACAAAATGCAATTAAAAAGAAATTGAAAAACACGGAAAGAACAAGAAGAGCGATGAAAAATACCTTAAAAATTGCATGATAGGAGTGATGAAAAATGCTATAATCCCACCACGAAGAAGGCAAAGGCAACATGATGGCACAAGAGACCCAGCAAACCAAAAAGATGGGAGATAAAATGAACAAAAATGGGTTTAAAATCGATTTATAGACGACACTTAAGTGGGCATTAACTGCCATGCACAAATGTAGGAGAGCATTTCGGATTTTAAAACCTGGTCTACACTAAAGAAGAGAAACAGGCACAATGGCAGAAAAAAATTCCACTACTACATTGTAAGGGTAGTTACACTCAAATCCTCCTACACTGCATCAAGAAGAAAAAGACTAACCCTAGAAACAAACTACGTCAAATTTCAAAAAGACAAATGGGAGATCCAATCGAAATAATTTCTTGATGGATCAAACCATGCACGAGAGCAATTAGAAATTTCTTCGACATGCATGCTTAGAGGACATGGGTTTCAAAAACAGACAAGTTTCTTTCGTAGGGGTTATCACACGATTTAAGAAAGCTAAAATTGAGGATAACAGCTGGCTCTAACTAGGGAGCTTCCTCTGGTCATCCTCTAAAACGATCGATGGGAGAAGAATCCTCAAAACTCTAAGTTCCTTTATTTATCCATTGGACTATAGTGTCAGGTGACAAAAGACACAAAAAGTTAAAAAAGGATGATACAAAACTATACAACTATGTAAAACTTATCTTTCACTTCACTGAGTGAACAACTTTAGATGTTGTCCATTGGGGGGCAACAGAAATGGTGTTCCATCTTGATATGCTAGAAGAAAAATTTTCTTGCCATAGAGCCGGTGAACAGTGTAAGGGCCTCTCCACAAAGAGTCAAATTTTTCATGCATCCCTTTTAGTTGTCTCTTGTCCCATAACAAAACTAGATCTTCAACTTGGAAATCTCGGAATTTTGCATTCTTGTCAAAGAGCTTCTTGACTTGGCTTTGATGTTCCACAATGCAATGCACCACTTCTATACACTTCTCTTTTGATTCAGCAAGAAACATGATGTGTTTACCAACAGAGCTATCAAAAGTCTCATCCTCAATAGCCTTAGCCTATTTCAAAGCAGGCAATTCCAGTGCGATTGGAATCTCAGCATTCAAATCATACAGAAGTTGAAACGGAGACATGCCAATTCCTTGGTTAGGGGTAATACGATCCGCCAATAATGCATACAAAGCCTTATGCCAAGACCCCTAATTTTCATCCACAAACTTTCAGATTATGGTAACCATGTTCTTGTTACTTGACTCGCTTGACCATTCCCTTGGGGGTAATAATCAGAAGAATGAGCAAGAGTGATTCCATACTCAAAACAAAACTCTGTTATTTCATAAGATGAGAAACAAGTGGCCTTGTCTGCTACTATCTTATTTGAAACACCAAACCTTGAGATGATATTCTCCTTAATAGAATTGCATACCACCTCCAAAGTAGCAAGTTTGATTGGAATGGCTTCCACCCACTTGGTGAAATAATTTGTTGCCATGAGATCATAGTTATGTCCTACACTTGATTTTGGGTTCACTGCGCTAATAAAATCAATGCCCCATTGCTGAGAGGATTCTTCAATTACCACCAACTTGAGTGTAGTGCAACCAAAACAAGTGGCATTGTCTGCTACTATCTTATTTGGAACACCAAACCTTGAGATGATATTCTCCTTAAAGAAATTACATACCACCTCCAAAGTAGAATGTTTGACTGGAATGGCTTCCACCCACTTGGTGAAATCATTTGTTGCCATGAGAACATAGTTATGTCCTACACTTGATGTTGGGTACACTGTGCTAATAAAATCAATACCCCATTTCTAAGAGGGTTCTTCAATTACCACCGGCTTGAGTGGTAGTGCAACCAATTTGGGTTTCCCCGCAAACTGTTGGCATAACTCACACTTACGTACCAAGTTATACGCAACTTGAAAAAGTGTTGGACAGTAGTATGATGCCTTCTTCTATTCATATATGTGCATGTTTGGCAAGAAACTCAGAAAGAACAGAGTTTCAGCTGATGCATGGAAGCTTGTTAACCAGTTTGGCTGCGTGTTTTTACAGTACCCCACCTTCATATACATCATAATGGGCTGTTTTGAGGGATGTCCTTATATGCTTCCTAGCTATCCTAGTGACAAGATTGTGCTGATGGAATTATGTAGGCAAATCATTATAGTATATGGCAATAGGTCTAGGTACAAAAGAATAACTAGGAGAATCCGTTGTAATTGTTTATTTCCAGTGGTATCCTTTGGTAGAATAGATAAAGGAGTTCCCCTTTTAGCAATAGTGACTGGTAGACAAGAGTTATCCTTTGCCTTATTTTTATCACCATTTTGATGATCAAGCTGATTTTGTGAACAAGTGAAAACAGCATAAGCCTAACCTTTGAATTTGACACCACCTCTGCATGATCTTCCTCATGGCTCATGAAAGAACAGTACTAAGCTCTATGGAGATGGTAAACAACATTCAGATGAGCAACCTAGGTATGGTGCCTTCAAATTGTTGGTGATGTCCTTTGGGCACACCAATGCCCTTGCGACTTTCAGCATGTTGATGAACGACATCTTCTGCCCTTTGTTGGATAAGTGTGTTGTGGTGTATCTTGATGACATTCTGGTGTATAGCAAGACTACAAGAACACAAGGAGCACCTTGAAAAGGCGTTCGAATTACTAAGGGCTAATCAGCTCTATGTAAAAAAGGAGAATTGTTCCTTTGCACAGACTGAAGTGCAATTTCTTGGTCACATTGTTGGACATGGTGTGATCTGACCCGACCCTGAGAAACTCAAAGTGATTCAAGAATGGGAGCCACTCTACAACATCTGTGAAATTAGGAAGTTCTTGGGACTAGTGAGCTACCACAGGAAATTTTTCTAGAGCTACTCCAAGATTGATGCACCTCTCACAGACCTTCTCAAGGACGGAGCTTGGAAATGGAGCTCCAAGCAACAAGAAGCTTTTGAGATGCTTAAGAAGAAGCTTACAACAAAGTCGGTGCTAGCTCTGCCAAAATATGGAAAGCCCTTTGAAGTTCAAACGGATGCATCTAGCTTCACCATTTGTGGAGTGTCGATGCAGAATGACCATCCGGATGCATTCGAATCAAGTAAACTCAATGACAAAGAGCATAATTATTCAGCTCGTGAAAAGAAGATGACTGCCATTGTCCCTTGCTTAATGGTTTGGCGATACTATCAATTGGGAGTTTTGTTTGTCGTAAATATTGACAACGTGAGCTCAACTTACTTCAAAATGCAAGCAAAGTTGATCCCAAAAAAGGTAGGTTGGCAGGTTTACCTAGCATAGTTTGATTTCGAACTCATTTACAACCCAGGAAGGCACAATGTGATGGCGAACACAGAGTCGAAAGAATCAACTTGCTGCAATCCAAGATCAAGTCAACTCTAGAATGAGTCAAGTCTCTGTTGCAGACAATGTACTAGAGTGCATTACAGAAGTACTGGAATTCGATTCACAAGCACACCAAATTGTGTCATAGGTCAAGGCAAGTAGAACTAGAAGGTTCACTCTTTAGAATGAGCTACTACTCTAATAATCAGTTGTATGTTCCAAGTTGGAAAGAGCTTAGGAAGGGTGCTATGACTCAGCCCGGGCTCGTCATCTGGGACAAAAGAGAACTTTAGCACTCTTAGAACGCAAGTTCTTTTGGCCAAATATGAGGGAGGACGTGGAGCTCTATGTGCGCACTTGCTTGACATGTGAGCAAGACAAATTAGTAACTCAATTGCCAAGTGGACTTCTACAACCTCTCCCAATCCCAGTAGGCCCATGGGCTTAGCGTGATTATGGATTTCACGTCTCAATTGCCCCTTGTAGAAGGATTTATTAATATTATGGTTGTAGTCGATTGATTCTCTATGTTACTTTGATTCCTTGTAAGGAACCATGCTCAACAGAGCTCGTTGCTGAGTACTTTTTCAAGAATGTGGTTAAGCTTTGGGAGTGGCCCTTAGCATTATTTCAAACCGAGATCCTCAATTTACTTCTCATTTTTGGTCGGAGTTGTTTAAGTTGGTTGGAACTAAGCTATTTATGAGCACCAGCTACCATCCCCAAACGGATGGGTAGACTAAGTGCATCAATGGTGTGTTGGACGACTACTTAAGGCATTTTGTAACTGCGGACCAAGGAAATTGGCCCCAATTGTTAGACATTGCACAATTCAATTATAACTTGTAGAAGAGTAGTGTGAGCCAGTACTCACCATTTGAGCTCACAACTGGTCAACAACCCCTTACTCCACACACGATGCTACGAGGATACCCTAGTCCCAACTCTAAGGCCACTCAACATTTGAGGAAGCAGAATGAGCATGTGAACCTGGCAAGGTATCACCTCACCAAAGCCAGTGACCGAATGAAGAAGTTTGCTAATGAGAACCAATGCCAATCTGAGATTAAAATTGGTGACAAGGTTTTACTACAAATGGATCCAAAGCAATTCAAAGTGTCGCAAAGATTAAGCACTTCTATGGTAAATCACTAGGACGATCCATTTGAAGTGGTGCAAAAGATAGGAGCTGAGGCATATAAGCTTAACTTGTACTTGCACTTTAAGGTGCATCCAATTTTCCATGTGTCCCAACTCAGAGCACACGGTGCAAATGAGGAGGAACCAGTGTGCAATATTCCTCAACACGGCCCTATAAACCTGATGGCTCATCCAGCTAGAAGAACAAGCCAAATGCTAGCTATGTAGACTAAAGGATTTGGATCCAACGCATTTAAAGAGTTCCTGGTACTTTGTGAAAGGAAGACCCGAGCTGATGCAACTTGGTTATGAGCTGAATCGCTATGGCGTGATGAAGAAAAAGTGTTAGTTCTTGGAAGGGAACTCGGCGCAATCTAACTGAGCTTCTTAAGTCCCAACTCTTGCACCAAGATGTCTTCAAGGTTCGAGGATGGAGTGCAGGCATCGAGGACATCACCCATTTTAGAGAGGGGGAAGTGGAAGGGGATATGTTCACTTGTGCCATTGTTGAGCTTGACACAGTTCCATGGAATCTGTTCCATTGTCCCTTCAATGCTACTTGGGTGCGCAATTGCCCAAGATATTGTCCCTTCAATGTTTGTTACCGTTATGAAATAATTGTCCTATGGCTTTGATCCAATGGTGTGGATTAGAGGTATTTGGAGTGCCAAAATCCAATGTGGTCCCATCCCCAACAAGGCACTGCAAATCGCAGCTACTTGTTGGATTGGGCCTCAACCGAGTCGCAGTGGAGCTGGGGATCTCAAACCTCCATTGGTTCTTGAAGATCCTTAGTTTGACAGGCGTTCTCAACTGTTCGTACTGCAGTCCCTTTGTGAGACAAGTTCCTAATCTCTACAGATCAAGCTTTTGGTGAGTTCTATATGAAGGATGGATTCTGACTCATTATGCACCTGGGTGTAGAAAGAGAGTTTGAGTTCTGGAGCAGTGTGAATTGAGTTAGCTAGCTGTGAGCTTTGTGTGTCAACTTTTTAAAAGGAGGCTTTTTCAAATTAAAGTTGGGAACTCATTCTACTTGAGGCACGGAAAGAAGAGTATTTCATGAAAATTCAAGCAAGCATCCCAGAGACGAAAACTTCCTAAAATTACTAGGATTCTAGTATGAAAAACCCTTGGAAAATATTGTTGAATGATCCAGCATAGATTTTAATGTATAAAGAAGCCAAAATGGTTAAGCCTTAAAAGAATACAATTAAAATAAAACTTCTATTCAAAATATGTACTAAGCACATGTTTGCTGGCTTCTTGTCCAAATACCAATCCGTAGTCATTTTAATTACCTATAAGGATTCATGGTAGGTTCTTTTTTCTTTCATTTGTGTACAGTTAAACCTGACTTATAGTTCCTTGCATTTTTCTTAATTCCAACAAGTTTTCATTAAAATGTCAAGTGTGTGCAGATTCCCTAGACCTCTAGTCTCCACACTTACACAACATTGTGGCTTCTGAAAATGTAAGGGGCTTGCAGACAACACAGACAATCACAGATACCATAAAACCATGAATGCACTCTGGGCTTCTCCCTTTTACCTCTTTAGAGACTTTTTAAACCTTAATATTCTCTCTTTTTACAATTTCTATCCATCCACTGAGATTTTGTGCAGATACATTCTTAACTTTTAAAACCTCTTTTGAGACAAAATATTTCATTTAAGAAAAGAAACAAATTCTCACCTGTCTTCGAAAATGATAGGTGCATCAGGACGCAGATTGCTTGGATTATCAATGTCTGTATACAACAGATTGCAAATAAGTAAGAATGTGAGAGCTCTGAAATATCACTCTACAGTCACATATCCCACACAAAAAGATTTTTAAATAACATTATAGATCATTCAAAGACGAACATATATAACTAATTCAATTTGCATGGAACAAAACTAGCAATAAGAAAATATCTATTAAATATTCACGCCAAAAATTTCAAAAATTAAAATAATAAAAGAACACCTTCCTTATACAGATGTGGTCGATCCAAAAAATTAAGTGGGTAATTTAGCCTGGTCCAATGGGGTCATGTAGAGGATCACATCAAGACATAGGACTAGGAGACTGTTCCCACCTGAAATGGTAGTTTGTAAATTGGATTGGAGGAAGAATGGTCTATAACATCTCAATGACCTTCCATTCAAGTCGAAGATGTAAGAATTAAGTCAAATAAGTAGAATAGAAAGATTGCTGTTTGCCACAGGGGGTTAATGCATGTTTGCTGCAATAAACTGATGAATACCACAATGAATGCACCATTTGTTGGACTGTAATAACCACCCCTGATTGTTTTTTGAAATTGTATAATGCTAAATGCAAACCAATGAGAAGGAAGTTCCTTCTCATTTGGTTTTCTTCGGACTACATACATGGTAATAAACAGCCATCTGCAAAAGTACTCTCAATAACAAACTAGATGGAGTGGGGGCTTGAGGCCATCACCCCTCAGTACATTGGCATAAATAAGAAGAGGAGATTGCAACTAACCAAATGAAGAGGGGGGCTGAAGCCTTTACCAACCAGTCAGTACATGAACATAGGAAATATCATAGCATTGCAAGGAAATGTCTTTCTTTCACATCAAGCATATGTTAGCTCAATTAGAATATCAAAGGGTATGATAAGAAAACTGAAATCAGACTTCTGATATTAAAATCAGACCTGCATTGTCTTCAAAATATGAATGATGTGCTTAGCAAAGTTACCCATGTTGACAAAGATAGGGGCGCTCAGTAAGATGATCATTCAGGACACCAAAATCATGTAAAATCAGTCCCAGCTTCAGTAATTCTTCAACAACAGCAATATTTGGCCAAATCAAGTGATTACCAGCCACCAAACAACAGAATTTATCTTTCCCTAAACTACATGTGCTAAGCACAAATGTACGGCCCTCTAGAATGTCACAACTGATAGCCCAAAAATGGTACCCAGCATAGAGGAAGCCAATAAAAACATACCCAAAATGATAACCTACAGCCTTCAGGAGGTACAAACAGAGATGAGACAAATATAACAGAGTTGTGGTTCAGTGTTACTGATTGCTGTATGAAGGTTTTTAATTCATGAGGGTTTATTTGGAAGGGATTTATGGAAGGTGAACTCGTATTTCTAAGGCCTCAGTCATTATTGATAAACGAGAAGATGCATGAAAATACCTGGGTGCAGATTCAAGTGGAATGTACTGATGCAAAGTGACAAGATTGTGAGTATGCTGTGCGATGATGTTGTGAGTATGCTGTGGAGTTTTTCTGTTGAAAATAGAAAGGATAGTCTTCTACAGTCGGGGATATGAAGAGATGATAGTGTGCATCAGAATTGATTGAAATAAAAATTGATATCGCTGAAGGGTGATGAATGTACTGTTTTCTTGTGGAACAATGTTGCTGAATTGATGGTCGTATGAGTCGAGCAGGAGGTTTATTTTTCTGGGGCTGGGCATTTTGAAAAACATGTATGAAGAGTTGATGCTTTGGGTTGGGCGTGTGGTGTTTAAAAAGGAGATTTTGAAGGTGTGTTCTAAAATTTGACTTTTTCTTTTGGGTTGGTGCTAAAATTGAGATTGGTGCCTCAGGTGATCGGAGTTGGTGCTTTGAGAAGACTTGGTGCTCTCTGTGAGTTGGTGCTCAATTATGTAATCTAGGTAGGTGCCCATTTTGTTAATGAAAGCTATTGTGTGCCGTTTTTTACCCAAAAGGGTTTTCTACAAGAAATTTGGCGTTTGCGTCTTGATGGTTGCTCTCTTTATGTTTTATGTGGTTTCATGCATTTAAAAAATTACAAATCTGAAACACTGATTCACCCCCCAGTATTTCCTCTGGGCTCTTCAATGTTTATCTCAAAGATGGCACACAGGTTGATGAAGAGACACAAGAGGGGATCGGTTGGTGTTCCTTTCAATGACTTAGATTTAGACTCCAGTTTTGATGTAATGTTATCACAATGTTGACTACAGGTAGCAGCACTTTTTCTCTGTTTTTGTCATTTCGTAGTTTAAACTTGTAACCTTTGGGCATTTTGTTGTAATTTTTATACAATATATATGCACATTGAGACTGAGAGTGATTGACCTTCATTACTCCATTCCTCAACTCTTATGTGAAATCTCAATTCAACTTTAATGTTAAGTCTCTATAATATAAATATGAATATGATGAATGCCTTGTCAATGTTATCAAATGAATATTGAAATTTTCTGTATTTTTAGATTTTAACTTTTTTTATTAATAGCCATTCCCTAAATAAAATGGCCTCCCATAAAATTCTTCATAGAAATGCATCGTTGTGTCCCCTACCATCTCTGTCCCCAAAACTTGGTGGAACATAGGTATCAATAATATGACTTTATAGATAATTTATGCCTATAAACAAATTGGACAGTCATTTTGGGACAAAAGTTAAAAGCATTATTTACTTGTGAATCTTAGAGAGGGATTAGAAATTAAGGCTTGAATAGTCACTATCAAGCATACCATCTGTAATTAATTAAATCTCCAATATTAGCTGTTACGCTTTTGTCTGAAATATCAAACTGATGGAACCAAATTACAAACCCTTTATAGAATTTTCTGAAGCCAACACAGTAAGCAATGGTTTTTGTAAAATATTCCAACAAGAATGATTGACATAGCTTGAAAAACTTTACTTGAACTGGGGATTTCTTAGGCCTTAGAATGTCACTGTTCTTTGTATGTGCATGTTGCCTCCTACCAGATGATAAATGGTATGCTAAAAGTATGAATTCTACATGTGGATTCACTGCCTGTCAGCATGCATGTTGTGCAGCAACAAAGGTAATCAAACCTGAATTTTTCACATTACCATACAGAAGGGAGCTTGGAAATAATAAAGTGGGCAATCAGTATAGACCTATTGTATGCATCCAATCATACAAAGTCGCTATTGAAAAAAACAGTAACTAGAATGTTCAGATAATTTAGCTGCCCTTAAGAGGTTAACCATGGAATAAGAATATTAAATGGCAATCAGAAATTATCCACATTATTTAGACTCCCAAGAAAATCAATGACCTGAAAATTAACGTCAGCAATACTTAACTTAGTAACCACCATAGTCTCAGTCAAACTATTTTTTCATCTATCGTCTCCAATGTTATTTTATAGAGTGAGATTCAAATTAAAAGATATGGAAAAAACTACTTATATATTTACAAGAACAGTCAAACAGTTGATGTTTACCAGCTCGAATTGTAGGTTCAACATTTTCAAGATCAACATCTTGAAGTTGGCCAAACCTGTCAAATCACAATCAAGCATATATCAAAATCTTCATATAAATGCAGAACCCAAGCTATTACTTTCAATTGTCACTGAAAATGCACATAAAATAACAAATTACCAAGAGAATGGCTCAAAAATCAATGGGTATGTTGCTGGTTGGCTATTTACTCTTTCAATGTTAGGTTTTCTACTTTTCTTCTATAACAATCCTGATTACTTCCTGTGCTAATAGAAGGAAAAGCTACATAATCATTTGAATGAGAATAAATAAAGTGGCATCCTTATCATTGTCAGAAGAATGAATGCACAGAATTTGAGAGAATTAAATGGAACACACGTTAATGTGTATGTGCTTGTACTTATTATTGAATTGGAAAGTTGGAAGTTACAAAGGTGTTTGCAACTTACATTGTAGGTTATTTTTGGAGAAAACAACCATGGTGTTATTACATCATTAATATAAGCAAATTGCAATGAATGCTTATGCATACAAGATGCAGTCTAACATTATATTATATCCAATAGTCAATGATGTGTTTTCCTCATTTATAGTAAGTACATAGACATTTGCAGTCAAGACTTTTGAACACAAATAGTTGCATGACTAAATAAGAGAAACATTACAGCAGATGGTGGAGTAATTGACAGGGGACATTACAATGAGCCAATATTCAAGAGGATGGTGGTCTGAATGATTAAGATACAAGCAACAATCTTGTAAGAGATGTTGGCTACAAAAAGAAGATAAAATCTTGAGATCTACTTCGAGCAGTTATTTGAGTTATATTTAATGCAATTTTATCTTATGGCTAAGCATGCACATGGGGGTGTTTGGACTTACAAAATGGCAATGCCGCTAAAACTAAATGTAAAGGGATGCATGCCCAACAGCATATGGTTTGTTCATGGTACGCTCAACTATCAAACAAAGAATTTGGGTTACAAGTTTGTGTTAAGTGTGTGTTGACAAGCACAGCTTATGTACCTGCATTTGTTCTTTGGCTGCAGCATAAACTACCAAAAGCAAGTGCAGGTACTTGTTCAAGAATGGTAACAAGAAACACCACTATTGACAGATCTTTGCTAAGATTTTTGATGGAAATGTCCATGCATAAAATGTAAAATGCAAAAAAAAAAAACCATAATATCAATTTTATCATTTATGTGAATCATCAACATTAACATAAACAAAAGTTTACAAAATAGTTAACATTTTATCATAGATGGAAAACTCGGACTCGGCAAAAACTCACCAAGCCCTGAAAAAAAAACTCGGGAACTTAAAAACAGCTTAAATTTAATTAGAAATGCATTTCTTTTGCAAAGTTCAATGAGAAGATGCATCCAATGAGTTAATTAATGAGAAAACAAAATAAACAAGCTAAGTTTAGATACATATAAATGCAAAGTGGGTACAAAATCGCATTCTCATGTGGAATGTTGATGGCTGGAAGCAAAATAGTAAACAGTTTCTACAAAACTAGAAGGAAATACATCATTACAAATTACAATTACATCTTCCTCTTCCCAGCTCTACGAGCACATAAGGGAGAGGAACTAGAAGTAGAGGGCCTAGTCCTAGAAGTAGAACACTGCACTAAGCGTGACTGTGCCTCTTCACTTGGTATCTCTGTTGATGTGTGTGGCTCGCTCTCCATCCTGGATGTATCTTCTCCTAGAACTGCCAATGACTCCTCGTTTGACTCATCATCATCCTCCTCAATGTCATCCAATGTGAAACCAAATCCACCCCCCTCCTCCTCCATAGCCTACCTCACCAAATCAGCGATGTCATCCTCTATAAACAATGGAGACTACTCTTGTGCCATCCAATCAGAGTAAGGATCTATGTTGTCCAAATCAGTTGGACCAGCTGGTGCTTCTTGTGCCTTTTTCAAGTGCAACTTAAAATTGTATTGCACATAGACAAGGTCATTGAGGCATTTTTGGGCTAACTTGTTTCTCTTCTTTGTGTGGATGGACTCAAAGAACCTCCAATTGCACTCACAATGGGATGAGCTACAAGGCTGGCATAAGATTCTAAGAGCAAAGTTCATTAGATGTGGGGTATTTCCACCCCAACTTTGCCACCAAGCATTTGCAAAATAAAATATTGAGAAGTTAGAAAGAAAAGAGACAAGCGAAAACATAATTTATCAAATGGCAAAATTGCAAATGTTTTACCTGGGGTTTGAGTGCCTCTTGCTCTCTTTACCAACTCTGGAGAGAATAATTTACCCTTTGATTCCACAGATTTGTTGTTTGGTCACAACAAGGTCTCTCTCTGCAACATCGGGTACCATCCTCTGAATGCATATAGAGAGAGGCCCTCCATGACCTTTCCATTAGGATCTAAAAAGGAATCATCATATCTGAAACAAAAACAAAGTGAAACCAAGTCTTAGTACACAACCTACAAAAACAAAGTGAAATCAAGTCTTAGTAAAATCTAAATAAGAATTATCGTACCTAAAACGAGGGTTGAGTAAGTACCCTGCTGCATGAATGGGTTGATGGAGCTGATTATTCCACCTCCTATCAACAATTTCCCAAATGGGATCATATTTGAGTCTATCCCCCTTGTATTTTTTTATAGACTCTTTGGCCCTATCCATGGCCTCATAGAGACACCCCATTGGGGTTTGATCACCATCAACCAAGCACAGAACTCTAACCACAGGCACAGACACCTACGATTGAAATTTGAAAAATACAAATTAGTTTACAAAAAGATTAATTAATTAAGCTAGTAACAGTAAGTTACAAATTAATAATGAGAGACATGAATCAAGAATAATTAAAAATTAAAGTTTTGATTCTTGAAGTTACCTTCACAATCTCAAAAACCTTGTACATAAAATTTTGATCAAAGACTATGCGCACAACAACCTCTCCTTCAAGCTTCTTTGAATAAGCTAAGTCAAGCCATGATTGATTCACAAACATTTGTTTCAAATAAGTCAATGTATCAATAATACTTTGCAACGTCAAGAAAACCGTTGCAAACCTTGTGATTGCGGGTCTCACCAAATCTCTCCCTTTAGTGAATTGTCTCATCAAATTTAGAACCCAAGGGTGATTGACGATATAATTTGTGACCGGCCTTGAATCTTCCACAATTGGAGTCACCCAATCAAGTTTTCCTATGTCCTCCAAAAGAAGGTCAAGGACATGTGTTGCGCAAGGTGTCCAAAAAAGAGGGGTGCTTGTCTTGGAGGATTCTATCTGGCATATTAGTAAAAATTCAATAATTAGTTTCCATATTTTACCTAAAAACTAAATTAAATATCACTTATTAATATTTAATGATAATCATGTGCAACATAAATATTAAAATTACCTGCTGCCACATTATCTGTGATGATTTGCACCACACTCTACTCCCACCTCCATGATAACATTCTCCAACATTAAAGCTAATGTTTGTGCATTTTTCACTTTGTTGGAGGCATCAACCGGTTTCCAAAACACCACATCATCCTTGCAAGCAACCAAGAAATTAATAATGGTTCGGTTTTTTCTATCTATCCACCCATCAGAAAGAATGGTGCAGCCATATTTACTCCACTCTTTTATTTTCTCATCCACCACTACTCTTGCCCTATCAACTGCATTTACAAGCAACCTACAAAATCAAAGTGAAATCAAGTCTTAGTACACAATTGTGATTTGATAAACAAGAAATAACAGTTAAAATTTCAAATGAAACAAAGTGGATTCCGATTATTTACTAACTGCCCACTCAAATCCTTGCAAGAAGGGGCCCTGTACACTTTTCCCGAAAGTGTCATTGCGATCACCAAATTTAGCCAATAGGGACTGTCATGTCCCCATTTTGGCTGACATCTTTGGCATGACGGATTTGCCTATCATCGACTCTCGTAGGCAAATGGTTTGGAGAGAGGGTCATTATGTTGATCATTTAATTGCATATTGCTGACAAAGCCTACATTCGGTAGAGCCTACATCCAGTTTGGGCCTACATGCAGTTGTAGTGGAGCCTACATCCAGAGTGAGCCTACATCCAGTTTGAGCCTACATCCAGTTGTAGTAGAGCCTACGTTCAGTCTTGAGCCTACATTCGGTTGTAGTTGGGCCTACATTCAGTTATGAGCCTACATTGTTATAATTTTGAGTTGAGAAATGTACTTTATTATTATAATGTTATTTTATTATAAAGTACATTATAATTGGATGTTTCTAGAAGTTCTAGCAACTTTTCAAGGAAAAGAATAAATAGAGGGCTTGGGCTTTCATTTAAACATGCTTGGATTTGGGATTTCTTCTACTTCTTCCATTGTGGAGCAATTTGTAGCCTTTTGGGTCTGCAAATACTATTCGATCTTTGGGAACGATCACTCCCCTAGATTGGCATAACTGAGGTAGTGAAATATCTACTGAAGGGTTGCAAGTTTGGAAGTGGTATTCAGCCATTTCAAGTTGAGCTTATTTGGAATCCTCAGATTTACCTGAGGGTTTGAGTTTTGGTTGCAAGAGGAAAAAAGCAGTCCGAAAAAGCAGAATATAGCTTCAGCACTTTACTATTTTACATTGTACTTGTCTTTGTTTGCCATTTGGCATTATTGGTAACAAAGGAAGGCTAGGATTTTGCAAATGAAAGGGCATTGTAATTTTCAGTCTATCTATATTGCAAACCTAGGGTTTGATGATCATATCATTGACTGAAAAATGTATGGCATTGTTGCAAATTGTTGATATATGAATGGCATATGGTTTTGAACAATTTCCTACATCATTGATAGTGTTTTAGATGGTATTTGGTTGCTATCTATTATTCTGAAATTTTGGGACAGCGAACTCATATATTGCAAAATAATTTCCTATATTCAGTATTTTTCTTTCAGCGGTGTATTCAGTGCATGCCAACTGTTTGACGAATTTTCTCAGTTCAGTATTAGTGATTTTTAGTGGCCTTTATAGTAAGGGTCATTACAGTGGTATCAGAGCGGTTTTCTTGCCATCCTGTTGGGTAAGAACCGTCTTTGCATGAGTGACCAGTGTACACACTAAAATGGTGCACTTCTATAGATCATTACATGCAAGGAAACTCAAGAATGAGCCCTCACAAATCGATCCATAGCTCCCTAGGCATGGAGTGCAAGGGTTTTTAAGAATGCTCTCAGCTAGAGCTATTAAGCCTATAACCTTGCTAGTAAACCATGCAATGGGAGATTCAATGAAGACAAGGGCAAGAATGTCAATATCCTCAAGAATCAAGAATGAAAATGCAATGCAACTATACTATAAATAGAAATGCAAGCTAAGCTATGAAAGGAAATATGCAAGTGTTACAACCCAAGCTAATTAATCTATGTGAGCTAATCTAGAGCATAGAAATGAAGCTAATCTAAGAAAGCATAAATATGAAGCTAAGCTAAGAATGCAAGAATGAGATGTAGATGCTAAGAATGCTCCAAATCTTCAAAAGCTCCAAAGTGACCTAAAAATCCTGCAGCATAAAGTTAGCATAAAAAGTTGGAGATCTAGAATGAAGAAGAGAGCTCTTCTTTTATAGGAAATGAGGAGGAATGGACCATGGAGATTAAGAGGCAAAAGATTTAATCAATGGTGGAGCTTAAAAGAGGAGCAATTCATGTGCACAAGTATCCTCCAATAGGAAAATAAGAGTTGACTTTTGTGTCCATATGAGACAAAAAGTATTTTTTCTCTTTTTATAAATAAGAATAATGCTTTATTTGTGCAACTTAGGATAAGAGGAAAAGTGGGGGCTCTTTATTTATTAAAAGGGGAGGAAATATTCCTTTTAAATAAATAAAAACTTAGGATAAGATGGTTAGCCCATAGAAAATAATCGAATAAATGATAGAGCTAGGATTTGATCAAGAATAAGCATTTGATAATTTAGCAAAAGGGGCTAATAGTCTAGATGACCATTTTTAGGTGTCTACAACCAGCACTTGATTGATTTCAGTATGGACAGGAATAGTACAGGGTTTCAGAGGACACGATCGTGGGCAACAGATAGACACAGTAGAAATGATGGTTATTCAAACATTCGAGATGAACTTAAGAGAATAGACCAGAACTTGTCTGAACAGTGGAATAAGCACCATCGTGTGATGAATGATACACTATCCGACCCAGTCAAGGTGAATAAGTTGTCAAGTTTTTTATTTGGCAGATCTTCTCGCAGGAGAGATAACATAAGATCGGCTGACACAGTTACCAAAAACCTTCATGAGGATTTTGAGGAACAAGTTAGTATTCCGACAGATGTTTCAGTTTCTACTCAGCCACAGGAGGAAGTGGTGAAGGACACTATGCGGATTGATAGTAACTGTCAACTTGGTACTCAAGTTGAGACAGTTGTATACAGGTTGCCTAAGGATGATGTCACAGGTGCTCAGAATAGTAACTACAGCACAATGGATTCAGATGATGATTGTGAGGAGGTTGTTGTGCATGATGATGAGATACATATCAGCGATGAATAGACATTGAGTATTCATGACTTTGCTGATAGAGAGTACCAGGCACAGTTGGATGCTTTGTCACATGAGGTTGAGGCTGGTTGCACTTCACATGATTTGTCAAGCCAACTGAAGATAAATGAAGACAGTGTTGTGTCTACATTATCTCATTATGACAGGATGCGGGATATGATAGAGGATCACATCCGGATGATTTAGTTACAAGATAGACATAAGGGAGTTCAGGCAGAGTCTTCTTGTGTTGACTTACAGGCGATCAAGGAAGGAATGGGAGCGATGAAGATGAGTTATTTACATCTTCTTTCAGATCGTGACCATCTTCTTAGCCTTGCCAGAGACCATTTAGATGCCTTGAGGAGGGAGAAGGAAGTTGGCAGGCTTTCTCGAGAGTTCGAGGACACTCGAGCCTCTTTGTTGAGTACTCCATTGGCATTACAGAGAGA
The DNA here is from genome assembly GCA_027943335.1 of Chamaecyparis obtusa. Classification (NCBI taxonomy): domain Eukaryota; kingdom Viridiplantae; phylum Streptophyta; class Pinopsida; order Cupressales; family Cupressaceae; genus Chamaecyparis; species Chamaecyparis obtusa. The sequence continues at coordinate 497,615 of BSBK01000008.1, read as the reverse complement.
CATGCTGATTTGATATAGGGAGACATCACAGGCACACCAGATTGTGTTATTGACACTAATAGTGATTGCGGTACGGTTGATCCTGATGATGTTACAGTGATCGAGGATAGTACAGTTGATTGGAATAGTGCCGCAGAGAGACATGTGGATGGGTATGGCGTAGAGTTGAGTTCAGATCCATCTTACACACGTGATACTCAGCTTTCTGCGACATGCGGATCACATGTGGTTGTTGATAGTTGTGAGAGTACACTTTTCATTCATATCCGGGATTCAGGGTCAATATCAGACAGGTATGTGGATGAGCTTTGTCTTGAAGCGATTTCAGTTCAGGAGTTAGCACTTGTGGCAGGGACTCCGCTTTCTTTTACAGTCAGGTCCCATGTTGATGATGATATGAGTATGTCTAGCATTCACATTCCGGATTCAGAGATTGTAATGAGTACAGTATCAGACATATATGTGGAGTTAGTTGGTATTAGTCATATTGCTCAGGTGAGGAGTTTGCTTGAGTTACCAGCTGATTCTAGTTTATGGATGTGGATTCGGGATCGTTATATTGGTGTTTGGGATTATGTTGACTGGAGATCTTTATCACCTATTGGTAGCAGTAGTTGTTTGAGTGCTATTATGGATTTGATTAGCAGATTGCATGGTGTTGTCCTTTCTTGTGCCCGCAGCTTGTCAGATGTTGGTATTAGTTTCTATACACCGATGTTAGGAGTTGTGTACATTTCCACTCGACCACTCAGGGTGCAGTGGGTTTGTGATGATTCAGGTACATCTGAGGTGTTAGTATTTACAGATGAGTCCCAGGATCATATGGGTATTGATGACATCCAAGAGTATGCTGTGGACAGTTCTGAGGACTTAGCATCCTCAGCAGATTCATTTGTTACGACGGAGTTGGATAATGATGCTACAGGTTTTGATACTCCATATGATGATGTGAGCTTTGGAGTTGATTCGCAAAGTATGGATGGTACTACTCTAGAGATCAGTGATTTTGAATCTACTCCTTTGGATAGTGTGTTAGAGGAGGATGATATTGACAGTATTGAGGACTTAGTCTTTTCAGCGGGTTCCTTTGATACGGAGGTTTATGTTGATGCTTCAGTCACTCAGTTTGATGATACGAGTTCAGCAGCTGGTCTGCAGAATTCGGATGGCAGTATTACAGATGATAGCTATTTTGAGGTTACTCTTTTGGACAGTGTACTAGGGGTAGAGTCTAGGAGTTCGACCAGCCAGCGCCATCATGTGTCTAGTCAGCTGAGAGTTAGTGAGCGTGACATTTCTACCGCTTGCAAGCATTTTGATGCTGCTCGTCAGTTGTTAGTAGTTTATGGATGGGGTTCTCCTACTAGCGATGAGCAGGGAGGTAGTTACCTTTCCTTGATAGAGATCCACTCTTTGTGGGAGGCTATCCAAATTCTGAGACAGAATTATATGCAGTTGGTAGCCGACAGAGATCATCTTATGAAGTGGGGCAGTACAGCATATGATGCCTTGTTGGTCAAGGAAGGTGAAGTGAGTGAGCTTACTCAACAACTCAAGGTGACTTCTGAGTTTCTTGAGAGTACCCAGTTGGCTTTCGAGGAGTCACAGTTTCATTTGGCTGAGGTGACCATGGAGTTAGAGCGACTTCAGTCTTTACCAGATTCTGTACAGTCACAGACCATGGTGTCTGGTGATCCGAGGATGTCCATGGTCGAGATTGTCAGAGACAGTGGAGATGGGGATGCATCCATCCTTGATACTAGCATTGGCATATCGGGTCCGTTTCAACTAGAGTCAAGTTCAGTTGAGTTGGGTGCTGCAGCAGATTGTTGTGGTATGCCTGACATGATGGTGGTCTCTACTACTGATAGCACGGAGACTAGGGATGTTGTATCAGAGATCATGTGTGATGTTGGTGAGCCGGCAGTTGGCATGGTTCCTGCTAGTGATACTACTCCCTTGACGATGTCTTCGGAGGTAGTAGTTAGTTCCAACTTGGTTAGTGATTGGTTGCAGTTAGTTTCTTCTGGAGTGCAGTCTGAGTCACTGACTGAGATTGGCGCATCTTATCGACATTACACTATGAGGTATGCTCATCAGTTTACCTTTGATGACCATGTTGATGAGATGATGTTACGTAGATATACTTTGGTCCCTAGTGCTTGTCATCAGTAATGGGATGGTTTGACGCCACGAGATAAGAGTTGTGATGAGCATGACATGGTGATAGGTTCTGTAGTTGACATCTTGATAGTGCATGACTTAGAGCAGGAGTTTGGGAGTGATACCTCAGCGGTTGTTGTTATTGATTCTACTCCTTTGGCTATGTCATCTCTTGACTTAGCTGGTGATCAGCCGCAGTGGGTTGTATTACCTGTGCATGGTGAGCTATTGACTGAAGTTGGTTCTTTTTATCAACATCATACTGCAGGATATGTTCATCAGTTTGCATTTGATCCATGTGTTGAGCAGTTGATGGCCGTCAGACTTGGTTTGGGTTCTATTTCTTGCTGTCTATCTTGTGCTGTCTTTTTGCCATCAGCGGTACATGAGAGTTATGGTTATGAGACAATGGTCGGTGATTTGCAGAGTTGTTTTCACTTCAGGAGTTGTACAGTGTGTGGATTCTCCGTACTTGGTGCAGATTTATTCGGGAGTGTTCACTATTGTTGCAGAGTTGGATTGTGTGCTTTACACAGGCCAGTGGGATGTGTTGGTGATATTTACTATGTTGGCAGTTTGAGTTGTCCTCTCTACTTGGGTTCTGATATTTCGAGAGTTTATTTCTCATGGGTTCCTGACTCTGGCAATTGTGATGTTGGAGTTTGGTTGAGTTGTATTTGTCAGTTTGATTATGGATTCCTCTTGATTATATTTCAGAGAATATTGCAGGAGCTGGCATTGATTGACAGCAGTTTAGATCATGACTACATTTGGGATCCAGGTGGATTGATTGATTATTTGTTTAGCCATTGCTTGGGGACAAGCAATTTCAGGAAGGGCGGACTGTCATGTCCCCATTTTGGCTGACATCGTTTGGCATGACGGATTTGCCTATCATCGACTCTCGTAGGCAAATGGTTTGGAGAGAGGGTCATTATGTTGATCATTTGATTGCATATTGCTGACAAAGCCTACATTCGGTAGAGCCTACATCCAGTTTGGGCCTACATGCAGTTGTAGTGGAGCCTACATCCAAAGTGAGCCTACATCCAGTTGTAGTAGAGCCTACGTTCAGTCTTGAGCCTACATTCGATTGTAGTTGGGCCTACATTCAGTTATGAGCCTACATTGTTATAATTTTGAGTTGAGAAATGTACTTTATTATTATAATGTTATTTTATTATAAAGTACATTATAATTGAATGTTTCTAGAAGTTCTAGCAACTTCTCAAGGAAAAGAATAAATAGAGAGCTTGGGCTTTCATTTGGACATGCTTGGATTTGGGATTCCTTCTACTTCTTCATTGTGAAGCAATTTGTAGCCTTGTGGTCTGCAAATACTATTCGATCTTTGGGAACGAATCACTCCCCTAGATTGGCATAACTGAGGTAGTGAAATATCTACTGAAGGGTTGCAAGTTTGGAAGTGGTATTCAGCCATTTCAAGTTGAGCTTATTTGGAATCCTCAGATTTACTTGAGGGTTTGAGTTTTGGTTGCAAGAGGAAAAAAGCAGTCCGAAAAAGCAAATTCGAAAAAGCAGATTCGAAAAAGCGGATCCGAAAAAGCAATCCGAAAAAGCAGATCCGAAAAAGCTGTCCGAAAAAGCAGATCCGAAAAAGCAGTCCGAAAAATTATTGCAGCCATCTACAATCAGGTTCCTCATTTCTCATTTGGCATTTGGCATATTTTCTGAGAAATGTATGTTTTCAGCTGAGTACAAAATATAGCTTCAGCACTTTACTATTTTACATTGTACTTGTCTTTGTTTGCCATTTGGCATTATTGGTAACAAAGGAAGGCTAGGATTTTGCAAGTGAAAGGGCATTGTAATTTTCAGTCTATCTATATTGCAAACCTAGGGTTTGATGATCATATCATTGACTGAAAAATGTATGGCATTGTTGCAAATTGTTGATATATGAATGGCATATGGTTTTGAGCAATTTCCTACATCATTGATAGTGTTTTAGATGGTATTTGGTTGCTATCTATTATTCTGAAATTTTGGGACAGCGAACTCATTTATTGCAAAATAATTTCCTATATTCAGTATTTTTCTTTCAGCGGTGTATTCAGTGCATGCCAATTGTTTGACGAATTTTCTCAGTTCAGTATTAGTGATTTTAGTGGCCTTTATAGTAAGGGTCATTACAGGGACTCTCAACCACATGCAATGGGAGATTGTTGAAATACCAAAAATCAGCACATGCAATATCAGTTTTCTCATGTGCCTCCTTGTTCCATCCAGTGGCCTTTAATGATGGTTGTGCTCCAAGTGTGTTCTTGGGCACAAAATAACTACCTATCCCTGATGTTGATGGTGGTGAAGAACTAGGCACTCTACTAGAGGAAGTAGAAGAAATAAAAGAGGAGACACTCTGTTTGTGGATGCGTGGGCCACGAAGAGAGCCCACTATGCTCTCAAGTCAATAGGAGCACCTTGAGTTTCAACTATGGCTGCCCTCGCGGCTAATCTTTCCCTCTCCCTTTGCAATTTTTTCTCTTCCCCGACTGCAAGTACAACATTAACAAATCTTTTTATCTCTTTTGTATTTTTTTCACATGGATTTGTATCATGCTTCCTCATGCCTGCAAACTGGTATTTGAGGCAGTTTATGCCTCCAAAAATTACTCTCACAATTTATGCAAATCACCTTCCCAAGCGTATCCAATGCTTCATAGGCATACCTCCATGTCTTATTTCTAGCATTTTTAGGCCGACTGCCTATAAATCCAGAAGGGCATGGTGTTAGTGGCCACACTTCCTCTGAATTTGCCATGCTGATTTAATGGTTGTTAACTTCTGCCCTACACATAGAAATTAAAAACATAAAATAAATATTTTAGAAATAATTTTACAAAGTTAGAAACTATCTAAATTAGTTTCAATATTTTTAGACATCATTCAAAGTTTGATATTTTAAAAAAACCTAGATATTCTTCAAAAAAATAGTGATAGATTCATCATTCAACAAAACTTGTCAAAAATAGTGTTGAATCTTGTTTTAATGATTCAAAATCATTTCTAACTACTTCGAAATGATTTTGTATTCATTTAGATTCAACAAAAAAAAATACAATATTTTTTTAAAATATAAAAACAAACTCAGCAAACCTACCTGGGAATCTGTTTTTTCTTTAAAAAACGATTGAAATCTGTCTTAAATCCACTCGAATCCGCCTCCAATAGCAAAGCAATCACCTAACAAGGGCTTGGAAGCCCACTTTCCTCCTCCACTCTTCACTCAAGTTGTTGCAAACAAAAAAATAGATTGAACTGTGTCGTTTTTTCATTTTAATGCGGAAAGTCACTCACGGGCGAGTTTTTACAAAGAACTCGGCGAGTTTTCCGTGCGAGTTTTTCCGGCAAAAACTTGCGAGCCATAAAAACTCGGCGAGTGTTCCAACTATGCATTTTATAATTCAAATTGTAATAGGGTTTTGTAAGTATGATCTCAAATAATTGATTGGAGGTAGAACAATCAACTCCACCAACTCATTCATGCAGCAAGGTACTTCCTAAACCTTATTTTTTATATATAAATAGCTTTTCAGATCCTAATGGAGAAGTTATGGAGGACCTCACAGCATGCATTGAGAGAATGACACTTGATGTTGAGGTGAAAGACCTCATCAATCAAGAATTCAAGATAGCAAGGGTAAGCCCTTTTCTTCAACACTAGCTATTTGAGGAAGAACAACACAATCACCAAGTAACAAAGATTGGAATTGTTACATCACATGCATCTTACAAGTTACAAATACAACTATTAATAAAGTATGGTTTGCTTTATAACTCTTAGATATTCATATTTTATAAGTTCTTGATGGGTAGATTGCGATGCAATTACCCTAAATCTTCAAAATTTAACCTTCTACATTTTGTGTCAACATTGTAGTGCATATTGTTGTGAGTGCAATAGAAATTTGTTTGATCCCATTCACATGAAGAAGTAGAAATAATTAACTCAAAAACACCTCAATGACTTTGTCTTTGTACAATATAGCCTTTAGCTTCTCACAAGAAAGGTCGAGGAAAAATCAAAGGAGGCCATTGATTTGGATGGCATTGATTCTTGTAGCAATTGGACAAGGTAGGATGAGGAGCCTCCATGGTTTAAAACAAACAAGATTCTTGATTTTGAGAGGCAACCAATGGAGGATGTGACTACAACAAAAGGAGCTTCCGAATTGTCAATGGATGACATTGATGAGGTAGAGGTGCAATTGTCATCTACTAGCAAGATGGAGCTCAAGTCATAGCCACAAGCACAACCTTATGTGTTGAGCGGCTAACCACAGTAGATTGTACAAATTAGAACCTCTCCCCAAGTTTTCGCTAGATTACATAAAAGGATGATGTAAAATGTTGTGATATGCAATTTATGAATTATGATGATGATTTCCAAAAGCAACCATCATAAATTCACAATAGTTGTCAACTATCTATTGTATAAGGATTCCACAAGATGATGAGATTTTACTCAATTTGTATTCATATTAATCAAACTTAAAAGAAAACACATTTGTACCCATTTATGGACACACTAATACATTTTTCAATGAATTCTGCAAAAGGAAAAATGTGCTTATAAAGAAATTTCAGTAATTTTTCGAGTTGAATTTTCTGCTTAGTTTTTCTCAAGTTTTTGATGAGTCAACAATCAAGCAAAGATCAATCAAGGCATATGAGATGGCTAGAGTATCTACAAGTTTACTCTTTTCTCTTTAAGATTATGGTTAAACTAGTGAGCATGGAGATGATGAAGGATTTATATGCTATAGATCCATATTTTGCAAATAAATATTGTGCATGTATTGAGACCTAGGTTGAAGATAGAGGCTCGTACGAAGAATAATTTCTGCAAGAGGGGCCTATTCAAGAGGCATAACCTCAATTTTAATGAGTAAAACCTCATCAAAGAGTTACACTATGTGTGATGTCCCAGAGTGGGCCCCTAACGGAAGGTGACGTAGGTCTGTCCGTGCGGTTTGTCTCTACCACGTGTCCGGGGTGCTCGCTTGCGAGGCTGTCCTGGGGTTGCCCCCTTAACGCGGGGAGGTGCCGTTTACTATCAGTCCAGGCTTTTGGTGCAACGGTTACTAACTTGGTATCAAAGCAAAGATCTTGCCATCCTGTAAGGGTATGAAAATAAATAATGGCAGATAGATTTGTGCCAGGAGCGCACTATACTTGCAGGGGGAGAAATTCACCATCTCCCGAAGGTAGTGAACAGGGCCCACGAAATGAACAAGCAGAGAACAGGAATGATACCGGAAATGATATGGACAGGGAGGCCAGAGATGCTTTCAGGGATATTGCTGATGGTCAGCATCATTTTGCAACTGTATTGCAACAACTTTCAGATACTCTACAGCACATTTCATTACCAAGCGCTAGAGATAGAGGTGCGCGTAGTGTTTCAGTCAGCTCACACAGGTCACGAGCTGATGACAGGCGAGCTGATGACAGGAGAGATTATAGAGCTGATCATACTGGTACTTATGATAGGCCTCAACGTCCGACATTCTTGAGGCCAGATTTGGATGTAGTCAGTGATGAGCCAAAGCTTGCACCATTTGTCAATGACATGGTGTCACATTTTGCAAAGTGGGATGCTCTTCCTGAGGCACTTAAAAGAAATTTAAATTTTGACAGATATCTAACGCAGAAGCGTGAGCATTCCAGAGGCAGGCCAACTCCTAACACGAGGCAGAGACCTAGACAGAACGAATTAAAGCAGGGAACCAGCAAGTTGACTTTGGACCACTTTGATGGAAGTGGGAAGACTACGGCCAGAGCATGGGTCCACAAGTTGGACACTTATATTTCACTTCGTCCTATGTCTGAGGAGGACGCTATTCGATTTGTTGTGTTACATTTGGATGGGGTTGCTCATGATTGGTGGTATCATGGGTTAGTGTCTCTACATCATGATCATATTGTGCAGTACCAGGAGTTCGTAGATAGACTGATAGAATGGTTTGATTAGAAGGATCCGGAGACCTACTTCAGAGAGTTAGCTCAGCTGAGACAAATAGGTGGTCTTGAGGCATTTATCAGCGAGTTTCAGCGTCTATCAGTCATGGTTTATGACATCTCCGAGAGGAGGAGTCATGTTGTTCATAGAGGGTTTGTCACAGCCGTACAGAGGATGGGTCAAGTCCTTGGATCCACCTACTCTATGAGATGCTATGAAGAAGGCAAGGAATCTTGAGCCTTCTGTTTCACGGGGCAAATCTACTCCTAGTCCTACTATTCCTCCTGCAGATGAGGTACCTCCATCAGCTGTTGATAGAAAGAAGCCTGCAGGTAGATTTGATGATGCCACGCGAGAGGATTTGAGGAAGAAGCAGCTTTGCTTTTGGTGCAAAGAGCCTTATGATAGAGAGCATACTTGTGCTATGAGGCCTAAGGGCAGGGCGAATCGCTCTATGTGGGTTTATTCTGGTGAGAGTGAAGCTGAGTCTTCTCATCAGGTTGCTGGTTTTGATACAGAGGAGCAGAGAGTTACTCCAGAGTTTGGTACTAAAGCCAAACTGTCTCCGATTGTGTTGTCCACCTCTGTGCCACTTCCCTCTGCTTTCAGACTGAAGGGATTAGTGGAAGGACAACCCTGTGTTGCTATGTTGGATACTGGAGCTTCGCACAATTTTATTCATGAGCGACTTGTTAGTCAATGTGGGCTTCAGGTAGAGGAGTTTGCAGGGTTTGGAGTTAAGGTAGTTGATGGCTACAATTTCACCTGTACCAAGCGCATCCGAGATCTCCCCTTATTTCTTGGCGATTATGAGATGATAGTTGATTTCTGTGTTCGACTTGGGAGAGATGGATATAGTTTTAGGGATGCAGTGGGTACAGGAGATTAAGGAGTTCTGCCTTAGTGTGAGCCCGATGCAGATCAGATTTGAGTACCAGGGCAAAGAGTATGTGTTGTCGGGCATTGCTGATGGGAGTCTATGCACTATGTCTTTCTGTGTTGTAGATAGTGTTGATTCACGAAGACATGAGTCTATACCGATAGAGACGATCACATATCATGTCCCTCAGAGTTTACCATTTTATGGCTCAGATCAGTGGATGGATGCTGTTCACTTTGTGAACAACCCTTTGTTTGATGTGGATGTCAGCATGGCCTATGACAATCCACTGTTTGAGTTTAGTGGTGATCCCTTATAGGAGATGTATGATCATGATGTTGATGACGTTTGGGATCCGATTTGTGCACCTACTCATCAGGCAGATTATACAGGAGGCTAGTCAGGCCTAGCTGATCAATTTTTAGGGGTGTACACGGTGAGGAATGCTTATAGCTTCACATTCGATCCTCACGTTCAGGATGTCTATCAGTCACATAGCTCTTCAGTGCATCCATTCTATGACTGGTACGATGAGTTGATTAGTTCGAAGACTGGGAGTAAGTCCAGTCTGTTGGTTGAGTTACTTCCGTGTGAGTTACTCTCAGTTGAGTTTCTCCCACGTGGCAATCCTGTTGCAGCATCATCAGTTTGGGTGTTGAGTACAGATTCTCAGTTACTGATGTTGGTACTGTTAATGATGTTGGCTTCTTCACGGGGGTATAAGGTTGATCGGGACATTATTCATGACTATCCTTGGGATCCGGGTGATTTGTGATGGTTGTTTGTTTTTTCCTGATTGCTCTAGGACAAGCAATCAGGGGAAGGGAGGACTGTAATGTCCCCATTTTTCAGACTTCGGGATTAGCTTGGTTTGACAACCCTCGTAGGCTAATCAGGTGATCAGAGGGGGTCAAATGTCAGAGCCAATGTTGGGATTCCACTCTAGGGATTCAGTTTATCAAATTTGCTCTTCGTTCGGGTCATTTCGGTCGACTTACTATTTTTAGTAAGTGGTGTTTTGGGGTATGGCCAGGATTAGTAGGGTGTCTGCACGAAGTGTCAGATGTTTGGGATTGAGCTTCAGTGAATCTCCAGTTTGAGAGACTTACTATTTTTAGTAAGTCTATTTTTAGCAGCTGGCTATTTTTGGCAGTGGGTTATTTCTGGCAAGGCAATTGGCGTTTGGGCTCTAGTGTCGGAAATGAGTCTTTCAATTAGCAAAATTCAATGGCTTTGATTTTAAAGTTATCGTTGTTAAATTAAAGTATTTTAATTTAATAACGTAAATACTTTATAACTTTATTGTTATAAAATGAAATTATCTTTTTAAAGCCCTTTTTATTAAAAATGAGAAATTGTGCTTTTTTCGAAAAAAGCTATAAGTACAACTCGAAAAAGCACTTTCATTCACAAAATGATTATTTAATATTTTGTTGTGAGAGAATTCTGCTTGGCTTTGGAAGCTAGGGTTTGAGCTCGGTCTTCAGCTTTTGGAGAGAGTTCTTCTGAGATTTATCGAGTTTGGTCTTCTTCCAGGAGAGAGCTCGTTTTGATTCTGAATTGAATCCAGTGCTGATGTATACTGGATCTGTGGCTTATTTAATTTATATTGCTGACGAGTTACAGGAGGATCTTTAAGAAATTCATTCTGTTCTTATATGTCGGATTTATTAGTTCTTCATATGTTTTTGATTATGGATTTTAATGAAATTGGAGAAGGTGCAAATTAATGGAGTTTGAGGGTTTGTACGAATTGTTCTCAGAGAAACTGGAATTTCTCTTGGACAGTATTGCTTTTTGAGTTGGGTGAAATACCAACATATTGTGCTATGTTACCTTGTTGTGTGTGAAACATTGCTGAATGTGTGTAATTCAGGGCCGTACGGCTTAAGGAAGATCAGTCGCAGCATTCTGTTCATGTGTTGCCAGCCAGCGAATTTCTGTCCAGAATTCAGTGTATGCAACCTCACGTGAATCTGAGATTGGGCGTGTGGGCTTGTAGGGAATGCGGAATCCCTGTTGAATTAAATCGGCATTCAACTAAGCTTGTGGGTGGATTATTGGAGCCGCCAATAGTCAATACTGGACGGGTTTGTGCATGACGCCCAATGTCCTATGTTTGCAACAGCAACCGTCCAATTCAAGTTGCATTTCTTTCTTCAACAGCCACCAATTAGAGGTGCAATGAATTTATTAAATGTTGCTAACATTTGGTGTTCTTTTTTCTAAGAATTGATAATTTCAAAATAAATACTGGCATCTCGAAAGTTGTTATTAAATTTGAAATTCAGAATTATTGAAATGTATCAATTTATTAAAATATTTGTGGAAATTCAATAAACAAGGAAATTCCAAATTTCTATATTTTAGCTGAAGGATTAGAGCCGAGTCAGGCTCATTACAGTGGTATCAGAGCCGGAGGTCTCGAGGTCGAGACCTCCGGAGCGTGGTGGGCTGTGATGTCCCAAAGTGGGCCCCTAACGGAAGGTGACATAGGTCTGTCCGTGCGGTTTGTCCCTACCACGTGTCCGGGGTACTCGCTTGCGAGGCTGTCCTGGGGTTGCCCCCTTAACACGGGGAGGTGCCGTTTACTATCAGTCCAGGCTTTTGGTGCAACGGTTACTTGGTATCAGAGCCGGAGCTCTCGAGGTCGAGACCCGCGGAGCGTGGTGGGCTGTGATGTCCCAGAGTGGGCCCCTAACGGAAGGTGACGTAGGTTTGTCCATGCAGTTTGTCCCTACCACGTGTCCGAGGTGCTCGCTTGCGAGGCTGTCCTAGGGTTGCCCCCTTAACGCGGGGAGGTGCCCTAACGGAAGGTGACGTAGGTCTGTCCGTGCGGTTTGTCCCTACCACGTGTCCGGGGTGCTCGCTTGCGAGCACCCTGGACACGTGGTAGGGACAAACCGCACGGACAGACCTACCAAGCGAGCACCCCGGACACGTGGTAGGGACAAACCGCACGGACAGACCTACCAAGCGAGCACCCCGGACACGTGGTAGGGACAAACCGCACGGACAGACCTACGTCACCTTCCGTTAGGGGCCCACTCTGGGACATCACAGCCCACCACGCTCCGCGGGTCTCGACCTCGAGACCTCCGGCTCTGATACCACTGTAATGAGCTTGACTCGGCTCTAATCCTTCAACTAAAATATAGAAATTTGGAATTTCCTTGTTTATTGAATTTCCACAAATATTTTAATAAATTGATACATTTCAATAATTCTGAATTTCAAATTTAATAACTTTCGAGATGCCAGTATTTATTTTGAAATTATCAATTCTTAGAAAAAAGAACACCAAATGTTAGCAACATTTAATAAATTCATTGCACCTCTAATTGGTGGCTGCTGAAGAAAGAAATGCAACTTGAATTGGACGGTTTCTGTTGCAAACATAGGACATTGGGCGTCATGCACAAACCCGTCCAGTATTGACTATTGGCGGCTCCAATAATCCACCCGCAAGCTCAGTTGAATGCCAATTTAAATCAACAGGGATTCTGCATTCCCTACAGCCCACACGCCCAATCTCAGATTCACGTGAGGTTGCATGCACTAAATTCTGGACAGAAATTCGCTGGCTGGCAACACATGAACAGAATGCTGCAACTGATCTTCCTTAAGCCGTACGGCCCTGAATTACACACATTCAGCAATGCTTCACACACAGCAAGGTAACATAGCACAATACGTTGGTATTTCACCCAACTCAAAAAGCAATACTGTCCAAGAGAAATTCCAGTTTCTCTGAGAACAATTCGTACAAACCCTCAAACTCCATTAATTTGCACCTTCTCCAATTTCATTAAAATCCATAATCAAAAACATATGAAGAACTAATAAATCCGGCATATAAGAACAAAATGAATTTCTTAAAGATCCTCCTGTAACTCTTCAGCAATATAAATTAAATAAGTCACAGATCCAGTATACATCAGCACTGGATTCAATTCAGAATCGGAACGAGCTCTCTCCTGGAAGAAGACCAAACTCGATAAATCCAAGAGGAACTCTCTCCAAAAGTTGAAGACTGAGCTCAAACCCTAGCTTCCAAAGCCAAGCAGAATTCTCTCACAACAAAATATCAAATAATCATTCGGTGAATGAAAGTGCTTTTTCGAGTTGTACTTATAGCTTTTTTCGGAAAAAGCACAATTTCTCATTTTTAATAAAAAAGGCTTTAAAAAGATAATTTCACTTTATAACAATAAAGTTATAAAGTATTTACGTTATTAAATTAAAATACTTTAATTTAATAACAATAACTTTAAAATCAAAGCCACTGAATTCTGCTAATTGAAATAGACTCATTTCCGACACCAGAGTCCAAACGCCAATTGCCCTGCCGGAAATAACCCACTACCAAAAATAGCCAGCTGCTAAAAATAGTAAGTCTCTCAAACTGGAGATTCACTGAAGCTCAATCCCAAACATCTAACACTCCGTGCAGACACCCTGCTAATCCTGGCCATACCCCAAAACACCACTTACTAAAAATAGTAAGTCGACCGAAATGACCCGAACGAAGAGCAAATCTGATAAACTGAATCCCCAAAGTGGAATCCCAACACTGGCTCTGACATTTGACCCCCTCTGATCACCTGATTAGCCTGCGAGGGTCGTCAAACCAAGCTAATCCCGAAGTCTGAAAAATGGGGACATTACACTATGGCGGACGTAAAGGTCACTTTGACCTAAACAATACGTAAGCCAAGTTGGATCCAAGGTATCACTCAATTTGCACAAAGATGTAGGCAAATTCATTGAGACAAACAGGATCTACCAAATAGTAGAGGGAGTCACATAAGACATTGGGTTTTACAAACCAATGCATATTCTAGAAAAACTTTGGGAGGAACTATCCATATATTTTTTTCTTGGATTGTCAAACACATAGAAGGTAATGACTATGTCTTTGAGGTAGTGGGCAATTTTTTAATGGTGTATTTCGCTCCTCATCAAAAGTTGAATGATGCCTCCAAGTTAGCAGATATGTTCTTCTAGGAGAAAGTGCAATTGCACAAGTCGTAGTAAAGCATTATACCTAGCGACATTAAACAGTTCCTAAGTCATTTTTAGTGAGTCGTTTAGAGAAAACAAGGCGCAAAACTATATTATAGTTTCATATATCATTCACAGACAGATGGATAGACAACAGTTGTCAATCAAACTCTTGGTAATCTACTCAATTGTCAAGTAGTAGAGTAGCCTACACAATGGGACTCTTTGGAGGTACAAGAAGAATTTATGTACAGAAAATTAGTGAACAAATTGTCACAAAAGACACCATCCCAAGTGGTTATGGGACATCTATGCGAGGCATCATAGCATTGTTGAAGGTGAAAGACAAAAAGCAAGAATTCACACAACACATGAAGTTCATGTAGAAGTCAAGAAGCAACTACAAGAGAGCAACATGAAGTACAAGTTGCATGCAAATGAGTGTTAAAGGGAAAAGACTTAGAGGATAAGTTAGTCATGTTGCAATTGAGAAAGGATTCATTCTTTAGGGGATCTCAAAATAAGCTTAAGCCCAAGAAGATCAATACATGCTACATCATGCATAAATTTTCTAAGAAGGCATATGAGATCAAGCAATTGGAAGGGTTGGATGTCTCACTAATGTGTAATGTATATGACCAAGATTCCTACCACATGCCTTATTAGGATTTAGAGGTTACACAACTAGTAGAATCACCTAATAAGGAAACGAGGGACTAACAAAATAATGAAAAAGAATTAAGCATATCTTGGATACATGTATTGGCAAGAAGACCCAACAGAACAAGTACAAAAAAAATTCTAAGGAATTACAAAAATTAATTGTTTTCGTGTTTGATTACCATTGTTCTTCCTTGTGTGCTTCTAGTTGTGTGTTGTATGTGCCTATTCATCTGTTGTTCATTTGACCCACATTCATATATTGCATGAAGAGTCCGCCAACCTAGCAATCACATACATCTCCTTACATGATTGTTAGTGAAGTTGCCAAGTGATGAAATTGGTGACAAATTGTGTCTCCTACTGCACAAGCTCCTATCTCTTGGCATGCTCTTGCATTAGATTAAACATGCACAAGTGGATATAGATCTATTCTTTCACATGCTTCACCTCTTCCAACATGGTTTTCACCCATCAAAATTTTGTCTATATCTTCGAGTAGAATATCAACACAATGTGCAGAAAAAGGGCTCAAGATATAATAGGGTGCCTCTCCTCAATAAGTCTCCATACCCACTTGTATTACCACCTCATCCAACATATTACATAGGGTCTCAACATTTTTCACTTCATTATATGCATCATCTGACTTCAAGAACAAGAAAGTGACTATCTAAATCCACTAGGAACTTGATCAATAGGTAGACCATTCCATCCTTCTAGTAATTAGACAAAATATTGCAATTTGTTTTATTCCAAATGCTCTTTTGTTCTTAGATTATGAACTTGGTGTATTTTATATCACCAAACAAGGCCACACTCAATTTATATTGGTGTGGAGTCTTGAACCCTTTTCTCACTATTATCAATACATTGACCAATGAATCCCAATATGAGCTCCTCACAACATTTAACTCTATGTTATTGATGATTCTTCTCCTAGTTCCAAATTGTACCTTTGAGTCAAAGTTGTGCACTAGGAGTATTATGATGAACAGGGAAACCCTACGAATGTAACAACACCCTAATAGAACTATCTCTAATGGATGAGCCCTGTATCCACAAGCCAAGGCAAGAGTGCATTACATCATCTATGACTGTGAAGAACATCACAGCTGCTATTGCCGTAGTCCTCTTATTTTCTGATTTCTTCTCCTCATATGAAGCAAGGAGAGCCTTTAGTCCTCAAGTAATCTCAAGTTCCATAAAATCACACATCCCAGGCAAGGATCCTTACACGGTGTTTTTTGTGGTGATGGATGCCTTTTTCACCCACCAACAAAAAGTGCACACAACCATTTCTCCCTCTATATCTTGATGTGCAATACCTCCAAGTCAATTCCCTAGCCTTGCCCTACTTTGGTTATTTAGGAATATCATGTCCCTATTAGCAAATTGAAACTCTAGCAAGAAGGGAAAAACAAAGAGCTTTAAACATTGTAAAACTTCACTCTTAAATAAGGAAAAAATAAAAATGAAATAATAAGACCCTAAAAACGCCTAGAATGAAAGGGGGAAAAACAAAAACAACAATCATACAAGAAAAACAAGAATTCCACACTTGGTTCAGGGGGAGCGGGGGGGAACATATTCAACCTCACCCCCTAGCCCCTACTATTCTGAGGTAGTTTCTTGGTGGGGGGGGGGATTATTATCATTGATAACAAACCAATGGATTAGTGGAAGTACCCAAGGGCAGATCTAGCTACTATGGAAATCAGAGTGAAACCACCTTACTAGAATCCATCTAAAGTTCCATGGGAACTTTTATTACTGAGAAGTTTCCAAATGTGGTCAATAAATCAGCCAAATTCGGCCCACAACCACATAGAACCAATCAAAATCACTTGATAATCTGAGGACTGTTTAAGGCACAAAAGTGCAAAGGAGAAAATGAACAAAAGGAAAGATTTTTTCCTTTTTTGTTTTTGATGTGGACTGTCTTTATGTCTAGCCAGAAAAGTTTCAGGCTCATATTGACCAAAACTCATGTTTTTTGGAAAGTACTAGCCTGAAACTTGGTGGCATGTTTTTCAACAAGTGACTTGCTGGCCTCTTATCACTCACAAGTGATCCCAAGTTGTGTTGTGAGGTTTTCACCCCATCACCCCATCGTAAATGGGGACCCCCTCTCTTTGCTAGCCAGTTCAGGTAGTAGAGCGAGATTGGCAACAACCCAAGATTTATAGGGCCTTCTCAGAATATCAAACATGAAATTGAGAGAAGCGGCAAGATTTGGCCAAGTACGAAAATTTTGAAAATTTGAGAAAAATTTGGCTAAGTACCAAAAATTGGAAAAAATCAAGAAGATTTGGCTAAGGGTCAAATGAATTTGGCTGTCTAGAAGTGAGAAATTTCAAACCAAAGTTTTGAGCCAGAAGTGTGTGAATTTGCTTAAGTAATTCACCTTAAAAGGCGAAACAAATGAAATTATTGATAAAATTAAATGATATTTCCCTCTTTGTGTTGACACACAAAGAGGTGGATTCCACAAACTTCTGTGGCGTTTTGCCACATAGAGTGGATTCCACCAACTTTTCTGGCAATTTGCCATATAGAGGAGTGGATTCCACCAACTTTTTTGGCGATTTGACACATAGAAGAGTGGATTCCACCTCCTTTTTTGGCAAGGGGAAGGAAGACATGTCTTTTGGGTGATGGAAGCACCTCTTCCTCTCATGTTGGATAAAGGGAGAGAGAGATTTTACATTGGTTCAATAAGAGGAGCCTAAAATTTCAAATCCAAGAGCTCAAAACTTAGGGAATAGAGCCTTATCACTGAAATATGTGGACTTGGGCCCATGAACGAAATTTAATGGCAATAAACAGCCCTGTGAAAGATGTGTGGGCTTGGCCCAAGTGGACCAGGCCTTAATTTGATTGAATTAAGTTTTAATTGGGCCCCTCAAACGCCAACGCATAAGCCTTTAAAGGCCTAGATCTGATTGACAATGACAAGGCTCATGACATGGGCCCTCAAATTCAAAGATCTAGACTCAAAACTCGAGGTAGAGGCTTCTAAATTGCCATTTGTGAACTCAGAAAATCGAACCAGGCCCTAATTTAATCTAAAGAGGTAGTGAATCGATTTAAAGCAGGGTTACCCGGGGATGTGTCCCCAGCCTAAATCCCCAAGTTTTGGGAACAGGGACGTTTCGGGGACTTGGGGACAGCCAAGGGACATCCCCTCCCAGTCCCCACTTTTTGGAATTTTCATAGGGACGTCCCGGAAACTTGGGGACGCCTAAATCCCCAAGTTTTGGGAACGGGGACATTTCGGGGACTTGGGGACGGCCAGGGGACGTCCCCTCCCAGTCCCCATTTTTTGGAATTTTCGTAGGGACGTCCCAGAAACCTGGGGACGCCACCCAAAAAAATCGGGGACTTTTGGAAGTACCGGGGACGGCTGGGGACGTCATAGCCGTCCCCCAACCGTACCGGGGACAGCAATTCTTTTCACCCGAAAAAGTCAAAATTAAATTTAAAAAAAGCATTTTCTTCCAAAGGGGGGTCGGTTTGTGGGCCCCACCTTCTTACATGCCCTAAAAAGCCAAAAACATTTAACATGTTGTAAACTATTATCTATGTAAAGATACTAATACTATCTTCTTCATGCAATAGTACTGTAGCACATTTAACAAAATTATACCACTGGAACTAGCCATCAAGCAAGTTACCAAAGTGCTAAGGCAGATAATGTTTGTAGTAAATCTCTAATTCACTGAACATAACACCTAAAATATGTAATATATACACAAGATACAACGTTTCATATTCCTTTTTAGACTATAAATACTGCTTGGCATAGGAATCTATGTAGATATTTTCTAACATGATGACATCCTGTTGACATAAAAATTCTATAATAGAAAGTTTGATTTCTGAATTTCAATCAGTTGAAAATTTATATCAAATTGCAAAACCACATCGAAGAACCACATCGAAGAAGAAACTAAAAGTCCAATTTAAACTTTAAAGTAATAAACTGTAATTTGATTTCTTTTATATGTATATATTACATTAAGTAGTAGAAGCCAATCTCAACCACGAGAAAACAAAAAGTTGGATTAATATGGAGAGAATAGACCACCACCAAAGGCAAAATGGCATGCTTTATCCATATTTTCATATGAATGTCATGTATATTTGCAAATTTCCCTATATTTTATATAGACGTCCCCTTTGCCGTCCCCCCCGTCCCCAAAATCGGCAAAAAATTTGTTGTCTCGGAAACCCGTCCCCCCATGTCCTGCCGTCCCCATCCCGGAAACTCGGGGTAACCTTGATTTAAAGGGTAAAGCATAGGCCCTAAACATCCAGCGTATGGCCTTAGAAATTGCCAATAGGGCTTGAAATAGAACATAGGAGGCCCAGAACATAACGTGTGGGCTTAAATTGGGTAGATAAGCCCTAAATCTCATTGGTTTGGGGCCTCACTGTGAAATGTGGGCCACAAAGTTTTAAAAAACAGGGCTCAAAGTTCGAATTGCAGGCCTTATAAAAGGGTAACGTGTGGGCCTTATATCAACCAAGGCCTAAATTTGAAATGAATGGGGGCCTAAATCTGATCTCTAACAAAACATGTGGCCTCATTGATAAATCTGAGCTCAAAGTTCTAGGCAATCAGCCCCAATCTGAAACATGTGGCCTAGACTTTAACAGGCTAGGACCCAAATCTGGGCTTAAACATGAAACATGGGGTCCTATTAGCTAAAGACCAGGCCTATAACTCAAGTGTGTGGCTTAAAATCAGACCTAACCAATCAGATTTAAAATACTGAGGTCACAAGACCTAGCGTGTGGGCTCAAGGCTCATGACTTGGACCCTAAAGAGGTAACGTATGGACCCAATCAGGCCCTAAATCGCTCAAATAAAGCCCCCCATTTGAAACCAACAAGCCCTAATTCGAATACTTGTGCTATAAATGCCCAAACATTGGACTCTAAACTCGAGGTAGGGGTCCCAAACGAGATCTAAATGCTGGAGGAGGCTCAAACTTCAATGTAAATTAAATGCAGATCTGAAGGAACAAAAATCGATGCAAAACCTTTTAAATACAATTCAAATTTGCCTCAAAATCAACCAAGGAGGCCAAGCATTTAATGGAGATTTGCAATCACAATAAGAAGGAGAACTTAGAACCAATAAAAGGCTCCAAAATTCAAATTTTAAAGACGATCAAATTAAATGATAGAGCCATGGATTCAATGCAAGAGGCAGCTGTTATTAAATAATTGATTGCAGATATTTAAAAAATGTTTGCATTGCATCCAAACGATGATCCAAGGCACCTTCTATATAAAAAATGCAATTCACCATAATTTAGAGGTCATTTTCTAATTGCAAATGCAGGAACAACTCAGAAAGTTCGAACCATTAAAGGCAGATTGTGGAGTCCTTTTCATTCACTTTGTTTGCAGAAGTTCAGTCAATAGCATTTCTCATTCAATTTTTTAAGACTAAAATGATTGAGACTCATCAGCAGATTTCTGAGTTTCCTAGGGTATCAAATTGAAGTTCTGATTTTGGACATTTGAAGGCGTTTACCAGTGGATTCAATTTTGATTTGAAATCTTATTATAATTGTCATATTTCCATCACTGTTTGCAGAGGTCTACATTCATTTCCAGAATTGCATAACTACAGATCAGACCTCATTCTTTAAATCATGCTCTTTTTTACTAATAGTGGAATGAAATCAGATTGGCATGAGTCATAGGGCACTTAGAAGTGAAAATAAATCAGTTTTCTGAGTTTCCTTGGGTGTCACAGTCTTAGATCGTTCAATTTTATAAGTCTGATACGGATGTTTAAAGTTCTGATTTTAATCTTCCAGCCACCATTGATCTCTGATTTTATTCATCAGCAGATTGAGACTCCAATTCCGGGCACTTATCAAATTGAAGTTCTGATTTTGGACATTTTAAGGCGTTTACCAGTGGATTTAATTTTGATTTCAAGTCTGATTATAATCATCATATTTCCATTACTGTTTGCAGAGGTCTACATTCATTTCCAGAATTGCATAACTACAGATCAGACCTCATTTTTTGGGTTTAAATCGTGCTCTTTTTTACTAACAGTGGAGTGAAATCAGATTGGCATAAATCATAGGGCACTTAGAAGTGAAAATAAATCAGTTTTCTGAGTTTCCTAGGGTATCACAGTCTTAGATCGGTCAATTTTATAAGTCTGATACGGATGTTTAAAGTTCAGATTTTAATCTTCCAGCCACCATTGATCTCTGGTTTTATTCATCAGCAGATTGAGACTCCAATTCCGGGCACTTATCAAATAGAAGTTCTGATTTTGGACATTTGAAGGCGTTTACCAGTGGATTTAATTTTGATTTCAAGTCTGATTATAATCGTCATATTTCCATCACTGTTTGCAGAGGTCTACATTCATTTCCAGAATTGCATAACTACAGATCAGACCTCATTTTTTGGGTTTAAATCGTGCTCTTTTTTACTAACAGTGGAGTGAAATCAGATTGGCATAAGTCATAGGGCACTTAGAAGTGAAAATAAATCAGTTTTCTGAGTTTCCTAGGGTGTCACAGTCTTAGATCGGTCAATTTTATAAGTCTGATACGGATGTTTAAAGTTCTGATTTTAATCTTCCAGCCACCATTGATCTCTAATAGTAATTTTTATTCAAATTTGATTAAATAAAGCTAAATCCTAAATACAATGATTGTTGCAGGCCCAGGTATGGAGAAAGAAGCTGAAGCCCCAAGGCCAAAGCCTCAAGCCAGGGAAAGAAAAGACATGCCAGCACAAGACAAGGAGGGAGATGAGCAGGCAGCCAAAGGAAAAGGAGCCAAGACCACTGAAAACGCTGCGGCATGAAGAGCAGTACAATTGAAATTTGATACACAACCTATGACACCTGAGTCAAGCTTCACCTCAACTTGGGAGAACATTGGTGATACCAACCTTGGTCCGTTTAATATGAACATGATAAGAGACAAAATGTACAGGGCCAACCAATCCAAAGAAATTAAGAAGATGATCAAGAATGGCATAGTGCAAACCTCAGTTTTCCCACCAACACATCAGTGGACAGAATTGGTTTTGGAGATGGCAAGGAACTACAACCCAACAACAAGGCAAGTTCTTACACCCAAAGGGAATGTTGCAGTTTCACTCACAGTGGATGCCATAAGGGAGGCCTTCAATATCCCAGAGCATAGGGTGGATGTTCGAAAAACAAAGAAAGATGCTATGAAAGAATATGAGAGCAGTTCCAGTCATTACATTGGCCTCGTCAATAAGGAGTGGTTGGCGGGACCTAAAAGAGCCCGTTCTCAACTCCCCAAGTTGACCAAGATTGATTTTAAAGAAGATGTGGGAGACAGCATTTTGATGCTAAACAGAGTCATGTGCAGTCCACAAGCCGCACTTTTTGAATCTTGGATGTGTTGCTACATGGAGATGATTCTTAATGGAAATGGGATGTTTGACTGGGCTCTAATGATTAGCAACAACGTTGATGAGCAATTGAGAACGGTAACACACACTAAGGCTTTCTACATGACTTCTTACCTAGTCTACAGTGCCTTGGGACAGTTGGAAACGAAAAGGGAGAGCTTATGGTTTATGATTGCTACCCCCAACTCCATCTTCACAACAACGGTGATTTCAGAATTGTTAATGACACATTTGCTATGTGTAATGTAAGAGTGTTGCAAAAGAGCTTGTTGTGAGGTCTTCACACCATCGCCCCATTTCAAATGGGCACCCCCTCTTTTTGCTTTAGAAGTTGTGGTAGTGGTCTTAGGCGGTCTTAGTTGGTAGCAATTTTCAAGTCTACAATCAAAGAGTGAGCTTGAGCAATTTTGGCCTGCTGGGAAGTTAAGTCAGTCTAGGATGTGAGTGAGAGCTGAGCTAAGTCTATCAGGGACATTGAGTTGAAACCAAGTGATTTGTGATGAAATGAGTCCAAACCTTTTGAAAATCCTTGTTTCAACTTTGATTTGATCTTAGAAAGTAAGGATAGGTTGTGAGAGGTAACACTGTTGAAGGCATGTTGAATTCTAAAATTTGGCTATGTTTGGAATTTTTTGAAAACCCCCAAAATCTAGAATCTTTATTATAACTCCTTTGAATATAAAACCTATCTCAAACATCCTAACAGTATTTATATAAAATATAACTTAAATTATAAGAAAGGAAATGTTTCTTATACTTAAAAGTTATATTTTATATAAATCCTCTCACCTCCTGAGCTGAAGATTTGACTAAGGCTGGATGAGTTGACCAAGAGGTGGTGGAATTCCTCTCAACCCAAGAATTCTGCCCTAAAATTCCTCAGTTTCTAAAATCCCCGCCCTCATTAAACACTAAAAATCTTGATGCAACCAAGCCCTTGAGTTGTGGAAGTGAAAAAGTGATGATCAAACGATCGAGATTCGAAATGATGCAATTTTGAATGCAAAGGAGAGTTTTTGAACATGGCAAAGCAGGTCAGAATTCCTCTGATCAGAGGAATTCCACCTTGGAAATTCTTCAACTCCAAGAATCTCCGCCCAACTAGAGTTCCTTGATTTGATAGCAACCAAAGTGCTCAAGTGGGAGAGGTAGAAATCAGGAATTAAGAATCAAAATGATGAAATGGCAAGTTGGGAGAGAACTTTGGGGTTATGAAAGAGGGTTTTGGATATGTTAAAGTTGGGTCGGAATTCCTCTGATTAGAGAAATTTCGCCTTAAAATTCCTCTCTTTTCAAAAACTCTGCCCCACAAAGCACAAAAGTTGGATGAAGATTAAAATGCCTAGGTGAAGGAGAGTTAAGATTAAAGAGAAGGATGATGAAATAGGGGGATTCAAGTGCATTTTTTAAGACAAATCCAGTGCATAAAGTCTGGTCGGAATTCCTCTAATTGGAGGAATTCCGCCCTTGAAATTCCTCAAAACACCAAAACTCCACCCTTGCAAAGAGAGAAAGAGTTAGCTGCAAATTTGGTGATCAGGTGTTGCAAAAGAAAAATGGACAAAGAAGCGATCAAATGATGAAAATGGAGTGAGTTAGGGATTGAAAGAGGAGGTTGAATGGAGCCAACTTTGGCGGAATTCCTTTGACTAGAGGAATTCTACCCATGAATTCCTCGAAGACTGAAATCTCCGCCTCCCTTTGACATGAGATTTCTCCCTGGATATGATAAACAAATGGTGAAATTGAGCAATGGTGAAGTCTTGAGGGGGGAAGTGAAAACCTTTTGACCCATAGTAAACAAAGGGAAGGCTAAGAAGTTCTTGGCGGAATTCCTCTGATTAGAGGAATTCCGACCAAGATTTTCCCTCCAATAGAATGGGCAATTTCGAATTTAATTTAAATTTTCCTCCCTTCACTAGAGTCAGCCTTGAAGGTGTAAAGCAATTTAATTAAATTTTATTGGCCAATTTGGGGCCGTCCTTTGGGGAGGTGCCCCTTAGCCACATCAAGCACCTATATAAGTGGGTAAAGGGCAAGTTCATTTGTCATCAAACAAACACAATTTCCTCTTCTCTATAAGCAGTGAATTCCCCTTACTGTGGCAGCAAGTTACTCCAGAATTGACAGTGAAATACCTCTGGATTTTGACAGTGAATTGTCTCTAAAAGAGCAGAGAAGTCCCTTGTAAAAGCAGCGAACTTAAAGGCAGCAAACTATCTCCCTGAAGTGCTGGAGTAATATACAGATTGACAGATCAACACTTAGAGGGCAGTAGTGCTGATCACATTGGGCAAATTACTCTCAAAAATCTAAGATGAGGAGGATGGCGTGAATAAAATTTGGAACTTGTATGAATTGAAAGACTTAATGATTTCAAGTTTTAAGATCAAACTTATACTGAAAATCCTTTCTTGCTAATACTGATCTGATTTCTTTTTGTGAAAATTTTAAGATTTCTTTTCATGTTTGAGTATCATTTCATAGACTTAATGCCTTTCCTCTCTTGTCTTGCAAGGTAAGTTGCTGAAAGGAAGTTGGAGGACAAGGAGATGCTCGGGACTTCAAGCTCCGAGATCAAACTTGAGAACTCCAATCAAGCAAGTGGATAGAACAAACTCCAGCTCGAAGACTCCAAATGAGAAGAAAGATTCACGTTATCAAAATGCAAATTTGAAAGTCAAAATCAAGATAGAAAAATCTACAAGTGAAATAAATCTTATCAACTTTAATTTCTTCCAGAAATCCAAGTTTGTTTTGAAAGGATCCAAGCTACATGAAGGCTTCACCAATTCAAGGCAAGATGAAGCTTCAAGTTTACAAGTATAATCAAGTTCAAATTATAGCAATGAGAAGATTTTGAAATCCGTATGAGGAAAATTTGGAAGATGAAAAAATTTGGCAATTTGCCATTACAATCGAAGGCTTGCTAATGTTGAGTATCAAGAGATATTTTCTCTTCACCAAAAGATTGATCAAGTCTACAAGATGAATATGATGAGGTGGCACCCGGTTGTCTCCTCCAATTAGAAGATTCCAATTTCAAGCACATTCAATCAAATCACGCCAAGTGTAAAATTTTCTCATTGGCTTTCAAGAGCATTGTAATTTTCTTATTGGCCCACTGGGTGGTGCCTTCATGTAATTGGTTGATAGTTTGGCAACCCTAATTAGGGTTTGTAGGGATAAATTTTGGCCCCTGATATTGAATCGATCTTGGCCCTTCATTGTAATTGGACACCTATAGAAGGCAATGGCCTTCTCATTGTAATAGTTAGTAGAGGAGTTAGAAAGTTAGAAGGGCTAGAGAGCAGTTAGCTAGTTAGATTATAAGTAGGCTACCTAAGGGAGAGACTTGATCAAATTGTTGCTATAATACTTGTCAAAGTGATTGATAATTCATTGTTGGTTTTCATGGTGAATTACTTAATGTTGCTTTGAAGTGTTGAATGGTTTCCTCAATCTTTCACTTGGAGTAGATTTCATTTCATGTTGAAGTAGTTTAGTTGAATGAAAGTAATTGTGGATGTTTACTTGCTTGACTCGAACAAAACTGGGCCACTAGCTTCGTGTTGATTGTAAGTGTGCCTTGTGTGGTTAGCCGATGATTGAAAGCACTTAACTTCAATTGATAGTCAGTCTTTAGTTGCATCCATTTGATGGGATTGAAGAGGAGATATTGATTTGAAAACCATTTGAATATTCCTTAGAAGCTTGCACTAGATGGGTGGAGTAGTTGATAAAGATACATCTAGTAGAGTCCAAGTCATCCATGATTCCTCCCATTCATAGTCAGGAGTAAAAGTAGTCGAAGTTAGTAAGTTTAAATATAAGTTGGAGTGAGAGTTGGAAAATCAAAACTATATTTTCATTGCACATTGTGAAGCTAAATCTTTAGAAGTGCAAGAAGTTAATATCCATTGAAAGAACCGTGTAAATCCCTTAAGTGATTACCAGCAAATCACATCATTTCACTGAGCGATTGTCCACAATAGAAGGAACCTTGAAGTCATTTCATGATCTTACTTTGCTAGCTTAGCATGAGAGATGACCTTATTCAAGAGACGATTGAGTATTTAGTGTTACATTCTAAAACATTGGATGTTTGATTCTGTATGTTGTAGTGGAACAAAAATCACATCAACAAAGCCCACTTAGGAGGTTGTCAAAAGAAGCAAAAGATCTAGTAAAGAAATATGAGTTGTGGTTTATTCAATTCCCCAAGTTTACTTACATCCTATTTTAGGGAGCACAGTTTGTCCAAAGAAACTTCCTAGGTTCCCAACTAACAAGCTAGTGTTGATGGAGGTGACAAAGCAATTGTTGGCATATGACAGGATTCAAAAGCCCAAACATAGGCCAGGAGTTTTGCTTCCACTTAGTCTTGGGAAAGAAGTTTGTCCAACTCTTCAAGCAATAGAAACAGCTGAGGGAGAATTTGAATTCTATTCTTTGGGATTTTATCATGGAAGAGCACACTTTGATCCCCTCCATCAGATCAAGAGAGCATATGGAGCATAGTATAGACACATATTGAGCTAATGCAAGTGATGACATGAAGATAAAGAGATCATTTTCCAGAATGTCAGTTGAATTGATTAGAGCAACCAAGTGGATCCAGATTCCTAATCAAGTGGAAGATGATAGGCAGTACCTCCAACCTGAATATGAGAAAGCAAAGAAGGATGGCATTCCTCACATTGATTGGACAGATAAAAGCAAAGAGAGTCTAGATGCACTCATGGTAACAGTTAAAATGTTCACTAAAGTATGGTTGCACAAACAAGTGGCTTGCCTACAAGCAATGAGGCTTCCATTGACTTATGAGCTCATGAAGGACATAATTGAACCCGAAGAGGAATCATCGGGACAACCACAAGGGATGAGTGTTGGATTTGAGAGTCAAAATAGTGAACGAGGTGGTAGTAGACCTCCACAAGCAAAGGATAAGAAAAGAAAAGAAATAATCAATCAGGAGTCACAACAAAAGGTACAAAGGCATCCAACGGAAAGCATAACACCAAGGCAAACAATAGAGAAAGAGGTACCAGTTCCAATTGCCAAGGAATCAACAACTAGTAAGAGCTTGAGCTATGTCCCATTAGATCATGGTGAGCAGGAGATAGACTCTCCCCCTCAGCAAAACGAAGCAGATCAAGATGAAGGAAATGAGATTATTGATTTGGAAGCACTTTCAGGGGATGGTGAAATTCGGCCATGAAGTGGAGGCAAATCAAGAGGTCAATCAAGAGATCCAAGAACAAAACTAGGAAGAAAAGGAAAAAGAAGATGAGCTAGGAGACATCATAGCACCAGTCTGGCTACTAAACCGAATGATAAAACAAGTTACAGTTGGACAACCAGTTGATAGTGTAGAAGAGATAGTAAGGAGGGATGATAGCGAAAAGGATAAAGTGCCAGCCAAGAGATTCTATCAAGTCATAAAGAATACTTCAGGAGCTCACATTGCTCAAGTTGCAATCCTAAAGGTAGACAAGGTGAGGGGAGAGATTGAGCCAGAAGATTACAACATAGAAGAATATGAATTGGGACAAACCACCAAGAAACAGGAAGTTGAGGAAGCTCATGGATCCATTCAAACTCTAGACGACAAAATAAACAAGTGGGAAAGAAGAGAAAGTATAAAGAAGAGAACAAAAGGTTGAAAGAGAGTCTTGGACAGATTATGAACCCACTTCAGCAAGCTGATCCAACTTTAATTCCTCCCATGCCTAGCTCCAATACATCTATGACAATACTTGAAGGAGTTGGACTCGCAAGACAAGAGGCAAAGAGATGGGTGGCATCGGTATTAGAAGAAGCAAGCATATTCATCAAGAGGTTCATCAAGACTTATGATACCATGCTCTCCCTTCAAGAACAAAGCCAAGAGATATTGAGGCAGTGTGAAGACTTCCCATCTAGTCAAGAAGAGGTTCTTTCCCATTTACAGGCTCTCATGGAGGTACCACTGCACACATTGATAAAGGATCGAGTGTTATATGAGGGCAAAAGCTTGATTTCCTTGCTTGCATCAAGCGATTTCTCACAAGGGTGATGTACTCAAGCAAGTTGAATCTGATTGCTCAACTACAAGAGATGCCATTATGCAGATAAAGAATGAGATACTTGGATATGTGAGATCCATATTTCACTTGAGGATAGATGACAATCAAAGGATAATTATGGAAGAACTTCAAGGGAAAATGAATGAGATTTAATTTGTGGAAGGGAATCCAATCATGTTTGATACCAAGTGTCCCCATGGAGGTGATTAATGAGATTGTGTCCAAGTTCATTGAATGTGAGAAAGAAAATGAGGATGAGGGGCACAATTCCCAAGGTGATGAGGTAGCATAGGCCAACATGACCCTAAATTTGCTCATTTGTAGATAAATAAATGTCTAAATTTCATTGGCCCATCTAGCGTCAAGTGGCAAATGCCCACATGGCCTTTTTTCAAGATTGGCTCTTGGAAGCATTTGAATTTTTTCATTGCTCTACTAGGTGATGGCTTCTTCTACAAGCTCTCTCTTCTCATTGGCCCATTTGTCGGTGCACCTTATCTGGTTGTTATGCTTATTCTATTTTCTCATTGACCCGTGAAGACAATGTAATTTTCTAATTGGCCCACATGGTGGTGCCTAATTGTAATTGGGTGGGCATTTATTATTTGTAGCTACGGTATGGAAACCCTAATTAGGGCTTATGTGGATTAATCTTGGCCCTTGATTTCAAATCAATCTTGGTCATTCATTGTAATTGAGCCCCTATATAAAAGCTCGCTCACATCATTTGTAAACAAAGATGTTGGAGAATTGTTGCAAAGATAATGCCAAATTTGCTCTACTTATCATTGTTGTGTTTTGCATGCTGATTAGTTGTGATCAAGTTTGAAATATTGCATGGTTATCTTCATCCTCACTTAGAATAGATTTTAATTCCAAGTTGTTGAGATAGAATAGAATTTGTTCAAGTAGTTTAGTTGGATGAAAGAAATTGTGGATGTTTACTTGCAAGACTAGTATTGGAAACTAGGCCACTAGCCTCTTGCTGATTGTAAGTGTGTCATGCATAGTGAGCTAGTGATTGAAAGTACTTAACTTCAACTAATATTCAATCTCTAGTTTGCATCCATTAATGGGACTGAAGAGGAAATATTGATTTGAAAACCATTTGAGTATATCTTAGAAGCTTGCACTAGGTGTGTGGAGTCACTGACAAAAGTGCATCTAGTAGAGTCCAAGTCATCCACACTTCCTTGCATTCACACGTTAGGTGTAGAAGTAGAAGTTAAGATTAAGTTCAAGTTGAGAGTTCAAGAGTTGAAAACCAAAAAACTATATTTCCATTGCACATTGTGAAGTCAAATCTTTAGAAATCCAATTGACAAGTCTTGAGAAACACCATAAATCCCCTTAGTGATTCTAGCAAATGACATCATTTCACTGAGCGATTATCTACGATAGAAGGAACCTTGAAGTCATTTCATGATCTTACTTTGCAAGCTTAGCATAAGAAGTGACCTTATTCAAGAGAGGATTGAGTATCTAAGTGTTTCACTTTGAAACATTGGTGTATTTGATCCTACATGTTGTAGTGAAATAAAACTGACATCAACAAGTTGGAGAGTCAGTTGTCAATTTTTTAAACTATGCATGTAACCATTTAAAAGAATCAGTAAATTGCTTTAATCTAGCTGTAGGTTATGTTCTTCAGTCGGTCAAAATGTTACTTTAAAATTAGCATTTTTTCTGAAAAAGGATTTCCCTGTTTACCTTTCTACATTCTCTTTATATAATGTATAATTTTTGGTATTGTATCATACAAGTGATATCGTGAATTGGCTACAATATGTATAGACAAATACCATCACATGATACTCCATCCCTAAAGTTGCTCAGTTCATCAACAATACTGAGCATGCTGATTTACAAATTTAAGATCGTTCCATGCTTGTATTAGGATTTATGGAAACACTTCTATTTAGTTTCTTGAATTGGATCAAAAGAAACAAACAATTCATATATTATGATTTTAATTTATCCATACCATTGGCTAAGATATGTATGGCTTCTTAAATCTAAGATAGTTATGCTTGTATTAGGATTTATTGAAGCATTGCTATTTAGTTTCTGGAATTAGATCTAGAGAACCAAACAATTCATATGTCATAATTTTAATTTATCCATACCATTGGCTAAGATGCATATGGCTGCATATGTAATGCTCATTTTTAGATTGATATTTCAGTAGCACTTTCTAGATATTCGAGATACAACTTTTCTCAGTTAAACATCCATGTTTAATTGGAGTTCGCTCAATCAATGTTAGTAGAGGATGGGTTTAACTTCATGTGTTTTCACCGACAGACACCACTCACCTGTTAAAAGGTGATATTAAATAATTAATTAAAGTGGCATTAAACAAAAGATTAATTAAAGTCATTAAAATATATCAGTGTGGGAAGCTAAAGGTAACTGAAAAACAATATTTTAATAATGACTTTGGGATTTATGAAAGATATGGGATTTATTATAATGACATTTATGAACTTTCCCAAAGTTTGCAGTCTCTGATGGGGTGCCTCAGAATCCAATTTCAGCAGTGAAACTATCTTCCCTAGATGGCTTTGGAAGAATCAATCAGATTCTCCAATGGGAGTTAATGGATTTTCATGGAAATTTGGGCAGTCTTCTAGGAAGACAAATTTCTGAGATTATTATTCAGGGATATTCATCAATTCTTCAGAGCAAGGGTTGATTCTAGATATTCAAATACAGAGGTATTCTATTTATCCAGAATAAAAATTATTTCAGAGGTTTTTGGATTCATGCAAATTTTATTGCCAAGGAAACAAATGTTGGTTTTCCAGAAATAAGGTATTTTCATAAATATATATATATATAGAACACAACAGATTTGTGGAAAAAAAGATTATTTTATTACAATCTTAAAAGTCGTGAGCACCATATGATGATAGGCCGAATAATCTTTTTCATGATGCCTGAGCAAATAAATGAATATATTGTCGTGTCATTATATTTGGGTGATTAAGAAGTTGTTGCATACAGCATAAAGATCAGAATTATCTTATTTGCCAACTATTCCTTATTTCAGCATGAGAATTACAAGACTATTAGCTGTATCACCTTAGTCATATTACAGAAGACAAGAAGTGTTTAAGGTGTATATTTGTATTATGATTTGTGGGTGCTGGGCATGAAAGGTGGGTCGAAGATGCTCGCATATGGCAGACGTAACGACAACCCCAAACCTTGTATTATTGCCTATGATTGATATTGGGATGCCAAGAAGGTGTATATTTGTATTTGGTTTTTGTTCCTCTTGGAACCAACTTAAGTGTATTCTCTCAAGCATTTGGTACTATGCAAGGGTGGGCATTTTGCTGGATTCGGGGCAAGGAGCAAACACAAAGCTTCTAATTGTGTTTGCATTACCACAATAGTTGAATTCCTGTGGCAGCACAGAATATCAAAGATCAACCTAGACTGGTGCGAATAGGAATGGAGTTGATATCAGGGAAATATTGGGGAGCTTGATACCCTGCCAGAGATAGTAGAATATGAGCATAGATAACCCCTCACCAGGTGTGCTTTGCCATTATTATTTGAATAATAAGGTTACTGGGACTGAAAAATGAAAGAGTAATTCTACATTTATAAAAAATAATATGTCTGTAGAAAACAATGGATTTGGTATCTTCTCATAAATACATCTGAGCAACAAAGAGTGGCATAAACTGTGAATCCTTTAAAGCCTGTAACCAAACAGCAATCAGAAATCTCTAGCAAAGGCTGTCAGTAAGTTTTGTATGTCAAACAAACGGTATTAGACTCCACACCAAAGATTTTTTTAATCTGAATCTGAATCAGTCGTTATCCAACTGTTTGATACAAAATACTGAACTGGGATAAAAGTACAGAATTTTATGTGTCGAATCAGACTGGGGTCTTTACAGATTTGATAGATCATTACTCAGTTCACTTCAACATAAAAACCCATTTCCCAATGTTTACTATAAAGTAAAGGAAACATAAGAAATATGACACTGGAATACAAATGATTAACACCTATATTTCAGGGGAAGGTGCTTAAGAGCATTTTATGATAATCTGAGAATAAATGTAGATCATAAACATTGTACCAGACAAGTTGAGCTTCCAGGCTAGAGTAAATTGCATGCATTCGCAGTTTGATCTCTACTAGATTTTATCACCTGACTGTCTAGAATTCTATCTTTATGTGCAGAAATCCACACAACAGCAAGTCTGTTATATATACTCATCAATCATGAATTGTGAATTGGAATGTGCTTTTCCATTTATAGAGTTCAACGTAAAATGTTTTAGACTTGTAAAGGACTGAGACCGCAAGATACAGGAGGCCATAAGGAAGGGAAATGGATAGAGGAATGTACTGCTTTTGCATAATACCAGTCAATAACCTGTCCAATCTTGGGACCAAATTCTTCAACCTGGAAGAATATGACAGAAGTGTTGGTAAAATAATATTTAGAAATATACCACAGCAAGAGTGCTTCATACAACATGAACTAGCTTTGTTTACTCAGTGTGCAGCTAAGAACACAAATTTGAGTATTTAATTTGCAAATAATCACACCTAACTACTTATGTGCAAATAATAACTGGACAATACTAACTTTAACTAGCATTCAGTAACCAATTTGAATTGCAAGAAGTCAAAATCATTTTAGACTTCAGAAATGTTAATGAAATACATGTATCTTCTCTATTAATATTGGAAATCTCTTGTAACATTTCTATTCTAATAAAAAAAACCTTAGAAGTATTATTTCCAACTATTGAAGAGTGTATTAAGAATTTCAAGATAACCAGATTGTCCTTTGAAAGATTTTCTGCATTCAAAGATCTATGTGTATTCTAATTCTTAAAAAAAATCAAAAAGCATACATATGGTCCCCCAAAACTGTTCTCTAGTATACACCAAGGAATTCTACATGGTAAGGTTCTCAAGTTTCATCTTTGTTATGGATAGCAAACTCGTATTGCAAGTTTTCCTTTTGCATACATGAAGTTATTTTAGGAAAAACAATACAAAGATACCACTAGAATCTTCAACTCCATAATCCATGCCAATTGTGTAGACCTCACCACACCCCTAATGCAGTCATAGGCCTCAAACAGAGATCAGTGAACAAAGCGACATGCATTGTAAGATTCAGCCAATTGCATGCTTTGCAGTGATAATCAACAACTGAAATATCCCTTATTGCATCTTAACTACATAGTATTGGAGAGTTAAATAATAATATAGATTGAAATTCAGCAGTAAATATGCTCATTTTAAAGCAGCTCCAGAATGGGTTAACTTGTCGAAAATGTCATGTCCCCTCCCTCTTTGGCTATCACCATAAGGGGACCCTTAGCAGTGAGTCGTGACCAATCTCTTTTCTCCATAGGCTATCAATTAGTGTGCAAAGGAATTACTACATGCCCGTTATGGCCCCAATCCTTAAGAGCTATCTCTACCAAGCCCATTTCAGTTCTCTCTATCGCTCTCATATCATGGGCCAACGCCTTTTCAAATGCTGGTAGGATTCTTGGAGACGAAGTATTTATAGAAACTGCCGGCAGTCAAATGGAGATCATGGAACATCATATTTTCCTTTTGAGTCATTCATATTAGATGCGTTCAAGTATTTGCAGTTTCGGAGGATAACAACCTCCCTAGTCTGCTTGTCAGTGTTAATGTTAATTGTAGCTATGGTCGGATTCCTTCAGGCCAACATAGATAACATAAAGGTTGTGATAATATAATTATTATAATAATATAATTATATTGATAATATAATAATTATATTATAATATAATTATATTGATATTTAATTATATGGGTTATAATTATATATTAATATATGAATTATATTAATTACATATTAATATAATTATATGAATGAATTATATGAGACATAATATAATTAATGGGGCCAACTTGAAGAGTGGTGACCCTTGGTGAAGGGGCACTGCTGATAGGTATAAAGGAAGATTAAATCTTCCTCTCTTGGCAATGAATTGAACACACACAATCAGCAGACCAAAGAAAACAACATGGTATCAGAGCAGGGTCAAGTTGGAAAGTTGCCCCCGATCTTGATAGATTTTGTTGAAACTAATATTGAAGCGATAAGCTTAGTGGTGGTCACAGGTATTCATCTATGGCATAAGTTTGGATATCACAATCAATCAGTTTATCGAAATATTGAGATAAGAGAAATTCAGTATTACCGTGGAGACCTGAAGGCTTGCATTGTTAATTCAATCCTGTCTAAGGAATACAAATGAAGTCATAGTGTTGACTATTGATAAATATCAATTCAAATATATGCGTAGAATTGACCATACCAGCTAGCCGAAGATAGTAAAGGAGGATAATAAATATAAAAAAGACCCGCCTTCTATTATATAGCGTAGGCGACAATATTCTTCACTCGCAGGAAAGGGCAATCTTGAAGATTTCATTTTAGGAACCTAAATCATCTGAAGGCTCACCCATATTACTTTCCACGAAATCAAGAAGATCATTCTCCTCTAATGCAATGAGTACCCTAGGTTTCCAAGAGTTGAAGTTTGAGACTCCATCAAGCCTATCTTCTACTTTGACACCATTCACCATCTTCTTTTCTGCACAAATTCTCCTTCAAACTTTGCTTGACTGCTTAAACAAATCTGATTAGATCTCTTCTTAGACCCACTCTGATACCATGTTGTCTTTATAATCAGATATTTTTAAGCAGAAAATTAACAAATTAAAACAATAAGACACAAAGAATTACCCTAGGAAAACCCTCCTTCATGAGGGAGAATAACCCAGCAACAATAGTATTATTATATGTAATATAATGGCACAGGTTTGATTACAATATAGTCAACACATAAATTGATGAATGAATGCCTACGAGTAAATGACACAATAGTGTTTAAATTTGCCACTGTATATTAATCACGATCTGCCTGTATATATATATATATATATATATATATATATATATATATATATATATATATATATATATATATATATATATATATATATATATATATATATCTGCCTGAGTATATATATCGAACTGCATGTTAATATATATAGATATATACGTCTGAGTATATATGGAACTGCCTGATAATATATATCTTCCTGTCTGAGAATATATATATCAAACTGTGAATGTATAGATCTGCACGTAGGTAAGAATCGATCTGAGTATCAACGGACTGTGTGTATATATTGTCTTGTCTTCTATCACTTGTTACTCAACGAAATACTTTCTACATTAATCTCGTTCTCTATGCATCCTTCCTCAATGATGAGATCAGATTATGTTCATATTGAAATGGTAGCCTGAAGTGGTTGTCTCTCTTCCACAAGAGAGATGACCTTTCCTCTAATCATATCTCTTTGCAAGAGATCATATCTCTTCCTAAACCATCGGTTATTGCTAATTGTTGTCATCATAATAATATCGATCATCCTTGTGCTTCCATTAGTTATTGATTACACAAATCAATCTTCTTAAAATCATCAATCGACCATATTGTTACCCTTATCATTAATCTTAATCGGCCTCCTTGATCTATCAATTAGATTACTCGCATTCTTCAGAGAGAAAGATATCTCTCATAGCTATAACATCAACACTCCCTCTTAGCTAGAGAGGTATCTTTCTAGATATCCAAGTCAAGGAGTTTCTCAACCTGACACTCACAATGGCTACATCCATTAGTGAGAAAACCAAAAAATTTATCACGAGGTCTCTCAATGTGATAGCATCATGGAGTCACTCAACATGATGTTCACCATGGCTACTCCCATGTGTGAAATGAACACAAACTTACATCACAGAGTCAATCAATGTGATATCATCATGGAGTCTCTCGACATGACATCCACCATGGCTACTCCCAGAGGGTGTGTCCATCATGGCTACTCCCATGAGTGGAAATGCAATTGAACACAAGTGTTCATCACATAATCACTCAACATGATGTCATCATCTCATCATGATGTTCACCATGGCTACTCCCAGAGGGTGAATAAGCACAAGTGCTAAGTCATGGAGTCTCTCAGATGACATCCACCATGGCTACTCCCAGAGGGTGGATCCAACATGGCTACTCCCAGAAGATGGAACAATGGCTTTCACCTCAAGCTTCTCTCTAAGAGAGAAGAATGCATTAACAAGGGCTTGCACCACAAACTTCTCTCTCATAGAGAAGAATGCATTAACAAGGGCTTGCACCTCAAACTTCTCTCTCTTAGAGAAGAATGCATTAACAAGTGCTTTCACCTCATATTTTTCCGTCTTAAAGAAATATACACTACAAGGAATCTTCAGGATGATGTGACTCCCTCTGAAGCTCTAAGTACTAACATCAACCTCCTGACCTTCTCGTCCAAGGTTGCCTCTGTAGGTTTGTCAGACTCCCTTTAAATGTTGATTCCTCCTCTTCGAAGAAACAGATCAACTTTAGAATAAGAAAACTTCTTAATCAACTTTAGAGCTTGGCTCCTTCTGAGATGCCCCCATGGCAAGTTCTGTAGTAGTAACAAGTTGTGTAGATCTAAATTTGCAACCTTGAGCAAAGTGACCATACTTGTCACACTTGAAACATTGAATGTGAGAGAGATCCTTCTTCTTCTTTGGTTCAAGGGTAGAATCTGATTATCTGTTTCTATTCCTCTTCCATTTGCCTCTTTCTCAAGAAGTATATGTAGTAAG
Source organism: Chamaecyparis obtusa (assembly GCA_027943335.1). Taxonomy (NCBI): domain Eukaryota; kingdom Viridiplantae; phylum Streptophyta; class Pinopsida; order Cupressales; family Cupressaceae; genus Chamaecyparis; species Chamaecyparis obtusa. The sequence continues at coordinate 460,709 of BSBK01000008.1, read as the reverse complement.
AACTTGATTTTCTACATCCCGATTGTTTTGCCCAATTCCTCTAGCTGTCAACCTAGACTCTTCTTGAATACAATCAGCTCGAAGATGATCAAACTTGGGCAACTTAGATTTTGCACTGAAACCTTAGATAAAAGGTTCCCAAGTTTGAGGAAGGTCATTCAGTGCCAACATAACAAGATCTTTGTCTGCAATTATGTCCCCCATAGTGCTCAACTGATCTCTCAAATCAGCAATCTTCATAAAGAAGTAGATGACAAAAAATCTTCTTTATCCATTTTTACATGGTGAAGATATTCTCTCAGGGCAAGGGCTCTACTAGTATTGTTGATCTCATACACACCTTTTAGAGTATCAAACATTTCTTTAGCTGACTTCAACTTGGAGATGATTGGTACTAGGTGATTCATTACAGAGTCTATCAAGATCTTCCTAGCCTTAATATCATTCTTCTTCCATTGGATTTTCTCAATATCATCTGAAGGCTCACCCATATTACTTTCCACGAAATCAAGAAGATCATTCTCCTCTAATGCAATGAGTACCCTAGGTTTCCAAGAGTTGAAGTTTGAGACTCCATCAAGCCTATCTTCTACTTTGACACCATTCACCATCTTCTTTTCTGCACAAATTCTCCTTCAAACTTTGCTTGACTGCTTAAACAAATCTGATTAGATCTCTTCTTAGACCCACTCTGATACCATGTTGTCTTTATAATCAGATATTTTTAAGCAGAAAATTAACAAATTAAAACAATAAGACAAAGAGAATTACCCTAGGAAAACCCTCCTTCACGAGGGAGAAAAACCCAGCAACAATAGTATTATTATATTTAATATAATGGCAGAGGTTTGATTACAATATAGTCAACACTTAGACTAGTGAATGAATGCCTATGAGTAAATGAAACAGTAGTGTATCAATCTGCCAATGTATATTAATCACGATCTACCTGTATATATATATATATATATATGCCTGAGTATATATATTGAACTTCCTGTTAATATATATAGATATATACGCCTGAGTATATATGGAATTGCCTGATAATATATATCTTCATATCTAAGAATATATATATCAAACTGTGAATGTATAGATCTGCACGTAGATAAGAATCGATCTGAGTATCAACGGATTGTGTGTATATATTATTTCATCTTCTATCACTTGTTACTCAATAAAATACTTTCTACATTAATCTTGTTCTCTATGTATCCTTCCTCAATGATGAGATCAGATTATATTCATATTGAAATGGTAGCCTGAAGGGGTCATCTCTCTTCCACAAGAGAGATGACCTTTCCTCTAATCGTATCTCTTTACAAGAGATTACATCTCTTCCTAAACCATCGATTATTGCTAATTGCTGTCATCATAATAATATCGATCATCCTTGTGCTTCCATTAGTTATTGATTACACAAATCGATCTTCTTAAAATCATCAATTGATCATATTGTTGCCCTTATCATTAATCTTAATCAGCCTCCTTGATCTATCAATTAGATTACTCATATTCTTCAGAGAGAAAGATATCTCTCATAGCTATAACATCAACAACAGGAAGCAATAAGAGCTCGAGGGTCCAATATCGGCTACGAAGACCCTGCTGCTACAAACAATGTTTGTCCACACTGGAGGCAACGTTAGCGCAGCTCGATTTGGCAAAGTCTTCTGCGGGTTCAATGTCGCTGGGTCAAATGCTTTGCTCAAGGCAGATCGATGATGCGGTTTGAATGCATTGAACGACAGAAGTAATGCAGCTCGAAGCTTTATCAATGTCTAGATGTCGCGTTCTCTGCTCGAGAAGGTTGCAGTGTTTGCTCATTCGATCGGATCTTGACGTGTAATGCAAATCGAGCTCAAAGAGTCGATGCGCTTGACAAGGCAATGTCTCTATGCTGCATGGTACAATGAATGTCTCGGCACTACACTGCAGATGTCTCTTGTCAGCCAAGCTCAGCGAATGCAATGCCAGCTCGGATGTATGTTTGCAGTGGACGGAAATGTCAATTGGAGCCGGCGGATGCAATGTCTGAAGTTGAGTTGAGCTCATTTCAATGTTTGCTTGTGCAGCTCGCCGAGTTACAAATTCCTTAATGTTGATGAGGTTGTGCAACTCGTATGCAACTTGGCTGCGACGAGCAAGAGGCAGATGTCGTCTTCGGATCAAGAAGCCCAGCAAGGAGCCAGGACGTGCGTGGAGGGGGCTCGTTTGTGGGAAGGGCAAGATCACCAATGTATGTGGAGTCTGGGGATAAATCCATTGTTTATTACATTCACTTATGTTACTATGGAATCAAAAAGGTACATTTGTGTACAGGAGACTGCTCCTGTGAACAATGTTTTAATCATTTAACATCATTAGATTTCCACAATCCATTAGTAATGCAATGAGTTTCTGGATTCGATTGTGTGTATTTTTTAGCATCAACGTTTCGGATCACACTCAGTGATCCATCATCAAGATAGTGAAAATGCCAAGATGAATAGTCTCTGCATCGCTTGAGAAAAGCCAAGTCTGCAAATTTCTTCATAAGTTTGATCCTCAGCACTTCTAGTTGCTTGGATTTGAAACAAAGTTCCCTCCCATGAAGGGTATCAATTAACATCATTAGATTTCCACAATCCATTAGTAATGCAATGAGTTTCTGGATTCGATTGTGTGTATTTTTTAGCATCAACGTTTCGGATCACACTCAGTGATCCATCATCAGGATAGAGAAAATGCCAGGATGAATAGTCTCTGCATCGCTTGAGAAAAGCCAAGTCTGCAAATTTCTTCATAAGTTTGATCCTCAGCACTTCTAGTTGCTTGGATTTGAAACAAAGTTCCCTCCCATGAAGGGTATCAATTGGAGACAATTCAGACCTGATTGCATTCAGACCTGATTGGAGACAATTCAGACCTGATTGCATTCTTGGAGCAAGATATCTTCCATGATTGGGACCATGTGAGAAGGGTATGCTTCCGTGTTAGAGGGAGCAGCTAGAGGATCTACTTCAGTTGACATTCAAGGATCTAGGTTATATTAATTCAGACGGAGTGGACCATGTCGAAATGGTTTCTCTAGTGATCAAGTATACTTCCATTTGGACCATGACTTCTCCAATTTTGTCATGAGATGGAAGTTGCATTAGTGAGATATAATGATCAATTTCCTCTTTGGGAAATTGTAGTAGTCAAAGGACTATGATTCATGGGATGGAGTCCCATGTATGTAGGTTGGAAGGTCTTTATGCTGACACATAGGTTGTGATAAGTTAATAGAAGTATTCATTATCAACATATAGATACAACCATGGTATCTATATGTTGATAATGAATACTTCTATTAACTTATCAATGCATTGTTGTATTTGTTTATCTTATCTTAATCACCAACCATAGGTAATCTTGAATATGATCAAGCCATGCAACTCCTAGATTCTTCATTACTTTCATCTCTCATTTGACATTAATGACAATATTTCCAACAAGGAGGACAGCCTTTACTCATGAGATTAACACATACTTCCAGATTTTCAACTGCCAAATACATACTTACAAAATTTCAAACTATTTTGGTGTTGACAAGCCCATGGCTCGCATGCAAAGTATGGGTCGTGGCCTGAAATGCAAGAAGTCTTAAAATTCAAAGTGTTGTTTATATGCCACATCCACGTGAACAAAAGTTTTAATTAGAGCGACTATGAAAGCCACAACCTCTTCAATTTCAGAATTATCATTATTTACAGTCTCCTTCATAGAAGGTCGATCAATCTTATATGTATCGTGTTTATATCACAACCAACATAACTGTCTCCTTTGTCTGAGAAGATTAGTGTAGCCTCCCTCTGTCAGACCATTGCTGGAGGTTCTCCCAAAAGCACTTGTACAGCTGCCATTTTCATGCCTGTTAGGCATCTCATTATGATTGTGAAGGCATGTGATTAGTCTAATGACAGTGTCCTTGTAAGAAGAGTTATCCCATATGTTATGTTTTTCTCTTTTAGCCTCAACTGTGTTGTGTTTTTAAAATTTATTTTTTGTGTGCAGTAAATTTGAAATTTACTTTTCACCCCTTACATAAAAAGTACATGTTGGCATAGCTTTAACTTTATGATTGCAGTACCAAAAGTTAATACTATGAGAAATTTCTAAAGTGAATAAATTGTGGGACTACCTTTTCATTAAAATCTTTTTCATGTCAAATACATTGAATGGGCATAAACATGACTGAATGGTCTGGCACTACATTTTTATCTATCCTATTTACTGCCAAAGAAGAGATTATATTGGAAAATTATTAAGGAATCTTGTAAGGTCAGGAGCAGCAATGAAATGAAATGAAAATGCATAAAGTTTGACGAATGTGATGAATTATAAATTCTTTTAGCAGTTGGAAAGCCTATGGGATAACACAATCAATGTCTCATATGGTGCAGCCTCTTTTCATAAGAACCCCTCCTGCAGTAGCCAGGTCTTTTTTTACATATCTTTCGATAAATCAAAATTGACAGCTTTCCTTTCCTCTCTTCAAACTGACTTTTCAATCTGTAAAAGATTGCATCAGATTTAGTACTCAAATCAAAACAACGGCATTTGAGCTTGCAGACTTTTTTCCAGTGACGTGGACTAGGAGAATCACCAGACTCAGAAGTTTGGTTATCAATAGAGGTGAGACGACCTTCACATGTGGAAGTGGAGGGCATATATTCAATATAATCTGAGATGATTTAGTATAAACAAAGTTTATCCTAGACCTCTATATACAGAATGGGAAAAGGAACAGCTAGAAAGCTCTGCAGCTAAGTTGCCAGTTCAGGTTTGGTATGCAGATTTGGTAATTTTTTTTATGATTGGGATGGTCCATATAAAATTAAATAAAAACTATAAACATATACACACATGCATTGATAAGTTAATAGAAGTATTCATTATCAACATGTAGATGACAGCAATAAGTCTTGTTGATCCAATGTACACAGCAGTTTATACATGTGAGCAGTGTATGCTTCCGTGACAGAGGGAAAAGCTAGAGGATCTGCTTCAGTTGACATTCGAGGATCTTGGTCATATTGATTCAGAGAAAGTGGACCATGTCGAGATGGTTTCTCTAGTGATCAGGCATACTTCCATTTGGACCGTGACTTCTCCAATTATGTCATGAGATGGAAGTTGCATCGGTGAGATATGATTATTGATTTCCTCCTTGGGAAATTGTAGCAGCCAGAGGACTCTGATTCATGGGATGGAGTCCCATATATGTAGGCTGGAAGGCCTTTATGTGAACACCTAGGTCATGATATTCCTGAGTAGATGGATACTTGGTGAGCTTGGGATTCACCAAGAGTGATGCAGACTCCAACCTTGTATTTCATGACAGGTCAAAGCACGTGGAGATCAAATATAACTATATTAGAGATATGGTGCAAAGGAATGCTATTCAGTTGAGGGACATTAGCATTGATGATCAGATGGCCGATATTCTCACCAAGCCCCTTGCCAAAATAAAGTTTGTGCATTTTCGAGACAAGCTTGGAATTGTGGAGAATGAAGCCCTTGTTGAGAGGGAGTCTCAACATTAGTGACTTCTAGAGATGTACTATAATGCATTATTCTCTGTGAGAGAGAAGTTTGAGGTGCAAGCCCTTGTTAATGCATTCTTCTCTATCAGAGAGAAGCTTGAGGTGAAAGCCCTTGTTCCACCCTCTAGGAGTAGCCATGGTGGATGTCATGTGAGAGACACCATGACTTAGCACTTGTGTTTATTTAGCCTCTGGGAGTAGCCATGGTGAACATCATGATGAGATGATGACATCACGTTGAGTGATTCCATGATGAACACTTGTGCTCAATTGCATTTCCATTCATGGGAGTAGCCATGATGGACCCACCCTTTGGGAGTAGCCATGGTGGATGTCATGTTGAGAGACTCCATGATGATATCACGTTGATTGACTCCGTGATGTGAGTTTGTGTTTATTTCACACATGGGAGTAGCCATGGTGAACATCATGTTGCGTGATTCCATGATGCTATCACATTAAGAGACTCCATGATAAATTTATTGGTTTTCTCACTAATGGATGTAGCTATTGAGTGTCATGTTGAGAAACTCCTTGACTTGGATATCTAGAAAGATACCTCTCTAGCTAAGAGGGAGTGTTGATGCTATAGCTATGAGAGATATCTTTCTCTTTGAAGAATACGAGTAATCTAATTCACAGATCAAGGAGGCCGATTAAGATTAATGATAAGGACAACAATATGATCGATTGATGATTTTACAAGTGATTCAGTGATGAGCACTTGTGTTCATTTGCATTTCCATTCAAGGTAGTAGCCATGATGGACCCACCCTCTGGGAGTAGCCATGGTGGATATCACTACATAACTCAGATATCGAGAAGGATTCTTCCCTAGCTAAGAGGGAGTGTTAATGTTAATTGTAGCTATGGTCGGATTCCTTAAGGCTGACATAGATAACATAAAGGTTGTGATAATATAATTACTGATAATATAATAATTATATTGATATTAAATTATATGATATATAATTATATATTAATTATATGGGTTATAAATTTATAATTATTTATTAATATATGAATATTATTAATTACATATTAATATAATTATATGAATTAACTATATGAGAAATGATATAATTAATTGGCCCAACTTGAGGAGTGGTGACCCTTGGTGAAGGGGCACCACCGATAGGTATAAAGGAAGATTAAATCTTCCTCTCTTGGCAATGAATTGAACACACACAATCAGCAGACCAAAGAAAACAACAATTAGATCCATTTTCAGATTGCAGTTTCAAAGGATAACAACCTCCCTAGTCTGCTTCTCAGATCCATTTTCCGGAGTCTCCTGACAAAGACAAAATTGTGTTGCTGAGCTAAAGAATTATTATCAAGGACAGTGTAGCATTCAGAACTCTGGTGTTTGTTGTTGCATTTCTACATCTTAATCACTCAATATCGATATTTTCATAGAATAAAACAATGATCGAATAATATATTGAATGTCTGTGAATCTACTTTAAGTATCGGCAATAATTGACTTGAACTCAAATATTGATATCAACAACGATACCCTGAGTGAGCCGCACAATAATTAACAGGAGCATCAAGGGATTAATATTGTTTGATATAAAGATCCATATTTCAAAGTGGTGACTTCTATGCAACGAAGAGTTTGGTATACCGTGAAGAACTATGGAGTGACATTGAATTCAATATTAGCATTATAATATCTTTTGAGAGTTGACGATTGACACCTAAGTATTATTATAATATTCAGATGATAAGGAAATCAAGTCAAACCGTAAACCAAACACATCTTATAATTGGTTGTAATGGACACCCTTGAATGCCCAAAAACTAAACCAACTACTGATAGGAATTATGTGAAACAGTTTGCATCCAACTCCTTATTTCTCCGTTTAATGTTTTAAACTCCTTGTTAAGGTTTTAGGATCATTGCAAATGTAATAGCACTCCTGATTGTATGTATTTTCCAAATGCAACAATCTCTTTCATTTATATTGAGAATGAGCCAAGAAGAGACATGTCCCTTCATGGGACATGTCTATTCATTATGTAATTAATATAATGACAATTATGATTATATATATACATATATATATATACATACATATATATAATATCTCTTGAATATTATATTAATTTCTCTAATATTTACATAATAACAATATTTATATATATATATATATATATATATATATATATATATATATATATATATATATATATATATATATATATATATATATATATATACGTCTCATATATACTAAATATATATATACATATCTTCACTAGTATTGACTCATAGTGTTTATCTGACTGAAGCTACAATACATCAACACTCCCTCTTAGCCAGGGAAGATTAAACACATGATTAGGATCAGAAGATGTCATTTACTGTGATATCAGAGATATGGCCTGACTAAGAATATCAAGTCACGTGATATTCACCATAACTCATAGATTCATAAGAATATCATCTCGTGATATTAGGACTAATAGCCATAGAATATCAAGTCACATGATATTCACCATGTACTCAAAGTACTGGGCTACCAACATCAAGTCTCATGATGTCCACCAAGTACTCAACAAATATTTTGGATATCACCTCAATATGATATCAGAGATATGGTTTGACCAAGAATATCAAGTCTCATGATATTCACCATAACTCGAAAAATTTCATAGGTAATGTATCCTTAATGCAAGGTATCATCTATTGTGATTTGTTTCAGCCATCACATGATGTCTATCACAATAGAAGGTCAATGTTCTGTTTAAGGAACTGAATCCAACATACAGGAAAACATCTATTGTGATCTGTTTCAACCATCACACGATGTCTATCACAATAGAAGGTCAATGGTTTGTTTAAGAAATTGAATCCACCATGCAGGAAATCATCTATTGTGATCTGTTTCAGCCATCACATGATGTCTATCACAATAGAAGGTCAAGTTATTGTAAGATCGTCACCTTCCAATAACTTTAACAAATACAAGTGATAATCATTTGGAAGTCGTCACTTCCTCATGATTTACACAAGGCCCAAAAGGCATTCATGATTCCTAGTCCTCTTACTATTATAGATTCTTGATTGCTGGAGAATCCATCTCAGTATGGACTACTCCCTTTGAATCAATACGACCAAGATTATTAAAAGTTGATTTAACCATATCCTCTATCTGCTCCCTCTGAAGCTCAAGTTATTGTATCAACCTCTTGTCTTGTTTTCAAATGTCAAACTCCCTCTGCATCCGGTCTCAATCATCAATTCATTTGCAAGCATTAAGTTCTTTCTCCCTTAAATGCAATTTTCTTGTGCTTCCATTCTGAAGGTATGTTAGAGAGAGATTACAAATAGCTCACTAAACTATCTCGACCAAAAATACCAATGATAGAAGCATACAAGATTTTACTAAACAATAGTATAACATGAATTAAAAACTTGAAAAAAATTATGTGCATTAATAAAACATGGAATAATTATCTTTTATAAATTTCAAGTATTTCATTCTATAAGGTGAGCTCATATAGAAAATATCATGCAAATTCACAGAATGATGTCGCCGTTCTCAAACATTACCAGAATTCTTCACATGACCTGTCTTGAATATCCAAAGGTTCTATACACTATGAAAACCCTCAATCTTATCAGATCTCCCTTCAAGCGGTTAGGCTTTTAAAGAAGGAACCTCACTCTTTTACAAATTTCGCATAGACCTGTACACAGTCGGTCATAACTTTTGAACCCGACACTTTCTCCCCAATTGCTCTGGTGAGATTTATCTAAATTTGTTTATCACCAACATATCCAAAATTCAGCAAAATCCAACGGTGTATTTGTGAGATATGGTCCTCGTACTGAGACTGTATTTTCTAATACAGTCACACATTCACCATCAACAAACTACTCTCTTACATTTGCAACTTGGCTCTAATACCATGTTAAGGTTTTAGGATCATTGCAAATGTAATAGCACTCCTGATTAAATGTATTTTCCAAATGCAACAATCTCTTTCATTTATATTGAGAATGAGCCAAGAAGAGACATGTCCCTTATTCATTATGTAATTAATATAATGACAATTATGATTATATATATATATACACATATATATATATAATATCTCTTGAATATTATATTAATTTCTCTAATATTTACATAATAACAATATATATATATATATATATATATATATATATATATATATATATATATATATTTAAGTATATATATACATCTCATATATACTAAATATATATATATATACATATCTTCACTAGTATTGACTCATAGTGTTTATCTGACTGAAGCTACAATACATCAACACCCCTTATAACTCCGGAAATGAAACGTTTGTTTGTTTCTCTTTGCATGGATTTGGAATCATACAACATGAACAAGAAAGAAACTACAATAATATGCAAACTAGAAATTGAACTGCTGCTGATAAGATGTTATTTTCAGAATTAATAAAAGCAAATACATGGGAGATTATCAACTCACAAATTACTCCAACATTATTGGCATAATGCTCCAGCAATTATTTTTAATCCTGCTGCTACAGTGATGTGAATAGTGTCCGCGCTACAGTGCTGCTACAGTATTAATTTGCCTCCAATCGGTCCAATATCTTCACAAAATCATCTCCTCAAAGTGGCATAAGCATCGGACAAGTAGTGAAGAAGATATGAGCAAATCATCAACCCTGCTTGCAGCTAGAAATGCACCCAATCTGTCTAATAATGAAGCTGATAGCAATGGATTCCAAAGGCCAAACCCCAAGGGAATGACGTCTAGAATGTCACAAGAGAGGATAGATGTCCTCTAATGCCAAGAACGGATCTACAACTCACATCAATTTCTTCTCGTATTCAACATGTTGAACAATGGCCACAAGCTCCCCTTTTATTTCCACTTCATAGGGTCGACCCACTTTCACAAGCAATGTGGGATAAAGTGTTCTAAAATAATATAAAATAACACCTTATGTCTCCCTTGGGCTTCCCTTCTCAAACACACAACCCAACATAAATAATATTAAAGTAACACTTTATTATTTTAACATTTAATTTAAATGTTACTTTAATAAACTTCAGGCATTAAAATAAAATAGTAATCAGGCTCGGAATAATACGAGTAATAGCTCGTCGAAAAGCTCTCGTCGAGGAGCATCAAATCCAATCACTAATTCTGGCATCGCCCATGCCCTACTGACTTACTAAAAATAGTAAGTTTGCCTGAAACCATATAAATCAACTCCGTTCTGGCCCAAACTAGAAATGACTAGACCAAAACATCTCAAGATCCCACTGAACCCTTCGTTAGCCTCGGGGACCATGCAGAACTAGGCTAACGGTCACACAGTTGGACAACTGCTAAAGTGGGGACATTACAGTCTGCCCCCTTGAAATTGCTTGTCCTTAAGCAATCTCAATCCCGCCTGCTGTAGCACCTACTCACTCTCCCAAGTGGCGTCCTCCTCTGGCAGGTCTCTCCATTTGACGAAATACTCCTTAACTACCATGTTCCAGAGAGTCCTCTCCCTGGTGTCCAGAATAGTCTCAGGAACCAATACGAGCTTCCCCTCCTCATCCAATGGTGGCAAATCTGCACAAGGCACAACTCTCTGACCAATGGCTTTCTTAAGCCTCGACACATGAAACACATTATGCACTCGACTACCCTCTGGAAGCTCAATCTCGTAAGCAACCTCGCCCACCCTGCAAATCACTCTATAGGGACCATAAAATCTAGGCTTCAACTTCTCTGCTCCGCTCTTCTTGAGCGATGACTGTTTGTATGGCTGTAGCCTCAAGTAAACCATATCCCCAACCTCAAAGTTGCGCTCTATCCGGTGCTGATCAACGTACAATTTTTGCTGATTTTGGGCCTGCTGTATATTCTCCCTGAGCACCCTCAAGATATCCTGACTATCTTGCAAGAAGACTTTGGCTTTGGGCACTCTGTTGTCCCCCAAAACCAGAGCCATGAAGCTAGGTGCTTCATAACCATACAATGCCATGAAAGGAGTCATCTTGATGGACATGTGATAAGTGGTGTTATAACAGTACTCTCCCATATGTAGCCATCTGACCCAAGCTCTATGTTGTGCAGTCACATAGTTCCTCAGATATCCTTCCACCTATTTATTCACAATCTTCGTCTGCCCATCTGTCTGCGGATGATAACTAGTGCTAGGTGTAAGATCTGTGCCACACAACCCAAACAACTCCTGCCAAAAAGCACTCATAAATTTACTATCCCGGTCACTGACAATGAATCTAGGCAGCCCATGCAACCTGAATATCTCTCTAAAGAGAAGATCAGCCACATGTGTTGTTGTGTAGGTGGACGGAATAGCAAAGAAGTGAGCAAACTTCGTCAACCGGTCAACTACCACATAGATGCAATCTCTCCCCTATACTCGTGGTAACCTAGTGATGAAGTCCATGGAAATACTTTCCCATTTCCTATCCGGAATGGGCAAAGGTTGTAACAACCCTACAGGATATGTGTGCTCCCCCTTATTTTGCTGACAATCTACACACTCCCTGACATGCCTCTGAACATCATCCTTGAGCCCTCTCCATGTGAACCACTCACAGATCTTCCTGTAGGTCTTAAAGACCCCCTGGATGTCTAGCTGTAGGTATATCATGAAACGCCTTCAGTACTAACTCCCTAAACTGTGCTGAAGGAATCAAATATATCCTACCCTAGAACCTGATCAATCCGTCCACCACCACATAATGATCATCTTGTATGGTGCCTGCAATCACCCTAGAAGCCCAAGTGTCCCTTGCATACTCTGCTGCAATCTTATTTCTCCAATCTCCTGTAATCTCAGCTAGAGCACAGATATGAGGTCTCCTGGATAAAGCATCTGCCACCACATTCTTCTTACCTTTGACAAACTCAATGTCAAAGTCATAAGCCTACAACTCCGTAATCCACTTTTGTTGTCTATCATTCAAGTCACGCTGGCTCATGAAGTATTTGATGTTGTTGTGATCACAGTCTTGATCACAAACTTCCCTACAACCAGGTAGGACCGAAACTTGGCCAATGCATGCATAATGGCCAACATCTCTCGGTCATAGATGGAATAGCTCCTCTCCACTCCACGGAGCTTCCTACTCTCAAAAGCAATGGGATGCTTCTCATGCATCAAGACTGCCCCAATCCCATCACCCGACACATCACAATGAAGCTCAAATGGCTTTGTGAAATCCGATAGAGCTAATATTGGACATGATGACATCACCTGCTTGAAATGATCGAAGCATCTCTAATCTACCCCTGTCCATACGAAGGCCCCTTTCCTGGAAAGATCTGTCAAGGGTGCAACGATCTGTGAAAATCCCTTAACAAATCTCCTATAAAACCTGCAGAGACCAAAGAACCCCTTAAGCTGTGTGAGGTTCGTAGGAGTAGGCCAATCAACAATAGCTCTAATCTTTTCGGGATCTACCCGAACTCCATCTGCGCTAATGATATGCCCAAGGTTTAGTAACTCAATCAACCCAAACTCGCACTTAGATTCCTTGGCATATAGTAACTCTTTCTCCAAAATGGACAACACCACCTCTAGATGTTGTAAATGTTCCTCCCAGGTCTTACTAAAGACCAAGATGTCATCAAAGAAAATCAAGACAAATCTCCTAAGCTGCCCCCTGAACCCCTGATTCATGCAACTCTGGAAAGTAGCAGGGGCATTGGTTAGCCCAAATGGCATAACCAAAAACTCGAAGTGGCCATAGTGACACCGAAAGGCTGTCTTCTCAATGTCCTCCACCCTCATTCTGATCTAATGATACCCTGACCACAAATCAATCTTCGTAAAGAAGCATGCACCATGCAGCTCATCTATCCGCGGGATGGGATATCTATTCTTAATTATCTTCTTATTTAATGCCCTGTAATCGATGCACATGTGCATCGTCCCATCCTTCTTCTTTACCAACACTACTGCTGAAGCAAAGGGGCTCTTACTAGGCCTGATATGCCCCATCTCCAACAAATCCTTAATCGCCTTCTCTATCTCATCCTTATGTTTCTTCGGATGACGATAGGGAGTGATGATAATGGGCTTAGCCCCCTCCTCAAGCTCTATGACATGCTCTATCTCTCTATCAGGAGGAACTCCATGGAGTATGCTGCCAAATACTTTGGCATGTCTATCAAAAATGTTCTGAATGTCAAGTGGATGACCCTTAACCTGTGGCTTCGATGATGCTGGCATAATCAAACACTCTACTGCCCACTCAACATCATCATGCCTGAACAATCTTTCCATCCTCCTCAAGGAAACCATCCTGCAATTACCATCTGATAATCCCCGAAGCACCACTATCCTACCCTCATGCTAGAGCCTCATCTCCACTCTCTCCATGTTGAGAGTGAACTCAACTAGTGATGCCATCCATGCCATTCCCAAGATGACATCATAATCCCCATGTCAACAACATAGAACTCATCCTGTAGCTCATATCCATCTCCCAATCTTAGGCGAAGTTTTGAAATCTTCTAATTGCACAATAGTTTGGCCACTTGCCACCATGACCCTGAATCCCGAATGCTCCTCAGTTTGCCAACCCCTCTTAGCCACTAGTTGCGCATCTATGAAATTATGCGTGGCTCCTGTGTCCAGTAATGCAATTACCTTCTGACCCTGAATAGTACCCTATACCTTAAAGGTAATCACCTTCTGAGCTCCTGTCAACCTAGCTAGGGATTTCTCATCCCCTGAATTCTCCTCAGAAGCACTACTCTCATGACTGGAATCAGAGTCGAACTGTTGATCCTCATCCTCCAACTGTGAGTCCTCTACTGAAAAATACTCCATCTGTTTGGCCTTAGCCTTAAGAGGAGATTTGTGAGACAAGTCCTCAGAAGCGCTACTCTCCTGACTGGAATCAAAGTTGAACTGTTGATCCTCCTCCTCCAACTGTGAGTCCTCTGCTGAAAAATACTCCATCTGTTTGGCCTTAGCCTTAAGAGGACATTTGTGAGACAAGTCCCACAGCTCCCTACAACGAAAACAAAGTTTTTTCTTCCTTCACTCATTCAGTGTCTCGCTGTCCAATTTCTTTGACTCTCCCTTTGGTGGCTGAAATTCCTTCTGCATAGGCTTCTTGTCTTTGTCTTTTCTGAAGTGAGAGTCCTTTGGAGTAAACTTACTCCTGGAAGTGGAAGGCGCAAACTCTCTTGCCTTCCTGATAGCATCCTGCAATGTGAGAGGATCATGTCCCTTCACCCAACCACGAAGGGGCTCTAATAGACCATCCATGAACAACACTATCAGCCTCCTTTCTGAAATATCTGTAACCAAAACTGATAGTCTCTGAAAATCTGAGATGTAGCCATCTATAGGACCCCATTGTCTCAACTGTGCTAACTCCTTGAAATGGAGTTCAGGATCCTTCGCATCAAACCTGTCAATCAGCCTCTCAGTAAACTCTACATATGTATCTATCTGGTTATGGCCAAGTGTGACCATGTCGTGGTGCCACCACTCATGAGCACTCCCATCCAAGTGTAATGCAACATACTTAATCGCATCCCCTTCAAGCATGGGATTAAGTTGAAAATAAGTGTCCAACTTCTGAACCCAAATACGTGTTGAAGTCTTCTCTGTACCATCGTAGTATGGAATGGACAACTTCCTCAGCTTCTTCATCTCATAGTTTTGTTGCCTGTTGCCTCTCATGGGCATATGCTTGAGTCTAACATCCATATACTCACGAAATGTCATCTCAGCCTGTAACTCGAGACTTGAGTTCCTCCAATCATCCATAATCATATCCTAGATCTCTTGTTGTGTAGGACCAGCATTGGTCTGGTCATCCTGTCTCGGAGGAAACTGTGGCATAAGAGGTCTAGTAGTAGAAGAACCTGCTCTAGCATATGTCTCGGTTCCCCTGTTAACTGAAGCATCCCCATTACCTCCATTACCCTGTCCACCTGCCTGATTACCATTATTACCTTGGTTGGCATTATTGCCCTAGTCCATTCTAGTCAAATGTTGTGTAAGGGCTATAGCCATCTATTGTAATGAAGTCTGTAGCTCCCTCTGACCTCTAGCAATGAGCATATCTCTAGTACTGGGCTCTTCTCTCTCCCCTTCTCTGTTCCCCTGTCTGTAACCCATGATTGTATCTGTAAACCTTTCCCTAGTATCAGTAGGTCCGGAGAAAGGATCTATGATAGGTGGTGAGATAGGATCTCCCTGCTCTTCTATCTCTGGTGAGTTTTGTTGCTCTACTTGGAAGTTGGGATTAGGCTTGCTATTCCTCCTCAAGTAATACTGGTGTGATGAATGAATTAAACTCACAGGATGGCAGGAAAAACAAGCTCTGATACCACTGTAATGGACACCCTTGAATGCCCAAAAACTAAACCAACTGCTGATAGGAATTCTATCAAACAGTTTGCATCCAACTCCTTATTTCTCTGTTTAATGTTTTAAACCCCTTATAACTCCGGAAATGAAATGTTTGTTTGTTTGTTTGTGTCTTTGCATGGATTTGGAATCATACAATATGAACAAGAAAGAAACTACAATAATATGCAAACAGGAAATTGAACTGTTGCTGATAAGATGTTATTTTCAGAATTAATAAAAGCAAATACATGGCAGATTATCAACTCACTAATTACTCCAACATTATTGACATAATGCTCCAACAATTATTTTTAATCCTGCTGCTACAGTGACGTGAATAGTGCCCAAGGGAATGACGTCTAGAATGTCACAAGAGGGGATAGACGTCCTCTAATGCCAAGAACGGATCGGCAACTCACACATCAATTTCTTCTCATATTCAACATGTTGAACAATGGCCACAAGCTCCCCTTTTATTTCCACTTCATAGGGTCAACCCACTTTCACAAGCAATGTGGGATAAAGTGTTCTAAAATAATATAAAATAACACCTTATGTCTCCCTTGGGCTTCCCTTCTCAAACACACAACCCAACATAAATAATATTAAAGTAACACTTTATTATTTTAACATTTAATTTAAATGTTACTTTAATAAACTTCAGGCATTAAAATAAAATAGTAATCAGGCTCGGAATAATACGAGTGATAGCTCGTCGGAAAGCTCTCATCGAGGAGCATCAAATCCAATTACTAAATTTGACGTCGCCCATGCCCTACTGACTTACTAAAAATAGTAAGTTTGCCTGAAACCATGTAAATCAACTCCGTTCTAGCCCAAACTGGAAATGACTAGGCCAAAACATCTCAGGATCCCACTGAACCATTTGTTAGCCTCGGGGACCATGCAGAACTAGGCTAACGGTCACACAATTGGACAACAGCTAAAGTGGGGACATTACATTGGTATTGGGTTTATGAATTGTAGATGGAATATGAACATGTTCAATTCAGCCACATGAGGATATGAACAAGCAAGAAGCAACAACTACACCTTCAAGTGGAGAACACACAAGCTTACATGGCAGCCACAAGGTTGAAAAAGATACTTTCATGGAGTTTTCTAAGTCCACATTGATTGATCAGCCACATAGAGGTATGGATTCTACCTATATTCTTTTGCATGAGACAGCCCTACAACTCCTTGGTAAGAAATCAATTTGTAATAATGTTTGGACATGTCGTGAGATTGATTTCACTTGTTTAATTTAAATATATGCTTTGGAAGAATACTTGATGAGATCATGTGAGGCATTCTGCCTTAGAGAGCCTATTGGAGAGACTAGGAGATTGCCTAACAATAAGGTCCTACAATATGACAATATTTGGTTTGTCATAATTACTTCACCACGGTTTTGGCTGGGGGAAAGGAACATAATGGAGATGCAGATCTGAATCAGTATGGCAACATATGACTTTCAGCATCATAGACCAGCACATGTTGAAGATGCAATAAGGAAGGACAAGGACACTTCAAGGGAACATAATTCTGATTCTCTGAATGCAACTAGAAGTCCCTTATCAGAACATTACCAATGCATTGAGGACAGCCAAGTGTGGGTTGACAAACATGTGGTTAAAGTTGGAAACGCTGAAGGCCCATAGTCTGATTTCACAACAGCAATTGAAGAGGGGCATGAGGTAAAAGGTCCAACCCACAGTTATGCTGATGACAGCTTGTTTGAGCATAAGTTTTAAAGTGTTGAGGAAGGAGCTCTAGACAAATCAGAACATTTGTATCAGAAGTCACACCACTTGGAAGGTCAACTGAGGCTAAATGGAGACATGGTCATGAGATAGAAGCTACTTAGCATGAGGAGTCTCCCAATATGGGCACTCACATCTTGTGGGAAGGATGTAATGAAGATTTAGATTCGGTACATCAGACCTTGGGAGGTGTAAAGAAGTCACGAAGGATTTGTGTTGGATGGCTACCTACTTTGCATCATGAGTTTCCACTTTTGGGGAGCCCTTTTAAGATTCCAATCACTGGGGAAGAGAAGATAGTTGAGCACGCACTTGGTTAACCAACCACTAGTGTTATACATATACATATTGAGGGAGACATAAGTAATCCGGAATGGGTTGGCCCCTTGGTCTCTCATGGAAAGTTTGAGGAGTTGTCTCTTCTAGAGGCTCCTATGGTGGAGTTCATGTCCTTTGGACCAGCCTGTGAGAGTTTGTGTTGTGGGTGGCATGGTTAGTTCATCTTGGTTTGAAGACATTCTTGGAGAAACTATTGGTATAATTCTCCCTTTTGATGCATGTTGGGAGTATGGAACTTTTCGCTTTGCGAATCATGAGACATGCATGATTGTTGCTCTTCACGATGAGTGGCATATACATGAAGAGAGCAAGTTGCAGCTAAGTTTTGAGATTCATTTTTGGACAGCAGTTGAATAGTGTGATAGCATGATGGATGGAAAACGTGGCATCATCATGTTTGATGTTTTGCGTTGGTGGGACCATGATGGGTTGCTTCACAAATCCGAGCATGGCAATGTTTATATCAGAGTAGAGCAGAAGAAGCTTGATGGAGAATTGCACAATATTGGAGGACTCTTTCAGCCTACATCCAGGAAACTCAACAAGTTAGCAGGTGAGTCATGGTGCATCATAGAGACTACAGAAGATACCCATATTGGCATCCTTGTTTGATTTGGGATCCCGGAATAGTTGGAATGGCCAATACATATGCACTTGCCTGAAGGGGCGATTTGTCATGTTCCCTCCCTTTTTAGCTATTACCATAGGGAACCCTTAACAATGGAATGGAGGATGGGTTTAGTTAAAGCCACCATCACACAAACCCTAACAAATCTGTTAAAAAAATTCAGCTCCTTATGAATCCCAATAAACTTGCCCACTTTGTTACAACCTCTGGATCAAAACAAGATTGCCCATTTCCAATGGCAATTGTACAAGCGAACCCACATTGGAACCTTTACAGTAGGGCTGGCTACTGGATCAAAAAAGGAAGTTCAAGAGCACACAAAAATACTGCAACTTCACCAAATGCCATTGTTCCCCCACAAAATCTCAATCTACAACAGTCCAAAATTGAAGAAGAAACCTCTCCAACAAGGACAAAGAGGGATCTGTTAATGTTTGGTAGCTAGATCGGATTCTAGTTTCACATTATTTTAATTAGGAAAATTAAAATAATAAATTAGTTATTTAATTGAGGAGAATTAAATAATATATTAATTATTTAATTGGAGAATTAAATAATATATTAAATGATAGATTAATTATCTAATTGGAAAATTAAATTAATTTATTTATGGATGAAGTAATTATTTTAATTGGAGAATTAAAATAATTAAAATAATTTCACTTAAAAATCTGGGCCCAAATGCAATTATATATTTTATTTTATTTGAAGGCCGCAACTTGGATTAATAATGCATTGGTTAAGGTAAAGTGGCCTTGGGATGTCTTCGTATAAGAAGACATCTCAAGGCATATGCAAAACACTTAATATATATCTACCTGTGAACTATCATATAGGCAGTGAGTTTACTGAGCAGACTCAGTAAATTCCATGAACAAGGATTGGTGAGTTTGGTATAGATCTGCACGGAACGAAATATATGTTTTGTACTCATGCAACTCGATTATCCTAACAAGTTACCTGCAATCAAGTCAGCGTCAACATTCGGTCAGCAAACTCATCTCAGCCCTGCGACCTATGACTATGATCTGCAATCTCCATTAGCAGCAATCTGAGACCTAAGATCACTATGATGTTCTGAATATTTTATCTATAGTTCGTGATCATATATGATCAGCGATCACTCCTCAGGCATCAGCAATTTTACATGGCAAGCTAATCATCTACAGATTGGTAATACATCCCTGATATTCTGTGATTAGTAATTGTGGATCCATAAGTGTTCTTGGTTGAGCAGTCACTCTAAGTAATGTACAGTCCTTGCCTCATATGCAATACATTTGCATTAATGATGTACTGAGTTATCTCAATACCTGGAAGTTCTTTCTGTGATTTGCTTCATTGATCTGTGATCTTCAGCAAATCCAAGTTCAGTGATATATGTTTTGCTGTGTTCCACAGAGTTTCCGGGACGGGCACGTTTTAGGGGACGGGGACGTGTTTCCGGTACGGGTACGGGTTGAAGCCAAAATTTAGGGGACGGCGACTAAAAAAATAGGGAATTTTTATATATAGAGAGACAAAATTCATATATGAATATCATAACATTGATAAACCTTTCACCATAGAGTCATAGACATACATGGAAATTGAAATGACAATATGATATAAATTATAATATACATCATATATCTGAAAAGCATATATATCATATACCCGAAATGACATATATCATATAAACGTCTTAGGGGACCGGGAAAAGCCGTACCCGCGTCCCTGTTTCGTACCCGGTACGGGGACGAGGCAAAAAGGGTAGGGGACGCATCCCCGTGGAACAGTGATGTTTTGGTATAAACATCCAACTGTGAGTATACACCTGCAACTCACTGAGGTTTTTGATTGTAATCTCTAAGCAATAATATGATCTAACTTGGTTGCTGGGTTTTTTCCTCCAAGAGGGAGGTTTTCCCAGGGTATCTTCTTGTGTTTTGTTCACTGATTATTAGATTAGATTTGCTATTTGTTGTTCCTTATTCTGAATAATAACAATTACTTAATTGCTCAGATCTGATCATTAAATTTAACATGGTATCAGAGCCAGGTTCGTACTAATCTTGAGTGATCAGATTTTAGCATGGTCAGACTTAGATGAGCCCCTAAGAATATCTGAAGGCTTTCCTTGGCTATTATCATATCTTGACCCTGTGAGCTTGTGTATTGAAGCTTAGATCCAGATCTGATTTCATAGACTCTGTTCAAAGTTAAGTATCTTCTGTCTTAGACTTGAGATTACATTAGATCAGGATATGACTTCATATATATGATGTGGTCATTGTATTTTCTTGATGAGTTCGTTGTGCTCTTGTTAATATGATTGACTATTTATTCTTGATCTCTAGTAAATAATTGCAAAGTATAAAGTTTTATTATATTGATGTAGCAGAAATATGCTTTGCGTAATCAGCTTAATTTGCTTATGTCAATATGTGACTACAACTATTTGACCAAAAGTTTGAAGACATAGTATTGGAATGACCTTTGATGTGAAGTTGGTTAGCTGTGTGTTAACTTCAACTAGTTGATCTACTCCCTTAGCTGGGGTGTCATTATGGTATTCTAAATACTATTGATTCATGGTTAGACCCTCACTATCATTGCTTATCAAGCAAAATAGTTGGGAGACTTGTATATTCTCAGATTTTAATATAGAACCCTTCTGGGTACAATAAAGAGATCACCGTGATCATTGGTAAGCATACTTCTCTCCTTTTGTTGTCATACGGTGAGGTACTCTAAGCTAAAAGTCTGATGAATTCATTACCTATCTGATTGAGTTTTGTAATGTATTAAAGATCTTAAATGGAATCCCTTTGAGTGCCGATATCTGCAGATTCACCTTGAAGAGAGAACCTACTTCTGCTGCAAGAAGCTATCGAGCTCTGATGAATGACCTGTGAGGTTACGTATTCTGTAATCATTATAGTGTTGACTTCAATTATCATCTTATCTGTCGGTTCCTATGACAGTCTCATGTGATTGATTGGTGTTACTCTTGGTTGGTATGAATTTAGATTCTCCTTAGTCCATTGCTCTTCTTCTTGCTGAGATATCTTGTGAGTTTCATTGATCGCACTAATATAAAGTTGCAAGTTGCTAGTTGCTAATTGCATAATGTTGTTTTACTTCTTTGGCTGAAATTATTTTTTTCAGGACTTAGAATTCTCTTAGTGCTATCAATTCTAATGGGTTCTCCCTGCATTATAAAGAATTCATGCTTGATCTCTTAGCTTCTGTTCTCTATTGATGATTTCAGTTTGAATCCTTATGTTATACTAAATGTTTAAGCAATCTTTGTATGTAACCTCATATGTTGCTGATTATGGAAGTTATCCTCATAGTCTTGAACAATTCAACTCCTTTACTTACCATAATGATTGTGCTATGGGTCCATTTTGTAAAAGTGAACTAATGTTGCAGCTAAAGACTGGAAGTTGAATATAGGTATTAACTGGAAGGATGTGAGATTCAAGATAGAATTCTCGAGCTCGACATAAAGGACTGATAAGTATTTGATTACTCTAGTATAAATGATTAGATGTAAGAAAGTATTCTTAGTGGTATTGACTTTCTTCTTGTGAATTTTTCTAGGCAAATTTCTTATAACTCGTTAGAAGTATTAATGGTGTACAGTTGATAACTTAAATCTTTCTTGGTACTAGCAAATTTGATGATGTGAGTCCTATGCTTTCGTATCCTTGATCTCTATTCACTATATAGCTTAAAATCTTCAATGATATCTGTTTGATATTATCTTTTGTGAGCTGATTAAAGACATTGATAGATTATGCTCACAAAATGAGTGCTCAGGAATGCCAAACTGCAGGCTCTACTTGCTCATTTGTTATCCAGATTGGCAAGGCGAAACATGAGCTAATCTAATGCTTGACTTATGAAACTTAGATACTGTTATATTGTATGACAAAGGCTAGTTCTGTTATTGGCTCTGATACATCATTATCTTCTTATCTAAAGGTTCTATGTATTCATGTGATGAATGCTTGCATGCATTCTAAGTTGAGTGACCATACTTGGTTGTAATATGTTATCGTCTATATTGTCTTGGATGCTTCTAACTTGACATGAATACCTATGGAGATGTGTATGTGTTGACCTATCAATGAAGGGTTTGAATCTCCTAGAATACAGTATCTCTCATAAGGATATGAGGAACTGATGATTGGCAGTCTCAGCATTATTGATCTCAAATGGAGATAAGCAATCTTTACAATGCTCATAAAACTTTATGTACTTATTTCATGCATTGTTGTTTCTCTTCTATAAGGTTTAATTCCATGATTTGTTACTAATCTCTCTGTAGTAACTCTTGATCAGAATGGATTGAGAAGCATAAGTATGATGAGAGATCGAATCCAGAGGAAGAAAGAGCCTAATGCATCCTGAAGAAGGCTCAAGCTAAGTCTGCTACCTTAAGATTAAGTTGAGATCACTTCTAAAGCAGGTCTCAACCTGGGACTCATCATGACTTCTTGGGGCTGCAGGAAATGTTCCTTTAACTGCACTTGTTCTTACTCTACAGAAGTCAGGGCAGCATGTTGTGTTAATAGTGCTCAGGTGTCTTGTTGTACTTTGACTGTGATAAGTCTCTATGGACAAATTGTAAGTGGAATGACTCCTATGTCAAGGACTCGTTACCTTCAACATGGCTCAAATTGTTGTGACTTAGAGTATGATTTCTATGGATACTTCTTGTACAAATTGAAAGGAATGCTGTTCCTTCAATTCATGTAAATTCAGAAAGGATTGCTTCCTTGATAGAGGGAGCTGATTAGCGGATCTATCAAGATCCTGATTTATTGGTTCAGAGGGAGTGAACCTTGGTTTCATATCATAACGTTTTATGTAGTAGATATCATGTGGATATCTTGTGATAATTGGAATCACAATGAGGTGACATCTAACAATTGTTCATGGGAGTAGCCATGATGATGAGACCTTATATGTAGTCATAGCTGAGAGGGAGTCTCAGTTTCATTGATGTACTTTGATTATATTGTATTATCCACTCTCTGCAAGCAATGCAAGGTGATATGGTATGGTATGGTATGGTATGGTATAATAGAATATTAAATTATGTTAAATTTAGTATTAATGCTCAATCAGTGTACATTCTATTTTAGTCAAGATCGTCTTCGATCTTCATAGCAGTTTCTTATTAGAAACTTGCTATTCTTGTAAATACTCTTGTATTATTTATGAGCATCTTGCTCATTCTGTACATGAATGAATTCTTTGAAATCCATTGCGTGTTTCGCACTGTTTTATGGTATCAGAGCTAGGTTATCTTCCGAAAATATTATAATTTCTTTGTGAAATTATCTGGACAATATATTTTCGTGTTTCTCCTTGCTCATTTTTTTTTCACGACCTGTCTGTGCCTCGTTCGCGACCTGTGCTCGCGACCTGTGCGTCGTCTGCAACCTGCCTCGTTCGCGACCTGTGCTCGCGACCTGTGCGTCGTCCGCAACCTGCTTCGTTCGCGACCTATGCTCGCGATCTGTAGATTCGCGACCTGCTTCGTCCGCGTTCTGTAAATCGGCACGACATTGGGAGACTTAACACCATTTTTTTGGGTGTTTGTTCTTGTCCACAGTGACAAATGACTCTCTCAGTGGTGGTACAGCTGCCATCGACTGTCATTTTTTTGAGGAAAACTGTCGTCTTCTACATTTTTCTTCATTAATGGCCGCCGACTAGGGTTTTGTTCGAAAACGGTAGTTTTTGAATTCGGAAAAATTTTCTGATTGCAGAATCCTTCTGGGTTTTTCGAAATCTCAACTGGGTTGGTGTCCGAATTTTCTGGGTGCCTCGATTTTCGTGCCTCGATTTTCGAGCCCGCGAATTCAGATTCTGATAGGAGATTCCTTCTGGGTTTTTTGCACGCTTTTCTGGGTTGTCTTTGAATTTTTCTGGGTCAGCCAGGAATTTTTCTTGGGAAACGTGCAAATGGCTTCTCTCACCAATCTGATGTTAGAAGGCAGTCAATGCTTTAATGGTCACAACTACAACATCTGGAAACATTGTATGGTATGGTATGGTATGGTATGGTATTGTATTACATTGTATTGTATCTTCTTTGAGAGAAGATATGTTATTGACCACCCTCTGCGGGCAATGCAAGGTGGAGTTGTATTTTTGGTGTCTTCTGTGAGAGAAGACTTGATACTTAGATCTCTTCCACCCTCTGTGGGCAATATAAGGTGGTGATGAAATTGGTTAAAGTCCACCCTCTACAGGCAATGCAAGGTGGTTCATCCTCTGCAGGTACGCATGATGGATTTCATGGAAGGTGTTCATGAAGCTCCTTGAATCCTCCCTAGCTAAGAGGGAGTGTTAATGTTTGGTAGCTAGATCGGATTCTAGTTTCACATTATTTTAATTAGGAAAATTAAAATAATGAATTAGTTATTTAATTGAGGAGAATTAAATAATATATTAAATGATGGATTAATTATCTAATTGGAAAATTAAATAATTTATTTATGGATGAAGTAATTATTTTAATTGGAGAATTAAAATAATTTCACTTACAAATCTGGGCCCAAATGCAATTATATATTTTATTTTCTTTGAAGGCCGACTTGGATTAATAATGCATTGGTTAAGGTAAAGTGGCCTTGGGATGTCTTCGTATAAGAAGACATCTCAAGTCATATGCAAAACACTTAATATATATCTACCTGTGAACTATTATATAGGCAGTGAGTTTATTGAGCAGATTCAGTAAATTCCATGAACAAGGATTGGTGAGTTTGGTATAGATCTGCAAGGCACGAAATATATGTTTTGTACTCATGCGACTCGATTATCCTAACAAGTTACCTGCAATCAAGTCAGTGTCAACATTCGGTCAGCAAACTCATCTCAGCCCTGTGACCTATGACTATGATCTGCAATCTCCATTAGCAGCAATCTGAGACCTAAGATCACTATGATGTGCTGAATATTTTATCTATAGTTCGTGAACATATATGATCAGCGATCACTCCTCAGGCATCAGCAATTTTACATGGCAAGCTAATCATCTACAGATTGGTAATACATCCCTGATATTCTGTGATTAGTAATTGTG
Organism: Chamaecyparis obtusa; assembly: GCA_027943335.1. Classification (NCBI taxonomy): domain Eukaryota; kingdom Viridiplantae; phylum Streptophyta; class Pinopsida; order Cupressales; family Cupressaceae; genus Chamaecyparis; species Chamaecyparis obtusa. The sequence goes on along the minus strand of BSBK01000008.1, from coordinate 434,945 downwards.
GATCCATAAGTGTTCTTGGTTGAGCAGTCACTCTAAGAAATGTACAGTCCTTGCCTCATATGCAATACATTTGCATTAATGCTGTACTGAGCTATCTCAATACAAGGAAGTTCTTTCTGTGATTTGGTTCATTGCTCTGTGATCTTCAGCAAATCCAAGTTCAGTGATATATGTTTTGGTATAAACATCCAACTGTGAGTATACACCTGCAACTCACTGAGGTTTGTGATTGTAATCTCTAAGCAATAATATGATCTAACTTGGTTGCTGGGTTTTTTCCTCCAAGAGGGAGGTTTTCCCAGGGTATCTTCTTGTGTTGTTCACTGATTATTAGATTAGATTTGCTATTTGCTGTCCCTTATTCTGAATTATAACAATTACTTAATTGCTCAGATCTGATCATTAAATTTAACAGGACCTACAATATTGCCCCAAACAGATTTCATCCATTCAGTGAATTCCTTGAAAGTTGGTTTCTTCCCGACACAACTGCATTCCAAAGATCTTCTACCAATCTCCCCTTCCATTCTACGCAAATAGTCATCATTGATTACCAGTCCAGGCACCTCAACGGCCATAGTTAGCAGGACATTCCCCAAAGATAAAGATACAGAAACTCCCTGAGACATTTCTGCATCAAGGGACAAACTTCCTAGTTGCAATTTAAATGAAACAGGATTATTTGGAGCACTGTCATCCACTTTCCCAAACCTCTCCTTATCAAAGTAAGGATCTGAAGAAAGGAGATTATCCTCTGACATTAGCTTTTTCCACAATGACAGAGGTTTGGGGCTTAGAGGAGGTTAGAAAACCAGATAAAATAGGATATCTTCATGTCTGTTTGTCCCTGGTACACACAGCCCTCTCCCCTGCAAACTTCTCTTTCTTACCTGCTTCCACTGCACCCTTCTGCAAAGTGTGCAGGCCCTTTTGAACATCTTCTGGCTTGTCTCCGTCTGTGTCTGCTTCTTCTTCACTCCCACTCACTGTTTATCCATCAATTTATGTGTTTAAGGAATTTTACTAATAACTACTACCCGATTCCTTTGAACAGAATTAATAAACTTATTTTACAAAACTATCATTACCTATAGCAAGTAATATAAAAAATCCTACAATGTCTCTTCTGATGCTGGAAACTCTCAGCCCCAACAGCTAGCTGCAGCTGAAATTAGTCTTCCAAAGCAGCGGCTGAGCCACAAATTTAGGAAACAATTCCATTATTTACAGTTTTGCAAACTATGTTTTAACACGTTGCATGGAACCATTTGAGGCGCAAGAATAGGATCAGCAAGCACCTAACCACTTACACCTATTTTTGCCAGCGAGACGCTTTAAATTCAGTCCCATGGAGGGACAAACCGCGTGTAAGCTGTATTATGCAGTTACAGGAAAATGAAAAATCCAGAAATGCAGTGAGGCCAATTTTGTTGAAGGAGAGTTTGAGCAGTTGCAGAAAGAGGGGAAGCCGGAAGTTTGCAGCACCTTCTCAAATATTCAAGTGGTGTTTAGTGGCAATGTCATGTTTACGGTAGTTCACTTTTCTCTAAATTTTTCTTCAAAATAAAAAAATTCTAAGTTACGTTTGCAGAGCTGAAATAGTCATTTCCCCATGTTACCACAATCCTACAAATAATCCGCAATTATCTATGCAGAATCGGCCAAAAATAGAAACAAAACCTTAACAGCTCCTACTCTATTCCTGTATAATTTTCTCCTTGGCATAATGCATGCGTTTAACCTACCACTTTAATCGAGAGCGCATTCCCCAGTTCTCTCAGCAGGTGATGGAGAATTTTTCCAGAACTTTTTCTTCGAAATTATTTAAATTATTTTGAATTTAAATCAGTCACTCTTCTCCGCTAATGTTCATCAATATAAAATAGTTTACATGGACGATAGACTTACAGAGACGTTGCCTCTAAATAAAAGGAAACAACATTTTGTCCACATATATTGTAAACTAAAGGTTACAGATATTAAGGCGCCGTGAATGAACGCAAAACAAACTCTACCTGTTTGGGTGTCAGAGAAATTCGAGCCTTGGCCGCAAGCTGATGTACATCTGGAGGCTGCAAATTGCTGCGAGCGCTGTAAAACCGCCAGTGCGGCCTTATTGACGAGGTTGTCATTAACGAATTCGTCGTGCCGAATTTATTCATGTACATACAACTCAGGCTAGCCATTAGTGGAAGGGAAGGTCAAAACTTACCCAAATGCTGAGGATTTCGTTTAAAAAATTATTGTATTCCAGAGATTACCGTTAGCAACATACTTATCTTCTCTAGTTCGCTTTTTTGCGCTTTTTTCCGTTTATCGCAACAGAAGTTTTCGTATTATCCACCGACCACTCTTGAACAACTGACCTCCGGCAAGCGTACCTTGGTGTGCAATGAGTATGTGGAAAAGATATTGAAGGTTAATTAGGTTAATTTTGTTTTATTGCATGGTTAAAGATTAGCTAAAAGGGCTGGATTCAAGAAGGTGCACATTGAAGGTGCTTCCATGGTTATAGTCAATGGTGGCATTAAAAGATCTTTGCATAGCTGGAAACTTGCATATATCTTGAATCAAGCATGGGAATTAATAGATTATTTTCAAAATGTTTATGTATCTCACACTTTGCGTGAAGGCAATCAGGTAGTGGATTTGGTAGCAAAGTGGGGGTGTGATGGGCTACACTTGGACTCCTTAAGTCCTTTCAAATTCATTGATTCACATGAACAACTAGGCAAGTTGATTACTAAGGATGCTTTGTCAGCATGATCAAAAGACTCGATTGAGGAAAAATTGGTATTAGATGGTAGTCGTCACTTCATAATTAAGGGATTATGTGGCTAAAGTATTATCGCGTCACTAAATGAGGCATTTATCACTTCGCCACATTGGTTGTCAGAGCTTGGAAAGTACAAGTGTTGTATGATCAGTTTTGTAGAATGACGATTTGGTTCCATTAATTCTTATTTGGGAGGCTTGGCCACGATTTGGTGAAGTATGGGCCAGCAACACTACAATAGCACAATGGAAACAAATCGAAGGAATCCAAAAGTGTTTGATCATAAGCAAATTTAAAATCAAAAGCACTGTTCCATATGATATCATGCTAAGTGAAATGGGGGCTCAACCTATCGAGGCACTTGCTATGGTTCGCCTTTTAAGCTACCTAAAAATAATCAAAAAAATGGAAGAAGATAGATGGCCTAAAGTTGTCTTTAATGATACATTGTGTAAACGAAAAAGGACATGGATGCAACAAAACATCAAATGGATGTGTAAATGGAATATTCAATTCAATATGTGCCCCACAAATAACAAAGAAATAAAGGTCTTTGTCATGGAAAAATTCTACAAGAGAAATTGGGGGAATGAGATCGGGAGGAAGAAAATATATTATATAAATGAGTTCAACCCCACATGTGATCAACTCCAAAAAGCATACATAGGAGCCAACATTTCTTGGAGGGCTAAAATTCTTATTGCTCAGCTGAGAACCAACTCTCACCAACTTCGTTGTGAGACCGGGCGTTGGAAGAGGCCAAAGGAGGCTTGGGAAGAGAGAATTTGCAAATTTTGCAATTCTAGGAAAGTGGAAACTGAACAGCACTTTATTTTAGAATGTGAGGCCTACAAGGACAGCAGAGATAAATTTGTGGATACTATATGTAATAGCTCTTGGCATAACCTATTTAGCAAAAAGTACATTGAGTAGTTGGGTGGACTCATCATCAACTTGCACAAGAAATGAATGGAGTTACTTAAGTCTGCTTAAATTGTCTTGCTGTCCCATAGGCTATTTTTAGCCTTGCGGATGTTAAAATTTTATCTATCTATCCTTATTAATTCGCATGTGTGCAAGCTCAATCCTCATTGTTAGTTCATTCCATTTAATCAGACATGATGCGATCATTACTCGTATGGGATGAATTTATTTATGTACAAGTGAAGACTTTGTCACATGTCGATTGGTGGTGTTTTTTAGCTTCAAGTTATTATCTCCTCTTCGTTTATTTGCCCCAACAAAGTGGGTGTATTCGATTGAGACAGTCGCCCTATTGTTGCTTTGGGTTCCTTGAAGAAATGGATGGGTTAAGTGAATGGAGTTTGTGTGTGTGCCTTGATGGTGTTCATGGTGAAATTCCATTTGAGAAAGCAGTGTTGGACTCGGAGTTGGAGCAAATATTCACTATGCATTGTCATTGTTGTTGGGAGGCCAGTGAAGCCATTTTGGGTAAAGAAATCTTGTACCCACTTACTAAAAGGGTTCTCTTTCCTTACCAGTTGGTCTCAATTTTTTTCCAATGTGCTTGATCTTTCTTAGTCTTGGGTTGATTGTTTGACATTGCAAGAAGTGCAATTGTTAATCATTTTCATGAGCAGGACAGAATTGGTGTTGTTGTCTCTAAGTATAATTTGTTTTCTTCCAAAGCTACCATTGGAAGTCTTTTTTGCCCCAAGCTAGTTAGGAATGGGGACTAGTGCAAAGTGGTATTCAAAAATGTGAAGTTGGCCATACAGTTTAGAGGTTTGGGTAGGGTTTCTTTCTCCCATTTGGTGGAACCTGCAATCAAGGAAAAGATTTTAAATGTTGTTGGGGCAATTCTACATTTGCTTAGTCACACTGTCGATGTTGACAATTCTTTTGTGCATGTTGCCTCGCTTCAAAGGACTCATTTTCGGGAAGGATGGGAAACTATGCACGACTCTACAGGGTGGGAGCTTCCCCATAATTTCCAAGACTTACAAACCTTGAGGGATAGCTCTCAGGGGGCCTTTGATGGATGGAGTTCATAGGGGTTGTCCGAAGGATGGTCAACATTTCCCACATCTGCTCCGGCTTCTTATGGCAATGAATTTACTAAACAAGATTTTGGGCGGGTTGAGGATTCTGATGTGCAGTTCATGGAGATTGACTAGTCTTTTCGACTGATGATTCAGGCTCATTTTGACAGTCATGCAAGCATTTTGATACATGATTATCAGTGCTCTGAGACAGGATTGGTGACTCCACAGGGGGGTTTGTTGGGCTTCTGTTTCGGAGAGACGATATCAATTTTTGTGATTGAATTGGGCTGATTTGCTTGGTTTTTGCAGAGGTGACATGGTGCTCCCTCCTATTCGTGATTGCCTTTAACTGATGACTTTTTTGGGGCAGGATTTGTATGATGCGACAGGTTTCTTTATGGGGGCTTATGGCTTTAAGGACGAGGGGTGCGCTTAAGGCTATATTTTTCTCATTGTTATATTTCTTTATTTGTCTAGTCCAATAGCCTCTCTATTGTAAATGAACGAGGAAGCAGAGTTTTCTTACTAGTTCTTTTCCTATGGAGTTTTTGAACTAGTTATATTATTAATAAAATACATAATGGCTCCGTCTATTTTTTATTTTAAAAAAAAATTATTTCAAAAATAATTTATTTAGTAAATATTTTTATTTGTGTAATAATGGTTCGAGTGAAGAAGTGATAGCTTCAAAATAATTATTTGCCTATATAAGACATTTAAATCAAGAAGATAATTAGGCAATTATTTGTCTACTTAAAGAGACTTGTATATGACTAAAATAAGACATCTAAATCAAGAAGATAATTAGTCTCCCTTACCATTAGGAAGAGAGGGGGAGATCGAGAGAGGGATTGTGTGTGTGTGTGTGTGTGTGTGTGTGTGAGAGAGAGAGAGAGAGAGAGAGAGAGAGGGAGGGAAGGGCAATGAGATTTAGAGGGAGAGGGAGAAGGATATGAAGAGAAGGAGAGGGAGAGATTAAAAGAGAGGAAGAATAGATATATATATTGAACAAATAAATATATAAAGGGAGAGAGGGGGAAATAGCAAGATAAAGATATAGATAGGAAGTGATATAGGAGGAGAGAGAGAGAGAGAGAGAGAGAGAGAGAGAGAGAGAGAGAGAGAGAGAGAGTCATGTATTGAGAGAGAGGGGGGAGGAGAAATTGGAGGTAGAGGTAAAGAAGTGTGAATGAGAGAAAGCTAGTGATAGAGACAAGTAATAGACAATGTGTATGTGTGTGAGAGGGGGGGTAATGTATGTATATATACATAAAGAGAGAGAAGGGGGGAGAGAGATATATAAATAGAGAGGGGGCAGGCGGGGGGGGGGGGGGGGGGGTGAGAGGGAGGAAAATAAATAGAAAGAGGATACATAAATGAAGAGACATGGAAAGAGGAAGAGATGGAGAGATACATACGATGGGGAAGAAAAAGAGAATACACACACACAATTCTTGGCACTATGTGCGTGTGTGTGTGCGTGTGTGTGTGTGTGGACATGTATGTGTATGTGTGTGTGTCTATATGTATATGTATATGTGTGTGTGCACGTGTGTGTGTGTGTATACATGCATACATACATATACACATGCATGCATGTATGTATGTATGTATGCACACACACACACACACACACACACACACACACACACTCATAAATTGTCAGAGTGAGTGTTAGTGTGTGTGTGTGTGTGTGTGTGTGTGTGTACAGTGTCAATGCTTGGCATATATATTGGGAGTGAGTGTCTATATATACTTAGTAATCTCTTTTATAAATTCTAATATATAATGATAAATATAAATATAAAACTATTTTAAAATGAATTAATTAACTTACATTAAATAGATATAATATAATAATATATTATATAATTTGAAAAATAATAATATTATTTAAAGTTCAATGTGTATTATTTTAAAAAATAGTATTCATTAATTATATGTTGTATTATATTTATGTGTAATAATTTTTATTTTAGAGCACAATATATAATTATAAATATAACAAAAATATTTTTTAAAATGAATTTAAATTATATACAATATACATTTTTATTTTAGAGCACAATATATAATTATAAATATATCAAAAATATTTTTTTAAATAAATTTAAATTATATACAATATACGATATAATATTTATTTTTTAAACGACGATTTTGAAACAACAATTAGTTTCATTTTAAAGACAATCAATTACTCCAAGTCATTGAGAAATAATATTAGACAAATGAGAAGGAACATGTGAACATTAAGTTAAGATAAGATCAACTCCATCGAAATATGTTTGAAACTAAAAAAACAACACCATTTAATTAATTATCTATTGTTGATCTCATGTATTGTTATTATATTTAAATTCTCTTGTTAATGGGATTGGAAAGGTTGATCTTTTTGAATCTGTAGTAGAATATGAAATGGGAGAAGATAGTTATTAGATGGATAAAAGTAAACTTTGATGGTGCTGAGTGGGGCAAGTTGCATTACAAGAGATCATGAAGGCATTAAATAAATATTAGAACATCTTGGGATAGCCTCGAATAACAATAAATTATGAGAGTGATGATACTTAGTTTCAAATATGGACTTGAGATTGGGGCTCAAAATCTTCATCGGGAAGGAGACTCTTTAATAACAATTAACATCATCAACCTAGATCACACCCCAAATTAGAAACTAGGTAGATGGTTGAGATCTATCAGAGATCTCGTGAAATTTTTTGACAACATCAAGGTATGTGCAATTATGTAGCTTTCCCTTTGAAGTACGGTAGATATGATGGAAACTTAATTGGCATAAGGTAATAATCAAGTGCAAATATTTGGAATTAATAATTTGGCAACATGGCTACATGGGGCATGTGAGGTGGCAAGAGATTGGGTTGCTTTCTACGTGTGTGGTCCATTTTATGTAATTCGTCTATATGATTATTACCTGGCTTGCAGATTTCCTAGAGATTGCATGAGCCAAGATGGTATTCTGGTAATGATAGCTACATGATTGTAGGTGGTGGGATGATAGAATATAGAGAGGTCTTGCGATGCCTTTCCCATTTGGCCATTTGGTTTTCTCAGCTATGTTTTGCACCATTCATGGATACTCCTATACGATTGAGATGTTGGAAGAGAAAAATGTCCTTCTTGCACAAGATCACTAAAAAAAGGCTAGAAAGGGTGTTCTTTGTAGACCATGATTGGGACATGCATGCAATTAAGAGGGTGTTGGATGATTAATTCTTGAAATCAGAATATAGATATTAGGTAAATTATGATATCTATGCAATTTTTATCATGTGCTTGGTGAATGTTTGTGAGAAAAGAGAAGTGGTGGTGGCTCTTTGTAGGCATACAATGAGGAAGTTCTTTCTTAGGGAGCTAGAAGTTGTTCTTGAAAATGTGGATGAATAGGGTAGGATCCTTCTGCCACGTGACTATTATGGTCTTTGCAAGAGGGGAAAGGAGGTGTTGAAATACTTGATAATTAAGTACAAAGACAACATGAGGGTTGCTTAATGGCAAATGATTTTAGAAATGAATGCCCTCTTCCAGAACAATTTGGTGGACTTGTCTAAGGAAGGTTTTTTGGGGTGGTTGTACAGTTTTCTTATTTCAGAGGGTTCAGTTGTAAATGAGGACAAAGTGGTGGAGGCCCAATGAAGGAGGTGAAGCCCACTTCTAGGATTGTGGAGTCTTACATTCTAGGATCCAATGGAAGATGTGTGTGCCACCCTAAATTCCTAGTGGCATTTTTTATGTCTGAGGGAAAGAAATCTTGAGGCTAATTTTTTTTCTAGGTGTCTTGTAGCTATGTAGTTAGTTATAGTATTATAGTTTAATAGTCTAATATTTATATTATAATATGTTATCCATATGTGGGTTGGTCACTTACTTGGGGAATGCCCCAATTTTGGGTGGGTATAAGGTTATTTTTTATTGTATATGGTCTTTGAATATGGATAGTAGATTTGATTAGGTGGATAGATATGTTCTCCTTAGTTGGTAGATGTTTATGCATAGGTGAAGAAATGGGCTACTAATGAACTCTCTATGAATGTAATCTTTTTTTAAAAGTAATACAAGGGTGCAACCCTATAAAATATGCAATTTAACAATAATACACACACACACACACATATTACAAATATTAAACTAGACAATAGATAAATGCTATAGATTATTAACTATTGATAATATTATATAGTACATTAATTAAGATATATAATCTTATATACCACATATCATATATAATCATGTTTAAACATTTTTTCCTATTGATAATATAGAATCAACTGAGTAAAAAATGTCTAGACATCAAAATGTCAATTGAATGACATCACAAGGAGAAATTGCATGATTATGTATCTATGGTAGATATCCCTTTATACACATAAATTATATAAGTTCAAAATCTTTACACACTGAAAAATAAAGTGAACTATGATCATGGGACCAAAAGTATGAGTGTAAGAGTTGTCATTCACATCCCGTTCCATATCATTCTTTTGTATCAGTGTTATGTCTGTACTCATTGCTTCTTAAGTGATCATTTGTTGAATCAATGTTTCTTTCTCTTTCCTTATCTTCTCTGTTATCCAAGTCAGTCCATCAATTATTACCTGTAATAGTTTGAAGTTCCTCTTGGTTGTTGTTAACTGAGATATGATCAACATTTTGTCCTTCAATTTCTAAGTTACCATTATCACTTTCTGTGTTGTTGGTTATCAAGTCAGGAGCTTCACTATGAAAGGTAGCCCTTTGGATGTCTTTTGGAAAATGGATCATGGCCCCTTCCTTCATAAGGATTTGGAATCTTTCTCTTGGAACTTGAATGATGATTGTTACATGTGTTATCATAGAAAAATATGTGAGTTTTGAGTTAAACTCGATAAGGTCCCACCTCCTTGCTTGGAAAATATCCTCATTCTTTCATCTCCAAATAAGCCACAACACTCCAGTAGTAAAGGTTGTCCAAAAAGAATTGAGTTTACTGTAAAAAACATCCACATAACCAATGAGGCTTCATGCCAAGACAGACCAAGACTATTGTTCCATTAAAAAAATTTGCCAAAGAAAACAAACCATATATTAGTTGACCATTGACAATAAAAAAAATGTTCTTAAGACTCAACATAGTTGCAAACAGAGAAAAAGATAGATTTTTTGACACCTTGAGACACAAAGGAACCAACAAGTTTTTTCAACAAAAAAATCCACTTGAAACAAGCTTTTTTGGGCTCAACATGAGAATTCCATAATAACTCAAAGACATAATGCCACTTATTGCAAGACCAATTCAAGCCCCAGGCTTGATTGATTTACCAAAAATGCTATCATCATTTTTAAGGAGATTATAAATTTGTCTACAAGAAAAGTTACCCAACCGAGTGCCACCATTCCATTTAACATAAGCCAAACTTTGAATAGAATTCATACAGTGTCCAAGAAACCAATTGCCAACAAATTTGGTGATGAGTGTATAAGTTTTTTTCTAAGAAATAGGATAATAAAAATTTGTTACTTAATTCAGTCCAGGAGCACATCCTATAATCAACCACAATATCCATGATTAAAGAAATACCTTTATTGTGCCAACCCTTAGTAGAGAAACATTGGGTGAGGGCTAAGGGTTTATCATTAAGGTAAATATCCCACCAAATTGATCTATCCAGGACTATGAAAGAAGGATTCCACCCTAATGCATTCTTAGAACAAAGGAATGATTTGACATGTGCCCATGCCTTCCACAAGGAATTGAAGATTTTAGATCCAAAAACTCTCACCTCGAAATCACCCAACAAAATATTATAGAAAGGAACACTTTTCTAGGCTTTCCCTTTTTTATAGTTTATCTGACTATATTGTTTCTAATTAGGATTTTCCATGGTTCATCACCTGAGATTCCCTTAATGATCTATTTGGAAGCCAGAGCCATGCCCTATTTTTTAAGATCCCTTATGCCAAGGCCCCCCTAATTTCTTGGAGTGTAGCACCACTCCCATTTGACACAGTATATTTTTTTGTTGCCAATACCATCTGACCATAACACATCTCTGAGAATATTATCTAGTTTGTTAGTTTGGTAACTAGAAAACATCCAGGCTAAAGCATAATATATTGCATGAGACGACAAGATCTTTTGAACCACCTGCAATATGCCTGCTAGGGATAACATATGAGTTTCCCACTTTATATGTTTCCTCTCTATTTTATTGAAGATCCAATTCCACATTTCTTTACGATATGGATCTAGGTAAAATGGGATACCCAAGTATCTAACAATAGCATTAGGTCTAGACCATTGCCAACCTTTGTTAAAAATCCAAGGGGGAGGAGTGTCATCCCATCCAAGAATTATTTATTTATGAGGGGAAATATTTTCCCTAGAGGCCTCACAAAATAATTGGGTTTTGCAGATAACATTATCAAAATTTTCCCCAGAGAGTTCTACAAAAAGAAAGGTATCATTAATAAATTGCTCAATGAACAGTTCGTCCTTGTTTGGTAGTGTAATACCCTTAATAGGGGATCCAAATTTTGAAGTCTTCAATATATAGGACATAGCATAAACAACAATCACATATAGGGCAAGAGTAAGGGGGAAACCCTGTCTAATAGATCTTACAAGAAGGATAGGGTCAGACAGATCTCCATTCACCTCAATAACCGTGGATGAATATCTAAACAAAACACTCACCCATTTGCAAAAATATGAGGGAAAACCAAATTGCTTTAACATAGCCAACACAAAATGTCATTCAATTTTTGTAAGGAAACTCAGGTGTGGAAACATCTTCCTACACTAATCTCTAAAGGAAAGTATTGTGCAAATTCTTTTAAATCCTTACAATTTCAGATTCGTTAACTACTTTAACAATGATATTGTAGTCATATACCATGCATACAGAAAATAGAGAATGACACAATGATTTACCCTAGGGAAACCTTTCGGTAAAAACCCCAGCACTCCAAAACCCGCACAATGTATTAATCAAAACTATTACAGTTTACAATACACTTGCAATGCAAGCTCTTTCAAAAGATTTCCAACTCTTGAAGATAAATCGCGACAACATAAAAAATGTTCCAACAATACACAAACTTCACCTATCTTCACAACCCTAAAAAAATGCTTATATCATGCACTTCCCTTTTTAGGGCAACTTCCAAAGATAGCTGTATTAGGGTTTTACCATTCTCCGAGAAAATAGGAACCCAAAAATTTTTTTGAGGCGATGCCCCAAACCCCACGATTGGAGAAGAGTGTATAGTACTGAACTTTATTAGTTGCCACATGTCTTTCAAGTCTTCACCCGTCATTGAATCTTCTAGACATAGCTCTTACGTGTCATAGGAATCCATCATAACCATTTCAACCATGATCTCCTTACACACAATTCAAGATGTTGACACATCAAGTGGAGTGACACATCAACATGCCAACTAGACATGTACACTCACACTTAATTACATTATTTGCAAGAAATACATTTTACAAAACAAATAATAAGAATAGGAATTATCCAAGGTTGAGACACCTTATTCCTAACATTTTTATCATATGCCTTTTTAAAATCTAGAAGAATCAGAGCAACTTTTTGGTTATATGCTTTGGCCCAATGCATTGCTTCCCAACTAGTAATGAAGTTTTCTAAGATGTACCTCCCTTTGATAAATCATGTCTAACTCACTGAGATGATATCATTCAGGACATCTAAGATTCTCCTAGCCAACAATTTAGCAATAACCTTGTATGACATATTTAACAATGTGATGGGTCTCCAATTCTTAACTTGAGATTTGTCTCGTTCTTTTGGAAGGAGTTCTATAAGACCTCTATTGAAATTTTCTCCTAGAGTACCAACATCAAAAGCATATTTATATAACTCAAACAGCTCAATAGATAGCTAATCTTATTGGTTTTATAGAATTCTGTCGGAAGGCCATCAATACTAGGGGTTTTATCATTAGCTAGAGACCCAATGGCATCTTCAATTTCTTGGATTGAGATTTCTTTCCCCAACATGTTGATTTGGTCTTTATTAATTTTCCTTGGGATGATTTTGATACATTGTTCCATACATTTCTATTTTCCCTCATTATGTTTAGAAGTGAAAAGGTTTATGTAAAACTCCATAAAGGCCTCCATAATATTTTGGTTACTATTGAAAAACCCTTCCTCAGTTTGAATACCAATAATCTCCTCTCTACACTATTTGGCTTTAATAATATTGAAGAACTATTTAGTCCCTCTATCCCCTTCTTTAATCCAATTGGCTTTAGCTCTAATTTTTTGACCCTAAATTTTATACCGTTGAATGGATCTAAGATACCCTTTAGTCTCTACCAAATCTCTTTCTAGCTCCACATCCCCACCTATATCTTGTAATTTCTTTTCGATCTTCAAAAGCTTGGAGTTGAGAGTCTTTTCCTAAATATTCTTATCTTTGGCTTCCTTGGTGCCAATAGTCTAACATAGGATTCTCCAAGCCTCAACTAATTTGCCCCATTTATCAATTGGTGAAGAGCTTGGTAACCAAAACTTGGATAGGATGGAGACTATTCTTAGAGCTCCCAAGTTGTCCTCATTCTACATAAGAGAGGTATTAGGTTTGAAGAGGTGACTCTTAGTGATGACTCTAGACCAAACATCCTGGTCTTGGAAGGATATACGTGCATTGATAGGGGAGTGATCAGACATGCTAGCAGGAGAGACACAAATAGGATAATGTCCTTGATCCTAGTGCAAAATGAGGTCTAGCTTATTGGTATATATCCTATTAACTTTGCAATAGATTATGTTCTTGTAAGCCTGATTGTTACACCAAGTGAACCAAATTCCCTCATGACTACCTTTCAAACCCTCCATTGGACCAGATATGGAAAAGTGCCTTTTGAATCTAGCGCAAAAAAAGTATTCATTTCCTTTCCACTCAAACTTGTCTCCTCCTGACTTATCTTTAGAGAATTCAATCATATTAAAATCTCCCACGAAGGTCCATGAAGTTGAAGGCAGGTTAGTAGTCAACCAATCCCATAGTTGAGCTCTTTCTCTATAGTCATTAGAAGCATAGATATTATAGATTCCAATTATTGTGTCCTTGCTCTTAAGAGTAACCCATAGGGCTCTATTGCATGGGGATAGTCCATGTGTGATGATTTTGTTACTCCATGAGGAACTAATCAGTATGGCCACACCTCCTTTGCCCTTATCATGCCTTGAATATAAGCATTTGGATTTGTCAGGCAAATAAATTTTAAGACATTAAAGGCTTGGTAACCAATGACTTTAATTTCTTGTAGGCATAAGATATCTTTACCCAAAAGATTATTGCACCATCTTCTAACTATGAATTTCCTATCAGGCATTTCTAGTCCTCTTACATTTCAACTGAATAATTGTAGCTTCATCATTAACTAGATAGAGGGGTTGAGTTCTTACAAAATTCGATGAAATATTCAGGGATCTCCTTCCCTTTAGTCTTGTTTACTCTATCATTATTATTAAGGCTATTACTTCTCTCATAGGTTTTTCTTTTCTTCTTTTTTCCAATGACATCAATGAATCCACTTTCAACCATTTTAGAATCAATATTGATTTCTTTGTTTGTCAATCCATCACTTCTTTATGATGAAGGTAGGGGAACTAGTCCATCATTACTATGTCCTAAGGGGGGTTTATATACAATGACAGGGTTAACATCTTTAGCAACCATTTTGATCCTGGATAGAGAAATTTGTTGGGCATTTTTGTGGCTGGTATTATCTTCATTAAGTTTCTCTCTAGGGAGTAGGAGGCATTGAGGTTGAACAAGGGCCTTCTCTTTAAGTCCCAAGGAGGAATAATTAGCAGGTCGAACTTCATATATTCCTCAAACAAAGGATTATTTAAGGAAACAAAAGTATTAGTTGGGGTATCAATAGTTCCTTTTCCCTGATTCGAAGTTTGATTACCACCATTATTGTTACCGAATTAAAATTCTTTCTTAATATTTTTTTAAAAAGGGCAATCTTTTCTATTATGTCCATTCATTTTACAGTGAAAGCATGCTCCAATGTCACCAAGTCTAGTAATATCCCATTTGTAAACCTCATTGTCAAAGTTCAAAGAAATTTCATCTGGGAAAGTGACACTTGAGTCAAGGGCCAGAAGGATACAGGCATTAAGATGAGGAAGAGTGATTTTTGCATCTTCGACTTGGAGAACCAACCCTAGAAATTTAAGCATTTGGGGTAAAAAAGGTTATAATTCTAGTTGGACTCCTTTGAGTTCCACCTAGAAAGGAGAGGCTTGGGAAACAACATGCTCATGGTGTCCTTGTAGAGACCATGGAAGGGCTCTAAACATGGTTTACCCCACATTCCAGAAACTCTTATGCAAAACCTTCTCCTGCATCGTATGATTCTTAAGAAACACAACAAAAAGCCCTTTTTGAATCATAAGACTGAAACTAACAATAATACCAAGCTTTTTTCCCCAGACAGTGTTAAACCAATCATCGAGGAATTTGTGAGCAAGAAGAAACTTTAAATCCATGCAAACAAAGAATAATGTAACATTCTTAAGCCTATTTTATTCCCCTTTAATAGCATTGAACATATCCTCATTTGGCGAAAGAGAAAGGGTATTATAGGAGAATTCATGACCTTATTTTCTCCTCCAGTGGATACATTGGGACTACTTGTGCCATTCCCCTCTCCTCGTTGATCTCCATTAGTGTTGGAAGATTCTCTTCTTCCTCCCACATCTTTTTGTCCAAAGAGACCTTCAAATTGAATTGTATCAAGGATTTTGACTGCATACCCATCTGCCACAATCTACTTATAAGATAGCTTAATTCCTTCATTGTTACGAGCACCACTACCTTCATCATTAAAATAAATGGCAATACCCTTCCTATCAATGCCATGATTAGTGCTTGAGTCATCCATGAACCAAAGAAAATCCCAGGACTCGAACAATCGAGCCCTAAGCAACACAAGGCCGGGAAAAGAACAACACACACATGAGAGCCCAAAACAAAACCCAAGGAAAAAAAAAAAAAGGAAATCAAAACAAAAACAACCCAGACCAACAACGCATGCGAGAAAAAAAAATCACAAGGCTTCCACACAACCAAGGACAACCTACAAGAGGCACAAGAATTGAGGTGTGGTGCCCACTTGCAGACCGCCTCTCTTAATATAGATTTCAAAATCCTGGTATCATGTTGATTTCATATTTAAACATTTTACTAAAATAATGTGAAACTAAATAATAATAATAACATATAAAAAAAAATTTTAAAAAATTTCAATTTCATCATTTCATATCATTTACCTTTGGAATATTCCTAGTATGCATCCTTAAAAAACCCCACACTATTTTGTGGACATTTTCAATTACGATAGAATGTTTAATATCGAGGTTTCCTAATTTTTTGTTTTATGTTCAACACATACAACTCTTTGAAATGTGCTCAAATGTGTTTTGTTATTGTTGCTAGTTGTACTAAGATATGTCATTAGAAAAAAGAAGAAACTAAAATTTGTGGATACACTACATTTCCCTCTGACAAACATATATATTTTTTATTGGTGATAGTCACTTTTGACTAGAGATTTGAACCAATGGGATCACAATGGGGTACCCCATCCCTGAGAATAAACTAAGGCATTAGCACATCTTCCTCCTTTAATCATAATGGGGAAACCCTTCTTCCTACCACATACAATCTCTAGCATGACCAACAATGTCATCCCCAACAACAACTACCTGCTCGATCACCAAGTTGGACCCAAACCAAAATTAACAATTGTATTAGGGCTAGGGGGGTATTTGAACCTTGGTTGCACTATTAACAGTGCAACCAAGTCACCACTACACCACAAGGTGATCCCCGACAAACAAACATTTGAATTAATGTACTTTCTTTCTATTCTAAAATTTGTAAATGTTTTTTTGTCGAACCCACATATATGTTGACCCATCTAACCCTTGAAAAAATAATAGGCTTAATTGAAATATTTTTTACCCATGAGGCATGTAAATAAATGAGAGAGAAGGAAAGAACAACACCAAGAAGTGGACAAAGGAATGCAAACAAAAAAATGGTAATCGGGAAATCAACAATGAGCAAAATTTGAATTGTCTTGCATGCCTCTTATACATTTTGAACCATTGATTTAAAAGCCCAAGTCACCCTTCTCAAATGATAAATCCCTTTGGCAAAACTAAAATATACAATTAAGAATATTCAAAAAAAAAGTGTTTGGAATTTTTTAATAATTTAAAATATATATTATATTATTATTATTATATACTATTTCAAATATATCTATTGAAAGATATTTAGATATTTACTAGAAATTACAGTTTGATGTGAAATGGGTATGCTGAAGAGGTGCATAGAGGGTTAATTACAAAATAAATTGGTCTATTTTTTCATACATTTGTGGAGTCCATGAGGTCAATTGGTAGACCCTTTAAAAAATGATGTCATTTGTGTGACAAAGGTCTCAATAGAGAAGTGATAGCTTCAAATCAGCTATGCATCCATTACTAACATACTTGTGTTATGATTACAACACACACACACACACAGATTATACTTTATTGCCACATTGGCAAATATGATAAATATTGTCATATTTTTTTTAATTTGTTATTAACTAGGTAGTTTACAAATAATATAAAATAGATGTTCATTAAACACCTTTTTTTGAACTATTACTAATTAACTATTGTAAAGTTTCAAATGATTACAATTGATAATAATTTCACACTTTATTGTATAAAAGTTACAAAATAAAATAAGTTTTATATATATATATATATATATTTAAATAATTTAGTTTGATTGACAATTAAGAATAGCTTGCTTTACATATTTACCATATTTATAACTAAATAAACTTATAAATGAATTGTTAAATGGTCTATCTTGAACGCACTAGGTGATGGTTGTTTCACTTATCCTTAAATCATTGGCTTTTGTAAGTGAAAGTATCATGTTAGTATTATTACAACTATATTTATTGTTTGGTAGTTGTGTTAATGAGTAGATAATATTGTGTATTTTTGTTTTACATATCAATGCTTGCAAATTATGGAAAGTTATTTTAGTTTTCGCATGGTTTGAATCAATGAAAACCACATGTAAAATAGAGAATCAATCTACTCACTTGTGATCTACTCTTCTGTATTTTACATCAATTATTATTTTAATGTGGACAATAGTAAATATATCAAATATTTAATATTTTAATTTATTTAAATTATTTAATTATAAATCTATTTTATTCTACAAAAATATTATGATTATCTATTATCTTATATTATTTTATATTATGATTTTTTAAATTATGCCATCTATGTTTTAATGTTGTGTAAGAAAATTAGTATACATATGAAATATTTAATATTTATATCTATTTATCATTTAATTATAGATCTATTTTATTATAAAAATCACATTATGATTATTTATAGTCATATATCATATTTTTTTAATAAAATTTTAAATATAATACTGATATAACATAATATTAAATTTATCTTTCCTCATGAAGAAAAATTTGTTTGGAAGTGGAGTACTTTAGGGAATTTCTCAATTAAATTGAAATATGTATCTCTTATAGGAAACCGTCGGCCTCATGACTACTATAAAGAGGTGTGGAACTCCATGTTGATCCCTAAGATCAATCCCTTTTGATGGATGATTATGCATAATAGGATCTTAACCCAAGATAATTTGGTCAAGAGATGATTCCAATTCTCGAATAGGTGTGTACTATGCAAGATGGCTGAAGAATTTGTTGCACATCTCTTAATTCATTGCGACTTTGCTAAAGATCTATGGCAGCTAATCATAAAAAATATGAATTTATCTTGGGTTTTCAATGAGGATATTCAACATTTCCTATTGGAATGGAAAGATATTATTCATAATTTATTGATTTCTCAATTTTGGAGGTAGATTCCACCACATCTCACTTGGAGTATTTGGAAGGAAAGGAACAATAGAATCTTCCAGGAAAAGGTGGGTGTGAATGAGGAGGTCTTTGGTTCCTTTAAGAGGCTCAAAGAGAACATTGTATAGTTACTATTACCAAATGCCCATATGCCCTACCTTCTATGTATGAGGTCAAGATTTCCATGAATTGGGAATTTATAGCCGGATATGCTAAATATGATAACTCAAAACTTCTAAAGAGGAGAAATACAATTTGGAGGGCTCTAGGACAAGGGTGGTTCAAATTAAATTTTGATGTTGTAGCCTAAGGGGTTAGGGTTGTTGTTGGATGCATAATTAGATCTAGTTGTGGGAAGTTAGTCCTTGCCTATACTTGAAATGTTTTAATGGATTCACTAACAACAAAGCTTAAGGTTTGGTTTTGTTGTGTACATAGAAGTTTTCCCTCTCTATTGGTATCACTACCCTCACTATTGAGGGGGACTCACCTCTACTGATTAATATTATTACAGGAGAATCTATCCTTGATTGGTCTTTATCTAACATTGTTGAAGATATTAGTAAAATCCTGCTTGATCAAGAATTGTTTGAAATTATACATACTTTCAAAGATAGAAATAGGGTCATCGATTCTTTGGCTACTCTAGGCCTAGAGGTGGATGACGTTATATGTTTGTGGGGAACCAGGAATATTCCCACAATGGTTATCTCCCTTATGAAGGAAGATTCTCACCTAGTATAAATGGCAGTATGAATTGTCAACATATTTTTTATTGGGCTTCTAACTCCTCTACTACATATTTATGTGGTGGCTTCCCATACGATGTGGTTTCTTTCCTCGCTCTTATTCCTTCTTGGAATGACACTTTGGATATTTGTAATATAGTAAATTATGAAGGGACAAGTTTCTTCAATATTGATATGCATGTCAACTTGAACCTCAAGGACATGGACTCCCTTTATGCCTAGTTTTCAAATTCCCTTGACCATTGGGAAGGCCTGAATTCTCTCCTTTTTGAAGGGTCAACTTACCACCTGGCATGCTAGCATTGTGCAAGTCATGATAGGAGAAGATGGTTTAACATTTTTTTGGAGATGATGTCGGGGACATATTTTGCATTAAGCTACAATAAGAGGAAAAGGGTGGTCCCAGATAAGACCATAGTGGATAAAATTTGCCAAGGTGGAGGGTGTGAAATAGATTAACAATAAGAAGTTGAAGAGTAAAGGGGTTTCCTAGGACCCCATTCTGGTCAAGCCATTACAGTTGTCTTCTTTTATGCACTAAAAGAAATCTAACAAGGGTCAGCACTCGAAGTTGAATACCCATGTATCCAAAAGCCCACTAAATAACCATATAAATAAGGGGAAAAGGGGGAGTCTAGTGGATCCATGTTTTTATGCAATGGTTGTACTAATCTGATCTATAATATAAAAGGTTTAGAGAAGGTAAGAGCATTTCAAGAAGATATCAATGGTTTAAAGACTCAAGGAGAGGAATCACTCAGGAATATGGCCTCAGTCCCTACTACTGGAGGGTCATGAGGAGCATCACTACTGTGCTAGTGCTCCTACAACAAATATTTAGGGCCACAATAGATTTGGAGCTATTTGACTTCCTTTGGAAGGACCATGATAGGGTTATCCATCATGTCCTTCAAGGTCCCAACTAGGTTTTTGTTGTATTTGTGTTGCTCTGAGGGTTCGGTGTTGATGCTCCTTTGGTCTTCTCTCTCTCTCTCTCTCCTATTTAACAATTTTTCAATATCTCTTTGGTGAATGGTTGTATCTCTTATATTTCCTTTGGTATTTGTTCAACCCATGGGCCTAGTTTATAAGGGACAACACCCTTGACATGTTTCTTATTAATAAAAAAACATAATATTATGAAATTGTATGGTTATATTATTGTACTAGTCCTTATTATTTTTAAATCATATTTGGGTATTTTATCTCTATCTATCAAGACTTCTTAACAATGAACATATATCAAGGATTGTGTCGTGCCCAAAAATACTCAAGGAAAAACACACCAAAATTACATACCAAAAATTATTTTTTTTAACATAAAACATTAGAAAGTCATGAACATTACATAATTGAAATAATTAAATTCATCTTAATATACTTGGAATAATCCAAGAAGCAAAATTCCGTTAAAACAATTCACTGATAGAAAACTTAAGTCTGGAAAATTGGATATCCGCTAACCCAAACAAGCCCACTGGGTTCTCACAACACCAATCGTGGCTCAAAAAATCCCTCCAAAAGATAAGGGTGGGATTCCAAATTTGAATTTTGATCGAGAATCGAAGTCAAGGAGTTTGAAATCCGAAGGTGAGCTTTGCTGCTCAAAAGGACAGGGGGGTAGAACTTCAAAAATTTCGTGCCCTGGCTACAAAGTCTAATAAAAAATGGCAGCTGAAGGGTGTGAATTCCTCAAAAGCTTTCCGCTAAACAAAAATGGAACAAAGGCTCAAGGAGTCCATCAATCAGGTTTCACAAGAAGGAGGTGCGATCTTCGAAAACATGGACTTAACCAAAATCAAAATAAAACATCTCGTCGAGAGAAAGACATGGACATCATCTCCTTCAAAAAAGGAAGGGGGAAGGTGTGAAGTCCTAAGACCGAAGGAATAAGACCATCGGGTTTCACACCACCCGATGTCAAATTCTGAAAAGGTCAAAAGCTTGAAGATAAGTGCCTTTCAAATTATTAATTTCTTTAAGGAAAGCTTTTGAAAAAGTTGCACTTGAATTGTGAACCTTCGGAAAAGTAGCGAGAGGGATGCTTTTCCAAATTTTTGATGAAGCAAAGGAAAACCAAAACTTAAAGAACAAATTTCAACCGATCGAAAGGAAAGTTAAGTCAAAAATTTCTTTCAAAAAGAAGGAAGGTGGAGTGCACAGTGTCGGAAGGGAAGAAAGGTAAATGTATTTCCAAAAATTCT
The DNA here is from genome assembly GCA_027943335.1 of Chamaecyparis obtusa. Classification (NCBI taxonomy): domain Eukaryota; kingdom Viridiplantae; phylum Streptophyta; class Pinopsida; order Cupressales; family Cupressaceae; genus Chamaecyparis; species Chamaecyparis obtusa. Next base: position 413,260 of record BSBK01000008.1, on the reverse strand, counting down.
AACTCCAACAAAAAACAATGCCAAGAAAAAGGTAAGGCATAAACAAATAATTTCAAACCATAAAGAAAAGGCCAACCTCTTTGAAAGAAAAGTTAAGTCCTTCTTTAGTCATCAGAAATGGAAGGGATTGGGTGCCGAATTTTAGAAAAGTAGTTAGAGAGGTGCAAATCTGAAACTCCAACCAAAGAGAAATATAACACGAAGCTAAAGGAAGAAAAAGGAAAATGGATAAGTCCATCTCCTTTTTTTAGAAAAAGAGGGATGGAGTGTGAAACATTGGAAAGGAACCCCAAGTGGTAAGATTTCTAATTTTTGACTCACAGGGAAAGAAGTGCCAAAAGAATGAAGGAAAAGGTTGAAGGAGTTACCTTCGGGATTATGAAGGAAGAGGTGTGAATCTCACTCTAAGGGAAAAAGCATAAAACTCTTTCACACAGCCAAATCTAAGAAAGAAAAAAGGCCGAAAGGCCAAGGGGAAAGATAATTCCCAGAAAAGGATAGTCTTTAAAAGAAGACAAAAGGGACGTAAATGATCCTAATGACTTTGCCAAGAAATAAATTCATTACAGGAAGAAACAACCGTAAATAAACAGTAAATTAAAATAATTATTTCCTTATAGCATAAAAAAATAACTTTTATAATTCTGGTAAACTGAAATTGTAAATATATTTTTTTAAATAGAGAATTAGCAAAGATTCTCTTTTCTCTTTCTTAAACACACATAACCATTCCATAATTTAACAATGATTATTTTCAACATTAGAATGAATTAGAAAGCCATTTTTTAACCAATAATACAAATTTCAAACTTCATCATGTAAGTTCCAAAACATAATTTAACTTTCCAAGACTATTGTTTAACAATTAGATCCATATTCAAAATACTGAAAATAAAACTAGAGTGAAGGACATACACTTAAGATCTTTAAACACAGATTTACAACTTTCAACGGTAATAGAAATATTGAACTTAATATATTGCTCCTTTGAATTCAACAACAACTGCAATATTTTTTAAGAAATCACTACTTCATTCTGACAAATTCTAGAAGGCTTACACATGCAAGTTGCTTCTATTTTGGCTTTAATACAAAATATAGAATAAAAAAGGATTCAATTTAAGAATATTTCCAGCCCCTTGGCTCTACACACATCTTTCTTCACTTGAGCCTTTGCAAAAAAGAACCTGCAATAAAATAAGGTTGACCATGGAGGCTCACCTCACAACCTAGGCCTTTACAAGGCCACCCCCAAGCTTGGAGAGTAAAGAGTGAACAAGAAATAGTCAAACAAACTTACAACAATAACTTCCAATAGAAGAACACAAAATTTTCCCATAACCAAGGCTTTACACAAAGGCATTCAATAGACCTTTAACATGTGGTGAAAGTGGACCAAGTACCAAGTGGAGAATGCCAAGACAAAATAGAGCAAATGTCACACATGCGCTACCACACATGGGATCAAAAAATCTTCCTTCCCAAATCCTCATCAACCACACATGAGCTCAACCACCTTATCACCTCTAAATTCCCATAGGCAAGTCTTGCATCATGGAGACCAAAACATCCATGTTTATCCTTCTCGCACATGGAGAAACTCTACACAACATGGGATGTCACCAACCCCTTCACCCCTCAAGGTTACTCTTCCCTCTCAAGGGTGAGTGTGCCTTGAAACTCCCTTATCAAAATCCAATATGAAGATAAAAACATAATGTAAAATAAATAGGAGAACACCCATGAACAGTAGTGGGGTGTCAACATGAACACAAAAATCTCCAAGAAAGAACATACAAACTTCTTTACATAAAGAATTTTATTAAAAAATAGAAGCATACACAAAGTATGAATCACCAACCTATGATCCAAAGCAAATGTTAAAACTAGCAAGTTGTAAGAGTTGTTCTTCTTTTTCCTATGCTTTTCTCCCAAAAACTTTTCCCAGAACTTTTGTCTCTAAAAGTAGAGAGTGGGTGAAAAACCAAAAAGTCTCTAAAACTTCCTCTAATAGATTTCCTACTCAATGACTAACTACAGTCATCAATGAAAAGGTATTCCAAAAATCAAATCTCCAAATATCCTCCTCTCATAAATGAGGTTTGAAGACTAAATGGAGTTGACAAGATGACTTTCCCAAATTCTCAAAACTCCTAAACCCTTGGATATGACTTTGGGGGTACTTTTTAGGGTTCATTTATGAGTCTTGGGCCTCTTAATGACCAAAATCTAATCCCTTACCCCAAGTATACCAAGTGGGGTAGTCAAATTTAACCCAAACTACCCTCTAGAATCTTATTTAACCCTCCAAAACCTCTCATGAAGCAAACCCACGGGTTCAACTAACTTTGACCCATCTAGAGGCCTTCTTAACCCTGGGTAAGCATGGGAACTCTATAGGTTAACCCTCTAGTTCGTGTCATACTTCTCCTAGATACAAGACAAGTCATGCCAACATATTTTACACAAATGTGCAAATGACACTACATAAATTACAACATGTTATTCACATAGCATGACTTACATAACTTCACATTTGCTTTATTAAATACAACCATGCAACATCACTTTTACAAATAAAATATATGACAACGAGGTTCCTATCTCTTCACTAGATGGAACCTTATTTCTACTAAATAACACAAAGGTTCACACTTTATTCCCCATATTTTAGTACCATGGTCAATTTCCTGCACACTCATTGCACACATCAGTAGGTCCAATAAATACTTAAGATAAATGATATGAATTAACACACAAATCAACTAGCACTTGCATTTTCCAATGTTTCATCATAACTTTTAAAAAACATCTGCATTTGATTCCAATATGCATAAACATAAATTCCGGAATCAATTTCCATCATAATAAAAACTAATATAACCATCATACTGCATCATCAAATCATAATTCTAAACATAGAGATTGTCTGGATCAACTATCATAAAGCATCAACTTAAGCATTAAAATCAATCAATAAAAGTATGGAATATCAACATGGGATTTATCGATCCTCAAATAATAACACATGCATGGTTAGTATAAATATATCCAAAATTAGAATATCAACAAAAGAGTTTGAACTAAACCATGAATGATGGGGTAGGCCTCACATCCTTCCCCTCTAGGTATGAACATCCTCCTAGAGTTCATCAAAGAGGTGGGGGTACTGAGATATCATTTGAACGACATCCTCCCATGAGGTATTCACCTTGTCATAGCAATCCCACTAGACCCTAACTTGATCCATCTCTCTACCTCGAAGGACTAGGGTTTGCTATGCCAAGATATAGATGGGCTCCAGAGCCAACTGTCTATCTGAATCCACTTACAAGGCATCCCAATCTATAACATGAGACTCATCATAAATATACTTCCTCAAAACTAAAAAATGAAACACATCATGGATGCCTGAAAGGCTAGGTGGCAAAGCTAGATGGCAGGCTATTGGTCCTATCCTCTCAAGGATCTCAAAAGGTCCAACGAACCTGGATTGGACTCTTATGCATCTGCACTCTCAAAAAGACTCTATCTCCAACCAAATAAGCTCGATCAATCCTCTTCACATCAGCATACTTCTTCTGCCTATTGTGGGCCTCTCTAAGACGTTGCCTAATCAAAGTCACATGTTGGTCCATATCTCTAACCAACTCTAGTCCAATGGAAACTCTATCCTTGATCCTATCCCAACTCAATGGTGTCCCGCAAGGTCTACCATATAGAGCCTAGTAAGGAGGTATTCCTACGGATGTATGATGCCCATTGTTGTAGGAAAAATCAACAAGGTGCAGGTAATCCTCCCACTGGGTTTGATGATCCATCACATAAATGTGTAGCATGTCCTCTAACACCTGATTGACCCTTTCAGTCTATCCATTTGTCTTAAGGTGATAGGTTGTACTGAAATTGAGCCTAATGCCCATCGCTTCCTACAATCTCTCCAAATAACAACATGAAGAGAGAATCTCTATTAGAGATGATCTTACGAGGTACACCATGAATTTTGACTATATCTCACAAAAACATATGTGCCACAACTGGTGTAGTGAAGGTAGTATGCATAGGTGAGAAGTGAGCCACTTTGGTCAACTTGTCAACTATCATCACAATGGAATAATGGCGGTGAGATGATGTAGGAAGACCAATAAATAAAATCCATCGAAATGGTGTCCCACTTCCACTCGAGTACCTCATGAGGTTGAAGAAGACCACCTTGATGACGGTGCTCCACCTTTACCTTGTGACACTCTAGGCACCTAGCTATCATCTTAGCAATCTACAATCTCATGTTGTGTCAAAGATAAAACTGCCTCAATCGACATGGATCTTCTTCACTCTGGGATGCACTGCATAAGGGGCTCTATGGGCCTCTAGCATAATAATATCACACAATCCTCTGACTGAAGGTACATAAATGCATCCTCTGTGATGTAAGATTCCATCGAGCTCCAATGAATATTCTAAGCATCTCCCCTCAAGGGGTCTCTGAGATCGAATCAACCCACAAATCTTTGCATATATCTCATCCTCATGTAAGTGATGAAGAATGTGATCCCTCAAATCTGTGCCAATAGACATAGAAGAAAGCTCACGTCGTCTCCTACTCAAGGCATCCGTGACAACATTCTACTTTCCCTTGGGTAATGAACATCAAAATCATATTCGCACAAGAACTACATCCATCTCCTTTGTCAAGTATTAAGGTTAGGCTGTGAGAATATATACTACAAACTCTAGTGATCATAATGAAGCTCAAACTGATGTCCTAAAAGGAAATATCATCATCCAACTAAGGCATGCACTACTGCTACAAGCTCAAGGTCATGGGTGGGGTAGTTAAGCTCATGAGTTTTTAGTTTACTAGAATCATAGGATATTGCTCAACCACCCTGCATAAGGGCTGCCCCAAGACCATCCAAAGGTGAATTTGTGCAAACTATAAAGTCTGCTGAAGGATCTGGCACTACAAGGATAGGTGCACTGGTAAGTGCCTTATTGAGCTCCTGAAAATCTCTCTTGCACTTCTCCATCCACTCAAACTTCTTCCCCTTTCATTGAAGAGAAGTGATAGTGTGTGCCACCTAAGAAAATCCCTCAACAAATAGCCTGTAGTAATTGGCTAGACCTATGAAACTCCTAACCTCGGTCATAGTGGTAGGTGATGGCCAAGTGGTAGGTGTTGGCCAATTCATAATAGCCTCTATCTTTGATGGATCCACAAAGATCCCATGACTAGATTGAACATGTCTGAGATACCCGACCTCTAGTCTCAAAAATGCACACTTCGACAAGCTGCCAAACAATTGATTGTCTCTCAAGCACTACATTACCTATCTCAGGTGCTCTTTATGCTCCCTCTCATCCTTTGAATAAATAAATATATTATCGAGGAACACTACTATAAAATTGCCAAGGAAGGTACAAAATACTCCATTCATGAGGCTCATGAATACAACTGGAGCATTTGTAAGACCAAATAGAACCATAATGAACTCATAGTGACCATATATAGTGCAAAAAGCGGTCTTGTAAATATCACTATCCACAATCTTCAACTAATGGTACCCTAATTTAAGAAATATCTTAGAAAACACATGGGCACCCTGAAGCTAATTGAATAAGTCATCGATCCTAGGAAGTGGATACCAATTCTTGATGGTGACTTTATTCAGTTGACTGTAATCCATACACAACCTAAGAGATGCATCTTTCTTCTTCACAAAGATAATTGGTGCACCCCAAGGAGACACACTAGGATGAATGTGTCATTTCTCCAATAGTTCCTCAAGATAAATCTTGAGCTCATTAAGCTCATTCGTGGTCATCCTATAACATGCTCTGGAAACTAGCTCGACTCCTGGCACAAGGTCTAGATGAAAGTCAACAGCCCTACAAGGAGGCATACCATGAAGCTTTGACAAAAATTTTTTTGCAAACTCCTGTAGAATAGGATGGTCATCCAATGACAGTTCTTCCTCTCCCTCATCCTCCCTATCACTGATGGAGATAACATACAATAGGCATCCCTTCTACATACACATCTTAAGATACATAGCGAAGATCATACAGAGAGATACAAGTCTCTGAATCCTTGTGACCACTATTGTAGTGTCATCATCATCAAAGCATTACACCTTCTTCTAACAACATTCAATCTTGGATCTATGGGCATAAAGACAATCCATGCCAAGTACTAATCCATAAGATCCCATAGGGGTAATTCTAAGGTCTTCTATGGTGGTCATACTGCCCACCTAAATCTAGAAATCCTTAACCAAGGAGGTAACAACTACTCTAAGTCCTGAGGCCAACTCTACCTCCCATCGATGATATTTCCTGATTGTCATTAGCTGACAACGCTTCACCACTAATGGAGAAATAAAGGAGTCAATAGCTCCTAAATCAAATAGGATAGAAATGTTACTACCTTCAATCTTACCTATGGCCTCAATGACTATAGCCTAATGCTCATCTTGGCAGTTATCAAATGTTGCAAACACTCTACGGGACTTCCCCATATCTCCCACTATGGGCTTTGACATTGTTGCTTGCTGACTACCTCCCTAAGGAGACTCTCGAGAAAGGTTCCACATACCACTGCATGTGTAGCAAGGCCCACGAGACTGAACCTGCACTCCCTGAGGTCTGGAGTACTATGAACCTCTTGTCCAATAGACCCATTGTAACCACCCCTATTAGACTGATGAGTCCATGCAGGAGGTGTATAAGGTGCCTAGAGTCCTTGGTCCTTCCTATGACCCTATGATTGCCACTGCTTGGGCTTAGAGCACTATTGTCCCTCTGGTGGATTTGTTTCAAATATTGTTGAGGAAAATTCTACTAAGGCTAAGGATTTTTTAATGTCCCCTAAGAGTTCCTTTGGTTTCCCTTCCAAGAATTCTAGTTCTGAGACCTATAATAAGATCCCCTTTGAATATCATCAACTACCATGGTGCTCTCCATTGTATAGCATAAATCCCCTGGTGGTATAATGTGCACCATGTTTGATAGAGTGTTGTTCAATCCATTGATAAAGAGATTGACCTGAAGCTTCTCATCCTTCATATATTCTACATAAGGAAGAAGGTCAAGAAACTTACTCTCATACTAGGACACTAAGAGTCCTCACTGTTGGAGATCATGAAACTCATCTATATGACACTACCTGAACTTCTCTGATAGGTACCTGGCCTTGAATCTCTCCAATAAAATCTCCCATGAGAGAGTGTCGATGTCAAGATGTCCCTTGAACTCTTCCTATCTCCACCATATGGAGGTTGTCCCTCTCAAAAAATGAATGGCTATTTGTGCCTTAAGATTGCTCCCATAGGGACACAATCCAAAGCACCTTCCTAGGCTTAGAAGTCAAGACTCAACCTCTATCCCATCATTAGATACTAGAAAAGGTGGTGGGTTGAGTCACAAAAACTCTCTAATATGATCCTCTATACCCTGGGATACTCTCTCAACCACCTGAGCCACTAAGCTTGGTGGAGGCTTTGGCCCATGCACAAACTCTACATCATGCTCTATCTATCTCTCTGCAAGCCTCAGAGGAGGACTCCTACTTTGTTCTATGAATGAAGCTTGATTCCCCTCGGCATCCTAGGGGTGTTCTTGTTGTGCAATAGGAGGAATCCTATCTAGGATGATGTTGGCTAAGTTTTGGAAGGCATTAAGATAGCTTGGTCTAGATCAAGATGTGGTTTGGGAGTGGTATTCTGATTCCCTCTAGGAACTTCAACATCCTACCTAATCTCCTCATGATCTGAAGGGGGGATGCCTATAACCTCTCCCACTTGCTTGAGCCTACTATGTAACTGGAAAAATCCTATGATGCAAAATGGTTTATTGTTAAGCATAGTGGTCAAGGTTCCCAATGCTGAAACATGGCTCTGATACCAAAATGTCATGCCCAAAAATACTCAAGGAAAAACACACCAAAATACATACAAACAATTTTTTATAGATAAAACATTAGAAAGTCATGAACATTACATAATTGAAATAATTAAATTCATCTTAATATACTTGGAATAATCCGTGAAATAAAATTCTATTAAAATAATTCACTGACAGAAAATTCAAGTCGGGAAAATTGGGTATCCACTACCCCAAACAAGTCCATTGGGTTCTCACAACACTGATTGTGGCTCAAAAACTCCCTCCAAAAGATAAGGGCGGGATTTTGGAAATTGCCTACCCCAAATTCAAATTTTGATCGAGAATCAAAGACAAGGAGTTTGAAATCTGAAGGTGAGCCTTGCTTGCTCAAAAGGACAAGGGTGAAAACTTCAAAAATTCCTTGCCTTGGCTACAAAGTCCAATTGAAAATCATAGTTGAAGGGTGCAAATTCCACAAAAGCTTTCCGCTAAACAAAAATGGAACAAAGGCTCAAGGAGTCCACTGGTCGGGTTTCACAGGAAGGAGGTGTGATCTTCGAAAACATGGACTTAGCCAAAATCAAAATAAAACATCTCATTAGGAGAAAGAGATTAACGTCATATCCTTGAAAAAAGGTACGGGGAAGGTGTGAAGTCCGAAGACTGAAGGAATAAGATCGTCGGGTTTCGCACCACTTAACATAGAATTCTGAAAAGATCAAAAACTTGAAGATAAGTGTCTTTCAAATTATTAATTTATTTAAGGTAAGATTTTAGAAAAGTTGCACTTGAAGTGTGAACCTTCATAAAAGTAGCGAGACTAGGGATGCTTTTCCAAATTTTTGACGAAGCGAAGGAAAGCTAAAACTTAAAGGACAAGTTTCAACCGATCAAAAGGAAAGTTAAGTCAAAACTTCCTTTCGGAAAGAAGGAAGATGGAGTGCAAAGTGTCGGAAGGGAAGCAAGGTAAATGCATTTCCAAAAACTCTGACTCCAACAAAAACCAATGCCAAGAAAATGGTAAGGTATAAATGGACAAGTCCGAACCATAAAGAAAAGACCAACCTCTTTGAAAGAGAAGTTAAGTCTTTCTTTACTCATCGTAAAATGAAGGGATTGGGTGCGGAATTTTAGAAAAGAAGTTAGAGAGGTGTGAATCTAAAACTCTAACCAAAGAGAAAGATAATGTGAAGCTAAAGGAAGAAAAAGGAAAATAGATAAGTTCATCTCCTTTTTTAGGAAAAGAGGGATGGAGTGCAAAACATCGAAAAGGAGCCCCAAGTGGTATGATTTTCAAATTTTGATTAATGGGAAAAGAAGTGCCAAAAGAATAAAGGAAAAGGTCAAAGGAGTTACCTTCGGGATTCTAAAGGAAGAGGTGTGAATCCCGCTCTAAGGGAAAAAGAGTAAAACTCTTTTGCACGGCCAAATCCAAGAAACAAAACAGGCTAAAAGGCCACTGGGAAAGACAATTCCCAGAAAGGATAGTCTTCGAAGGAAGACAAAAGGGACTTAAATAATCCCAACGACTTTGCCAAGAAATAAATTTGATGCAAGAAGAAACAACTATAAATAAACACTAAATTAAAATGATTATTTCCTTATAGCATAAAATAAATAACTTCTGGAATGCTGGTAAATTGAGATTGTATATATATATTTTAAAATAGAATTAACAAAGATTCTCTTTTCTCTTTCTTAAACACACATAACCAGTCCATAATTTAACAGTGATTACTTTCAACATTAGAATGAATAAGACGGCCAATTTTTAAACAATAATACAAATTTCAGACTTTATCCTATAAGTTCCAGAACATAATTTAACTTTCCAAGACTACTGTTTAATAGTTAGATCCATATTTAAAATATTGAAAATACAACTAGAGTGAAGGACATACAATTAAGATCTTTAAACATAGATTTACAACTTTCAATATTAATAGAAAACCCAAGCCTAATATATTTCTCCTTCTCTAAATTCAACAACAACTGCAATATCAATTAAGAAATCACTACTTCATTCTGATAAATTCTAGAAGGCTTACGCATGCAAGTTGCTTCTATTTATGATTTGATACGAAATATAGAACAATAGAGGATTCAATTTAAGAATATTTTCAACCATTTGGCTCCACACACATCTTTCTTCACTTGATCCTTTGAAAAAAAGAACTTGCAATAAAATAAGGTTTACCATGGAGGCTCACCCCCGAGCTTGGGGAGAAAAGAGTAAAAAAATAACAATCAAACAAACTTACAATAATAACTTCCAACACAAGAAAACAAAATTTTCCCATAACCAAGGCTTTACGCAAAGGCCTTCTACAAACCTTTAACATGGGGTGAAAGTGGACCAAGTACTCAAGTGGAAAATTCCAATACAAAATAGAACAAATGCCACACATGGGCTCAAAACATCTTCCTTCCCAAATCCTCCTCAGCCACACATGGGCTCAACCACCTTATCACCTCCAAATGCCCGTAGGAAAGTCTTGCATCATGAAGACCAAAACATCCATGTTTATCCTTCCCACACATGGAGAAACTCTACACAACATGGGTTGTCACTAAACCCTTCACCCCACAAGGTTATTTTTCCCTCCCAAGAGTGAGTGTTCCTTGAAACTGTCTTATCAAAATCCAATACAAAGATAAAAGCATAACTTAAAATAAATAATAGAACACCCATGAACAATAGTGGGGTGTCAACATGAACACATAAATCTCCAAGAAAGAGCATACAACTTTCTTTACATATAAAATTTTATTAAAACATAGAAACATGCACAAAGTATGAATCACCAACCTATGATCCAAAGAAAATGTTAAAACTAGCAAGTTGTAAGAGTTGTTCTTCTTTTTCATATGCTTTTCTCCCAAGAAAATTTTCCTAGAGCTTTTGTCTCTAAAAGTAGAGAGTGGGTGAACAACCAAAAAGTCTCTAAAACTTCCTCTAATAGATTTCCTACTCAACAAATAAGTTCAACCATCAATGAAAATGTACTCCAAAAATCAAATCTCCAAATATCCTCGTCCCCTCATAAATGAGGTTTGAAGACTAAATGGAATTGACAAGATGACTTGCCCAAATTCTCAAAACTCCTAAACTCAGATCTAACTTTTGGGGGTACTTTTGAGGGTACTTTTGAGGGTTCATTTATGATTCTTGGGCCTCTTAATGACAAAAATCTAATCTCTTACCCCAAGTATACCAAGTGGGGTAGTCAAATTTAACCCAAACTACCCTTTAGAAGCTTATTTAACCCTCCAAAACCTCTCTTAAAGCAAACCCACAAGTTCAAGTAACTTTGACCCATCTAGAGGCCTCCTTAACCTTGGATAAGCATGATAACTCTATAGATTAACCCTCTAGTTGGTGTCATACTTCTCCTAGATACAAGACAAGTCATGCCAACATATTTTATAAAAATGTGTCAAATGACACTACATAAATTACAACATGTTATTTACATAGCATGATTTACATAACTTAACATTTACTTAATTAAACATAACCATGCAACACCACTTTTACAAATAAAATACATGACAATGAGGTTCTTGTCTCTTCACTAGACGAAACCTTAGTTCTACTGAATAACACATAGGTTCACACTTTATTCCCCATATTTTAGTACCATGGTCAATTTCGTGCACACTCATTGCACACATCAATAGGTCCAATAGATACTTAAGATAAATGATATAAATTAACACACACATCAACTAGCACTTGCATTTTCCAATGTTTCATCATAACTTTTAAACAACATTTTCATTTGATTCCAATATGCATAAACATAAATTCCTGAATCAATTTCGCATCATAATAATAACTAATATAGCCATCATACTGCATCATCAAATTAGAATTCTAAACATAGAGATTATCTAGATCAACTATCATAAAGCATCAACTTAAGCATTAAAATCAATCAATAAAAGTGTGGAATATCAGCATGGGATTTATCAATCCTCAAATAATAACACATGTATGGTTAGTCTAAATATATCCAAAATCAAAATATCAACAAAAGAGTCTGAACTAAACTATTACAACTGGGGTAGGCCTCATAGATTGTATAGTCACTCACAAAATGCCAATGAATTCAACACAACCTGATATAGAATGGTATGTTTAGACTTACCACATAAAGAGACATGCATTTTGTTGTCATTAACTGAGAAAATACACCAAATAAATAATGTAGCCACTCCTACGATAATCAATTTATAATTGAGTACATACAGTGCTAGTAAACACAACCAAACTACACATTTATTAGAGAAAATTCACCCAAAAATGTTTGGAGATGATAAAATAACTATTTTAAACATGGAATAACATAATGAACAACTAGACATTTATCAAAGATCATCCATCCCATAATGTACATCTCAATGAAACAATAACAATCCTCATAGTCTTGTGAGGAATAATAATGGAGATGGTTATTGGAGCTTTGTCGGTTGCTGGAGCTTTGACTATGTTTTTCCTCCCACGAGAGCTTCATCATTTGCTTGGAAGGTGCATGCTTCACCGGTTGTTGGAGATTTGACTAGGGTTTTTCCTTTCGCTGGAGTTTCGCAGTCTGTTGGTGCTTTGTGGGTTGGTGGAGCTTTGACTAGGGCTTTTCCTTCCACAAGAGCTTCACCGTCTGTTGGGAAGTTGCAACCTTCATTGTTCGCTAGAGATTTGACTAGGGTTTTTCCTTCCGCTAGAGCTTCGTATTCTACTGGGGCTTTGTTGGTTGCTGGAGCTTCGGCTAGGGTTTTTCCTTATGCGGGAGCTTCTTTATCTACTAGGCAGTTGTAGGCTTCGCCGGTCGTTGGAGATTCAGATAGGGATTTTTCTTATGTTGGAGCTTCACAATTTGTTAGGAGGTTGTTGGTCTCATTGGTTGTTGGAACATCTACGGTTTCATTGGTCATTGGTGCTTCGATGGATGTTGGTGCTTCGACAAGGGTTTTGCCTTTTGTTGGAGCATCTTTTTTATGGTTTGCTAATGGGATTTTTCCATCTGCTGGCTCTTCTTCTAGTGGCTTGTTGTCCGCTAGAGTGTCATTGTCAGTTCGTGATTCATTGCCTGCTGGGGGTTTGTTGTCTGGTTCTGTGCTACTTTTTGGTGCTTCTACACCTCGGGGACCTTGTCTTATGCTGGTATGGTTTTGGCTAGGGCCTCGACCACTCTTCCTGGTGGGGCTAGGAGTGGTGGTGTTTCAGGTTTCATTGTGAAGGGACCTTTCCCTATTTCTAACCCTATTCGAGTCTCCTTAGTTGAGGATGTGGTGGAAGATATTGAGTTTGCCTCCTCTAATTTTTCTTCTCATGGTGTGATCTATCGTTTCTTGGGTATGTGGCTGAGCCTTGCTAATTTGCACTGGTAGATGTTTGTTCATTGGGAACCTATTATTTCTGGTATTGTTCACATTTTCCCTATGGCTAGGGGATTCTTTATTGCTAAATTCAATAATGCTAAAAATAGAAATTTGATTTTGTGCAATCACTCTTTCACTTGGGAAAATCATTTTATGCTGGTGGTGAAACCATGGTTTCCTAATTTCCCCCCCTCTTCTGAAACCTTTAACAAGATTCTAATATGGGTGAGGCTCCCCTATCTTCCTCTTCATCTTTGGGTTGACTTCCTTTTTAAGAGGTGGGAAAGGCTCTCAGAAACTTCTTGATGGTGGATGAAATGTCAACTAACATTATGCACTTGACTTATGCACAAATATTGATAGAGATGGACATCTCTAAGGGGTTACCAGAAATGATTAAGTTAGACCACTCAAAGGTTTTTTGCATTCAAAATTTGGATTATGAAGGGCTTCCCTTCATATGTAGGAAGTTCTTTAAAATAGATCACTTGGCGGCTCATTGTGGTTTACAGAGGGCTAAGACCAAAAGGTCTATGTCTTGGTAGAAGGGTGCTTCTTCTAAATATTATACTATAGTAAAGAAAGTACTTGAGTTTGTCGGTATTGTGGTTCTTGAGAGTGTCCTTCCTATTGGATCTATTCCTGTAGGGCCTACTATCTTTGCTGCTGGTTGTTCTATTGTTTGAGTCTGCAAATTTTTCTTCTAGTAGCATTATTCCTACTAGTTCTAATGGTATTTCTCCTGGTACTTTTGCTATTGCCAGTGTCCCTCCTATTGGATCTGTTCCTGTTGGGTCTATTGAAATTTCTTCTAGTAGCTCTGATGCTAAATAGTCTGTAGGTATGTATTCTACTGGTGTTGTTCCTGGTGGGTCTATTGGTAATTTTCCTAGTAATTTTGCTACCACTGCTAGCTTAAATTTTAGATTTGTTTTGGTCAATGTGTCTTCTGATTCTGCTGAGTGGGATTCTAGCTCTAATTTTACTGGACTTTATGTTGTTGTTGATGAATGCTAGACCTGGTGCTTCTCCTTTTCATGAGGTGGTAGGACCCTTTGGTGGTTCAGTCCAGAATTCACATGCTGGTTTTGTTGTGACTAACTATTCTTCTACTTCTTTCTTGGGGTTGGTTGCTCAAGGCTAGCATGAAAAGGCTTCTATAGCGGAGGAGGGGTGGACCCCAATTGTTGGAAAACATCATAAAAAGTCCCCTCCTTAATTTGATATGACTCTACACTCCCAAAAGAAGGGAGGTAAAGTAAAATCCTAATTTTCCTTGTGAGGTTGTGGGAACCTAGTTTCGTCCCATTGGGAATATTGAGATTTTATTCTGCCTGTTTCTTTTGTTCTTGTTTTGTGTTGTTCCTTTGGCTTATCTTAGGCTTCTTCCTTTTGTTTGTTGGAAGCATTCTATTTTGGGGAATTCATTGAATATCTTTATGCTCTCTAATTTGTAAAGGGTTTTGGGGTCCCCTCAAAACCTACTTTTCCTTAATAAAAAAACATTAATGAACAACCATTGTGAGAACCATTTTCTTATTGACATAGAGGAGGTAGTGATGGTTCATGCAATGGTTGACATAGAGGAGGTTGCAACTATTAGATGGTTCTCCTTTTGCATGTATCCTTGGTTTTCTCTCTTGAATCAATTTTGTTGTGTTGGGGTTTGTGCTAGCATGGTTTCAAGATAGTTTCCTTTGGATATTTCTAGCAGTCCTAATAAGTGTTGCAAGTCATGTGCTTCTATTTTTTATGATATAGGTATAATAGTTTTCTTTGAGGCTATCTTGGGCTTCTAGGTTATGGGTAATTCTATATCTTGTTTTATGTAGAAGGTTATGGGAACCTTTCAAAACCCATCCCTCCAATTACCAATCTATTTAATTTTTATTAGTGGATGGTGGTTGATCCCCTATTTTTGGGAAAGTTGTTTCTTCCTTTGTCGTTTGTGTTTTTCTATGGTAAGTTGTTGGCTTGTTGTCATTTAACCATGTTGCATTCTTTTGAGTAGTAGTTTGTGTTGGATATTTCTAATGCATGGGGTATTGATTGATACATTTAATATGTTTAATCACTACATTAATGAATGGACATTCATACTATTGTCATTTGTGGTTTGTCACTGATGTCAATATATGTTTCTGTGAAGAGTACATGCTGATTATGACAGTGTACGAACACTGTACATATGTTTCAGAACGTGGGAAGACAAATGAGAGTACAGGAAGCTGTTGTGATCTTATATTCAAGATCACATCATGTAATGTTGCATATTGGATGATTTACAAATGTTTTGGTGAAGACTGGTTACTGGACAGTGACTGTGGAAGCTGACAAAGTGAGTCTCTGTGTTTTTGGTATATCTTACAGAAGATATGGATTAGGTGTATGCGAGCTTAAGAGATGAAAGAAAAGGCATTGATGGATGTTCATTGGTCAACACAAGGTACATAATGCTGGATGATGTCAGCTATGGCGTGTGATTTGGAGAAGACTTATTTGGGAGCCGACTTCAGAGGTGTAGCATGCATTTTGTTTGGCAAATGTAAATTAAGGATGTCAATCCTTAATTGTTGTAATGGAATCATTGTATACTTGTTTTAGGTACCGTGTGTATCTTAGCAAGATTTTATGTAAATAGGAAATCCTAATGGGCCAACCTGATCATGTAGAATATAATAGGGTATATATGTAAGATAATTCCTTTGGAAAAGATATGGTGAGAATATATGTGATGTAAAAGGAATTGGAAGAGTTGTGAGTTTGTGTCTGATGGATGTAGAACAGAGGATTAATGGTGAACTTCATTGGAACTGATCAAGCAAAGATAGTTCCTGACGGACAGTTCAAAAGATTGTGTATGACTCCATATACACTTGTTGCGAACAGTGAGTTCTAAAGGTGGATACAACCTTCTTTAGGTAGTGAGCCCACCCTTCTTTCTTGACTCCTAATAGGGTCTGTCCTATAACAAGGACTGTGTACTGTAATGTTTCAATAAGCTCCTAACAGGGCTAAATCTTCTAACAAGGATACTATACTATCAGTACATCATTTGTGGGTGCTAATTCCCACCAGGGTTTTTACCTTTAACAAGGTTTCCTTGAAACCAAAATATTGTGTTGTTGTGTTGGCATTCATTGTGTTCATTGGATCTGATATTGCTGCTATTCAAAGTTTAAAGTTTAATAATCTTTCATACAACTGATTCACCCCCCCCCCCTCTTAGTTGTATTGTGGACTATTATTCCTAACAGTTTGTTCTATGATGTTGATTATTCACATTGATTTTTTTTTTGGTAACTCTCCTTCTTTGATCTAGAACCTCAGTGATCTTTTATTTTAGGTTTTAGGGTCCCATCGACCATCAAAACTTATTTTACTTTTAATAAAAACAATAATGAGCATCTACTATGATGTTATAAAGCACTACTAGAGTAGGAATAAAATCTCTCCATAAACCCAACAAACTACAAATAAAACCCCACAAAAATACATAAATAAAAATATGAAATCAAAACATTCAGCTTAATAATAATATATGTATGAGACTACACCATAATCTACCTCTAACTCTCATCCTTACTCCACCTAGAAATCCTCAAACATATCCTTCTCGAGCCTCCTATTAAGGTTTTACAACCTCTGAAGAACAACAAAACAATTAACAAAATAACATGCGAATGAAGGAGAAAATGACACCAAAATTCTCTAAATAACAAGCATATTCAAAACCCATGACCAAGATAAAAGATTCTTTGAATTTGCAATAATATTATTCTTCTTCCACTTGTCTTCCACCTACTAACACTTCTAGTTGTAACTTATCACTTGCACATGGTTTTAAAAGTTTCTAAATCCAGTTAACATTCCAAAATTTTCTCTCTAATTTCTCACACCATATTTTTTCCCCAAAACATTTCAAATGTTATTTATTAATTCAAAATAATGTTTTATTTGATTGTTTAATCATGAAGGACAATATTTACCAGTTTACCCATCGGTTTCAATTTATTATTTCTAGATTACAAGACAATAAGGAAAGGGAACATAGCAAGTCCTCCGACCTAAAGATTGCTTGTACTCAAAAAATGTAGATTTGATTGGTTAAGAACTTCTTGCCTTTATTAAATCACATCTTCAATATGAAAACCTTTCCATTTGATCAAATCTTGTGTTAAGCTTCTATTTCTTAACTTCTCTCTTGTTTGCAACAACTCTTTTGAAATTAAAATCAGATTTTGTTTATCATATAAGTGCAGTAGATCAGATGAAACTACTACTTTATGTCCCACAACCTTCTTGAGACAAGAAACATTGAAAATAATATGTAATTTATTGTTTGATGGAAGCTCCAATTCATATACTACCCCCCCTACCTTTCAGTTAATGTCATAGTGTCCCTCTCTCCCTCTCTCCATGATATCTTCTTATCTACATACATCTTTTGTTTATTTTGAGCATGATACAAAAAACCCTTAAGTGACCTAGAAACCTCTTGGATTTGTTTTGACAAAATCACTTGTTGCAGTCACTTTATCATCTAAAAATAAAAAATCAACAAAAAAAATGTATTGTAATTGTAAAGAGATTATAAAGGAGGCATACCAATAGACATATGAGGGGATTTATTGTAATAGTTCTCCCCAAGATGCAACCATTTCACCTATGAAGAGAAATTGAGTGTCCAAGTAAAGAAATTTAAGATTAGTAGGTGCATCGAGTACCTATTATTTATTCACAAACATATGACAATATGTTGATACAATCCTATACTACTATGTCGCAAAGAAACATTCAGGCACAATGTATTTCTCACAATCAAAACTTTAGAGGAAAGTGCTTGCCATTTTAGATCTTGTGAGATCGGACAATTTTAGTGGCATGCATACATTAAGATTCAACAATGCATAATCATTAGATATAAAGAATATGATAGAATATACAATACAAAACTAATGTGGGGAAGATCCTTTGGGTAAAAACCACCCTACACTCCAAAACCAGATAGTCGTTGTATTATTCAATAATAGAATACAATCACAATGCAATCTTCAGGCTCTAAGCCTTTACATGGAAATTTACATCCTACTCCATCCTAGAGAATTTTTTTCAGCATAACCCCTATGAAATGAACTCTCTCGTAGACAACTACTTTATCAACACCTGTATTTATAGACAGTACAATGCAAAAGGAAGTAGTTTCTCAAAAAAGGTCCACATTCAATGTAGTTTTAACATATAATTGAAAACTTCTTTTTGCATAACTCTTGCATAAATATTAATTTTATATTTTTAAATAACCAAGTCTATCCATGTGGAAGATTTCGCCCTATTGAAAACCTTCCAAAATTGCACACATAAGAAAGAAGCTACCCCAACTAATATTGTGATGCTGATAATGAACAAGGTTAACCAAGCAATGAAAGGTATGTAGAAGTATTGGAATAGTTATTATGTTGTCATTGATTTCAGGCCTATTGACTTAGTGATTTATGCAAGTTTCCATATCAATTAAAATATGTGGTGATTGAGTAAAGAAATGGTTGGTAAAGACAAAAAATGAAATGAAGAAGTGATGTTAAGTATGTGAGCTTAAATGGGCAAGTGATGAACCAGTCTTTGACAAGGTAATATTGATTTGATTGTTTTACATGATTTGATGAAGTGTTAGAATGATGCACAAATTAGGTATATTGGTCGGTAATAAATGATTGAAGTTGTGAAATGAAAGACAAGGAAATAGTGTGTTCTACTGAGCTGGAAATGGTTGTTAGTAAGTAAAGACATTGGTCAAATATAGTTAACTAAGAATTTCATAACCGAGATAGATGTTAACCAAGAAAATGATAACTGAGAAGGAAGACTTAATCGAGAAGATGAAGTTAGTCAGTTAAACAAGAAATTAATTAAAAGATGAGATCGAGTAAGAAACTGGATTGATCTAAATGATTCTACGAAAGGAACAAAGTTAGTTAATGAAATAAATGGATCAAAAATGTTAGCTACAGATAAATGGTGAAGATTTAATAATTAGTTTGAGATCCAAGAAAATTTCAAGTTCCAAGGTGAAGATACAACTGGCAAGATTCATAAAACATTTTTCAAACTTTGAGATTTGATTGAATGAATGAGATTAAGCGGTGAATAGGATTAAGTGGAAAAAAATGTCTATATAAAGGATGATCAAGATGGTAATATTGTTGATTTTATGATAGCCAAAATAAATGACATAACAAGTACAGAAATGTACACCAAGTAGAACATAAGTGAAGAAAAGTGTGAATCAAGTGAAGGAAAGTGATGAGATGAAGAGTAAGTGTTGATCAACAAAAAAGAAGAGTTTGAAGAAGACAAATGAGAAGAAAGGAGATCTGAACAAGCAAAGGTAGTTGCATATTTTATCAGGTCATTTCACTGTTTCTATCCATTGTAGCAAAAAATCTCTTAATTGAGTGGATTTAACAATCCTAGTTCTAAATCCTTTGTAAGGTGGCATTCTAACGAATCTTTTAAGTCCTCTAATAAGGCCACTCATGATAGGGTGATAGATCTAGTTGATCTTCGGTGAAAATACCCTAACATAGTCACATTTGGCAAATGTTTTTTGTAATCTTTAATAGGATTAGCTCTTAATCAAGCTCACTTCAGAAGAGTGAATTATTTTATGGATGATAATTCCCGCAATGGTTTTTACCCAAATTGGGTTTCTAAGTTAAAAAATGGTGTTAATGTGTGATTGAATGTTTTGTATGTTATTATCTGATTTTCATACGCATACTGTCGTGATCGATGATTGAAGGTTTTAAGGTTGAAAATTGTTAAGGGACCTAACATAACTGATTCACCCCCCCTCTTAGTTATCCAACAATTGGTATCAAAGCATTTGGTGCTTAGAGATTGTTTAGAAGACTTAAGCTAAAGATTCAAAGCTGTATATGAGAGAAGTACTGAAGTTGAACAAGGAGAATTTTCCTACATGGCAAAGATGAAGTTACACCTATCTAGAATTGGAGATTTTGCACTATACTATTTAGAAAATGACTGCACTCCACCTCCTCCTAGACCTATGAAACTTGATCAGATGAGAGAAAATAAGGAACATAACTCAGTAATGATTGAGATTTCTTCTTCACTGTCCGATGTTGAGTTCAATGACATAAAGGACTACACTACCATGAAAGAAATGTGAGATAAACTTGCACATGTTTATGGAGGTGATTTACATGTACATAAGACAAAGGTTGATAGTCTCAAAGGAAAAATTGATGAGATGAGAATGAAAGAAGATGAAACTATTGCACAATACAATTTCAGAATCAAGGAAGTGGTTATTGCTATCAAAGGTGCTGGTGGAACAATAAATGAAGAAGATGTGCTAAAAATAATTCTTAGAACTCTCTTACCTAAATATGCTATTTGAGTCTCTTCTATTCAGGAATTGAGATCTATACCTAGTAATGTTGTTACTCTTGATGATTTGATTAGTAAGCTGACTACATTTGAGCTTAGTAACTTTGATAATAGTTTACTGAAGATAGAAACTATTTTCAAATCATCTCTAACCATTGGTAGTTCAAGAAGAGAAAAAGACATTCACTATAGTTTAGGTGGAAGTGACTATGATAGTATACTATCTGAGGAAAAAGAACAAGAAGAACTGGAAGCACTGCTGGCAAAGAGGTTACTGAGAGGAAAAGGAAAGTATTAAGGTAAATTGCCTCTAAAATGTTTTAACTCAAACAAGATTGGTCATATTGCATCTAGGTGTCCTGATAATGACAAGAATTATAAGAAGGAAAAGGAGAACCGATACCAAAGGTTTAGAGACTACAAGGATAAATACAAGAATTCATGCTACCTAGCTAAGGAAGGACTAACCGATGATGAATCTGATGACACAGTTGAAGGTGAGGAAGTGGTTTATGTTCCTATGAAGGATGATTTAGAAGAAGATAGGTATGAAGATGAAAAAGCCCTTATTCTCAAGTTAGTAAAAATGACCCATGGATTATTGACAGTGGTTGTTTACATCATATGACTGGTGATATTGATAAGTTTAAAAACTTAGAAGAATATGATGGAGGATTTGTAAGTGAAAATGTAAGGATTGATGAGTTTGTAGATAAAAATAAAGGAGATAGCAAACAAGGAACCAGAAGATTATCAAAGATTTGTACATGTAAGAGAAGGAGTTTCTTGTACTTTACTTGAGTTGCAAGAAGAAATCGAGGAACCAGTTGAACCTCTACCAAGAGAAGAAAATATTGAAGAACAGAGAACCAGGTCGATACTAGCAAAGTATGTCAGAAGGAACCACTCACCAACTCAAATAATTGGAGATAATAATGGAGTCATGACAAGAAGTAAGTTGAGAGACAATACATGTTTGATTTTTGAATTTGAGCCTAGATTAGTCAAGGATTTTCTTGAAAATAAAGATTGAGTTAATTCAATGAAAGAAGATATTGATCAAATTGAAAAGAACAATACTTGGTCACTGGTACCGAGACCTAAGGATAAGAATGTTATTGGTACAAAGTGGATTTTTAGAAATAAAATAAATTAAAATGGAGATGTGATAAGGAATAAAGCTAGACTATTATGCAAAGAATATACCCAGGAGGAAGGTATTGACTATGGTGAGCCATTTTCTCATGTTTCTAGATTAGAAGGTGTGAGAATTATACTTGCATACACAACTTATAAAGGCTTCAAGGTTTATCAAATGGATGTAAAGTCTGCATTTTTTTAATGAAATACTAGAAGAAGTGTACATTGAGCAACCAAAAGGATGTGTTGACAAAATCCATAAAAAAATGGTATGCAAACTACACAAGGCACGATATGGTTTGAAATAAGCACCCCGACCATGGTATGAAAGACTTCACTGATATCTAATGAGAATAGGTTTTATTAGAAATAGTGATAAGAGTAATGTGTACTTGTAAAGTGAATATGAAGATAAGGTATTAATAGCTAAAATATTTGTTGATAATATCATATTTGGAGGAAATGAGTTAATATGTAGATCATTTGCTGATGAAATGAGGAAGGAATTTGAAATGTCAATGATTTCAGAGATCAAATTATTCATTGGATTGAAAATTCAATAGATCAATGATGGCATATACATAACATAGTCAAAATACATCAAAGAGATCTTGAAATTTTTTGGGATGGAAGACTCAAGACCGATTCGTACACCGATGATTAATGGATGCAAATTGTCAAAATAAGATGACTCTATTGAGGTGAATGGAACTCTATACAGATCCATGGTTAGTAAGCTACAATATGTTCATAGTAGGCCATATATTGAACACACAATTGGTATTGTGACAGGATTTTCTTCTAATCCTAAAGAGACACATATGATTGTTGTGAAGACAATCTTTAGATATCTGAAAGGAACCGAGGACTATGGATTAAAGTACAAAAAGGATGGAAATTTTGAATTGAAAGTGTGTACTGATGTTGATTGGGGAGGTAATGTTGACAATAGGAAAAGTACAAGTGGAGGAACTTTATTCTTAGGAGAAAGATTAGTGACATGGATAAACAAAAAACAAAGTTGTATTTCACAGTCAACTACAAAGGCAAAATATGTTGCTATTGCAATCAATTGTTCTAACATCAATATTTGGATAAAACAACTACTTGAAGGGATACAAGAGGAAATAGATGGTCCTATGACAATCTATTGTGATAATACTAGTGCTATAAACATTTCAAATAACCTAGTGATGCTCTCAAAGACAAAGCACATATCAATCAAGTATCGCTATTTGAGAGAACAAGTACAAGAGAAACAAGTAAAGATGGAATATATAAAATCCAAGGACCAAATTGCTGATATATTCACAAAGCCATTACCTAAGGATACTTTTGAGTACCTAAGAGGTAAACTAGGGGTCATTCCCCTATCTAATGTTCATTAGAGAAAGATGCAAGTTGCATCAATTCATGCTTTATTAGATTATCTATTTGTGAGTTGATGCGGATGTTCACTCTTTAGGAGCAACCTAAAGTTGTGAGAAAGATACGAGGATACATAAGTAATTGGCACAAGAAAGGTACAAGGTACAACTACAAGGACAATTAATTTTAGATTAAGGTTTTGTAGGTATCTTTGGCATTCTTGTCAAAGGGGGAGAAGAACTATTGAACAAAGAAGAAACAAGGGAGAGATGATTGGAGAGATATCAATGAGGAGAGATGATTATGTAAGAATAAAGGGGGAGAAATAAAGAATGAAGATTACTGATATTGATGGTTTATTTCAGATTGAGATATGAGATATATACAATGTGTTTCCATCAATGCTAAAGGGGGAGATTGTTACCCCAACTAATATTGTGATGTTGATAACGAACAAGGTTAACTGAGCAATGAAAGGTATGTAAGAGTATTGGATCAATTGTTATGTTTTCATTGATGCCAAGCCAATTGACTTACTGCTTTATGCCTTGAGTTTCCATATCAATCTAAAATATGTGGTGATTGAGTAAAGAAATGGTTGGTAAAGACATAAAATGAAATGAAGAAGTGATTTTAAGTATGTGAGCTTAAATGGGCAAGTGATGAATTAGTCTTTGAAAAGGTAATATTGATTTTATTGTTTTACATGATTTGATGAAGTGTTAGAATGATGCACAAATCAGTTATATTAGTCGGTAATAAAGGATTGAAGTTGTGAAATGAAAAGACAAAGAAACAGTGTGTTCTACCGTGATGGAAATGGTGGTCAGTAAGTAAAGATATTAGTCGAATAGAGTTAACTGAGAAGTTCATAACTGAGGAAGATGTTAACCAAGTAAATGATAACTGAGAAGGAAGACTTAATCGAGAATATGAAGTTGGTCGGTTAAACAAGAAATCAATTAAAAGACATCATCAAGTGAGAATCTAGATTGATCTAGAAGATTCTAAGGAATGAACAAAGTCAGTTAATGAAATCAACAGATAAAAAATGTTAGGTACAAATAAATGGTGAATATTTAATGATTGGTTTGAAATTCAATAAGAGTTCAAGTTCCAAGGTGAAGATACAACTGACAAGATTCATAAAATATTTTACCGAACTTTGAGATTTGAACGAATGGATGAGATTAAGTGGTGAATAGGATTAAGTGGCAAAATTGTCAATATAAAGGATGATCAAAATGGTATTATTATTGATTTGATGATTTGTTGATAGCTAGAATAGACAATCGAACAAGTACAAAAGGGTACATCGAGAAGAAAACAAGTGAAGAAAAGTGTGAATTAAGTGAAGGAAAGTGATGAGATGAAGAGTAAGTGTTGATCAACCAGAAAAGAAGAGTTTGAAGAAGAAAAATGAGAAGAAATAAGATCTGAACAAGAAAAGGTAGTTGCATATTTTATCAGGTCATTTCACTATTACTTTCTAACCATTGTAACATAAAATCTCTTAACCAAGTGGATTTAACAGTCCCATTTCTAAATCCTTTGTAAGGTGGCATTCTAACGAATGTTCTAAGTCCTCTAATAAGGCCACTCATGATAGGGTGATAGATCTAGTTGATCTTTGGTGAAAATCCCCTAACAGGGTCACATCTAGCAAATGTGTTTTGTAATCTTTAACAAGATTGGCTCTTAATCGAGCCCATTTCAGAAGAGTGAATTATTTTGTGGGTGATAATTCTCGTAGTGGTTTTTACCCAAATTGGTTTTCCACATTAAAAATTGGTGTTAATATGTGATTGAATGTTTTTTATGTTATTATTTGATTTTCATATGCATATTGTTGTGATCGGTTGAATGCTTAAATCTGATTATTAAGATTAGTTGTTGAAAAGGCTTTAAGGCTGAAAATTGTTAAGGGACCTAAGATAACTGATTCACCCCCCTCTCAATTATCCAACAAAAGAAGCAAAATTGTGTTGTTACTTTTCAAGTTGGGAGGGAACTTTTGGGAACTTTTTTGCACTTATTTTCTTAAAACATCCCCCCTTGTGAAAATTTTCACAACCTCTCTTTTTCCTCAATACTAATTGCACCCAACTTCCCATTGGGCCCCATAATTAAGCTATGCACTTTGTAAATAATAATATAGTATTAATTCATTAAAGTCAACAATATATGACCAATTAAAAATAGTTAAATTAAATCCACTTGGGAATCCTAAGGTTGAGGCACCTTAATCCCAACAACCCAAGCACTCTTTTGATTTGAAACATAGTTCCTCAAGTATCCTTCTATCCATTTATTAACTATTTATGTTTTTTCACCTGCTTGAAGATGATATCTTGTGCTAGGTGTGACCTCTATATTTGTCAAATGAAAGGGTTCCTTCCAAAAATAAATAAGGAATCTACTATCTCTATCACTTACAATATTCTTGGGTACACCATCCAATCTAAAAATCTCTTTGGAAAATAACTCTAATACTTGGGTTTCCTTAAAACTAGGTGTGATAGGAAAGAAATGTTTATACTTGGTCAATCTATCCACCACAACATACATGAAATCCTCATATTAAGGATTTTGAAAACTAGTGATAAAGTACATGGAAATGTTTTCCCACTTTTGTTTAGGAATTGGAAGTAAATGGAATAACCATTCTCTAGAGAAAAAATTGCCCACTCTTGTTTTATTGACAAGCCATACATTATCTGATGTGTTTGTGGGTATCCACCTTCATCCATTTCCAAGATAATATCTCTCAAATCTATCTATATGTTTTGAAGTACCCTAATGACCAACCAATGGCGTTCCATGGAAATCCTTGAATATCCTATATTTAACTTTAGATCTTGGTACCAAAAATAAGTTTTTCTTGTAGTAGATTAACCTATGTGCAATTGTGTACTTGTCATTCTCTCCTCTTCTAATTCATTCAAGATATTAGAAGAAACAAAGTCCTTATCATATTCTAAAACTATAAATATCTCCCAATCAACAAAAATAGATGAAAAAGAACATAGCGTAGGATTCCTAGAAAGATCGTTAACAACTATTTTTTCCTTCTCTTTCACCCTTTCATATACAAAAATCAAAATCATAAGCTTGTAATTTACTCACCCTCTTTTGTTGATAGTCATTCAAATCTCTTTGCTTTATGAAAAACTTGAGGCTTATGATTTTTCTTGACCCCAAATTTCTCACAAACCAAAAATTGCCTAAACTTGTCAAGTACATGCATGATTTTAACATTTCTTTGCCATAAATTGAGTATCCTTTCTCTAGTTAGCTCAATTTTTTTCTTTCAAAAGATATTAGATGCCATTTTTGAGTTAGGAAAATCCCTATACCTTCTCTAGATGTATCATATTCAAGAACGAAAGGTAGAGAAAAATATGGAATTGCAAGTATTAAACATGAGCTCATTACCTGTTTGAACTTGTCAAATGTTTTATGTACTTCTTTTGTCCAAGAAAATGTCAAAAGTCTCAAAATTCCACTTAACATTCCAAAACATGTTTTCAAATTTCTCATGCCATATTTTGCCTCCAAAGCATTTCAAATGTATCAACATTGAATCTAATTTGATCATTTTACTTCAAAAGACAATATTTCCTAGTTTATCCTATAGGTCAAAATCTACTTTCTATATCACTAAACATACTATAAATGGTAATTATTATTTAGAAAAGGGACATGATAATTATATACTTATTTTTTATAATTATTTCTATAATCATGTCCTCATTTTTTTTAATGACTAGGCCATTTCTATTATATATAATTAAAATTGCATTATTCACAAAAAATGGTTAGGGGATATAAAATCACCCCATGAGAGTCAAACATGCTACACTCGAAAATCTAACAACAATATTAAAACATGGGAACAAATTTCACTAAGCGGCTAATGCAGTGCCAACAAAGGGAGGAGGATCAAGGTCATCTCATTTACCCCATACATCAATGGTTTCCTTTCTTCTTCTTCTTCATTCTCTTTCCTTATTGGAGAAATAACCAAATCCAACTATAGGAACCACTTGGAGGAAGTGGTCCAACAAGAATCTTCTCCAGTGTCTGACAAGCCAGAGCCACTCAGAGAAATGAGAGCAGTACTATCAGTAGATCGTGCATGGACAGAACCACCACGGGGTGGTGAAGCTAAGTGATACTACAAAAAATCTCTTCCCCTACCAAAAGGTCGACAAAGGGCCTAGGACCTTAGCATATGAGAGCATTGAGCAGATGAACTATGGTCACGTTGATGCACATAGGGAAAATATCTATCATCAGAAATAGAAACATCTGATGGGACTCTGGAAACTATACATGGGGAATTTCCCCAATGTTGAAGTAACTCCTACAAGTGGGACACTTCAAGAGACATTTTATATTCTTTTATTTTATATTTTGTATAATATAAATAATGATAAAAATATATTAATATAATTAATTTTCTTCTTCATTATATATGTAAGAATTTGCAAATAGCAAAGATTGAACCAAGGATCTAGAGGTTAAAGAAAAGCATAAATACAAGAGAGATGATATGAATGCAATGATTGATGATTAAATTGATCCAATGAATTCCCCTTATTAAATTATTTACATAGAAGACCTCCTTATATAGGAAAGATGATAAGAGATAATGATAGGGAGTTGATAAGCTATCACCTATGCTAGGTGTAATCACATGTCCACCAAAGGTGGATTATCCTCCATTATGCAATGAAGTATGTGCAATAGGATTAGGATGATAATGTGATATGTGCACTAAAGGTGGATCTCACACCTAAAGTGAAATTTCTCCTACACCATGTGCTTAATTGAGGTGAAAACTCCTAGATGTCTCAATGACAAATTACTATGCAATGCATTATCCTAAGTAAGATTAAGTAAAGTGTAATTAGTAATATTTAATTACACCAACGCCCCCTTAAGTGTAACTTAGGGGAATGCACTTAAAATCACAATGCAAGATGGGTCCCGACTACTAGGCCATGTTGGGTACCCATGTACAATATGTAATGCAATACATGAAATGCAAGGCTCTCATAAAGTGGAGAAAGAGGGAAAACCTCATGGGAAAAACCCTCCCCCTAAAAGAGAGAATAAAAAAAGATGCATGGATGGATGGAGTACTCAAGACCCCCCAAGAACTACATACATCATGTATATACAAAGATTTATCCCCCCATAAGAAGGATAGTTGGAGACATGATATACCCCCATAATAAAGAAGCTCCCATGTTGATGAAGAGTACCTGCAAACAAAAGATAAGCTAATGCTTACAAGAAACATGTATCCCCTTAGGAAGAAATAGATACATCAAATGATGAAGAAGCCAATTCATGTGCAAATGAAAGGAGGAAGAAGATAAAGGTCTCCATGTATGAATCTCTAAAGACTGAACAAGTCTCTCCAAGCTCAAAGAATCTATCACCTCATGTGACAAACCAAGTGAAGAAGGAGAAGAATCAAGAGTGCCAATCTCCAAAGAAGGTGAAGAAGTATCTCCAAATATGATCCTATCATCAAAGGAAAGAGAAACCCCCTCATGTATGTATCCCAAATCTGCATCATGAGAATCAAGAAATGCTGAAGAGGCATCCAAGTAGTCATCACATTATGCAAGATCTGAAGCACTATGATCATCCTATTGAATAGTAAAGCCCATGTTTGGAGAGGCGGGAGGTGGAGGAGTAAGAAGTTCAACACTTGTCTCAACAACAAAATGATTTAAGTGTCCAGAGTTCTCCTCACATACATAATTATCCCTTGGAAAAGGGATGTGTACATCATGAATATCATCATCATCAACAACAACAAAATGCGAAAAAGAATACAAGCGTGATGTATGATCAACAACTCCCATAGCTATGATATCTCTAGTCTCCATGTCCCTAATGTAGACATAATCAGGAGTGAACTCAACAATTTTACCTTGTGCCCCATGTGTAATTTGGTAAACAAAAAAGAGATTAGTGGTCAAGGATGGTACACAAAGAAAATCATTAAATGTCCCCTCTCCCATAGGAATAGAACATTTTCCACAAACTCTCATGTATGTGTTGTTACCCATCAAAATATTAGGAAAATTAAAAGGCTCAATAGAAGAAAACATATCCATAGAAGATGCCGTATGATGTGATGCACTAGAATCAAGAAGCCATTTACCTTGCTCAGGATGTGCAGAAGCCAAGAGTGCTTGTACTTTACCTTTATCTTTGGATGATGATGGAGATGTAGAAGCTGCCAAATGTGTAGAAGGAGTAGACACTAATGAGGGAAACTTAATATTGTGCTTTTGAATAATGTAAGTTATCTCATCAATCTTCTTTTGAAAACACTTATGCTCATCATGTCCTAGATTTTTACAATATGCACATTTATCCCTCTTTCTTCTAGATGATTCCTCTCTTGAAGAGGACTTGGATTTAATAGTATTGTGTGAAGGAGATTCATTACCTTTGTCATGAGGCTTAGGATCCTTATGTTGTTTCTTTCCTTTTCCATTAGAAGCCTTTGAAGTAGACTCATTTGCAATCAATGCATGATGTGTGGAAGGCTTCAATTGACCCATGTGTGCCAACTTTGCTTGTTCCCTTGTGAGTTGAGCTACAAATTCATCAAGAGAAGGCAAATTGTATGCACTACCAAGAGCATCCATAGTAGCATAGAATGTAGAAACAAAGATAGAATAATCATGACCTAGCTTGGAAAGAATAAAAAAGCTCAATTGTTCACCCCCTTTAATAATGCCACAAGTAGAAAGCTCCAATCTAATAGAATTGAACTTAGGGAAAAAGTCTTGAATATTGTCAAAATCACTAGGATTTGGAGCTCATTCTCTAATCTAAATTTTCTCATTCTATTAGGTTTACCAAAGAGTCCTTCCAATATGACCCAAGCATCATGAGGATGTGTGCAAGATGCAATATGAAAGTGCAAATCGTGAGAGATGGATGATCTAAGAGAGCCAAGTGCTTTATCCCTTTAACCAAACTATTTTCACCTTTCTGCAACACCTGTAACTAGTTCTTGATCCTACCTAATAGTCATTCTAAGCAATCCAATACTCAATAAATGATCACTTAAAGATACTTTCCATTCACGGTAGTTATATGGAGTGAGGATTTTAACCTTTGAATTATCCATAATATAACCAAATAATGATTGATAACTACTGATAACTCCTTCAAATTATTGATGCAAATCAAAATATTGAAATCCAAGGATTAACAAAGTGCAAATATAGCCCCAAAATAGCCTATTTCTAAAAGTGATATATCCACCCCAAATCACTGAAATCTGATTGCAGATCTAGAAAGTAGACAAAAAATCATGCACTTTCAAAAACAATTCACCTCAAATGTTACCTTATGTGCCCAAACAAAACCCTGGAAGTTGCAGAAATCAAGAATAGGTAGGAACAGTCATGAAAATATGAAATTTCTGATTAACCTGGCTACCAAATTGCAAAAATAATACAACCACTACAATCTTTAGAAAATTATACCCAAAATAAAAAAAATTCTCAAAAAAAGGAGCAAAATTGAGCAAGATATGGCCCTTTGAAGTTGGACTACAAATTAGAAAACTCAAATGGTGAAGGTTGAGAAATTCAAACCCTTGTTGACATCAAAAAAACATTATGTTAAATTTGACAACTGTATGGGCATCACTAGAAAGCTAATTTATCTTGTTTTGATGGCTAAATGTCTGTCAAATTTAGGCTAGTGGGACATGTGACATGGCAAAAAAGCTGACCCTTGCTAACATGTTGCTGGTGTAGGCTACTATACTGATGATGTCAACATCGTACTATGATGTCACCTATTAACGTCAGTGGTCACCTACTTGCATGTTAGTTGATTGGGCTTGAGATGCCGATGTGGCCTGTTTTCCATGCGTCCTAGTGTGATTCACGCATTGTGCTGTAAGGTGGCTCCACATGGCGTGTTTGGGAGAAGAGTTGAGGTGACCAAATGAGGTTGCACCATTTGGGTAGGTGGTGAGATCCGGCGGAGGCAGTTGGATAGGTAGCACACCATGGGTTTAGTCCCACATTCATTGTGGGTTTTCTCTAAGAGCACTTTTTATATGAAAAGTTGGTACTGCAATATCAAATGACTGATCTCGATCGGGGTGAGCCCGAGCTGGGTCGAGTTCGGTTGAAGTTGTCTAATCTCAGACGCATCGGTGAACACACGAAGGTGATGTCTTGTCCGTGTGAACTTTCTGAGGTTTGAATCAATGTGTTGAACTGAGCTCGAGTCTTATTTTATCGCAGTGATATTTGCTTGTCGGGGATTAGTCCCACATCTGCAGTGTTGGGGGCTTGAGAGCTATTTTTATATACAGGCGCCTAATATTAAAAGCAAAGAAATAAGCCGAGTTGGGCTCGGGCTCGGGCTCAGCTTCAGCCTTGAGCTTGGGTGCGAGCTCGGATATGGTACCTTGTGGTGATGTCATCAACCGATTCTCATTCCCTGTGATGACATCACAGGTGATGATGATGTCCTCGACTGATTGATGCAGAGAATATTCTCTATGTATGGTGATAATAAATGCAGGGCACTTACCAAGCCTATAAAAAAAAATTTGCAAGAAAAAAATTTAGAAAAAGATTGAATTAAAAAAATAATTTTTTTTTGAAATCATATTGTAGAAGTGCAGATCGGGTCATATGACTCAATTTGCAAAAAATATTTGCTTCGATTTGGAATTTCATCGAATATGGACGAGTTTATAGTTGATTTTAACCGAAACAACCTCTCGGATGCAATGGTGAGGTCAGATCTGCCCCAAAACACTTCCACAACATGCTAGTCTTCAGATCTGAGATTTGGGCCTTCAATGGTTGCACCAAGATCTCTCCAAATAGGCTAATCAAAACGCTCCAATGGCTCTGATACCATGTAAGAATTTGCAAATAGAAAAGATTGAACCAAGGATCTAGAGGTTAAAGGAAAGCACAAATACAAGAGAGATGATATGAATGCAATGATTGGTGATTGAATTGATCCAATGAATTCTCCTATTTAAATTATTTACATAATAGGTCTCCTTATATAGGAAAGGCGATAAGAGAGAATGATAAGGAGTTGTATAAGCTATCACCTATGCTAGGCGTAATCACATGTCTACCAAATGTGGATCATCCTCCATTATGCAATGAAGTATGTGCAATAGGATTAGGATGATAATGTGATATGTGCACTAAAGGTGGATCTCATACATAAAGTGGAATTTATCCTACACCATGTGCTTAATTGAGGTGCAAACTCCTAGGTGTCTCAATGACAAATTACTATGCAATGCACTATCCTAAGTAAGATTATGTAAAGTGTAATTAGGAATATTTAATTACACCAAAAATATACAATAGACTAAATAATCAGGTTTGATTTATTTACTTGTTATTTATTCACCTATTATTTATTTATTTTTAATTCTTATTTCTTTGAACTCAAAGGGGGAGATTGTACTTGCATAGTCCTAAAAATTAAGCTCCCTTAGGTGCTCCTTTTATCCCCAATTTAGTATGTATGTATTTCGACATTGATTTCATGCTCTCCTAACACTTATTGGACCTTTGAATTAACACTATAAGTCATGTATTGATTCAATTTATTAAAAACTTGAGGTTAGCCCTTGTTTCAAAATGTGCTCCTCTATTTTTCATCCAATCAAATAATTCATTTCCTCACCTAGGCCCTATATCTTTGTTTTTGGCCTTTGTGACCTATCCCAACCTCAGAATAAGTTGTACCTAAAAATATGGCATCTACCTTATTTCCCAAGGACTCGGACCAAATTTTGGCCTATTCTCCAAGGTACATGTCACCAATGGCAACTTATCCCTGGGTTTTAGGGCCTATATTTCACGTAGAACCTAATGTTAGGATTTTGGAGGAAGATCTAGATTTGTGTTCGGTCTACCTAATTTTAACCCCCAAAATTGTAAGGAAACTCAGGTGCGGAAACAGCTTCCTACGCTAATCTCTATAGGAGAGTTGTGCAAATTCTTTTAAATCCTTACAATTTCAGATTCGTTAACTACTTTAACAAAGATATTGCAACCACATACCATACATACAGAAAAATAGAGAATGACACCATGATATACCTTGGGGAAACCTTTCGGTAAAAACCCCAGCACTCCAAAACCTGCACAATGTATTGATCAAAACTATTACAACTTACAATACACTTGCAATGCAAGTTCTTTCAGAAGATTTCTAAACCCTTGAAGACAAATCACGACAGCATAAAAATTTTCCAACAATACACTCGCATCATATCTCTTTGCAACCCTAAAAAAGCTTATATCATGCGCTTCACTTTTAGGGCTACTCCCAAAGATAATCGTATTAGGGTTGTACCATTCTCTGAGAAAATAGGAACCCCGAACCCCACGATTGGGGAAGAGTGTACAGTACTCAAATTTATCAGTTGCCACATGTCTTCACCTATCATTGAATCTTCCTGACATAGCTCTTACGTGTCATAGGAATCCGTCATAACCGTTTTAGCCATGATCTCCTTACACACAATTCAAGATGCTGACACATCAACATTATTTGCAAGAAATACATTTTACAAAACAAATAATAAGAATAGGAATTATCCAAGGTTGAGACACCTTATTCCTAACAAAAATGATGTGAGATGTATATAAAACCATTTATCTCTCCTCATTTTAATAAATAGGAAATCTATTATCAAGTTCAAGTATTCATGATAAAAAATCAATGATATTTCAAGAGCATTCTGAAGGATCTAAGTCTTCAATCCTCCGAAGTATTCTTCTTCTTCATCAACCATTGTGGAAAAATATAACATCCACCATTCAAGGTTTATGTTTCATGATTTCCTATTGGGTTTTTGTAGAGTTCAAGCTATTGAATAAACATTTGTGGTCATATCCAAAGAGACATTGCATCATCAAGGCATGAGGTAATTCAGATCTAGTTTTTACTTCACCTATCCTTATGCAATTTTATTTCATTTTCAAGGTTGATTCCTAAATAGGGGTTTGACTAAGGCAAACCCCTTTTGTCAACCTTCCTTGTTTTTCTGTGTAGGAATAGGTTATGGAGGTTTCAGATCAGATCTAAGTAGAACAGATACAGTCACAAGATTTGTGAAAGTTTTAACTGAAAATACTAAGAACACATTACCAAACTCACTATGTCCCTACCATTTTGAGCTAAAATTTCTACCATAGGTCTATTTCATCTTCTAATTTTAATTTTCATAAGTTTCAGCTCATTATTTATTCATATTAGTCTATTTTATCAACTTTTTAGTGACTTACCTAATAACCAATTAGATCACTTAATTATTTTACCATTTCCCTCATTTGCATATTTAGAGAAAGACAAATCCTTTTCCCATTTAGATCTTGAGTTACCTCTTGAGCCTAGTTGGGGGTATTTTCCCTTCCTAATGTGCAAATTGTGAAGTGATTACTTGTCCACATATTATATTGCTTCTCATTTCCTATTGTACATTTTGGTGAAGCTAACTCATAACATTTCTACTTCTAATTTGGTGTCTAGATCTCCTTTTATTGCATTCCCTAGTTACATTTTATGAATTTAATTTGAATTTTTAGTTTTATTCATTAAAAAATGAGAAATAAAAATTGTATATTTTTCATAGATTAATTCTTGCACTTACATGTCAATAAAAATAAAAATCCAAAAATATTTTATTTTCATGTGTCTTTAGATTATTTTATTTTATGCTTTGTCTCCTAACATTAGTTTGTTTCATTACAAAATGTTTGATTTCTTTATCCAAAGCTTTACTACGTTTTATCATCCATTTAGTAGTGTAGATTTTGATATGATGGATGGAGTCCTTGATGACTTCATCTCTACTAAGTCTTCCTTAACACCTCCTAAA
Source organism: Chamaecyparis obtusa (assembly GCA_027943335.1). Lineage (NCBI taxonomy): Eukaryota > Viridiplantae > Streptophyta > Pinopsida > Cupressales > Cupressaceae > Chamaecyparis > Chamaecyparis obtusa. Next base: position 378,150 of record BSBK01000008.1, on the reverse strand, counting down.
CTCTCCTTTTGTCAAAATTTAATTAATGTGATAGAAGGATTTAGGGAATACAACGATTCCCTGTATGAATCCCTCCTTGGGATGAACCATTGGAGAATGATGTCGATTATTATTTGGATATGTACCTCCCCATGAGACTACCTTTGTGCAAGAAGGTGATTTTGTGGTGGAAGAGGGTGATATGATAAAAAATTCCCTTAATAACAGTTGTCCTCCTATCCAGTTTAATCATCTTCCCTCTAGAGATGAACCACTAATGAGTTATGATTCTCCTTCTTCTAATGTTTTTTCTTGAAAGAACCTTAGAAGAAAAGGATGATATCCTTGATATTATCCCTTTCCCAAATGAATCATTTGAAGAAACATAACCTAATCAAGTCAATAAAATTCAAGATAAACCAATGATTATTGTAAAAGGTGTTAAGCAACCTAGTCATCATGGAGTACCATACACATATAATGATAATACTCAAGAAGATAATATCCTTGATGTCCTCCCTTCCTTAAATTCAACCTTAGCACATAAGGATCCTAATAAAGTCAACATTATTCAACCTCTATTTCTTTCTTCAATTCTTCCTCCAATACAAATAAGCAAACCACCAATATAAACAAGCAAATCATCAACTCTTCAAGATGATGATTGGGGAACTTTATACTTCACACCAACTTTTTGTAGTAAAGTCCAAATCCTTGAATTTGAGAACCAAACACCTTATTTTGACACATGTATGTATATTTATTGGGCCTAATTTAACTTCAACGCAATTCCACCTAAAAGAGACCCTTATCTTTTTGATACATCAAACATTCCTAATGGACATGGTATAGGATGTGTGTAACAAAGAATTGAAAAGAATGAGAAATATATATCACATTTTTCAAAAAGAAACTCTAGATTTCTAACCTTACCTTTTGTCTAATGAATCTATAAATTCCTTTCCTAATTTCTCATCAAAACAAGAGAATATTTTGTTTTAGCTTCTTAAAGCCAACTTAATTACTCTTCCTTTGAAAAACAAATGAAAAAAGTAGAAAATACAAACAAGAAAATTCTTCCATTTGTATGTATCATTAAATTCAAGGCCATAAGAATAATGAATGATATAATTTTAAGTGTAAAATTAAAGAATTCATTGATTTTTGTATGATTCAAATGACATGTAACAATGAAGGGCACATTTTTCATGATCATTCTAAATAATATCTATGTTCCTAGTATGTTTTTCCTCACTATGTGACTTTGCTAGCCTATCCTTTGTGGGCTCATTGTCATTTATGGTGGTGCAATTTTAGGCGCAATCATAATTTGTGAGCAAAATAATAGTATTTATTTATTTCCTCCTCACTTGGGGGGCAAGAATACAATTTCACTCTCCTATTTATCCCAACGACCTATTTTCTCCCCTTCTTGACTTGTTTCTTTTATAACATGATATCTTTTCTTGCAAGGATTTGTTGTTTTACACAAGGATCTCCTATTTTTTAGGAGATTTACATCCCAAGTTGCAACCTTATTCTTTCTTGAAAATGCATGTTTATATAAATAAAATTTCACTTAGGGAGCATAATGTGTCATCCTTTGATAAGTATGTTAGGAATGGGAACACTGAGAGGGGGAGGTGAATCAGTGTTCACTATATTTAATCTTTTTACTTTGCTCTTAAACTTAACTTGAATGCTTAAGTACTAAAATGAATATTAACACAAACAAGATAAATGAACACAACACATAACACCAATATGGTTATGGGGAAACTCAAATAGGTAAAAACCCCAGTGGGAATTGACACCCACTAATAATATGTACTAGTGTCTTATGATCCTTGTTAGAAGATCCTTAACCCTGTTAGAAGTTGTCTTTACATTAAATTTAGTATAGTGACCTGGTCAAGGGTCAGACCCTGTTAGGAGTCTTTTACAATAACCATGTTAGGGGTGTGGACACACTGTCCTAGAGCTTAGTGCTCAAGTGGTGAAGACTACAACCTTTAGATCTCAGATACACACTATATCTGTTGGATGAACTAGTGCTATGACACTGCTTGTCAAATCAGTTCCTTTGATGTGTTGATGCTTTGACCTCTTACAAAGCTCTAATACATATTAACAACTCTTCACACACTTCTTCTCTATTTATTTCAACTCAATAACAACTTCCATACTTCATTACAATGGCACATCTAATAATTATATGTGCATACAAAACAATTAACTAGGTCAACCCTTTAACCGATTACATACAATGCTTCCAATTGAATTGGCTCAAGCATGTTTACAAACAAACATAATTATATGTCTACAACCTAATTACAATAGGCACATAGCCCTTACACAACAATATTATAGTCACCAATCAATTTACCCTCAATCGACTGCATATACTATTCTATTTTGGCATTCACTGGCTGTGTAATTTCAACTGTCTATAACTTTGTCATACTTGCATATATGATCATGCGCTCATAGACTAAGCATTAATACACTCTTACCAACTTATCTTCTAGGGTGCATACTATAACTCTGTCATACACACGTGTGCTGATGCTTTGAACTACTGGTGCTCTGCTAAGTGTTCAGTCTTCTACACTTAGCCAATTTATGATCTTCTCATCAAGTGTGTTGCCTCCAAAACACTATACGACTTTGTTTCCATAATGACAACACTATGTTAAGTCATATACAACAGTATAGTCAACTTGCCAACAAAGTATTCCCTTACCTAGCAATAGGGAATGAATGAATACTTGATCCTCCTTCAAAACCTTTGGAATGGAAGACTCCAAGCCAGTTGGAACCCCCATGGTGATCGGATGCAAGCTATCTAAGAATGATGAGTCAAGTATAGTGGATGCAACCCTATATAGGTCTATGATAGGAAAGTTGCAATATGGTGTTCATAGAAGACCAAACATTTCTCAAGCAATTGGGATAGTGGCTAGATCTCAAGAAAATCTTAAGGAATCCAACATGGTGGCGGTGAAGAGAATATTTAGGTACTTGAAAGGGAATAAAGAGTATGGTTTATGGTATGCACATAAAGGTGATTTATCTTTGAGTGTGTTTACTGATGTAGATTGGACACAAAATATTGATGACATAAAAAGTACAAGTGAAGGAGAATTCTTCTTAGGAGGAAGACTTGTATCATAGACAATAAAAGAGAAAAATGCATTTCTCAATCTACTGCAATAGCTGAGTATGTGGCAGCTACTATCAATTGTATGCAGATTGCAAGGATGAAGCAGATCCTAGAAGGAATCAAAGAGAAGGTAACTAAACTGGTAACTATTTACTATGATAATACAAGTGAAATTAACATTTCAAAGAATCCAGTGATGCACTCTAAGACAAAACACATTGCAATCAAGTATCATTTTCTGAGAGAGAAAGTACAAGAGAAAGAAGTCAAGTTGGAATATGTACCAACCATGGAACTGATAGCATACATATTTACTAAGTGTCTACTCAAGGATACTTTTGAGTATCTAAGAGGTAATAAATGGGTTATACCCCTACCTGAAAAAAATTAAGAGGTTGTTGTAGCATCAATCTTGTTGATTCATTGAATATTTTTCATTGTGGATTGATGTTAAGGGGACTACTCCTTAGGGGGAGCAGTCGGAGGAGAAGAAAATTATTGTAGCAGAAGGTGACCTATATTGTGTGGTGCCTTTGACATTGTTGTCAAAGAGGGATAAGACTTGAGAAATACTTGAGAGAAGACTTAGGGAGATGAAAAACACAAAGAGAAGAAGACAAAGAGTTATCAAGAGAAAAACATCAACTAAGGGGGAGTTATTGTCATCAGGAAGTTTGTGATATTGCCATGATTATATTGTGGTGTTTCCATTAATGCCAAAAGGGGGGATTGTTGACATAAATAATGCAAATATTATTAAGTGTTGTGTGGTACAAGTTTGATGATAAGAAGATCAATTATTGTGTTGTCATTGATGTCAACTTAGTATCGTGTAAGTTGAGAGTGTTCTTACCATGCTGCTAAGAATCTTGTATTGTGGAAGGAATTAAAGTTTGTGGTTCTTATGGGAGACTTAGAGATGTCTTTAGATGATGTATGTTAGATCATAGAGGTTGGAAACATAAATTGATAGACTTATGATCGATTGAAGATTGACCGAGTAGCCGAAAGAATACACAATGAAACATTATGAATGGTTTGATTGTTCTATCAAATTGTTATGGATTCAGGTGTTGTGATTAGGTCAAAATTATTTTAACTAAGCTATGAGATTGTTGTCATGACCGCAAGATGATTGGAGTAATGCAAGGCATATTTTTAATAACCAGAAGATCACTCTGTGCAAAATGGAAGAGTTTTTGGAATAGTTGGTGTTAGATCCTCAACCGGTGATGATGGTGTTAGTTGCGGTAAATCATTTTGTGTTCCAAGTGTCATGGTGACATGGTAGATTTAATTTGTAATGATGAGTTGATCTTGCATTGTTCAAGGTGATTGAATTTATCAAGCTTTTGGAAGTGTGTTGGAAAAGTCAAGGATTTTGATTGTTCTTGATCACATCAATGTGTGTGTGCATTTGGAGGCCGACATAGGTTTGTAAATACATTTTTATTGTTTGGTAATACATTTTGGTTGACTAGGGTGAAGAACAAAAGTTTCAAATGGTGAAATTTAAATGGAATGCATTTTGTTTAAGGCGATGGCTGACCTAGTGAGTGGAAAAGATAGTTCTACTCAAATTGATGAATTGTGAAAGGGTATATCATGGATGTCATGGTGCGGTTGAGAGAAGGGTGAAAATAGCCTGCAAGAAGCAGAAGTTTGAGCTTAATTAGATCTGTATAGGCAAAGGAGAAGTGTTATTCTCAGACCATTGTACTTGTTGAATCCTAACATGTTCTTTAAGAAAATCCCTTAACCAGGTAGATCCTAATAGGTTTTGTATTAAAATCCTCTAACTGGGTGGCTCTTTAATTAGATTTCTAAATCCCTTAACTAGGTTAGTCCTAACAGGGTAAAGCTCCTAACAGGGCTAGAGGTAAATCCCTTAACTGGGTAACTCCTAATAGGGTCTTGCTCCTAAAAGGGTATTTGTAAAGCTCCTAGTAGGGCTACACATTTAATCGTACATGCTTCAAAAGAGTACAAATATTTGTGGGTACTAATTTCCACCGTGGTTTTTCCCTTTGACTAAGAGTTTCCATGAGAAAAATACTGGTGTTCTTGTGTTGCATGTTTGGATAGTTTCACTTGTTTCATTGTTTATTGTTGCACAAGTAAATAATAGATTAATGTTGTTGAATGGTTAATGAGAAATTTGAAATTGGTAGATTAATGATTCACCCCACCTCTTAATAATCTTTGACCTTAGAATACTAACAATTTGTATCCATTTTTCCACCTCCTTCGAAAACTAGTTTTTAACATAAAACAACATTTTTAAAACTTGGCATTCATTTACTACAGAATAATGTTTTTGTAAAAGGAATAAAAAGGAGATTCTTTCAAATTTATATTTGTAATGTTGGTATTTAGTGATTACAATTGATTTCATTTGATCATGTTGAATATTTTCTATTTTATTAAGTTTTAAACTAAAGTTAACTATAATTTAGACATAGGTTCACATACAGATCCATAACGTGTTCTGTGTTTATCATATTTCAATTTATATTTTTGTTAGAAAGAGAACATCAATACCTAGTACCTAGATATTTTTCAAAAACAAAAAAACTTAGTTTACTAGTTTTCTATTGAATGGGCCGAATAACTAAGAGGGGGGGTGAATCAATTGTTCCCAAAAAACTTCACAAAACTTTGTCTCAGTCGGTAAACACTTAAACAATTCCAATATAAACTTAAGATTTGTTGGCGTAGCACATCAAACATTCATAACAAATATAAAAATGAAATGCACAGGAACACCAAAACAAAGAACACCAGAATTTTACGTGGAAACCCCAAGATTGGTAAAACCATGAAGAAGCTAATCCTCATGAAATGTAAAAACACTTGTTAGGATGACATCAAAAGATGATTTTATACAAAGGCTCACTGCCAAAAAATGATCACTGCAAGAAGGCTCATTGTCGGTCAGCTCACTTTCGATAAAGAGGATCACTGACAATACAAGGGCTCACTATCGATACACAAAGGCTCACTTCCAAATGATATGAAAAGGAATAGAATCCACCTCTAAGATCTACAAACTTCTCTACATGAACACAGATCTCCTTCACATGAATTTGTAGTCACTTTGCATATATTTCGCACATAAGCCACACATATGCACTTGTATCATACATATATTTTTCTTCATTCAGATAAAAAGGTTCTTATTTATTTATACATGTATCCAATCTTACATATGTCTGCTTCACACATAGTGTTTGATATCATTGATGAAATAGATATTACAATTACATTAAATGCACAACACCCGTCCTAAATCTAGGACATAAGAAAAGGTAACAACATGTTACATTACAATCCTTAGATCAGACTTAAGATATTACAAGGGATTGGACTAATTGAATCCTCTTCTGGTTCTTTCCCCTATGTCTGCTTCACACATAGTGTGTGATATAACCGATGAAATAAATATTACAATTACATTAAATGCACAACATTGGTCCTAAATCTAGGACATAAGAAAAGGTAACAACACATTACATTACAATCCTTAGATCAGACTTAAGATATTGCAATATATGTTGCATTTATCAAATCCATTTGAATACCTAAACCAAGACCAAAAGATGGATACACAAAATAGCCACTAACACTGATAGGACATAGATAACAAAACATGTTGTAGTTGATGCACCAAACATTACAAAATGCCACAACACGCTAGGAACCCGAGATATCATCATTCTAAACCTTCCTTGTGCACAACCAAAGACTCTTGTTACTAGACTGAAAAACAATAGGATATAACTGATACATGCGAGACACCCATTGATATTGCCAGAGTGTCAGTATAAGAGAATTTACATCGACAACCAATGCCAACACTTCCTTACATATTCTAACAATCTCCCCCTTTGTCATTGATGGAAAAAATTCCAAAAAAAAAAAAGATAAAATTTGATATGCCAAAGTACTAAGAAACACTCCCCCTCATGAGTAAATGTAATAGTTATTTCATCATAAAAAATTCTCCCCTTTTTCCATAATGGAAAAGGGCCAAAAACATAAACAAAACCTATGTATAGTAAAACAAGAATTTTTACTGCAAATACATTTTTGTAGCTTTCCTACCACACACGAAACTCCTTCCAATTGATAATTATCACCTCCATGTGAGCACACAAGCTGTCACATTCCACCAAATTGTCAAAAGATCTTGTCCAGACTAAAATTTGAAATTTATGCTCAAAATTCTTAGCATTAGTCAAGATACCAAAACATGCCCCATCCTGACTTCCACCATGTCCTTCACAAGGTCTTGATCAAGTCATCTCTTTTCCTTTACTGAGACTTCAACTCATCTTGTAATTCACCTACTCGCTTCGTCTGTACACCTTCTCTATCACTAAGAATATCATATGTTTTTCCAATTTCATTGAGTTCTGAATCAATCTTTTCACATTGTCATATGAAATTATCAACAACTACAGGCCAATGAAGACAATATTGGTAGACTCCAGTAATATGGTTCAAACAAGTTTTTGTCTTACCAATAAGAAGAGATAATGTTCTTTAAAGCACTTTCACACTTCTCAAGTTTCCTCTGTACATTCCAGAAGTCACAACCAAACTCTAACAAGTTATTCTCAATTAACATGACTATTTCAGTAGGTAGCACACTAGAAATATTGGATACTACAATCTTCTTATTAAGTAGATGGTCAATTAGTAGCTTTAGGACAAGAGTTTTGTTAGTTGGTGAACCTTTAGTCCACAAACCACCAACTCTATCATATTCTCCATCATCCAACATAGTTTCGATAATATTAGGATCAACATCTTCTGATCCTGTTGGTGAAGCTATTGATTTTTCTATTTCTATTCCTTCCATATCCTCTAACCCTTCTTCACATTATGGTTCCTCTACAACACTCTCCTCTCTGCCAACAACTTCCTCTTCACTCTTGGATATTGAGACTGTAATAGTCTCCTTTCCCTTCACACTAATTTTCTTCCTTTTAGATTCAGTGGAAGAACCACTAGTAACAACTCTCAATCTCCTTTGTTCCAAAGATGAACTTCCAACAAACTATCTTACCAATACAATGTCGGTAACTACTGTATCACCCCTCAAGTTCTCCTGAAGAGATATGAAGTATGCCTTGCAGGTATCAATTTTTTTCCTTAGCCCTTCTAGATATCTATAAATTTGTGTATCGATAGGAATGTCGGTTCTCCAAATAACATTCTCTTTACCAGTTAAAGAACCCATGAAGTAGAACATAAACACATAGCCAATGATCCAAAATAGAAACCATAATTATTTTCCATTGAAATTTTCACATTCAATAGTAGATTTTCCAATAGAATTTTGTACAAATCCATTTTGAGTCATGCAACATCTTACATGACATATACATTGCTATGGATGAAGTAGAACCATAACAATTTTGGAATTGAATTAAGACATGCCATGTATAACACACCTTACAATAGGATCTTCAATTTTGTAGATTGTGTTGGTGCTCAAAAATGCTGGACCATTTTGAGGCCAACTGACAGACACAAACAAGTGCCTCTGCAATTATGACTTGATTGAGCCAAGGCTGGTAGGCCTGAATTCACTAATGCCCTATGCTGCAAAAATGCATGCACAGACAAAACAATAATTCCTTCCAAAAGAGTAAACAATCCTTGGAGGGAAAAACTATAATCTCCTAATAGTTAAATTTCTTGAAATCTAAACTAAAGCTTAAAAGTATTACTAAAACCTAATTGAATGCTTTGTAAAGAGAGATATCATATTTAAATATGTAAACTACAGGAAGAACCCAATAACAATTTTGAATGAAATGAGATCAACGCTTGATGCAAAATTGGGAATAGAGTCAATTACATTCAATCATACGTATAGTCAAAGATGGTTTTAAGGTAACTCACTCCTATAAAGCGAGACCATCACCCTATAGGCTTCTGTTGAATCACGAGTTCAAAATAATTAATACATTTAGTCCTATCGATTTTAACCCAAATTAAGAGACCAAAAGGAACAACAATAGGTTCACAGACCTTGCAATTGCTATTCGAATTGTACAAATTAACTGTAAACAAATGAATCAAAGAAAGAACATAGTAGGATACCCTGGTTCACAGAGTAATATAAAAAACTAATTGAAAAATAAGAAACTATATAACCTCAAAGCATAAACACTTATCTGTCATTTGCACTTGAAAATTTGGACATTAGGTTCAAATCTGTAATTCGGGAGCTTTTTCCAAATTTTTTCCGCGATCTCCTTATTTACAAATTTGCCTTAATATAAATATGTTTCCTAAAGGTTTACTATGAAAAGACATGCCCTTTCATAGGACCTAATCCCGACAACTAACCCTAAAAAATACAAATTAAACCATAATAATGGTTCTTAGGGAAATATTTCCCGTACAATTAATTTGATTTATTATACTTTAGGTGTTCGTGCATAATAATCCGACGTTTAGTTTCCTGCACAAAAACACCCGATATTAGATAGGTCTTTGATAAAACCTAAAATCAAAATCATTATATTTATAATATATTAGGCTTTCACATAGATCACCATTATTTTTTTATTAATTAAAATTAATTGAAATAAATTCATGCCATACTTAATAAATGCATTTGATAAATAAAGTGGAGTATAAATAAAAATTAAATATTATTTATAAGTTGCCCACATTAATTATCAAAACATAGGAAATTTCATTTATAAGATAACACTTAAAACTTTAAATAAAAATATGAATTTATTTTCAAGATAAGACATAATGCATTTATATTTATTTTTAAAATATATTTATTCATAAACATAATGCAATGTAACATAGAAATATGAAAAACATTAGGGTAAAGAATTTTATAATTCACCCTTAAAAGGGTGTATTTACCCTAAATATCAAAACAATCCACTTAGGGCAAGTATATTGATTTTACAAAATAATCACCCTAATGTTACAAAATATTTCCAATGTAAAATAATATTACAACTATTATATATAAAAAATACATATAGTTTTGGAAATGTAAAATAATCTCACCTTCTAAATAAAAACTCTAAAATGTACATATTAATAAATCAATTAATTTACAAAATGAAAAGCTAAAATCAAATTAAAGTAAGGTAAAATCATTAATACCCACTTTACCCTAATAGATTGTCCTTTTAAAATTAAAAATATTAGAGAGTAAAATGAAAAGTTACTTTTAGGTATTTGAAACTAAAAAGTTAATGGCAATTAACATTATTTCAAACCCTATGAACAATAATAATTTTACCAAAATAAATATATTTATATACTTTTCACTTTAGGGTTTTTAGGGTACTTTCAAATGAAACCCTAAAAGAACAATGACATAAGAAATAAATCTAGGACTCATAAAAATATATAACGTCGTATAAAAGAAAACCAATCACATTTATGATCCTGATAATTTATTTCTAAATTATTAAAAGGAAATTCAATAATCTAATATTAATATCTTTATTTATACATACACTCTCAATGAATAGCATAGGTCAATTGGTAAGGGTAGAGTCAGGTAGTTAGGTAGGAAAAGGGATGGGTTGAGAGTTTGAGTGTTCAACTCCCTCTCCCTATTCTTTTTTCTAAAATCGAAAAATGAATAATACATGGACAAATAATATTTACATTATTGATTTGAAAAGTAATTAAGGAAAGGATTACTCCCCGTGTAAGAAGTTGTATTGACTTCTCCCTTGCACATGGAAGAGTAAATAAATTAGTTTCTCCTCCTAATCCTCTCGAAGAAAATAAATAGACTAACTGGTTAGGGGGTAGGAGGGTATGTAGGTAGGAAAAAGGTTGGCTTGAGAGGTCGAGGGTTCAACTCCCTCTCAACACCTTTTTCACTTAATTACTTTATTTATTATTTTTTAGAATAATTATTTATTTCAAAATGCATATATATTAAATTAATTGAAATAAAATAAATAACAACCTAATACATGAAAATAGAAAAATGACAAACATATATGCCCTTTTATTCATTTTAATTTTTTAGCATAGGAAAATTATATAAAATATGAAAAATGTATACTATACTTCCCTGACGTTTTGTTCATTTAGAACCTGAAATTTTTAGTGTCAACAATGGCTCTTATTGGGGACGTGCATACATGCCTGGATGTAGCGAGATCTCAGTTATCTCTAGAAAAGTAGACCATAGTGAGAAAAGAAACACGAGGCTTAAATAAAATAAAACAAAAACAATAACATACAAGCTAGAGAATACTTCCTGTTTTAAGAGAAAAATGGCTTCAAATACTGACCGTGAGTTGGGAACTCCTGAATAACTTCATCAATATCCTATAAATAGTATGAATTCTCACCTGCCTTTGAAACGACCATGTAAGGTCCCATCCATAATGCCTCAAACTTACTATGTTTTCCTTTATCTTGGTCCTTTGCATTCCATTTCAGTACCCAATCACCTTCTCTGAAAGACCTGTATGATGCTCTCTTGTCATGAAGGGTCTTAATCTATCATTGTTGATAAAGGTTCCTTTCTTGCGCTATTCTTCTCATCTCATCTAGCTCTGATAACTGGCTCAACCTGTCTTCCATAAAATTTACATCCTCAAGCTCTTCTTCCTGGATGAACCTGTAAAATGACAAGAGATTATTCAATGGTAACCTTGCTTGTTTTCCATAAACCAACTTATAAGGAGAAAAACCTATCGATCTTTTCACTATTACTCTATCTACCCATAAAGCTAGATTTAGCTTTGAGTCCCATGCCTTTTTATTATTACTCAACATTCTTCTGATAATCTTTAGTATATTCTTATTGCTGGATTCTGCTTGACCGTTCCCTTGCAGATGATACGGAGATGAGTATGATAGGTTGATGCCATATTTTTCACAAAATTCTAAAAATTCCTTAGATCTAAAACACATGTCGTTGTCACAAAGGATCTTGCAAGGTACTCCAAATCTGGTAAGTATGTTGTCTGTCAAAAATTTGATGACCACCTTGCTTGTAGCTTGTCTCGTAGGTATAGCTTCAACCCATTTTGTAAAGTAGTCTGTCGCAACCAATATCCACCTGTGACCTCCACTCAAAGAATCTGCAATTTCCCCAATAAAGTCTATTCCCCACATTTTGAAAGGTTCCTCAGTCTGTAACAGAATAAGGGGTAAAGCACCATTGTATTTCAGTTTCCCGAAGAACTTCTGACAAGATTCACACTTTTTAACATATTTATAACAATCTTTGAAAACATGGGGCCAATAATACTCGACTTTCAATATCTTATGAGTTGTTGTCTTAGCCGAAAAATGACCGCCGCATACCCCATCATGTATCTCTTCAATAACTGACTTAGCTTGATAGGTGTCTAAACAAAATAGGAGGATACCATCATTATTTTTCCAATATAGATCTCCTTGAATCAGTACATATCTGGATGCTTGTAACTTTATAGTTCTTTTCTGATTATCACTTAGACCTTCTTGACACTTCATATTCTTTAAGAAATAGACTATCATGTCTGTGTACCATGGACACTGCTCGATGCTCATTTCTGCACTTTCCAAATTTACTTGGTTTACTTGGGCTGCATCCAAATTTGTCTCTGCCATGAGTTTAGCCAACCCTTGTCCTCTTATTAACTTAGTGATTTGAATCTCAATATCGAATTCCTGAATCTGATTAATCCATCGACATCTTTTACCTGTGACTTCTGATTGCCTCAATATATCCTTAGTTGCTACATTAGGTACATACGCCACAATCTTAGCTCCAACTAGATAGGGTATGAATGATTTCACTGATTTAACTAATGCATAAGCCTTTTTTTCATGTATATCATAGTTTAGCTCAGAAGATTGCAATATTTTACTGAAGAAAGCTATTGGTTGCTCATATCCTTCGTCATTTTTTTGTAACAGGACCACTGCAATGGTGTGGAAAGAAGCAAAAGAGAACAACTGAAATGGTTTGGAGAAATCAAGAGATTTCAAAACTAGGGCTTCTTTGATTGCTTTCTTAATGTTGGCAAATGCTTCTAAGGCCTCATCTATCCAATTTAGAACTGCATCCTTCTTTAGCATCTTTGCAATAGGTTTTATGATTTCTGAAAAATTCGGGACAAACCTTCTCACAAAGTTGATTTGTCCAAAGAAATATTGAATCCCCTTAACATTTTTAGGTATTTGAACCTTATCAATTGCTTCAATCCTTTCTGGGTCTATTCTGACTCGTTCCCTAGAAATAATGTGACCAAGAAGTTTACCCTCAGTTACTCCAAAATGACATTTCTTTGGATTTAAGGATACTCCATATTCAAGGGCTCTTTTGAAAGTTTTCTCTAAATGCTTGCAATGGTCTTCTACCTTCTTGGAATAAGTTGTGATGTCATCTTGATATATAACCATGATGATATCAATGAAATCCCCAAAAGCCACATCCATGGCTCTCTGAAAAGTAGCTTCGACGTTCGTAAGTCCAAAGGGCATTCTTGCATAGACATATGTACCCTATGGTGTAGTGAATGCTATTTTGTACTGTTCTTCTTCTTTAACCTTCACCTAATTGTACTCAGAGAACCCATCCATCATGGATAACAATTCATTTCCCATAACCTTCTGGAATAATGCCTCCATATTTGGTAATGCATAGTTGTCCTTTAATGAAGATATGTTTAGGTTTCTGAAATCCACACAAAGCCTGATATCTCTGTTTTTCTTCCTAACAAGTACCAAGTTTGAAACCCAAGTAGAGTGTCTAATCAGCTTGATGATACTAGCATCCCTCATCTTAATGAGTTCCTCCTTCATCTTAGGAGCCAAAGTCAAATTAATCGTTCTTTTCCTTTGTCTAAAGGGCTTTGCATAAGGTCTTAGGGGTATCTCATGTTGGAACAAGTCTTCTCTGTAGGCTTTAAGATTGTCATAGGACCAAGCAAATACATGTCTATACTTTCTTAATAAACTAACAATAGCAAATTTGATTTTAGGAGTTAACTTTTTACCAATGAAAACCTCTTTAGGAGTATGTTCATTTCCTAAGTTTATCTTTTCTACTTCCTCTATAGTGGTATTTTCCATTTAACCCTACTACTAGAATCCTTATTATCAAACATTCTCTCTAATGCAACAAGGCCCTTAGGAATTTTATTAGCTTTAAGTTGAATCACATCTTTTCCAAATAAAGTATCCTTTTCATCTATTGTTTCAACATAAGCATTTAAATCAATAAACTGATCTTCATACCTTCACATGCAAGGAACTTTATGATGTCTTTATCGTCCTCAAAGATTTGCCAATTATAAATGTTATCAAGTATTGTTGGCCTTGATTTGATTTCTACCTATGCAATATCTTCACATGGAATATTGTTATGCTTAACTGCTAGGTTAGCCATGAAATCAACAAGAATATTTTCAGACCTATCTATCCATGTTATTGAAAAAGCATCAAAACATTCTATATAATCCCAAACTTCATTCTTGTATCTTTTTAGAGTATGATTTTTAGTAACAAACTTATCCCTAATTTGAGACACAACCAATTCAGAATCACCATAAACAAAAAGAATTTTGATACCATGCTTACCTGCTATTTTTAGACCTAATAGGAGTGCTTCATATTCTGCAGTATTGTTAGTACATTCAAAAGCTAACAAAAAAGAATATTTAAAGGACTTCCCATTTGGGGATATGAAGACTACACCTGCTCCATTACCACTTTTGCTACATGATCCATCAAAAAAAAATCTTCCAAATGAAATCACTATTTTCCTTAGCAGATATTTCAATAGGACTAGTATTTTCAATAACATTTTTATGAATACTTACCTGGAAATTCTCCATGTCGGTATGGAAAAAGTGTGTAACCTAACTTGGATCAATATATTCAATGATGTAAGTAGATCTTGGTTCCCTGTCGATCCTTATAACCCTATCATTCACTGGGATAGAAGCATAAGATAGATCTAATTGAACATTTCCACCTACTAAATTTGACCATTGTCTAGATAATAACATTCCATAACTAGGTGGTACTTCTACAACAATAATATCAATTTTATAGGACTTTTCAGGACAAGAAGGAAACTTAAATTCAACATTTTTCATTATTCCAATAACTGGAACTGATTTATTATCCATATCATAGCATTTTCCATAAGTAGTATCCACATTCATTCCTAATTCTTTCATCACCCCATGAGGCATAATATTAACCACCGCTCCAGAGTCTAACATACAATTTTTTAAATAATTTATTGTTTATCAATAAAGTTAGAAAGAAAGGATCTACTTTAGTAGCATCTTCATTAATAGAATTTCCTAGGTAAATGACTCGTAATTCTTCATTATCCTTTTGTTCCTTTGAATCTTTTTTAACATAATTTATTATCTTGATCGTTTCATTCCTGCAATCAGTTAATTTAACTATTTCCATTAGAGGGATATAAATTTTTACCTGAGATAATGCTTGAGACATGAATGAGGTACAGTTTAAAATTTGCTTACCATTGCCTTGTTTATCCATGAGTTTTCTTATCTTTGATGTCTGATCAACTTGCCTTTTAGGGACATCTGTCTTTACCTTCTTTATCTCAACATTCTTGTTTGAAACTTTGTACATCTCTGCTGCTTGTTCATTACCTGAGTTCACATTCCTGTTCCTTAAGCGATAGTTGCTAAGAAGGCGTTCCATTGCTACCACAGTGTAAGCCTCTCTTTCCTCTTTTGTTGTCCTTTTGGTATCTGAATTCTCATCATTATCTGAAAATACTTGTTGCTCCTGTTGGTATCCTAACCTCCTATAACTTTCATCTGGCATGTATTCTCCATCTGAGTCATCACTGTCTCCTGACCAAAAGGGTGTAGATGAAAGAGCATTTATCACGGGCCTCTCTTCACATCCCTGGTTTTCCTCCTCCATAATCTTCTGTGCTATAAGTCATTGCTCTTGGGGGTGAGGCATTTTGCAAATGTCACACCAAAGCTCATCCCCTATGAAATGATTATTTTTCTTAAGAGGGTCTGGAGTATCTATCTACTTTTTTAAAGGCTTTCCATCTTTCCATTCTGTATGATAAGGCATGTCCTGCAACCTGTATCTATCATTCCTGTGGAAGTTTTTGTCATTCTTTCCTGCTTGAAAATGACTTTTATTTGACTACAAATTTTTCATCAAATTCATTAGTTCATCTATCTTATCATTTTCTTCATTCTTCTTCAGGACTGTAGGATTGAATAACTTGGGATCACTTCTCTTATCCACTCTCCCTGCAGCTATCCTGTTGTTTTCAATAGTCAATGCAATTTTGAAAGCTTGCTGTAATGTTGCTAGGTTATGAGACCTTATCTCATAATTTGTTTTGACATCAAAGGCTGTCAAATAAAAAGTGATTAGGAAGGAATCAATAGGGCGAATTTCTTTTGGAATTTTATTCAACACCTTATTAAATCTTTTGTTAAATTCCTTCACCGTCTCATTCACATTTTTCCTTATACTGGTTAATTCATGAGATGCAAAGGATGGGTCTTTGTGATCCTTGAACTCTTCAATAAACTGATCAACAAAGTTTTTCCAACAAGTAATTGATCTGTCTGGAAAATTTCTATACCACTCATTTGCACTATCCTTGAGTGAATGTACTAACATTTTCATACACACATCCTCATAAGTAATGTCAAATTCATAAACAATATTTTTGACATTAATGACATGTTGTTCTGCTAATTAGGATCCACCGCCAGTAAAATTAGGGATAGCAGCCTTTAACTTATTAGGTATTGGGTAAGGACAACATATTATATTTGAAAAATCCAATGGTTTATATCTTTCATTAATTTCTTGAAATCTAACATCAAATTGATTTCTATTATGATTATTATTCTGAAAATTTTGATTTTGGCACACAGGATTACCTCTCTGGTATTGATTTGCATGGTGACCATGCTAAATTGTGTGAGGTTGCCAAGCCGTATTCATTGGATTGTGTGCCCATCCTCTGTGTTGTTGATGTTGCTACTGTGCACGTGTTTTTCATCTTGCACATAGTGTTGCGCTTTATCATTATCGCCCAACATGCTCTCCCTATTAGGCTACATATTATTATCAATATGGTGAGACTTATTATGCAGGCCATACTGTTGATGGCTGGCAGAATTAACATGACTAGATTGCTAGGCGTGTAGATTATATTGATGCATGCTATTGTTGTGCATTTCATCTAACTACTGTGCATGGTAACCTTTTTTGCTTTGGCCATAAATACATTTTCTAGGTTGCTCAAGTACATGACTTTCTCCTTTACTAACGCTTGATGGCAGGTAGGAAACATTTTTGCCATGCATATAGATTACGGGATATACATTGTGGTGTGGTTGCGTTGCTTCATACTGCTGCGCGGGTTGGCTTCTTTGGTCATTACCACTGAGCCATATATTCTTATCCCTTACGCCATGCATATATTCATCTGGACACTATGTGTATAGTTCCTGTAAATCAGGTATGTATTCATTTCCTCCTTTGTGACATGTTACCACATCAACCTGTTGCATATTATATACTTGGGACTGCCTCACACCTTGTACATTTCCATGTTTTGCTTGCCCATTGATATGCCGACCTCTGGCAGAATTATTTGGCTGCTCAACACGGTGCTCATTTTGCATGTCTTCATCCCTATGTGCATACAAATTAGGGTATTTTGTATTATTTTTTTGCTGATAATTAATACTTTTATCCATTTGGTAATTACTAACATGTCGGTTCACTGTAAAATTTCTTGCTTGAGAACGAGGTTCATCTTGTTCATGGTAAATATTCTCTCCACCATCTA
The DNA here is from genome assembly GCA_027943335.1 of Chamaecyparis obtusa. Taxonomy (NCBI): domain Eukaryota; kingdom Viridiplantae; phylum Streptophyta; class Pinopsida; order Cupressales; family Cupressaceae; genus Chamaecyparis; species Chamaecyparis obtusa. The sequence goes on along the minus strand of BSBK01000008.1, from coordinate 360,175 downwards.
CATGCTGATTGTGAACATAACTAACATTTTGAAAATGTTTATCATTATTTGATAAACTACAGACATTTTTTCCATGCATATCATTTTTATTTTCTTTGTAATAGTCATCCTCTGCACGTAAATATCCTTTATTAATATTTTTATTTCCGTGTTCATTTTCATAATGCTTCTCATTATGATTTTGCTCAAAATTATTAAAATTATGACTAAAATGATCATTATTTCTCTGCTCTTGTCCACCGACTCCACCATACTGGGAGTGACTGTGTTCACCATTATTGAATAAATTGTAGATATTTCCACTACGCATAGGGTGTACTTGAAAATCATGCAAATTATATTCATTAGCTTGATTTTGATTTTCCTGACCACTGTTATCCCTTGCAGTCCCTTGTGCATTGTCTTGATTTTCACAGTGATCGTTATTGTCTCCCCGCTCGTTATCCATGTTATACATTGGATTAGAAAAAACCCTAAACTGATCATTGTCACTTCCTGTAAGCCTTTCTCCATTGTTTGGTTCAAACATAGGATTAACGTAACTTTGTTAAAAATATGACCGCTGTTCTTTCTGTGAGGAGTGTAAACCGACACTTGAATACTTTTATTAATAGCTTCATTATTATTTATTATTTCTTTCATTTTTGGTGCCCAAAAATGATGGATTCTCTTTTGGCCAACTGATAGGTACAATGGTAATGCACCACTTATACCTCTGCAATTTTGGCTTAATCAAGCCAAGGCTGGTAGGCCTAGATTCTCTTTTGGACTATCAAATTCTTGTGTTGCTCAACTGCATACACAAAATAAAGTTCCTCCAAAGGTAGTGAATGATCCTTTGAGAAAATAAAAAATCTCCTAATAATCTCTACTCTATAAAACTTGACTAAAATGGATTATACTAAGGACTGAAAAGTAATGCTTTTGAAATAATGATTTAAAGGTCTACAAACTATAAATGAACTAATATAATAGTTTCCAATTAATGATTAGATCAGCGCCTTCTAAATATTTGGGCTATAGAGTCAGAAAACCTTCAATCCTACGTACGATCAAAGACAGTTTTAAGAGAACTTACTCCTATAAAGTAAGACTATCATTCCATAGGCTTCCGCTTGATTCACAATTCAAATCAATTTACACAACTAATCTTATCAAGTTTAACTCAAATTAAGAGACCGATAAGAACAATGGTAGGTTCACAGACCATACAATTGATACTCGAGTTGTATATATTAATTTTGAATTATGATACTCAGGGAATTCAACATGATGAAACACTCTATTTAATAGAATATCTGAAAGACTAATTGAAAACATATAACTTATAACCACAAATAAAAAGAAGAGCACTTATCTTTATTAATGTTGAAAAAATAGTACATTAGAGTTCATATTGTAGTTGTGATCGAATTATATCCTATGAAAATATATCTTGTATTGTCTTCCCTCTTTACATTTTACATTATGTATATATACATGTTTGAGTGGCTTTCACACCTCTTTAGGGTGAAAAGACACACCCTTATTAGAAATTATTTTGAAAAATGATAAACTAACTAAAAAATAACTACCTATCTTTCGGATTTGGGTCTAGTTGAAAACCAAAACACCTTGTGGAAAGCTAAGAGTTTTAATGGAGATAAGAAATTTGATTTCCCGAACTGGGTCTTTTTTAGAGTTTTAAAATTCGACCATCTTCAGCCTCTGTCGGCATCATCTTTGCAGCAGGTCGAAATTTCAGCATTTTTTGAAGGCTTTGATCTCAGAATTTTGATTGTTCCTATCATAGAGCTTCCTTTCTTAATCCCTCAACTTTTAATTGAAAATTAATATAATTTTCTATCCCATTTCATGTACTCCATTAATTATTTTGCATGGAAATTAAGAGGCCATTTTTTAGGGTTTTATCACTATATAGGACTCCAAATTTTGCCCAAAATTTAGAGCTCCAATAGATTGTAAATGTGCGTTGATCTCTTCCTGTTACCATTAGGGATTCCACCTCTTTGTAGCTGGCTGATTTCTTTGTAGGAACTTCTCCTTCATTACACAAACTTGTGGTTTCCTTGATTACATATTTTGTCAAAGTGTAGGGTCTGTCCAGTATTAATATTTCTCCTTGGAATCATTCCAATATGAATAGGATGAAATCCTTGTCACCACACTACGAGAATTCTCTCCAAATGTTGAACCCTGGCTCTCTCACTTTCCTCATTCCGTCCTCACGTAAACCAAACACTAACTACCTTACCCATTCTTGATTGAACTCTTTCAACTCAATTTTTTTCTTCCCTTTACCAATTCGAGCAATTGATTTAGATTTGGATTTAGGCACCATGCTCCTCTACAAATTCTTTTTTCCCAAGTGCTATGAAAATCTTCAAGTAAACGACCTTGACACAACAGTATCGAATGATCCAAAATATTCATCTTTTAAAGTCCCACAAAACAAATTTTGAGAGAACTGATTATTGTTGATGCAATATATAATATTTTCTTGTCAATCATTCAGAAACCAGCTTGTCATCATTAATGCTTTTTCCCTTAGTAACAAAACTCATTGTAACCGATATCACTCGAGGAGGTGTAAGATTAAGATTGCTTTGTTACTCCCCATTAGCCTCTGTTAGTATTATAAGGCAGTGAGGGGGGGGGGGTGATGGTTGAAGCAGTGCATCTAAAAATCTAAAACTTTTAATAATTATCTTCCACAATAACCAACATGCAAATGATAATATAGCAATGAAGCGTAACATATAAAGAAATCACATATAATGAACACAAGAAACAATATTTTTTCCCATGGAAACTCTTGTTAGAGGGAGAAAACCATGTGTGGGAATGATTCCCACAAATCTCACTAGTGCACTGATGAAATCTTCCTTGTTAGGAGAAATAACAATAAACCCTTATGAAGTTATACCCGGTTACTAGTATTACTAGCTCAGTTAAGAACTACAATAGTCATGTTAAAGACTACCTTGTCAAGAGATTCAAAACTCTAGTTAAAGAGCTACTTGGTTAAAAAAGGATTTTGATCTTCAACATGTTAGGATCTTTCCCACCCTGTTAGAAGTGACCCTGTTAAGGGATTTAGATCACAAATTGGTTAGATTCTTCCTTGAGTATAAGAACTCAAATGTATGATCTTAGATCAGCACTAAACTACAAAAAACATCCAATTATCTACTCAATTGCACTTCTCTAAACACTTTAATACCTTTGGACTTCCTTAAACAATATATGTCTATAATCACATACCATCACAAAAACACAATTAACGATTTTCATAATTTCTTTTATACTTGTTCTAATTCGGTGCTAGAACCCTAAAATGTTTTACAAGTCAACATAAAAATCCAACTTAACATATGAGTGAGCACACCAACACCAAAATTCAACATCCGTGGTGTTGGCCCAAAACATCAAATCTCAAAAATATGTCATCCCATCACTTATATTTGACTGCAACACTGATCTAACTAACTGTATTAACCAATACACTATACTTACTGCCAGTGTCACTTCAATCCTTGATAACTCACTAGATTCTTAAAACTAAATGATGCAATCACAATAGTCAAATATGCCTCTATAGATGATGTTTGTATGATTGCACACATTAACTCAATCTCCAACTCCAGATCTGGTTGCCTTTACCATGAATACTATCTTCTTACCAATTGACTGAACACAGTTGTTTCTCCATTTGATCCTTCAACACTATCAGTAATTCTGATATCCTGTCATTAACAGATCATGTTTCCAATAATGACAACACCACAATACAATCATGTCATCAAAACACATATCACTTACATCAAAATGTCAAAAATCTCCCCCTTTGGCATTAATGGCAACATAGGAAATTTTTTATTAAGTGTCAAAAACTATATATAACTCCCCTATGCTATACATAACAATTGGATACTCATCCTTTTTACATACAAGCAATTTTTCTAACACTACTACTCCCCCTTCGACAACAATGCCAAAGGTGTTGCAAAAACAAAAAAAAATATTAATCAAGAGTAGCATAACCTAGTACATTCTACTAAATATCTCATGGAAAGTAGTCTTCAATGATTTCCAATCATTGACGTATGACCTGTAAATTCTCCATAAGTATTTGTCCATGAAGAAAAAATGCTAAGTCCTCTAATCCTTCAACTGTGTTTAGTAGGAAAGGCGGTAAGGCTTTCTCAGCTTCCTTCAAACTCTGTTGTAGAATCTCTAATTTAGGAATCAAAATGATATGTAATTCCATCAAATTTTTGATCCTTTTATCCTGTTCATCCCTGTATTTCTTCAATTTCTAATTTATCTTTCCAATTTCAACTCCAAAAGATCTTGCATTCTCATGAATAGGATCAAAATTTAATGACAACAATCTCAACTCCTATTGAGCTTCACTATTTTTCCTTTCAAGATGTTTCAAAAAATGGGAAAAATCACAAATACACTTTAGAGTCTTACCTCCTTTAAGAAGTGCATCTTTCACCCAATTCATAGCCAATGTAAGAGTGTTTCTATCTTCAACAATAGACTGTGATAGCTTTTCTAATCTTTGCTTCACATACTCCTTTTATGTTCTACCAATAGTTATATCCTCCAAATTCTTCATCTCATCACCAGTAGTAGTGACTAGAGGTGCCAATTGGTCCATCGGAGTAGTGTTGTCATCATATGATACTTCAAGCATTATATCGAAAAGTATATCTCTCACCATAAGGACCACTTGTGATTCCTATTTGATCTTATCCTTCTTGGCCTTAGTCTTGATTTCCATTGAAAAATTGATCATGTCTTCAAGGCTCATTGTGCTCAAGTCTACTTGTCCCTTGATCAGTAAATCATCCTCAATTCTCATCTTGGATTGTGAGGAAGGTGTGGTCTTATCTTGTTCTTTCTCTATCATTACCTCCTCTTGTTTTGCTTGCATCACATTATCTATATCCTTATTATCTTTCAATTTATCTCTTTGTTGATCATCTGTATGAATTTGACCTTGTTCACCATCGGTCATAGTCTGATCGGTAGCCATGTTTACTAGTTCTTCTTCCTTTTTCTCCTTAGGTTCATCTTGTGTATCCATAGGCTCATCCTATAGCTTATGTTGGCCTAACTAATGCATATGAGATGAGTAAGTATGTTTATGGCTTGATGATGTGTTTTGTTAGTTATGGTGTTGTCATTGATGTCAACATAGGTGTTTTTGGTTGACTATGTTCTTCGTGTATCAAGTTATGATGTAGAAGATAAATTGAGAATTATGTCGTGAACTATGGTGTGCAATTTGGCACATAGGCTCTAGAGGTGTGTACAATGCTATATCTATGATCACATATGTGTATGATGAGTTTTAGGCAAGTTACAGCTAGTCTAGTGAAGACAGAGAATTGGCTCAACAATGATGGAACATAGAAGAAATATTTGATCGATATGTCCCACAAGAATGGAATCAAATGTTGCGGTCAGAGGTGTGTCATCTTGATGATATTATTGAATTGTTCTTAAAATCACATCAAGATTGATGATCGATGGACAAAGTTACAAGATTTTGAATTTCAGATAGTGAAGAAGGAAAGAACACTGAAGAACAATCCATTGGATTCTTAAGCACTGAAGAAAGATCAATTTGTTAAAATGGTTGAGTATTCCAAAATATGTGATGACATGTCTAAGATTATGTGGAATGTTAGTCTGATTTTTTATTGGTCGATTTGATCGATAGTTCATGAAGAGGTGCATGAACCTAGGGAAGTGTAATATGTTTGACTTTTCTTTGTCAAATTGATTATGCAATGGATCTAGACGCTGACTTGAAGTTGAAATTTTAATTATTAAGTGGTAACACATTTTAGGGTTCAATGATTGAGTGGGAATGAATTGTAATGATGAAATTCAAATGTAATATGGGTCTTATCCGACCTAGTTAGTGAAAATATGTTTATATCTTTTTGATGTATTAGGAGAGTGTGTGAAAGAGGCAGATTGCGGATGCAAGTGTGCGATTATAGTGTTTGGATTTTTTGCATGTGTAAAAGAGATTGAGCTTGAAATGGATCCATACTAGTACAGGAGAAGTTCTAATTTCTCATATCAACCTTCTTGTTGTTCCCTAACAGTTGCAGCAAGTCAAAATCCCTTAACCGGGTAGATCCTAACATATATTTTTGTAAAATCCTTTAACAAGGTGGCACTTTAACTAGTGTTTGAAGTCCTTTCACAAGGATACTCCTAACTAGATAAAGCTCCTAATAGGGCTAGAGGTAAATCCCTTAATCAAGTGGCTCCTAACATGGTCTATTCTTAACCGAACTTTATTGTGATCTTTTAACAAGGTAAGCTCTTAACCAGACATGCTCCAAAAGAGTGCATTTTTCTTAGTGGGTGCCATCCCCACGGTGGTTTTTCCCAAGTTGGGATTCCATGATAAAAAAACTAGTGTTATGTGTTGAAGTTATGTGGATGCTTATTTCTTGGTGTATGTTTTATCACATATAAGGGTTACTTATTGCATGCATATGGTAAGGATTTGAACAATAAGTTTTATCAGATCATATTTGTGTTTATTGGTAGATTACTAATTCACCCCCCCTCTCAATAATGTTAGGGTCTGATTATTCTAACACCTCCATAGCAGACATATCACCTAAATAATCTATCTCATCTTTGAGTTCTTCAAGTGTGACCTTCACACCATCAATGGAAAATCCCTCATCAATTTAAAATCCCTCATCAATTTGAGTAACCACTAGATCATCTTCTTGTTCTTTTACTAGTTCCTCTTCAATCATACCTAAGTGTTTCATCACGATCACTTTAGTTTCATCCTGAACTCCAAGAGACTCATATGTTCTCACCACATATGAGTCTTGTTAATAGCTTCTTTGTTTTGAAGAGTGGTCTTGACTTTTCATATATCTTCTTCATTTCCTCTGCCGACATTTTTGGTTGAAGTTGTAGAAGAACATACTGAATTGACTCCTCATATTGTCTAATAGTAGTATGCCACCTAGCATAAAGTTTCTTATACAAGGAAGTGGGTATTTCTCCTTGTAACTCTATCAAAGTTTTTCTAAGATTATGCATATTGTATACTACAAAATCTTCAATCTTTTCTTGTTCCTCCTTTCGAAATTTATCATAATACTTGTTAACTCCAACAAGTATACCCCACTTCCTCACTTCATTGATAATCTTATCAATAGAAACTAACAATTTGAAATCTAATTCAGACTTAACTGACTTAGTGGTGGGGGAACCTTCATAACCCATATGCATCACCCATGAGGTCCTTAGCTCAACTGCTTCCATTAGACAAGTGTCACTATCAACCATAAAAAAAATAGTATCTTTGTACTTATTAGTAATCTCAAAAGGTATCCTTTATTTTTCATGCATCTTCTTTCAAAATTCTTTGAAATATCCCCAAACCTTGCCAGTAAAATAACTTCATAAGATTCTGATACTTTTATTAATTTGAATGAAGGCTAGAGTACCTAATGTCCATGCAATATCACTGATACTGGGGAACATGTTTTAGAAATAGATGAATAAAGACATAATCACCCATCCATATTTGAATTTATGTCTCTTATCCTTTTTTATCTTCTCAAGATTCAACATTAGTTTCTCTCTCATCACTTTAGGTAGATCATAGTTAGTGTTTTCCTTAATCATCTTGTATGTTGTATGAACAACACCATCGGATATGTTATTCAACAAACTAGACTGGTAGACCTTGTATCCTATGACCATAAATGCATATTTCACTTTTTCATTTGTAATATCATTCACAGTCATCGCACGACCATCCCACTTAGATTTCATCAAACTGGTTACTTATTTTTTAGGAAAAGTGCGTTGAAAAGGTACTTCATTGGTTGAACATAGACCAATTACAACATGAATTTCCCCTTAAGTAATTTTATGTGTTCGGTCTAGACAAATGAACTAATCATGGATTCTGCTTAAAACATATATAATCTGATCCTCCTCAAACTCATCAGGATAATTGATTACATGATGAAAACCTTTATCTGTTAAGCATTTATGCTCATCTTTCAACACTAACCTATCATCACACAACTTCTTATGTTGTTTATAGATTGCTCATGATCCTAGATCTTCCATTTTGCAGTGAATGTATGCTCCAACATCCTCAATATGCAGAACACCATAGGGTGCGCTTGTTAAAGCACCCGTTGGGTTGTTTTCCATTGATTTGAATGGATGTCACTTAAATTTTAGTTTAGGTATTTCATTTATATCAATCAAATTAGGAGTAGCCATCCTATCTTTCAACCACAAATCTAGATATTAGATAAATACCTCAAACAAATTGCAACTAGTGTTCTTGGTGAAGAACATGACAACAACCACCATGAAAATTGATCGATTTTCTCTTTCAAATCACCACAAACAATTCCTTCTTATCGCTTGGATATTTGCAAATGGATCAAACAAGGATTCCTTTCACTCCACAACAACTTTCAAAATGCGCAAGGTGAAAAATGAAATCCAAAAATATATTTTTATCTAAGCACATGTATTAAATGCATTTTCTAATTGAACTTACCTTTTCACCGATTGACCCAAAAGCTCATTATCGATGACCAAAATGCCATATAATATTTTAAAATTTCACAATATACTCCAAGATACTTTATTTCATCTTAAAATGTTGATATATATTACCACAAACCTATAGGGGGTTTGAAGATGGATTCAACAATACTTGCTCCCCCTAAGCCACGTGAAGACTTAGTTTGATGAAAAATTATCCACACTCGATGGAGATAAAAAATTTCCACACTCGATGGAGATACAAATTCCTTTGATGACTTACTATCTTCCTTCTTCCAGGTCTTGCTCATTTCTTTCCCAGTCTCTTCTACAATCATGATCTTCTTTCCTTTCTAGTTATTTGACTAGTTTAACGATTGGTTCCTTAACCTACAATCCCTTGCTAGATGTCCAATATTGTGACGATGAAAACATATCATACCAGTTTGTTGAGTGTCATTTTTACATGAGACAGTGGCTAGAAATTTACGTGAGCAAATTCGCCTCTTAGAAGAAGGATGTAAATCAATCTTAGGGTTTCTTCTGGGTTGGGTCTCAACCACTTAGATAGCTCAATTGAAGATAAATGTGACTTTGTTCATGAGGAGGCCTTTGCTGGTTCGATCTTCGAGGGACTACAAAACAAATCTTAAAACACAACAATCTTCCTTTCTTTTTTTGTATTTTTTGAATCTTTAGATAAAAGCAAAGTAAATCTGATCTAATCTATTGTGAATGATTTTGTAAACAAATGAGAAAAGGAGCGAGAATAAGGTAATGAAAATTCGAAAGGAAATTGCATGAAGTAAACTAATGGACATAAACCAATACAACATTGATTTGTGAATTAAAGTACCAAGAAGATTGAGGAAACCTACAAAACAAAGATTTGAATGAATCATAATCCCAGGTTAGCAGATGCAAGCATCAAGGAAATAAACACAAATGTAAGATATGTCAAAATTCATCAGATCACGAAGCCACCACAGATGTGCGCACACGTGAGACAAATTTATCTTAAAGCACTGGAGAACAATCTTCCCAATAATTTGTCACAACAAAATAATGCAACAAAGATAAACACTAGACTAATGTAATAGCATATCAAAATCACCATACAATCAATTGGCTCTTTGAAATAAAAGAATGAGTAAAATACACATTCATCAATTTTGCAAAGATAGTAGAAAAATCACACCACATTTGAAGCAACAATTGTAAGTATTGTGATTTTGATCTGCGATTACATTAGTTTGGTGTTTATCTTTGCTGCATTGCTTTGTTGTGATGAATTATTGGGACTTGATTGCTCTCCGGTGCTTTAAGATAAATTTGTCTCACGTGTGTGCACATCTATGGTGGCTTCGTGATCTGATGAATTTTGACATATCTTACATCTGCATTTATTTCCTTGATGATTGCATCTACTAAGCTGGGATTGTGATTCATTCAATTCTCCATTTTGTGGGTTTCCTCCATCTTCTTGGTACTTTAATTCACAAAGCAATGTTGTATCGATTTATGTCCATTAGTTTACTTCATGCAATTTCCTTTCGAATTCTTGTTACCTTATTCTCGCTCCTTGTTTACAAAATCAATCACAATAGATTAGATCATATATACTTTGATTTTGTCTAAAGATTCAAAAAATACAAAAAAAGAGAGGATGATGGTTGTGTTTTAAGATTTGTTTTGCATTCCCTCGAAGATCAAACTAGCAAAGGCCTCCTCGTGAATAGATTCACATTTATCTTCAATTGAGCTATCTAAGTGGTTAAGACCCAACCCAGAAGAAAACTTGAGATTGATTTACATCATTCTTCCAAGAGGGAAATTTTCTCACGTAAATTCCTAGCCGTTGTCTCATGTAAAAATGATGCTCAATAGAAGTGGCACTAGAAGGAGGGCGCTTGAGAGGGAAATCCCAAAATATTGGATCATTCTCTCTTGAAAGGTTTGAACGAGTCCTTAGATCATCACCAAACAAAGGGGAATTCTTAGAACTCAGAGAAGTTCATAGACCTTGCAATAGTAAAGCAAAATAAAGGGAAGACATTTTGCATCAACCAAATCCACATAATCTTCCCCCATTTCCGCATATCACTGCCCCGCTTGCTACTATTCCACAACCACCTCCAATGGCCTTTTTCACAAATGCACAAAGCTCCCCATTGGCTCTACAAGGACAACTCCATGAGCTGCCCAAAAATCTCAAATTTTTTTGTCCATGCTTCATCTATGGTGAATCTAGGACAACAGAAGAACACATTTGTGCCTTCAAAGAATTATGCAATCACAAAGAGATTGCACATCAAAATGTCGTGTCCCACCTTTTCCCTTACACAGTGGGGGAATTCACATACAATTGGTACTTGAACTTGCCACGAGGATCCATCCTAGGATGGGGTGAATTTGAAACAAAATTTCTCAATCAATTCAAGCTATACATAGATTCGGCCAATCTCCATCATCAATTCATCTTGGTGAAGAAAGACCATAACAAACCAATTGCAATGTTTAACCACTATTTCCATAAGATGTACCAGAGGTTAGAGGCTCCTTACACCGTACCTGTCAGGGCTGCCATACAAGTATACCTGTGAGCCTTGGATCCTTTAACATCCATATTCTTGAAAAGGCTACCTCCAGGTGATATAGATACTTTGGAAAAGGTGTGCAATGAAGCCATCAATTTCACACAACAGATGGATCCACAAGTAGGTGGAAACTATGGTGTTTCACCCGCATTAGGAAATGTTTCCATGATTGGTCCATTTGAAAAACATAATCAGCCCCCGGTGCATCACACCCCAAAGCTTAATCCAGTACCAACCTCATACACCGTTGCCCCACCACTCATCATCATGTATCCGAGATCCGATGTGCATAAGGCAGCCCTATGTGAGCAAAAGGTTGCTGCCCTAAATGAACTCGATAATGCTTTAGTGAACAAGTTGGATGCCATGAAGAAGACTTTGTCCCATTTGACAAGTGAGATCACCAGGATGAAGCTGAATCCACCTTAAAACCATGGGAATTACCAACGACCGGCTACTGCCCCAAACACCTATCCTCAAAATCAGAATAGTAATTATGGCAATTACAAAAACAACAATGTGAATGATGGGAATACCATGCAAGATAAATAGTTTGGGCAGCAATGAACTAATAGGCCATGGAACACACATCCTAACAATGGTAGTATACCTGCTGACAATGCCAATGCCTTTAGTTTGTCTGAGGCTAATGTCACACACACTCCACATACACATCAATCACACAAAAAAACATGGGAGAGTTTGGCAATTGGCAAGGTCAAAATTTTGACAACTCCCAGACTCATTTCAATGCCATGGTATTTGATTCCTATGAACCAGTTATTGAGGGAGGTCCTACTGATAACACCACCGAAGAAGAATTTGTTTTCCTGTTTAATTAGCAGAGTCAACCTGAATATTCTAAGGTCCATGCTTTTCAGAACAACAACCAAAGCAATTATAATCTAAGGAGCAAGAGGGAGCCCTTGATTGATGGTATTCCCCTTGAAATGCAGCCCACTCCACCAGACTCACAGGATAACAACAACCCTTCACCTCCTAGAGGCACCAATACCACCGTTGCCCCAATGACGCAACCTCCACCCACCATACTAAAGAACCTGATTTGGGCCACTGAAAGATATAGTGCACTAGAGGAATTAAAATAAGTTAAAGCTAATATGACAATGTATGACATGCTACAAAGTTGCCCCTCACAGAGAGAAGCACTCCTAAAATCCTTGGACCATTCTAAATCGGTTTCGTCAAGCAGCAATGCTAGGAATTCATCACATGTCAATACCGCTAAGGCAATGCCAACCATATTCAAAGATCGGGTAGAAGTGCCCCCATTTTTGCTTAGCCTCAAGATCTTTGGAAAGAATCTACATAATTGTCTAATTGATTCAGGGGCTTCATACAACGTCATGCCCTTATCCATATGCCAAAAATTTGGAATGAACCCCCAACCAACTAATAGGGTTGTGATTCAACTTGACAAAATAGAAGTCAAAGTCATTGGAGTCTTGAAAGATACTCGTATATAGCTGACCACAAACCCCAGGATCCAGGATTGCATAAACATACACATTGTGGACATCCCAGATACATATGGCATGCTACTTAGCAGGGAATGGACTAGATCCTTGACAGGTTGGTTCTCCACAGATTTTACCCAACTTTGGTTACCCTGGAAAGGATTGAATAACCAAATTAAAATTGATGCTGAGCCAAAACTCAAACAAATGATAACCGAATACAATGCCCCAAATGAAGTCTTGTTCTCACAAGATGATTTGGGAGTATATCGGTTCGATAGAATCCTGACATTCCATATCCAGGAAGAAGAAAATGCCAACAATAGCCCCGTCCAAGGGTTGATACATGCTCAAGTCCATGAGGAGATCCTCACAGAATTCGTAAGTAATATGATGAAGAATATGAAACATCTTGGGAAGGATGTTGATCCAAACATATTAATGTTGCCAGCATAGTGTCATTTGCACCAAGTGAGTCACTCAAAGTTTGAATGCCATGATTGTCAGGGTGTTGTAGCTCAAGTAATGAACCAAATATCCCACGTACTGAAACTTGCAAAGGGTATGGTTGCACACCAAGATGACGAAGGCCCTCCTCACCACGAACAACCCTCAGACTTCATAGGAAGAAACCCTATGCAAGAGGAGTGGAGTTCCTTAGATGATGGCTGCCATCCCCCATGTCAAAAAGTATGGCGTAAGACAGAGGCAAAACAAAAAATGAAATGGGTGCCTCTCTACAAGGGAGAATTTAGAAACAAAGAGTGTGGATATCCGAACCAATGAAGACCCATCACCACCGGAGAACCCTATTAAACCCCAAATCGACATACATCTGCCCAAAACTGTGTCGGGACCCCAAACCAAGCCTCATTCTCACAAGAATCATCTTGTATGGAGACTCGGATTTGATGGCTCCAAATGTAAGCAAGGAGTAGGGGGCGAAATCAAGTTAATTAACCCCAAGGGTGGTTCAGACTATGTTTCTTATAGACTACAGTTTTACTGTACCAACAACATCGCTGAATATGAGACATTGGTATGAGGTCTCCTCATGGTACATGAAAATAAGGTAAAAGTCTTGATCGTAGAAGGAGACTCCCAGTTAGTGGTCAGGAAGATTCGTAGCCAGTATTCATGCACTGGTAAGCGACTGGCCTCATACCAGAATCACGTATGGGATTTAATTGAAGACTTTGAAGCATTTAATATCAAGAGCGTCCCAAGAGGAAAAAACATTGTTGCTGATGCCTTAGCAATATCAACAAGTTCCCTGCATCCGTTGGAGAAATCAAAGATGAAGAAATTCTTTGTTGAGATCATCGTAGTACTAGCTATTCTAGATAACATCATGAACTTCCAGGTATTCCAAGATGACCACCAGATACTTGAATTCATCATGAGCGCTGGGGTCTTTGAAAAAAAACCATAGATGAAGAGGCTGATGAGATCAAAGAGTCATACGATCTGGGAATCCTAAACCTAAAAACCAACTCCATCCCGAAAGGAATGGTAGCTTTAGAAAGGATCTTCGACAAAGATGACTATGCTCGCAAGAAAAGGAAGGCACCAGTGGTGGGAGGTGATGATTGTGAAATCTACAATCTAGGCACACAACTTGAACCTAGGGAGATTTGTATCGGTAAAATTGGTACAAACAAGGAAAAGAGACGAATTGTGGAATTACTTACCGAGTAAAAATATATTATAGCATGGAGCTATGAGGATCTAAAAACCTACGACACTGATGTCATTGTACACAACATACCACTGAACCTGGATGCCAAAAATTTCCATCAAATGCAGAGACTCGTAAATCCTGTGATCGAGCCAGTGATTCAAAAGGAAGTGCATAATTTACTTGATGCCAAGATCATCTTTCCTATCTGACATTCAACCTGGTTCGCAAATCTCATTCCTATGAGAAAGAAGAGTGGAGAAGTCTGACTCTGTGTAGATTTCTGGAACCTCAATAGATCTTCTCAAAAGGATAACTACCCATTGCCCTCTCTTGACGAAGTATTAAAAATTATAAACGGGTCCCAGATGATGTCTTTCCTTGATGATTATTCTGTGTACAATCAAGTAATGGTGAAAGAGGAGGACCGTTTGAAGATGACGTTCACTATGAAGTGGGGAACATTTGCCTACTGCCACATGCCTTTCAATTTGATCAACACCGGAGCAACTTTCCAGCGAGCCATGGATGAAGCGTTTAAGGGCCTCATCAACAAGTGCATCGTCATATATATGGATGACCTAACAATATTCTCTAGGAATCAAACAGATCATATTGAGGATTTGCGCAGAGAATTGAAAAGATGTAGGAGTTATGGAATTTCACTAAATCCCAAAAAGTGTGTTTTTGGGGTAACCCAAGGCAAGCTGTTGGGACATATCATCTCTGAGATGGGTATTTCAATAGATTCTGAAAGGGTCAAGGTTATCCTTAAACTGGTTCCCCCAAATAGTCAAAAAGAATTGAAATCTTTCTTCAGAAAGATTAACTTCGTCAGAAAGTTTATAAGTGGATTCACCGAGATAGTGTGTCCCTTGAATGACATGTTGAAAAGGGATGCAAAGATAGAATGGAATGCTCCTGCTAAAGAAGCATTTGAGGAGATTAAGACATCCATTGCTACAACTTCAGTTTTGGTCAGTCTGGATTACACTCTACCATTCAAGGTCTACTCTTTTGCATTAGAGCACTCGTGCACGAGAATTCTCACCCAGAAGAAAGAGGGTTAAGATGAAAGACCAATAGCTTTCATGAGTTGTCCTTGTTGATGAAAAATGAGTTGGGAGAATGAAGGGGGAAATGGATGGCCATATTACAAGAATTTGATATCGAGATCTAGCCGATGAAGCTAGTAAGAGGCCAAGGCCTCACCAAAATGATAGCAGAGGTAGAGCAGGGTTTAGTATGCCAAGTATACACCAATGAAGGGATAGTAACTGACGTATGGTACCAAGATATAGTTTACTATTTGCTCCAAAACCGCTTCCCTAAAGGATTAAAGGACCCCCAAAGGAGAGCCCTAAAGAATAGGAGTGGTTCCTATATGCTAAAAAATGGAAAGCTCTACAAGCGCAATTATGATGGTCTTTACCTATGTTGTTTGAACAAGACATACACAGAGAAAGTTCTCACGGAGTTTCATGACAAGTATGGCAATGGCCATGGGTTAGTTGAGGCCATGACACATCAAATATTGAGGTCTGGTTATTATTGGCCTACCTTGTTCAAAGATACACATGAGAACATGCATTCATGCCATGTTTTCCAAACTAGTGTTGTTCACAAGAGACACCCTGCATGCCCTGCAAATAGTTTACGAGGTACGTCCATTCGCCCAATGGGGCCTATATTTTGTAGGAATGATTAACCCTCCTTCCTTGGCAGGATAGAGGTACATCTTGACCGTAACATAATACTACACATGGTGGACATAGGCACAAGTTTTGAGAAATTGCACCACAAAAGTAGTGACCAAGTTCTTGGAGGAGTTCATTATCACACGGTTCGGTATGCCTTTCTTTCTGGTATGTGACAATGCACCCTATTTCTCATCCATGTCTCTTACCCAATGGGCCTTTGAAAATTAGGTAATCCTCAAATTCACATCTAACTATTATCTGCAAGGGAATGGGGTGCTGAATCCACAAACAAAAACTTGACGACTATAACCAAACGTCTCTTGGATGATAATCCTCGAGACTGGCACATGCAGTTGAATTATGCCTTGTGGACTGACTGAGTGAGAATTAAAAATGCTTTGGGGACTTCCCCTTACCACTTAGTCTATGGCCTGCAACCCATTTTTCCTATGAACCTGAAAATACCAATCTTGAGATTCATGGATAAATATGTTGAAGGTGAGGATCGGGTGCAGGTTCGGCTCATGAACCTTTTGGATCTGGAAGAAAATAAAACCATGGCCCTAGAACATGTGTCCAAACATCAAGCCGTCGTCAAGTGTTGGTTTGACAAAAGAGCAACAATAAAGGCTTTTAGGATTTTTGATTTAGTCTTAATATGGGATAAAGCGAAAGAAAAACCGGCCAGCCACACTAAATTCCAATGTTTGTGGATAGGCCCTTTACAAATAGTAGAGATCTTAGGAGAGAACTCTATCTAAATTAGTTCTCTCGATGGGGAACTGGTCCCATTGCCTATCAATGACCAATATCTCAAACATTACATTGGGTCTTGAAGGACTGATATTTTCTTGTATATTCTCCTAGTTTAGTGTCTTGTCTTGTGTCCTTTTCTTTGGGTTAGTCAGTTCATGGCTATCAGGGGGTAGCTTTCTTTTAACTAAGTGTTCTGTACCAGGTAGTTTGGGAAAAAGGATGAAGGTCTTTCTTTGTCAAACACTTTGATTAGATTCTATCTTTCAATGAACCAGATACAATGGTTGAAGGTGAAGTGTTTTCCTTTCAAAGTCATCAAGCGAATTTTTGGAGCTACCATCCTTGATACTAACACACATCTTAAAGGATTTCGAATTGGAGGTTTCTTGGATAGGATTCCAGTCAGAAGCAAGTAACGCCCATGGTCACAGAGGAAGTCAGGAGTCAAAACCCTTTCTCACCTGAAATATAGACTAAAAGAAAAGAGAAAGAAACAAAAAGAAGAGGAACGCGTAAAGACAAAGTCAACATGAAAAGACAAAAGTTCAAATGCTTGGGTAGCACAGTCTAGTCGCTGCCCAAGTTTTAAAACAAAAAGGGAAAAAATTACAAATGAAAATGAAGAGGTGGCACAGCCTAAGCGTTGCCTTAGTTTAGTAAGAACACAGAAGTTGGAATAAGAGAAGAAATGAAGTATCTTGAATACAATAAATCAAGCAAGTTGCTTTTTATATGATAAGTGTTGAGTCTAAGAGCCCTCTAGAGAAGTTTAAAACTTCAAAACAAGCTCGTTCGGAGGAGGAGAAGGGTGACTTTAGTAACCTCTATCGGGGCTATAAACACCTACCTGGCAATAGAGCAAGGTTAAAATGACTTTTGGTCAAGTCTAGACCTGTGGGCGGAGATTTGATTATGTCCGGTTAAGGATCCAAGAGACCTTTGATGAAGAATTTGGAGAATATGAACACTTACATGCACACACTGGATGTGAATGCAATTTTTTTTCGATCATGATATGATGATAGGAGAATTACTATCGTTGAAGGTTTTTTGTGTCCAACTCATCGCAAGATAGGATCTCTTCATAGTGGGATGATTAGGGGATACCTAGGTTATTCCCTTTCTTTTTTCGGGGCTATTTGTTGTGGTTCCGCAACCACACTCCCCTTTTTAGGCCCCCCCTTTCTTTTTGGCTTGTTTTGAGTTCTGTCTATCAGGTAGACCCTTGTGAGGGGCTGTTTTATGACCTCCTTTGTCAAGTTTTGGCCTTTCAAACTTTTGGCGTTCCCTAGGTGTGAAAGGCCGAAAGAGCCTTGTGCCTACCAACTGAAAGTCTAGTTTCGCACTTGCAGGTTTTCAGACTTTTGTAGGTTTGAAACACCGAAAGTCTGATTTCCCAAGTTGGGAATTGGCCTTTCGACGTTTCAGAGGTCTGAGACCCCCGAAATTATGAAAGGCTGATAGGTGAGGGTCGATGATGTCACCCCTTCCAGAGGCCTATATAAGGTAAAACACCAACCATTTTGGTCACTTGTGCATTTTTTCTGCTATTGATTTTTGGAGCTTTGTAGAGCATGCCTTGTGACTAGTTTGCTTCTCGATCTTCAACTTGCTCATTTCTTCGGTCTTCTTGCCCTCTTTTGCTTTGTTGAGGTAGGTTTTCTTTGTCCCCTTTTGTTTCTTGTCTTTCTAGCGTGTTTTGATGGTTTTTAAGGTTTTGCGTTAGGGCTTAGGTTTTAGGTTTTGTTTGGTGTCGCTTCAGGGTCGCAGGGTTGTCCCCTTGGACCCCTTAGTGTCGAATTTGTGGTCAAACTTGATTCGGGCTCATTTTCGAGCTCGAACCCTTGTTTTCCCTTTTCGAGTCAGTCGGCCCTAATTGTTACGGAGTTTCGCACTTCGAAAGTTCTAAAAATGAGACCCTGAGGTTTTTTCACTAAGTCCACTTTTTGGCATTTTGAACTTTCACCCACCAAAACTTCTCGCACTCTGAAGTGCTAAAAACCGAAGGCCAACTCGGAACAAACTCTGTTCAAATTTCACCTTTTTGACATTTCAGACACCAAAGTCTCCACAAATTTTTGCCCTCTGAAAGGCTGAAGATTTGACTGCATGATGGCCTTTTTTACCATTTCGGTGTTTCAGAGGGATTGTATACTTTCAGAGGCTAAAGGTCCGAAATGTTGAAACTACCCTTCTGAAGCATTCAGGCTGGGTTTTTTTGGGATATCTTGGTTTTTCATGCTTTTTCATTAGTACTTCTTCCTAAATATCATGTATTGGTTACTGATTCAAGTCCCTTTGTTTTTGCAAAATGTCGAAAAAGGTGAACTCCCCTTCCATGAAGTATCAATTCAAAGGTTACCAAACACCATCCAAGGTGGGGAACTTACATTCTGAGATCACATACACTAACATTGGGTATGTTAGTTGAAATGAATATTTGGTGAAATGTGCCCAGACAATAGGAAGATCCGAGGATTGCACTTCATTAGTATATTGTTCACTAGTGAATGCAGCGGCACATCCTGTGTCCATCCTCTCTTTAGACTTGATAGTCACACTGGAGAACCAATACATACCAGATGAAAGGTTGGTGAAGAACAACATGGAGGAAGTGGTATTGGACCTTCGATTGGATAATATCAAGGACATCTTCCATTTTCCAAAAGGGATAGACAAGTTCTACGAGTTCTTGATAGGCAAGGGGATGACTTTGTACAATATAGACATCCAGTTATCCCACGAAATTGTGAATAGGGATTACCTCATGCAACCTCTACCAAAGAGCAAGCTTGACAAAATAGACATGAGGAGAGGCTACATGAAGGAGGAAATCCAAGCAGCCATCACTATGATCAACCGAGTGTATGGACTGCAAAAATCAATCCAATTGGAGCCATGGATGATCCTTCTCATTGAGAGGATAAAGGAGAGATAGGCAAGGTTTGACTGGGCAACCATCCTCAGTGATAACCTGGACCAGCAATTGATCACAGTAAAGAGCGATCCTCATTTCTACATGACCTCCTACATTGTATACCTACTAGCTGCAAGAGTAGTATATCTAGGATTGGCGAAAGTTGGCACTATGGGTGACCTAAATGCTTGGCCATTCACAGTATATCCTCAGCTAGCTAGAAAAGAGTATCTCACAGAAGATAGATCAAAATATCGCATCGTCAATGATGCCTTTGTTTTTTCCATCATCCGCTTAATTGAAGGTGATTATGCCAAGAGGATGTCAGAAGAAGCAATTTCCAAAGTGAAGGCCCTCTGGGCATTTTATATTCAGTTCAAAACTTTCACATACATCAAGGTGGTAGGGAGCACCCTCACTCCAAAGAAGCTGCCAAGATATCTTTCAGACAGGATAGTTTTATTAGAAATGGCCATACATCTATCAGATGCTCATGGGCACATCAGGCATAAGAAGAAACACTGCTGGGACTTCCCTATCTCGATAGGCCCCCATTGTCTACAAGATATGAAGATCTACAAGTCTTTGTCTTTCGAGTGGGATGAGTGCCCACTAAAAAATGTCAATCTAATCAGGACTAGATTTGATCCCATTGGAACCTACAACCATATAATGGGAAGGCACTATATACATGAGCCTCACATTGACGATCATTGGATGAACTGCACTTATGACTATGAAGTCAGAATTTGTGACTACTGTCGGATGAGTCTGGAGTTGGCACATACTGCCCTGCTGCTGCGTATACCACAAAAGGTAAAAGAGGCCTATTCAGAGGATGTCTTGGATCCAATTTATAACCAAGACAAAATATACACCAGGGCTATCCTCAATGCCGAGGTGGACATGGATGAAAATGATGATATAAACTTCAAAGCCCGACATGTCATCAAGGTGACAAAGGCATGGATCACCCGTTCATTTCAAATGAGCCCTATGCCTATGAAGCAACAACTGACTCAACCTTCAAAAGAGAAAAAGAAGGGAGAGAAAGTGTTGATGCCACAAGTCAAAGAGGTCACGTCGCTAAGGCCAGAGATGGTGTATCAACATGAATGCCCGACTGCTTATGGGTCAAGTACTCGGTCTAAATGTCCAAAGACCAGGATGACTGGGAGTATAGCACCCCCAAATGATCCATCTTCAAGCAATCTAGATCCACCAGGCACACCTAAGAAGGCACCAAGGGTAAAGGTAACCGGACCTAGCCCTGCCGGGGTAATTAAAGGACGTGTATAAAAAGAAGAGATCCTCAACACCTTCCCACATGGAGACCCTTTTGGAAGGAGATGAAGAAGATGAGGAATATGAGGAGGATGAAGTACCTCTTGATAGGAGAACTCGATCTGTGGGATTTTTAAAGAAAAGAAAGCTACAAGAAGAGAAGGTGTATATAGATGTTGAAGAGGGAGCCCAAGGAGAGTAAGTAAATCCAATGGATGCTCTGGGCGATGATGAATTTGATATATCTAACTTCGAAGGCCTTCATGAATTCAAAGAGACTGAACAAAAAATCTTGGTAGAAGGGCCTTCCACAGAACAACAGTTCTCCTTTTCCTTCTCATCCTTCCCAACTCAATTCATGAGTCCTTTGGACAATGCAGGAGAGGAAGTTCATCCGGAGTCTCAAGAATCAGCTGGGGAAGTGGCGGATAAAAGTAAAAAAGAGACCACTGAATCAGAGAAGGACTCTTCTATAGGGGTTACTTCAGAGGAAGATATTGGAGTTCCAATTCCTCTAGCCCAACAAGTTCCAGTACCACCTTCACAACAAGAATCAGTCCCACCACCATCTACCACTTCACTTCCACCATAGATCCCAATCAATCCATCATCCGCTACACCACTTCCGCCCCAAGTTCAAACCAGTCAATCTCCACCGCACCCTCCACTTACTCATATTCCCATGCCTACTCCACCTCCTACTCAAATACCAATGCCTTCACCTACTCCTCCTACTCCCACGCCCCCTGCACATAACCCTCTTCCATCAACACCAACTCCTCCACCCTCTCATGCTGAGACTGTTGTACAAGGACCCCAAGGGATAGAAAAGGAGATTGAAGTAGTAAAAGAGGTTCAATCAGAAGAGCAGGCCGGGTCAAAAGGACAAATAGGGGCAAAAGAACAGACAACAAGAGAGGCACATAATACAGAGGAAGAAAAAGTGGTGGTGGGAGAAGAAGAGGTAGCCCAGAAGGAAACAAAAGAGGGAGAACTCGAGCTAGAACACAGAGATGCTACCTCTAGCTCAGTCGCACCATACGAACCAATAAATACCTTTTCTAAACCCACCTGGTTCATAAAAGAAATACAACCAAGGGTGAGGGTATATAAAGATGAAGAGGACACATATATGGTGTTTCTTGGACGAGCATTCCATCAAGCAGCATCCAGTGCCTGGGCAAGGACCCTATCTTATGTAACAAAAGATCAAGTGAGAAGGTGGAAGGCATAGGTGATCATGCCTACAATGAATGTTAGTATGGATGAAATTACTCTAGAAGACTATGTGCTAGAGGAGGTAGACCTGGGCGAGCCAACGAGAGAAGGAAGTAAAACATTGGCTACACTAGGATTGAGGCATGCCTTAGGCTTCATGGATAAGGATGAGGAGAAAATAAAAGCCTTGATGGAGCAGAATGAGGCTATGAAGAAGTTTATTCTTAAAACAATGGGTCCCATTGAACCAAATTACCCTGAGGCCTCATTACATGCTATTTTGGAAAGGAAGGGTGCTACTGAGTTACTAAAAAATATTCCACATTCTTTCATTCATGCTTGTTTAGACTGGAAATATGATTTTGAATAGTTTGTTAGAACTTCCCTTAGGACAATTTTGAGACCCTTTAGGGGTATTCTAAAGGGGATCACCAACTTGGTGGATCTTATGTGTGGAGAAGATGGTCTTGAGGAGAAGATTCTTAAGTGGCAAAAGGCCCTTGATGATCTTGTAATAATAAGGAAGAAACACTTCCAAGGTTTGGTAAAAATATATGAGGGATCAGAATTAGATAATTTTGAAGAATGGATTAGAGATATCACAGAAGCCTTGAAGGTCTATGAGAAATACCTTAGTAAGGTTGATAAGAAGAGGGATGAAGCGTTGTTGTGGGTTGAAGAGATGCACCAGTTTTTTGAAGGCTCAGACCTAGACTTCTATGATGAGGATGATGAGCAGACAATGCATCCTATTAAAGATATTGCAAGTCAATACCTGGATATCTTTAATGGAGTTAGAACAGAGGAGGACCTCCAACAAATGTTTTATCAGAAGGAGGAGAAATAGAAAATGCTATCTTGGGAAGAGGAAATAAGAGGCTTTGCTAATGAATTAGTCACCTTCCGAGAGAATCAGTAGGCACGCCTAGAAGGTATCAAGATGGAGGACTTCGAAGAGTAATAGGAGATTGTGGACAGGCTCCGTAAGGCGCATCTAGAAATCCTCCCAAGTCGCTAAGCATCTAGTTTTGGACTTAGCCAATTTTGTATGAAGGGAAAAACTTTTATTGTGGACTTAGCCAATTTTGAGTTCCAAAATTTTCGGCCTTTCGACCTTCCTAGAGTTTAATCCTCCAAAAGTTTGAAACTTGTAAAAGTTTGTCTCAACACTTAACCATTTTTTGAACTTCATTTTTTCGGAGCAAGGGTTGGGGTCCGAAATTATTGGGTTGTCACCGCCAATGACTTTAGTCTTCTTCAGTTATTTTTTCAGTCAGATTGTTCACTCCTATGGGGTCATTTCTGCATGATTTGAGGACATCTTTCAGTTGGATCCACAGAGAAGAGCTTCAACAAGGAATAAAGGGCAGAACTAAAAGTTTCAAAGAAGAACATGCATGAGTTCTAGAATTGATTTTGAGTTATTTGATGCATATTTTGCTCCCAAATTGTAATGCATGAGGTTTAATTTCGTGCTAAAGTAGTTTAAACTTGTTTTACAAATAGTTTATTTTCATGTAAACTCTAGTTTAGACTTATTTTTAAGTTTTATGGGCAAACGAAACCCTAGCTGCAAAATTGAGAGCACAATTCTATAAATTGTATGAAAACAATGTAATTAAGGTCGGTTATTATTGCAATACAATACTTACAATTGGTGCTTCAATCGTGGTGTGATTTTTCTGCTATCTTTGCGAAATTGATGAATGTGTGTTTTGCTCATTCTTTTATTTCAAAGAGCCAATTGATTGTATGGTGATTTTGATCTGCGATTACATTAGTCTGGTGTTTATCCTTCCTACATTTCTTTGTTGTGACAAATTATTGGGAAGATTATTCTCCGGTGCTTTAAGATAAATTTGTCTCATGTGTGCGCATATTTGTGGTGGCTTCGTGATCTGATGAATTTTGACATATCTTACATCTGCATTTATTTCCTTGATGATTGCATCTGATAAGCTAGGATTGTGATTCATTCAAATCTTCATTTTGTGGGTTTCCTCCATCTTCTTGGTACTTTAATTCACAAAGCAACGCTATATCGGTTTATGTCCATTAGTTCACTTCATGCAATTTCCTTTCAAATTCTTGTTACCTTATTCTCACTCCTTTTCTCATTTATTTACAAAATCAATCACAATAGATTAGATCAAATTTACTTTGTTTTTATCTAAAGATTCAAAAAATACAAAAAAAGAAAGGAAGATTGTTGTGTTTTAAGATTTGTTTTGTAGTCCCTCGAAGATCAAACTAGCAAAGGCCTCCTCGTGAATAGATTCACATTTATCTTCAATTGAACTATCTAAGTGGTTGAGACCCAACCCAGAAGGAACCTTGAGATCAATTTACATCATTCTTCCAAGAGGGGAATTTTCTCACGTAAATTCCTAGCCCTTGTCTAGTGTAAAAATGATGCTCAACACAGTTGATCTCCATGGTCCAACATTACCTCTTGTAGTCCTCATTCTGCAATTCATAGCCATATGTCCAAAGTTACCACAGATTGAGCATGTGACATCAAATTGCCTCTCCCTTTGGTAAGGTGTATTACAGTTCACAGGTAACATTGACCATATTTGTGACTCTCTTGATCTGCATTCATTATCTTTGTGACCATATTTGTTACAATTGTAACAATGACCATCAAAGCTACTAGATCTACTACTAGATCTAGATCTACAATCATGAGAAGTGTGACCATACTTATTGCAGTTATAGAAATATCCTTCAAAAGTATTAGACCTATTTGCAAATATACTCGTACACACATTTGCAGTATGACCTACCTTGTGACAATTGAAACATACAGGCTTGCAGGCTTTCTTACCAGAAGTTCTTTGTGTAACCTTCGATGTATATTTTTTTCTTCTTGATCTCTTTTGTTCTAGAAAATTAACCAACTTCAAAAGTAGTAAAGCCAGTATATCCTAGGCATGTGGTCTCTTTGATTATTATTTGATTTCCATGTTTCTCATCAAGTCTTGCAGTACTTTCATTGAATTTATTTGGCAAATCATTTGCATTCTTCAATTCTCCCTTTAATTGCCCATTCTCATTTCTCAAATTGTCATTCTCCCTTAAGAATTTTTTATTTTCTTCATTTGTATCATGCAAATGTTCATGCAATGTGCCAACCTCTTTACTTGAAAAGTTCATCTTCTACAACTTTCAGTGCTTAATCCTAAGTATTTAGGGCATCTTCTACAATTTTCCTTGCATTCTCTTCATATATCCTTGCTTCCAACTCTTCACAAATTCTAATTGATTGGGCTTGAATCTCTCTCTTAAGGTTTTTCTTGTCCTTGTGTATTTTTTCATTTTCCATAGAATGGCTTCTAGGGATTCTTCAGATTGCTCAGATCCACTTTGTTCAGATAATTTCTCAATGTAATCTTGACTCTCATTTAGTTGTTCAACAAGCTCTTGTCATTTGGCCAAATATTGCTTCAATCAATCTTTCAATTATTTGATAACCCTTCCAGCTTCACCAAGTTATCTCTTGTATCTCAAACCCTCCATATTTCCCTTAAGGATCTTCCCCAAGCTGTTAGGTTAAGGGGACAAGGCTCTGATCTCAATTGTTAGGATTATGAGGCACTGAGAGGGAGAGGTGAATCAATGCCTCCACAAATATAAAAAATTTAATAATTATTTTCCACAATAACCAACATGAAAATCATGATATAACAATGAAGCATAACATATAAAGAATTCACACACAATGAACATAAAACACAATATTTTTTCCCATGGAAACCCTTGTTAGAGGTATAAAACCACGTGCGGGAATGATGCCCACAAATTCCACTAGTGCACTGATGAAATTTTCCCTGGTAGGAGAAATTACAATAAATCCTTCTAAGGTTATACCTGATTAAGAGTATTAATAGTCTGGTTAAGAAATACAACAGTCTTGTTAAAGACTACCCTGTCAAGGGATTTCAAAACTCTAGTTAAAGAGCTACCTAGTTAAAGGGTTTTGATCTTCAGACCTATAAGGATCTTGCTCACCCTGTTAGAAGTGACCATTTTAAGGGATTTAGATCACGGACTGGTTAGAGTCTACCTTGAGTATAAGGACTCAAATGTATGATCTGAGATTAGCACTAAACTGCCAAACATATCCAATTATCTTCCCAATTGCGCTACTCCAAACACTTTACGAACTCTGTACTTGTTTCAACAATCTTTGTCTATCACCACATACCATCATAACAACACACTTAACAATTTTCATAACCACTATTATACTTGTTCTAAGTCAGTGCTAGAACCCTAAAACATTTTACAAGTGGGCATAAAAATCCAACTTAACATATGAGTGAGCACACCAAAACCAAATTCAACATCTTTGATGTTGGCCCAAAACATCAAATGTTGATCACTTACATTTGACCACAACATCGATCTAACCAATTGTATTAGTTGGTACACTGTACTTACTTCCAATGTGACTTCAATCCTCAATAACTCGTTGAGTTCTTCAAACTAACTGATGCGATCATAGAAGTAGTCAAGTATGCCTCTGTAGATGATGTTTATACGATTGCACACCTTAACTCAATCTCCAAATCCACATCCGGTTGCCTTTACCTTGCATATTGTCTTCTTACCTATTGACTGAACACTAGTTGCTTCTCCATTTGATCCTTCAACACTATCGGTAATTCTGATCTCTTGTCATCAAAAGATTATGTTGCTAGAAATGACAACACCACAACACAATCATGTGATCAAAACACATATCACTTACATCAAAATGATAACAACCTCAACTCTCTGCTAAGTTATGGGTACGACCAATACCTAGATCCGATACTGCCAAAATCTCTGTAGCAACATATTTCCTTCTCTATTCCAAACTCTTCTTCTAGGATCCACTTGATTCTACAATATGGTAATCACATCCAGTACTTGTCGATACACTATCAGACATCGATGATTTAGCACAGTGACTTGTCTGTCCACACTTGAATCAATTTTCTTCCCTTCTAGATATTAATGATTTAGCTTTGCATTGTCTTGCCTTATGACCAAAATTATGACACACATAACAATTTCAACGAAAAATATTGTTAATAACATCCTGATTAGAATCTTGATTTTTGCACTCATTCTCCTCATGACCTAGTTTGCGACATTATTGCATTGACTTTTCTTCATCTGGCAATTCATTACTTTATGACCAAAATTATTGCAAACGTAACAATAATTGTTGAGGGATAAATACCTTTGAGCATTTGGTTGTCTTACCGAAGGCCTTCTTGAGGTTGTGCTATGAAATTTGACCTCACTTGTCATCTTGAACCCTGCATTATCTTTAGTTATCTTCTCCTTGACTTTATCCATCTTAGTTGAGAATTCACCAATAAACCCCAATCCTTCTTAATCCTTGAGTCCTTTTTGTGAGGATAATATTTGATCTAAGACAATACTACTCTCGCATGCCTTTGTTTCTGACCTCAACTTCTTCAGTTCCAATTCTAATATTTCATTTTCCTTTGTGCTCTTCTTGATTATTTCCTTGAAATTTTCTTCTGTCACTTTCCATTTTTCTAATGCTTTCTCCAATTCAAATCTTGTGATCCAAGCATCTTTCTCTTTATACCTTGATCCATCTCTCATGAGATCTTCCTTATCATTATTTGTATTGGTATTTGATTCTAGATCTACACCACTAATTTTAGATTTACTCAGTTTTGACAGTTCTTGTTATAGCTCAAAGACTCTATCTTTTGATTCTTTCAACTCTCTGTTGACTTCCTCGTGCCTTGCCATGAACTTCATGACATGATCTCTTAGTTTAGCAATGCAAATATTTGCTTCCATCAGGTTTTCCTTTAGTTCATCATTTTTAGATTTAGTCCCTTCAATAACACTCAACATTATCTACCAATCTTCTTCAGAGTAGAATTGTCCTTCCATCTATTCAACCTCCAAGATCTCCCTTAAATGGTTAAGATCTATCTGCAAGGCACCATGCTCTGATACCAATTGTTGAACAAGTCGAATAATTGAGAGGGGCATTGAATCAGTTATTCCCACACAACTTCACAAAACATTCTCTCTTTCGGTAAACACTTAAATAGTTCCAATATCAACTTAAGATTTGACGGTATAACACATTAAACATTCACATCAAGTATAAACATGAAATGCACATGAACACCAAAATAGAGAACACTGTACTTTTACATAGAAATCCCAAGATGGGTAAAACCATGGAAAAGATAATTCTCATGAAATGTAAAAACACCTATTAGGGTGACACCAAAAAGTGATCTGATACAAAGGCTCACTGGTAGAAAATGCTCACTGCAGGAAGGCTCAATGTCAGTCTGTTCACTGTCATTAAAGAGGCTCACTGCCAATACATAGAAGCTCACTATCGAATGATATGAAAAGGAATAGAATCCACCTCTAAGATCTACAGACCTCCCTGCATGAACATGGATCTCCTTCACGTGAATTTGTAGTCACTTCACATATGTTCCACACGTAAGCTACACATATGCACTTGTATCATACATCTATTTTTCTTCATTCGGATACAAGGTTCTTTAAATACACCGATATCTAATCTTACATATGTTGTCTTCAGACATAGCGTGTGATATCACTGATGCAATATATATTACAATTACATTACATGCAGAGCATCGGTGCTAAATCTAGGACATAAGAAAAGGTAACACATTACATTAAAATCGTTAGATAGGTCGAACTTAAGATATTACAATATATGTTGCATTTATCAAAGCTATTTGAACGTCACAACCAAGACCAAAAGATGGATACATAAAATATTCATTAACACCAATAAGACGTAGATAAGAAACATGTTGTATCCGATGCACCAAACATTATAGAATGCCACAACAAGCTAGGAACCTGAGATATCATCATTTTGAACCTTCCTTGTGCACAACCAAAGAACAACAAGATATAACCAATACATGCCAGACAACCACTGATACCACTAGAGTGTCGATATAAGGGTTTTGACATCAATGACAACCAATGCCAACACTTCCTTACATATTATAACATTTTCCATAAACATTCAACATAGAAGTTGATATATGTTGCAAAACCTATGTTTAGTAAAATTTAAAATACAAAGTCATAATAAAGTCAATATAAATTAAAATCATAATTATCGACAATCTTTCTTTGAGAAGTATCATCCTACATCTAGGTTTGCCAGATGAATTTATTTGATTCCCAAAAGCTAATGCCATAATGATTTTTTGTTAACATTTTGATAGGTGCAAAGGAGACTACATTGTAGATATGATAGAGTAGAGAGGTTATATCAAAGAGTTTTTGATCTAAGAGACTTTCATCTAACCATTTTCAATTAATTTCTTCAAATGTGTCTCTACGATTTTAGCAAAAATTAGGATGTTCAAAAAAGTGTAACCCAGTATTGTGGGGTCACTCAATCTGCACAAAATAGCATTTTCAGCTTTAACATTGTTCTCATAGTCTTTCTTATTAGAAGGATTAGTTAGAGGAGGTTTATACATAGTATAACCATTTTCTACTGATGTCCAGAATCAAGCCCTAAAGAAGATAAATAGCTTTCTTTTCTTATATCCAAAAATGTATAGTTGGTGTCATCAAACAATGGTTCATTTTTAGAAGATCCATCCTGGAAAGTCATGTGTTCTATATCCAAGATCTTACTTACACCGGTTTAGTTTTTTCCAAGTACTTGACTTTGATAGCAATTAAGGAACTCAGTTATACTACTAAGATAAGGGGGTGAATTAGTAGTAGATATAAACTTACAAACTATAGTGCAATAAATTTTTTTTAACCTGCAAACTAAAATTTGAAAGTAACTACAATTGAAATAAGACAACAATGCAACCACACAAGAGACAATGCACAAGATTTTACGTAGAAGTTAAGGATGGGATAACCATGGTGAGAAATGTTGCTAGGATCTAGTGTCCTAATATAGCTTCACAGTTGAGGATTACAAGATTTTAGAGCACCAACCTAAGGAATCACCAAATCTCCTCTTTTATGAGCACCAACCCAACAAAGAGTACAAATTAAATGATTTGAGAAACAAGTCAAACTTCTCTTAGAACCAACTCTAAGACTATGCAATAGATACAATTGATTACAAATTTTGTAATCAAACATTTATAAAATTATGATTTATCAAATTAAAGCTCTCTACAAACTTAATGTAATCTAAAAATAATTTGCAAATTATCTTCTGTTATCTAAATTACTTGTCTAAAATTTCAGAATATAATGACTTGATAAATTAAAATTAGACTCTTAATGTTAAGATGGATATTCAAAATTAGGTCCTAGTTGAAGAGGGATGGATTACTGTTAAAGGAAAAAAATTTAAGAAGTCCTCCTCTTCTTTTGATACGACTCTTCATTCCCATCAGAAGGGTACTAAAGGAAAATTCTAATTTTGGATTTCTCTTTAGCTTGGGTTTGCATAAAAGCTATTTAATGCATTGTTTCATCCAGTGTTAGGAACCTGTGTGTTCCTTTTGTTTATTCTATTAGTGTAGTGTTGTTGGACGCATATGCTTTGTAAGTCATCCCGTTAGTTTATTTTATTATTCCACATGCATAGGTAGTATTACTTTTCTAGATCGCACTTAGTATATAAGTGGGTGTTGAGTCCTTTGTTGGTACCGAAGAGTTTATTGTATTGAGCTTGCTCAAAGGAGGTTACCCCCTCGAAGTGGCCCGTGATCAATAGACTCACTCTGAGCTCTACTTGGCTCTATATTTCTGTTATTTCGTGCATGTTCATTATAGCGTTGCTGGAGGTTCCTCTCATCTGGTATCAGAGCACTTTCTTGGGCTCGCTGGTGGAAATTTTTTTTTTTTTCCGTTTCAGGTTCTTCTCAAATCTCATCTGTGTTACAATTGGGTTATTTCAAATTACAGAAATTCTTGTTCTTGCAATAGTTCAATTTCGTTATTAGTATCTGAGTTATCAAAAAAAAAAAGAGTAAAATTTTTTCCATATTTTCGCCATAGCTTCCTTGCTTCTTTCTGTTTTCCTCTCAAAGTTTCTCAGCACCTCCGCCATACCCTTTCGCATACTTCCTTCCTTGAGGACCCTAACCCCAATTCTCCATTTTTAAGCCTTAAATCCCTTATTTCTCAAATTTTAGGGTTTGCCCTAACTTTTCCATTTCTCAGCCAATCGCCACCAAATCAAAGCCACAAGGTTCATTTCCTCATTCTGCTCCTTTGTCCCTCTTAGACCGCTCTTCCCATTCTGCCTCCCCACCCCTGAAACCCTCATTTTTCTTTTTTCTTTTTCATCAGAAAATGCATATCCCCTCTTCGAACCTTCATTACCCATCTGCGTTTTGCCCAACTCCAAGTTTTCCCTTACTGAAAAAGTTTCTATTTCTCTTTTTCTTCCCCTTCCAAAATTAAAAAAATAAAAAAAAAACCCTGCTATATGGTTGTCACCCGTATAGGAGCAAAAATCATGGAGGAGGAACTTGCCTCCCTCAAGACCAGACTTCAAGATCTGGATGAAAAATTTCTCGGTCTCACTCTTCAACAGTCAAGCCTGAACCGAGGCCATTCTGCCGACACTAGTTCTAGCCCTTTTCGTGGACCGAAGCTTGATTTTTCTCATTTCGATGGTGCTGATCCAACTGGATGGATTTACCGGGTAGAGCAGTATTTCAGTTTGCATAATACTATAGATTTCAACAAAGTTCCGCTTGCATCTTTTCATTTGGAGCATGACGCTCTTCAATGGTTCCGTTGGTACATCAAGGCTAACAATGATCCCACCTGGACAAAATTATGTACACTTCTTTTGAAGCGTTTTGGCCCTAGTGATTTTGATGACTTCACAGGCGCACTCACTAAACTTTGACAAATAGGCACAGTGAGAGAATACCAAACAGAGTTTGAAAAATTAGCTAATCACACAGAGGGATTGTCTGATGAATTCTTTCGTAGTTGTTTTATCAGTGGTTTGAAGGATGCACTTCGATCTGACGTCAAAATGTTTCGGCCCACTACTATGATGGAAGCCCTTGGGTTGGCTAAATTAGCAGAGGACAAGATCAATGCTTTACAACGATCCAGATCTAATTTTGTTCCATTCCAAAATGTAGGCTCTCAACACCCTCCGGTCACACCAACTCCCAAAACTACTCCTATCAAGCACTTGTCTGAAACAGAGATGCGAGCCCGTCGGGAAAAAGGGCTTTGCTATAATTGTGATGAGAAATGGTCCCGAGGCCATAGATGTGTGCAGCAAAAGCTCTATCTCTTGGATGTGGATTCCCCACCCGAATAGGAAGAGTATGAAGATGCTCAAGAAATAGTAGATGAAGAGGTTGAACCAGAAGCCCAACCAGAGATATCTGTCCATGCTTTGGCCGGAGTCACTACCCCACAAACCATGCGGGTTCGGGGTTACTTCAAGAAGGTCCCTCTTACTATCCTCATTGATTCTGGTAGCACTCACAACTTCATTGACCCCAGCATAGCCAAACGGGCTGATTGCTTTGTTCATCCCTGCTCTAATTTTGAAGTCATGATTGCTAATGGGGGCACTTTACCTTGCAAAGGGAAATGTCGCAATGTGCGTCTCTCTATTGGAGATTATACCCTACGCTCTGACATGTTTGTCTTACCCTTAGGGGGTTGTGATGTGGTTTTGGGTGCCCAATGGTTACGCACTGTTGGTCCCATTCTCTGGGATTTTTTTGAACTTTGGATGAAGTTTTCAGTCAGTGGGCAACAACACACTTTGACAGGCTTGCAGCCTGGGTCTCTCAACATCATCAGTTCACATCGTATGGAAAAGCTTCTTAAGAAGAATTCACATGGTGTCATCGCTCAGCTCCATTCCATCCAAATGCAGCCATCAGCAATCTCTAGTACTCCTGCAGATCTACAACAAATTTTGGATAAGTATTCCACTGTATTTGCTGAACCTATGGGCTTGCCACCGTCTCGCCCAGAGGACCACCGTATTCAACTCCTTCATGGTAGCGTCCCACCCAATATCAGGCCCTACCGTTACCCCTTTCATCAAAAGATTGAAATTAAGATGCTTGTTCGTGATTTACTGAAACAAGGTATTATTCGCCCTAGTACTAGTTCTTTTTCATCTCCAGTTCTACTGGTCCGCAAAAAAGATGGGTCTTGGCGACTCTACATTGATTTTTGAGCCCTTAATAATATCACCATAAAGGATAAGTTTTCCATTCCAGTTGTTGATGAACTTCTTGATGAGCTTCATGGCACTCATTTTTTCTCAAAGTTGGATCTTCGTTCTGGGTATCATCAAATTAGGGTCAATGAGGAGGATATTCCTAAAACAGCCTTCCGCACACATGATGGTCACTATGAATTTTTAGTCATGCCCTTTGGCCTCACTAATGCTCCTTCAACATTTCAGGCAGTGATGAATAAAATATTTCGGCCCTACCTCAGAAAATTCATTCTGGTCTTCTTTGATGATATTCTCATCTATAGCAAAACTTGGGCTGAGCATCTCCATCATCTGGAACTCATCCTGCAACTTCTCTCGGATCATCAACTCTGTGCGAAAATGTCAAAATGTGTGTTTGGCCAGAAGGAAGTGGAGTATCTCGGGCATATTGTTGCACACCATGGGGTTCGGGTGGATCCTACCAAAATAGATGCCATGAAAAATTGGCCGCATCCTCAAACTCTCAAGAGCCTTCGAGGTTTTTTGGGTCTGACTGGCTATTACCAGAAGTTTGTCAAGAATTATGGGAAGATTGCAACACCATTGACAGCTATGTTAAAAAAGGATGCTTTTACCTGGACCCAGGTTGCTGAGAATGCATTTGCACAACTGAAACAAGCTATGTGTAGTACACCTGTTCTTGCTATGCCAGATTTTTCTAAGCCCTTTACTATTGAGAGTGATGCTTGCGGCAATGGACTGGGTGCTGTTCTCCTTCAAGATGACCATCCTATTGCATTCACTAGTAAAGCTCTTTCTGGTAAGAATCTAGCCTTATCTACATATGAAAAAGAAATGATAGCTATTTTTCATGTTGTACAGAAGTGGCGACCATACCTCCTTGGGAGTCATTTTTGCATCAAGACTGATCACCAAAGTTTGAAATACTTCCTAGAACAACGAATATCCTCCCCTGCACAACAAAAATGGGTCAGCAAACTCATGGGGTATGATTATGAGATCACCTACAAGAAGGGTAAGGACAATATTGTGGCTGATGCTCTTTCCCGCACATTTGATGATCAAGCTTCACTTTCAGCTATTTCTATGCCAATCCCAAATTGGTTAGAATCTGTTCAACAGGGCTATGTCAGTGACCCCTCTTTATCTCAGATCATTCACCAGTTGGCCAATAATCCTTCTATGGTACCACATTATTCATGGGATGGTGCTTCTCTCCGCTATAAGGGGCGTCTAGTGCTTCCTCAAAATCTAGATTTGCAACAGGCTATCTTTTATACACTCCATGCTTCTCCTTCGGTAGGACATTCTGGGTTTCTCAAGACTTATGAGCGGGCAAGGCGGAATTTTTTTTGGAAAGGAATGAAACAGATGATTCAACAGATGGTGGCTGAATGTGATACCTGCCAACGCCACAAGGGTGAAACGACCCTCCCTCCTAGTTTATTAGAACCCTTGCCCATCCCTACACGGATTTGGACTGATATTTCTATGGATTTCATTGAAGGGCTTCCTAAATCTGGTGGCAAAATAGTGATTTTGGTTGTGGTTGATCGTCTCTCCAAATATAGTCATTTTTGTGCCCTCAACCACCCCTATACTGCCTCCTCAGTTGCACAGGTCTTCATGGACCAGATCTTTCGTCTACATGGCCTCCCTTCTTCCATTGTCTCTAACCGTGATGCAGTTTTTACCAGTCATTTTTGGACAACATTGTTTCAGCAAGTTGGTACCAAACTGAAGATGAGTTCGGGTTATCACCCACAAACTGATGGTCAGACTGAAATCGTCAACAAATGTTTGAAAACTTATCTTCGCTGCTTCACTTTTGAACAGCAACATCAGTGGGCCAAGTGGCTTCCTCTTGCAAAATGGTGGTA
Source organism: Chamaecyparis obtusa (assembly GCA_027943335.1). Classification (NCBI taxonomy): domain Eukaryota; kingdom Viridiplantae; phylum Streptophyta; class Pinopsida; order Cupressales; family Cupressaceae; genus Chamaecyparis; species Chamaecyparis obtusa. Next base: position 324,893 of record BSBK01000008.1, on the reverse strand, counting down.
CAATACCTCTTACCATACGGCATCTAAAATGACTCCCTATGAAGCAGTTTATGGGCAGGTACCCCCAGTACTCCTTCCCTACACTCCCAGCAGTTCACCAGTTCAGGCAGTTGACACAGTTCTCCACACTAGGGATCAGATTCTTCGCACTTTACAGGATAATCTTCACATAGCCCGCAATCGCATGAAACATCAAGCAGATCAACATCGTTCTGAGGCTCTTTTCAAGTTGGGGATATGGTTTTTCTTCATCTTCAACCATACAAGCAATCCTCCCTGAAGCTTAAAGGGCATCATAAGTTGGCCCTCAAATTTTATGGCCCATATAAAGTTCTGCAGAAGATTGGTTCAGTTGCTTACAAACTAGAACTTCCTCCTTCTTCTCGCATTCATCCAGTATTTCATGTTTTTTGTCTCAAGCAAGTTCTTGGCACTAACATTAAAGCACAGACTACTCTACCTGAATTGGATAAGGAAGGATCCATTATTTTGGAGCCTGAGGCAATCCTTGACCGGCGCACTCGTCAGCTTCGCTCTCACTCTATCTCTGAGGTATTGATTCAGTGGCATGGCATGCAACCAGAGGATGCTACATGGGAACCCCTTCTTCAGATTCAGCAACAATTTCCACACCTTAAGCTTTGAGGACAAAGCTTTTTTCTGAGGGGGAGGGGATGTTAGGAACCTGTGTGTTCCTTTTGTTTATTCTATTAGTGTAGTGTTGTTGGACGCATATGCTTTGTAAGTCGTCCCGTTAGTTTATTTTATTATCCCACATGTATAGGTAGTATTACTTTTCTAGATCGCACTTAGTATATAAGTGGGTGTTGAGTCCTTTGTTGGTACCAAAGAGTTTATTGTATTGAGCTTGCTCAAAGGAGGTTACCCCCTCGAAGTGGCCCGTGATCAATAGACTCACTCTGAGTTCTACTTGGCTCTATATTTCTGTTATTTCGTGCATGTTCATTATAGCGTTGCTGGAGGTTCCTCTCATCCAGGTTGTGGGTGTCTGTTGTAAAACCCTCGCTTTGGTCTTGATCCATTTTGTTTAGTGGGATTTTTTGAATATATTTTGTGACCATTTTGTACAGGTTTTCAGGGCCCCTTCAAAACCTATTTTTACCTTAATAAAAAATAATTAGCAAAGAATCTAGGAATGTTCTTGGAAATTATTTGATTTGATCCCAAACTTGGTGAGGTCATAACTCTTAGCCTTTTGGATAAGAACTAGGCAATTTTGATGAATTGGAAAACTCACCAATTAAAATGCCTCCTAAGCAGATAGTAAGTGTCCTAGGCCAATTCCACTCGAAAGGCCTTAAAAAATGCAAATAACTAAAACATAGAAAATAATAAAAACTAGACTTTCGATATTTCCCGAATTTACCGTGTAAATAACCCACAAATGTCTCGATGTCTATCAACTTAGTATATGAATGTGATGAAAATAGCTTTTCAATCTCAAGAAGAGATGGCTACCCTATATTACTAAAGAATATCTAATAATAGATTACACTATCAAACAAAACATTTTTCACAAAAATGTAATTTGTCCAATTTTGAAAAAATTGACATAATCAAGTGGTTTAGATGCTAAATTACAAAATATATAAAAATGGTGAATTATTTGCACAAGAAACCTTCATAATGTTGGATATTGCTAATGCATTTAATATGTTTAATCACTACATTATCAATGATGTTGTCATTCGTGTTTTGTCACTGATGTCAACATATGTTTCTATGAAGAAAACATACTGGTTATTACATAGTACAGATGTTGTACGGATGATTCAAAATGTCCGAACACAGATGTGTGTATAGGAAGGTGTTGTGATCTTATATCTAAGATCACATGATGTAATATTGCATACTGGTTGAGTTATAGAAGATTTGGTGAAGACTGGTTACTAGATTGTGAAAATGGAAGTTGACAGAGTAAGACTCTGAGTTTTGAGTATATCTCACAAGCGATGTGGATCCAGTGTATGTGAGCTTAAGGGATGTGAGATAACACACTAAGGAATGTTCGTTGATCTTAGCAAGTCATGTGATGCATGATGACGTTAGTTGTGGTGTATGTTCTGGAGGAGACCTGTCTGGGGCCGACTTCAGAATGTAGCGTGTATTATGGATTGCGAGCATGGATTACAGATATTGGATTCTAATTATTGAATTGTAATTGTTGTATACTTGTTTTAGATACCATGTGTATCTTAGCAATGGGTTATATGATTATTTATATAATACCAAAGCCTAACTAACTGACCTGATCATTTATTTGTAATAGGGTATATATGTAAGATCTTTTCTTTTGAAAAGATATATAGCATGGATGGAATGTGAAAAAGGATTGTAAAATTTGCGAGCTTGAATATGCTGGATGTAGAGCAGAAATTGACATATACTTCATTGAAACTGATCAAGCAAAGACAGTTGCTATCATACAGTTCAAAAGGATTGTGTATTTCCCTTATATACACTTGTGTTGCGAATAGTGAGTTCTGAAGGTGGTCATAACCTTCTTTGGACAGTGAGCCTACTCTTTTCTTTGACTCCTAACAAGGTCTGTCCTCTAACACAGACTATGTACTGTAATGTTTTAATAAGCTCTTAACAGGGCTAGATCTTTTAATAGGGATACTATACTCTCAGTTAATCATTAATAGGTGTTAATTCCCATCAGGGTTTTACCTTTAACAAGGTTTCTTCGAAAACAAATATTGTGTTATTGTGTTGGCATTTATTGTGTTCATTTGATTTGGTATTGTTGCTATTCAAAGTTTAAAATTTAATAATATGTCATACAACTGATTCACCACCCCTCTCAGTTGTATTGGTGGATTGTTATTCCTAACAATTGGTATCAGAGCTACTGGTCCTTTGAGAGAAATCTTAATAGCTTGAGGTGATCTTGGAGATGGCATTCTATAGGAAGGATAGTACAAAATTTGATCCTGAAAACTCTGACAGTTGGAAGAACAAGATGCGAACTCATTTGCTATGTTTGGGTGTTGACTACTGGATGATCACAAAGAATGAGGTAACCATGAAGGTTGAGGATGAATTGGATAAAGTTATTGATGATGAAAAGAAGATATTCTCATATAACATGGTCGCAAGGGAAGCACTAATCAGCGCACTCTCTGAAGGAGAATTTACTGAGGTGAAAGACCTGGATTCAACACACAAAATTTGTATAAGATTAGAAGCATTGTATGAAGGAGATAAGTTTACTAAGCAAGCAAAATTACAGAACTGGAAAACAAGGATGGAAAAGCTACAAATGAAAGATGATGAAAACATTAGGGCTTATGTACAAAGATTCATAGAGGTTGTGATTGGAATCGGAAATTTCGAAGGCACTTATGAAGAGGAAGAAGTCATTGCAAAGATCCTTAGATCATTGACACCTGTTTACAAGACCAAAGTTTAAGCTATAGAAGAAATCATACCTTTGACTCCAAACTTTAGTAGAGAAATGTTGATTGCAAAGCTAACTACCTTTGAAACCACAAAGATGGGAGATTCATTGCCTAAAGTTAAAACAACATTTAAGGCATCTACACACATGAAGACAATATCTGGAATTGCAAGCTCCAGCAATGGTAATATAAAGGAAGAGCTTGGTGAGTATGCTGATGAATGGGAACAGATACAACAAGAAGAAAGAAAGCTAGATGAACTTGTTGCCCTGATCGCTAGAAGAGAACAGAGAGGTAAGGGTAAATTTGAAGGAAAGTTACCTTTGAAATATTTTTCATGCAATAAGATAGGTCACTTTGCATCTAGATGTCCTACAAGAGTTCCTAAGCACAAACCTAAGTTTTTCAAGCTTAAATATTCAAAAAAAAGGAATGTTCTTATGCTACTGAAGGTATTTCTGATGATGATGATTGTGATTACGAGGAGATTGGATTTATTGCTATTAAAGATGAAAACTAGTACATGAGGAAAAAGCTTTAGTATCACACGTGGATAAGAAATCCGAATGGGTTATAGACAGTGGTTGCTCACATCATATGACTAGAGACAAAAAGTTTATTAAACTAATGAACTATGATGGTGGTGTTGTAAGATTCAGAGACAATGTTCCTAAACCTATCATAGGAGTAGGATCTATTTTTTTGGATGGAAGGACTAATACTGACAATGTACTGCTTGTTGATGGACTTAAGCATAACTTGTTGAGTGTTGGACAACTGATGGACACATGATATCAATTAAAGTTCATTGATGGAAAATGTTTTATCAGAAGTAAGACATGAAACTTGATTGCAACTGGTACTAAATCTAGAGGTAATGTATTTGAGTTAAATACATTTGGAGCTTCTTATTTTTTTTGCGAAGATAGATGACAGTTGGTTATGGAACATAAGGTTTTGTCATGTCAATTTTGATAATATTGTCAAGGCAAGCTTGACTAATGCAGTAAGAGACCTACCGAAAAATGTAAAACTATCTAACACTATATGCAGAGAATGTGTTATGGGAAAGAAAACTAGAAGCAGTTATAAAAATAAATTATATGCAACAAAAAGAAAGTTGGATCTGATACATACAGACCTATGTGGACCTACAAGGACAAGATCATACTATGGTGAAAGGTACTTTATACTTTTTTTTGATGACTTTTCTAGAATGATGTGGATCACCTACTTGAAAGAGAAATCAGAAGCATTTGACAAATTCAAATTATTCAAAGCAAAAGTAGAGAATGAATCAAGCTTAAAGATAAAATGTTTGAGGTCAGACAGAGGTGGAGAGTTTACTTCAGATCTATTCAATTCATATTGTGAAGAACATGGAATAAGAAGGCAGACATCTTCTCCTAGGACTCCATAGCAAAATGGGATAGCAGAGCGAAGAAACAGAACAATATTGGATGCTACTAGGATAATGTTGCTAGAAGAAAATGTATCTCATGTACATTGGAGAGAAGCTATTGGGACAACAGTATACACATTGAACATAATTCAAATTAGAGAAGGTACAAGTAAGACTCCTTATGAATTGTGGTTTAATCATACTCCTACTATAAAATATTTCAGAATATTTGGTAGTAAATGCTATATCAAAAGAGATGATGAAATAGGGAAATTTGATGCTAGAAGTGATGAAGGATTTTTTATTTGTTATTCTACTAAAAGCAAGGCTTACAAATGCTTTAACCTGAGATTAAGAAAGATGGTTGAAAGCAAGAATGTGAAGATAGATTAAAAGTTTTAGATACAAGAGAGAATCTATGATTGTAATCAGATTATAGAGCTCAAGGAGGCTATTACTACAGAAGAAGAAGAAGAACATATTGAAATTGAATGTGAAAATGAGATTTGTGACGATGACACAAATGAGGCTACTAAGACTCCTAAGACTTCGAGGTATGTTAAGAAAGATCATCCTGAAAATCAAATTATTGGTAATGCAAGTCAATGAATAATGACTAGATCAAAGACAAGGGAAGAAATTTGTTTGATTTCTCAAGTTGAACCAAAGACTAATGATGAAGCTTATAGAGATGAATCTTGGATCAAAGCTATGCAGGAAGAATTAGATCAAATAAAGAAGAAAAAAACACTTGGGAATTGGTTCCTAGACCTAAAGCCAAAAATGTGATAGGAACTAAGTGGTTTTCAGAAACAAAATGAATGAAGAAGGAATTGTTGTAAGAAACAAAGCAAGATTGGTATGCAAAGGCTATTCACAACAAGAAAGAATAGATTTTGAAGAAAAACATTTGCTCTTGTTGCTAGGATAGAAGCTGTGAGATTATTTCTAGCTTATGCTACACATAAGGACTTCAAGGTATATCAGATAGATGCAAAATTTGCATTTTTGAATGGGGATCTTGAAGAAGAAATATATATAGAACAACCTAATGGATTTCCTCTATTACAAGATGAAGACATGGTATGCAAATTGAAGAAGGCATTGTATGGATTGAAGCAAGCACCAAGGGCTTGGTATGCAAAGTTAGACAAGTATTTACTTCGCCTTGGATTCAGAAAATGTAATGCTGACAGTAACTTGTATTTGAGAACTAGTCAATATGGAGTTTTGATAATATAAGTTTTTGTTGATGATATTATTTTTGGAGGCAATGATGAGATGTGTAAGAAGTTTTCTAAAGAAATGGAGAATGAATTTGAGATGTCCATGATAGGACAAATGAAATTCTTTCTTGGACTGCAAATAAATCAAAGCAAGAATGTCATTTTCATTTCTCAAACTAAGTATCTTAAAGAGATGTTGAAAAAGTTTCGAATGGATGATTGTAAACCTGTTGGTACACCCATGGTAACTGGCCATAAACTGACAAATACTAATGAGACCAAGAGTGTTTTTCAAACCAAGTATAGATCAATGATTGGAGGATTACAATATCTGACTCACTGTTGACTGGATATTGCTAATGTTGTTGGAATTGTGGCTAGATATCAAGCAGATCCTAAAGAGACACACATGACTGTTGTAAAAATGATATTTAGATATCTAAAAGGAACACTAGAATATGGCTTATGGTATGATAAAAATGATGACTTTCAATTACATGCTTATACTGATGTCGATTAGGTTGGGAATATTGATGACAGGAAGAGTACTAGTGGAGGTGCATTTTTTTTTGGGAAAAAATTGGTTTCATGGTTAAGTAAAAAGCTAGATTGTAAAGCTCAATCTACTGTTGAATCTGAATATGTTGTTGCTGCTATTAACTACACTCAAATTGTTTGGATGAAACAAATGCTGAAAGATATTGGAATAACTTTTGTTGAACCAGTGGTTATCCATTGTGATAACACCGGTACGGTAAATATGTCAAAGAATCCTGTGATGCATTCTAAAACAAAGCATATTTCTATTAAGTATCACTTTTTGAGAGACAAGGTTGTAGAGAAAGAAATAAGGTTAGAATACATTAGCACAAAAGAACAAATAGCAAACATCTTTACAAAGCCATTGTCAAAAGATGCCTTTGAGTATCTTAGAGGTATGCTTGGGGTGCAAGCCCCTCGTGAGAATTAAATAATGCAAAAATGTATCAGTCCAGAGGAATTCAAAGCTCTATCACTTTCTAGACTTGATGTATGGATCTACTCCTCAGGGGGAGTGATTGTTGGAAGATTATAAATACATTTGGGTGATTCAACACCTAGTTGATGAAGATCAAATGAGAGACAGTTGAATACTTATGGCACCATTTTCCATTGTTGTCAAAGGGGAAATATACTATGAGAAAATCCCCACTGTATGGGGAGAGATACTATGGAAGAGTTCATTGAGAAAGTTGTACTAAGAGAGCATTCTTGGATTGATGGATTTTGGGTTGATGGATTTTTCCATATGTTTCCATCAATGCCAAAGGGGGAGATTGTTGGATATTGCTAATGCATTTAATATGTTTAATCGCTACATTATCAATGTTGTTGTCATTCGTGTTTTGTCACTGATGTCGACATATGTTTCTATAAACAAAACAAACTGGTTATTACAGTGTATGAATGTCGTACAGATGATTCAGAATGTGCGAACACAGATGTGTGTATAGGAAGGTGTTGTGATCTTATATCTGAGATCACATGATGTAATATTGCATATTGGTTGAGTTATAGAAGATTTGGCGAAGACTGGTTACTAGATTGTGACAATGGAAGTTGACAGAGCAAGACTCTGAGTTTTGAGTATATCTCACAAGCGATGCGGATCCAGTGTATGCGAGCTTAAGGGATCTCAAATAACACACAAAGGAATGTTCGTTGATCTTAGCAAGTCATGGGATGCATGATGACATCAATTGTGGCATATGTTTTGGAGGAGACCTATCTGGGGCTGACTTCGGAATTGTAGCATGTATTATGGATTGCGAGCATGGATTACAGATATTGGATTGTAATTATTGAATTGTAATTGTTGTATACTTGTTTTAGATACTGTGTGTATCTTAGCAAGGGGTTATATGATTATTTGTATAATAGGAAAGCCTAACTAGCCGACCTAATCATTTATTTGTAATAGGGTATATATGTAAGATCTTTTCTTTTGAAAAGATATATAGCATGGATGGAATGTGAAAGAGGATTGTAAAAGCTGCGAGCTTGTATCTGCTGGATGTAGAGCAAAAATTGATATATACTCCATCAGAACTGATCAAGAAAAGGCAATTGCTATCAAACAGTTCACAAGGATTGTGTATTTCCCTTATATATACTTGTGTTGCGAACAGTGAGTTCTGAAGGTGGTCATAACCTTCTTTGGAAAGTGAGCCTAGGCAGTGATCCTACTCTTTGTTTGACTCCTAACAGGGTATGTCCTCTAACAAGGACTATGTACTATAATGTTTTAATCAGCTCCTAACACGGCTAAATCTTTTAACAGGGATACTATACTCTTAGTACATCATTAGTGGGTGTTAATTCCCACTGGGGTTTTACCTTTAACAAGGTTTCCTCGACAACAAATATTGTGTTATTGCGTAGGCATTCATTATGTTCATTTGATTTGGTATTGCTACTATTCAAAGTTTAAAGTTTAATAATCTGTCATACAATTGATTCACGCCCCCACCGCCCCACACCCGCCCCCCCCCCGTAGTATTGGTGGACTGTTATTCCTAACACATGATAGCAAGCACTGAATAAAAATATAAAAAATGACATAATGAGCAAGCTCTACTAGAAAGTTATCAATTGGTTTGCTTATGTTCCAAGTAGACACATTTGATTTTGTGAAGTCATTATTAACCTCTCTTAGAAAGTATCATTGTAGCATTTAAGGTATCATAGGAAAATCTTGTAGAGTCAATTTGAGTTGAACATTGTATTGGTTTAATCTCAACCAAAATCGAGACATCCTCAATTTTATATTATTAATACACGTGGATAGGAATCATCTGAACGATAACACTAGAATACCCAATGAAATGGAAACAAAAACTATCAATAAAGCCAAAATACTAGCTTCTACATAGACTTGTTCAAGTTTATGACCGAATCGAGGTTCATTTGTTGTAGATCAACAAGTTTGTATAATCTTTTGCACACACCATTGATGTGGTTCTTTTAACAATCAATTTATCTTAATTTACAATACAAAAATGCAATATGTCCTCTTTTGTACACACTATTAACCTAATTCTTTGAGCAATCAACTTATCTTAATTTTCAACACAAAAAATGAACAATGTCCACAAAATCAAAACTAGAATATTTGATTTTGTGATTTCATTGATAGAAATTAGCTTTTAGTTCTTAAAACACACCTAATGTTTTGTACTAAACTTTTGTTGTCATTGTTGAGAATAATTCTAGCATTATGTATATTCTTTTTACTTTGTAACTTGTAATCACTAAACAAAATAACAATCCCTAAACACTATCAACAACTTACCACCCTCCTATGAGACACTTGTGGAATCTTTGAACTATAGATGATAGTGCTCCCACCCTATCCCAAGATCTCAATCTACAAACACTACTTCACAAGAGAAAAGAGAGAAGCATAAAAAATAATACTATTTCACCAATATACAAAATGCATTCACATTAGAGGTGAGAAGAAAATGTACTTAATCCTTTCTTATAAAGAAAAGATGAGAGAAATGAGCACCAATGAAATGTGAGGGTAGGTACAACCACTTGACAACTACTCTTCACAAAATACTAAAAGTAGGTAAACAATAAACAATAATAGTCATAACCTAGAAATAAGAAATTATGCCTAAGTTCAACTTAAGCAAAATAAGTAAATATTAATCTACTCCAACACCTCCTTAAGTGCAACTTATGGGTATTATTATGCAATATGAGATGCATTATGGATCCTAGCAACAATACCAAGTTAGGTACTCATGTACAACTACAATGCAATGCAACCTCCCACAATTGGAGAAAAGGAGGAAAACCTTGTGGGAGAAAACTCCTCTCCAAAAGAAAACACGAAGGACTAAGAAGCCTCTAAAATGATGTTCTAAACAAGACTATGAAAAACATCACCAAAGCACAAAGAAGCTGCAAACAACCATTGAATGAAAACTGATATAGTTCTATAGCTTAAGAACCTCCTCTAAAATGGATAATAGTCAAGATCAAGAACACGAGAATCTACATGAGTGCCCCAAATGACATGACTTGAACAATAGCAATAATATTTGTCAATAAAAAATACATATGGCACACAAATCTGTATAAGTGACCTCATTGTCACTACTCAGTTAATGAAGTTGCATGAGTAATCTCAACATCATTACTCAACTAACGAAGTTAAAAATATAGGTGCAATTGTATGAAGAAGCATGATCAACTAAGAAGATTGTCTCTACAATAAAGGAATGCAAGTGTATCTCAACTCACTCTAAGAAAAACCAAGGGAGCATTAGCACAAACAATACATAATCCCCACATAATGATGACTATGGAGAACTTTGACAAATCAACTAAAATTGTGTGTCACCAAGCAATGCATGAAGTACACGATACAACATCTGAAGTGACCAAAACACACTGCTAGCAAACAAAGGGTGTGCACCAAACTACACACACATGAGGCAAGAATTGTGGAGATTCCATAGTTGTCATGAAGGGACACTTGCATGACAAAGCTACTTATTGGCATTGAACATGAACCTATTTTTAAAAAGTTAGATTTTGACATTTAACAAGGTGAAATTGTACTTGTTACAAAAGATATAAGAGTAAACGAGTTTAGTTTTTTATTGGGAATTTAAAAGGTGTGCCTAATACATAGTCAAAAAGCACCAATCATGATTCTCTTTCTTTTACTCCACAACCATAAAGAAATGTACAATATTTCTCTTGCAAAAAATAGTTTCAAAAGGAGATAGTATAAACAATCCCACAAGCAACAAAATGAAGCTAATGTGGTAGATATTGTTGAAGAAGACCATGTTGAGGAAATTAAATTGATGGTGTTTAGAAAGTGTTAAAATCAAATCTATATTCTTTGGTCTATGTGCATCTCAACTCTTTACATGTCAAAAGAACAAACCTTGAGAAATAAGACAATCAGGTTCTAGTTCAATTGCTAAACATATTTATTTTGATTTTACTTTTGATCTTTTTCACATTTCTAAACCACAAAATTTATCTAATCCACAAGGAAAATTAAAATGTAAAGGCCTTATGAAGGTTGACTATAATGTTTTACTAAAAAAAACATAGGTAGGAGTTGGTTGAGTTGCCACTACGACAAAATCCAATTTGGTACAAATGGGTTTATAAAGTACAAAACAAATTTAATGGTTCTATGGATAAGGAAAAAGAACATCATGTTGCCAAATGATTTTCACAAGAGGCGATAGACTATGAAGAAGCATCATGTTGCTAAAGGATTTTCAAAAGAGACAATAGACCATGAAGAAATTTTTGCTCCCATTGCAAATATGTTTAGATTTCAATTACTTGTTTATAGTTGCTCAATTTGATTGGAAGGTGTACCAAATAGATATCAAAGTACATTGTGGGTGTGAGTGTGTGCATGTGCTGGTTGGCAAGCATGTGTGCATGTACATTGTGTCTATGCATGTATGTACACACGTGTGTATACTTGTACACGTACGACATGTTTGTATACACACACACATGTGTACATATATAAATATACACAACACGTGTGTCCCCTAAGGATTTTAAAGTACCTAGGTATCAACATCCACTTTGTTATTTATTTAAGTTTTATACAAGCTTAAACAAGATCCTTAAGTATTTCAAATTTGATAAACATATATAATCTTCAAGTTTCAAAAGATTTTTTTAAGATCCAAATATTTACATCAAAATTTTTTGTTCAAGTATGCCATGTCTTTTGCAATGTTTTTGAATAAAACTAGGCTAAAGTTATCAACCTCTAATGATTCATTTAGTGGATGAACCATTTTATAGATGATGGGTAGTTTAATATATATAACCACTAGATTAGATCTCTCTTTGTTATTAGGTATTTATCTTGATGTTTTGTTAAAATCAAAGCTTCCTCATAAGTAGCCACAAAGCAAGTTTTGCATTGTGTCAATATGTACTCTTGACTTTGTCATACTATTTTAAATGACTTCGTATTTTTGTTTGATTGGAAATGCAATGTTTATTCGATAGTATCAATTGATACTCAATGATCTCCTATGAAGTACATTTATCTTTACGATCAAGAGTAGTTTCTTGGCAAAGTAAGTCTAATAATAAATGACAATTACATGGCCACAATAGTGACAATCACAAACAAAAGATACTAATAAACAAGTGTAATAGGAATTACACGATGGAGAACTTTTTAAGGAGAAAAGGGAATGGAATGCAATATGGCAGAAAAGTATTTGCACAATGCTAGATCTTTTAAGGCCTTTTTGTTTTCTCAAAATCTCCCTCAAGGATCGACGCTTTGGAAGAATGTATTAAAAGCCAGAGTGGTGGCAGCGAAGGGCGCTAGATGGAGACTTGTGGATGGTAAGCAGGTTTAGTTTTGGGAAGATAGATGGCTTGATAGCCAACCTTTGCCATAATCTTTCCTTTAGACAATGGATGGATGCCTGTAAAGCTAGATTTGGTGAGCATGTAATTGATTATTGGAAGGATGTGACCTCTGTCAATCTAGTTCAAATTAGTCAAGAACTTTATCCAATACAATCATTCCTCAACCCTGTGTATATGGATCATATCAGGACAAAATAATCTTTAATCTAGAAGACTACCTCCTTGGGTAATTTCTCTATGTTTTCAGTGGTGGCCTTGCTATCCTAGTCTCCTCCGCCTCCTCCATTCTGGGCTAAGGCTTTGGTGAAGAATCTTATCCCAAAATTAAACATTTTTGTTTGAATTCTTCTTCAAAATAAGCTGCTCACAACTGATAACTCGAGCGAAAGAGGTTTCTATTTACCTAACAAGTGTTTCCTCTATATGGTTGATGTTGAATCTATTTCACATCTCTTTCTCCATTGCCCTAATGCATTTAATATCTAGAGAAAATTTTTACAGCTATGGGATTTAAGCTAGGTTTTCCGGGGATCTGTTGTGGACTTCTTTTCCCAATGGAAGTCTCCATCTACTAACCAGACTCTGGTGTTCCTATGGTCTTATATTTTTCACATGTGGCCTGGGGAGTTTGGAAAGAACGTAATAACATGATTTTTAGGGATAAGACTTTGTCAAAGAATGTTGTCTTTGAAAATATTTATGGAGCTATAGGGAAGAATATGAATTGTCTTAATTCAAATCTAAAATCCAAAGGGAAACATTGTTGAGTGTCATTTTTACACGAGACAACGGCTAGGAATTTACGTGAGAAAATTCCCCTCTTGGAAGAATGATATTAATCACTCTCAAGGTTCCTTCTGGGTTGGGTCTCAACCGCTTGGATAGCTCGACTGAAGACAAATGTGAATCTGTTCACAATGAGGCCTTTTCTGGTTTGTATCTCGAAGGGCTGTGAAACAAACTTAAAAACACCACAATATTTCTCTTTTTGGATTTTCAAAATTTAAAATGGAAAGCAACGTAAATCTAATTAATCTACTATAATTGCTTTGCAAAGAAAGTAAGGGGTAGGGTAACGAGAATTCGAAGGAAATTTGCTAAAAGAAACTAATGGCCATAAACCAATATCACACTACTTTGCGAATTAAAATACCGAGAAGATGACGAAACCCACAAAACAGAGATCAGAATAAATCACAATCTGCAGCTAGGCAAATGCAATCATCAATGGAAACAAACGCAAACGTATAATAAGCCAAAACTCATCGAATCACGAAGCCACCACAGATGTGCACACAAGTGAGACAAGTTTATCTTCAAAGTACCAAAAAAGAAAGATCTTCTCAATAATTCGTCACAACAAAGCAATGTAACACTAACAAACACCGAACTAAGTAATCACAGATTTAAACCACCACACAATCAATTGGCTCTTTGAAATAAACAAATGAGCAATTCACACATTCATAAATCTCGCAAAGATAGCAGAAAAAATCACCACGATTGAAGCACCAATTGTATGTATTGTATTATGATCAAAATCCGACGTTCATCACATTGAGTTCATACAATTTATAGAGTTGTGCTCTCATTTTTGCAGCTAGGGTTTCGAATGCATCTAAAACTCGAAAATAAATTTAAACTACATATTACATGAAGTAAACTACCTCTAAAAACAAATTAAACTACCCTCGTGCATTACAAAAACTAGAGCAGATCATGCATAAAATGACTCAAAACGCAACTGAAACTCATGCAAGCTCTCCATGAAACTTCGCAATCCTTCCCTTTATCCTTTGTTATGGCTTCTCCATGTGGACTCAACTGGAAGAGGCCCTCAAATCATGCAGAAACGACCCCATAGAAGTGATCCAACTGACTGAAAAATCAAGTTTGAGATGATTGAAGTCAAATGGTGGTCGTGCTCAGAAATCTTGGACTCGACGGTTGCCCTGAAAAAATGAAGCTTCAAAATTGACTAAGTGTGAATGTGAACTTTCCTCAACTTCGGACTTTCGGAGGCCGAAAATATCATATGGCCGAAATGCCAAAAATTAGGGTCTTAAAATATGGCTCAGTGTGGAAAATTGCTTTTCTTTTGTACAAATTTCGGCCAAGTCAAAACTGGACACCTATTGGCTTGGGAGGATCTTTGGGTGAGCTTTGCGGAATCTATCCACAATCTCTTGCACCTCTTCGAAGTCGGCCATTTTCACCGCTTCAAGGAGTTCTTACTGTTTCTCTCAAAAAGTGATCAATTCTACTGCAAACCACTGTATTTCCTCTTCCCGGGATGACATTTTCTGAATCTCCTCTTTCTGATCAAACATCTGTTGGAGGTCCTCTTTTGTTTTAACTCCTCCGAAGATGTCCAGGTACTGATTTATAATGACATTCATAGGATGCATTGTTTGCTCATCATCTTCTTCGTACAAATCCAGATCCAACCCTTCGAAAAACTTATGCATTTCCCGCACAAAGAGTAGACCCTTATCCCTCTTCTTATTCATCCTTTTCAACACCTTTTCAAAAGTGGTCAAGGCACCAGTAATGTCTTGGATCCATATCTCAAAATTGTCTAGCTCTGACCCTTCAAAAACCTTAACCAAAACTTGGAAGCACTGCTTCCTTATTACTATGAGGTCGTCTAGTGCCTTATGCCACTTCAGAGTCTTCTCCTCCAAACCATCCTCCTCACTCATAATCTCGACCACGAATGGGATTCCTTGGAGGATACTTCAGAAAGGCCTTAGAATCTTCTTGAGAGACACCTTAGCAAAGTCCTCAAAATCAACCTTCCATTCTGCACAAGCTTGGACAAAGGAATGTGGGACGTCTGTCAATATATTTACATCACCCCTCTTCTCCAAAATAGGCCTCAGGGTTACTAGGGTCAATGGGACCCGCTATCTTAAGAATAAACTTCTTCGTAGCTTCATTCTGTTCCATCAATGCTTTTATCTTCTCTTCATCCTTATCCATGAAGCCTAGAGCATGTTTCAACCCGAGAGTAGCCAGAGTTTTACTCCCTTCCCTAGTAGGCTCTTCCAAATCTACTTCCTCCAAAACAGTCATTTGGTGCGACTTCAGCCGTACTTATACTCATTGTAGGGACAGCCACCTAAGCCTTCCATCTACCCGCTTGGTCCTGTGTTACATATGAAAGGGTCCTTGCTCGGGTACTAGATTCTGCTTGACAGAATGCTTGCCCTAGTGCCGCCATATCTGTTTCATCATCTATATACACCCTTGTTCTTGGCTAAATCTCCTTGGTGAACGAGGTGGGCTTTGAAAAAACATTAAGGGGTTCATAAGGGGTTGATAGAGACGAAGTAATTGTTGGGCGTTCTACCTCCATCTCCTCGTGACTCTCCTCCTCTCCTCCTGTTTCTTGCTCTTCTTCAACATTTGTCTGTTCTCCCTCATTTGTCTACTCTTCCTATTTGTTTGTCCTTCCTCTTTAGCCTGTTTCTCTGATCCATCTTGTTCCTCTGACATCATCTCACCAATCACCTCTATTTCTTTCTCGGGCTCTTGAGGCCCTTGTGCTACTGTGTCATTGTGAACAAGTGGTGGAATAGGACCTTGGGAAGGAGTGTTTTGCATGGGAGTAGGAGCAACAAGGGGAGTGGGTGAAGGCATTGGTGGAGGAGGTGGAGTCGGCATGGGAGCATGAAAACATGGAGGTTGTGGAGGCAACATAGTGGTTTGAACCGGAGGCGGAAGTGGAGTGGTAGGTGGTGTTTGATGCGGAGGCGGCAGTGGAGTTTGATGCATAGGTGGAGGTGGAGGCTGAATTGGGTGTGAAGCCGAGGGAATTTGTGTGGCTATATCCTCCTCAGAGGTGACACCTACAGAAGATTCCCTTCCCGACTCTGTAGTTTCCTTCTGGATTTCAACTGCAACTTCCTCAACTGGCTCCTGAGACTTTCGTGGAACTTCCTCTCCCACATTGTCAAGAGGACTAGCTAACTGTGTAGGGATAGAATCAAAAGAAAAGGATTGTCCCGCAACTGGAGCATGTTGCTCAAATTCTTGGAAACCCTGAAGTCCCTCGAAATCCGAGATGTTAAATTCATCATCACCCAGAGCGTCTAGATTTATTGGCTCTCCTTGGGTTGCTACTCCAGCATCTTCTTGATCATCTTCCAATACTCTTCTTCTTTTCAAGGATCCCGCAGACCGAATTCTTCTACTGAGGGGCACTTGATCCATCTCATCTTCATCGTCCTCCAAGAGGGTGTCCATCTGAGTGGGCGTTGAGCCTTTCTTCCTCTTGTATACATGGCCTTTTACTACCCCGACCGGCCTAGGTCCAGTCACCTTGAATTTAGGTGCCTTCTTTGGTGCACTTGGAGGTTCAGGACCACTAGAAGAAGGAACATCTGGAGGTGCTATTCTCCTTGTCATTCTAGTTTTGGGTTTCTTTGAGAGAGTGGCTGAGCCATATGTCGTAGGGCGCTCATGCCTATACACCGTCTCCGGCTTTTGTGGTGCACCCTCTTTAAATTGCGGCGTCAACACCTTCCCCCCTTTCTTCTTCTTCTCCTTGGAGGGCTGAGCTGGTTGTCGTTTCATTGGTACTAGATCCATAGGAAATGGATGGGCAATCTGTGCCTTAGTCACTTTGATGACATGCCTAGCCTTGAAATTGATATCATCATTTTCATCTCTATCAACCTTCGCATTCAAGACGGCCCTGGTATATACTTTATCCAAATTGTAAATAGGATCTAGGACATCCTCAGAGTCAGCTCCCTTCCCCTTTGGGGGTATCTTCAATAGTAGAGTGGTATGTGCCAGCTCCAAGCTCATCCGACAGTAATCACGGATCCTGACCTCATAGTCATCTAAGCGGTTCATCCATTGGTCCTCAATATGGAGCTCATGTTCATAATGTCTTCCCATTATGGGACTATATGTACCATTCAGATCAAAACGGGTCCTTATGAGGTTGTAGCTTTGCAGTGGGAATTCATCCCATTTGAAGGACAAGGACTTACAGATCTTCATAGCCTGTACACAGTGGGGCCCTATGGAAATTGGGGAGTCCCAACAATGTTTTTTCTTGTGTCAGATGTGCTCATGGGCATTAGACAATTGTCTAGTCGTCTCCAACAAGATCACTCTATCAGATGGATACCTCGGCACCTTCTTAGGAGCCAGGGTGCATCCCGCCACCCGGATGTATGTAAAAGTCTTGAATTGAATATAAAATGCCCCTAGGGCCTTCACCTTTGCAGCAACTTCTGTTGACATCCTTTTAGCATAGTCTCCCTCTATGGAGCGTATGATAGCAAATACAAAAGCATCGTTGACGATGCAAAAATTGAGGCTATTGTGTGTGTAGTATTTCTTCTGAACCAGTTGTGGGTACATTGTGAACGACCATGCATTCTGATCTCCCATAGCACCAACTTCACCAATCCTGGGTACACTGCTCTTGCAGCAAATAGGTACACAACATAGGATGTCATGTAGAAGTGCGGGTCGCTCTTTACTCTGATCAGCTACTGATCCAAGTTGTCACTGAGGATGGTGGCCAAATCAAATCTTGCCTGCCTCTCCTTAATCTTTCCAATAAGCAAGATCATCCATGGTTCCAATTGTATAGACTTTGGCAGTCCATACACCCGACTGATCATGGTGATGGCTACTTGGATGTCCTCTTTCATGTATCCTCTCTGCATGTCTATCCTTTCCAACTTATTTCTAGGCAAAGGTTGTATAAGGTACTCCTTGTTCACGATGTCATGGGATAGTGAGACATCTCTATTGTAGAACTTCATTCCCTTGCCGATGAAGAAGTTGTAGAATTTGTCGACTCCTTTGGGCAAGTCGAAGACATCTTCAATATTGTCTGGCCTGAGATCCAGAACTACTTCGCCCATGCTATTCTTAACCATTCTTTCATCCAGTATGTAGTGACTTGCCAGAGTGTTGATTAAATCCGAGGACAGGATGGAGACTGGGTGTGCTGCTGCATTTACCAGAGAACAGTACACTAATGAAGTGCAGTCCTCGGATCTCTCCGGTGGTTGCGCACACTTGACCAAGTAATCATTCCAATTGACATTCCCAATGTCAGTATCTGTGATCTCAACATGTAAGTTTCCCACCTTGGAGGGTGTGTGCTAACCTTTGAATTGGTACCTCATAGCTGGTAAGTTGAGCTTCTCTGTCATTTATGCAAACAACAAAAGACATAAATCAATAAATATCAAATCACACAAATGAGATAAAAATCTAAACAACCCTGAAAGAACTGAGCCTTAAAAGGTTCTAAAAAATGAATTTCGGCCTTTCGAACCTTCGGGGATACATGACCTTCGAAAGGCCGAAATGTCGAAAAGGGGGACCTCCAGCCACATTGTCTGGCTTGGCGATTCGAAGATACGTTCCTTCAGACTTCGGAGAATCTGAGGTGTACGATGTTCGGGGTGCGAAACCCCCAAAACGCCGAAGAGGACTTAGCGGATATTTGTAATGTTCCTTCTTATTCTCCTTCTCTAATAGCCTGCAAAACCATCGTCAGTACATAATATTACACAAAACATATATATGACTCATACTCTACTATAAGTTAGTAAGGGGGAATTTGACTCTTAAGGCTGCCTCTAGGTCGGGCTTCACAGAATTCCTGGCTTGAGAGACATTCGCTCCCTCTAAGCAATCAGACTATCGACAAGTCATCCCTAGAGCATTGCCCATAAGAATCTCTTGGAAGCAGCTTAATGCATTCCAAGCCTACGCATATGCATATGACTGGTCTTCAGTATATACACTACCTACGAGACTAGGAAAATGTCTTAATTTCCTCTAGTCCCCTCCAAATACAGGGATCCTTCCGTATCATCCATTATTTGAGATATAGAATCTCGAGACTAGGAAATTATCATAATTTCTTCTAGCCCCCTCCAGATATGTAATCCATCCTTCGGTGAATACTTTATTCACACGTATGGCTCATATCATCAATAGTAACATGTATATAAGTATTTAAATCCATAGTTAGAAATACAATTTGAAAAGAATAGTTTCTTACATTAACTATGGTACAGTTATCCATGAAATTAAATGTACATAAATGATTGCTCATAACTTAATCATATATATATATATATATATATATATATAAAGTGATAGATATAATTTGTACCTTGCAACTGCAGATGAGAATTCGTATTCTGTCTGCCTTAGTATTCCTGTTTTTCTGCTTTTATCTTTCTCTGTTTTTCGTTTCTTATTTTCCATTCCTTTTTCCACGCACTACCTGCGTATATATACTAGTGTGAGGAGGGGAGTCACGTCCCTCCCACACGTCGCACCTTTTAGTGGTGCATCTGAGGCAGGCCTTCCTGCGATCAGCGGCACCACTAAGGGTGCGACCGTTTGGTCTCACTGGCCTGTCATAATATATTCGACCGCCCATACTTTATAATATATATTATAATATTTATTATTATAATATATATTATAATGTATAATACCTTTGTTTTATAATTATTATAATATTTATAATTTATTCATATTATAATATTATTTTTTTGACTATAGTTCCTTTTTTTTATAATTATCAAATTATAATATTTATAATATAATATTATAATATATATAATTTGATTATAGTTTCTTTATTATTTATAATGTTTACAATATTATGATTTAATCTTTTATTATTTAACAATATAGAATTATATGCATTTAAAGAGAAAGATGACAATGATTAATAATACTTAAATTATAAAATTACAATTGTAAAGTATTTATTCGAGGGTCATCACAATATTTTGAGGAAAGAAGGTCTCGAGAGTTTCGGATAGTGAAAGTCCGAAAACTCTGATGTCCAAAAGGTAAAAACAAGGGTTTAGGCCAGAACTCGAAAACGAGCCTCAGAACAAGTTCGACCAAGAACTTGAGGCAAGGGGGTCGGAGGGGACAACCTTGTGATCCCCAAGGCAGGACTAGGCAAGACTGACGCGAACAAACCCTAGCGACTAAAAAAACAAACCTAACAAAGCGATTGGAAAAATGAAACCGAAACAAAGAAAAGAACAGAAGGACACGAAGGCACCAACCTTAGACAAGCCAAAAGATGACAACCAGAAAGAAGAGACAAACAACCAAGGAAACTGAAGACTGGAAGAAGACGTGCCAAAAAGCTCCGAAAAATCAATGATTATGGGTAGAGAACAAGTGAGTCAAAATGATAGCTTGCCTCTTTATATAGGCCATCGGCGCAGGCGACATCAACCACCTCCGCTGATCGCCCTTTTAGACCTTTAGGGTCTTGGACCTCCGAAAGTCCGAAACGCCGGAAGGGGGATTCTTTTTGGAGAATCGGTCCCTTCGGTGTCTGAACCTCCAAACGTCTGAAAACCCTGGAGGTGTGTGTTCAAGATTAATCGGATCTGCAGACCTTTCACACTTTCGGGCCTCCGAAAGTGCGAAACTGCAAAGAGACAAAAATTACTAAAAAACAAACAACCAAATCAACAAGCAGATAGACAACCTAGGACGAGCTAGAAAGAGGGGGGCCTCTGAAGCCAAGTGGCTACAAAGGGGAGCGTGGTTGTGGAACCACAACAAACATATTTGCCTAGATTATGAATTCACAGTGGCTAGGGCCTGACAAATCAAGAGAGATATTACTGAACCTTTCAAACCTATCAAGAATCCTCATGGTGTTTGTTGGGTCCCTCCTCCTGCTAGATGGGTTAAGGTGAATTTTGATAGGGTGGCAAAGGGTAATCCGGGGTCAGTTGGGTGTGGAGTGTTAAGAGATAAGAATGGCAAGTTTATTTTGGCAACGACACTCTCCTGATAACCTACAACTAATTGAATATCTTGATGGAATGAATGGACAATTGAAAGACAATGATTGAAAGTCACCGAGCTACTAAAGTGATATGTAAGGCAATTAAAGTAGTCAATGTATTGTCATTGATGTCAACTAGTTTTGATTGTACTTATCATGATTGTTACAAACATCTGAATAGTAAAGAAATCAGATATCTACATGAAGATGAGATTGATATGAAAGATATGACTAAGGTATACATTAGATAACTTATTGATGAGTCTATGACATCATGTTGTTGACTTGATTGTATTACATGATTTTGTTATGTATTAAAGATCAATATTGAACAAGATTATGTAGTCGGTAATTGAAGATTTATGTATACACCGAGCTAGTGTAGTCTATACCGAGTATAGTATTAACCGAGAAGGTATTCACCGACACATTCTGGTATTGACAGAGTGAAAGAAACAAATAAAGTTTATAACGTCCGACTAAATTGATAAACAAGACAATTGCTTATGATTATGAGGTAAAAGATAAAATTTGTTATGATGATCTAACGACTGACAAAATTCAAGATTGATCGAATGGAGAAGAATGAAATGTGTTATAGACATAACTGCTGAGGAAGCTTGAAGCGACAAAATGAACGAAGGGGATTAAGAGGCAAAATCTAACGGATGATAAGAAAATGGTTTATGTTGTCTATTTAAAGAGACATGAGATTCATTATTGAGTCTAGAGCTTATTGACACTGCAGGAGAATTCGTGTGAAAGAACTACTTTTAATGCACCACTGATCAAACAGTTTACAAACAGAACCGAGCTGAACTACAGACATTATTGAGCATCGGGGAATTATTCACCAAGTTGAATAAGTTGGAGTATATGAAGGATTGAATTGAATATTGATCAGAGGAGGTATTTTGAGCTTAGCATAGATCTGAAAATTTGCAAATCTTAGTTGTATTTGAGTCAGATCATTACTTGATGTAGGGGCATTCTTGGGTCCTCGGTGAATATGCATGGTGGTGTGCTATTTTGGTCCTATGGTACTCGGTTGCAGCTTTAACCGATGGTTTCGGTTATTGAAGGAAGCTCAGTCGCTGAAGGAACTCGGTGAGAATTTTGATGCTCAGTGGAACTGATGCTCGGTAATGCCTGTGTTGCTCGGTAATGCTTGGACTGGTCGGTTGTTTCACTGGCGCTCGGTTGTTTCTCTGACGCTAGGTAGTTCTGACTTACCGACTGGAGTTCTTGGTGATTTGGTTGGCCGACTTGGTGCATTTATTGTTGGTAGCTTTTGTTAGATTCTTCTATGTGGATCTAGAGGCCGACATGTTGAATTAAATAATTGTAAGGCTATTAGAGAGCCGACTTGTATTGCATTTAATATTTGTTTGTAGGAGTTAATTGTTTCATCCAGCCGACTTGTGGCTGATGATTAGTATTTATAGGATGTCTGGGTAGATGTTTGAGAAATCAGATTGGAAGTTTTGACAACAGATCTGGGGAATCAGATAAGTGAAGTTGTAGAAAAGATCTTGGATCCTGCGAGATCTAGCAGATTAGATTGATTTCTGATATTTGTAATAAAACAGCTAGTGGTTTGCATGCTTGGAGACAAGGAGATAGCTTGGTGGCTTGTGAGCACAAGTTCAAATCTGCCTTAGGGTTTCCACCAGTTGCTAATTTGTCTCAGAACTGGACTAGCTAGAGTAGTGTTAGATCTTATTGATCTTGCAGAATTACTATTGTTTGTAATTGCCCATAACCCGTAAGGCCTTACAGTCGGGCATGTTAATGAAAAATTTGATATTGAGCATATCTTATTGTGTTATTCCGCTGTGTTCTTGATTAGCTGCAAGGTTGGACTATCCTTAATTGGATCCACCATCCTTGACTACGTTAGGTGGTATCAAAGCAGAGTTGATCTTGTTTGGAGCGAAGGTTGACCTAGCAAGGCTGATCTTGCGAAATTGATCTTGTTGGTAAAGAGATCGTATGATCTGAGTTGCGGATCCATGGCACTGAGCTTGTGGAATCTTGGCCTAGTTGTTTGTGCGAGGTGGTAGGTTGTGATTTGACTTGCATACAACTTGGAGATTGTCACAAGGTGGTTGATGTAGGATTTTGTTGTAGAGGGTTTCTCTTATCTTTAAGGATGCCTCCGAGAAGATTGGACCCTAGAGTGATTGCGGATCTCTGTGATACTGTGGAATCTAGGATTACAGAGAAGGTGAACTCTGATATTAGATCTGAGATGGAGCTGATGAAGAATGACATGGTCACTGAGATCACAAGAGTTGTTGCTGGTGTACCTCGGAATGTTGGTACTGAAGATGGTTATGAGGAAGTTGTTGAAGACTTTGAAGCTGCTGGATCTAGTGGTGATGACCAGAGGGATAGATCTGGTGAAAACAAAACTGCTCCATTGCATAGATCTGGAGATCGGTTAAGTAATAGTTACCGAATGGAAGTTTCTACTTTCTCTGGTACTTTGAAACTTGAGAAATTGATTGACTGGATTGGTAAATTAGAAGATTTCTTTGAGCTGGAGGAAATTGAAGATCCTCTTCGAGTGAGATTAGCACAGACAAAATTGAAAGGACATGCTGCTCTTCGGTGGAAAGAATTACAAAGAGATAGAGAAGATGAAGGTGAAATGAAGATCAATCGGTGGAGGTTGATGGTGACTAAATTGAAAGCTAAGTTCATACTTGCTGACTATGAGCTTGACTTGTTTAAGAAGTTGCAAAATCTGAAGCAGAAGGATTTGTATGTTGAAGATTATACCGAGGAGTTCTACAATCTTACTATTCGGTCTGAACACAGAGAACTTGGTAAGGAAAAGGTAGCTCGGTATGTGAATGGTTTGAGATTCAATATTCAGGATGAGCTTGGTATGCTGAAGATTGATTCGGTTGAAGATGGTTATCAGTATGCTTTGAAGGCAAAAGATAAGTTGAAGAGGAAACAACATGGTAATCCCTAAGGGAAGGAAAAGATTGATCACTCAGTGAAGGATAAACCGACTGCAGAAGATGAACTGAAACCTGTAGAACTGAAAAAGAACACAAGTAGAGTTATCTTTAAGGGTACTTGTTATAATTGTGGCGAGGAAGGACACCATTCTTTTGAGTGCACACGGAAGAAGCTTGGTGACCGACGAACCGTTGTGGTGAATGAAAATGTTGAGAATAAACTTGAATCTGAGAACTTGCTGGTTCGGCGAACAATGCTCGATACAAAGGAGGAACCTTGTCAAAAGAGTAACTTGTTCAGAACTCAGTGCAAGTCTGGAGGTAAACTTTGTGATGTAATTGTTGACAGTGGTAGTACTAATAACCTTGTTGTTGAGGACATGGTTCAGAAACTTGGTTTGGACAGAATGAAACATCCACATCCTTATATGATTGATTGGTTGCAAGATGATCATGCTCTAGAAGTAAGAGAACAATGCTTTGTTGATGTTCAGATTGGCCAGTATAAGGATCTTGTGTTATGTGATATTGTGGAGATGAATAGTTGTCATATATTGCTCGGTAGACCTTGGCAATATGATTGTAGACCTGTGTATGATTGTGTGAAGAATGTGTTTACTATTGAGAAGGATGACATGAAGTTTTCCCTGATGCCTTTGCTGGATACAACACTCGGTAGGAGAAGTCTGAGTATTGGTAGCCGAGTTGAGTCGGTAGATCCTGAAGGTATGGATGATCAGTTTGGAGAATAGACCTGTGTGTTATCAAGGAAAGACTTGAAAAGACAGAGGAAGCTGAAGTGGAAGAGTATGCAAAGGGACAAGTTGGAGGACTTGTATGTGAAGAACCAATTTGGGGTTTATGTGCTAAATCCCGGAAGATGTTCTTCTCACATATGAACATTTTTTCGAACCTGGGGTGTCTAGCGCAGGGGCATTCTTGGGTCCTCGGTGAATCTGTATGGTGGTGTGCTATTTTGGTCCTGTGGTACTCGGTTGCAGCTTTAACCAATGGTTTCGGTTATTGAAGGAAGCTCGGTCGCTAAAGGAACTCAGTGAGACTTCTGATGCTCGGTAATGCTTGTGTTACTCAGTGTTGCTTGGATTGGTCAGTTGTTTCACTAGCGCTCGGTTGTTTCTCTGGCGCTCAGTAGTTCTGGCTTACCGAAATGAGTTCTTAGTGATTTGGTTGGTTAACTTGGTGCATTTATTGTTGGTAGCTTTTGTTGGATTCTCTTATGTAGATCTGAAGGCGGACGTGTTGAATTAGATAATTGTAAGGCTATTGGAGAGCCGACTTGTGGATGATGATTAGTATTTATAGGATGTTTGGGTAGATGTTTGAGGCATCATATTGGAAGTTCTGACAACAGATCTAGGGAATCAGATAAGTGAAGTTGTGGAAAAGATCTTGGATCCTACGAGATCTAGCAGATCAGATTGATTTCTGATAATTGTAATAGAAGAGCTAGTGGTTTGCATGCTTGGAGACAAGGAGATTGCTTGGTGGCTTGCGAGCACAAGTTCAGATCTGCCGTAGGGTTTCCACCAGTTGCTGATTTGTCTCAGAACTGGACTAGCTAGAGTTGTGTTGGATCTTGTTGATCTTGCAGAATTACTATTGTTTGTAATTGGCCCTAACCCGGAAGGCCTTACATCCGGGCATGTTAATGGAAAATCTGATATTGAGCATATCTTGTTGTGTTATTCTGATGTGTTCTTGATTGGCTGCAAGGTTGGACTGTCCTTAATTGGATCCACCATCCTTGACTGCGTCATTACTGTATTAGTTTAACCATTGTTACAACAAAATCTCTTAACCGAGTGGACTTAACAGTCTTTTTGTATTTGAATATGGCATTCAATGAATGTTGATTGTTTTCTTGTTGACCCCATAATGAATGCTGGTCAAGGGAGAACTGTTAGTAATAAATCTTCTAACCAAGTCACATCTTATAGTGTGTTTTGTAACTTTTGATAGGGTTGGCTCCTAACCGAGCTCACTTCAGAAGAGCGAATTATTTTGGGTTACTGGTCCCAAGTGGTTTTTCCCTAACATGGTTTCCACGTTAAATATCTATGTGTTATGTGTATTTGATGTGATTGGATTGTTATTTTACTTTCCACATTTCATAACTAGTCAGATTGGTAAATACAATATTGAATTGACTGTCAAACGATAGATGAAGAGGAAAGTTATTGTGTATAGCTTACCGAGTTGATAATTTGATTGAAAAGTTTGAATATATACATCTGGGAGTTTTGGGACTGCAGGATAATTGGAACTAACTGATTCACCCCCCCTCTCAGTTATCTAACAATTCCTTGGGTAGCCAGAGTAGCCACGTTGTTGAAGCCATTGGAGCTTATCGAGTGATTGCCCTTGTACACCAATTAAATTATTAAAAAGTTTGGATAGAAGGAGATTCTAATAATATTATACAATCTCTTAAAGGGAATAATTTACCATCATGGACTATTAAGAGATGGATTGATTACTCTAAGGAGATCATTGCTTCATTTGAAAATTGCTATATATTGCATGCCTGCAGGGAAGCCAACTCAGTTGCTGACTACTTCACAAACCTTGGTGTTTTCCTGAAGTAAAAGCTTACGTGGAAGGAAGAAACCAAGCTGGACATCGATGTTAGGGCCTTGTTGAGTTATGATCAAATACACGGAAAGGAAGTTAATATATCTTTTAATCATTTCCTATGAGAGCTAAGGTGTGTCGTGTCATCATTAACTTAATGTTCTTCCGAACTAGTATATTAAATGAGGATTTTAAAAATCTGCACTCCCACATTTTGTGGGCATTTTCTTGGCCTCCTTAGTTATTCATTTAGTGGTTATTGGTTTTTCTCTAGCTTTTCTCTTTGTTTCTTATGCCCTACTGGTCAGTAAATTTGAAGATGGAAGGCGACAGAAGATGGGTTGAGCCGAATAATTGTAACTACTGAAAGACAATTCTACCATTTGGAGGCTTGTGACCAGGGGTGGCCTTGATCCCTTTGTTGAGAAGCTACATGGATGGGATCCTAAGATGACCAAGATCTTTGCTAAGAACTAGAAAGACGGGAGTGTTGTGCTATTTGGCAAGAACATTGCCATCGATGAGAACTTAATTGCTGAAATCACTAGATTGTTGACAGATAGTATAAAGTTCTACAGGGATAGGAAATTTTCAAATGCAACGATGAAAAAAATCCCTAAGACAAAGGAGGAAATGAAAGAATTGGTAAAGGTTTCTAAAAGCAATTATGACACTGCTAAGATAAAGCTGGTCTAGAGGGAGTTGCTGAAGGTGATTATGGGATATATTACCCTAGATGAAAGACTCACCCATGCCTTTGGTCATCACTTTTCTCTCTTGAACCACTTTCGGCACTAGGTTAGGGTTTCAATTCCCTTTTAGTTTATTTTTCCCCTGAAAACTTTATTTACCCTAAAATTTATTCAATGTTAAAGTAAGGAGATCTCAAAAAGAACAGTTGCTAATACACAATTTCATTCAAACTCTCCTAATAGAACATACCATTGCTAATGATTTACTTGGTAACCACTTTGGTCAGTATGGCTGCTAACTACGTTTTCCTTCCAATGATTTTTGCTTTTGTTAGGCTCGGGGTATTGAGATCAATCCATGTGTAAGACATGTTTACATCATAAAAGAAAAGTGACAGGAGACACATAACATGTCCCCTAAGATGCATCTCTGGTATGGGAATAGAAGACATGTACAAAAATGCATAACATATCCCCTAAGATGCATCTCTAGTATGGGAATAGAAGACATGTACGAAAATGCCAACAATGAATGAAGAAATCAGGTCAAGGCTCACATTCCTTATGCAAGGTTCTCCTATACTCGTTACCGAAAAACTAAACCTAAAACAATGAAATTACTAGAGTGGAAACACTAGCTTATTTCGGAAAGACATCAAATTCATGTGAAAAATATGTTGAATGTACCAAACAGGTGAGTAAGAAATAATGAATAATGAAAATTGAACAAGGCAAGTGACAAATTGTCTAATTAGCAATAAGTAAGATGCACATGCACCAGTAGTAACAATGAAATGTTACTTCCACTAAAGTTTAGTGTCCTGGTACTTGGTATATTAGGCTATAGGCTGTAGTAAAAACCATAGAAGTTAAATATCTATATTTAGATTTTAACTCAAATTTTTTTTGGATTAAATATAGATTCTAAATCAATAATGAGTAACAACAGAATCAAAAAGAAAATATTAAAAAAAAATAGTGTAACAAGTTCAGGTCAATTGGTTCAAGCATTGATTTTTTTGTGTGGAGACAAATTCAAAACCTTGAAGTGACATCTAAGGTAGGATTTGTAGTGGTGACTCTTGGTTTGGCTTGGCTTCTTGATTTCCTAGTTGTCACAGAGAGCTAGGTATTTGTATCACTTGGCTCATATACTTGTTTGACCTTATAATTATTAAAAAGCAGAAATATTAATTTAAAAAAATAATAGTTCATATTATTTTTATTTAATTCAGCATACTTATTAAATATTATATTCATAGTATATAGCAAAAATATTAAAATGATTTTATCATTAAGTATTAACATTTTAGTTTTTTTTTTTAAAGGTATATATTTAAACTTATCCTACTCCTCACCACTCCTTGTACTGTCTCCCATTTTTCAAAAAATGGCATTGCAGCACCCTACCACTACTAGAACCTATCCCCGTTTCCCATCCCAGTACTGGTACTGATCTCCTTGCAACTATGGATATATGCGATGAGAAAATTCAGACACTCGTCGCTATTCAAACAAAAAATGTACAATAAATTAAAAAGCGTGTCAATGTTCAAGCTTATTCACTTGAAACAGTCGTGCATATTTGTCAACCGAATGAAAATGAGCTAAAATCCTTGAATCATGTTAAAGTGCTTTGCAAAAAGAATATTTGCTGATTGACAAACAGCAATGCTTTTAAAAGACATTAAACAAAAGCTATAACATTGTTACGATTTTTTAATATATTTTCCTTTCAAATATGTAAACCCAATTTGCAGAAAGAATGTATGCATATTAACAAACAGTGAAGGATTGAATAATGCTACACAGTAGCTATGACTTAGTTACAACTTTTAACATGTTTTCCTTCAAAATGTTTTCTTAAATACCTGAACATAAAATTCCATAATCTAAACTTCTATGAACAATATGGTCTGCAATCTGCAGAAATGTGATGCATATTATTGTCGTCTATTAAAAAACTTTGAGGATATATTCATTTAAATTAAATTCAGAATAAAAAACTTTGAGGATATATTCATTTAAATTAAATTCAGAATAAAAAACTCTTGAATCCTGAGCATGTACAAAGTTCCTGACTATTTCTTAGGAATGAGTACTGCAATCCTAAGACCAGACAGCCCACTTAAGTGAGACTGCAAATACAACAATTGTGAATGCATTAAATCCACACAGGCATGAAGATATTTGCATCAAGCTACATTATCTAGTTACACAGCTGCAGTTTCAAGATGTCTATTGATTTGCAGCATTTATTGCCGAGAAATTGGTGGAGCAGTTGGCAAGGGTGGCTGACTGTAGAAATTAATGTCAGCTGGTTGAAATGATTGGTAAGGATTAGGAGGTATTGAGTAATGTGGTGTTCCTGGGGGAGGCAATCCAAGCATTGGATACCCAGGTAATGGTGGTGGTCGTCGTATGCCACCCCCTCCATACCCATAAGGCATTCCCATCATACTACCTACACCTTCCATGTACTGCATTGGTGGTGGAGGTGGAGGCTGAGGCTGAGGTTGATGTTGAGGTTGAAGAGGAGACACTTGATGAGACATTGAAGAAGAATCTTGATTTGGCAAAGGAGATGATACCTGATGATGTACTTCTGAAGGAGATGTCTGGAGCTGCATATTCATTGACTGATGCTGCAAGTTGGAAGGAGACGCTTGATGCTGCAAGGGAGATGCTTGATGCTGCAAGGGAGACAATTGCTGTGATGGAGCCGTAACCTGTAATCCCATTGAATTACTATGAGGCAGAGCAGAGGAAGGATGAACCATGTAAGGCAAGCTGTCTTCTGAATTAGAATGTTTCTGTTCAGTTTTTGGCCTTTTCTCTGGAGGATAATCTGTTGAAAGTCCAACTGGAGCAGCACTTGTTCTCAAACCACCGCTCATAGAAGCAGCTTCTGATGCAAGAGATGATAACACATATGAAAGCATTTGTGCAGATGAGGTTGAAGCTGCAAGTTTTGCTGCAACAGCAGCCGCAGCCTTTTTATGGTCTTCATCAATCTGTGCTACATTCTCTGCAAAGGGAGATATGGTCTGCATTGGAACACCAGGGGCCACTTGTACTTGATCTCCTCTCAATTGATTTTCATGAACAAGACTTGAAGACATATCAGTAAACATATTGTTATCAGCAAAACTCTGCCGGGAAAGCAACTGTCCCATGTTCTTATTGTTCAGCATTTGCTGGCATATACTACCTGCCTGCTCTGATTGACACTGTGCAACCTGAAAATACATAAGTTGAATTGAGCTCAAATTGACGTGTCACCCTAAAAACAGAAATATGTACTAGTATGACATTGAACCATGCAATACAAACAAATCACCAGATATCAATATTGCCCTCGGCAAGACCCATATGGAATCTGCAATGAGCGTAAACCATGTATACATGTAGATGTACATGCAAGAAATGATTCTTCAAAAAACATCTGCCTCATTGTCAACCAAATCAATTAAAATAGAATAATCCCATAAAATGTTCATTATAGAACATCAGACGTCTTTTCCATGTAAATATGATCTAGGACATCTTTCTTGAAGCTTTTTCCTTAATGGTGAGATTTAAGACCACAAATTTATATGTTTATGATAGGAAAAGCTTTTCCATTAGTGAAACTAATGGCATGGATAGTTGTACATTCATTCTTCAAAAGCCATACAGGTTAACAAAGGAAGGAGAAAAAATTAAATGATGACGTCAGGTTAGTTATTTGACAAAATCAACATCCTACAATTGTGAAGCATTTGCATTTTTTGTGAGTTGCACTAGAATATAATATGCCTAATGAGATGGGATTAAACCTCATAACTTACTAATAATGAAATAAATAACATGCAGTCTAACCAGATGCCTCATATTATTATGTATGTTATGTCTTTGATGCTAAGAGATGTGACTTTTCATAATGTACAAAAGTTTTCGTATAAGTTTTACACTGTTTACCATCATTCGAGCAGATTGGGATACCTTTTATTGCAGACTTGGGACGAAAAATGGACATTTAGATCTTGGTGGTTGGAAATTGAAAGAAGACATTTAAAAAATCACAAAATTGAACATACTCGGGTTGCTAAATTCTGATATTCTTAAGGTGCAAAATCAGAAAATTGAACCTTCAAAGCTGCAGACCTGGTAAGTATTAAACTTTGCCATTAGATTCACAATAACAATCAGCCCGGATTTGAAAATCAGACTTACCCAGCACCCACAGTTCTGAAATTTTCAAGTCAGATTTCTATTACCAACAGGGTATAAATTTCAATGCCTGTGATGTTGGTCAAAGACATGAGGGTGTAGATGTTAGATTTTAGTTATAAGCTGGACTGAATTTGCATGATCTAAGCTTCCAATTTCGCATGATAGTGGTGGTAAGCTCCGGATTAGGAATTCAATAGTGCATATCAGATTGGGGCCAGTATTTGGAATGAATTTGATTTTGGCTGAAGTACGGAAGTTAGATTTAATTTTCTTATTGGGGGTGTAATCATCACTAGCTCAGCTTGTTATTACTAACCATGTTGTGACTTTGACATCAAATTCATAATTTGAAAATCTAATGCATGATGTTGTGTGGCAGATCAAAGGATTGCAGGAGCAAATTTGTGAACAGATCTGTAGGTGTTAATTTGCAAGTGAAGCCTTCAATCAAATCAAAGGCGACCACATTTCAGCTAGCTATTTTGAACAGAATTTCAATCAACTAAGGGAGGATTTATCAGCGAAACTCAAGCACGGGTCCGAAGGTGTTAATTTGTAAGGTGGCCTCTGCCTTAGTAAAGGCAAGTTTATCATCAATCCCAGCCATTTTTAGCATAAGTCCATCTTTAAGAAGTGAACTACAGATCTGACATTCAAATTGGAATTAGGCATAAAAGGGGCAAAAAATCAAAAGTAAGATCAGAAATTGCCCAAGTCTGATTGATGCAGGGAAAGTGAAGTGAATTTTGACAAGGATTGATGATGGAATGAAAGTGAACAAGGAGGAAGGTACCTCAACGGCAGGATATCAAGACAAGAACAATTCCAAGAAAAGATTTCAAAGAAGATTAAGATACGTCATGGAGATGAAGTAATTTGAGAATATGAGTCATCACAATTGAAAGCTTAACAATGATTTATCATCAACAAAGGGGTATTTATCAAGTTTCTAAATCAGTATGCTAAGGTGGCAGCCCTTTGCTCAACCAATAAAAACATGCCAAGTGTCCCACATAGGTGATTAATGAGACTATGTCCAGGTTCATTGAAAGTAAAAGGGAAAAGGATGAGCAACACATTTCCCAAGGTGATGAGGTGGCATAGGCCCACATGGTCCTAAATTTGCTCATTGGTTGATAAATTTTTGATTGGCCCATTTGGTGCCAAGTGGCATAAACCCACATGGCCTCTTTTCTAATTGGCTCTTGGAAGCAATTGAATTTTCTCATTGGCCTACTAGGTGGTGGCTTTTCCTACAAGCTCTCTTCTCATTTGTCCATTTGTTGGTACACTTTATCTGGTTGTTAGGCATTTGAATTTTCTTATTGGCCTATTAAGGCAATGTAATTTTCTAATTGGCCCAAATGGTGGTGCTTAATTGTAATTGGGTGAGCATTTCATATTTCTAACAGATGGTTATGGAAACCCTAATTAGGGCTTATGTGGATTAATCTTGGCCCTTGATTTCAAATTAATCTTGGCCATTCATTGAAATTGAGCTCCATATATATAAAGGCTTCATCACATCATTTGTAAGAGACAAAGTTATGTTGGAGAATTGTTGCCAAAGTACTACCAAAATTGTTTTTTATCACTATTCCACGGAGACGCATCCCATGCCCAATTTCCCCCACTCCCATCCCGGGGACGATATGGGGAGGGGAATTTCCTATCCCCAATGACATTCCGAAGATGTAAAAAAAGGAAACATCCCGAAAACGGCGTTTCACGCAAAATAGGGGACTTGGGGATGCCATTAAGTATCGGGGACTGCCTAGCCGTCCCCGGTACCTAACGACGTCCCCTTTTTTCCAGCCAAAAAAAAACATCCACTATTTTGCAAAAAGTCACTTTTTAAAAAAATTTAATTGCTAGGCGGGCCCCACCTGGGTAGAAATAGCAATTAAAAACTATGGAGCCCTATTTGGAGGCTAAAAAGTTAAAATCTTCTTCATTTCAACCATTCTTGGCAAGAAAAAAAAGAGAGCAGCAGCAAGAAAGTTTTCATTTTTGAGTTGCAAGAGGGTTTTCAATTTTGTTAATGTGCTATGTATTCAACACCTAAAATGTCTATGGAGAATGATTTATCAATGTCATGATATGCATATTTGAATTCTCTCTCTATATATAAAAATTCCCCTATTTTTTAATAGCCGTCCCCTGACGTCTCGTCCCCTAAAATTTGGCTTTGAACCGTACCCGTACCGGAAACACGTCCCCCTCCCGGAAACTCCGTGGAACATAGTTTTTTATTCATTGTTGGTCTTCATGGTGGATATATATGATCATTTTGGAGTATTGCGTGGTTCTTCGCATCTCTCACTTAGATTAGGATTTCATTTCATTTTGTTTAGAAGTCGTTTAGTTGGATGAGAGAAATTGTGGATGTTTACTTGTTTGACTAGAACAAATCCGGGCCACTATCCTCTTGCTGATAGTAAGGGTGTCTTGTGTGGTTAGCCGATGATTGAAAGCATTTAACTTCAATTGATATTCAATCTTTAGTTTGCATCCATTTGATGGGATTGGAGAGAGGATATTGATTTGAAAACCATTTGAGTGTTCATTAGAAGCTTGCACTAGGTGTGTGGAAGTTGTTGATAAAACCACATCTAGTAGAGTCCAAGTCATCCATGATTCCCTGCATTCATAGTTAGGAGTAGAAATAGAAGAAGTTAAGTTTAAGTTTGAGTTGAAGTGGAAATTGAAAAACCAACTATATTTTCATTGCACATTGTGAAGCTAAATCTTTAGAAGTGCAAACAGTTGATATCCATTGAATGAATAGCATAAGTTCCCAAGGTGATTACCAGCATATCACATTATTTCACTGAGCGAGTATCCACGATTGAAAGGAACCTTGAAACCATTTCATGATCTTACTTTGCAAGCTTAGCATCAGACATGACTTTATTCAAGAGAGGATTGAATGTTTGAAGTTTCACATCGAAACATTGGGTATTTTCTCATGGTCCTAAATTTGCTCATTGGTTGATAAATAAGAATCTAACTTCTAAGCCTCATTTCAAATGACTCCTAAGATTCAAAATTAGTAAGGACTTGATGTTGCCGAGAAAAAATGATATTGTGAAAAAGACATTTTCCCCTGAACCCTTGCAATGGACACTACCCCTCATCTCAAATAGGGTTTCTACCCCTAACCCTTTGCCAAGGGCATTGCCCTTCAACCCCCAAACCTCCACCAGCCATTGTTAATATTCAATGCAATCAATGCAATGTTATTAGTGTTTAGTAGTTTAAACTTTGCATAATATCCCAAAGTTCTATTTTTAATTGTTATACTTATTCCTTATACATCTTTTTATAACTAGTTTTTCAAGTACTATATGTATTTAAATTGCCTTCTCACAATCATTCCCCTATTGTCCCAAAACTCTCTTGGCCTTTCATCCCCAAAACCTATCTCCACATCCCCTATCAAGAAACTTTGTGAAACATAGAATAATAGCAATAGTAACACACCACAAGTCACTACAAAATGCCTTATAGTTCAAGTGCACCGATAAGGCAAAAAGATTGGGATTGTCTTTGTTTCAAACATGTTTGTACAAGAAACAAACTCACAAATACATACTTATTTGTTGTCTAAAACAAAAATTAAGTTCATAATACCAAATAACATACTTATAATAAACAAAACCAATGTTAGAATTAAATATACTATATGTCATGATACATATTCATTTTTCAATATTAAAAGTGATAAAATCTATAATTGATATCATATGGATTTCCCTAAAGCTAATCTTGTTGTTAGATTAGAAGAACCACAAGGAGTCTCACTAGCACTCATACTAAAAATGTCTTGGTTATCTAACTCAAAAAAAGTTGTTGGGCAATACAAGCATTCTAGTAAAGAAAACTCCAATTCTACATCTTTAAGCCATTTGTGTGAAATAAGATGCCAGTTGGAATACATGTAAAGTTAAACTAACTCCATTACCCTTTTCTATGCATATGGCTTGTGCTTTACTAAGAGGAGGAAGGAAAATATTGTAATGTCCCCTTTCTAGAGCATAATTTAATGATAATAGAAATTAAATATAAGATTAAATAATTAAATAATTAAGTAATGAGAAAAATATATAATTAAATTATGTTGATGAAATAAAATAAATAACAATACATTATAATATATAATTAATTAAATTACTATTATGGAAGGATATATTATTAACAATATTATATTATTAATAAATAAATATAATTATAATTGTAAAATATATAATTATAATTATGCTGATAAAATCAAATTATGAAATTAATACTTTAATATATATAGAATTTCAGATATATATAAATATATCAATTTAATAAACAAGAATTTAATATTATTAAATTATAATAAATATCCCAATAATAATATTAAAACATAAATAGTAAATGATAATCATTAAAAAAAATAAACAATTAAAATAATAAAATTAATAATAATCTTTATTAGTAGTCGTGACTTTAATATTGTAAAAGTCAAGCGACACATATGAGTTCGTCGGATATAAAAAAAAAGAACTACAAAGAAAACAAGGGCATCGGAGAATAGAGATAATAAAATGGAGGAAGGATACGATGAGAAGAAAAAGACATCTAGTCAGAACTCACACCATTATCCAGTCGGCAATAATAAGGAACAGCCAGCAAATATGAATAGATACCGTCAGCAAAAAGAAACCATATCATACGGAGCATTCACACCATTGACTATGGATAAGTGCCAGTGCAACTTCAAAGCTGCATAAGACTTGAATTCAAAAGTCGGTCAAGTGTTTACGTTCCGAGCAATACATAAAGTAAAAGACTAAATCATTACAGCTGATTTAAATATCACTAAGATATAAATTTAAACATGCGATATTACTCAGGTACTGCGACCCTTTGGAGGCACATATCCAACACATAACAATTCCCATTCACTGTGATTGTAGAGATATATCATTGGAAGCCTTGTCCAACACTGCATCAGTGCGGAGAGTCTAAGCATACAGTTCATATTGATTATCTGAGATTGAAGTGAAGAAACATAGAGATATGATAAGATGTCCTCAATAAAAGTGACAGTATATGACTGGAATCTTTATCTACAACAGTCACTGCAAACAAGAAGATTAAGTACTAACAAGAGGGTGGTAAGTCTCAGAAGGACATATATCTGAAAGATAATAGCAGACATACAAACTCAGCATATAGAGATTCGAAAGGGATATTAAAAAAATCTAAGTCTTGAAAAATCTAATCAAGTTGTTTCATAATTTCTAAAACTTACAAAGAACATTACACTTTGTCACAGTAGCATCATTGGTCTGGTCTGAACAACCACCAAAATAGCATTTCGAAATTCATTACCCATTCAATCCATACATTTGTAGATTATTTCTGTCCCTCTGTAGTCGCAGATCAATTTATCACATCAAAGGATCAAAGATTATTATCAAATTGACAAAATAGAAGGTATAGTGGCCTATATATGTTCTTGATCTAAGAGAAACACGATATTAGAATCCTCAGAAGTTATACAATTTCAAGTACAGAGTTTTCACTGTTATTGGTTGCTCTATCAAACCGTTCTTACAAATTTATATCACTGGAGAAGAGGCCCTCAAGTATTTAAATTAATCTAAAGATCAATTGAGTAAATTGTGTGCAAGTTTGGATAGAAAGATATCTTTTGCGAATGAATTAGTCTCAAACACCAATGATCGAACAAGGGACATTACAGTGGTATCAGAGCATGATCCTGCCATCCTGCAGGGTAAAAGATAAACAGAGAATCATCGAATAAGAGAGGATGAGAAGTAAGATTGAGGAAAATAGCTTGAATCTGCATACAAGGGATTTAAAAGCATAATTGGAAAAAGAGTTATAGAAGACATTGAGAGAGAACTTGATGGATCATATTATGGCAGAAATGTGATCAGATTTAAAGCAGGTTTAAGAAAGCATAAAGAAATTCATTATAGCAAAGTAGTGAAGAGAATTCTATGGCAAACTTATAAACATTCATAGCAGAATTAAAGAGGAACATTCTTAGTGAATGTCAAACCAGAGACCCAAGATATTCTTGGTAGAGGGCATTCGTGATGAATGTTGAGATTCCTAAAGGGAATCCAGAGATCCACGATATTCTTGGTAGAGGGCATTCGTGATGAATGTCGAGATTCCTAAAGGGAATCGAGATATCCAAGATATTCTTGGTAGAGGGCATTCCTAGTAAATGTCGGCCATAGAGGGCATTCTTGATGAATGTTGGTCATAGAGGGCATTGCTAGTGAATGTCGGCCACAGAGGGCATTCTTGATGAATGTCGGTCATAGAGGGTGCTCCTAGTGAATATCGGCCACAGAGGGCATTCTTGATGAATGTCGGCCATAGAGGGCACTCCTAGTGAATATCGGCCATAGAGGGCATTCCTAGTAAATGTCGGCCATAGAGGCCATTTTGGATGAATGTCGGCCATAGAGGGCTTTGCTAGTGAATGTCAGCCATAGAGGGCTTTTGCTAGTGAATGTCGACCATAGAGGGCATTCTTAATGAATGTCAGTCGTAGAGGGCATTGCTAGTAACTGTCGGCCATAGAGGGCGTTCTTAGTGAACGTCGCCATGTTTGGTAGAGGATGCTCTTGGTGAGCATCGCCATTTTTGGCAAAGGGTGTTCCTAGTGAGAGTCACCATGCTTGGCAGAGGGCGTTCTTGGTGAGCGCCGCCATTCTTGGCAGAGAGCATTCTTGGTGAGCGTCGAAAGAGACATTCTTGATGAACGTTATAGCATAATCAAGAGACATTCTTGGTGAGTGTCAAAACTTGATCCAAAAATCAAGGAGCAAAGAGAAACTTAAAAAAGGAGAACATAAGTGCTACAACAAATCAAGATAAGTTCTATTTTTTTTAATTGTTCCTAAATTGAATAATATGATGAAATATTCTCAAGTTGATAAGGTTATATTTATGAATATATTGCAGTTCCAACCTCAAGTTGAGATTGTCATTTCAGGATCATTGGATTCGATATCGACATAGCAAGTCACCACTCACACTGGAGGTTTGAATTGCTTGACGACAACCAATTTTGGGAAGGGCGGACTGTAATG
This sequence comes from Chamaecyparis obtusa, assembly GCA_027943335.1. NCBI lineage: Eukaryota > Viridiplantae > Streptophyta > Pinopsida > Cupressales > Cupressaceae > Chamaecyparis > Chamaecyparis obtusa. Next base: position 286,019 of record BSBK01000008.1, on the reverse strand, counting down.
TCCCATTTTCGGAGCATAATTTAATGATAATAGAAATTAAATATAAGATTAAATAATTAAGTAATGAGAAAAATATATAATTAAATTATGTTGATGAAATAAAATAAATAACAATACATTGTAATATATAATTAATTAAATTACTATTATGGAAAAATATATTATTAATAATATTATATTATTAAAAATAAATATAAAATATAATTATAATCGTAAAATTTATAAATATAATTACACTGATAAAATCAAATTATAAAATTAATACTTTAATATATATAGAATTTCAGATATATATAAATATATCAATTTAATAAACAAGAATTTAATATTATTAAATTATAATAAATATCCCAATAATAATATTAAAATATAAATAGTAAATGATAATCATTAAAACAAATAAACAATTAAAATAATAAAATTAATAATAATCTCTATTAGAAGTCGTGACTTTAATATTGTAAAAGTAAAGCAACACATGAGTTCGTCGGATATAAAAAAAAAGAACTACGGAGAAAACAAGGGCATCAGAGAATAGAGATAATAAAACGGAGGAAGGATACGATGAGAAGAAAAAGACGTCTAGTCAGAACTCACACCATTATCCAGTCGGCAATAATAAGGAACAGCCAGCAAATATGAATAGATACCGTCAGCAAAAAGAAACCATATCATACGGAGCATTCACACCATTGACTATGGATAAGTGCCAGTGCAACTTCAAAGCTGCATAAGACTTGAATTCAAAAGTCGGTCAAATGTTTACGTTCCGAGCAATACATAAAGTAAAAGACTAAATCATTACAGCTGATTTAAATATCACTAAGATATAAATTTAAAAATGCGATATTACTCAGGTACTGCGACCCTTTGGAGGCACATATCCAACACATAACAATTCCCATTCACCGTGATTGTTGAGATATATCATTGGAAGCCTTGTCCAACACTGCATCAGTGCAGAGAGTCTAAGCATACAGTTCATATTGATTATCTGAGATTGAAGTGAAGAAACATAGAGATATGATAAGATGTCCTCAATAAAAGTGACAGTATACGACTGGAATCTTTATCTACAACAGTCACTGCAAACAAGAAGATTAAGTACTAACAAGAGGGTAGTAAGTCTCAGAAGGACATATATCTGAAAGATAACAGCAGACATACAAACTCAGCATATAGAGATTCGAAAGGGATATTAAAAAAATCTAAGTCTTGAAAAATCTAATCAAGTTCTTTCATAATTTCTAAAACTTACAAAGAACATTACACTTTGTCACAGTAGCATCATTGGTCTGGTCTGAACAACCACCAAAATAGCATTTCGAAATTCATTACCCATTCAATCCATACATGTGTAGATTATTTCTATCCCTCTGTAGTCGCAGATCAATGTATCACATCAAAGGATCAAAGATTATTATCAAATTGACAACATAGAAGGTATAGTGGCCTATATATGTTATTGATCTAAGAGAAACACAATATTAGAATCCTCAGAAGTTATACAATCTCAAGTACAGAGTTTTCACTGTTATTGGTTGCTCTATCAAACCGTTCTTACAAATTTATATCACCGGAGAAGAGGCCCTCAAGTATTTAAATTAATCTAAAGATCAATTGAGTAAATTGTGTGCAAATTTGGATAGAAAGATATCTTTGGCGAATGAATTAGTCTCAAACACCAATGATCGAAAAAGGGACATTACAAATATACCTGAATTCAACTCACAGGAGATGAAATAGCAACTTACTGAGGCAAAGTTAAAAAATTAAGACATAAATTTAACATGAAACTTAAAATTTGCAAGAACTTTATTTCAAAACTGGAAAGATTCAAATTTAGCATAAGTTTATATAAAATATAAAAAAATGCAATATAACATTTATCACAAGAAGTTGTAGTGGAGTGCTTAGTGATGGAGCTACCATCAACATTGAGCATATTTCTTATACTTGTCACAAACACCAAATCTCCTATTTATCACTTGATGAGCTAAAGGGGCTTTATAATGAATGGTTCATAAGGCACAACACTTGTTGAAGATTTTGAAAATGGGGTAGCTAGCTAAGTGTGTTAATCTTGGAGGAAACTCTGTGGTTAAGAGTGCTTGTGCTGGAGTAGTACTAGGATGGGTGACCTCCCTTCATTCTCATGAGAGATGAGTTCTTGTGAACCACTACTCACGAAACTCGGGTTAATGAGTTTGACACAAAAACTACATAGTTGAATCCTGATAGCAATATCATAATTTTACTTGTTGTGGAAAATATCTCTTGCTTATCAAATAATTAGGTCATTGGAGACTACAAATTTGGTAAACTCATTTGTAATTGCATCCTCCAAATAAAGATCAAATAATCTATCAACTTGCCCTACACTCACTTTCACGTCTGCTGAAGAAAGGATCTCAATTATGTAAATATTTTTGACTCAATGCAAAGACAAGAAAATGCACTAGGGTGATCATTTCAGTCCATTGCTCAACAAGAATTGTTTGCACCTATTTGAAGGAAGTTTCACGGTCTTGCTCCTTCCTCATTAATAATGGTCTCCATCTTCTTAATCATTTAAGTCAATACCATCTTATAACTATCCCAAACACGCTTGTCCAAGTCATTATAACAAATTGTTTATTGCTCTATCTAATAAAATAAACACGAATTAATAATAGAGATGGAAGTACATAGTAGACTATATCTTTATTAACATGAGAAATTATTACGAAAGAAGACCAAAGATAATCAGCGACAGGTCAGAGTTGACTTGACTAGATCATACTACTTTCCTTCACAATACACAATCTATTTGAAGAACCCAACACTTGCCAAAAGGGACAATGCTTATAACTACTAGAAGTCGACAAACCCTTAATATGAACAATTCATACATAGTAAGATAACAAATATCATCATTACATAGTCATAGAGTGTATATGTACTACATCATACCACATTCTGCCAACCAAAATAAAAGAAAGAATTGTCTTCCAAATGACAAGTAAACATCAAGTAATATTAGGAAAGAATGAAGACGATATTGTAGATAAAGTCTTGTACACAAACTTGGAAGTGTACCTTGCAAACTCACTTGTAGTGCATTGCAATTCAATTGAATACAATGGATGCCTGGGGCAACACCCTTAACAAGGTCAATGGACAGTACCTTGGGCATGCTCCTTTCTACGATACAAAGCAGAACCCCTACCACAAATCCCAAATTAAAACCTTCAAAACCACACAGATCTTTATGTCACACATCCTTTTCGTGATTTTCTAAAATGTGAAAAGCAATGCTAACAAAGCCAGAAAATAAAGATTTCAAAGTGTTTAACCCATGTATGATGTCAACCATGGAAGGAAATTGTTGTATGATGGCTGAATGCTATGCAATGAAGGGTATGCTGAAAGACGCCACACTATGAAGAAATCATCAAGTGGTGAGGGAACCTATCTAATGGTAGAATACGAAATTGGTGCGATTGGGAGTGATATGCCTCCATGCCAGGAAGGAGCTAAAGGGATGTCGCAAGTGTACACCTTGAAGATTCTTTACATTATAGAAAGGTCATCGTACGACATACAAGAGGAGTCTTATAGAATGATGCCTAGAAAGGAAAGGTTGTTGTATGTTCAAATGCCAAAAAAATGAACAAAACCGTCATACAAATGAACAAGATCGAAATACAATGCAAAAAGAAGAATGGTGTGTGCTACAAAAGGTATGCTATCGTATGTCTAGCAGTCGAACCTAGTGTGGTAAGGTCATACATTTAAGAGTTTTTCTACTACTAGGTGAACCACAAAAGGATGCAAGGCGGTCGTATGATGAGAGCAAATTGCGAAAGAATGCAAGAAGGTCATACGATGAGAAACAACAATCATCATTGTTCAAAATGGAGAAGAGACAGTCGTGCAAAGACATTAAAACACTCTCATACATGATGAAGAACAAAGGTAATTGTGTGATAGTCCTCTTATATTTTTTCCAGAAAATTTTCTCCTTACAATTTGTACTTTACGATTTGTTCCCCTCTTCGTGACCACTTCACACTATGTTATACAATGCAATGATTAAATGACTCTGCTTGACTTGGCTGCCATTTATTTCCTTTGCCCAATGTAACTTTAATTACACACCATCGTATGGCTTGATAATTCAGAGATTGCACTTTATCATTGTTCCTCTTACATTTCTCATTGAAATTTAATTTTTTCCTTACTTGTTCCAATCTTTCCTTATTTTCTAATTTTCTTTTACTTTTTATATAATTACTCTTAGTACTCTGAGATGTACCATTAATAATTTTGCATTCATCAATTGCTCTTCATTAAGACTTGTATCTTCAAGAAAATTATAAGTTGACAAAAATACCATATAGTCCTCCATTTGCTAGTGAAATAAGCCACATACACAATTTGTTTCATCCTTTGGCCATGATTGTAACTTCAAAAATCGCTTCACCATTTGATTACATAAGACCTAGCATCTCTGTCCATTCTTTTTTAGAGTTTGAATCTGGCGAATCTGAGGAAGAGGTTTCCTCACTAACAGCTTGGTTCATTAATCAGCCATAGTTGAAAAACTCATACTCGGCAAAAAAAATGGTAACTTAAAAAATTGTTTCTTTAATTAGAAATGCATTTTTTTTATAATTCAATTGAGATGCATCTAAAGAACCAGTAAATGAGTAAACAAAAGAAACAAGCTGAGTCTAGTTATATTTAAATGCAAATGGGGTACAAAATGGCATCCTCATGTGGAATGTTGAAGGCTAGTAGCCTGATAGTCTGAAGCAAAATTAAAATAGCAAATTGTGCTTGTAAAACTACTAGTAAATACAAGTATAACATCAAAATAGTCTACATCTTCCTCTTCCCCTTCCCAGTGGCTTTGGTAAAAACTACGGGAGGGGTAGGGGGTCCAGTCCTAGAAGTTACTGCGGTTGCGCCTCCTCCCTCTACACAACCCACTATGACTCTACCTTGATCCTGGATGTAGATGGTGATGGCAATAGCAATGACTCATCATCCTCAACCTCGTCATCCTCTTCAATGTCATCCAATCCCACTAAGAATCCACCCTCCTCCATAGCCCGCCTCTCCAAATCGTAAATTTAATCATCTATAAACAATGGAGGTTGCTCCTATGATATCCAATCACAGTAAGGATTTGTCATCCAAATCAAGTGGACCAACTAGTGTTTCCTTCACCTTCCTTGTGCGCAACGGAAGGTTATATTGTACAAAGCCAAGGTCATTGAGGCATTTTTGTGCTAACTTGTTCCTCTTCTTTGTGTGGATGGTCTCGAACAAGCTCCAATTGTGCTCACAACTGGATGAACTAAAAAGCTGGCATAAGATTTGGAGGGCAAGTCTTTGCAAGTTTGAGACATTTCCTACCAAATTTCGCCACCAAGAACGTGCAAAATAAAATATTTAACAATTAGAAAGCAAGATGAAAACATATTTTAATTTTTATCTACTTTTCATGCATGTGAAATACTCCAACATTCCAAATATTATACTCTAGGTTTGAGTGTTTCTTCCTCTCTTAGCCATGTTTGAAAAGAATAGCTTGCCCTAGCAAGAAGCAAAAATGAGGGTTGAGGAAGTACCCTATTGCATGAATGGGTTGGTGGAGCTGATTGTTCTAGCTCTCATCAATGATTTCCCATATGGGGTCAAATTTGAGGTTGTCCCCCTTGTTGTAATTTTTGATAGCCTCTTTGGCCCTATCCATGGCCTCATATAGATACCTAATTGGGATTTGATCCTCATCTACCAAGTGGAGAACTCTAACCAAGGGCTTTGACACCTACAATTGAAAAGTACAAAAATATTAATCATTAAAGTTACAAATTAATAACGAAAGACTTCAATACAAAAAAATAAATATTCATGTTTTGAGGTTTCCAAGTTACCTTCACAATCTTTGCAGCTCTTTGTGCAAATTGGTTGTCAAAGATAATGAATGCAAAACTTTCTCTGTCAGACTTCTTCAAAAAACTTGAGCCTAGCCATGCTTGACTCAAACATTTACTTCAAAGAAGTCAAAGAAGTAAGAAAACTTTGCAACATTAAGAAAATTATTGCAAGCCTTGTGATTCCTGCTCTTACCAACTCCTACAAATGGATGTGTTCTCTAATCAAGCGAAGAACCCAAAGGTAATTGTAGATGTATTTTGTGATCTTTCTTGCATCCTCTACTATCGGTGTCACTCAATCTAGTTTTTCTATATCCTCCAAAAGGTCAAGGGCATGCGCTCCACAAGGAGTCAAAAAAAGTGTACTATATGTCTTTGAGGATCCTACCCATTGCCACATATTCCGCTGCATTATCGATTATGATTTGCGCCACATTATCAATTCCCACCTCCTTTACAACTTGCTCTAACATTAGAGCCAAAGTTTCAGCGAGTCTTCACCTTGTTGGAGGCATTTGCGGATTTCAAAAAAACCACACCATCCTTGATGGAAACCAAATATTAATAATGGTGCGGCTTTAGCCATCTGTCCATCCATCTGAAAGAATGGCGCAACCACATTGTTTCCAATGTACTTTTTGCTCTTCCACCACTTCTTTTGCTCTAGGAACTGCATCTATGAGCAACCTACAAGTACGAAGTAAAATTAAAGTTAAACTTAAGTACACAATATTGATTAAAAAATAATTTACATTTATCAAAAATAAGTAATTACCATAAATTAAAAAAGAAAATAAATTAGTCTACACTCTAAAAATCAAAACTCAACATAAGCTATCAAGATTCAAATCTAACTTAAAACATTTAAAAACTAAAACAAGTCAACTAACCTCCCACTCAAGTTTGCACAAGGAGCCTTATAGATTTCCCGCCTTAGTCATTGCAGTAACCAAATTCAACCAATATGGATTTTCTACAACATTAAAAGAGATGATGTTGAAGTACTAGAAATTGGCACAAGCAATGTCTACTTGCCGATGCACATCCCTATTCCACCCAGTTCCCTCCAATGATGGTTGTGGTCTAGGTTGTATCTATGCAAAACAAATCTATCTATAGAAGACAATTGTGGCACTAATGGCAGTGCTCTACTAGAAATAGCACAAGCAGTGGTGGAGGAGATGCTAGATTTGTAGATATGTGGGCCACGAAGAGAGCCCACTATGCCCTCAAGTGTTGTTGCTTCTTCAAGGTTGACTTGAACACCTTTAGATTGAACAATGCTTGCCCTCATGGCTAGTTTTTCCCTTTCCCTTTGCATTCTTTCCTCTTCTTGGGCAGCAAGAAAGGCATTTATTTCTCTTCTTATTTCTTTTGTGGTTCACTCACAAACCCTCATATCATGCTTTGTGGGGCTTGCAAGGTTGTATTTCAAGCAATGTATGCCTCTACTAATTACTTTTTCACACTTTATACAAACTACGAAATTAATTCCGAGTCTTTCAAACACATACTTCCAAGCTTTATCTCTAGCCCCTTTAGGACGCGTGTCTACATATCCAAATGGGCATGCGTCTAAAAAGGCACTAGTAGACCCTGAAGTTGGCACAATTGTCGAAGAATCTCTATTTGCCATTTTAATCAAATTTCAACCTACACATACAAATTGAAACCACAAATTAATATATTATATTTTCATAAAAAATTTAGCAAACAAACTAAATTAGTTTAAATAAATTTAAACATAATTGAAACTTGAAATAAAAATAAGAAAAAAGTGTTAGGGTTTGAAATGTTTAGGAGAGATGAGATTCTTAAGAAAACAATGAAAAAGTCTAAATAAAATCTTGTTCATTACACTCTAAAAGAATTTAGAGTACTAAGAAAATGCTATTATAGAGATTCTATAAACCTAGATGCAACAAAGAGAAGATAAAATGATTTTTTTAAAATAGAAAAAGAAATCTGAAAAAACTTACCTAAGAATCTGATTTTGCTTCAAAATCTTCTTCACATCTACTCCAAATCAATCTAAATCCTTGCAAACCACCTTTCAAAACCTTAGAAGTTTTCTTTTTGGCTTGGACAGCAAAATACCAAGGTCGCACAGGGACGAGGGTACTTGGGTACTTCGGGTACAGCTACAGGTATGTCTATTTTTCAGAATAGAGGATGGGGATACTTGGGTACATAATTTTTTTGGGGCATAATTTAATAATTTATAGAAAATCTGAAAATATGAGTCATGACAATGAGTTTTCAAAACAAGAACAATGATACAGTTTGCAGATATTATGTATTGCTTTCAGTTTCAGATTTGCAATATGTTTGTAATAATAATATATGCTAAATGTTAGATGCATAACAGAGAAGGCAAACTTTAAACATGAACAAGAAGATCATAAATCATATAACAATAACATATTTTAAATGATAAACTTATGACTGAACAGTGATAAAGTTTACTGTTAATCAGTATTGTATCAAAGTTTCAAACTGATTACATATTGAATTAAGCTTGATAAACAGCAAGCTGATATGCAAACAAAAATCGGAAATCTTAATCAAGGTCCTTAGTTATGATGCTCTCCGTTGAGTACCCACTAGGTACTCGGTACCTGTATGTACCCAGTACCCGGTACGCGTCCCAGAGGTATGGGTACGAGTACTTGTGCAACATAACAAAATACAAATGAGGAAATGCAAAATGAGCTTTTTACATTGACGCCAAACTGCAATATACAGCTGCGCACAAAATAAAGCACTTGTCACTGATTTATCGGCGATAAGTTGCAAAAAAATCTGCGATTTTTTGCCAACTTATCAGCGTTAAGCTTCGGCGAGTAAATGTAGCAATTACTCACTGGCCAAAACTTATTACAATTTTTTCATCTATGCTTCTAACCTTGTTTTCGATAGAGATTGTATTCATTTTCCAGTTATTATCAGCTTTGGCTACTACCAATCAACCCTTACCCATAAATACATTGTACACTTTTATCTTAACTTAATTACCACGAAGTTCAACAAAAATGCTTGGTTTCCAATAACCACCTTTTGTCCAACTAAAACTTTGAGTACCTTAATACCTTGTTGATCTGCACTCACCAATTCAAAAGTTTGGGGCCTAATTGTCAACTTGCTGAGACTTCTCCAAGTATCTTTTTGAACAATTGTATGGGTAGGATTCCTTTTGAGGATCTCCATGTTTACCATTGCTGGTTTCTTTGTCACATTAACCCTCAATAACATTGGATTAGTCACTCAATCACTCAACAACACAGATTCAATTATTGGATATTCGTCATCACTAGACTCATATTAAGCCATAGAATGCACCATCTAATTCTCCCCTGATACAATAGCATTTCGAAGTCAAGGAATACTTTGTAATTAAGGAATACTTTGTAATTACTTTGGAATACTTGCCATGTAATATTTTTCTTGGATTGTAACTAATTTGTAATCGTACTTGCATTTGCATTTGAGTGTTGGTGTTGTTTGTCCATAGCATTCTCCACTTTGACCCTTGCTTCAATAAGCCTTTCTTTCTTTGTACATGGATCAAGGTACATAACCTTGTTTGCTTGGGCACGAATCATGGCTTGTACTTCATTTTTCCTTTCGACATCAATTAGGTTGATGCTAACCTTTTGTTTTGGACATTCAGTGTCATCGAGGGCTCCAAGATCACACCATTTGCACAATAATTGCACTTTCTTTTGCTTGTTCTAGCAGTCTGTCACAAAGTGTCCCCATTCACTACATTGTCAACATTGTATGATTGAATGTCCTTTGACAAAGTACTATATTTGATTTCGCCCTCGTTGATTTCAATAACCACCCAAAAATGCATTTTGAGGCTTCAAGGGAGTGAGCTCCTCTCCCTACGTAAAGAGTACTTGTGTACTATTCAAATCGTATGGGCACTCCTTTACTAAATGACCAAAACCTTGGCAAATCTCACAAAACATATTTCTAGGACTGTTACCTTTTTGTTTGCCCCTCAATTTCGCACTCAATACACCATATTTAATTAGTTCCTCTGTTCGTTTCTTCGCCTTCAATTCTTTCATCATTCCAATTCATCATCATTGTTGTCATTTGAACTTCCCACCTTCCTCAGTTATCCTTTTACTGTGCAAGGATATTTTAGCTTCACTTTCTTTGTCCACCACTCCATCATAAACGGTAGCAATTTTTCCTTTCTCTAATAGGGCTTGAAATGGTTTTATTTTGATGCAAACCTAGTGTCTCGAATTCACTTTCTCGTGAGTTTTGCTTTGGACATTCTAGTGCTAGTCTCACATTCTTGGCCATGTAGAAATCCTCAATTCTTCCCTTGCCTTTCAGTCCTTCTTCATGCACTTGTTTTTCCTTCAAATTTTCTCTTATACACCCTTGGTTTGACTTCTCCTTTGATTGACAACCTTTCAATGCCCCAAAGGCTACTCTCAATACGATTATGTGAGGGAACGTGTCTTCATTTCCCAAATTCCCTCATCTAGAGAATATTATTTTGACTTGTCAACCTGACTACATTCTTGGGAAGGGATCTGAATCAGGAATCACCTAGTTGTATTTTCCTCAAGTGTTTCACATAGTCTTCTCCTTAGTTCTATCAGCTTGATGATCTTTAAAGACTGCCTGATCTGATCTTTAAAGGCAATTATGCCAAATCCTTACTGCTCTAGGTAATAAAATAAATATATGAATTACTAATAGACATGACAACACATACTAGATATGGGAGTAAAATATATCATTATTCAAAGATGGTCAAGAAGAGACCAGAGTTGATCCGACTAGATCACACTGGTTTCCTTGATGATACACAATCTCTTTAAAGAACTAGACGGTTGCACGGAGGAACACAACTGCCAACCTACTAATGCTTATAACTAACTGAAGCCAACAAACACTTAATACAAAACAATTAATACATGGTCGGATAACCAATATTATCATAACATAACAATACACTGTGTAAACTGATTATACAGATTATACTGAAGACGACCTCAATTAAACTAATATATTCACAAAATCCCACCAAATCTCATCCAAGATCATCTACTTAATATTTGTTGCACCTTCACTATCACAATGCCTTCATATATACTAAAGTTAGCAAATGACCATTATATAAGATGTCTCCTACACCTTCACTAAGAATCTCAAAACAATCACCTTAATGGCTAGATGTGTCTCAACAATCTATTTGAAAATAAATTTTAAATTTTAAAAGAACAAAGAGTTACACTTACTTTTTAAAATAAGTTAGTAGAGTGAGACATAACATTGTATTGTTTGACATACCTTCAACAACTCAAATTTCAAAAATTATTTTAATATGCCTACAACCATGTGATGGTTGGTGTTAAATATTTCCATCTCTTGAGCCTCGACATACATCTATTTGGTCTAATCAATTTCATTTCTTTTGCAACATAAATTTGAGCAAGTGGACAAAACAAGATAATAAGATGTGCCAATAACGTGCCTCAACCAACAAACTATCCAATTTACAATTTTGTGGGATCTTAATTATGACTTTGAGCAACTTCACTAGGCCACACTTCCTCAATGGTCCATTTGAAGATGTCTGCAATACAGAATTCATTCTTTCTCTACACTTCACAATGCATGGCTTTTAAAAAATCTTAACTCTTTAGGGGTCACTACAATTATATTGCTAAAGGGCTAATTTTTAACATCCTTTCCATCCATCTACAATAATGAACACCCTTGTCTTAACCAACGAATCCAAATGAGATTTCAATGAATCTTTGAAAATTGTCACCTCCTTTTCCACTGAAGTATCTTTTTTTTCAAAGTCAAGGGTTTCTCAATTTTCTCAAGTTTTGCTGGTGTAATTTAGGTATTTTACCTTGAATACTTGTCACCTAAGTCCTAATTACACTTTACTTAAGCTTACTTAGGGAATTGCATACGAGTAGTTGGAGCATTTCCACTTCGTGGACTAATTATGCTATTATTTTATCATATCCATTTATAGTGGATGGACTTTTCAACCTTAGGTGGATGGTCCACCTTTTCTGTTCTTATCAATTTATCACCTTCAACCTTTGTTGCACATACTTTATTACACACTGGAGGATGATCCACCTCTGGTGGACATGATTCCACCTTGGGCGAGTGATAAGTTGCCTCTTGATTATCATGTAATTAAACAATGACACTTGTCATTGTCTCATTAACTCCTACATTTGTAGCTTGGTTATATAACCAAGAGCTCTCATATGTATTATCATTCCATTGAATATTTCATCTATTGTATTGCATTGTTGGTGATAATATAGTCTATTCCTATCATTGTATTTCTCTTGTTATTGTGCTTTCCATTGCCTCTAGATCTTGGGCGGCTACCTTCATAGAAAACTCTTACATGGTATAAAAGCCCATAGAGTGCCATTGGATAGTCTTTTGAGAGATTTGATTGCATTTATTGGTGGATTTTGGGTGGGCTTCTTTGTGGCTTTCTATTGCGCAAAATTGGAGTTTGTTGGTGCAAATCAAAGGTTAACATCACATCAAAGAGGTTCAAAACCCCAAGATCGACTTTTGTTTCATCCCAATTGGACATCAGAGGCCAAATCTATAGCCATTTGAAGTTTGGAGGTGCTGCAGCGATTTAGGCGTCATAATTATGCAGACAATTTTCAAAGAACGATATCCCAGTCATCCAAACTCCTTTTCTCGAGCATTCTTTTTATTTGGGGTAGAATTTTGTACTCTACACATTGGTGCAGGTGGTTTATGATCTTTGTGCCTGAATTTTTTAGAATATTGCATAATCCCGTTTTTGCAACTTCCAAGGCCTCATTCGAGCTCATACATACTCCTTTTCAGGTACAGTTTTATTTGGAAGTGCATGATTGTTTTTGTATTTTCCAGTGGCGCTATAAAATGTTTTTAAAACTTTTTTATAAGTTTTTTTAAAAAACAAAATTCATATAAATATGTAAATTGGGAACAAAATTATTTCTCCTCCTAATACCTTTTGCCACGATGTGTCCTCCAACCGACAGTCGGGAGGTCAGTTACTCCTATGTTTTCTTGGCACATCAGTCCAATCCGAGGGCATCACCAATGATCATTTGCAGCACATTCTTGGTGGCATCATTATTAGTTTCCAACTTTGCATCTTTGTCATATCATGTTGTACTATCTTGCACAAGCTATGTTGTACAGGCACTGATATAAAGTGCCATCCTTCTTTGTACCCTGTCACTGATGACATATTAGATGTTATCCTTCTATACTTTGTAGATTAGGAATTATCTTGTGAGACTCGATGCATGGCTCTAGAGGAGACTTAGAATACACCAATCAGTCATTGGTGATGCATGGCTCCAGTTGAAGCTTAGAATATACCAATCTGCCATTAGCAAGTACTGAGTTGATGCTCAAGCAGGTGTCTCCTTGCCAGATCTCTATCATATTGCACTGGGTGATTCATTGTCAATTCTTCATCAATGTTGTTACCTGATTTTGTTGCACTTTCACATTTTTGGTGCAGCATTGGCTCGATTTTCTTCCTATGGAGAATTGTTCGTCATATTGGACCATCTTTGTAGGAGATTCTACATTAAGGGGGGGTTTCATGGTCTCTCTTCTTCTCTCTCATTCATTAGTGAGAGCATTTTGTCTTTTCATCTCTCTTTTAGACAGGAGTTTCTCCCTTTCTCCATTTGTGAGAGATTGCATTGCATTTGTACATGGGTACCTAACATGGCCTAGTAGCTGCAACCCATTTTGCATTGTTACCTTTTGTACATTCTCCCTAAGGTGCACATAAGGGGGGGTGTTAGTGTAATTTAGATATTTTACCTTCATTAGTGGTCACCTAAGTCCTAATTACACTTTACTTAACCTTACTTAGGTGTAATGTCGCCAACCTTGGCGATTTAAATTAATTATGTTAAAGTTATCCAAACAAATTAAATATTAAAAAGGATGGCTTTATTTTGATGAATTTAATTAATAAGTGACTTAGTAAAATAGTTAAATATTGTAAAAAGCCACTTATATAATAATGGTTTGTCCAACTTATCGCAGAAGCTATGCCATTCTAGAAGCTTTGCCAAATCATTATAAATAGAGGGGTTTGTCATTCATTTGTCATGTTCAAAATATTATGAAAATTGATGAAATTGCCTAGTGCTTTGCATTAAGGAATTGTTGAAGACAAAAACCTTGAATGGTCAGAAGAGTTGGACAAAAACCGTCTTGTTATAATATATAGTGGAGAAAATAATGAAACAATTTGAAAAACAATGAATACTTCATCTTAGAAATTTTGAATATTATATTAGTCATTATCTGGAGTTTGGCAGGATGCTTATTTTAGCTGAGAAGATAAGTTTATTATTCTAGAGATTATATTCTCAGCGGGAATGTTGACATTAATATCTCCTTTAATCAATAGCTTTAATAAGGCTTAATAATAAAGTCAGGCATATTACTCATAGGACCCAGTTCATTGTTTTGTCCCTTTGAAAAAATCGGTAATTATATTATGGTCATGTGTTTGGTTGTTGTGATGGAGATTTGTTAAGTCTGCCAAAGACTATATTGGCTAAGCTCGGGGAAAATAAATCAAAAATATTGGAAGACAGGAAATATATTTCAAACAGATCTCGGGGTCTTTTCTAAAGTTATTGGAGACCATTCAAGCACAAGGTGAAGTTAGTCAAAATATCAATGTGCTGACAAATGAATCGTCCAATATATCCATAGCTGGCTCAATTATATTTGTTGAGTAATCTTCTAATGATATTGCCATAAATTTCAGTTCGTGTTGTGGATATTTGTCTAGGTGCCACATCTGTTATCATGCAATCTGTATTATGCATGCTTACTCATCCCACCTAGCAACTCGAACTTCAGCCTAGAGCTAATAGGGAGTGAATTCTGAGCATATATTTTTTCTATGGAAATTCATCGAGCTTTTGTTGGGCGTGAGGTCTTGGTCCTTAAATATATAAGTAGGAGCAAACAATATGGAGTTTAGGTTGGAACTGATAAGTCTATGAAAGATGAATGTCGAGTGTTTGATCAAATGCTAGTTCTATGAAATTGTGATTCATGATGAAAATTTGGGTTAAACTAGCAAGGGTTGTTACATTAAGGAATTACATACAAGTAGTTGGAGCATTTCCACTTTATGTGGACTAATTATGCTATTAGTTTATCATATCCACTTATAATGGATGGACTTTTCCACCTTAGGTGGGTGACCCATCTTTTGTGATCTTATCATTTTATCACCCTCCACTTTTGTTGCACATACTTTATTACACATTGGATGATAACCCACCTCTCGTGGATAAGTGATTCCAACTTGGGTGGGTGATAAGATGTCTCTTGATTTTCAAGTGATGAGACGGCGACACTTGTCATTGTCTCAATAACTCCTATATTTGTAGTTTCTCCTATATATTATCATTTCATCCAATATTCCATCTATTGTATTGCATTCTTGGCGAGAATACAGTATATTCTTATCATATTATTTCTCTCTTGTTATTGTGCCTTCCATTGCCTCTAGATCTTGGGTGGCTACCTTCATAGCCAAATCTTACAAGTTCCAACTCCAAGTTTTCAACCTTTTCAAACCCTTGGCTGTGGTTTTGTATTTCACTGACTGGAACCATCATACTAGGCTTTCATCCTAGATTTCCAATTTAAACAAAAACCAAAGACATACTTCGCAACTCATGGTGAGATTCATGGTGATTGGGTTTTCATTATTTGTCAAAAGGATCTATTAGCTTAGTGCAAAAATTGCTTCATGATCCCAAAAGCCCACTTATGTGCAAATTGCTATTTTCAACATTAACTATTTTAGGCCACTTCTATTAGTTGAACCATTAATAGTTTTAGAAAGGATTTTCTTCAAAGCTGCTTTCTATGTGTTTTGCACCTTTAGGAAAGGTTTCTTTGAAACATTTAATTTTAGAAATAAAGTAATATTGTCATATTTATTATTTAATGATCATGTAACTTTCTTTTAAGTAAATCAGTTAGGTTTTAGTAACTTTATATTCTTTATGTTGTTTAGTTAGTTTAGTAAATTTATATTCTGTCATTAGTTCTCACGATCATTTCCGTTATGGAAAGATCTTGTAATTGCTTCCTTAAGGAGGTTTCCTCTCCTTCGTTTAAAAATGAATATCAATCAATTATTATTTCATGGCATCATAATAGAGGTTGGTTTTTGGCAAATTTTTCCAATACAATGTCGTTTAATTACCTAGAAATTTCTCAAAATATGTCTATTGCCAATTTTTTTAAAACAAAAAACATGGGGTTTTCTTCGCAGATTTTTTATAGATAAAATTCATGAGGAAATTTTCAAAAGATTTTTTGCCCAATTTCAGTTTTTGGCAATTTTTCTAAACAAAAATAATGATTTCTGCAGATTTCTTTCCCATATTCTCACCACAAAAATGAAGCTTTTTAGATCTACAAAAGTTCTTTGTTTCTGCGACCAAGGGTTTTTGGATTTTATGATCTTAGGGCGTTTTGCACATTTTTTTCCCAAAAATCATTGTAGGTTCTACATTTTTTTTTCCCAAAAATTGTGTAGGACATTTTGCATTATTGTTTCCCAAAAACTGTGGAGGGTTTTTTCATATTTTTTCCCAGCACTGATGGTTTTCTTTTGTTGCTTTTTGGCAAAAATTTGACAAAATTGTGGGTTTTTTTAACCCTTTTTCTACAAAACGAGGGGTTTTGATAGCTTTTTTCACAAAATTGTGTGTGACTTCAACGACACATCTAGGGTTTGACGATTTTTCCACAAAATCGTGGTGTTGCCTTGCAGCAGCTTCTTTTGACGATTTTTGGCCAAATCAAGGTTTCAGAGTTTTTTGTCAATTTTTTATTAACAAAAATCAAAGTTTTTTTGAGAAGCTGATTTTAATCTCATTTTTCATGTCTTGTCTATGAATAATGGGAGGGATGGCTTCATTACCCAACATCACATTGGAAGGCAACTAGCACATGCTCCCCATTTTCAAGTCTTAGGATCTTGCATTGGCTGCAAAGAGTTCATCACGCGCTACTTTTTGGCACCATTTGTAAACTTTTGGGAAAACTTTGGTGTACTTCGTAGAATGACCATTAAGGGAGGGTATTAAAGCAATATTGTAATAATTTATATGCTTCTATCTATCTACCAAACCTCTACACCAAGACAATAATGGAGAAGCCCCAAATTTGTCACATCAACAGTCTGGCACAAATTCTATTTGTCCTGCTCAGCCAAATGTGTTGCACTACAAGAAATGATCAAATCATCAACATAGATGACGAGAATAAGAATCTCACCAATAGCATGCTTAACATACAGATTAGGACTCTGCTAAAAGTCTTGAACAATCACATACTTATCAATTTTGATGTAGCATGCATAAGGAAGCTGTTTGAAGTCATCAAGTGCTTTCACCAATTTGCGTGGCTGGTGTTCTTTACTAGCAACCTTGAAACCTAGAGAATGCGTCAGTAGACATCTCCCTGCAAAGCACCATTGAGGAATGCACTCGTAACTCTATCTAATGGACTTTCCATCAAAACTAAGTTGAAAGAGCGAAAACAAGATGAATGGTGCTCATTTTGGCTGTGGGAGCAAATGTCTCCTCATTGTTGATGCCCTCCTGTGAAAATGTAATGTCCCTTGTTAGGGATATCTAGGAATTTCAAAACAGTTACTTCAACTTCTTGCACTTACACCACCTGATCTTTGTAATTGAGCCAGGTTGTGGGGATTATAGTATCCATTATTGAAGAGATTGATTATGCAATGTAACTATCTTGGTATTAGGCAAGAGTTAGATCTGCTCAACACTAATTGCATTAGTACAAAATGTGGATGATTTCCTTTTGATTGACCAATATCGATTGTATAAACCTTTGAGCAATATATAGAAATCTCTCTTGAAAATCAAAGTGTCAGATTTCAGATGTATTGAAGACTTTGTATAAATCAAATATAATTTTATTGCAATGAATTACTGTTTTGACAAGGTGGACCTGAATATGATAATGACAGTATGATTTTATGAAACTTGTATTTTGCAAGCCAAGGAATGAATTATATCGGTATATCAGTGTATTGATTTACTGTTTCTAATATCTCCTCAGTGTTTATGCAAAAATGATCCACTGTTGATCAGTTAATCTGTTTATCAAATATATGTGGTTGATCTGCTCTTATGGCTGATTCCTGATTTAAAGTTTATTGCCCTGTCTATGTGCATGTGATCTGATCTTCTGTAACTTTCTCTTAAGTCTGAAGGATTCATTAAACAATCACTCCATACCCCTTTGGAATGAGATTAATTCTCATGGATACTGGATCCATTGATTGGGATAGACATGTCCCTTAATCACACCTCTACATCAGCACTGAGACACACATTTTCATCATTTACCTTCATAAAGAATTAATGATTAAATTAATAATGGTTAATTACTGAGTTCATTATTAATTTCATGATTAATCATCTTCTTTCTAAATCGATATTGGTCAGCTTAATAGAAGCCGTTGTCTTCTTATTAACATGGGCTTTTTTTATTATCGCTGTTCGATATAAGATCATTGTCTTAAGCAGATCACTGCTCGTCTCACGCCCTTTAATTAATATGAAATTTTTATTGCTTATGGTGATTGCTGACTGGGTGGGAATCATAATCATTGTGGCTACTCTATAATGATGTATCAATAGTCTCTTGAGTATGGAATTTCAATGGTGTGAGTTTCAATATCATTGCTGAAGGTGTGATGTCAATGCAAGACTCCTCCTTTGTCTACACCGAAGTCTAGTATATTATTCGTTACCTCTTAAAGACCTAACCAATGATGTAAAAACAGATGTCGTCTTCATGCTCTCTTCTAATTCTTTTATCAAACATCGTCGCTATTCCTTTAATCAAACATAGGTTTACTCCATGGTCTTGGAATGAAGAAGAAATGATGATATCCTTAATGATCATGGTGTCGTCTCAAGCCGACTATTTCTTAGCCATGACATGAACGCGATTATGTTTGCCAGGGATACTATTCTTGCCGTCAACTAATTATAATCTCAAGTATTAAGTCAGCATATTATTATTTTAATTATTATTTATTTATTGATTATTTAGTGAAGTATTACTTATTATTCATAATAATAATAATAATTTATTTATTTGTTCATTATCTATTTGTTTATTTAATATCTTAATCTTACTATTTTAATTTTATTAGTATTAGTTATGTTTGACAATAAATAATACATGCTTTTTATTAAATAATTTAAATCTTTAATTTAAACTTATCTAATTGTACATCTTAATCATATTATGTATTATATTTAAGTATTATTTATTAATTGTCGCCTATATAGTTATTATTACTTGGTATTTAACTTTCATCGTAGTTTAATATCATAATATATTTATTAAATTCTCTTCGGGAGAGGGGACATTGCAGAAAACCCTTTAGCTACTAATCACGCCTTGTACTTATCAAGAATTCAATCAGCCTTATACTTGACTTTATATACTCATTGGCAACTAATGGACTTCTTCGTTGGTGAAAGCTCGAACAGGCCCAAGTATTGCTCTTCAAAAGACTATGATGTTCAACTACCATAGGTTGTTCCCACTCAAATACACCTTTAGATTCTAAATATGTCTAAAGCTTCAATCGCTCTTATTCCTAGCTGATCTACCCTCAATAAGTTTATCATCAGGAAGATCACTAATGGTCTTGGCCCACCACTTAAGCTAGGGAGTACAAGATCCATCATCCACTACAGGATAAACATCACCTAGGATCTCTAGAGAAAACTCATCTGGATGCAGACCCTGATTGTCCTGAGAAAAGTTGGGTGGCACAATGTCATGCCTATGAGACTCCATAGCTGCAAAGTCATCTGAATCCCTCCAATCAAGAGAGTCGAGGAAGTCAAAGACCCAAATCCTTAGCCTTAGAGGTCAAAACATGAGAAGGCTAAAAAGGCCCTCGTTCTTCATCAAACAACAAATTTGGGCTAAATATGAAACAATCAACGTCAACATCAGGCAACCACTAAGCCTTATGGTTGTGACTGTAGACTGTGAACATCAATTTCTAACTCTTAGAATCCAATTTGGTGCGCTAGGCATCTGGAATCCAATCAATAGTTGAAGAGCGAAAAGCCTCGAGATGATTGATTGTGGGCTTCCGTCTAGACCAAGCTTCCTCTAAGATCATCTTCTTAATGCCATGTGCGAGAGACCGGTTCAGAAGACAAACTGCAGTATAGACTGCTTCCACCCAAAACTTCTTTGCGACATATCTATGCTCCAACATAGATTGAGTCATCTCAATGATTGTACAATTCCTGTGCTCAAAAACACAATTCTGTTGACAGGTGTAAGCTGTGGTAAGTTGATGCTTAATGCCATTTGATGCATAAAAGTTGGAGAAATCAGAAGAACAACATTCCCCACCATTGTTGAATCGAAGAGTGACTATCTGACAACTGAACTCTTTTTCCACTAAGACCTTAAACTTTTGATACATGTTGAACACCTCTGATTTATTCTTAAGAAAATGCACCTACATTTTTCTGATGAAATCATCAACAAATAATAGAAAATACTTGCACCTAGTGACTGATGGAGTGTTCACGGGCCTACAAATATATGCAAGATCTTGCATGCCCTCCAAGTGTCACCATCTGAAAATGAAGTTCGATGTTGCTTTCTAGCCAGACAAGCTCCACAAACTCCATGATGCTGAGACTGAATCTCAAGTAACCCAGCAACAAGACCCTCTCGAACTAATTGAAAGAGAGTGAATATTCAAGTGCCCAAACTGTTGGTGCCAAAGATTGTTGATGGAAGTACTTTTGGCTGCCATGGCTTGCTCCTGATAATCACCCATATCAACAAGTCTATAAAGACCGTGATCCTCAAGACCAACAACTATAGTGCCAGACTCCCGGTCAACAATGTTGCACTTGTGCAAACTAAAGACGACATCCAGCTTTGGAGAATGACACATAATTTGACTAACAACAAATTGAGCTCCATACCTAAAGACAGTCTACATTGAGAAATATCAAATCTCTTCTTTCGGATGAAATATGAGCATTGCCCTTTCTAACAACAATATACCTTAGTTGTCGGATTCATGCCTGCAAGGTCGGATCTGTTAGCAATTTAAGTTGTCATTAGTGTCTTTCACAAACTCCCATTCACACTGGTAAAAGATCACCAGTCACTCCGAATACTTAGAAGACACCGGCAGTCGAGGAGAAGAGTGTATGCACCGGTAGATAACTACACCGGTGGGACGATTCAAGTCTACAGTCCCGGTCTTGGATTGCATACAGAAGAGTACCGGGTATGAGGATACTCCAGTCTAACCGGGTACAAGGGAACACCGGTCTAAACTGCCTAAAGATCTGCTCCGGATTTTGGGGAATCAATTTGAGTTAAAACCGGATTATACAGGATATCCAGCCTAAAGATCCGCTCCGGATTTTGGGGAAGCAGTTTGAGTTAAAACTGGATTATATGGGATATACACCTCCTTGTGGCTCTCACATCACCCTGTTTAGCATCACAATGAGATCTCTTATATCTCGCTTGAAATCTGATATGACCAACTTGCCCAACTTCAAGATTTTGGAGTAGTGACTCCATGGCTTAGCCATCCACTCATTCATTCTCTTTGCACATGGATCCACTTGATCATTGTAGTACTTAGTTGCCTCCTCTATGGTGATATAGACTTCTCCTTCGCGAGATGGTATGCTGAATGCCATCGCGATAGCCTTCGTTGACAGCACAGTTATAAGCTTCTTTTCTTCACTACATTCAATCGTTTTCTTTTGCACACTCGAGGACCAATTCAACACATTGCATAGTAGGAGGGAAGGCAGTTGCATCAACTATCCCACTCGCCACTATCATCTTCGTCATCATCGAGTTATTTTATTTTGTCATCCTTTGTCTTACTTGAACCATAACAAGAGGTCCCAAGCTAGTGTCTCCGATCTTCTTATATTTGGGAGTGAAAAGTGATTTTGGCGCCATCTCCTCGGTATCTCTCTTGGTTCAAATTTTCCTCTCCTTTGTGTTCATAGATTTAGCCCCCGACATGCTCCTACCTTCCACAACAAATTATCATTAGTCTCCCGAACTTAAAAGGATTAGATTAGCATGTAAGGGATTAGACTTGAATTCAAACTAATGAACTAAGCCCCATTAGAATTCCAAGGTTTTCTTTCTTTGCCTAAATAAAATCTTATTGCCCATAACTGAAAAGCTTTATTATTTTCTCTAATTAAAGAAAATAAATGAAAAAAAACTCTAACATTTGATCCTTGGCAATAAGATTAATTCAAATCCTTTTAATCAATTAAGACATATTAGCTTTGCTAAAGCTTCTAATTGGGCTTTGAGTTTGTTTCAATCAAATCTAAATTTAAAATTGAAGCATCAATATGGAGAAAATTAGAGGTTCAGCCTACTGCTAATAAAATGAAAGATATCAAATCATGAGGATCTGAGGAATTCTGTTATGTTAAATTCAGATTCAACTCTCTTATTACCTCTAATCTTGCAATTTCTTTCAGCAATGCCTTCAGATTTGAGAAAAAAAACTAGGAGTGTGGCCTCAATCTAACCAGCTTGCTCCCTCAAACGGTCGATTCTGCTCTTACTAAATCAGTCTGCCACCTTATTTGGAAAAATCGCTGCCAAGTTGGATGCCTATCGCTGCAAAATAAGGACTCAATTCGCTGCAAATTTGAAAGGAGATCACTGCTAAATCTTAGAGAAAATCGCTGCCTGAGAAAATAAAAAACAATGCTGCTGATTGGAGGAATTCGCTATCTTAAAGTGCAGAAAAAATCTTGTTTTTTGTATGATGAAACAATGAATTTGATTTGCCCTTTATATAGACGTTTGGGTGTGAGGAGGCACGTCCTCCCAGGTAGGGCTGACTCGGCCTTTTGATTAATAAAATTTAATTGATTAAATTGCCATCTCTGCAAGGCCAACTTTGAAGGGATGAAAAGAGATTGCATTCTAAATCAAAATCACCCCTTGTAGTGGAATGATCTTGGGCGGAAACTCCTAAGAGGAATTTCCGCCAAGGCTGGGCTACCCTCTTGTTGAATTTCCCTTCTCAATTCAAATTTTGCACCTCTCCAATAAGGCCTTATTACGTTTCAAACTTTATCAACGATCCCCTTGGCATGGCCAATAATTCATCCAAGCTGGCAGAAATTTTAATCTTTGAGGAATTAAGGGGGCAGAATTTCTCTAATCAGAGCATTTCCGCCACCCTATGATATGCCTTCCTTACCTTTCAACATCCAAAACATCATTTTCTGAATGATCGTTCACAAATTTCCTTTCCAATAGCACCATTCAATTTTCGATTAGTGGTTTAAGTCTGATTCTGGTCCTCTTTAGTAGGGGCGGAGATCTCTGTGTGTGGGGACAAATGTGGCAGAATTCTTCTGATTAGAGGAATTCCGCCAACATGGACTTCACCATGTTAATGCTACAACCCAAAAAAACCTCACCTCTCGACACCATTTTACCATAATTCTTTCTCTTTTACTAATTATTCACTCATCACAACCCTCTAATTACTCACCAACACAAATCCAAGCATTGCATACAAGGCAGAGATTTTGGATTCTAAGGATTTCATGGTGAAAATCCTGAGACCTCGAGAATTCTGCCATCTCTTCAGGTGCCTCTTTTGACTCAAATTCATTCCATCCTTGGATCACTACCTTTCCAATTCATTCAACTTTTAAAAGGAAATGCATTTTAAGGGGCGGCGAAATTTTAAGTTTCGAGGATTCTACTGAAGGAAATCCTAAGATCTCAGGATTTCAGGATTTCCGCCAACCCTTTGACAGACAGCTTATTAAAAAACACTTTTCACCCTCCCCACTTCATCGTTTATCATTCAAATTTCATTCAATTCGCTCTTCCTTCGCTGTGATTGTATTTGGATCAAAGCCTGTAAAGGCAAAATGCTTAAGTTTGAGTAATGGCCAAGATGACTAGCGGGAATCCTCTGATTAGAGGAATTCCGACCAGTAGTTATGTTTCCAGACTTGGTCTTAAAAAAGTTGCCTTCAGCCTGAGACCTCAAGATTCCCTTGAGTAAATTCAAATTCAACCCCAGATCAGACTATACTAACACTCCTCGTTGACCCAAAACAACTAGCCAAACTAATTCCGAAACCCCAAACTACAAGAGTAAAAGGCAGAAGAGGGCATCCCCATTTACAATGGGGTGGTGGTGTGAGGACCTCACAACACATTGGAACCTTGTGTTAATGGAGTTTGGTAATGCCCAACAATTCCCCTGTAGTAGATACTTGTATTCAATGTATGATGACATATATAATCAGAAAATTCTCTCTGTGCATCTTGATCTAGGACTTCAACAACTGAGTTAGCATCACAGTCTCCAAGTCAATTAATTGGATAAGCTTGGTACCATCAAGTAAGGCGGATATACTAGTCACCATCACTTAGATGTTATTGCCTTTGAATCTAGGTAAGTTCTGAAAGACTGTGTAATATATTTGTCAATGGTTGCTAATTTAAAAAATTTAAAGCTGATAATAGATCAATCGACATGCATATACCCCACTAGAGATTGTGGGAGATAATTGCTATAGTGAGTTTAGTTGTCTATTCATGCACCTAGATAGATGAAATCTGCCATTAATGTTCGAGGTTCGAAGGTCTGGAGCAATTAATTATTGCAAGATGCAATCTATTTAAGGCTATTTCATAAAGTAACAAATGTATTTATGTGTGTCGCAATCTGTGATGTTCCTACAAATTGATAGGTTCTGTTTCTTCATAGTGATGTTTAGTGACTAATGCTGCTTAATTAGGTACATCATAAATGATACCCCTAATTAATCTCATCTATACTAATTACAAAAGTAGTTACCTTGAACTTTAACCATCTAGATTCTCAAACATTAGTAATATGGCTTATTTTGTTCTTTTAAACTTGCATTTACATTGGAGTCTAGTCAGTAGTTGTCTTTATGGGTTAAACTTAAATGGTAACATCCTCCACGTACATCTTTAATGTAATAATGAGTTTCATAATGTGCATAATGGAAAAGCCTTCAGAAGTTTAAGAATTTCCAGAGAATAGAGTTTGTGTCTTGTTCTGCAGAATAAAATTTTGACATGTGAAGTGGAACAGGAAGGTTGGCACAAAATGTTTCATCTTCCAAGATTGCTTAGTTCCTATTTTTTCAAGTGTTCAAGTCTGTTCTATCTATGAACATTTAAACATATTCTGATGCCAAAAGTACCTAGGATATTGAAATATCCTCACATTGAATGGACTCATGCTTAGGGATACTTTAACGAGGTATGGTATGGCTAACTTATCCCCTCTATTTGGTGTTGGAGGTGCCATTCATCTGAATTCTCATAAGTTTACCGGATTAGGATTGGTCTGGTACAACATGAATTTTCCAAAGTATCTGATGTTATCAGATTCTGAGAATGAATGAAGCATACCATCATTTTATCTTTACCTTGCAGGATGGCAGAATCAACGGTCTGATACCATTTGTAATGTCCCCTATAGAGACTTCATTCTATTTTGCCCTAGAATTCCCAAATAAGGTGTGAAGAATATTTAGCAATGTAAATTGCCAACTTTAAATCTTGATTTAGAGCCTTCAAGCAGGTTAGTTAAAAGATGAAGAAACATATAACCAGCAATGTTATAAAGAGAATTCTAATCATCATTGTAAAAATGTGCATGAGGGATTCAATAATACTTTCCCTAACAACCTATCCTCATTATGAATCCCTTGAAAAAACATATAAGGCATCTTGAGCTTATTCCTTTTCATCAAGCACAACAGTACGGAATGACACCTGCCATTCAGCCTCCTGGCCCCAGCCAGGGTTGGTGTACTTGAATGGAACATATGTGCTACTTGCATGCCTTATTGTGTATTTCATTCTATCCTCCATAGTGAGATAGTTTGTTGATTAAAGTATTAAAGAGTCTTACATATATAATATATTATACATAGATATCATAATGGCAAGAATAGCAACATATAAATATATATCAGTAACAATATGTTACTGCTTATCATTCCTACATGCTAACAAGTGGAAGACAAGATAACTAGTCAGCAAGATCAAAATTCCGTGCATTATGCATTATACCAAATACTTGAACAGTATATACGACTACTGTCTAGTTTTATCAATTGTGAAACAAGTCTATTGCTTGACTGAATGCCTTCTTTCTCTTCTTCGATGCCTTCTCAATGAATAGCCCTGCCCTATTTATAATTTTGAATAGAGAGAACACACCTATTATTTTCCCAGGAGTTATACCCCTTCAACATCGCTGCCTTTCTGAACAGTTACAACTCTTTCATTTAATCCTTGGCCTAATATAACTTCATGAAAAAGAATTCTTAATCAATCTTTATTCGTTTGTTTTGGTAATTGATATTAGCGTTATCCATTTAAACCTTAAGCTTAATCGATTAGCTTAACTGAGTTGCTGCTATATTATTAACTAAATAGCCTAAGTTTGACTGGAAAAAGGCTGCAATCTGATTGTTAAATAGGGCTTTGATCTCCTACTTCGGCGGGGACATGACATTTATCCTCATCTATCCAATACCACAAAGGATGTAGGCTCATTTTAACTGCATTCTGATTCAGCAATAATCTCAAATATGGAGTAGCTTCAAAACGAGATTAGGTAGATGCCTTAAGACTATTTCATTTTAACTTCATTTCAAAGAATTTACATACATCTATCCAATACATAAGGAGAGTAGGCTCATTATAACTGTATTCTAATGCATAATCTCAAAAAAGGAGTCGGTTCCAAACAAGGTTATAGGTAGATGCCTTAAGAATATTTCATTTCACCGTCATTCCAAACAAATAACAATCATCTATTCATGCATATGGGAAGTAGACTTATTTTAACTGACTTTTAATTCAGAAATCTATTCTTGCATTTGAAGATGGCAATTTGCTCAAGAGAGATCAATTTCATCCAAAAGAGCTGTGTGCCATCTGGAAAAGCCTCAGAATTTTCTCAACCCATATTTTGCTAAAAGAGATAACTCAGAGGAAGGTCCCATTTATGCTCTATGGAAAAATAAACAAACTACAACAGTGTAGGTCAAATATGCACCAGGATCAAGGTCAACTATTGTAGCAGAGACAAGCCAAGAGTTAGGAGTTTTGTGTAAATAACACAAGACATGCTAAGAAAAATCAAATGGCGATAAACTGCAAAACCAAAATATCCCACATATAACATATCATGACATAAATAATCAGTACGAAATGTTTGGTCAAGTTTTTCAATTAGTATTTAGTTATTTGTGCTCAAAATAACTTCTTCGAATTTCTCCTTTACTCTAAAGGTTACACAACTTTGATTGCAGGGCTTCCCTAAATATACAGTTTGATACAGCTGCTTCCTTAGCATCTTCCAATAAGAATTAACTCAATTAAGTCAAAACCTAGACTGAGAACTTAGGAGCTGATTGAGAAAGTTAAACTTGAGCTTCAATAGAAAATTATTTATTATTTCATCAATGCGCCCAAGTAATGTATTCTAGCAAAAAATAAATGTCCTTACATTCAAACACAAACTGAACATTTTGCACAATGAAAGAGTATTTAATAGCATGTAGGAAAAATACCTGTAATTGAGAATGAACTTGCTCCAACTTAGACTCCTGCAAAATATTGTTTTAATTAAATTTCTATACGTATAGCTACCTCGCCCCTGTATATATCTAACAAGCATAAGACCTAAGTTCAACATAGTATAACATCAATATTTTACCTCTTCCTGAAGAGCCTCTCTTAGCTGAGAGACAAGAGCTGCCCTTGTCATTTCACTGGTTGATAGCTGCTGAATGCATTGCCTTAAAACATTATCTTGTTCCCGCAAATCCTCTAGTACATTTGATTCATGCATATCTCCTGGGCAAAGCCATGTATTAATAACATATGAATTTTTAAATTTTTTAAAAAGGCTCATCTTAGGAAAGCAATTAAAATAGTTTACCCGCAAAGCACAATTCAAGTCACGGCCTTAATTACAGAAAAAACAACATTATTCATGGCCAAAGCATATCATGTCAATCATTGCATACACACAATTGCCACCAACAAAATAGAAGGTATATCTATCAGAGAGGTTAATCAGCCAAAATACACAACATGTGCTTCCAAAGAGAAAGTCAGGACCTGAAGCTTCCAGCTCTTTCAAACAACGACTCATAAGTTGAATATTTCAATAAAATAGTTTTTGATAGCCTAGTTTATTTCGTCAGCTTCTTCCCATGTCTCAGACAATTTTTGAGCATGCTGATTTCCACACACATCTCAAACCACAAGTTAGTCTGAGATGAAGATAGGATCAAAGGCAATGATGATAAATCTAATTTAAATTTAACCACATTTTCGTACAATGCATAACTTACAGAGGACAGGGGTTAACAAAAACTTTAAACAAATATTCAAATCATCGTAGACAAAGGCAGGCATACTAACATCCCATGTTGTGTCCGCATTGTATATCAGTATCACAGAATATAAGATAACAAAATCTTGCAATGCCATGCACTGCTCAGTGACACCAATGAAGAAAAAAGTGTCTATTTGAATACCCCCACTTTCTCCCAGTATTCTTTCACTGTTCATTATACTGTATATAGATGTCATCAGAAATAAAACAGAAGTCATAAAGACTCCAGTTCATCCTACCACTTGGTCCAGCTAATAGTTGAAGTAATCGATCTGCCAGATTTTGACATGACCTCTTACTTATTGGAGATGGACAAATGGTATAACTCCAACTTCTGCAGCGTCTTAATAAAAGGCAAGGTGTGCTGGCCCCTTTTGGAAATGCCCAGATATGATGATGTAGCGCCAAGGGAAAGAAACAGTATCCAATTTGTTTCCATATCCAGTTCACTGTAATGAATTTTCCCAGCAAAAAGCATGAAAAATAAAATGCCAAAGAAGATATACCATTGTACTTGGCAGTCCCCAACAAAAGTATCGAGCCCAATCCTTGACACAGATTTGTTCTTCCTGATCCCTCCAAAATGAAATCTTAAATGAATCAAGGGGAGGCATAAGAAATATGTCCAGCTCATGTTTTTGTGAGCCCTATTTAAACGAGACATTATTAACTGTGTTCAGCTTGGAGCATCTTCCTCTGACAATAACTCACTTCAGTTTATTAGTAAAATAGAGAAGATCAATACAAAACAGGCCATCAAAATCCATGCAACACACACAAAAATACAAAGAAGCAAAATTAAACTACAGTTTTTGGGTGACACGAAATTGTGTGTTAAGCCAGATGCTCCCGCATCACAAACTAAAACTATCTCAACAGAAATCAAAAATAATTTTTGATAGTACATTTGTCAATAATCTGCAACCGCAATTGCATCTAAATATTCTTCTGTGGAATTTCAGCATCTCAATCATTCCAATATAGATTTGACCAACACATATTTCAATACTATGACTTGTAAGCGATCTCAATATACTGCTATAAATTTCCTTACCACGCTACTTTTGCACCTTGACAAGCTGCACTATATTATATTTCTCCACTTGTAAACTCATCTATGTAATGACTACATCATATAGTCTTATAGAGGATTATTTCAACACATGCAAGGTATCCTGCAGCTTACATATTGATTTTTCCTTAACTAAATGCACAAAGATCTCAAGCTGCTCCATATAGATAGCTTCTTCTAGCAAATTACTTCTATGTGTTGTTTTATATTCCAGATGGTGCCCGTGAAGCTCCGAAGCTGCTGCAGCTACTAACAACACTCTTTTTAAGGTCATTTATTATTAACCACCACTAAATAAGTGTCATGGTAATCTCCAGCTCCCACTCGAATATTCCATTTAGCAACTAAGCCTGCTTTGTATTGATTATGCTCATAGCTTACCTCAAATATCCATTCACACTCTACTGTGTTTCATTAAGGATAAAAATAAAGTACCATAGTTGGATCTTCATGAGGGAACTGTATGCATCATCCATTATTTGCAACCAATGCACTAGCATTTCACTTTCACCTCCTGCTTCATCTATTTCACGCTCCTGCTTCTACTATTTTGTGCTCCAAAATATTTGAAGAAATATATTGACCCAAACACCCTGCATATAGAATTTTGAATTCTTGGTAATTTCCTAAGTGATGTTGGCTCTTATATTATATGTCCACCTTCCTGCTCATCCTGTTGTAAGTTCTTTCTTGTACTGCTTTTCATGGCCACTTGAAGAAGATACTTCATCTGCAACTTGTCTTTCAAATTCTAAATCCTAATTTTTTTGAATCTACTTGCATAGACTTCATCCTACATTGACTTCTATATGGCAGAGTTCACATAGAAATTAAAACCCCACTTACTCTAATATGATTCTTAATATGTTCATATTATTTGTAAGCTATTGAAAATGAAGAGTAACCAATTAATTTTTTTTACTGCCCTTGCTGAATCACATGTGGTATACTTGCAAATGAAGTGTAACCAAAGTTTCTTAGAAACCCAACAATGAGTTTGCTTCCATGCCATGCTTCATAGGAATATTATACAATGCCTTAGTGAGTAACCTCTTGTAAACATATGAAGTAATAGAAAGTGCCTCCACCCAATAGTGATCGACAATGGACTGCTTCTCCTCTGTCGATGTGAGTTTTATGCCACTGCAACATGCAGAATTCAATACTTAGTACTCCATGGCGAAACACCAAATCTCCAACTCTCTCTTCAATAAGGATGCTCATATGCTAAACAATATATATGAATTGTGTGATCAAATGAGACAACCCCAAGGTGCCTTCTATTTGTGGACTTTCACTCAGTTATAATGATGTGACATGCTGGTTATCACAAAGGGACTCACGCTATTCATTCAATGGATATAAACTATTCCAACTTATTCCAGCCAAACAAACTGCAAATAGAAAGGGTTCAGGGAATTCTAATCTAACTCTAACAATACAAGATGATGTTGATGATGGGGTGAGTGTAATGTCCCCATTTTTTAGTCTATTGAGATTAGCTTGGTTTGGCGACCCTCGCAGGCTAATCAGGTGATCAGAGGGGGTCAATTGGCGGAGCCAGTGTTGGGATTCCATTGTGGAGGTTCAGATTACTAGGTTTCTCTTCGTTCGGGTCAATTTGGTCAACTTACTATTTTTAGTAAGTGGTATTTTGGGGTATGGCCAGATTGAGCAGGGTGTCTGCACGGGGTGTCAGATGTTTCAGGATCAAGTTTCAAGGAATCTCCAGTTTGAGACAATTACTATTTATAGTAAGTCTATTTTTGGCAGTTGGCTATTTGTGGCTGTTGGTTATTTCTGGCAGGGCAGTTGAAGTTTGAGGATTGATGTCAAAAATGAGTTTGCGCAGTCAGTGGGGTTCAGTGGCTTTTAATTTTAAAGTAATCATTATTAAATTAAATTATTTTAATTTAATAACTTTATTACTTTATAACTTTAATCTTATAAAATGAAGTTATGATTAAAAAGCCTTTTAGGTGAAAAAAGTGAAGTTGAAGCTTTTTCCGAAAAAGCTATATATTCAATTTGAAAAAGCACTTTCATTGATCCATTGTTGAATTATGATTTTATTGAAGTTTGTGAGAGAGACAACCCGGCTAGGGTTTTGAGGACTAATTCATCTTCTGGCAATTTGGGCCATTACATATTGATGATGAATTTTGCAGCTGTATCTGAGATCATAGTCCAGTGCTGAAGTATACTGGATGTGTGTGAAGTTTTAATTCTACAGGCAATCTGATTCTGAATTAAATCCAGTGCTGATGTATACTGGAATTCTGAGAAGTTTTTAATCTGCAAGAAAATTGGTTAATTCTCCAATGGTTCGATTTGTTTGTTTGCAGAGGATTGTTTGCTAACATTGTGAACATTGGTAAATCTGACTATTACAAAAGCTGGTTATTAATTGCTGCTGTACGGAATTATTGCTGGAGCCATACAGTTTTCTTTCAGAGCCGTACCTGTACGGAATTACTGTTGGGGCTGTGTTGGTGTACAGAATTGGTATGTGTGCTCATTTCCTTGCACATGGTTAGCATAGAAGAGACTTCTATTGTCTCACGTCAAGGAAGAAGCAATGTGTGAAGTGCTGTGTTTGAATTTAGGAATCTACGGGTTGTGACAAGAGGCTGGGTTTTCATTTGCAACAGCCGTACTTTGAACCAGGGGTTTATTTATTAATCTAATCTCCTTCCTTGCAACTATTAATGAGTTTAAAAGTTTACAAATTGTTTGGGTTGTTGATAATTAGTTTTATCATGAAAAATTGTATTCTAAAAATGAGGAATTAAAGATTATAATTGGCTGTTGTTGTGTTTTGATAAATATGTGAATTATTGAAATTGACATATGTTTTGGAAAATAAACAAATTGCAATTACATTTGAGGAAAAATCCAAATTTATAATAGAGAGCCAACTGGGCTCTTTACAGTGAGCCTCTAACAAGTACTTGCTTCGTCGTGTCAACTACGCATAGGAGGGTGCTATCTTCTAAGGATGTGGGAATGGTTTTCACATTGTCAATACTCATTCAAATACCCATAAAAGGTGTAATATAAATAAACATTTCCAATAAAAGTTGAACACTTGCAATGTAGGCCCAAACTAACCTTGCACTGTTACTTACAATCAGCAAGGACCAAAAGGTATGGACACTAGCTCAATCACTAGTCATCATTCAACAATATCTTCCATCAACTACTTCTACTTCTAATCAATATGAAATAAAATTCTACTTTAAGTGAGGAAATGTAGAAACCATGCAATACTCCAAGCGACACAAGTAATCCACCATGAAGGTCAACAATGAATTAGCAATTACTTTGATAACATTATGGCTACAATTTCTCCAAGTCTCTCTCTTAGCTAATCTAATCTAATTCTAATTCTAATTCTAATCTCATGAGTTACAAGTGAGGAGAAGGCCTTGTCCTTTTATAGTAGTCCCCAATATAATGTGTGGATAAGATTGATTTGAAATCAAAGGTCAAGATTAATCCACCAAAGCCCTCATCTACCTAATAGCTACAAGCATTAAATGCTTGCGCAATTATATTAAAGTGCCACCTTGTGGGCCAATAGAAAAATCACATTGCTTCCAAGAGCTAGTAAGAAAATAGGTTAGGTATAAGCATTGGATAATAGGCACTAGTAAATGGGCCACTCAGAACATTTTTAAAGCACCACCTTTTGGGCCAATGAAAAAATTACAATGTTTTACTTGACCTATCAGAAAATAGGTTAGGTAGAGGCATTAGATGCCTTCCACATGTACAACTGGCATATTTTGATCA
The DNA here is from genome assembly GCA_027943335.1 of Chamaecyparis obtusa. NCBI lineage: Eukaryota > Viridiplantae > Streptophyta > Pinopsida > Cupressales > Cupressaceae > Chamaecyparis > Chamaecyparis obtusa. Next base: position 252,631 of record BSBK01000008.1, on the reverse strand, counting down.
ATTGATCTTTAACACATGCAACTTGAATTTTTTGATTGGCTAAAGATGAGTGGGTGCCACCTCAGTATGTTTGTCCTATAAACTTGATAAATATCCCTTGATGATGAGAAAATATCTCTTGATACTCAATATTATCAAGCCTCCAATTGTAATGGTTCATATTCTAAAATTTCCTAATCTTCATGCATTCTTTCATTTCCTCTGGGTTTGAAAATCTCATCAATGGCATAATCTCGAACTTGTACTTGGCCTTGCACTTGTAGTGTTTCACGTAGTTGGATTAATCCAATTGAACTTGAATTTCCGAAGGAAATTCAAGTTTGTAACAACTTCATCTTCGAGTTGTACTTTGAGTTCTATCTTGACTTTGATCTAGGATTTGCAAGCATCCTGCTTGCACTTGAACCGATTGTGGTTTGATGATGCTCTAATGTTTCCACATTGTACTTGCTTGAAATCCTCTCCATAGTCCTTCCACGTTCTTGAGCATCCCCAACTCTAACTTCAAACTCGAACGTTGTCTTCCATCCTCAACCTTATCCCACCTTGCAAAACAACATCCTTTTGTCAAATATTTGCATTTCACATCTCAAATCACATTGATTAATGTTTAAGGAATCAAATCTTTCAACAAAGATATTTAATGATCAAGAATTCAAAATGCAAAACTCCTATCTTAAGATCTGATTTCACCTAAATGAATCAAGACTTCAAACTAAAATAATTCAGTCATAACCACAGTCTTCATTCAAAATCTTTTGTCAAAATGCCTCCACAACCTTCTACTATCCATGGATTGCCACAAGAAACCAACTTTACCTTGTTTGTAATAAAATCCTGAGTTTGAGACTCAGATCTGGGAATGTTCGAGCCCCTTAGGATGCTTTCTACACTTTCACATTTAAACTTTTAGCACAAATTTATAATTCACTCCCTTCAATTCACTATTTTCCTTGAAAATTTCTAAGTGTAATGCCTTGGAGTCGCACAAATCCCTTCGATGCTTCAAGTCCAATTTCAGATGTTTGCAATATCTCCCACAAATTCGATTTGCTAGAGTGAAGTCCAATCGATTGATTGAATTTGACTTGTAATTAGCATGGCGAAAATTACCTATCTCTCGTACTCCTACAATTTTGGATTTTGACCAATACATGGGCACAATGCATGGTACTTGCCATGTTCAAGTCAGAAATCACTATGTAGTTGGGCACAGTCACTTGCACTTGCCATATTGATGTCCAAAATCATATGGTCATTGGGCAAGTACAAATACCTTGGGCGGAAATCACCTTGGTGTTGGGCAAAATGCAGGTCGGAAAATGACCATGAGTTAGGCAAAAGAAGCAAGTGCAAGTGCATCCTCATGATTTTTGGAATTTGCCTAAGTGATGGAAGAGCACTTGATCTTCCCTCCAAAAATGACTAAGTGTAAAATTCATCTTACCTCCTGCCGAAATTTCATGCACTCTATGTCCTTTATTTGATCAATCTTATTCCCAATTTCGTTCTTTTTTTGGTTGCACATATTGTCTAAGACTTCAACTTGGTGATCCAACTTGAACATCCCTACTACCTCAAGACCTAGGCTCACCATGAAATAGACTTGCTAGCACTTACTAGCAGCAAAAGCAAAAAGAGGGGGTCCCCATTTGCAATGGGGCAATGGTGTGAAAACCTCGTAACACCCTCAAGCTCCTTCCACTTAACATAAATCTCTTCTATCATTTAATATCACAGTTTGTTGTTGAGAATATGGAGTAGTATATTCTTCATCTGTCCCTGCACTAGTAAAATGGTCATGTATCATTTGAAGATATATTCACCTACTATCACATTTCAACCTTTCCAAAGACTTTCATATCTGCTTATAAACGTATGCTTTGAATATTTTAAACATCTTAAAAGTGACTAATTTATATTTTATTACATAAAATAGCTTTTTCTCTAGTAATCACCAACAAAGATAATTGTATACCTTTCTCCACTATGTAATAAAGTTTATATTTGACTACAGATGTCATACAGTATTCCATAACATTTCCAGCGTTTACATTCCTCTTGTTGCCCTCTTCTTTATAAAAGGATGTCTATAGCGTTTGCATAAACTACACTATTTGCACATGCCCAACTTAACTAGCAAATGCATATTAAAGTCCCTCATGGGCTAATCCCTCCTCAACAATTCAATTGATTGTGCATTAAAATGTCCAAACCTAAGATACAAAATTGTTAGTATTTTCAGATTATAGCAAGGAATATGCAATCTATAGAGGTCTTTCAAATACTAAGACACATGATATAATAAATATTCTCAAGTAAAGAAAGATAATACCCGGATTTGAAGGTCTGAATTTATACTTTTGTTGGCTTCAAATCTGTAATTTGTATTCTTCGAATTAGTCCTCCAATGTTGCCCTCAATGAATGTTATGAATCAGCTCTTGAAGGTCTTCAATTCGCTCTTCTAGGGCTGCGCCAATTCTGCCCTAATTCGACCTTTAGGGCTCCTTAATTTGCCCTAGTTTTCTGCTCTTAGGAGCCTCCAATCTGCTCTTTAATTCACTATCAAGGTCTGCTCCAAATTTGCCACTGATCTGATCTTAGGATTGCTTCAGATCAGCCCTAGTTCGTTGAATGTATAGATCGCACTATATCTGCCCTAGATCGCACTAAATCTACCCTAGTGATAGGGAGGTTGGGAGAGCTAATCACTAGCCCTTGCCTAGGTCCACCTAGTGACCCTTAGGTGTTCTCAACTGACACCAAATGACCTTTAGGACTCCTTCAAAGGTTCAATCCCCTGGTCTCCAACTCCAACCACTCTACCGAGTCACATCTACCAAGACAAAACAAGATTCTTGGTGCTTGCTTCCTTAATGCACACACTGACCCTTAAAACTAGGATAAGGGCTCACCACCTCCAAAGTAACATTGACTCTTGCAAAGATGAGGAGGTGTTGGAATATGTCATATTTGGTTCCAATTAATGTCATAGAGGTCTCACTTCATCAATTTGTCTTACTAATTTCATGGTTCCTTCCCAAATTAGGGCTACAAGGAAGAGCCCCAATTAGGCCTCCTTCTCTGAGAAAATAGGGCTTTTCTCCTATTTGCTTCCAAAGAACCCTGCAAACTGATCATGGATTCTTGGATCAATACCTAACCTCTCCAGGATTTTAGAGGTTTTAGGGTTTCATCTGACTATACAACCCCCTGACCAAAAATGGGTGCTTTGGGAGGGTTCTAGACTTTTATTGATTGCATGCCTTGTTCTTGAGTTTTTGGTAACCAAATGGATTGGTTACAACTTCTCCCTTCGTACAGCCTTTGCCAAAGACTTTGTTTAAGACCTCCAATCACTAATCCTCATTTCCATATTCATCTCTGCAAGTTATCTTCCTTCTTGTCTCAGTCTTTCCTAGCCGGGCTCACCATAGGCTCGCCTAGGGCATGACTACAAAATAGCTTGGAAAGCTTTCTAGGGCCCATCCTCCTGTACATATTACATACATGAAGTCTACTCACTATCCCCAAAAGGCCGTAAAGAATGAATGGTGTGATAGTGAGTTAGATCCCCATTTCTACAACTCTCCTGGTATGAACCAGTGAACAGAGATAAATCAAAAGATTTTATACAATGCAATGAAATGGAAAAGAAATACTAAACTAATGGCACACACTGAAAGCAAAGACACTAATCTACATTCCTCAATAATCACAAACCAAAATGCAACTCAAAACATAGTTCATGTATACATTGATTATCAAACAGGATCAAAAATCCTCACACTGTGCACACCTACAGAATTAACTCTCCGTACAGTAGAATGTCCAACTTTGGGATTTGGTCCAAGGTTTGCTTAAATAGCACGAGGATGGTCTTAGCAAGGGTTTAGGGTCCTCATAAGCCGATTAGGGCATTTGGACAACTTTGGTCCGAGAAACTTTTAAAAATTGCAAAATTGCTATGCAACTTTTACAACAATTTTGCACCTTATGACAATCTTGCTCACCATAGACCTTAGTGAGGTCCTATGGAGTTCTAAGCTCCATATTTGACTCCAAAATTGATTTTCTACTTACCCTAAGCCGTATGACATCATAATGACATCAGCCATCCACACTTACCATGCAATAGACTATCATACTTTAGTCTCACAATCTAGAACCTAGGACCTAAATAGACTTCAAATCCCTATTGGAATACAAACCTTGGTCAACATGACCTTATGGAAATCAAAACATGCCAAGAATGACATCCAAACAAAGAAAAGACAAGGATGCTCCTGCACCACGTAGATCTGCACCTCATCAATAGACAAATCCGCCCAGATTTCAAGCCTTATTTGTATGTATAGATCACACTATAAGGGCAGAACTAATTCGCTATTAGTGCGGATGATTATCATCACCAATGCTGGTGTAGATCGGTCAATAAATGCTGGTTTGATCCACTCCATAATGCTGAACTAATTCGCTCAAAAAGATGCTAACTGAATCTACATATTAATTCGCTCCAAGCATTGATGAAGAGGACATTCACATGTTATGTTTTTGATATGTTTGTACTTCATCAAAAACACCAATATATATGACCATCGTTAAATAAACTCTTCCACCTCAAGGTGGCAAACTTGGGCCCTCCCAAGTAATTTATTTTATTTATAATAAAAATAATAAATCCCTTATTATTTATTATTATAAAATCGCACTTCCACATATATATTAATTAACCAAAGGTGTGATAATAAAAATATATATCCATAATTTATTATTAACTTACTTGTCCTAATTGATCTTACCCGAAAAGCCCATAACATTAACAAAAATAACTGTTTTGGCTACTCTATCATCAATAGCCCCATATACCACTTCTAGAATTCTAAAAATGTCTTACAAAGCTTACAACCTGAACATCAGCATTGTTAGTTCCACAAGGTTGATCTCCTCTTCTAATCTATTAGTAGTTTTTTACCAGCTTCCTCTTTTTAGGTACTCCTCATGTGCCCCCTCGTCACCTTCAAGGGAAAAAGATGCTCAAATCTTTTGTCAAAGAGGTCATCAACCGTCAGTACATCCAAGTTATTTGAACCTCCCTCTCAACCCCAAATTAGGAGTCCATCTTAAGCATTTCTTACAAGTTGATAGGACTGACAATCCCAACCGATGCTGAGAGGGGAGGGATGAATCAGCACCTCTTTAAAATTTTTCTTTTTAAACCGGTGAAGTAAACTTACAGCAAACAAGCAAGTAGATTTAAGCAAATAATAACAGTAAGTAAACAATCACACAGTGACACCAAATTTATCACGTGGAAACCCAGCTAGGGTGAAAACCACGGTGTGAGGAGACCTCACAAATTTTGTACTCTTCTGGAGTACGACCTGTTAAGAGTCTTCCTAGTTAAAGGATAAAAACACACTTGTTAGATGCGACCCAATCAAGGGATTTATTACAATAAGACTGGTTAGTGCCTGCCTTGTTAGAGGACTTTGAGCACCTTACAAGATGCCACCCGATTAAGGGATTTGATACAAGGGACCTGTTAGAGTCCACCCAAAACACTGGGATTTAACTATTGTAGTTGCTAGAAAACAATAGAGATCGACCTTTTACAATTGGCTTTGCATAGCCTGATCAGATCTTTGTTTGTGCTCAGCTAAGAATCGTCGCTGGTCGCAATAGGTGAGTTCTCCACTACTGTTGTGCTTCTCTGCACCCACACTTTTTTCTCTACTTCTCTTTCTGATTTACCCTAGCTTCTTTTAAGCTTTTCAGGTTCACTCTTTTCTCTGGCAGAATGAAGGCAACTTCTATTTGCATTGGTCAAAAGAATATATAGGGTCCTAGCCCTAATTGTGCTCATTAAAACATGACCTAACTTTAGATCTTCATCGGATACAGTGCTCAGTGGAGTACTAATTTACTGAGGAAACATCTAATGCATCCCCTTGCTTTATCTGTCTAATGAAGAAAGCAGTAGTTGCGCGTCAAGCAACTTTCCTTCACAAGAGATAACACTTTGATTTAAAGCCACTGATCTCGGCTTTAAATCCACCAGACTTGCCTCAATCCAATTGCCAATTTTAAAGCCATAGATCTCGGCTTTAAAAACTCCAGACTTGCTTCAAATAGATCACTAATTTAACTCAAAGACTTCCGGATTTAGAGCAGCAAATCTCAGTCAAAGAGTTAGTTAGAATAGTTAGTCTGACTATGACTTCCTCGGTTCATGACCGGAGTCATTAATATACCAGTTACGGTTGAGTTCAGTTCTTTGTGTTGTGAACAGGTAAGAGTCCATGTTCCTATACCTTCCTTGGTTTACTGGCCACACCTTCCTCGGTTTGTTGTCCCTTGCTTAGCTTACTGGTTGCACCGTCCTTGGTTTGTTGTCACTTGCTTAGCTTACCAGTCGCACCATCCTTGGTTGTAATTGTAGACACCGGTTAGCTTATTGCTTTATTTGTACTTGTCTACACTGGTTGTAGCATGGTCCTCAACTGATGCTGGAATCCTCTTTTCCTTTGCTGTGTACATAGCCCAGTGGCTAAGGCTGTACATAGTGATCCTTCTTTCATATAGCTCTCCTTGGTTCTAGAGGTGACAAGTCCCTATACTCTCTTTGCCAATTAATAACAACACTAGTACCAGTAGCAAGCTTACCGGTTATCATCGCTTAATGCCAACAAGGGTCATTGTTCAGCCTAGACATTTACAGAATCATTAAATCCCACAACAAGTTGGCACCAAGATGGAGAAGGGATCGGCCTCTATAACCAAGTATAAATTTATTTATTTAAAGCATTTTCAATTCCAATCTGCGCATCAAAGTTTGTTGATGTAGTCGGCCTGAATTGATTGGAATAGTTTTACATTAAATTACCTTAGACATCAATGACAACTTTCAGCACTTGCTGTGGCATATAGTAGGTTTTGTGTTTCAAAGATAAACATTCTTTAAAGGCTAATGATAGTATCTCTGCCCAACTAAAATTACTCGTTTACTGAGCCCATTCACATATTATATCATCCAAACTGCATGGTTTGATACCCATGTTGACCCATTTAATCTAATCTTGATAAGATCTAAAAATCACTTCCATTCACCATTTGCTGGGTACAATTGAGTTACATAAGAACATGAACGGATAACAAATTAACTAAGAAAATAGAACAGTTATCTCTTTATTTATCAATCCTCTTCATATAATAATTGAGACCAGGAGCTCTTCTAACAATATGGCCCCATGTGCCGACAAGTGAAGTACTTAAACGTGCCAATGGTAGGTAAAGAATTCCAGCCATCGGCAGCAACCCAAAACTAAATCAATCAACTAATAACTCATTACTACACTTGTCGACTATACAACATAACTAATGCAAACTAATATGTGTTTTAGCTATCTACACATTGTAAACAGTAAACAATGATCTCAAAATCAATAAGAAAATATCGTATTTCAACCTTAATGGAATTCCCTCTCCTTAACTTTCTTTCTCTCACTCTTTCAAATTAGAATGACTTTAAATATAAATATCATCCATTATTTCTCTTTTTAAAATCTTCTATATGTTTTTTGTGTTCTTGATATTTTCCCATTATTTTTACCATAGTTGAAAAACTCAAGACTCTAATAAATCTGCAGGCCCAAAAATTTAAAAAACTTGGGACAAAGCAAAGACTCTAGAAAAACTCAAGAATAACTCGTCAAATTTATTAAACATTTGAAAATAGACAATTTTTTAAAATATTCTTTGAAAATACACATATATATAGAATTTTTCCTCTATGTATATTTCCTCCTATATTTTATATCCAATGTTTGTCAATGATAACCACAACTAATTAAATGATGGTTATTTGAATGGTTAGAAGGTGCTTACACCATTTTATATTTATAAATACTATTATACATCGATTTAACATATTAAGATAATGAAGTTTGCCATATTCATGTGGATCCGTATTGGTCGTACCACGTCACATCACAGAGACATCTTTATCGCAGTGTGCTACTGTCCATCGGCTTCCTTGTCCTATGTTGTTCATAGTACTGAGAGTGGAGATCCTTACGAGGACCTTCTTGAGCACATCATCAGATTCTCGGCCATGGGTAACATCATTATTCTTGGAGAGTTTAACACACGGACCAAAGACCTTCAGACTCCCCTTCATGATCGTGGTGTTGATTCTGCTTGTACTTCTGAGACTAATCCGCTCACTCTGGGTTTGCAACACTCCTCTAATGATAGCTGAGGGCCCCTCACGAGATATGGTCGCCACCTTCTCCAGCACTACGAGTCCTCGAAGCTGGTGATTTTGACTGGGCTCCCCTGTTTCCCTGATTCTAGATCCTTTACCTATTGAATTCACTATGGTGGCTCGAGTGTGGTGGACCACACTCTATACTGCGCCTCCTTCATCCCCTCCATCCACCACTTCATCTCGCGCCTCCCCTTGGCCGGCCACACCCTCCTCAACCTTTCCATCAGAGTCTCCCTGCCCCCCTTACCCACCCCTCCTCCCTCGCTTCCCGTGCAGACCCTCACCGGCACCTCCATTCGTTTCTCTGAGAGTGACCAGGGTCTCTTTGTCTTTCACCATAGACAGCTCCTCCCGCTAGCCTCCTTTATTGAGTCCGGACATGCTTCCTCCATGTTCGACATACTTGCGACCACTCTTTGGGAGTCCGCACTCCTCTCCATTCCTCACCGTACCACACCTTTATCTCAAAGCCCCAAGTGCAGGAACACTTGTCCTATGAATCAATGGTTTGATGAAGACTGCAAGACCTTCCACCGTTTTGTTCGTTCTACCTTCTCCGCTCATTCTCACTCCTTCACTCAGCTCAAGCTCTCTTACCGTCGTTTCCTCCGCCACAAGAAACATGCCTTTGACACGATGGAGTGCAGATGTCTCTGTGCTTCTCTCCTGTGGTCCCCCAAGCTCTTCTGGCGCACTTTGTTCCCCCGCCATCCTCCTCCTCCTTCCACCATGGATTTCTACTCACTGATCTCCCACACTTCCACTCTCTATGACATTCCCGACTAGCCCTCTCTCCACCTCACTCCATCGCCCTCTTGTCATCTCTTCACATTCTCCAACACCTGTGAAGCAGTTAGACTGATGAACAGTAGTAGGACAGCAGATGAGGAAGGGTTCCAAGCGGAACTCTTCAAGCTTGGTATCGGTGTTCTAGGTTCTTTTCTCTCTATGCTCTTCACCAGAGTGGTTTGCACTAGTTTTCCTCACTCGTGGTCTCGACACATCATATACCTGATTCATAAGATCGGTGCGGTCTCCGATCCCGGGAACTACAGAACCATCATGATTGGGCACACTTTTGCCAAACTCTGCTACAGTACTGAACACTATTCTATCCAGAGAGCTTGACCGTCGCCATTGTCCTGCGAAGAGGAAGGTGGGTTTTCGTACTGATTTTTAGACCATGGATCACATTCTGACACTACGGACTATCATTGAGGAGGCTCGTTACCGCTCGGAGAAGGTTTACTGCTGCTTTGTGGACTTCCGCAAGGTGTTCGACTCTGTTCGTCAGGTGGCCCTTTTCCAGAGACTTAGAGACATTGGGATTTTCGAGACTCTCCTGACTGCTATTATGAGGCTGTACGAAAGTGTGGTGGGCAGGTTTACGACTCCGCAAGTTTTCTCCGAGCCGATCCAGAGTACCATCACGGTGAAGCAGGGCTGCCCTCTCTCCCCTACGCTTTTTGGCATTTACATTAGTGAGCTCGAGGCTTTCCTCCGGGATCTCTTGCACCCAAACGACGGTTGTTATCTGCATCAGGTCCTGATCTCCATTCTTTTACTTGCCGATGATGTGGTCCTCTTGGCCTCCTCCCCCGAGGGCTTACAGAGACTCCTTGAAGGTTTGGCTTCCTCCCATGATCTTCGGTAGCTGGTAGTGAACCTGGGCAAGACCCGGGTGATGGTCTTCAATAGTTTGAAGACCTCTCATCTTCACTTCTACTTTCAGGGCTCGGAGATCAAGATTTCATCCTCGTAAACTTCCCTTGGGGTTAAGTTCTTTCGACCTCGCTTCAGTTTGAGACCTTCTATGCAGCCTGTGTCAACAAGGGGTTAGGCTCCTTGGCTCTGCTTGAGAGACAATGCTTCAGACATCACTTTCAAGACATCGGGTCCAAGTTGTCCCTCCTTGACTCCTTAGTCGGGCCAACTGTGCTATACGGCTCTATTTTGTGGGGGCCCTCTCTCCTTGAGTCGGATTGGACTTCAGTTGAGAGAGTTCAAATCCTCCTCCTTCGGCATCTCATCAGATGTCATCATTCTACTCCTCATAGTGTTATCCTTGCTGAGTTTGGTGCATATCCTTTTAGACTTGCGGCCATTTTTTATCTTATATGGTTCCTTCACCATCTTCGGGGCTTTGCTGATTCTGCTGACGGTTGACAGAGATATCCTTACCTCACTTACTGCTCTTCTTTGGCTTTAGCAAGCATCGAACCCTCTGATAGAGCTCGTTGTTGGTACGCCTAGGCTGCTGCCTTGCTGGGATCCATGGGGATCTCGATTGATTCTCTACCCTCCTTTCAGTTCTACTTGGATGCTCCCGCTCACCTCCTCCCCTCTCAATAGGAGCTTAATGGTCACGTCAGACTTGACATCTACAAACAGTATATCACTACGACTTGGAGCAACCTTCCTGGAGGGTTCATCCCAGGATGGCCTTTTATGCTGAGCACTATATGGAGATTCAGGATGGGGTCATTGTGCATCCCCAGTACTTGGTCCACCGCTGGAGTCATGCTCTCTGTATTTCTTTGGGGTCTTTTAGAGTTGGATCTCACCGGCTCTACATCCAAATATACCACCACATTGATAGGGCTGACTGGACCTGCCACCTTTGCACCTTGATGGAGACGGAGTCCGAGACACTTCATTTTTCGATGTCCCATTTACTACAAGATCAGAGGGACGTTCCACTGCTTGTTCAAAGAGTGCAGATCCCTTTCCTCCTTCAAATACACCATTCAGCAGTGCCTTGCTCTTTACCTTCAAGAGACCACGCGGCTTCATGATTCCACTCTCCAGCTTTTGTTCCCGTCCAACAAGAGCTCCGATCAGCTTATCGCATCCTTTTTCACTTCGGTGTCTCCGGCCCATGGCACGAAGCACCCTCTTGGTCCTCCTTCCTCTGGACACACCAGGATTGTGAGACCTCATAGAGACCACACTCGGTAGTAGCACTCCACCTCCAAAGCAATTCAAAGACGGTTCGGGGATCCTCGTCCCAGACCGTATCCTTCGGTGCTTGATTACTTCTCGCCTGGAAAGGGCCTCTAGGTGCTCTTCCCGACTCTTCTCCTTTCTACTTTCTTATTCTTGTTCTTTCCCCAGACACCGTTTGGTGCTCCTATTGTTGGCAGTTTGCTTTGTATGCTTTCAATTCCCTAGATCTTTTTGGTGGTCTCTAGTTGGACATTAATAATTTATCTTATCTTATCTTATCTTATCTTCTTGCTCCATTACAAATATTTTAATATGCTTCAATTTGATATTAGAATAGACATGATTATATTTTGTGAAAAGCAATATATTCTGATGTGGCGTGGAGAAAGTGCAACCAATTAAAATAACCGACACTTAAAGGATTAAGCAAAACAAAGAGAAAAGTTCTATCAAAGTAATATTTTCTTGTCCCATGGGAATCCATTATGTAAGTGCATCAAATGAGTTTTTGTTCCATTCAAGATTCTATAAACAAAGAAGAAATGTCGCATGTGTCGTGGAGCCGCGAGGAGAACTCTAGTCACATTAAAAATAGCAATGGAAAAATGAAAATAAATGGATCAAAAGCTGCATCAATAACGACTTAGGGTTTTCTACGCAACTAAAAACAACTTTGACCAACAATTTTGGCATAAAAAGTGCATGATTTTTTGCAAGTATAAATAGAAAAATGGTGGCGAGTCGCCCAAAAACTAGTGTTGAGTTTTATTGCACGAGTCCTGCAAGTACCCTAAGAACCAATAGGTTGAAACTTTGAATTTTACAATATGTTCATGAAAATTTGGGCTTCAATATGCTAGACAAACAATTGAAAGAAAATATTTGTCTTCTGTTGTAGGTAACAGGTGCAAGGATAATCAACACTTCTACAAAATGGAACAGATTTCAAAATCTTTTAACTTAAAACAAACATAATATAACAGCTACCACTCACTCTCTCTGAAGAATCAAAGACTACAAAGAATAAGTACACACAAAAATTAAATTAGACTAATCAACAACACAAATCCTAAGGGTCGATCTGGGTTCAATATAAATGAATCTATGATGAACTTTCTTCGACAAGTATTCTCAAGTTCTACATTGTTACTCTTACAATGATTGATGATAATACCATTGACTTGTCCAATGTGTCCATGAACACTAACACGCGAGGATTTTGTTTTCCCCTCAAGTCGTCTTCATCTATATCTAATAATTTACAAGGTCGTTCCACCTTATCTATTTACAATTACAATATCTTTTAAAATAGTCTTTATTTGGGTAACACAGTATGTGCATATTTTATGATTATTCTTGCTTTCTCAAATTAGTTGTGTCTAGGGACCCCTCTAGCCTTAATCCTTTTCCATTAATAATAGTCCACATTTCAATCCCTTTGCTCTACTTTGACAACTCGTGAGCATAAATATTTTCTTTCATTCTTCATCTTCTTTCTAATTCTTTCAATAATATACTCATTAAAATTGAAAAATACCCTCAATCTAGCATATAGAATTCCACTTACCAATAATAAAGAATATAATATGCAATGAATTAACTTTCATGTACCATGTAAAGAAATTTATACTAGTTCAACAACCTTTAATCAGCTATCATTTCAACAGTAGCATTACTATCTTTGGAATTGGTTCATGACACAATCAAACTCCATTCCGGATCATATGCTCTAAACCTCTTGCATCCAAGAAACAGCATAATGTAGACATGTAATTTGTAAATGTAGAAAACAATTTCATTCCACGAGCCACAAGTGCTTTGAACTTTCTTTATCTTTATACTTCAAGCCCTGCAAGCCATGTTTTACACTCCTAAATATCTTTTCCTACCACAATGAAAACTCTAATATCACTAATGGAATTTCACACCAAAAGCTTTCACTATTGTATATTTTGACAAACACTTCTACAATTGCATGTTTTTTTTTGCACATTTAAAGGAATCCAAATGCTAAGTGATAGAGCAAGAAATAAAGAGTATTGTTCCCTAAGAAATAATGAAACTATATTAGGCAATCGAAAATATGTTAAAATACTTCTTTTGACCTTTAAGGCAGAGTAATTAATCTCCAAATTCCTATGCCTGTAATCACAATTTGATGTATGCATTCACAGAAGACTTCAGCAAAGCTATTTTGCACCTACTGCCAATTACAACACTCATAAACATAAATATGATTCAGTATGAATATCCTTCATATCAGAATAATTTAAAGTCGTGCCAATACTAGTTGAACCACCTCTATCAGGATATTCGATATACAACAATTAATCTTCACAATATGGTTGTTCATGCCTTGGAGATATAGTGCAGTTGAGTCTTAAGATACTCCTGTATCAATTCCAAGGTTTGCATGGTCCAATTCCTTCATAAACTGAGTCGCAAAAATAAAAGAGGCCTCCACATATGCTCACAAATAATGTGTATCTCCTAACAAAATGACATGTCAAGCAAATGATAATGCCTGATGGCTAATACGTTGCCACCCACAATGGTTCTACTACTAACAAAATTGATTCAAGCTATGTCAATCCTCCATGATACCAATGTAAATAATAATCTAAGCATAGGAATTGATATGATAGTCTTCTTCATTCACCATACATTCACTTCATTTCATTGAGCCAATGAATTAACTATTAATTTGCCTAATAGGTCATCAGTCAACTACCGTTGCATTGATCTCTGATATTTAGCGCCACCAATTCGTGTTATGTCTCTCTAGCGATAGTTTGGTTAATTTACATCGATTTAATATACAGAATGAGTCCTCGTGATCTCCTCATGATGTTTCATTGTGCTCAACAACAGATGCAAAGATATAAAGGTGTGTGTCAATCAATATTATTGTTTCTAATATGCTTCATAGCACATCCAGATTACAACCATCACCTCTTCGATGAGACTATCTTTGAATTTAGAATGCGGACAAATACTTACAAGTTGGAATCAATATCCATGGCTGATTAATTATCAATACTCCAGATAATAATTGCGGGTGTAGTGTCCTTCGATGTGGTATGATGAATTATTTATTTTGGAGCTGGTTGACTATCAAACAATTTTGTATTATAGACCGATCCCTTGACTCCAAGTAATATTGCAATTAAATAATCAAGCACTAATATTCAAACTTAATCTATTCACAATATGAATTCCAATGATCATTACACCCACCACAAGTATTATCAATCAAACAAGAATATTACTCCAACTAATGATTAGCCAAAATATGAATCGCTAGAAACAGAATATTTATATTATTTGATTACACAGATATTACAAATTTCTTTTCAATTGAAGACTTCACGAATTTGGACAAACCTGGCAGACTAGGGAGGACCTTGAACCTCCAAAACTACAAACTAGAGACCCAATTCCGAACTGGAATTGCAAATAACAAAACTAGATTGAGTGATTGATGATGATTAAGCTTGCTCTCCAACTTGATATATGTTATTACCGACCGGTTACTGAGAGGGGAGGGGTGAATCAATAACAACTATTTCTTACCTATTGAAACTTGTTTAAACAATATTTTTCTAAAACAATCAATCAAATGCAAGTATAAAAAGTAAGTACACAGATCAACACCAGATATATATGTGGAAACCCTCGGTTAGAAGGAAAAAACCACGGTGAAACAGAGCTCACAACTTCACTACTACAGAATGAGGGCACCCTGTTAGGAGCTTACAAAGCACTGGTTAAGGTGCTACCCGGTTAAGGGATTTTACAAAAGATTTGTTAAGATCTGAACCCTGTTAGGAGCTCCCTGGTTACAGGACTTTGAACATCGAAAAAAAATGTTACCCTATTAAGGGATTTTTACAACGAACCGATTAGGTCCACCCTAATGAAGGGATTTCAATTGCTTCCTCTACTTCAAAAGCAATGATCTGATGTGACACTGAATGTCTTCTTAGATCATACCTCTTTTCCGGTTTGCCTGGCTGTTGATCTCTGCTACCTCTGTGTCTGTAGCTCTTCTCTCAGAAGATGTCTCTCCTCTGCTCTACGCAATTGCCAACAATCAACAACAACTTCCTTGCGTCCTATGACCTATATTTATACAAGAGTTCACCGTCATGAAACCCTTGACTCATAAAACTGCCAGTCTGTAAACTCAACAATAAAATCATGCAACTAGAAGTTAAGCTTTCCGTTCCGATCTGGAGTTTACCTTGCAAGACATCCGTAGAAATAAAGCCAACCCCTGTTAAAAAGTTAACTCCACTTACAATTGGTGGATATCCCATATAGTCCGGTTTTAACTCAAATTGCTTCCCCAAAATCCGGAGCAGATCTTTAGGCAATTTAGACCGGTGTTCCCTTGTACTCGGTTAGACCGGAGTATCCTCATACCCGGTACTCTTCTATACGCAATCCAGGACCGGGACTGTAGACTTCGTCCCACCGGTGTAGTGCCCTTTTCATTATCTACCGGTGCATACACTCGTCTCCTCGACTACCGGTGTCTTCTAAGTATTCGGAGTGACCGGTGATCTTTTACCGGTGTGAATGGGAGTTTGTGAAAGACACTAATGACAACTTAAATTGCTAACAATCTTCCCCTTTGTCATTGGTGGCAAAACATAACTATATACAAACCATACTCACATTCTGGTGCAACTTATATCGTGTTCTTTGCAGACTGCTCTTCATCTTTTAGAACACTACCCCTGTTTCAGACTTCCCCTGTCTGAGTGCTTGCTCTTTCCGCTTTCTAACACACGCACTGCTTTCTTCATGTTCTACTCTTCTTTCCTGTTCTGCTCTTATCTTTGTACCTTTATCTTCCCCTTTTTGCCTCCATAGGACAAAGGGTAATGCTTTTCTTTAGTTGTGAAGCTTGGTGAAGATATCCTTATATATGGTATTTGCAGATTGCAGGAATGGTGCCCATTGATCGATTACATATTCTATATTCTTCTGGACTGCTTTTAGAGAAACAATGATATTCTCCATATCTTCTACAGTTTTGTAGGTTGGTTCATTGAGCAGAGCTTTTGTACAGCTTGTTGTTTGGTTCATGATGTCAAATGTTGGTGCCAAGAACATCTGAAATCCAATAATATCTTGGATTCTCTTATTTTTCTCTTCAGCAATTTTTCTCAGTATTAAAGTTAAACTTGTCAATTCTTTGTTGTAGAAAGTTGCAATTCTATTCTTAATATCAAACTGAGACGACGGGGCTATAATTTCCTCTGAGGTCTTTGCAGATTTTTCTATGAGATCTTGCAAAAACACGTCAAAGTTTGAAGTTCTGTGCATTAATCTTCCTGCCTCATGTTGTTGTTGTAGATTTCTCAGGTTGGTTGCTACATTTGCCTTGATTTCTTCAACCTATTTGTGGAGTAGTCCCTCTCTTTTCTTCTCGTAGTGGTCGATTGCCACTGTTTCCAGATTACTAAGATCCTCACCGACTGCCTGTGCTAAAACTTCTAGCTAATCAATGACCGGTTCATCGTCATCTATGTCAGCATCAAGGATGAAGTTGCACAGAATGTTCTTTACAGTGGTCAGGACCATGTCCTGTTTTCTTTTGGTCAGCTCTTTGAGCTGCTTAGTTGACAGCTTGCTGATGTCAACCACTGTATCAGTGACTTTGCTCCTCTTAGCTTCCTTCTCCTTGGCAATTGACAACTTTCTCTTGGATGAGGAGCCTGGTATGTCTCCTTGTTTTTGCTTTAGTTGAGCTTGCACGGTGTGGAGTGGAATTTCTTCTTCATGTCCCTTATTGTCTTTAATTTCTTGATATGCTTTGTTCTCCGGTTGAGGTTCCTCGGTGTGCACTGGGTTTTCTTCCTGGATCTGAGCTTCTTCTTCCAGTTGATCATTGATTGCAGCATGTTGTTCTTGTTCTTCCTGTAGGACATCTTCTTGTTGTTGCTCCTCAGCAGTATGAAGTTCTACTAAGGGTATATCGTTGTCAAGCCCTTGTTCATCATTTACATGTTCACCAGCTGTGACCTCTACTGTCTGACCTTTTTCAATTCCAGTGACAGACTCTTCAACAGATGTGAGTCCGACCGGTGGTGCTGGCATACGTTTAGTCTGATCCTGAGGACCTAGTTTTTCTAATGCCTTGAAGTCATATTTGTTCCAGTAGTCCAGAGTTGCGTTACAAACATGAGTCTCATACCCATTTAATATCTCGGCAACTCTATATGGTGTATCTAGCTTCATGGATGCTTCTTCTATCAGAAGCTTTATTCTTTCCTCGTTGAATCCACATCTAACTTTTAACAGTGTTTCCCTAATGATTCTAGTGTTGGTACCTAAACTGGTTTTCCATTTTGATTGTATTCTTTGGTTGAGTTCGAGTGGGAACTTGGACCTGTAGTCTCTTGGAGTCCTATGATAATCCATGCAAGTTTCTACTATGCCTACAATCAGCTTTTGTTTATCATCTTCATTAAGTACATTGTACCACTTTCCAACATTGTCTACTTCTCCAAAGTCCATTACCTCATCAATTATATTATCAACATGCATAGGTTCAGTGTTACCTTTACTCGGAGAGATGAGAACTGTTGGGTTAGATGGCTTGCTGCTCTTATCTTTGGTTATGTCCACTATTACTGGTGCTTCTCCTCCAAGCACTCCTTTCCATTTACCGGGGTCAGCTGCCAGTTGAACCGTCGCTTTCTAATGAGCCTCTTCTGCTTTCAGCTGGGTTTGAAGTAGTTGAGTCCACATGACAACTCCTTCATCATGTACTTTGTCAGCTTGTCCAACAAGCATGAGACTGATCCTTCTTTTAGTTGAGAAGGTTTGCTAATGAAGTTCAACTTGTTCTGTGGCTTCCTCTAGAGTGAGGTGGTTCTGGACTTCTAGAAGAGCTCGTATTCTCAGCTCCTTTTCTTTGTTCATTGAGGCTTCCCCTCTGGCTTCAAGAAATTGTAAGAGATCCTTAGGTAGAAATCTGATAAGTTCAATGGGATGCAAGTTGAACTTGTGAACGCAGTACACAACTGCTTCTTCAATCTTTCTCCTGTCTTCTTCATTACTAAGTCAATATCTACTGTTTACCGACCTCATTCCCCCGGTTTCTTTCAACAGTGTCACATATTCATCAATGGTAAAGCGTGGCCATTCTTGTTGGATTTTCTTTTACCAGTTTTCCAGTTTTCTTCTTCCTAATCAGAGGAACTAGTTCCTCGGTCTCTGTCTCTTCTTGATTTGTCTCTTGGGTGCTTGATACCGATTCTTCTTTCTTCCCTCGAGACTTGGGTTGTTCTGCTGACGATTTCTTTTTCAGTGTGGGGGTCTTTTTTATTTCTGCCCGCTTTTTCAGATTTTCTTCAATCTCATCACATGTCCCGAACCAGTTTGCAAAGAGGTCCAAATTTGCACTATTGAGGGCATCAGCATATGCCTTGGCAGTCTTGGCAATGATCTCATACCCTAGCTCAGGAGCATATACTTCTTTTGTTTCCACTGCTTGAATGATGAAGTTATCGGTGGTAACCAAAAAGCATATGTCGTCCTTGTACTGGTCAACAATGGTTGACGGCACTCTTTCTCTTGCATGCATTTTTAATTGAAATCCTCCGAAGTGTTCAGTCATCGCACTTCTTAACTTGTCTCCCAGTTTATTGGCCATCTCTGTGATTTGATGCATAACTGGTCTAATCGGTTTTCCATACAACTTTTCCGACTCCAAGGAAAAAGTTATAGTAGAAGTAGACACATACCAGTAGGGTCCCGTACTTCATTGATTTCTTCCTTACGACTCCCAACTTCTTCATATTTTCAAAATATTTGACTTTGAAGCATTGCACAAATGTTGTATTGGGCATTGTCGTGCAATATGTGGTATGCAGCATGAATTGCACCACCTGGTATGCTGTTCAAATTGCTTGACTGATAGACCTTGTAGCCAAGTACGAGTGACGCAAACCGGACTCCATCATCCTCAATGTCATTTACGGTCATAAGTCGACCATCAGGCTTTGACTTAGTTAATTTATTGACCACGGCATTGGCGATGGTCCTTAGGGTTAGAGCTTGCCCCCGGTTGCTGTATCCAGTCACCCTATGCAAATCGTCTTCGGTGATAGGAGTACATACACCTCTGTTGAGCCAAAAACCTGGTTCATGAAGACAACTGAGAACTAATCGAGTTATGTCTTCATGGAAGACGGACGGATAGTACACTCCATTAACGAGTCCAGATGATATCAGCTTGGCATACTTATCCGGAAGCTTCCTCTCTTCACACAGTGATACGTATTCGCCTTGAATGTACGTCTCACCCAATTCTTCTTGTTTAGCGTGAATGAACGCTGCAACGTCTTCGGTTAGGAGGACTCCTTTGGGTACAGATGAGAGCGCCCCTGCCATGTCGTTTTCTTTGTCCTGAATAGGCAGGATATCATATGCAGGTCGATCCATTTGATCTCCCTTGATCAGCTCTACGTTAGCGGATGATTAGGCCATTCTTGCTAACCGGTAACTTGCAGAAAGTAGCTTGGATTGGTTTTGCAAACAATGATTCTCAGTGATCAAAGCGCAAGAATAATACTTAGCACAAGAATTCGTAAATAATACAATAAGCAAAGTGAAAACTTGGGAGTAATCCTCCTTCCTTTTATAGAGTTAGGCTATAACGGTAATTAACAAACGGTCCTTCGTTAAACGGCTACAGTAATAAATGCCTTACCTAACTTTACTTTCCATTTTTCTCAACCGGTTGAGTATAACTTGCCTTACCGGATGTCCTGCAGACTAAGTGAGTCTGACTCTCACCAGTCATACCGGGAATGGTAGTGGATCTACCGGTTCCCTCTATGCCTTAACGACTCAATTTGTTGAAGAAATATCACCATCGACAGATGATGATCATTCCTCTGCCTTCTCCTCAAGGGAGCTCTTTGGTTACCTTTTGGACCAAATTTGTCTGACTGTTTTCTCAGTCTTCTCTTCCTTCTTGGTCTTTTCTTCTGGCGTAATACGTTCCTTCTTCTAATTGGATGACCGGTTCTTGCATTCATGAGCTAGGTGTCCAACTCTGTTGCAGTGATAGTAGACTATCCTGGATGCCTTCCACGGGTTTACCCTTCTTGGGTTAGGTGACTTGTTCCAAGAGTCATTGTGACTATGTGTTCCACAGTTTGTACAGTTGGTTGTACTTCGGTTCTTGCTTCTCTTGGTGAATACTGGCTTAGGGGATCTAAATGTCATTGTCTTTGATCTGCATTCAACAGCCTTGTGTCCAAACTTGTTGCATGCATAGCAGTAGCCTTTAAAGCTTCCCCTGCTTCTACTAGTCATAGATACAGGGCTGGACCAGCACTCATTGGTATTGTGGCCATTTTTGCAACAGTTCTTACAGTAACCATTGTTGGTTCTTACCAGTGCATTTCTGCAATCATTGGTTTTATAACCCGGTTTTCCACAGTGCTTACAGAATGTGTTAAAGGTTTTCTTACCTTTTTGTGCTAGCGTCTCTCTCTTGTCCTTCTTGCTTGACTTAGCACCAGATAACTCACCATTCTCTTTGGTGACTTCACCAGTGAATCCAACACCAGTCTGATCTTTATGCTTCCTTTGAGCTTAAAGCTGCTCATCAAGCTTGACCGAACTTTCATTGTATCTTCTCAGAATTGTATTTGTTTCTTCAAGTTCGTTCATCTGTTCCCTCAGTTTATACAGTTCTAGGGACAGTCTATTGCATGCCTCATTCCTGTCATGCCAACCTTTCTGCATGTGGGCATTTTCTTGGGTGACACTTTGCATGTCCTCTTGAAGTTGTAGAATGATGAGTTCATTCACCCCTACTGCTTCCACTGCCCGGTCCCTTGCTTTCTTAGAGGCAGTCAAAGACTTGACTGCTAAGTTCTTTTCATCTTAAACTTTTCTCTTTTTCTCAATCAGTTCAGTCATCCTCAGGGCGTTGTCCTCTTGTTCCCTCTTAAGATTGGAGATCTAATCGGTCAGGATTTGATTCTTTTCCATGAGTTCAAACACTGCCTCCTCAGCCTCATCAAATCCACTCTGCACGGAGAGTTCATCAATGGTTTCATCGCTCTCGTTCAACTGTAGAGCCAGCTCCTTTCTCTTTGCAAGTGATCTTCTCAATCTATTCTCCAGAGAGGAAATGATGTCGTTGGCTTCCTCTAGCTATTTCTGATACCGGTAACCATCCATGATCTTTTTCTCAAGCTGTTAGACTTTGAAATAGAGAACTTGGCTCTGATAACAATTGTTATTACCGACCGGTTACTGAGAGGGGAGGTGTGAATCAATAACAACTATTTCTTACCTATTGAAACTTGTTTGAACAATATTTTTCTAAAACAATCAATCAAATGCAAGCATAAAAAGTAAGTACACAGATCAACACCACATATATATGTGGAAACCCTAGGTTAGAAGGAAAAAACCACGGTGAGACAGAGCTCACAACTTCACTACTACAAAATGAAAGCGCTCTGTTAGGAGCTTTACAAAGCACTGGTTAAGGTGCTACCCGGTTAAGGGATTTTACAAAAGATCTGTTAAGATTTGAACCCTGTTAAGAGCTACCTGGTTACAGAACTTTGAACATCGAAAAAGATGTTACCCTGTTAAGAGATTTTTACAACGAACCAATTAGGTCCACCCTAATGAAGGGATTTCAATTGCTTCCTCTACTTAACAAAAGCAATGATCTGATGTGACACTGAATGTCTTCTTAGATCATACCTCTTTTCCGGTTTGCCTGGCTGTTGATCTCTGCTACCTCTGTGTCTGTAGCTCTTCTCTCAGAAGATGTCTCTCCTCTACTCTACGCAATTGCCAAAAATCAACAACAACTTCCTTACGTCCTATGACCTATATTTATACAAGAGTTCACCGTCATGAAACCCTTGACTCAGAACTGTCAGGCTGTAAACTCAACAATAAAATCATGCAACTAAAAGTTAAGCTTTCCGTTCTGATTTGGAGTTTACCTTGCAAGACATCCGTAGAAATAAAGCCAACTCATGTTAAAAAGTTAACTCCACTTACAATCGGTGGATATCCCATATAATCCGGTTTTAACTCAAACTTCTTCCCCAAAATCCGGAGCGGATCTTTAGGCAGTTTAGACCAGTGTTCCGTTGTACCCGGTTAGACCAGAGTATCCTCACACCCGGTACTCTTCTATACGCAATCCAGGACCGGGACTGTAGACTTCGTCCCACCAGTGTAGTGCCCTTTTCATTATCTATCGGTGCATACACTCGTCTCCTCGACTACCGGTGTCTTCTAAGTATTAGGAGTGACCGGTGATCTTTTACCGGTGTGAATGGGAGTTTGTGAAAGACACTAATGACAACTTAAATTGCTAACAATGACGCCCAAGCAGATTGAAACAAGCTGGTCGTCTAGCTTAGAATGGTGCCATAAGAGGTTATATTGAAATAGGATCACACTAAGAGTGTGCACAAGTAACAACTAGGGCCCAAATATTAATTAGTTCAGTTATTAAATAAAAGGACATGACAAAAACAATTTCCAATCTTCTTGTTTATTCATTCTTGAGCATTGTTAAAGAAAAATAGCTTCAATCTCTACTGAAATGTTCTTCAACATTTTTGTTTTACGTATGTTAAAATAAAAGCTGTTGTAACCTAACAACTTATTAGCATGTCTATCCTTCTTAAATCTTCTTGATGCAACACCAGACTACCTTTTTCCAAGTCTGATACAGACTCAGTTCCAAATGCTACAACTAATCCATCATTAGATTCTACCAGAATTCCAGTAGTTATCCTGACGAGAGCCTTGTTTGTAAGAAGTGCACCACATGCTGCTAATTGCCTTTTGAAAGATATACTATGAGCTTAAATAAATAAATAATAATAATATATAAAAAACAACCAAAATAAATAAATAATAAATAATGTGCATCAATATAATATGTTAAATAATAATTTATCAAATATTATCATAATATATAATATAATATATAAATTTGATGAACTTCGATTGAGGCCGAGATAAACTAATATTACAAATCACTATGCAGAAGATCGCTCCCTTAGAAGCATAATTATGCGACTGTATATTCATGATAACTGTCCTACGAAGAGAGATAGAAATCTATACTTGTCTTAAGCCAACATGGGAAGGGAATGTGATCTGCTAAAGAATTAATACAAACACTGTTTATTACCATATCAAGAGTAAACAGTGATGACTACAAGATGGAAAGAAGCCTCAGAGATAAATGTTTCGCAAGGAGAACAAGGCTGTTAGAATCAACTGATAATTAATGACCGTATTCATTATGGAGAATTACATCAATATTGTCAATCAATCCTCTAGAAGGATTATGGACAGCACAAGGTATAAAACCAAAAAGAAAACGATAGCCATTGATAAGTCAGCACATTATTAAGGGAAATACAAGGTCGTCCAAATCTGGAGTTAAGAATATTAACAAAAGAAAAAATGACAAGTCAGCAAATAAAGGGGCACATGCCTTGACAACCAAACAAATGTGATATCTACTTGGGTGCGATTAGACAATAATTGTGAATCACTTCTCAACCATAAAATAATCCAAAAACATTATTTGTATAATTGCCTACAACCGGCAATTTAATAGAGTGGCAAATTAAATTCATAAAATAAAAATTTAATAAGTAAATCACTGTCTAAGGGGCACGAAGGGAAAGACCCTCTCCTTCGGCCAAGAGACATACCTATATGCGAATATAAAAGGATATCCTTCGATCAAGGGAAGGGGGAAAATAAGATAAAAAAAGAATTATTAACATTCAGGTCTGGAAATGGGATATATATATATAAGATTTATAAGAGGGAATGATTAATAAATCCTTCAGATCCAAGAGAAAATTACAGAGATAGATCACATACACACAGACAGAACGATAAACTTTAAATCAAGAATCAACCATAAGAGCATATCAAGCAGATATATTTGATAAAAAGACTAACAGATCAATACTGGAAAATTTTTGCATATACATTCAGTAGATATTAGAAATGGTATATTAATACACTGATATACCAATATAATCCATTCCTTGGCTTGCAAACTACAAGTTTCATAAAATCATACTATCATTATCATATTCAAGTCCACCTGGTCAAATCCGTAATTCATTGCAATAAAATTATATTTGATTTATACAGTCTTCAATACGTCTCAAATCTGACACTTCGATTTTCAAGAGAGATTTCTATACATTGCTCAAAGGTTTATACAATCGAAATTGGTCAATCAAATGTAAATCATCCACACATTTTGTACTCATGCAATTAGTGTCGAGCAAATCTAACTCTTGCATAAGACCAAGATAATTATGTTGCATAATCAATCTCTAGAATAAAGGATACTATAATAATCCCATGACCTAGTTCAATTACAAAGATAAGGTGGTATAAGTGTAAGAAATTGCAGTAACTGTTTTGAAGTTCCTAGATATACCTAACAAGGGACATTACATATACAGAGAAAGCTCTAATAGTTGGCAAGATTGCAGAAAGCTCTAATAGCGAGAATTGAGGACGAAATCATCCTCATTTCCTTTCAGGTGATTCTACTCAAGGATTGTATTTGGGTTCACTTGTTGTGGTGATTCAATGTATCTTTGTAAGCAAATTGAAAATTTCAGGAATTGTGCTGCTTGCTAAGATTTGCAAATTTTCAGTTTAATGTGTTGAGCTTACAGATTTCACCATTGTACTCTCTGATCTCAGAGAGAGATAGAGAGAGGTTCAAAAAATAATTATTGAGTTGCTTATGAGATAATATACTATATTCTTGGGTATTTTCAGCAACTCACTTTAGTAATATGCACATCATTAGAGGGACTTCTTGTATTCATAAAATATGTCGATACCCTTTTATAAAGTTATAGCTGCAGTTTAATATTTATACAAGATTGCAAAACACAATGTCTACAATTGCAAATATAATCGCAGCAATTGATAAAATTGGAAGCAATCCTTAGTAGCTCCCTAACATACCATACATCTCAAGGCACAACTTTTTTAGTTTAGAACTTGTCTATTGAATGCATAATAAGAAGGATTGCCAGGTTTCGTCAGATTTATTGAGCTTAACCAGTTTTTTGGAATGATATCAATTGTTCTCTGCAAACCAATCATATCAAGGAGTTATGATTCAACTGGGATTGACCAACGAAGACTTATTTGTCACTGAGATTCACAATAGGTGATTCAGAATTGACCGCAGCCATTGTAAGTGGTCCACAACAATTTGTCATCAATATTATTTGGAGAAGTTCTACATCTTCCTTTGTATTGGGCATTGTTGTGAGTTGTGTTTGCTGGGTGAATATATAAGTTGCTAATTATATGGTGTAAATGCAATTGGAAGCTACAGCATGCTGAAAGTCTTCAGATTATGTCATTATCTAATATGTTAGAATTTCTGATAAATAATGTTAGATATTATAATAAAGTTATTCAATAGTTTATGTTTGCACAAAAAGTACAAAATTAAAAAAATACAAAAATCAGAAATTTCCCAAAAAATCCAAGAGGGGGCATTATTCTAGTATCACAGCTTTGATCTTGCCAGCTTGCAAGGTTAGATCTCACTTTTAATGCAGTATAATGAGAAATCAAAGAGAAATATCTATAGATCAAACTATGGACAACATTTTTAGAATGTAATACAGAAGTTTGATAGAGTGTTGGCCTTACTTTGCACAAAAATCGATATAGACATATACCATGATGAATACAATTGATTATGTAAAGCGGCTCATAATGATTTAACTTCCCAAGATCACAATCCTAGGAGAAGAAAAAGAACTCAGCATAGGAGCCAAAGAAAATGTTCTTAAAATGGTGAGAACTTGCGCTGCCAGGTTAAAATAAAACAACCCACGTGTTCGAGTTCGATACAGGTCCGGGTCTGGATCTGCTCAAATCTTGCCAGCAAATCACCCAGCGAAAATTGCTGCCTGCCTTGCAAAAATCACTGTAGAATATTCGGAGGCATACCTTGAGAAAGAGATTTTGCACTCTCCTCGTACCAAATCCCCAGACCCAAGGAAGAAAAAGGTTGTCCACTATCTACTATTTATTTGTTTGTTTGATATAATAGACGCATTATATTTTATTGTTAGTACCGACCGGTTACTGAGAGGGGAGGGGTGAATCTGTAACAACTATTTCTTGCCTTTTAAAACTTGTTTGAACAATACTTTTCTAAAACAATCAATTATATGCAAGCATAAAAGGTAAGTACACAGATCAACAGCAAATATATACGTGGAAACCCTCAGTTAGAAAGAAAAAACCACGGTGAGACAGAGCTCACAACTTCACTACTACAAAATGAAAGCGCCCTGTTAGGAGCTTACAAAGCATTGGTTAAGGTGCTACCCGGTTAAGGGATTTTACAAAAGATCTGTTAAGATTTGAACCCTATTAGGAGCTGCCTGGTTTCAGGACTTTGAACATCGAAAAGGATGTTACCCTGTTAAGGGATTTTTACAACGAACCGATTAGGTCCACCCTAATGAAGGGATTTCACTTGCTTCCTCTACTTAACAAAAGCAATGATCTGATATGACACTGAATGTATGCTTAGATCATAGCCTTTTTGTTTGGTTTGTCTGGCAATTGATCTCTGCTACCTCTGTGTCTGTAGCTCTTCTCTCAGAAGATGTCTCTACTCTGCTCTATGCAATTGCCAACAATCAACAACTTCCTTGCGTCCTATGACCTATATTTATACAAGAGTTCACCGTCATGAACCCCTCTGTCTGACCTTTTTCAATTCCGGTGGCGGACTCTTCAGCAGATATGAGTCCGACCGGTGGTGTTGGCATACATTCAGTTTGATCCTAAGGACCTAATTTATCCAATGCACTGAAGTCATACTTATGCCAGTAGTCCAGAGTCGCTTTGTAGACTTGATTCTCATATCCGTTTAATATCTTTGCAACTCTATCTGATGTCTTTAGGTTCATGGATGCTTCTTCTAGTAGAAGCTTTATTCTTTCTTCACTGAATCCAGGTCTGACCTTAAGCAATGTTTCCCTAGTGATTTTGGTGTTTATGCCTAGACCAGTTCGCCATTTTGATTGTAGCCTGTTGTTTAGTTCTGGTGGGAACTTGGACCTATAGTCCCTTGGCATCCTGTGATAGTTCATTAATGTTTCCACTATTGCTACAATAACTGACTGTTTATCGTTTTCTTCTAATACACTGAACCACTTTGCAACATTATCTACTATTCCGAAGTCCAACACTTCATCTACAATATTATCGACAGATATAGGATTAGTGTTACCTTTGCTTGGAGAGATAAGAACAGTTGGATTTGTTGGCTTGCTGCTTTTGTCATCAATGATGTCCAATATGACTGGTGCCTCAACTCCAAGCACACCTTTCCCTTTACCGATGTCCATGACCGGTTTAGCTATTGTTCTTTGAGCTGCTTCTTGTTCTGCTTGTTGCTGGGTCTGAAGAAGTTTGGTCCATATTGCTACTTCTTCATTATGTACTTTCTCAACTTCTCCAATAAGCATGAGGCCTATCCTTCTTATAGTTGCGAAAGTTTTATGATGAAGTTTAGCTTGTTCTGTGGCTTCTTCTAGAGTGAGGTGGTTCTGGACCCCTAGAAGAGCTCTTATCCTTAGCTCTTTTTCTCTATCTTCTGAAGCTTTCCACCGGTTTTCAATAGTTTGTAGAAGTTGTTCAGGTAGAGTTGTGTGAAGTCCACCGGGATGAAGATTGAATTTATGAAGGCAGAACGCTACAGCTTCTTCAATTTTTCTTTTGTCTTCATCGTTGGCTAGTTGATATCTTCTTCTAACAGAACCTAAATTCCCAAATTCTTTCAGTCCTGCCACAATTTCGTCAATTGTGGGCTTTGTTCAAAGGAACTGTTTCCTCGGTCTCTGTCTCTTCTAGTTCTTCCTCTTGAATGCTGGGCGCTAGTTCTACTTTCTTCCTCCGAGCCATGGGCTGCTCTGTTGCTGGTTTCTTCTTTGGTGTGGGTGTTCTTTTGTAGACAATCTTGATTGGTGCCCTTTTTGACAAATTCTGAAGAATCTCAGCATACGTGCCAAACCGATTGGCACCGAGATACAAATTTGCATCATTTAAGGCATCGACATATCCCTTAGCAACTTTGGCAAAGATCTCCTAACCCAGCTCAAGAGCATATACATCTCTTGGTTCCACTACTTGAATGATGCAGTTGTCGATGGTAACCATAAAGCATACTTTGTCCTTGTAATGGTCAACTATAGTTGACGACACTCTTTCTCTTTCGTGCATTTTCAACTGAAATGCTTCAAAATGTTCAGTCATCGCATTGTTTAACTGATCTCCCATTTGATTGGCCATTTCAGTGATTTGATGCATGACCGGTTTACCGGTTTTCCAAGTCACTTTAACGATACCTGGGAAGAAGTCCAAGTAGTAGAAGTATAGGCACATCAGAAGGGTTCCATACTTCATGGATTTCTTTTTCACAACTCCAAACTTCTTCATGTTTTCGAATATTTAGCTCAGAAGCATTGCACAAATGTCGTATTGGGCATTGTTGTGCAAAATGCGAAATGCGACGTGAATAGCTCCACCCGGTATGCTATTCAAATTGCTTGATTGATAAACTTTGTAACCAATAACAGGAGACACAAAGCATACTCCATCATCTTCAATGTCTTTCACGGTCATAAGTTGACCATCAAACTTTGACTTGGTTAGCTTGTTAATGACAGCATTGGCGATGGTACGCAGGGTTAATGCTTCCCCTTTGTCACTATATCCATTTACTCTGTGGAGATCTTCTTTGGTGATCTTGTGACATGCACCTCTGGTGAGCCAGAAACCTAATTCGTCAAGACAGCTCAACACCAGTCTGACTTAGTCTTCCCGAAAGATTGCTTGAATATATGTTTCCCCCAGTTCTTCCTATTTGGCATGAATAAACGCTGTGAAATCTTCAGTCAAGAGGACTCCTTCTGGTACAAAATAGAGCGCACCAGCCATGTCATTTTCTTTGTTTTAAAGGGCAAGAAATAGTTGTTACCGATTCACCCCTCCCCTCTCAGTAACTGGTCGGTACTAACAATTGGTATCAGAGCCAAGTTCTCTATACTTAAAAGTCTAACAACTTGAGAAAAAGATTATGGACGGCTACCAGTATCAGGAACAGCTAGAGGAAGCCGACGACATTATTGCCTCTCTAGAGAATAGACGTAGGAGATCACTTGCAAAGAGAAAGGCGCTGCCTCTGATACCAATTGCTAGTACCAACCGGTTACTGAGAGGGAATGGATGAATCAGTAACAACTATTTCTTGCCTTTTAAAACTTGTTTAAACAATACTTTTCTAAAACAATCAATTATATGGAAGCATAAAAGGTAAGTACACAGATCAACACCAGATATATACGTGGAAACCCTCGGTTAGAAGGAAAAAACCACGGTGAGACAGAGCTCACAAGTCACTACTATAGAATGAAGCCGCCTTGTTAGGAGCTTACAAAGCACTGGTAAAGGTGCTACCCAGTTAAGGGATTTTACAAAAGATTTGTTAAGATCTGAACCCTGTTAGGAGCTGCCTGGTTACAGGACTTTGAACACCGAAAAGGATGTTACCCTGTTAAGGGATTTTTACAACGAACCGATTAGGTCCACCCTAATGAAGGGATTTCAATTGCTTCCTCTACTTAACAAAAGCAATGATATGACATTGAATGTCTGCTTAGATCATACCCTTTTTGTTTGGTTTGCCTGGCTGTTGATTTCTGCTACCTCTGTGTCTGTAGCTCTTCTCTCAGAAGATGTCTCTCCTCTGCTCTATGTAATTGCCAACAATCAACAACAACTTCCTTGCGTCCTATGACCTATATTTATACAAGAGTTCACCGTCATGAAACCCTTGACTCATAGAACTGCCAAGCTGTAAACTCAACAATAAAATCATACAACTGGAAGTTAAGCTTTCTGTTCTGATCTGGAGTTTACCTTGCAAGACATCCGCACAAATAAAGTTAACTCCTGTTAAAAAGTTAACTCCACTTACAAACGGTGCATATCCCGTATAATCCGGTTTTAACTCAAACTGCTTCCCTAAAATCCGGAGCGGATCTTTAGGCAGTTTAGACCGGTGTTCCCTTGTACCCAGTTAGACCGGAGTATCCTCATACCCGGTACTCTTCTGTACGCAATCCAAGACCAGGACCGTTGACTTGAATCAGCCCATCGGAGTAGTGCCCTGTTCTCATTATCTACCGGTGCATACACTCGTCTCCTCTACTACAGGTGTCTTCTAAGTATTCGGAGTGACCAGTGATCTTTTACCGGCGTATGGTGTTTTGTGAATATACAACAATGACAATCTTAAGTTGCTAACATTTATATCGTCATGGTTTTTAAAATAATTTTTATTGCTACTTTTAAAATAATATTTTTTTATTCTAAATTATAAATAGTTTTTTGAACCCCCATCAATGGGGTCCAAAATTTTAGAGATCAACTTTAATGCCACGTCAAAAGGGAATTGGACTCAAGTAGCATAGATTGTGTGGCCAGGGACCACACAAGGACGTTATTATGTCAGAAGTTTGAATTATTGGGAAAAAAGGTCAACCCTATGAAGGTATAAATTTGGAAGGTGATTCTATGATTATGATTTACACAATAGGAAAAAAGGTCAACCCTAATTGGAAATTAATAGATGGATATCATCCATATGGGAATTGATTAATGAATTTGGTGATTTTAAAATATCGCATGTCTTCAACTAAGTTGCCAATACAAGTATAGGCATGGGTACGGATACTAGAACCCTATACGTGGGTATAGGAAAAATAAAATTGCATTTGGGTATGTGGGTATGGGTACATGTGTGTCTGTGTGACAATATATATATATATAAAGAAATATAGAATTGTAAAACTAAATCATTTAATAGTATGAAACTTAATCATTGATCAATGCCAAATGCCAAAGATAAATATTAAATGCCTGTTGATAGTTCAGAATTTCAATATTAAATCATATGCCATACGTTCGTGATTCAAATGAAAATCATTACAATTACAAAACTGACAATCAAAAATAGCAATTATCTTGTATCTTCAATGTAGTTCATCAACCATCAAAAGGATTATAAAAATATCATCATTCATTGCATTTCCAGCTGCTGCAAGTACATCATTTGAACCCAAAATAGTGTCACTCAGACTAGCTGCATCATGTGTAGGTATGTCATCATCACCACCCATAGTGACTCTAGAAAGATCTTCAATGGTTGCTTCCAAGTTGGTACACTTAGGAAATATATCCCAAAGCTTCACTGACCCATCCTTGTATTGGGGGGTTCCTTATGTGATAAAAGACACAAATGGGAATGAACATAAACCAAGGCTTCTACTCTTTTTGCAGCCAACCAATTACACTTCACTAAGTGGATAAAGGAGTATGTACTCCAATTATGTTTAGCGTAAGAAAAACTTGCAACCTGTCGAAATTGGAGAGAACCAACAAAATTTAAAAATAAAAAATGCAAAATAGATTGAAGAATGTAAAGTAACAAACTCTACAATACAAATAGTAAAATAAAAAAACAAAATAAAAACTTGTGATAGAATCTTGATTACAGGAAGTTGGAGGAACATAAAATCTGACAGTCCCAACCGGTGTTGAGAGGGGAGGGGTGAATCAGCACCTCTAAAAACTTTTTCTCACTAAATCCAGTGAAGTAAACTTACAGCACAAAAGGCAAGTAGATTTAAGCAAATAATAACAGTAAGTAAACAATCACAAAGTGACACCAGATTTATCACTTGGAAACCCGGTTAGGGTAAAAACTACAATGTGAGGAGACCTCACAAATTTTGTACTCTCCTGGAGTACGCCCTGTTAAGAGCCTTCCCGGTTAAAGGATAAAAGTGCACTTGCTAGATGCGACCTAGTCAAGGGATTTGTTACAATAACGTTTGTTAGGACCTGCCTGGTTAAAGGACTTTAAACACCTTGAAAGATGTCACCCGGTTAAGGGATTTTGATACAAGGGACCTGTTAGAGTCCACCCAAATACTGGGATTTGTCTATTTGTGCTCAACTGAGAATCATCACCGGTCATCGCAGGTGTATTCTCATCTACTGTTGTGCTGCTTTGCACAATCTTCTATCTCTCTTTCTCTATTTTCTTTTACCCCTATTTTTGTAGCATATAGGTTCACTCTTTTTCTCGGCAGAATGAAGGCAACTCTTATTCTCAACAAGCATAAGAATATATACAGTTTTGTTGCCCTAACTGCGCCTCAAATGCATGACTTAATCATGAGATCTTACGAATACATCACTCAGTGGAGTATTAGTTCACTGACCAAACATCCGATGCATGCTCTAGCTTTATCCGCTTCATGAAGGAAACAAGAGTTGCGTGTCAAGCAACCTTCCTTCATAGGAGATAACACTTCGATTTAAAGCCACTAAATCTGGCTTTAACTCCTTCAGCCGCGCCTCAAACCGATCACCAAGACAACTCAAGATCACCCGGATTTACTGCAAGAAATCCCGGTAGAAAGAGTTGGTTGGAACAGATAGTTGACAGTTGACTATGACTTCCTCGGTTCATTCCAGAGTCTTATAATATATCCGGTTGAGTCCTTCGATCTGTTGCAGTCTCTTTCTTGTCTTACCGATTGCATTGTCCTCGGTGTGCTTCCTCTTGCATGGATTACCAGTTACATTGTCCCGGTTGTGTTATAGACACTAGTTGGATATTGCTTTTAGTTGTACTTGTCTATACCGGTTGTAGTTCGGTCCTTGGTTGGTACTGGAATACTCTCTTCCCTAATTGAGTGCATTGCCCGGTTACTGATGTTAGTGTAGGGACCGGTTACAATGGATTACAGTTATTCTTTTCTTGCCAAACCAGCCTCTAACCAGCCTCTCTTGATGTAGATTTTCTTAGAGCTTCAGCCTATATAGAGATGACAAATCTCTATACTCTTTTGCCAATCAATGACAATACTTGGACCGGTAGAGAGCTTACCGGTTACCATCATTTGATGATAACAAAATCTTGACCTTTGAGGTACCACTATGTAGTAGCATCCATTTTGGGTTGGTCATTAACAACACAAAGAGTATAAGTTCTTCCTGAGATGAACAACAAATTCTGTCCTAACATTTTCCTCCACTTCCAAATCTAAGAAGAGTCTAGAAAATGCCCTCTTGTACCCAATAGCAACTTGAGAATCTCTATATGGTGGTAATCTCCCTAACAAATAAAGCACATACGAACTATAGTATCAGGGAGGTAATGCATATGCAAAGACGTCCAATGACATGGTCATCTTGTTCCAACGATGAAGAATGATTGATTCCACCCTTTTGAAAAATGTTTCATCCGAGTCATTCCCCTTTTTTTTCTATTATGACTTTTATTTTATGTATTGTGTCCATGCCATGATAGACATCCCCTAAACATGATACGTCTATATCAGCAAACCTGGGCATAGTCATGATTCCATCCAAGCACAACACCAATCAAGCACGCAAATCATCATCCAGCATCAATGATTTAACCTATTGGGCCCTATCCAAAATTGACTACTTCCAAACACCCCATTAGTTGCTAATAACCATTGGACCAAATGCCTCTTGCACCTTGAAAAGTCGTCTTATAATAATTGTATAAGATGCAAACTGAGTCTCAGCAACCTAGGATCATGTTTATAACACATTAAAAATATATAAATAGCACATTGAAAAATATTACAAATTTAAATACATATTGAAGATGGCATTAATAAAACTAGCAAGATAGATTTAATTTGCCTTCAACAATTCCAACCTCGAGAAAGTCCTAAAAAATAAAAAATAGATTGTGACATTTGATGGTTTGTCACAAACATTTGGATCTCTTCACCCAATTTGTATATTTTTTTCACCCTCTCTATTTAAGTGTCAATTGCTTGCATCACCAAGTTAAGGGAGTGTACGAGCACGGTGTCCAAAAAATGTGCTCATATCTTTTCTCAACCAAAGACTTGGACCACATTCCCATGACCCACCATCTCTATGGACTCAATGAGGATTTTGGAAATGAACTTTACATCTTTGTTTTGCCGCTCACAATCATCCACCCTCAAAAAAATTGCCCTATTAGGGGACACTGCAACAACATTTATCAATGGCGAGTTTTCACAAACTTTCCATCCATTGGAAACAATAGAAACTCTTGATTCAACCCGAGAATCTCTAATTCGTTACAATGATATCTCTACAAAATTCTTCTCTATTCTGAATAAGGTGGTGCACCTTTTCATATCCAAGACTTGTGAAATCTGGAGGTTCCCTATTGATTGCCATGAACATTTTCTACCAATATGGTGATCTCACCAAGGTGAAAGTAAGACCATTGGTTCCACACCCACTGAACTTGAACTAATGGCAATATTTTCTTCTGTAATATCTCTTGGTTCCAATTTAAATGCCTTGTCCGAAGGACCTCTTTTGTGAGTGGGGATTTCTACTTAAATCTTGCGTAGAGGGTATTTGCAAGAAGGGATGTTGGGAGGCCATTACTGAATCAATCAGTAAAGTCATCATTTTTTTCTTTGTTGATGGATGAGCTCTTATCTTCCCCTAGGCCTCCACACATTCTAATCCCCTTCCAAAAAGGGCCCATAAAGTGAAGTTTCACTCAATAATACAAGCTACCGAAACTTTGTTTACACTCATTACAATTCCACAAATATCCACCACCTCCTAGAAATTGTTCAAACATTTTTGTATGTCTCCAAAAGAGAAGATGCTTTATCAATGTTGAACTTTTGGCTTGCTTCCACACCCACTGAACTTGAACTAACGGCCATTGTTGCAATTTGATTTTTCGCTATTATAAGAAATTACACAATTTTAAATTAGAAAAAAAACATGCAAGTGTACAAGTGCAAAACGAAGATCAAAGAACATTATAACGAATAGTTAAACTTCTTTCTTTTTTTCTTTAAAAAAAAAGTCACAAACTTGAAAAAATTCATCAAAAGCTTGAAACAAATCATTAAAAGACTAAATAACAGGATTAAATGCTTACCTAATACGCTTAAATATCCTTTGTACAAGCTATTTGGCACTCCACGATCGATCATAGAGAAAACAACGAGAGTTGAGAGCATAGAGAAAACAAAATGATTAACTTTTAGGTCGAAATGGCCTCATATGGGTCGTCTTAGGGTTTTTTTTTTTTTTAAAAAGATTGTTTTTCATTAAGTTTGCATTCACTTTTTTGAGGGCCCCCCACAAGAACCCTATGGGTATGTATAATGACCCCTACTACGATTGTTACTAATTGGGATCCATTCAAATAAAATTTTGATTGCAAAATGCTCTTTTCCAATGAAATATTCTCCTTAACTTAGATTCCCTTGCAACTTGTATATTGTCTTATATCACACAGACAAGTATCTTAAATCATATATGTTGTTCATGAATCATATTGGTGAAATGAACAACCCTGATATTCAATCATGAAGTATATAACTCTTATCAATCTGATAGGGTGGAGTTTACTGCGTTGTCCCTGAGAGACTAATGGTCAACCTCACTACCGATATTATATCCACCAAGTTTATCATATTACTCTTATCGTTTGTATCTAATGTTGTGTAAGTGTTGATCAATGATACTGCTCTTGTTCAAGTCTTGTACAATTCTCCCAATTTAACAATGTAAATTATATAATGAGAGTTGGCACAAATATACTTCTTCCGATTCGTGGGGGTTACTGATCGAGTCTTCCTGAATCACTAATGTGCATAGCTATCTCGTATGCCTTGGTCGTGGTTCGTATGTCTCTAATCGGTACTTGACGTACTGGTTGATTAGAAGAAGCTGAAAGAGAAAATCCCAATCTTAATAAGAGATAAAACCGTTTACCATTTCATGTCTGATTGAGTGTGTTCAAACGTGCTCTTATACCTTGCAGTTGGAATGGTTCGCACCTCTTTGGGAATGATGGGATGCGACTCTTCCAAAACGGTCTTCTTCATAACGATCTGATTCGCCTATGATCTTTGTCTAATTAGTCGTATATCTAACTCGCTACAATTAATAATGTTCTATATTCATATTTAGGAAATGATAAATGCTAGCACATATTACTTGCTATTATTTATGGATGACCGGATATTCTGAATAATTAATAATCGTTGTTCAGTCTAAAAGTGGAGACTATATAAGGATTGCTTTTCCCAATCGATGACATACCATATTTGACACCGGAGTTGCTATGAAGGTATTTCACGTTAAGTCGTTTGCTGGTAATATTGCTCTCTTTACTGTTAGTATCTTTGACAGTTGTTTACCTCATAAAACAATAATATAGTTTATTTATTTATTTAACAATAGTAATATTCATATTATCATTGGCTATTTAGTATATTATTATATTAATAATAATATATTATTATTATCTATTAATAATAGATTATTATCACATAGTATTAATTATTATTAAATAATACATTATGTAACCCATTAATATTATTATTATTATTATATATATTGTTAATTATTATTAATTTAATATTTAATTATATTATATTATTTATTCATTATAATATTGTCATTTAAATAATTATATAAGTAGGTTAGTTTAATTATTTATTATAAAATTATCACTAATTTAATCCTAGAATCATTGTTTATTATTACCAAGTCCTCTTCAGGAAGGGTCATCACAGTATGCCCCACATACACCCGAGTGTGCATAGGATACGCAGGCCCAAACCCACAATACAACTAGCATGCTTAGAATGCACCCTATGCACACCCACAACGTACCAAGGTACAAACCCACACCCGGTTGAGTACATGCTATCATCCAGTTAGCAATGAAAGGTGTGTTGCTTGCTCGTTGGGAAGAGTGATGTCATGATAATTGAGTAATTCAAGATGGAGGCAGTCAAAAATTGAGGAGAAATGAGAATCCTTCAAAAATAGTATAATGTGATGGTGCCACAAGCGAATTAACTCCCTCACTGCCAATGCAGCTGGTTGCTCAATGATCTTGGCCTTTTGACAAAACATGGAGTGTGGGTCTCCCTTCATAGCAAGCTAAGTAGAGGGTCCCCATGGCACCTATTAAGGCTAACTCGATCAATCCTCTCCAATTTCACAGCAAGGATTCCAACATGTCCTTTACTTGGATCATTAAAGTTTTCTTTCCCAAGGAATCAAAGACTGTGTTAATGATGACGGATAGGTGTACTGCATCTAGGTTAAGGTTATTGGCTCAATTTCAAGTTTCTAGATTGAAGTGTGGTAGCCTAAGTTAAAATCATCTCCCTTTGTGTAGTGTGTTGTTGAGTCACTTGCCTAGACAACTTTTTATTTGTAATGCACGACATATATGCATACGTCATTGTGGTGGTGTATAAAAAGAGACAAATGTTGTTCCTTAAGGAGGTTTCTCACAAGAGGCTAAGGGGGATTTTTAAATCAGACCATGGTTTGCTAATTTGCACTATTAGGTTGGTGCTCGGAGAGGACTTCTTGATGACAAACCATTGAGATCAAGTTAATACCAATGTCCCAGCGATGCTTCTTGAAACTTTGTTGAGCATAGGTGAGAAAAACCCCATTGTGAAGGCCATGTGCAAAAGGTTGATTTGCAGCAATTTTGGGGAGAATTAGATAATGTCTTAGAGAATGTGAACTCAAAGTATAGAATTTATTTGTCAAAAGACTACTATGATGTGCGCCATCATGGAGGGGAGGTAGCCAAATATCTATTGATACAATCCACGAACCCTTCTATTTTTCGCAAAGTTGTTGGAAATCAAGATAAGTGTGTCTTTCATAAAGATAATGTTGGGTATTGTGTCGAGAGG
Source organism: Chamaecyparis obtusa (assembly GCA_027943335.1). NCBI lineage: Eukaryota > Viridiplantae > Streptophyta > Pinopsida > Cupressales > Cupressaceae > Chamaecyparis > Chamaecyparis obtusa. The sequence goes on along the minus strand of BSBK01000008.1, from coordinate 214,505 downwards.
GGTGAACTAATGGGCGTAGAATTATCTCAAGGAAGAAGGGTTGATGGATCTCGAAGACTATGAGGCTAAATTTAGCATGGATATTGTAGAAGAGGGTGGCAAGGAGTAAGTTATGGAAATGGAAGAGGATGTTAGGGCACTAGAGTACCATGCCAATTGTGGCCTAGAATGCATCTTCAAAGCCAAGTTGGCCATTGTGAAGCATGGGTATTAGAAAATGTGACGTAGGGAGATCTACTTGATTTGGGTAGGGTTAATAAAGAAGTGTTTTACAAATTAAGCATAATTATTAGATATATGATCTATGACTGTTAGCTCCATTGTGTCACTGGGAGCTCGAAATGTAGGGCTTTCTTAAGGTCTTTGTTTTGTTGTTGGGTCTAATTTGGTTTATGATCCATCAACTAATGGATGGTGTTTTGAGGAAGGGAAATTTTGGCTAGGTTGGTTGCATATTCGAGTCCAATGATGGACTTATCCAAATATAATCAAATGTAAAACTTTTATATGCTTTAATACAAAGGGTGCAACCCCATAGCCACTATTAATCTACCAAAAGAAATAATTTTCTAAAAAGAATTTTAAATTTTGTATTCAATATTATTATTGATAGAATAAAACTAGATATCACATAAAATGTATATTTAATATCTATTTATACATCATTAAAAATATATACATAATATTATTATAATATATATATTCTTTTAAAATTTATAATTTTGAGCTTATCCTTTGAAAGTTTTACTATTCAATAAACAACCTATTTCAATTTGATCCTCCTCTTGCTCATTCCTGGCTGATCAACAACTCTAAATAATGAACAATCACATTGATCTAAATCTGCAAGCTTCCTAATGCTCTTGTAATGAAATTAATAATAATATGCCACCTCAAGGGACCAGCCTACTAATCCGCTTCAAGGGTGATAAGAACACAATACTCAATATGGTGATAATAACTAGATACTAGCTTCTATAAATTATTAGTTGTGCCTTTTCTAATACGCAAGCCAACTTGGATACTTAACTATAACCTCTATGATAACCTAACAACCTATACAGATTATAATAATAATTATATAACTTATCTAACAGTTATAACCCCTAATAACAATTATATAACTTATCTACATGTTCAAGATTAAAATAAAACAAATATCCTGCTATCCAAGAGTAAGAGAAGGTGCATTGAACCAATTGCTTCTTTTCTTTTGGAGAAAGATGTGATGGAGTTTGTCCTGTTACTAGAGAATTAGCAATATCTACATACCATGGATCATGAGCAGTGAGAGAAAATAAATGTTCATTTGGAAATAAGTCATCAATCACTGGATCAAATGATGAAGTTGTCAACCCAGAGAACAAGTCTACTATCACATTAGCCTCCTTGGTTTGTCCACAGTTGTGATGTCAAACTCTTGTAACAACAAAAGCCATCTAACCAACCTACCATTAAGTATTGGTTTATTCATAAGATAGTGTATGGCTGAATGGTCAATGTGAACAAAAATAGGGTAGCCTGAAATGTAGTGCCTAAACCTATTTATTACTTATAAAATAACAAGCATTTTTTCTCGATGACTGTATAGTTTACTTCAACTCTTTCAAATTCTTGCTTATGTAGTAGATAGCATATTCTATGTTGCCTTCCATTTGTCCCAAGACTACTACTGCACAATCATATGCATCAGTATGTATGTGAAAAAGCAATTTCCAATTTGGTCCCCTTAACACTGGTGCTGAGTGACAGCCTTCTTGAGCGCTTCAAATGATTGTTGGCAACTTGTAGACCATTCAACCTCTGCCTTGTTTCTCAATAATGTAAACAAAGGAGCTGCTATCTTACTGAAGTCCTTAGTGAAATGCTTATAATAACGAGCATGGTTGAGAAAACTTCTAACATCTCTCTTCTTTTGAAGCACTAGAAATTCTAGAATTATCTCCACCTTAGCAGGATCAAATTATATCCCTTCAGCTAAGAAAAAATGCCAAAGGACAACACCCTCTTCAATCATCACAGAGCACTTCTCATGACTTAGTGAAAGGTTATTGTCTTGGCATCTTTCAATTACTCTTCATCAAATTAGCTAATGCTTCATCTAATAAGATCAAACATACAGTTCCTTAGATGGTTAGGATTGATAATAGGTATATTGGCATTGCATATGCCATTATTGACTTTTTTAATTTTCACCTCATGCTATGTGAGCCATCTTGTTGTCAATGTCTCAAATTTTGCTTGTACATTTCTTTGAAGGTCTCATAATAGTGATAACTTATGTATTGCTTGTGTACCAAAGTACACATTAAACAATCATCAATAATCTTTAAAAAAAAAGGTTGACAAGATAAGATTTAATCTGAGTTTCTGATCCCATTCTGGAAATCATGCATGCAAAAGATTGATTATTTTCTTCCAGGTGAAGCTTTCACATAGTCTGACAGTGAGAATAGGTAAGCTTAAATCATCTTTTAATATTTATAAAAACTCATTAAACAAACTACCTTTACTAGCTCTTGAAAACTGATGATGAGGCAAACAAAGTTCCAAACAAAGCAATAGAACAGAAACAGGAAAAACTTGTCCAAATGTCTTGCATTGAAGAACAATTTCAAATTACTTATAATGCATGTTTCACAAGAACTAGAAACTGGAAGATCATGTTCAAATGTCTCACATCAAAGAGCAATATAAAATTACTAGTGCTGCATGTTTCACATGAATTAGAGACTAGGGAAAGAAGTCAAACCATCTTGCATTACAGAACAATTTCAAATTGCTTCTGACGCATGTTTAACAAGAACTCAAGATTAGCAAATGTTGTCTAGATGTTTTGCATTAAAAAGTAATATCAAATTACTTGCAATGCATGTTTCACATGTATAATTAACTTCCAAAAAATGTCCAACTCTCCTATAATAAAGAAGAATTTCAAATTAGAAGCAATCCACGTTTCATGTAAATTTCACATGTTTAAGCCTTAATATTAGATAAAATCGGGAGAACATATCAAAATATCATTTCTTGTGAATTGATGATGATTCGTAGCTCATTAAAATAGAAATCCCAATAATTGAATCATTACATCATGTACTATTCCTGGCACAACCAACCTATTTGAACTAGCCTTGAAATATATAAACACCATTATAATATTTCATTAAATTGCCAACTCCACATAATAACCTTGTTCAAAATATTACTTTCAAGAGATTGATGATGATTCATAGCTCAATACGATAATAGCATTCCCAATAATCAAATCATTACATCCAACGCCTCTATCCTCATGGACTAGGGCACCCAATGCACCTGTCCAAGCATGTTGGCCCCAAATTTTTAAATTACAACAGTCCGCTTTGCAAGTAGCGAGAAAGTGCTCCCCATTAACCAAAAGCTAAATCTGAAAACGTGTAAGTTGCATATAATACAAATCCCTCTAATCTAGCATTTTCAAGGCAATCGACAACAAGTTTGCAATCAAAGATTGAAGCATTCAATTTTCAGCAATTATGATCAACTTTTATGTGTTCCTCCAAGATGAAGACATACATTGACATCAATCAAGCAACATCAAGCTTTGTGTGAAACTTCAAGGCAAGCATTTCATATCAAAAGTATTATTTATCATTTCAAGCATTTCAACTAAGGGTTCCAGCCTCTATCCTTTCTAAGGACAAGATCTCTCTTCATCAATCATTGTCCTAGTCAAGGTGGAAATACCAACTTGGGGTTTGACTTATACAGGCCTCTATACAGCACAACATTTTTCCTTGTCTACAAAAGCGCAGAGAAGAGTAAGACAGACAGTCCCAGACCTTGAACAAACAAAAACCCCTGAGCTAAATCGCTCTAGTCTAGTGTTTGACACTTTTTGACTGAATTTCAGAGAGAGATATACACAGCCTTCTGATCAAAATATGGAACCTTTTTCTGATAAAGACACCCTCAGATTAAGGTGCCCTCCTCTCATGTCTAACATATTCTGCTCCAGATTGCAGCTATAGGTTGTACTTTGTAACTCATTTCCAGATCTCTGCTACTATGTTGATTTCCAGTCCTATGTCTTACTGTTTATGCTGAAAATTATTAATTTCTTATCATTTTATCTAGATCTTCCATATTCTTATCATATCATAATCAAATCATACATAAAAAACCTCCTTCGAAAAGGGAATAATTAATCAAAGAGGTCAGCTCTCCTTTAAGACTGACGTTCAACCTTGTTGGTTGTTCCCCAACTGAAAAAACAATGATTCAATTGTAGGGTGACTAAGATCTTAGTTTGTGTCTATACGCTAAGGTCCCAAAATCCAACAAATCCATTGCCAGCTCTACCAGATAATCTTGTTCACATATCACAAAACGGGAATATCATCTAACAAATCTAAGAAGAAGAGATTGCAATATAAGCATAAGTATGCCCTTTTCATAAAGCTAGACATAGAAAAGGGGACCAAACACCAAGAGATGATAGGCAAGAGCATGTAAAATTATTGATGATCAATAACATTTTTCATAACCCCTCTCTGTCCAATCAAATGATATAATCAAAGACATAGAAGCTAATAACAAGAATGATGCACGCATTCAGAGCTTCAGAAAAAGGATAGTACCAACCTACTGAACTAAAATGAGTCCTCAAAGTTTAAACAACCAACATAGCAAGCACTAAGGATACAAATCATACAATTATATATTTCAAAAGATCATATTCTACAGGTGGGTCATTTCTTGTGCACAGCCAATGTGACCAAGAACTGCAGAGAGACAAGCATGGCAAAACTAAGTCTATTACACATCTCAAGTTGCCATTAGAAACATCATAAGCAAACAACAATCTTATCTACACATCCTCTCCCTTACCAAGTTTCAAGCCATCTTGAAGGTCTTTTTCCATCTTCTCAACACAGCTGGCAGCAGCCTTGCATTTAATCAAAACAGCATCCTCCTCCAGATGCCCATCCTGAACAGCCTGATAGGCTGACACTATCTTTTCCAATGCACTTCCAGCAGGCAGCTTCTGATTTCATGTCAAAAAGAGCAAGATATATGACTCCGGCATTGATCCATAATAACAGCCATATAAACCTTACTTTATTAACAATATTGACAAGTACACCGCAACATTTTTATTTTTGTTGGTATTGTAGAATCTGATAAAACATGTTTATAGCAGTCATCAAAAGATTCAAACAAGTGTCTGCTTCAAAATATCAAATGGATGGGAACAGTTCACTCTACTTACTAATTTACTGGAATGTAAACTTTTTCCACTGTTTGTATTGTTATCTGAGGGAAGAAGAGAACTTCTGTTTATCAGCTCCTCCTTAAGGATCTGACCACGAGACCCAAAGACTTTTCTTTCCTCCCAAATATCGACCTATCATTTTTTGGTACAATTACCAAGCAACGATTATGAGATAACCAAATAAAGGTAACATGCACGCATTCAAATCATATAACATACATCACAATATTCAATAGCATCATATATGCAAGAACAAAGGTTATCCTCAATATTTTGGAACAAGAAATAATCAAATTCTTCTTATAGAAAATGTGTGATGGATTATATTGTGGATTATTATATCTATGCCAACAGAAAAGAGATAAAAATAAACAATTATTTGCTCGTGAATTCAATGCTCCTCAGAATTTGGCTTAAATATAAAGACAAGTAATATTGAAACCAAAAGCAAACTTTCACAGAAAAACTTATCCGAGTATGGTGCATTATCACGATGCTGGTCCTCAACTATAAAATGAATGACTTGTTTGTCAATTTACTGAACGGGAATGCAAAAATGTGACCTAAAATTCCTTTCATCCATGTCATGTAGATGTACACTGTTTGATAATATCAAAATATTTATCTCTTCCACTTGAAACATAATGTGTATTGGTAAATTGTCAAAGAGTAAAATAACACTGCTAGAAGGAAATGGCAGATAGCTCATAAAAGAGAAATATGCTTCACTTTCCATGTATTTTACTTCGACTCTAAAATACTAATCTTAATTTCTCTATCTTAGATCTGTACCAGTGACAATCTTGTGGCAATAATATTGTGCATCCAATGATATCTACTAAATTTAGATTATGGAACTCCACCTCATGTAAGTGCTTAGCCTAGTATAAATCTTTTTCTAATTAATGGATCCATCGCCTCAGCTATGTTACAAAAATTTGTCATTCAATTTGCCTGAACCCCAATATAAATAATGAGCCTTATCACATTTTTTAGACAATATTACCTTAGGGACCTTGAATTTATTGATCAATTTTAATTGGGACATATAAATTAAGAGAACGTTGTCAAACATCATGATTATTATTTCAGGAAACTTGCATGGAAGACTGCGCACTTACATATGATTACATTTATTCTTAGAGCATACTCCATGGCTATAAGAAACTTCAGTGATATCTTAAGGGTAGGTTTATGTATCTTCCCATTAATATTAATATTAACTTATGCAGTTAAACTCTCAGGTTAACTTTGGCACTGATTTCAAATGGCCTTGCAGTGCAATCTCTAAGTTCCAAGTTGCCACTTTATCATGCTTTTTTCAAATCCTTTTGTCATATCTCTCCAACATTTTGCAAGATATTTCTGTTTTCCCAAGAAAGATCACAGAGAAAAATAGGCATTGGTGTGGATATGTTATAAACCTCTTAATGTATCCATTCAAATGTCTGAGTATGCACTGGTTTGTATGAAAGGGTGTTTCTACTTCTGAAAACAATAATTTTCTTATTATAACCAATCTCAGTGCATGTTTCATAATATCATTCATTTCTTTTTATTCAGCCATTGATATACTGACCACTTCTGATACTGATTAAGAGGTCCAACAATCTTGAATAGGTCTTCCTCAAAGTTTCAAGTGAAATTTGAGCCGTATTACTTCCCATTAGTTTGATGAGACAAAAGAAAAAACAATTTTGTGGTCCCACTTCCTTTTTGCTTTGCATGGCATGGAACGAACCCAGTCATTTTGGTGAGCTTATCCACAAAAAGAAGCATCTGGTTATTATCCTCAGATATTTTGAGGGGATTCCTTGCAAAGTATATTGTAATGCCCCCCTTTTGTTGAAATTTATAAAATAGGGACAATTAACTTTCTAAAATCAATTGCAAGAGACTTATTGAAGTCGCTAATTGTAAGAATAAGAGTCTATGATACCACTTTCTAAAAGATTATAATCCGATGTTATATGATATATGAGGACAATACCACTGCTATCTCTGATTCAACACTTAGATATATTCAAGATGATTTTGATCAATATATCTGCACTTAGTGCAATGCAATCAATGTTAAGATTATATCTGCTATCTCTGATATGATTGATGACAATTGTGCAAGGAAGATCTTTAATATCCAATCTGTGCTTCTGCTAAACAATATGAAATGTGCAATCTGAATTATGCAACCAATGTGATTGGTAGCCTTTTCTGATTTGACAATGAGAAGTATGCTACACTATCTTCCTATCACTTATAGCTAAACCTGAAAGTATTCTCAATATCACATAAAGCGATGATATTGCCATGTCTGACCTCACCTTAAATATATGCAATTACCTTTCCAATCGCTTATAGCAATGGATAATTTGCTGCTCCTGATTTATCTTGATGGATATGCAAATATGTATGATATCGCTTATAGCGATGAGGTGATGTTTCTGCTTTGTCTTTGTAAACTTACAACAATGGTGTTCTTCCTGATTTTGAACTTGATATATATCCAACCAGTTTATGCCAATGGCAATTGCTCACTTGAGCGATCCAATAAGGATGTAAAGGGGAATAAGAAATAATTGATGATTGCGAGAATGAGTTTGATATCCATTATATACCTTGCAATATCGGAGAGGTTGCATCTCTTGAATGTCTAAGAGACATATCTCTTCCAAATCCTACCTATTCATAGCACAAACTTACCGGTTTGTATACAAATCTCATCTCTTCAATTAACTAATTAGTTTATTATGCAAATTACAGTTTATTTATAAAATTGCCGCCTTCCATGATTAATTGTTGTTTGTTATCAGTTGTCTTAATCGATATTCTTGGGTTGCTACTTAACCATTCTTGGTTGATCCTTACCATGCAGCAATAATTGATCCAAAGTAATCGGATGCTTTTGATATATCCCTCTGTCAGATATCGATGAAGACTGGTTTTCATATATGATTGGTCTACCTAATGCTTGCTGGCTGTTTATGTTGCTCATATCGATACCCATATGATGTATATCATCTGATTTGTATGCTGATTGATCTTCTGTGATAATGATATCATTATGACAGGGTCATTGCAGTCTCCCCTCCTTCAAATTGTTTCCCCACAAGCAATCTAAGATTTGGGTATTGGAGAACTTGTTCATTCTCCCAAGTTGCATCTTCTCTGCAAAGGTTTTTCCAAAAATATAAAGTATTCCTTGAGGACACTATTCCTTAACTTCTTTTCTATTATATCTATAATCTTTTCAGCAATCAAAACTAATCTACCATCTTTGCTCAATGGTGGAAATTCTTGGGAATGCAATGACTTGTTGTGCAAAGAGCTTTCTTGAGGCAAGATACATGAAATACATTGTGTATCTTGCTGTTTTATGGTAGCTCTAACTCACAGGCTACTTCTCCTAGTCGTTTGATTAGTTTGTAGGGCTCATAAAACCTTGGTTTCAGTTTTTCCTGCACCACTTTTCTTCAAGAAAGATTGTCTATATGGTTGTAGTCGTAGATATAACACATCTCCCACCTCGAAACTTATTTCAATCCAATGCTTGTCCGCATAAATCTTTTGTTGATTCTGGGCATATTTTAACTTGTCTTTAAGGAACTTAAGAATGTCTTGGTATTGTTGAACCCATTCATTAACTTTTGGTACTTTCCTTTCGCCAAATGCTAGATCCAAGAATGATAATGAGTCATATTCGTATAGGGCCTTGAAGGTGTCATCCCACTTGACATATGGTATGTAGTGTTATAACAATATTCTCCTAAATGGTGGCTATTGATCCATGTCTTTTGTTTCCCTACCATATAATTGCATAAGTAATCTTCAACATAGTTACTTACAATTTCTGTTTGTTCATCTATTTGTGGATGGTAGCTAGTACTGGGTGTCAATTCTATGCCAAATAATTTTAACAACTCAATCCAAAATATGCTAAGGAGTCTTCTATCACGGTCAGTTACCATATTCTTTGATAGCCCATGAAGTCTAAATATCTCTTTGAAGAATAATTCAGCTACTTGTGGTGCATAGAACTTTGATGAGATGGCAAAAACGTGTGTGTACTTCCTTAATCAATCTACCACCACAAAAACCCAATCTTTGTCATGGACTATAGGAAGTCCTATGATGAAATCCATTGATATGCTTTCCCATTGGTACTCTAAGCTTGGTAAAGGTTGTAATTGTCCCGCGATGAATGTATGTTTGGCTTTATTTTGTTGGCATGTAGGATATTCTCTTATGAACTGGAGGAAGTCGTCTTTCAACCCTTTCCAACAGAATCTTTCTCTCACTTGTTTGTATATTTTGAAGTATCCTAGATGTTCAACGGTAGGTGTCTCATGGATTGCTTCTAAGATATTTTCTTTAAGCTTTGACTCAAAAACTAAGTAGATCCTCTCCTTGTAGTAGATGATGTCATCAGTTACCTTGTACTAGTCATCTTGAGCCTTTCCCTCTACTAGATCCGTTGTGAATGTAATTTTAGAATATTCTAATAGGAGATGGGCATTTCAATCATTTGATATGGTGGATAAGGAACAAATAGTTGGTCTTCAAGAGAGTGCATCGGTCACCACATTCCTCTTCCCTTTTGTAATGTCCCCTCTTCTAGCCCATTAATTTGTGCTGTCTCGTTAGCCCATTTTGCCTTGGTCCCATGGGCTAACCAGGACTTTACAAGGATCACAGAAGGATTTGGCCTAGGCAATTCCAGTTACAAGCAAATCAGAGTTGATTCAATAGGGATTCCAGATACTATTTATAGTAAGTCAGCAAGGTTCAGTATTTTTAACATTTCAATATTGAACTTGGAGCGTCTCACCGAGACCTTTCCAACGAGCTATCACACATGGTTTTCCAAGTCCGATTGATTATTTATTTTAATAAATAAAGATTAAATAGTGTATTAATAAAGTGACTATTAATATTAAATAAAGTACATATTAATATAAGTCACTTTATTATTAAAAGGACTTTTTATTCACTTAAGTGGGAAATGATATTTTAAAAGGAAAATCATGTACATGGCACAAGAAATATCAAAGAAAAAGCAATTGTGATAAAATAGGGGCCGAAAAAGCAGCCACGAGAAAATAGGGGCAAAAAAAGCAAAAACACTAAAATTATGGGAAAGGGCAAAAAAGTGATTTTCTTTATCCCACATTGTCAAGGTGAATTATTGAGTTCTTAGAAAGTGTTATAAAAGAGATTGAAGAGCTCTCTTTGGGTGTGCTTGGGAAAATACAAATTTGGCAAAATTGCGAAGATTTATCTCTCAAGGGTTTGGAAGACAAAATCCCTCTATGCCAGCACTCTTCTCGCTGTTGCAAGATATAGTCAGGAGAATTCGTGATTTGCTTGGGCTTTCGAAGGTAACAACCTCTTGCATAATATATTTGCTACTTCATTGTGACATCTTAGAAGCTGGAAGTGATCATTTCGAGCTGTTGTTGTGTGGAAACGAACAGGTAATGCCTTCTACCTATTTCAATATTCTGGCCCAAGGTACTAACAGTCTATAATCTGACGTTATTGGCCGTACAAGTCTGATATGGAACTAAACAAGCTGGAAGTCAGCTACAGTGGATCCATACAAGTCTGCAATCACTAGTAAGCAGCCGTGCAAGTCTGTATCCTGCAGCAAGGTAACCATACAGAGTGGAAGTCAAGGCAAAGTGTTAAGGACTTCTGGTGTACTGCTGTTAGGGTGCTGTATAGGTTCAGACCTGCTGTATGCATGCTGTATAAGTCTGCTACTGAGTCGTATATTGTCATTGTAGGAGGACTGGGGGTTTGTACATGCTGCTGTTCTAATCTGTGAACATTGCTACACCTGGTACAGTGATTTGGTACGCAAAACTCTTGTAATATTGTTGATTTCAAATCTGCAAATCTGAGTTATGAGTTTCTATGATATTTATCAGAATGTTGGTTTAATATAGATGTCATTTGGCTTACTATTGTTATAAAAACTAGCTAGCAGCAACTTCATATTTGAAATCATATTTGTGTTTGGCTATTTATTCTATAACTTTACCAATCATTAGCAAGTTAAACAAATCAGAGAAATCAGTAGTGAATTAGTAATCTTGCAAGCCAACCGTTCGACAAAATTCCTATGAGCAAAACGGTTTAAAATTTATAAGAACAAGGGGGTATCTTTACACCTTTTACATATTCCATATCAAAATCATAGGCTTGAACTTTGCTGATCCACTTTTGTTGCCTTTCATTAAGGTCCTTTTGTTCCAAGAAATATTTTAGGCTATTATGGTCAGTCCTTACCACAAGCTTTCCTGACACAAGATACTGTTGAAATTTGGTTAACGCATGCATTATGGTGAGCATTTCTTTATTGTATATGGAATATAACCTTTAATTATTTTTAGCTTCCTGATTTCAAAGGCAATAGGATGCCCGCCCATTTTGCATTAAGAAAACCTCTATTCCTTCTCCTAATGCATCACACTCTAGGACAAAGGGTTGATTTAAATCGGGGCATGCTAAAGTTGGGCAACTGCTTATGCTTTCTTTCAGATTGTCAAATGCCTCTTGTGTCTCCTCTATCCATTTAAAAGCTCCCTATTTTGTTAAACTTATCAAAGGTACCCCAATATGGGACATTCTTTGACACATGCTCTATAATAGTTGCATAATCCATAGAACCCACGTAACTCAATTACAGTTTTTAGTGGGGACAAACACAAAATGGCTTGTATCTTTTCTTGATCTACTTGAACTCTCTTTTCATTAATGATGTGTCCTAGATATAATATCTCGGTTATTCCGAACTCACATTTTGATTCTTTGGCATATAAAGATTGTGCTTCCATTCTTTCCAAGACCTCATCCAAGTGCTTCAACTGTTCTTCCCAAGTTTTACTATATATAAAAACTAAGTTACCACATTCCCTCCTTGAAGGCTGAAGTCGAGATTCGGTTCACAGGAAACTCTGATTCAATGTGAATTCGTTGTAAAGGTTGCCACAGATTGAGAAATTCGTTGTAAAGTCTATCAGAAGGACCCGGTCAAACTCTCTAACAAATTTGGCGAGAATTTGGTATAGGAGAAACTCCAACGCTAAGACACAAGTCGGTTTTTGGAAAGAAAAACTCCAGAAAAAAGTTTGCACAGCAAACCATATAAGCTTCTTCTCATCTAGAATCCGTTTGTTGAAATCGCATTCTCAGTCGTTTACCGCAAGCTATACCAAGGCTTTTGGAGACTCAAGACACTCCCATTAGTCTGTGATATCCTTGAAATATTTTACGCTAGCCTAAGTTGACTAACCAAGCTTCCGTTAAATAATATTTGCCATCATGTTTTTATATTTTTCCGACCTTTGGTCAAACTTTTAAAAATCTAATGTTGCAATCTTGGCATTATCTCGCAGGCATAATTTTTTAAGCATGATATCTGGTCAATGAGGGTTTGACCCGCACTTATATCACACCAAAATATGAAATAGATTTTGGTAATATAAACCCCAGAAATATTATAGTCACCAGATTATATTATAAATCTCAAGCTTTGGAATAATAATTAAAATATCTCCTTTAAAATTGAAGCGGCTCCATACGCAAGTAATACCACAGACTCAGAATAGTTTATCAGTCTTGCACCAAAGTTCACAATATCACAAAATAATTAAATATCGTATTGGAATCAAACCAACTTATTTCCCCATTTCAAATATATTGCAAATACCTTATTCAGCAAATTTGTTTTCAAGGTTTCAATAACACCTTCAAAAACGTTCCAGAAATATTTATTTTGCTATGTTGCTTTAATATTAGCATAGTGGTGTATGAATTTATTTGTTGTTGTATGTGTGTATATATATATATATATATATATATATATATATATATATTCTTGTACGGACGAACCCAAAACAAATCTGAACCCAACCCAAAAAAATTGAACGAATTTCGAACCCGAATCTGAACCGGCAACTTAGTATAAAAATGTCATCAAAGAACACTAGTAAGAACTTTCTCGATTGTTTGTTCAATATATGATTTATACATGATTGGAAAGTTGTTGGTGCATTTGTAAGACCAAAGGGCGCGACCAAAAATTCATAATGGTCAAAATAGCACCAAATGCAGTTTTGTGGATATCTTGCTCTCTCACTCTTATTAGGTGATATCCCGATCTTAAATCAATCCTAGGGAAATAAGCTGATCCGCATAATTTATCCAATAATTCATCAATCTTGGGTATGGGATACCTATTTTTTATGGTCTTTTCGTTGAGTTCTTGGTAATCAACGCACATCCTTAGGGTTCCATCTTTGTTATTTGCCAAGACCAAGGATGATGCAAATGGGCTTGAGTTTGGTCTTATATACCCCATATCTAGTAATTCCTTAATTGACTTTTCAATTCCATATTTGAATTTCATAGGTTGTCTATGTGGGGTGATGATGGTCGGTTTTGCCCCATCTTGTAATTCCATGGTGTGTTCAAACATCCTATGTGGGGGTTTGCCTACCGGTATTTCTCCAAAGACTAAACTGTGCTTGTTTAAGATACTTTACAACTCCTCGTCATGATAGTACTTTGGGTTTTATCAATTACCTTGGTGGACACTTGGCATTGTGCTGCCCATGCAATGTCAATATTGATGACGTTGATAGTCTGTAGAATGTATGAGGCTATATTATATATGACAAACTCCCTTGATTGTATTACAAATGTTAATACCTTTTATTGCTCAGATGCAGAGACATGAGTGAAAACAATTATCCGTCGCAATAGTAAACGCCAATAATATAGTCTAATCCTCTACAATAATATTATCACTAATAAAGAATGAATAAAGTAGAGCACATACTAACAATGGAGTAAATCGCTGAAAACTGATATAGAATATCTCCAATTATTACAAATTTGTCTTCAATTGAAGTCTACACAAATTTAAGCGAACCCGGTAAACTAAGGAGGGTCTTGCACCTCCAAAATTGCAAACAAAAGACTCAATTCCAAACTAGAATTGTGTAAAGAGCCTGACTGGTTCTTGGCTCCAGGAAATTCAATTATTTGAAATAGATATCACTTCCACATAATTTTATCAAGGAAAATATATAACTTGGATATTTCTTCACAATTATAATATCATAAATTTCAAATAATCCATTTATAAATTAAACTCACAAGTATGAATGTACAAAGAATTTGTAAATTCAAATTCTGAAAATTAATTCCATCAAAAAATGACACCTAGCAAGCAAAGTATGCGTGCTGAATGATGAATAAACTCCAGGTGTTATCATGCAGCCCTAGGAAGAATTTCGCAGCTCAAGGAATCAAAACGCTGCCTCCTAGGAAGAACTCGCGGGCAAGAAAGGACTCCACACAGCTGTTTGAAATCAGAATGTGGCTCCCTGAAATTGAAACGCAGCTTCCAAAATAATTAATGCAGCCTGTATTTATTGGTAGGCAGCCGTACAGTCAATGCAGCAATCATAAGGAGATACATCAGCCTCCCTTACTCAGCAAATGGCATCCAAATAAGAGAAAATCGAACCCAGCTGTAGAAGTAATAAATTCAATTTATTCTTGAACCAAATTGATATACATCAGCATCAATTCGCAGCCATGAATTATCAGAATTTCTTCAGTAGAATCAAATGCACAATTCACCACCACAGGAATGATTCAAAGTGCAACAGAGAGGAATCAGTCCTCAAACCCTTGTTGAAAGCTCTCAACAAAAGACTTCATAATTTTTATCAAAATGAACAATAGATGATTTTCCTTTCACAAAGCATTGCTTTTATAATTCAAAAATGTCTTCTCTCACAATTTTCACTTAAAACACTTTTTATACTTAGGCACATATTGAATAATATAATTTATTAATTCATTTGGCTCCAAAAAAAGTCTTTTCACCAATATCATGAAATTATGACATGCAAGGTCCCTGTTTCTTGTGCCCAAGTTTTAAAACTTTTCATCCTGGTTCCAACAAGCTATAACACTAAGGTATCCAGCATATAATACCAACAAAAATGGCAACCTTAGCAAATTTAATTAAATAATAATAATAAACCACCCGTCTTGCGAAAACAACTGAAGAAGTGTCCGAATCGAAATCTGTCTGCACAGGATTGATCCAGATGATGAAAGATAATGAATGAACTTGACGGGGTGACTTACTAAAAATAGACGCTCTCTCCAAGATTCTTGGAGCCCAAACCGGAAGCTAGAAATGAAAACCGAGAGCATCATTCAACTCCTCTAACTCATCTGAGCTCATCGGAACTATCCATTGACTTACTATAAATAGTAAGTTCACACCAAAGACCCTCTAAACACCTCGTCAGACCACGAGGATCACAATAATGACCTGGCACCATCAGATCAATGACCTACAAAAAATGGGGACATTACAAATTGCAAATAATAACAATGAGATGGATGATTAATGATGACTACAAATGCTTCCAGGAAGCCGAATATGTATGAAGTTCACACCTCCTTGAACAAGTAAGTCAGCCCCAAGATAATTCAAATAAGTGGCCCAAAAGATCATCAGCACCAAGATGGAAATAGGTCCACAAGTTACACATAGAATTGGGCAAAAATATAAAATAATTCCCTTAAAATAAAGGGATGTGACAAATAAGGCAGTTGACATTTACATGCCCAAAAAATTATTGTCAAGATACCTTATGATAAACCCCCACTACTAGACCGTTCTTCATTCTGCAATTTAGCATGTTGGCCATAAGTAAAAAAATGTCTCTTGCCATTTTTCAACAGTTCATGCAATCTTATCAAGCTCAGCAATTTTGTCTCACTCTTTTTATGCAGAGATTACAATACAAATTCAGAACACTTCCTGTGCACTAATGTATTCATACCAATGAATATTAATATTGTCAATCACACCAAAAAAATTATGAGAATTTTTTCTCAACTGAAAAATAAATACAACGAGAACAAGCAATAGTAATGTGTAAATTCTCATTATCACAGATGAATCTCAGTGCAGCTTATTTAGCTGTCCAATGCTGATATATGATAAAAACTAATTGTCATTAATGTGAGTTACGAAGCATGCACAGATTTGAATCCTCTATACTTATTATTGGTCATTGGGACTTCAATTTTGGGCATAGATCTGCTTATCCTACAGTTAAAAAAAACATCAGAAACAACTGCTCAACCAACTATTCTACCTTCCATTGTTAAACCAGAGCATTTAACTACACCTCACACCACCTTAATTCCATTGACATTAATACATTACAAAGATATCACTTGGTTTATAACGTGTACAAAATATTGAATATTGCACTTATACTCATCCTAATTGCAAAACACTACTTTATGGCTACAAGAAATATCAATTTCTTGGAAATATGTTAATCATAAAAGGATGCTTTATTCTTGCACAAACATTATTTAATTACTTGATGTAATAATTTTAACCTAAAAAAATGTTGTATAAATTCTGAAGACAAACACACTGTAATTAACTCGCAAAATTCAATTGCAAGAGACTTCTTTCCAAAAAGTCTCTAATAACACTCAAAATGATGATAATTGATATTACTCAATGCAAGAATGATAGATTATGATTCAAAGATGATCTTGATCTATATATCTGATCTCCACTTCTGCTATACGATATGATTGGTGCAATCTGAACGTGCAATCAATGATAAAGGATGCTACAATCTGATGGGGTAATGTCCTTGATCTATCTTTTTTAATATCCAAATGTATTAATATTACTCACAGTGATATACTGCTATTTCTGATTTGTCCTTATAGATTTGCAAGTATATTTGGTATTGCTATTTCTGATCTTAACCCTTGATGTATGCATTTGCTTCTAGTATGATAATCTTGCTATGTCTGATTTTGAAACATGTTAATCATTAAAGGATGCTTTAGATATTGCCTAAGTTACTGGATCGCCTTGTTTTGCCTCGGATCCTGGTTCTGATTCTGCTCGGATTCCGGTCCGGAATCTGGAGGGATCCATGGGAATCCACGACTGTGGGTGCCCAAAAACAGGCCCTACATTTTTACTACTGGATTATCTATTTACTAATTAGACTGCTGTTGTAAAACTCTATTTCCAGCTATTAGATTGTGACTTCATTTGTATTAGATTTAATGACAACTAAAATTTCCGCTATACTCACTGGTAAACGCTGAAGACAAATCTTTCTATTTGCTCAAGCTTTAAATTGTTAGTTAAGGTCAGAAACTAAGTCCAGTAATCTGATTTTTATTAGTGATTATCTAAGGAGTACTTAATTTACCTCGTGTAATGACAGAAAACATTTCCACTATACTCACTGGTAATTGCTGAAGGCAAATCTTTCTATTTGTTCAAGCTTTAAATTGTTGGTTGAGGTCAGAAACCTAGTTCTGTAATCTGATTTTTATTAGTGATTATCTAGGGAGTACTTGATTGGCAATTTATGAAGCATCAGACACTCACCACCACATTACTGCCAATCAGTCTGATTCCCTTGTCTTGAAGGAGATGTTCCTCAACACTGTTGGCTTCACCATGTGCCATTACTACTTATCATCAAAAAAATTGGCTAGTAATCAGCCATATTCAACAACATAACATCATAAAAGAACACATTAAACAAAATCCTCACTTTTTTTATGCTGCCAATTATACCAATAGCCAAAATATTTTAAAAAAACAATTAATTATGCAAATGAACAAAATCTGAAGGCTTAGCATTTACCAATCACTTCCACAACAAACTTCACTACTCTTCTTAGAAGAATGTCTCTATGACAACTACTAGAAAGAATGTATCTCCGATGACTACTAGAACAAAGAAAAAACAATCACACACAAAACAGGCTGTACAAGAAGCAGTTATTCACTGAAAAAGAAAAGCTGAAATCAAAAATTACCATTAAGGGTTACGAATGCATATA
This sequence comes from Chamaecyparis obtusa, assembly GCA_027943335.1. Lineage (NCBI taxonomy): Eukaryota > Viridiplantae > Streptophyta > Pinopsida > Cupressales > Cupressaceae > Chamaecyparis > Chamaecyparis obtusa. The sequence continues at coordinate 196,321 of BSBK01000008.1, read as the reverse complement.
TTTAATACTAAAATATGGTACACTGGTAAGAGATAAATGCATTTACAGCATTGAATATATTACATAAACTGCAACTACCAATTTATTAAACTAGGAAATTTAATTGAATCAACCTTTACAGCATTGCATATATTACAACATTAAGAGGAAAAACTAGCATGAGTTTGAGGAAGTTGGAACTGTTCAGTTAAGTAGATTTCCGAATGTCTAATTTTGATATTTTTATTCAAAAAACAGTAAGGCATACCAATCGCATTGCTGCATTTCTTCCATGTTCATCCCCCTTATCAAACACATCCCTTAGAGCTCCAGGAAGAACCTTCCAAAACTCACCAACAAATTCTGAACCTTTTCGTCTACTGTTTTGCAAGATGTCATTGGCAAGATACAAAAATGGAACACGCTGCTCTCTGGGAGCACAATGAAATTGTCTATCCCATGTTTCCACAACTTGCTTTGCTTTCTTCCGATGGAAAATACACCAATGTGATAATGCTATTAAATAGTCAAGTATGACAAGAAGTGATTAAATGAAAAAACATGGAACACAATAGCAAAGTCGAACAAGTATTTTAAATGTTTAGAATAAACAGAGTTCTTCAGCATATAAAGAAGATTTTGCAATGCTCAAAATATATTTGCTATGTCAGTTTGCAACAATAGTATGGGATCTTACAATTAGCTTTATATTACCAATAAAAGGAACAGTAGCACATGAGAGAGTCTAAAAATGTGTTACTGAATGACCATTATATTCTCATGGTAAAAAAAATTTTAAAAAGGATAAAATATAAGGGCATAAAACAAAGAATACAACATTTCGATTAAGGTGCATGAAAAAAATATGCAGGTAACAAGATATTCCTCAAGAGCATATAAAAGAATACATAAATCAAATCTAATGACAATAAGAGCAAGTGGTCTCATTATATATCCTTGCACATAAGGTGGACACCAGTACATGCCAAGAATTAAATAAGCATTAACAGTTGCATGTGGACAATTCCACATAGTTTACAGAATCAAAAGTAGAAGCATGCATATGCATGCACAAAGCAAACATAGAAACTACAGAGATGTGCATGACAAAAGGAGCACAGCATGTTATAAAACACAAAGATAACCCAATTCTATTGATCACTAATGAGATTGAGAGCAATAGATACCCATTAACCTCATTTGACACCAAAAGTATTCAGTGCATATAGCAGGAATGTAAATTTAGGAAAAAGAACACACCACAAATTTCGGTATCATGGGGAGGAATGTGCACCTCCAACAATCTCAATCCAAGAAAAAAATTATGTCTAGGCCACACATATGAGAACATAAATTCAAGATCAGAACTTGACTCTGACCTACCACTAGATTGTCTACTTACACATTTAATTACAACTAACCTAGAGCATACTATTTAAAGTGCTAACGCCATAAATGTAAAATTTTCAGACACATTATAAAAAGTAAAATCATATATAATTTGGCAAGCTTTAGTGCCCCTTGATTGTCACAAAACAAGGTTGAAGGCCCTACGTGAGACATTTGCATGTCAAAAAGCATCCTTCGAAGCTAAACTGCCTCACATGCTACTTTGACAGTTCCCTGACACTCTGCTTCTATCAAGTTAAGAGCTGCTACCTACTACTCCTTACTGGTCAATGTGACTACACCTGAACCAAGACTGAAAATATATCTAGAAGCAGACTTCATGTCATCAACATAAACCTACCCAATCTGAATCTATGAACCCAACCAACCGAGGATTTTTCAATCTGTTGTACAGAATGCCAAATTGAAGTGTCTCCTTCACATATCTCAGAACTTGCTTTGTTGCAACCCAATGTTCTGCCTCAGTCGCTGTCATGAAATATGAAATGTAACTCACAAAATAACTCAAATCGGATCTACTGTTTGTACAATAGATAAGGGTGCCCACTTGTTGCTTGAAAGCTGACTCATTGATAACCTTTCAGTCTGATTTGACTGAAAGTTTCAGCCCTTTCTCTATAGTTGTAGACGAGATTCTGCAATATGTCATTTTGAACTTGTCCAGCAAACTCTTGGCATATTTAGATTGAGAAATGAAAATACTACAACCTGTCTACCAAACTTCTACACCGAGACAATAATGCATAAAACATAAATATATCATATCAAAAGTTTGACATAAATTCAATTTGATTTGCTCAAGCAAATGTCCCCCACTACCAGTAATGATAATATCATCCACATAGATGACAAGAAAAGTGACATGACTACCAGTGCTTTTGACATATAAATAACTTTGCTGAAATCCTTATACATCCATATTTATTTTTCCGATTTTCCTTGTTAAAAACGAAGGTGTTTATTGTTTTCTGGGTCGTCATTATTTTTTTTCTAAAGCTTCAGCATTCTAGCAAAGATACAGTTTCTCTTGTTTTTCGTGCTTTTAGATAACAAGAGGGATGCCTTCATTGCCCAACATCATGTTGGATGGTACCCAAAGATTCAATGGCAAGAATTATAATACCTTGACATGGCAAATGTCACCAATTTCGAGTACCGGTGTTTTGATCAACTTGTTCTTGGTAAACCTACTCATCCCACAATTGCGGCTAAAGACGAGGACAAGTTCAGATGAGCATAATCATGAAGCAGTTATGTTGCTCAATTAATCTGTCACCGATGAGATGCTTCTAAAAGTGCTGTCTAGCAAGACAAACTGCAAAAATTTGGACTCACTTGAAGAATCTACACAAGACGTTAGACAAAGGCAAAGCTTTGTTCCTTAAAAATATGTTGTTCTCAATTATGATGGATGACAAGATGTCTTTGCACAATCATTTAATGAAGATCAAAGAGATTTGTGATCAATTAGTGGCCATCGATCCCAAGATGGAAGAAGAGGATATAATGGTTATAACACTGAAAAGCTTACCATGATCCTGTGATCACTTCATCAAAACTCTCAACACTACCTCTACCAATGTTGATATAAAGTTTGATAAATTGTGCAATAAGCTCCTACAGCAAGACAGGTGGAAGAGGCAGTTTGGTAGCACCAGCGATACACTCAATGTGGAACAAGCATTTATTGCCAAGGACAAACACAAACGCAAGTCCACTCAGTAGAAAGGACAAGGTCAACTTGATGATTCTTCAATAAATTTCAAACCTATCACGTGTCACTATTGTGGTAAACTTGGTCATATGAAGTTCTACAAAGTGTGGTTCGTTGAGCAAAACTTCAACCACAGAGGGTCTCAACACAAGGCTTATGTCACAAAGCATTCAGAGGAGTTAGCCCTCTATGCATTTATGGCCAAACAATAAGCAGATCATGCCAAGTCTTCTGCATGGTGTATTGATTCTATTGCAACTCTACATTTTATATACAAGAGAGGTTGGCTCAAGAAGTATAAGGCTTACTCTAATTTAGTAATCTTTAGTGGTGGTGAAGAGTATACAATTGTCTGCAAACGCAATGTTCACAATACCTCTAGAGGGAGAACTTTTATTTTTTCTCAATGTATGCTTTGTTTCGGGCATGGAAAGAACTCAATTTTCTCTTAGTCAATTATGTGCCACTGTCCCAAGTTGGATTGCATCTTCAGTGCAAATAAGTGTCATATTATTGATAACGAATCAAATAAAACCATTGTGATTGCCATTGAAGATCACGGGTTATATCAGCTGGTCGATACTAGAGAGTCTCAAAAGCATCCATCGGATGCAAAGAGTTCATCTATTAATACCATAGTTACGAGACTCAAACTCAAAGAGGGTGACGCGACTCGGGAATCGGGAATTTGTGCAAACTCGGTAAAGTGAAAAACCCAAAAAAAAAGAGACTTTTAAGGATTTAAAACTTAATTCATGCACCTTTATTAAACAAAACTTAAAGACACAATAACAACATCAAATAGAACCTAATTTGATCCCATACATATGTAAACATCAATCACATAAATCTAATGCAAATTGTACCTTAAGGAAATTAAACTTAGATATATAAATATTGTCAAATGTATACAAAACTCATGGAATATGAAAACTATGACATCAAATGTTACAAACAAATATCAAAACAAAACCTACAGGTCTATGGCTCAACCACTCAGAGGAGCCTATATCCTTCCTATGAAGGCATCTAAGGTAGAACCTGGATGATGTAACAGACATAGTGCTTTTTCAACTATGAATATGTAGAGATTTGCAACAAGGGATTGTTGGAGCATGCATATTAGTTGCTTTAGGCACACTTGCATATGTCCCCTTAACTAATTATGCAAATGCTAGAGAATATTCTCATGCATATCATTATGCATAATTAAAGCACATGTTTGCACATTCATGCTCTAGCTTAAGTTCACTTAGTGAGTCTAAATTTAGCTCAGTCTACTCTAGTTAGGCTCTAGCTTGCATATTGTGCATATCATACACCTTGGTTTGCATATCTTAGCTCTAGTTTGCTATTTTTAGATTAAGTTAGCTTTTTATTTTTAGCACTATCGCTTTCTATAAAAGCAATGGATCTCTTCATTGTAATTGATTCTACAATTATGTGATCTTGTTAATTGTAATCCTTTTGCTTTTGAGGACTATAGCAATTATTTTCTTGCTACCCTTCCTTGTGGAAGGTGTTTTCATTTGCTGTTTGATCCTAGGTGCTTGTGTTGCAAACTTCAACATTGTATCAGAGCATGGATTTAGCAAACTCCTCAAAATTTGAGGGTTTCTTTTCTCAAAAGCGTAATAGGGTCTCGAAGTTTGCTTTTCTGTGTGAATTTGGATTTGGGTATTTTTTAACCTATCTTCAAAACTTCATATAGACCTCACGATCGTGTTCGCAGTGTGCCAAAACCTTAAGATCAATTGTCGTTTCGTCAAAATCTTAGAAGTTGATTTATTTTGGGTCTTTTTTGGCTAAGAGAACGGAAAACAAGGTGAAATTTGGAGGTAGCTGAAAAATCTGCGCACTTTGGCACAAAACAAAGGTCAACATTGCGCTCATAAGAGCCAAAAACCCCTAAATCCATATAAAATTTGTCAAAATTGGATACTCTAAAATTCAAGGCTTTTTGAAGTTGGCTCTTGGCATGCATTACAAGGCATTTGACATCGCTGACATCAGCACCTGTACATAGTCAGCAAAGGGGACCCTTAAAAACTAGCAAATTAAGGAAAAAAATAATTGTGAGGCACTACAATTTTCAATCTTTTTATGAAGTTTTTTTTTTAAAACTTTGTAAGAAGTTAATGTGCTTCGCCAAATTTGGCATTTCATTCTCTTTTTAGCGGTGCCCAACTAATTTTTGTGAAGATTCTGAAGCATATTCCGACAAGACAAGGAGAATATTTCGGCAGCTTGACTTTTACCAGCAAGAGGAGTTTTTTTCCAGCAACTGGGGATTTTTTTGTAATATTCCGTGATAGGTCGACGGCCATAAAACTTTTGCCCACAGCTTTTTATTGATCAATTTGACCAACAATCCAATAAAGAGAAGTTGTTGGTTTTTTGCCCATAACTTTGTCACACAAGCTCGAAATTGGGAAAACGAGATATTGTCAAAAAGCTAATTCTAGTGGCAATCTAAAATCTAGTGGTGATTTGATTAAATTGTGTACCATTCTTGCGTACCAAGCCTCTAAAGTTGGTGTTCCTTTGTACACTTCTAGAGCCATAACTTGAGCAAACGGACTTCGTTTTCCAAATTCCACACATTGTTGGAAAGCTCTTTGAATCCTCTACAATGATATTTGGTCTCCTTTTGCAGATTTTTGATCAAGTATACATTGTTCTCAGAATTATTTAATTTGAGATTTCCTGACTATCCAATTGCAGGAGGGTTTGTGTATCTTGCGGTGGGGGGTTTCTCTTGGAGATATTTAGTATGGCGAAGTCCACTCTATCTACTTATCCTTCTTTTCAATCTAGTGAGTCTTCCTCCAAGATAAAGCAAAAGAAGTCAGGTGACCCTTGCAATTTTTGTGGCAAGGTAGGACATCATATTTCAGCTCCTCAGTCTTCTTCATCACAAACAGACATAGGTCATGCTCTTTCTACATGGGTCTTGCCTTCATCTTCTTCTTAGTGAGTGTCAATGGACCTGTCAAGCCTCACCATTGTTAGCATTATGGAGGGGTTTCTATTGTTTGTGCTAATGCTTCCGCAGTTGATCAATTCTTTAGACTATTGGCACCTATATTTTTTACTAGCACTTTGTTCTTGCATGGTTGAGTAGTGTTGTTTGTGTTAAATTATAGTGTCGATTTTATTGATTTATATAATTAGTGAATTATATTATCATGCTTAGTCGACTACATATATATATATATATAGATATATATATCATCATTATCATTAATATATATTATAGTCAACTGCAGTTTGTATTAAATTGGTGCTTATCAAATATCTGATTTATTCATTGTTGAAATCGACTTAGTCGATTATTAATGTTTCATTGTTGAAATCGACTTAGTCGATTAGTAATGTTACGATAACTAGTATTCGGTAGTTATCATAACACATCTAATAATGTTACGATAACTATCGAATGATAGTTATACGTAACATCAAGCATTGTTAATCGAAGATAATGATAGCCGTATACTATGATACGCTGCAACTGTATACAAGTGTATTGCAGTGTCGAAAGGGCATGGCTATGTGAGACATGGCCCTATGTGACTTAAGCCACGTAGGGTCATGTCTTTAGACAAACATGACTCCTCACAATATATTTAATGTTATTCGTATGTGCTGGGAAAGCAATCAATCACAGTGGCATTTCTTCTCCTCTGCAACATACGTAAATATAATTCAGAAAATACATAATTACACTTGCACAGATAATATATTACAGCACAATAAAGGGTATTAGTTTTTCTCTATCTAAGATCTTACATTCCTAACATGGTATCAGAGCCTTACTAGAGAAAAATCATTAAAAACTACTTCTGAATTCTTTCACGATCCATTATAAACAAAAGAGAAATTATAATGGCCAGCAGCATTAAAGTAGAAGACAAACTTGAAGGTGCTTCAAACTTCTTCTCATGGAAACTACGAATTCTTATGTTGCTTCAAGAACTTGAGTTAGATTCCTATGTTGAGGAAGATAAAAAGATGCAGAAAGATGAACCGGAAAAATCAACTTGGAAAAGACGTAACAACAAAGCAAAGAAGATCATAATTGATGTTGTTAAAGATCATATCCTCCCCTCCATAGCGAGACTTAAAACCGCCTATGAAGTATTCAAAACTATTCAAGAAAAATTTGAGATTCATAACACAAGTAGATTACTTACTCTCAAACAGCAACTATCACATCTTACTTTCTTCGAATTTCCGAATTAAGAGATCAACTCTCCACTATTGGAAATAATATTGATGACATGGAGTTAACATTAATAGCCCTTAGAATATTACCAACTCAAGAATGACTGCACTCAAGAGGAATCCTGGTTAATATCAAGAGGAATCCCGGTTCTTTATGTTGATGACTTATTGATAACAGGAGAAGATCATCTTATTGTTAAATGCAAACAAGAACTCATAAATGAATTTGACAAGAAGGATCTAGGGTTGTTACACTACTTATTAGGCTTAGAAGTGTTACAAGAAGAAAACCATATTTTTCTAAATTAAAGAAAATACACTATGGACATTTTGACTAGATTTGGCATGGAGTGTAAACCTTTAACCACTCCAATGGAAACAAATCTTCATAAACTCAAAGATGAGGCAACAAATTCAGAGCCTACAAATCCTTCATATTATAGACAACTAATGGATCACTTATGTTCTTGGTAAACACTCGTGGGTTCACTGACTCCGATTGGGCTGGAAATTCAATTAATCGTAAAAGCACTACAGGATGTTGCTCGAGTCTTGGATCAGCAATGATTTCATGGTTCAGTAGAAAACAATCAGTTGTTGCTCAAAGTTCCACTGAAGCAAGAATATATGGCCGCTTCTATGGGAGCTTGAGAAGCAGTATGGTTAAGGAAGTTACTATTTGGATTGTTTGGCAAGCCTCTAAAACCTACAGTAATTTATTGTGACAATCAAAGTTGCATTAAGCTTTCTGTAAATCCAGTTTTTCACAGTCACTCCAAACACAAAGAAATTCCTTATCATTACATAAGAGACATGGTGGACAGAGATATTATCAAACTCGTCTACATCAGTATTGAAGAACAAAATGTTGATATTTTTACCAAGCCTCTTGCAAAGTTGAAAATCGAGTAATTCAGAAAGAAACTTGGTATGATTAAGTTGTGATTAAATTTTTGAGATTTCATCACAAAATTATGTAAATTAATGTATTCATGAATAAAAATAAAATATTACAATAATGTGTATTTTGGAAAGATGACGATCTTTCATGTGTGTGAAGTCACTATTGTAAGGTGACGACCTACAATAGTTTGACTTAATTAAGTTATCATTAATCCAGTTTCAAATTTAGTCAGGGATTATGATAACTAGTGCTTCAAGTTTTGATTCTGATTGCGCCAAATATCTTAACACCTATACTTATCACTAAATCCAATTCCAAATTGAGTCGGGGATTGTGATAAAATTCTTCTATCAGGTTGAGTACATTAAACTTGTATTCCAGATCATGTCGGCAACTCTGATACAGAATGATTAAGTGTTATTCTAAAATCCAGTTCCGAATTGAGTCGGGCATTTCAATAACACTCACATCTTGTGATTATCACTCCTCTCTCACTAAGAGGGAGTCTTAAATTATAGTGTCGATTTGATTGATTTATATATATATATATATGTATATATATATATATTTATTATCATTATCATTAATATATATTATAGTCGACTGTAGTTTGTATTAAATTGGGGTGTATCAAATATCTGATGTATTCATTGTTGAAATCAACGTAGTCGATTAGTAATGTTACTATAACTAGTATTCGGTAGTTATCATAACAAATCTAATAATGTGTTACGATAACTATCGAATGATAGTTATGCGTAACATCAAGCATTGTTAATTGAAGATAATGATAGTCGTATACTATGATACGTTACGACTGTATACAAGTGTATTGTAGTGTCGAAAGGGCATGGCTGTGTGAGACATGGCCCTACGTGGCTTAAGCCACATACGGTCATGTCTTTACACAAACATGACGCCTCACAATATATTTAATGTTATTCGTATGTGTTGGGAAAGCAATCAATCACAGTGGCATTTCTTCTCCTCTGCAACATACGTAAATATAGTTCAGAAAATACATAATTACACTTGCACAAATAATATATTATAGCACAATAAAGAGTATTAGTTTTTCTCTGACTAAGATCTTACATTTCTAACAGTTTGGGTCACTCGTACAAATTAATGTACCATTTGCATCTTCGACTAGCAAATGTTGTCTTTGTTTGTCATTTGTTCATTGTTCTAATAGTGTCATTGGGGGCACTCGTGTAGATTGTTGTCTTTTGTATCTTCGATTGACAGATGTTTTGCCTTTCTTTGCCATTTGCTCATTGTTTGAGTAGTGTTGTTGGGGGCACTCATACAAATTGATCTTGATCATCATCTTGGTTTCAAAGGAGGTTCTTCATTCAGCACTATGACAGTTATCATTCGACAAGTGTCCAAACTTTTCTTGTGTCCTAGAGGAGGTTCTTCTGCACTTCATGTAGTTGCATCTCTCACTTTTGGAGAGGGGTTTTATCCTACGTGGTTTTTCTCCTTTTTTCTCCACTTTGAGAGATTTTCATTGTACATGGGTACCTAATCAAGCCTTTGTTGCCAGCACTCATTCATCCAAAGAGTTTTTTGTCTCCCTAAGTTTCACTTAAGGGGGGCATTTAGAGCATGCATATTAGTTGCTTTAGGCACACTTGCATATGTTGCTTTAATTAATTGTGCACATGCTAGAGATTATTCTCATGCATATTATTATGCATAATTAAAGCACATGTGTGCACATTCGTGCCCTGGCTTAAGTTCACTTAGTGAGTCTAAATTCAGCTCAGTTTAATTTTGTTAGGCTCTAGTTTGCATATTGTGCATATCATACACCTTGATTTGCATATCTTAGCTCTAGTTTGCTATTTTTAGATTGAGCTTGCTTTTTTATTTTTAGCACTATTGCTTTCTATAAAAGCAATGGATTTCTTCATTGTTGTACATCCTGCAATTATGTGATCTTGCAAATTTTAATCCTTTTACTTTTGAGGAATATAGCAATTATTTTCTTGCTACCCTTGCTTATGGAAGGTGTTTTTGTTTGTCGTTTGATCCTAGATGCTTGTATTGCAAACTGCAACAGGGATGTGTCTTATGTAGATTTTTATGATTGTGATTCATCATTGGCCTATTACTTGCTTAGACTTATAGTTTGATGGGGGTTTGGGGGAAACACCAAAACGAGGTTAAGGGTAGCACCCCTCGCGGGGATCTTGAGGGTTAGATAGAGAGGTAGAGAGATAGTTCTAGATCTTGAGAGAGAGAGAGAGGGGGGGGGAGAGAATCTAATAGAGAGAGGTAGAGAGAGGGAATAGAGGAAGAGTGATAGGGAGAGAGATAGGTCTAGAGTTCATAGCAAATAAAGCGAGTGAGATAGAAAGAGCGAGAGAATGTTGATAGGAGCTTGCTGATTACTAAAATTTAACTAAGACAAAAAATTTATAAGATCATCTAAACCCTAGAATTTTCATTGTAACTCCTAGAGATCTAAAACCACTCTCATGCATCCTACCAATATTGTTAAGTTCCAGATCGCTGCAAATGTAATAGCACTGCCGTAAAAGTATGTCCTTTCCAAATGCATCGATGTCTTGTATACATACATGGTAAAGACAAGAAGAGACATGTCCCTTCATGGGACATGTCTATTCATTAATCTAATTTATTAATTTAACTATATAATAATTATAAGAATAAATAAAAGATTAACTTCATATATATATGTATATTAATATAAATAATATCAATCATTAAATATATTAATATATATATATATGTATATATAATTAATCAATTCTCATAATAATTATATAATCAGTTTTATTTATCTGACCGATGTTACATACATCAACACTCCCTCTTAGCTAGGGAAGATAAAATCATATATCACATTTCTTGTGATAAGAAATCTCACATATCTCGTGAAAGCAGATAGCACATAACACATGATGATAAGTATCACATAACTCGTGAGATGAGGAATCACCTAACACGTGATACCCATTTTTATATATAACACCTAACATGTGATATAAGGAATCACCTAACACGTGATACCTAGTTTTACATATCACCAAACATGTCATATAAGGAATCACCTGACATGTGATACCCAGCTTTACATGTCACCTAACATGTGATATGAGGAATCACCTAACATGTTATACCCAGTTTTACATATCACCTAACATGTGATATGAGGAATCACCTAACACGTGATACCCAGTTTTACATATCACCTACCATGTGATATGATGAATCACCTAACACGTGATACTTGATTGTACATATTACCTTAGATCGTAAATGAGGAATCATCTTAGCTCTGATACCATGTTAAGTTCCCGATCGTTGCAAATGTAATAGCACTACCGTAAAAGTATGTCCTTTCCAAATGCATCGATCTCTTGTATATATACATGGTAAAGACAACAAGAGACATGTCCCTTCACATGGTAAAGACAAGAAGAGACATGTCCCTTCATGGGACATGTCTATTCATTAATCTAATTTATTAATTTAACTATATAATAATTATAAGAATAAATAAAAGATTAACTTCATATATATATATATATATATATATATATATATATATAATATCAATCATTAAATATATTAATATATATATATATATATATATATATGTATATATAATAAATCAATTCTCATAATAATTATATAATTAGTTTTATTTATCTGATCGATGCTACATACATCAACAAATATATACATGAAATATAACTCAAAGTATAATATATATGCTTAAATGTTATATTTCATGCATATATTCTACTAAAGAGAATGAGACTGACTTTAAGACAAAGATGGGGAGTTGAATGTTGTAGTTTATTTGGGTTCATGAACCAAAAAAGCATTAAAACTGAGACTTGAAAAAAATTGAGTCTAGTTTGAGTCTGAGCATCAGGACTCAGAAAAGAGTCCAAGTCCCCCAAACTTGTTGAGGATCACTGAGCTCGCAATTCACCAAGTCTCAATAAGTCTTGAAACTATGATCAATATTGTTTGGCGTCAGCACCATGGATACCTTAACCAATCTTACCTCTCTCAGTTGGCTCAACAGAATGTGGTAGAAGGCTTACTTGAGATTCAGTTACAGAGACAGTGTGTGTGGAGCTTGCAAACAAGAAAGCAACATCGAACTCCATTTTTTGAAGGACAAGCTTGGAGAGCATTAAAGGTCCTTCAGTTAGTTTATGCAGATGTTTGTCAACCATTGAATATTGGATAGGTTACTGGTGCCAAGTATTTCCTCCTGTTTGTTGATGGTTTAAGTAGGAAAATGGGGGTGTTTTTTTATCAAAGAAAAATCACACTGCTTGGTTTCGAGCTCCACGTACTACCATGACATTGAGCTCCAAACGGTGTTGGACAAGCACAGTTTGGTCTTCACGGACATTCCACCTGGCATACCACCGCACCGTGGTTTTGAGCACACCATCAAGCTGGAGGAAGGAGCCAAGCCTGTCATCACCACTCCATACCGCCATCCTAATAGGTTTAAGGATGAGATTGAAAAGACAATCCAGGAATTGTTCGACAAGGGATGGATCAGGCCCACTTCCAGTCCTTTCGCATCATCGGTGGTGTTAGTGAAGAAGGATGGCACCCTGCAGATGTGTGTGAACTATCGTGCGTTTAATAACAAGACCGTCAAGAACAGGACCATATTCCCAGGATCGATGAGCTACTGGATGAGTTGCATGGCATCGTCTATTTTGGAAAAATAGACCTTCGCTCAAGCTACCACCAAATCCGCATGAGGGAATAAGATGTAGAGAAGACAGCCTTTCATTGTCACTACGGACACTATGAATTCTTGGTCATGCCATTTGGGTTGACCAACACGCCAGCTACTTTCCAATCCTGCACGAACCACATTTTCAACAAACAATTGCGCAAGTTCCTATTGGTGTTCTTCAACAACATACTCATCTACAGCAAGACATGGGAGGAACATCTAAGGCATTTGGACTAAGTGTTGGGAATCATGGAATCGCAATCCTTGTTCGCCAAGAGACCCAAATGTGAGTTTGGGATGACGGAGATACTATATTTGGGACACATTGTCAGTGGTCGAGGCATTCAAGTGCCTCAGGAAAAGATCTAGGCCATCTTCGATTGGCCACCTCCAACAAATCTCTAAGAGTTGCGCGAGTTCTTCAGATTATGCAGTTACTACAGAAGGTTGGTGAAGGGTTTCTCTCAGCTCGTCGTACCTCTGATTGACTTGACGAAGAAAAGATCATTCCAATAGAATGAACAGGCACAACATACTTTCGACAAGTTGAAGGAAACCATGAGTTCCTGTCCGGTCCTCGCAATGCCAGACTTCACTTGGCCCTTCATCTTAGAATGCGATGCATCAGGGGAATGCATCGAGGGAAGGCATCGGGGCCATACTCATGCAAGACCATCACCCAATTACATTCAAGAGTTGAAAACTCTCGAGAGTGGAGAAGTTGTATTCCATCTACGATAAAGAAATGTTCGCCATCATGTACGCCCTGATGAAGTTTTGGCAATATGTAATGTCTTGGCTATCAGGGTTAGCTTGGGACAAGTATTACTTGTAAAATAGATGTCAAAATTAAACTATAACAAGTCTAACTATGCTTTTATACCCTCTATCCTAACCCCAAACCTTAAAGACGTCTACAAATCGGGATTACTAACCCTACTGAAGATCTCCAGGTCTTGAATGATATAAAATCAATTCCAGTACCATCCTCGGTTACTTCTCCGTGTTCTCTGGAATGCTCCCTCTAAGGTCCTTGGAAGAGGTAACCCTTTTCCAAGGCCCTTATCACATATGCATATGTTAACATCAATGGAGTATTTTGGTCATTAAGAATGTATCATCCTCACTCATGTCGATCAGATGGAGACTAACCTCGCATACCAACATTAAGGAGGTGATGCCATATTAAGATCACTCTCTTCCCTCAAAAGGGACTTTCTTGATCTTAAACCTTTAACCATAACCATTAATCATGTGTATTATTCATTTACAAATCCACCTTTACATATACATGTATAGATATGTATATGTACGAAAAGAGTTAATATAAAAAATAAACCTTGAGTTTACCTTTTTATACTCCCTTGCGTGTCTCCACTTTTATCCTTTTGAAAAGTCACAACCCTTCATAATCAAAATCCTTTCAAAAAGTCACAACACTTCATAATTACAACCTTTTTAAAGAGTCACAAACATTAATCGCAACCCTTTCAAAGAGTCACATCCTTTCATCATTTCAACCTTTTGAAAAATTCCCTTCCTTATTTTCTTCTCATTCCTTTCCTCTTCCATTAATCCTTCTTTAACTCCTATTCTCTCATCCTCTTTCCCCCTCTTTCAAAAAAAACCTACTCTCTTTTATTTCTTAATTTGAAGGAGACATCTCTTTATTACATATCTCTTGACTTTTCATTAAATTTAGTTAATTTATATTAATCTATATTATATTATTTATTTTACGTTTATTATCATTTATTATTAAATCCTATTTAGAAAGGCAACATACTTTCTACAATATTCTCCCTTGTAGTAAATTTTATTTATTTATTCATTCATTGTAATTTTATTATTATTTAATTATTTTAAATCTTATTTTTTGATAATAGATTATATATATGTTATTATTTATATTATAACAATAATATTTTATTAATATTTCTTATTTTTATATTTTAATATTAATATATGATTTTATTATTATTATTTATTTAATAATATTTCATTATCTAATTATTATTAATATTCTATCTTAAAATGGGAACATGACACAATACCTCATTGGATCCAAGTTTGTCGTCCGTACGAACCACAACACCCTGAGGAATTTCTCGGAGTAGAGGGAGCTGAACAAAAGACAACAGAAGTGGGTAAGCAAAATCTAGGCATTTGACTTCAATATTGAGTACATGAAGGGGAAGAATAATGTTGTGGTCGACGCTTTATCAAGGAAGCCCGCCATATGCTCTGTCTCAGATTTCGGCAGACCAAGTATGAACACTTCTTCGCCATTCCCGTAGGGTATCAGGCCGCACAAGTGGCGGACTTGTTCTTCTGTGAGGTATTTCGCCTACATGGTCTCCCTCAGAACATCGCCAGCAACAGGGATAGCTGCTTCCTCAACACCTTTTGGACAGAACTGTTTCAGCTCGCAAGGACAGAGTTGTCACCAAGCACCATTTATCACCCGTAGACTGATGGGCAGACAGAGATTGTTAACAAGTGGTTGGAAGGCTACCTCAAGAACTACGTTTTGGCACAACAGAAGGTATGGGTTAAGTGGTTGCATTTCGATGAACATTGTTACAATATCACGTACCACATGTCGATTGGCATGGCACCATTCAAAGCACTGTATGGCTAGAAGCCCCCATCATTCGTTAATATAGCACAGGGCGACAACAAAGCGTCGAAGGCCAAGGATTGGCTACAGGAAGGGTTGGACATTTTGAGGACTCTCAAGGAGAACCTTCAAAGGGCCCAAAACCAAAAGAAGATGTATGCTGACAAGCACAGAATAGAGAGAAGTTTTGAATTTGGTGACCTGGTGTACCTCCCACTTCAGCCCTACAGCCAATCTTCTCTGAAGACATGTGAGAAAGAAAAGTTGAGGCCACATTTTTACAGACCCTACCGTGTGGTCCGGAGGGTAGGTGATATAGCCTGCGAATTAGAGTTCCCTGAAGGAAGTCAAATTCACAATGTATTCCATGTGTCCTTGAAGAAGGTCGTGGGACAACATGTCACTCTGTCAGAGGATCTACCGCCCATCGACGAACAAGGAAACTTAGTGCTAGAGCAGACCGAGATCGACACCCGAGAAAAGAATCTAAAAACACGTACCATCAAGGAATTTCTTGTGCGCTACAAGAACTTGCCAATAGAAGACACCACCTAGGAGGGCGAACAGATTTTGGAGCACCCCAATTTTCGATTGCTCAAGCACAAGCAATTTTCACAACGGGCGGGTTGTAATATCCCCATTATTAAATAAAATAAAAACTATTGTATTTTAGGTCCCGATCGATTAATGTATATCTCGGACCCATCTTTATTTATTTATTTTAGTCATCAAGTAGTGTGTGGCCATGTCGACACTCTTTGTACTCCTTCGGGAAGTTTCCCTGAAGCAATATTTAAGACTGGCTGTAGGATGTAGATAGCATGTGACTTGAATTAATTTATTGTATTGCAAAATCCAGTTGGAAATCTGTTTTATTCGCCATTTCGAAAGTGAAAGATCTTCCCTATTTGGTTTGCGCAGCTTCGGTGGGATTCATCCCTCAACCTATTCTGCTCTTTTTCCTTGGTTTTGGATCTGGCAAATCTGAAGCGTTATCATTGTTTGAATCAAGGCCTACTCCTAGGATCATTGGTATTTGGCATTCATCTTGTTGGTATTTGTGCGATTTGGAGTCCTATTTAATTGACTGTGCATTAACTTGGTAATGGCGAATACTAAATCTGGCAATAAAGTTTCCAAAGGCAAGACCTCGTTTTAGTATGGATCACACTTCCCACAGTATGGTCTACCTATCACCACCATACGACCTCTACCCAATACTCCTCGTACATTGCCTATACATTCTCTACACCATACGGCTTACTATCACCGTACGGCAACTTTCCATTCACTATCACCGTACACCTCAAGCCACACTTCCTTCGTACAAACCTATCCACTAACACCATACGACCCTTAATCAGGCATGTACAGTCAGTTGTCATCCTGTGTGGACAACACTTGTGGAACATCAGAGTCTCAGAAAACTATAACGAGGGACTTTGGACATATCCTCAGGCATCTGTTTCCGCCATGCCCTTTCAGTACATCACTGTGGTATCAGAGCTGGTAATCTTGCTAGCCTATCAAGTGGTGAATGCGGAAGGAGTTTCTAGTGTACACCAGAAGGAGATACCATTCTCTCGACAGAATGGGTGAACCACGAGATTCGGCAGCAAAAGTTAAGGCATTATTGAGAGAGTTAACCCAAAGCCAGGCTCAACTCAATGAGACCATGATCCAAGGGCAAGAATGACAACTCATGGAGGAGACATTGCAGAAGTTGGTTGAAGGAAGGGCGAATGGAGATGGTGGAGACAATTCTGTCACAAGGGGAGCAAACCCTCATTTACACTCTCGACCGTCAATGTCGACGTTTCCCCCAGACCAAAGAGAGCGAGAGCCCACCTTCCAAGAAATGTAGGAACAACTAATGGGTTCTCTCAACAGAATGGGTGAACCACAAGATCCAGCAGCAGAAGTTAAGGTATTATTGAGAGAGATAACCCAAAGCCAGACTCAACTCAATGAGACCATGATCCAAGGGCAAGAACGACTCATGGAGGAGACGTTGCAGAAGTTGGTTGAAGGAAGGGCGAATGGAGATGGTGGAGACAATTCTGTCACAAGGGGAGCAAACCCTCATTCACGCTCTCGACTGTCAATGTCAACGTTTCCACCAGACCAAAGAGAGAGAGAGCCCACCTTCCAAGAAATGTAGGAACTAATGCAAGATTGGAGGAACGCAAATCTCGAAGGAGACTTGTCCTTCAAAGATTATGTTGACCAACGAATGAGATACTCAAGAGGCAGCAGTCGTGGCTATTATAACGACAATCTCAAGCGAAAGATAGGCAAGGTAAACCTATCATCTTTTGATGGAGTTAGATCAACTACTAAACAGGCATGGGTACAGAAGGCAGACACATACTTTCAACTTAACCCGATGCCAGAGGAAGAGGCAATCAACTTTGCAACACTCCGTCTAGAAGGGATTGTGCACGAATGGTGGCATCATGTAATGGTGACCCTGGGTCATGATCAAATAATGTCATACACCGAGTTCACGAAGAGGTTGATAGACTGTTTCGACGAGAGAGATCCAGAACTCAATTTCAAGGAGTTGGATCAGCTGAAGCAATGCGACTTAATTGACCAATACATTGCAGAATCCAGAGGCTATATGTGTTGGTGACAGATATACTAGAGAGGCAACTTATTGTGTTATTCAAACATGGGTTGATGGAACCTATCAGAGGTTGGGTGAATTCAACCCCATCACACTCACGGACGCAATTAAAAAGGCACGAAACATGGCAGCATCTCCCTCTTTGTGTCCATGGGAGCCCCAAAACTCCATGCTAATGCATTCCCATGGTCTCTCCGACATTGGCAATGGCTGGTATAATCCGGTATTTTGCTAACTCCTTCGGCACATTGACATATACGGCAACCTTGTAAAATTCTCTTTACATCTGCACTAATCGCTAGCCAATAGTAACTCTCATTCAGTTGTGCTAAAGTCTTGTCCACTCCAAAATGTACACTCAAACCACCACTATGTTTTTCCTTCATCAAATTTTCCCTCAATGAGCCTTGTCGTATGCACAATCTCTTTCCTTTAAACAACAAATTTTCTTATATGAAAAACTCCAACCATGGAGTTCTATCAATCCCAATGGGATTCTTACACACTACCCAAGCTTCTTTAAAATCCGCATCTTTTTCAAACAACTCTCCCATACAATCAGAACCAACTACATTCACTCTCATCTCATTCAACAATAAACACCTCCTACTCAATGCATCAACAACTCTATTTGATTTGCCACTTCTATGTTTTAAAACAAAAGAATAACTTTGTAGAAACTCAACCCACTTCACATCTTTTTCACTCAGCTTACTTTGGCTATTGTTGAATTGCAATACATGATGATCTGTGTACTACACAAACTCCTTTGGCAACAAATAATGCCTCCACTTTTTGAGTGTTTGCACAATTGCATAGAACTCTTGATCCTACATGGATTACTTCTTTTCCTCATTTAACTTATCACTGAAATAAGCAACTGGTCTTCCCTCTTGACTTAGAACTCCCTTATTGCTGTCCCACTTGCATCACAATCAAGTTGGAACACTTTTCCAAAGTCTAGAAGTGCTAACACGGGCTGCTTTGTTACCTTTGTCTTCAAAATATTAAAACTTCTTTCTGCTCCAGCTGTCCAAACAAATTTTTTTTTATTCCCCTTCACTGTCTCCATAATTGGTGCACGAATTCCACTATAAACTCTAATAAACTTCCTATAGAAGTTTGCTAGTCCATGAAAACTTCTTGCTTCAAACATGCTCTTCGATGAAGACCAATCAACAATAGTTTTGACCTTTTTCAAATCCATTTTCAGACTACTACTAGAAACCAGAAAAACCCAAATACGCCAATTCTTCTTTCATAAAACTACACTTTCTCAAATTCACCAATAACTTCTCTTCTTTCAGCGTCTGTAGAACTTCTCTAACATGTTGCAAGTGCTCTTCTTTTGTCTTGCTGAATATCAAAATATCATCTAAATATACAATCACAAACTTACCAAGATAGGGCTTCACAACTTCATTCATCAACCTCATGAAAGTGTTGGGTGCATTTGTCAATCCAAACGGCATCACCAACCATTCATATAATACATCCTTCGTCTTGAATGTGGTGTTTCATTCGTCCCCTTCTCTTATCCTTATTTGATAATAACCACTCTTCAAATTGATTTTAGTGAAGTATTTGGCTCCACTCAAGCAATCCATTAAATCGTCCATTCTTGAAAATGGAAACTATTACTTGATTGTTATCTTGTTTATTGCTCTTGAATCCATGCATATTCTCCAACCTCTATCTTTCTTTGGTGCCAACACCACTAGAAATGCACATGGACGTAGACTTTCTCTAATCAGCCCCTTATCAAACAACTCTTGCACTTGTCTATTGATCTCCTAATTCTCTTTTGGTGACATTCGCACTGGGAATGAAATCCATGCAATGATTGATACTTCTCATTGGTGGTAACCCATCCAGCAAATCTTTCATCAATATTTATGCATACTCTTCCAAACTCTCTTGCACTTCTTTTGGAATTTCTTCTTCCTCCTTCATTGTCCCAACCGCTGCAAATTTGGGAGTGATGGCAAAACATGCTTTCTCCTTTTAAAATTTCTCAAACATTGTTTTCAGGTGACCAAACATACTTTTTCATCGTAATGCCCCCATTTTCACAAGCATCAGAGTTTGAGGGATTAGCCTATTAATTGACCCTCGTAGGCTAATGAGGTTGGATAGAGGGTCTCTTGAGAGATGCAACTTCTTCAAAGCCCTGAGCTTTGCAGGATTGGTGTTCGTTTGAGGTCTCTAGGACTCCGTATGCAGTGATTTCTATTTATAGTGAGTTTATTGCTATATATAGCAATTTTTGGAGTGATACAGATGGACCCTTTCTATTTTTAGAAATGGTATTTGGTCACATGGGGAATTACAGGATGAACTCCTAGTTCAGACGAAAGAGTGAAATAATAAGCGGTTTGAGAGTTATTCATAATTTTTTGGCCAAATGATATTAAATTGTAAAAATAGTTTATTATAAAGTTATAACATAACTTTATAATTTCACTTAAGTTGAGGGTCTATTCATCATTGGAAGGGGACCAGTCGAGTAATTAATTATAAATGCCAAACTTAATGAATTATTAAAAGATTTCCTAAGTTGAAATGAAATAACATTTAAAATGCTTTTTGGGGAAATTGCACTTCTTGAAGGTATTTAATAGTTGCAAGAGAAATGGAATTCATTATGTTGATTGCTTGATTTGATATTCTTTCTTTGGAGCATTGGAGTTGCAAGAAACCAAGAGTTTCAACAAAGTTCTGAGCTTATCGGCATTGGAGAGTGTTGCTTTCTTTGTAGCAGCAGTCAAAGGGTGTGAAATATTCACCTGATATTGCTTATTGGGTTGGCTTCATATAGAGGTTAGCATTGTACTGATTGGAGAAATAAATTTCAGAATTTATTGATAGATTGAAGGCATATTTTATGGCAGATTGAGGGCATCAGATTGAGAAGCTATTGGTTGTTTATAGTGGTTTGAAATCATTGTTTTTTGCTGGTTCTTCATGTGCCCTACCTACTCTTCCATATACAGCTCGATTTTTTTAAGGAGGCATCGAAAGAATAAGAAAAAATTCTTAAAAGGGACGCCTAGCTGAACCACAGTGATTGCTATCATTAGTTTGGATATTGGTTGTTGATAGAAGAAGATATGAGCTGTTGTATGCTTCATTTTTCAGCCAACAAGGGTTTCAGAGTAATTTCTACAATGAAAATGGGTATACTTTTTAATGTAAAACATTCTAGTGCTATGTATTGAAGGAAAAGTAATAAAGATTGTCTTCTCTTCCCAAAGTATTGTTAGTGTTAATTTTCAGAAGTTTTATTTCAGCATATGTATTGCTTTTTATGTCAAACCATCTCAAAAACACACAAAATTTGGAAAACAATTAAAAACCAAAACAAGTAATCAATTCAGCAGTTAGATCTTTGAAGGGTTTTTTATAGTGGTATCAGAGCGGTTTCTTGCCATCCTACAGGGTTGGAAATCTTGAGTTCACACATTTGATTTTGAGTGACCAGCACTCTTGCAGTTGTTTCAATTATGAAAAAATCCAAGAAATCAATTAAACAGGTTAACCAGTTGAATAACATGAAAATTTACAAGAAGCAGTCAAATGCCATAATGAAGAACTTGGAGAAGATTAAACAAAATCAAAAAAAGATGCATGAAATGCTTTCAAATCCTGCTACCATGGATAGTTTAACACGGTTTATGACTTCCATTTTTAAAAAGTCTTCCTCACAGAGAAAACAAAAAGAGAATCAGGAGGATTGTACAGGTGTAGCTTCAGCAGGCAGCAACCATCAGGTAGTGGAGCCTTTGCTTGGTGGGGCAGCTGCTAGTCCTTATACGCATGATGTTGGAGGCTCTTCTTAGGAGCATGTTGTTACGACAGACTTGTTGAGGATAGCTGCATCAAGTCCCAACATTTACATGAGACAGGAGCTAGTGACCGAGAAAATGTTGATGACATGATAGCCACCATTGATGACAGCCTTACATCAGTTGGTAGTAATGAAAATGTTAGTCATACAAGGTCTGATTTTTATGACACCAGTCCCTTATTTGAGCCTATTGACGATGTTGTTGATAGGGCCTGTGCAGAAGGAGTTGTTGATGCCACTATGAGTCTTGACTCACTTGGTGAGAGTTGCTTTTGAGAATTGCACGGAAAATATGAGCTCTGATAGCTCTGATTTTTATGACAGCAATGAGTCATGTGTGCAGCAACATGAGATAGTAGAGAGTTTACCCATGGATGATATTGACACTTATGTTGTGGGCACTTCTAATGATATTTATGAGGACGATTCATGTTGTGATGAGTCTGGTTTGTCATATCCGACTTTAGGAGATGATTCAGAGTTGTCATTGGTTGATGATAGGTCTCAGTATCATGGTTTACAGGGACTCACAGTTGAGGGGGAAGTAGAGGTATGCGAAGAGATTGATATAGCAACTACTTCCACTCCTTCAGATGTGTTATTTGTAGAGGTACCTAGCAGCGGTACCTCGATTGTTGATATGTGCGAGGTTGTTAGCGCACATTGTGATATTGATCATGAGGTGAGTGACATTGATGCAACCTCTTTTCACAATGTCGAGTTTGGGTCAAAGGACATGTGTAGGAGTCAACGGTTACAAGCTCCTTATCATCTGATTGGGCAGTTGAGGGTTAGTGACAGCATGATTGCCACAGCTATTGAGCATTTTGATGTTTCTCGTCAGATGTTGGCTACTTATGGTCGGAGCACTCTTATGATAGATGAGCATTGTGATAGTGGTCATTCCCTTGCAGAGTTTCATGCACTTCGTGAAGCAATTGGAATAATGGAACAAAATTACCTACAATTACTTGCAGACAGAGATTATCTTCTTGAGTGGGATGGTATCTGTTATGATGCATTGAGGGGAAACGAAGAGGAGGTATGTGAGTTCACTCATAAGCTTGGGGTGACTATGGACTGATTGGAGAGCACCCAGTTGGCCCTTCAGGAGTCACAGTCACCGTTAGAGCAGTTTACCATGGAGTTGAGCTGAGTACAGTATTCATCATCTGGAGTTACAATACAATTTCCTACAGTGGCAGTTGGTGATGATTTGATATCTACAGGTTGTAGTGAGGATGTGGCTACATCCATCTCTAATGCAGGTGCAGTAGTTTCAGATGGGACGAGTACTTTGGTTGAGAGTTGTAGAGAGCCTCTGATGAACATATTGTCATTGATGTCAAATTAGTAAAGATATGCAGCATTCAAAGAGATAGAGATTATGAAGAATTCAAACATCTTTAACACATAGAAGACATAGACCAAGTAACCAGAAACAGATGAAGACATTATATGATGGCAAGTTTATGACAGCGGTTGAATGAACAGAGAATACACAGAGATACATATGAGATTGATACGACGGCAATTAGCAAATATATTGTTATACAGAGAACGGCATTTCTGCTCCGCAACATATCAAAATATAATTCAGCAAACATAAATATACTTGCACATATAGTATATAGTAACAGCACATTAAAAAGCATCAGATCTTCTCCTAACAAATAGCCCAGTACAAAAACAGAGGATTTATTATTATCGATGATATAAACAAATTGACTATGAAAGGCTAATGAGTTAAGATTACAAGCAATTACAACATATTGTCCAACTGAGGAAAGTGTTTGAGAGAGGATGCCGTCAAGACAAGTATCGGCACAACATCTTGTCAGAGTAAGGACAAACATTGAATGATGTTAAACATTGACCTCTTGAGATTATGATATTGTGATTCAACAAGGAATAGCTTCTTCACCGACACCGCTACCAAAGGCCAGACATAAGCTCATTGCATCCTACGGAACAAATAGTGTTTCTCAGAGCAACTGTTAGCAAGAATTGATCCCAGGACAGCAACTTGTAGAAGTTGCACATAACAATAATAAAGATTATTAAGACTAAGCAGCAGCATACATACGTATAAAATAATATGAAAGCCGCAGAGACGGATAATATTAGGAAGATACAGCATACACGTTTTAAAAGAACAGCGTTGAGCATCACAGAGGTATATATATCGAAGGTTGAATAGAGATTACATCAAACAGCGATAAAGATATTATGCAGCGGTTGTTAATTACACATACGCATAATATAAGCAGAAACGTATCAGATGAATTAGTTTATATGAATCAATATAATGCAGCGTCAAAGGTTGAAAGCGTTGGAGATTATCGAAGTATGTATAATACGAAGACATAATAACCAGTGTAAGCAAATACGTATACGTATGGTGAGCATATACAAAACAGAGAACAGATGTTTTCATTTTATATTAAAAATAGCATACAGATACGAATGTTCAGATATGTATGTTGACATCCAGATGCTACGAAGGTTCAGATACGTATTGGTGCAAATATTGAAAACGACAGATATCATTATAATCTACAGCGGTATTAAAATATGCAAGTATTAAAATATTGAGAACGGTGGATATTATTGATTACGGAGGTTAATATGCAGCGTTCAACTTTATATCGAAGGTCAAAGGTTGAAAATATTATGCAGCGTTAAACAATAAAAACAATATATATGGCGATTAATATATGCACAGTGGTTTTTAATACAAACAAAGGCATGCTACGTTTATACTTACGAAGGATGATATCTTAAAGATATCATAGGTAAAAGTTTTAAAGGCAAAGAAAAGTTTTAATTAAATAAAGGAATTATTAACTTATTTTAAGTTAATAAAAAGAGATACCTTTTCAAAATGAAAAGTCATAATTTTTATAAAAGGGATGCAATGTTTCAGTTGAGAAATGAACATATAAATATCTAAACAATTATTTTTGAAAATGTGTGGAGTGTGTCAACATGAATGAATAAAAGAAGAGCAGCAATATAAAGAAGAATATTAATGAATATATATATATATTCTCATTTTTGTATGCATAATTAAAAGAGATATATATTTGGGATATCCAAGACAAGGAAATTTGTTGGCTGACTTAAGGGATAAAGGGCCAGATAATGTCCATCATCAGTTGAACAAAGCAACAGTGTCAAGGTGGAAAGAAAATCTATAAACAGTGAGTTGGTGCTCAGAATTCGGACAAGGGGAGTTGGTGCTCAAAATCCGGACAAGGGGAGTTGGTGCTTCCAGTAAGTCGGTGCCTGCAAAGTGTGGGAGTTGGTGCTTCCAGTGAGTTGGTGCTCATAAATTTAGAGGTTGGAGCCTCTAGTAGGTTGGTGCCTACAAAACATTGTAAAAGAACATTATTATATATATATAATAAATTATTTGGTGAATTATTGTTCATGTGCATAATTGTCTATTTTGAGTAAATTGAAGTTATATTTGAATAAAAGTTTATAAGTTCAAAATTGTTAATATACTGATTCACCCCCCCCTCTCAGTATATTCGTGTGCTCTTCAGCCTCTTGTTGGATCAAGTTCTCCAACGGTCAGCACGCTGACAGATGATGCAGAACAGGTTATTGAGAGTTCTAATGTGACAGCAGTGGATTCTTCAAGCATTTGTGTGTCAGTTCCTGACAATACTCCCTCTTCTTCACAGGACTTAGGCAAGGTATCATTTGATTTGGAGATTAGATTTCATGGGGATTTGTTTCATTCTGTCGAAAGCAAATCTATTACTTCATCTCATACATGTGATAGAGATAGACAGTTGGTAGTGGCACAGTTTCAGAGGGATCAGCTGTGGGTTGCAGGCGAGCAAGTTGATACTTCTTCATATGATTTCTACTGCACAAAGTTATTTATGGAGTATTTGCTTGAGAGTTCATAATCGCAAGAGGGACCGTTTAGAATTTCTGAGGGTACTCTTATTCAGGGTTCTCGCGGTATTCAGGTTTTGGTGGGAAACATTGTAGAGACTTTGACTACAATGCTTCCCCATAGGGATTTTGTGGTTGGGCTTGCTGGGAGGGTTACCCGAGATCCCGCCCAACCAGTTGTTTGGAGACAGAGATTGGAGCCATCTCTTGGTTCTTGGTTTGATGATGATGAGCCTCTAACGAAGATTGGAGCATTTTATTGCAACTACACAGTGAGGAGTGCTCATCATTTCTCTTTTGACCCACAGGTAACGGACATGGTTTCGCGTAGGTCTAGGTTTGCTCCAGGTTCATACCATCGTTTATGCGATGAGCTTATACCCTCTTCAGTTGATAGGGTTAGTTGTTGCAAGTTAGCAATAGGCTACTTGCAGATTCAACATATCCATGACAGTTTTGTAGAGGATGGATATCTGGGTTGTGATACAGATATCTTCACGAGTTCTTATCTCCACAATACGGATGAATGTGAGTCTCAGTTGCATTGGGACCCAGGTGGCGATAGGGTTAGCATTATAGTTTGGGTAGGGCCTCTTGGTTGGCTTCACCAATTCTGGTATGATGAAGTTGGGATCAAAGTTGAGCAACGAAAGTCTAAGAATGTTCATTTTGGCAAACTTCCATATTGGCTATGGGATCCAGGTATTGTTCCAGCTAGTGGATTGCTTCTTCCTTCGGTTGGTGTTGACTTAGTTGCAACATACAATGGTATTATGTTGATGCCACATAGCTTGTATGGAGTACTCTACAAAGTGAATTGGAATCCCAAAATTCAGCTGAGCATTGAGTGTAGAGTTTGGGATTCTTTGGGTGGATCCGGATTTCAGAGAAGGTATACAGTTGAACATTGCAGCATGTTCGGTGGGCGGAGAGTATACAGGTTCATCCTTGGCCTTCTTGAACAGGTTTTGATTTTCATGCACTATTCTTGTGCGCATGGGTTGGATAGTTGGTATGATGGTTGTTCATGCGCAATAGTGTTTATGTTGGTGCTACAGGAGTTGGTTCGAGATGTGTGGGACATGACGCAATTCATCTTTTGGACCTCTAGTGTGGTGGAGTTACAGTGCAGTAGAGATTGCTTGAGGACAAGCAATTTCAAGGAGGACGGACTGTAATGTCCCCATTTTCACGAGCATCAGAATTCGAGGGATTAGCCTATTAATTGACCCTCGTAGGCTAATGAGGTTGGATAGATGCAGCTTCTTCAAAACCCTAAGCTTTGTAGGATTGGTGTTCGTTTGAGGTCTCTAGGACTCCGTATCCAATGATTTCTATTTATAGTAAGTTTATTGCTATATATAGCAATTTTTGGAGTGATAGAGATGGACCCGTTCTATTTTTAGAACTAGTATTTGGTCACATGGGGAATTACAGGATGAACTCGCAGTTCAAACGACAGAGTGAAATAATAAGCGTTTGAGAGTTATTAATAATTTTGCGGCCAAAATGATATTAAATTGTAAAAATAGTTTATTATAAAGTTATAACATAACTTTATAATTTCACTTAAGTTGAGGGTCTATTCATCATTGGAAGGGGACCAGTTGAGTAATTAATTATAAATGCCAAACTTAATGAATTATTAAAAGATTTCCTAAGTTAAAATGAAATAACATTTAAAATGCTTTTTAGGGAAATTGCACTTCTTGAAGATATTTAATAGTTGAAAGAGCAATGGAATTCATATGTTGATTGCTTGATTTGATATCCTTTCTCTGGAGCATTGGAGTTGCGAGAAACCAAGGGTTTGAGCAGAGTTCTGAGCTTATCGGCATTGGAGAGCGTTGCTTCTTCTTTGTAGCAGCAATCAGAGAGTGAAATATTCACCTGATATTGCTTATTGGATTGGCTTCATACAGAGGTCAGCATTGTACTGATTGGAGAAATAAATTTCAGAATTTATTGATAGATTGAAGGCATATTTTATGGCAGATTGAGGGCATCGGATTGAGAAGCTATTGGTTGTTTATAGTGGTTTGAAATCATTGTTTTTTGCTGGTTCTTCATGTGCCCTACCTACTCTTCCATATACAACTCAATTTTTTGAAGGAGGCACCGAAAAAATCAATAAAAATTCTTAAATGGGATGCTTAGCTGAACCACAGTGATTGATATCATCAGTTTGGATATTGGTTGCTGATAGAAGGAGATATGAGCTATTGTATGCTTGCTTTTTCAGCCAGCAAGGGTTTCAACGTAATTTATACAAAGAAAATGGGTATGTTTTTTAATGTAAAACATTCTAGTGCTATGTATTGAAGGAAAAGTAATAAAAATTGTCTTCTATTCTCAAAGTATTGTTAGTGTTAATTTTCAGAAGTTTTATTTCAGCATTTGTATTGCTTTTTATGTCAAACCATCTCAAAAACACAAAAAAATTGGAAAACAATTAAAAACCAAAACAAGCAGTCAATTCAGCAGTTAGAGCTTTGAAGGGTTTTTACATTCATCTTCTTTTCTACCCTTCAATAGGTTTAAAATGTATTTTTCCCATTCTCTTCACCATCATGAATAGCCTTCCTATCTAATGAATAGCCTTCCTATCTAATTGTCATGGTCTACCAAAGAGAATATGGCATGTATCCATTGGCATAAAGTCACACATAACCTCGTCCTTGTATCTTCCAATTTGAAAACATGTGATGGTCTTTTTAAACTTTGTCCATTCACCAACATGTGATGGTCTTTTTGCAACCAAGAGATGCAAATTCTTTTAAATTTCAATTTACTCACCATTTCCTGAAACACAATATCATTTGTACTCCCATTGTCCACAATGACTTTACAACACCTTTTGTTCACTTTGCATCTCGTTTGAAATAGATTTTGTCTTTGAATTGCTTTCTTCATTTTTGGATTCAACAACACTCTTCCTATCATAAACGACTCCATCCTCAAGGTCTTCTCCTTTCTTAGTAGTGATCTCCTTTATAGTTTCAGCATGTGCTACATGCACTCTTGCTTCTTTTCCTTTACCTCCATCTTGTTGAATTTGCTGACATTCAAATGTTCTGTCTCATTTCTCCACATATGAAACATGTAATGTTGAAACCTCTTCCTCTACCTCGTCCAATGACCCTCTTTCACAAGAGTACCCTCCTCTTCCTCTTGGGAAGCCTCCTCTTCCTTTAACTCCTTGCATGCTTGCACTTGAAGTGTTGGCTTCCTCTTGCTTATTTCAAAAGCCTCTACCACTACTTGGCTCTCCTCTCCATGTGAAAATTTGCATCTACCCCAAGAGTTATTTTGTTACCTCCTATTAAGTTTTTCTACTGCCTTCAAGGCATATTGATATGCCTCTTCCACACTATGCCTATTCCTCAAACTTATTTCATCTTGAATGGATGGGCACAGACCATTCAAATATCTTGCAACTTGTTCAATATCTTCTTCAACTTGACCGGCTTGTATACTTAACCGGTAAAATTCTTCAGTATACTCCTATAGACTACTTTCCTTTTGCCTCAATTTTTGTAATTTCTTTATCAAATTAATGTGGTAATTTGCTAGCAGAAATTTTGATTTAATCTTTGTCACCATTCAATCACAAGTCTTAATTTTCTCCTTTCCTCTTTGCTGCCTATCCATTTGTAATTGTTCCCACCATAGGGAAGCATGTCCCGTTAGCTTTGTGTGTGCATATTTCACCTTCTAGTCTTCTTCGTTGTTGTCGTATTTGAAGTATTTGTCCATCTCTGGAATCCAATCCAACAATTCTTCATCATTTAGCCCTATGTTGTAGTTGGGTGGATCAAATCGAGTTTGGAATTTACTATTGCAATTGCTTTTATGAATCTCTCTTCTCCTGGATCAAGTCCCGGTCTATTCACCTCTTCAACACCTTCAACAGACTACTCTTCCTCTTCATCATCACTGATATATTCTACATGGACTCCTCTTCTTTGAGCCATTTCCATTGCATCCAATCGTACAGTGACACCCCTCATTGCCTCTACTGTAAAACTTCTTATTATCTCAACAATCTCAGGCTCCACGCTTCTAGGTCCTCTTCCTCTGCGACCTCGTCCTCTGTAAGCCATTTTGGCTACCTTAGGCAATTTGTAGATTCACTTTTCAACACAATCGAACGCGCTTTGATACCAATTGAAGCAGCACTATAAACTTTGTGACTTAACAGACAGAGAATTTAAGCAGCATTAAAGCTTTAAACAAATTCACAACTAAAATTGAAATCACAAACCAAAAAGATTAGATCAACTTAGTAATTGGTTTTTGATTAACCTGGAGCATTCACCCTCTTTGCCAATGGGCCACCTCTATGGCTTTACACGCACTCACACAATCTGAATTTCAATTCTTTAAACCCATCAAACTCTAATATTTTCTACATAGCAATACTAGTTTAAATTTGGTTCGAACTTACTCTAGCTTCCTTGCTGTCCACAAATTACAGCCTTTTTTAACAAGGAAACTCTCCCTGTTCATACGCAACCCTCTTGGATTGAGCGGCTTTCCAATTCCAACACACTGTGCCATCTTTGTTTCATATGCCTCTTTGTATTTTTGTATACGCAGCCCTTGGCCTTCCCTTTTATCCCCAATTTATAAAAATGGTTGTCGGGCAACAACTATGATTAGCTAAATTACAAAATGGATTATTTACAGATTACTAAACTGATAGAATTATAATTATTTATTGATGAAGTTGAACACAAATCCAAAAAAAAAAAAATATTGAGCCGGATGACCAAATTCTCCAAATACTCCGACGTCATGAAATGATTGAGATAATCGATACAAAGGAGAGGAATACAACTTAAATAAGTGATTACTGAAGATCTTTCCATAACGGAAACAATAGAGAACTAATGACATAAAATGAAGATACTAAAAACTAACCAAATTACATAAATGACCATCATAAGCTAAATATAACAGTATTACTTTAATATAAATCCACGATAGTTGGCAACTAACAAGAAGAAATAAACTAAAGCCAAGCAGTCAATCATCAATGCAATTGAGGATCACTTAACTCCTCACTTGTTAGAACAAAAAACCATTGAGATGTTTGATGCACTTGTTAATCTTTTCCAACATGAAAACATAAACAGGAAAATGACTTTGAGAAACAAACTCAAATCCATAAAGATGCCTAAATCAAATTGTATTACCAATTACTTTATAAAGAGCACACAACTTCATGATCAACCTACAATAGCTAGCAAGAAGGTTGAAAATGTAGAGCTTGCCAAGTTGGTGTTAAATGGGTTCTCATCTTTGTGGCAAACATTTGTTCAAGGCATTTGTGCCCAAGAGAATTTTGCTTCCTTTGTGTAATGTCCCCCACTTAGGCAGTCTGGAAATATGATGTCGTTAGCCCGTTCTTTCATGGTCCCGAGGGCTAACCAGGACTTCAAAAGGGATCCTGAGGTTATTTGGCCTAGTCAAATTTAATTACAAGCCAAATGGAGTTCGTTTGTTGGGTTTTGGGGAGGATTTACTATTTTTAGTAAGCCAACAGGGGATGCAGTGCCTTGGATTTTCAGTGACAGGATGTGATGCGTTTTGTTGAGCTCTTTCCGATGAGCTATCATATGTGGGATTCCGAGTTCATTTGGTATATTATTTTAATGTTTGAAGTTATAATGATAAAGTGACTATTTAATTTAAATATTATAATGTTTCATAAAGTCACTTTATAAAAATCAAGTTCCCCCCTTTAAAGGACATACATGGGCATTTGTAAGGGAAAAAGGTAACATTAAAGCTCATGTTTTATCCCACATTGGCGAGATGGGAGCGTAGAACTAGTAAGGAAGGATTAAAAGAGAGAGGATAGCTCTCATTTGGCATGCTTGAAGATTGAATGAAATTGGGGAAACTGTGGAGATTATTTCTCTTTGGGCTTGGAGGACGCAAACCCTCTACGCTTTCAATCTTGACGCCATTGAAAGATATGGTCTTGAGATTTTATATTGTAGTAGCAAGTTCCTGTAGCAGCGTGAGTACTGTAGCAGCGTGGTACTGTAGCAGCGCGATACTGTAGCAAGTTCCTGTAGCAGCGCGGTACTGTAGCAAGTTCCTGTAGCAGCGCGAGTACTGTAGCAGCGCGGTACTGTAGCAGTCCGAATCACTGTAGCAGCGGGTTACTGTAGCAACAAGTTCCTGTAGCAGTCTGAATTACTGTAGCGCGGTACTGTAGCAGTCCGGGAACATTGTAGCTGTGAGTTACTGTAGCAATTTTCAGAACTATTAACACTGTTGTAGCTGCAATGGGTATGGACCATCATTGAACTCTATAGTTGTTATAATGTGTTGAGTTTAATAAGATATGTTAGATATGGTAGTTGTAATTTCCTAATAATCTGAAACAAGAAATAAATGAACGGTCATTGTTATTAGCTGCATATGGTTTCATGTTGCCTTCTACTGATATCTCATACAAAATACAACAATCTTGAGGACTATTAAACAACATCAATCTGGAAAAAACATAAGGACAGTTGCAGGCCAACTGTTTGACAAAATGACAGGAAGAAACAGACTCTAGAATTACAGAACCAGGCAGCATATTACACTTTGAAAGACTATAAGAACACTTTATTAAAGAGGAAACTTGAATGGAGTCAAAGGCATAGTGGTGATGAGAATTTATCCCTGTATAGACAAATGAAGGTAAACAAAAGAAAAGGGAACAAAAGGTAAGTAGAAGGATGAGAAATGATCTATAATGTTCCCTTTTTAGCATAAGTTGTATGAGTTTGTCGTTAGCCTATTTCTCCATGGTCCAGTAGGCTAACCACGACATTTAAGGGACTTTGAGACCATTTGGCCTAGTCAGTTCCAGTTGGAGGATGATCTGAAGTGTCTAAATGTTGTTCAGGGCATACTTACTATTTATAGTAAGTCGTTACCTTCAGTGATGATAACATGGCAATGATAAATGTTTAACATCGATAGAAGAATTATATTATCATTGATATGATTTATTTATGCATTAATAAAGTTATAATATAAATTTAGATATTAATATTTAACTCTATTAATGCGGGACTATAACTAAGTAGAAAATATTTTAAGTCACTTTATTTAATAACACATTGATGATATAAAATGTTTGGAGACGTAAGATTGAAAGATAAAAGGATTGCGGATAAATAGGAATTGCGCTAAAATAGGGGGAAAAATTCCCAAAAAATAGGGAAAGGCATAAAGTAATTTTGTTTATCCCGCATTCGTAAGGTGAATGAATGAATTCTCTTAAGAACGTTATAAAACAAATTAAAGAGCTTTTTTTTAGCATGCTTCGTTGAATATTGTTATTGCTTATGCTTTGGTTCTTCAAGGAGATTGTGCTTCTTCTTGCTGGTTTGTAAGGACAGAAAGTCTTATAGATGACATTCTCCATATTGTTGAAAGATATAAATTGGAAGATTAGGAGTGTCTTCACTACAAGAGTCACATTGGAGCTTATTTGGAGTAATTACTTCAATTTTCAGCGGTGAATATTGCAGATCTGATTTATAGCAGCAGTTGTGAGAGTTTCAAGAGTTTGGCAAGCATGTTCATAGCTGTATTTATTATGGTTGCTGCATAACATTTCCAGCTGTGGCATTTTGGTGATGTAATGATGCGAGCTAGGGTTTGAAACCCTTTGTATTTGCTGATTGTAATTGCTGCAGACATTTATATTCTTTTCAAGTAAATTGGTATATTGAAATTGTGCTTGTAATCTGATTTAATCATCCACGTATTCACAGTTTGCAAAATATTATTTCATTTTCAAAATTGTATCGGATTTTGGGTGATTAAGTTTCAAGGTTTTCAACATATTATTATTGTTATTTATTTGCAATATAAATCTGCCCTTCAATTATATTCTATCTTCTCTCCTCAAGCTTTAAAAAAAAAGACACAAACAGGGCAGCATATTACATGATCCTCACACTTAAGGAAGGAATGGAGACATATGAGGTGGTTTTGTTGTCGTACGTTCAACCATTATGTATTGAAGTATCCAAACAACAACAAGAACCAAGGAGAGCAGCAGCAAGACAAAGTGGCATCCTCTGCAAGAATTTGGGTGAATGAATTTGATGTCAAAATTGAGAAAGATTTCTCAAATGCTAATTTGAAAGTGGGGCCTCTAGGCATATGACATCAGCACGGGAGTACTTTACAACCTTAAAGGAACATAGCTCTAGAGTTCACGTTGAGCTTGGTAATGATGTCAGGTATCTAGTAGGAGTTAGTAAAATTTCCTTTCATCTTCAATCAAGTAACTCTTTCATGTTTGATGGTGTGTTGTTTGTTCCTAGTCTTAAAAAAAATTACTCTGAATTTCTAAAATGGAAGATAAAGTAAATGCCATAGAATTCAAGAAGTAACTAGATCTTACTAGACCAAAAGGATCGAGTTTAGATATTAGACAAGTAATAGGTGTTAGACAAGGAAATCTATGCATGTTACATGGTGAGTCAATTCAGGATCTAGTTCGTAACAATGGAAATTTATGAGTAATGGCAAAAGACAATAGGGCATCCACATCACAAAGCATTATTTGTTCTAATTTCTAAGTAAGAATGTCAATGCACTTCCAAAGTTCAGCATTGAACAACAAAGAGTATGTAGAGGATACATACTTAGCAAGCATGTCAAGGTTGCTTTGCCAAGCAACGAGCATAGGTCTAAGCAGATTTTAGACTTAGTGCATTCAGATGTGTGTGAACCAATGTTAGTTGGATCGATTGTGGGAAGCATGTATTACGTTTCCTTTATCGATGACTTCTCTCACGAGACATGGCTATTCTTCTTAAAGATGAAAGATGAAATCAAACAAGGAATCAAATGTGATGTCCCCATCCTAGAGTTTGATAACAAATAATTTAATTAAATCGCAAAAGAAATATTTTATAAAATACATAATATGATAGTTGAATAAAATATTATTATATAAACCAATAGATTAAATGACCAAAGATTGTCGTTATTATAAATATAATAATCTTAATATGATTATCTATTTTTTAAATATTATTGAAATAATAATGGTACTGTATGAATAGATAAGTAATAAATAAATAAACAAATAAATTATAATATAAAATGATTATACAATGCACAGCAAATCACATGAAGTATAGAAGCGATAACAATTGTCTAAGGGGACATTACAAATGGTCTCAAAGCCATGATCTTACCATCCTGTAGGGTAAATACAAATTAATGAATCATTTTAGTCAATAAAAAGGATCAAACTGTTATGTACAGGTAATATTGAAGCCTAAAAACATGACTAAATAAGTGATGAATCTCATGGCTAAGATCTTCATATTACCCTAGTAATTAAGAAGGAAGGATGAAGCAATTTAAGGAATGGCGGTGTAAATCCCAAAAGGATAGTTCCCAAAATAGGGTGGAGATTAGCGACCATGAGCGCCTTGAGGGCATCATACCAAGAAAGGCTTAAGGGCTTGGATCTGTAAACTTTGAGGGAATCTATCAAGTAGTCTCTAAGCGCCTTGGATTGTATTCAGACTTCCTCTCTCCTTAGAACAAGTGATATCGGATCAAGTTTAGCAACAAAAAATACAGATAGCGTATGAAATTAAATTGCTTAATATGAAATACAGGATTTAAGAATTGAATTTAATAATGTGTAAACTCTGTGTATGCTTCGTGTTAGATAATGGTGGAGACCATACCTCCAAGGAGCTTGGCGATTTTTGCAAGAAAGTAGGGGTAAAAAGGGAGTTTCCAGCTCCATACAATGCACAAAAAAATGGGGTTGCAAAGCAAAAGAATCAATCCATTATAGGGGCTGCTACGACCACATTCATGAATTGGACTTCCAATGTCTCTTTGGGCAAAAGCATGTCTTACAATAGTGTATAACTAGAACAAGTGACCTCACAAGATCTTGGAGGACAAGACACCGAAGGTGGCAGCCAATAGTGTGAAGCCAAAAATAAGTCATTTTTAGATCTTTGGTTGTCTTGTTTATATACATATACATGTAGAGAACAAGATAAAGTTGGACCCTTCCAATAAGAAGTGTTTATTTGTGGGTTATACTGAGAATTCAAAAGCCTATAGAGTATTAATTCCAGAGCATAGAAAGGTAGCAGTCAGTAGAGATCTTAAGGTTGTAGAAGACTTTGCATCCAAAAAGACTCGTAAGATCTTTTCAATGACAAAGAATAATTAGGAAACTCAGAAGGTTGATCCTAGGACTTCAAAGATAGTGATGGCTTCAAGCTCAAGCCAATAGCCTTCAGATGATGAGGGGGAGACTTCAGCTTCTTCCAATTCTATCAAAAAACTTCAATAGTTCACACAAACATTAAAGGATACTCAGGAGAATGTTGAGGCTGCTAAGAGCACAATTAAGAAAAGTAAGCCCCCAAATAAGTTTCCTGACCACATAGCATTGATAAGCAACATCACGGGAACTTATAGTTTTCAGGAAGCAGCAGACCAGCAAGTACCTGATAGATTGTAACTCCTAGAGATCTGAAACCAATCTCAAACATCCTACCAATATATAAATATTGAAATGTGACTTGTTTTATTTCATGTATATATTCTAACTATGACTTAAATGTATTTATTTCATGTGTATTTTGGGGGCATCTCATAACACAAAAAACCATTGGACTTTTGAAGCATATTTTTTAAAAATGGTCGTCTTAGGCCTAGACTCCCCAAGACTCACCAAGTTTGGGCAACTATACCAAGTACTCAACATAGTCCAAGTCCAAGCACAGGAAACTCACCAGCCTTGCCCCACCTCGCAACTCGCAAGTCTTGGCGAGTCTCGTTTCTATGGTTTAAAAGTTTGGTTCGACTTAACCTATCTTGTATTTCACTATATTGATTGAAATGAAAGTCTTTTACAGAGCTAAATAAGTCTAAATAAAATGTAGATGGATACTTAGACTTTTCTTCCATCTCATCCTCATGTGATAAGGATGCTTTTGTAAGTAAAGCTGATTTTTGGAAGACTAGATTTTTAGCTACATTGGTGTAAAAATGGAAGCAAGATATACAGATTTTACAAGTGAAACACGGGTGCGCGCACCCCCCCCACAAAAACCCCCAAGTACCGGGTGCGGGGACGTCCCCGGGACGGGTACGCCACGCACCCAAGCACCCCCACCAGCGGCGGAGCCCAGCCGCAACCGTCCCCGCACCGGTCAGGTGCTCGGGGTCTTGGGTGCAGGGGTGCGGGCGTTGGGTGCTGCCCAATCGTCCCTCGACCGCACCCAATGCGGGACGGGGTGCAGCTGGCTGCGGCAACCCCAAAAACAAAGTTTAAAAAGTTTTTTTAATTTTTTTTATAATTAAAGGTTGTTTAAAAACCCTAAAAGGGTGTGGGTCACATAAAAAGCCCTCTAAGCCTTCATAAGGCTCATATGTTTCATTTGGCATCCACATTTTTGCAACAGCTAAGAGGAAAGTGAGAAAAAGAGTTTGAAAGAGCTTGGAGACTGATTTTGTAAGTGATTGCAAGATCAAAAGGAGCAAGAGGAGCAAGGAGATTCCATTTTGCAAGTGATTTATCAAGCACAAGGTAGGGTTTTTACTATTTTCTTTGTTTTAT
This sequence comes from Chamaecyparis obtusa, assembly GCA_027943335.1. Lineage (NCBI taxonomy): Eukaryota > Viridiplantae > Streptophyta > Pinopsida > Cupressales > Cupressaceae > Chamaecyparis > Chamaecyparis obtusa. Next base: position 158,706 of record BSBK01000008.1, on the reverse strand, counting down.
TTTCAAATTTTCATTTTTGAATGCATTGTTTGAGTTTTAATTTTACTGTTTTAGATTCTTCATTCTTGTTGATAGGTTGAATGTGCTTCAACACTGATTCTTTGAATGCATTGTGTCAAAGCATTATGATTATGTTAAATTTTTAATTTTATTTGTTATTAAGTTAGGCTGAAAACTGCTTATTAGTTATAAATTTCAATTTCAATTTCAATTTCAATTTCTAAACTAGGCTGAAACTAGTTAAAAAAATTTTAAATTACTAAATAGGCTGTTATTTTAAATGCAGTGTCTAAATGGTCTCTAGTCAAAGTGGAGAAGAAATGGGATTGTATGAGGAAAGTGCTAGTATATCTGAGTATGAGCTTGATCATGAGGGAAGTGAGCATGGGGATTATCCAGAAGCCCAATCTAAACCTCCTTATATTGCACCAGGAGTACCTTCTATTGACTGCCCCTCAGAGATATTGACACAGTATGCTAGGGGTCCTTTTGATCCAAAGTCCCCTCTAAAACAATTTGCAACCAGAATTTCACTCCCTACAGCTACAAGTGGTGGCACACGAAAATGGAAATGTAATTTATGTGGCACAGAATGGTTTGGCAGCATTACTAGGGTCAATTCACACCTTCTCTTTTGGACTAGATTTGGTGTGAGTTCATGCAAATTCCTGCCAAATGCTGAAAATGTGAAGTGTAGAATCGAAATTAACAAACTGTGGGGCATTCTTGATGATAGTGCAGTTGGAGTGCCTAAATCTTTGGCTGGCAGGCAACAAGTTCAGGCTATTCAGCAGTTACAGGGGCAGCGAGATACTTCTACACGTATCTTGCATCAGAGAGCAGGGACTTTGTCAGATTCAGCTTCCATTCCTTCATCCATTCAGAGTTCAGCAGGGGAGAGCAGCAGGGGGAAACGGAAGGCAGGAAGTACTACTACTAACCCCATTGCTGATTTATTTAACATGCACACGAAAGATCGGTTAGACGATGCCATTGGTACATTCTTATTTGCCAATGGCATCCCATTGCATGTTACTCGATCTCCTTATTATGGGGAGATAATGTCCTTGGTGGCAAAAGAGGGAGGGCCATCATATGTGCCACCAGGTGAGCACAAATTGAGGACGACGGTCTTGGATAGGCAGTATAACAAGATCGGGGTTTTGATGGAGCAGATGAAGGCATGTTAGATGGAGTCGGGTTGCAGCATTATTATGGATGGGTGGACGGACATTAGACATCGTCCACTCATCAACATCATGGTCACATGCACAATGGCCCATACTTTCTAAGGGCAGTTGATTGTTCAGGGCATCGTAAAGATGCTGATTTTCAGTTTCGCATCCTTAGGGATGCCATTGAGGTTGGGCCACAAAATGTGGTCCAAGTAGTGACAAATGCAGCACATGTGTGCAAAGCTGCAGGGAGGCTTGTCGAGGCAGCCTACAAACATATTTGGTGGACTCCATGTTGTGTGCATGCCATGAACAATGCACTCAAGGACATGGGAAAAATTGGTTGGATTAAACAAGTGGTCCATGATGCAAGAGAGGTGCAGATCTTTATCTACAATCACCATACTTCACATGCACTATTCAGGAGCTTCACGAAGGAGTTCTTGAAACCAGTTGAGACTAGATATGCATCATATTACATTCTCTTGGAGAGAATGGTTGAGTTGCAAGAGCCACTGCAACTCATGGTTATGACACAGAAATGGAATCGGTGGGCTAAGTCCAAAACAGAGCAAGGGAAGAGGGTAAAGGAGACGGTGAAGAGTGATCAGTTTTGGATTGATGCAAAATACATAGTCTCCATCATTACTCCAATTTTCATGGTCATCAGATATGGTGATGAGGATGCACCTACCCATGGCGAGGTTTATGAGTGCATTGATTCCATGCTTGGTCAGATTAGGGCTACTGCACGTGAGAGAGACCCCACTCTAGCATTCTATACTGAGCACATTCAGCCTATCATTCACCGCAGGTGGGAGAAGCTGAACACTCCTTTGCACATGGCTGCCTATGTATTGAATCCTAAATGGTACATGTCTAGGCCTAGTAGAGTTTACACCACTTCAAGATGATGAGGTGAAGGTCGGGTTCTTTCGGTGCATTAGTAAGATGTTTGATGCTGAGACTACTCGTCGGATTCGCTCTAAGTGGACAGAATTTGCCACTCTTACAGGTAATACAGTAATTGTTAATTCAATATTCGACGTTCGTTATTAATATTTAGTTTTATAGATTTACTATCTTAGTATCTAGAGTTTGGTAACTTTACTTTTAGTTTTACATTATGTTACAACTTATTATGTTCTAGGATACTCGGATTTGGCAAAGATGGACATTAGAACTATCGCACTGAAGCATCCGATATTGTGGTGGAAATGACATGGAGCATAGAGGGTAAAGATTACCACACTAGCCATCTGATTGCTTTCTCAGGTTTGTGGTTCCTCATCTTTAGAACCTATTCAAGTTTTTAAATTTTAATTTTTTTATAAACTTAAGAGTTTTTTATTTTAGTTTTACTTTTCTGATTTTATAAATTTGTTTGCTATCTTAGGTTTCTAGTTCCTCAACTGCAGAGAGGAAATAGTCTACTTATAGGTTCATCCACTCTATTAAGAGGAACAGACTTACCTCTAAGAGAGCAGAGAAGCTAGTTGTTGTACACAGTGCCTTGCGTATCATAGATCGCAAGACACGCAGGCACAAAGAGAGCCCAGCAGCACGATGGGATGTAGAGCCAAAGGATCCAGCACAGATCGATGAGGACAAGATTGCAGCAGAAGCCCACGTAGGGCTTGTTGGTGTTCCTTTGTCAGACCTTGACCATGAGGACTCTGAGTCCAGTAGTTCTAGTGATGAGGACTTTGGTTTGGGGGATGATTAGAGGACTCCCATTCTTACATTTTGACATGATTTCAGATTGACATTTTGATTTTGTACTCATTTTGATATTGATGATTGATCATGATTCATTATATCATATCATGCTACTTTGCTCATTGTAATCATGATCATATTTATGATATATGACATTGATATTTTCATATTTTAATTTGAACTATGTTTAAACTTTAAAATTTTAAATGATTATGTTACTATCTTGAATGTTCAATAGTTCTAGTTCGTGTATTTCAATTTGGTATGTAACTTAGTAGTTCAATTTGGTATGTTAAATTGAAACATCTTTTCATGATTAACATTTCAAGTTATATGTATAGTATGCTTCTATGGAAACAGTAGTGATTAATATGTCTCGACTCTCATGCTCACATTTTACATGTCCAGCAGAAACGGTTGTAGCTAAATCATGAAATGGCTGCTATTTTACAATTTATTTGCCTCATCCCCTTGTATCTGAATATAAGGTTATACATTAACAGATAAATTTATATATTATATCTTATTATCTGCCAGTTGATCAGATTTTGATTATTTTATGCCATCATACTCAGGCTACTATGTTACTTCAGTAAATTATATATGGGTCAACTTGAACAAATTGTCCTTAACATAGTATTATATCTTGAATTACGGCATAACAAAAAAATCCCATTCACAATATCAAAAGCTGCAAAATATCCAAACGCCTGAAGTTTTTCAACATGTACAAACCTATTGAGAATACATGAAACTGAAGACAGCTAAAAGGATACTCTCAATACTCTGTTGTGAGTTGTTCAATTTCGTAAGCTTATCAGCCAATATTTGTCCATTGAAAGCACCACCGTTCATCCCTCCTAGTTAGAAGTCACCCTCAGTTTGCATTCAAAAATTCTGCACCAACATAGATTAAAATTATGAAAGAGCTATCATGATTCCACTAGAGCGGAAAATTAATATAATAAAATGCCTGGACTTTCAAAACAGTGTATAGATTAAGCATAACATGAGGACATGAATATAGTTATACATTTAAGAGAATAAAATAGCCAGCTCAAAAGAAATACTTTCATACCTCAAATATTCAGTGTCATATGGTAGGTTACAATATGGAAAAGGCTAAAATTTAGTCCATAATTTACTCTATACCATTGAAACACAGCCCCAAAATGAAATCCACACACTGCTTAAACAGTGAAAACTGGATTTTACACAGAAAATTAATAAAATAACATGCCCGGACTTTCAAAACAATTTATTTATTAATATAATATACATTAATGCATAACAAATAGCCAGCTCAAAAGAAATGCTTTCATACCTCATTCAGTGTCATATGGCAGGTTACAACTTACAATATAGAAAAGGCTAAAATTTAGTCCATAAATCACTCTAAAGTTTTAAACCACTGCAACATGACCCCAAGGGCCCAAAATGAAATCCACAAACTGCTTAAACAGTAAAAACTGGATTTTAAACAGAAAACCATGTTAATGGTTTTGTGCTATATTTAAGATATAGCTGGATGGAAGAACAAACCATTATGGTGTTGGCCTATACCATGATGAATAGCAGATGTGCCATACAGATACTAGGGTAATATTAGAATATTTTTAATATTTTTAGAATCTCGCTATTTATAGCTCGTTCTTCTAGAACCTTATTTAATGGTCATTTAGGCTTTCTTATTTAGTTTGCTTTTTCAGTTCTTTATTTAGATGTTGTCTTTATTTAGACAACTTTTCTTTTTTGTTCACACTATTATTAGCATTTGTAAACTCTATTTAAGAGTTCATTGTTAATACAGTTTTTATGCCATTTTTAACAATTTCAGGTAAAGCACTTCATACTGTGGTATATCCATCTACAACCACTGTGGAGGTCAGACTGAAACTACAAGCCTTTGATGCTTCTCCACCAATTGACGATTCTCTCTATCAAGTATCAACAAAAGGTAGGCAGTTTTGTAAATCTTATCTCCACTCGACTTGAGATCTATTTTGTTGTTAGGCATTCTTGAATCTCTCGTATCATATCAGTGCTCCACGAATCTTGAGGTATCCGGATAAACAAACTTTGATTGGGCTGATTTAATTGATACTCAACAGAGTTGCTTCATGGCAGAGCAAACCTCAACATATTGATGTGTTATCTTTCACTAAAGCATAGAATAAAAGACACTTGTGACTCTCCACTCAACTTGAGATCTATTTTGTTGTTAGGCATTCTTGAATCTCTCGTATCATATCAGTGCTCCACGAATCTTGAGCTATCCACGAATCTTGAGCTTCTAGAGTTGCTTCATGGCAGAGCAAGCCTCAACATACAAGTGTGTTAACTTTCACTAAAGCATAGAATAAAAGACACTTGTGACTCTGGGTTGTAAGTTGTACAGTTACCCAGGATTTTGTTTGATTTACAAATAGCTCCAACTACACCTACACCAGTCCATTGTGAGTAAAACAGCGTAGTTTATTATGCACAAATCAAAAACATCAAGTTTCAACACTACATTGATCAACAATGAGAATATTTCTTTTCATCAAATTCATCATTGCTATATTTGACAATCTGTTTCTCTTTATCAAGTGCTACTCAAGAGCAGATTGCTGACATAATGGCTAAACTTGTGGCTTTTATTCCTTCTGTAAAATTTTCAGACAAGTTCGCAGTTTCTCTGGCTTAGTCATTGATGGGCATCAATAAATATTTTGTGAAATCTATCATCAGTTATAACTACGTATACACTTATGACCACCACCAATTACTTAATAAACAGAACACCCATGAGTCTTTTTATTTGTAAACCTTAGGTTATTGGCATACATTATCCACATCAGTAGAGGGCATAATGATGCATCTCATTTTTCCAGCTACCAAGGGATGATGTTGAATCTTACCACCCTACTGCACTGCTCATCAACATATTCTGCTTAAAAATAGGAACACCAAAGTTGCCTTCAAATGTAAAGTTGCAGTGCCAATTCACATGTTGATAAATTTGCACAAGAAGTGAAGAAGATGGCTTACATACTTCTCTAAGTTTAAAATACACCCTTAGTCCTGACATAGATAGATGAATTTATGGATGAGTAATATGTAGTGGAATTGTCTCATACAAAACAAACTCAAACCTCGCTAATTCAGAACTTTTTTTTTGGGTGTATTAGTGATATGTTTTAATTAAACTGCATGATGTCTAGAACTGCTAGCAGCCACAAGGAGTTCATTGCAAGACAACATAGGGCCTTAGAATAGTATGGGAGCCTTAGAATAGTAGGGGCAACTGGTATCGATCTACTATCCCAGAGGATTCAAACCCCCAACCCCAAATTATTCCTCAACTATTTATTTGGCGGAAGCAGGCTTATCAAATTTACTAATTAATCAAACGGCATCTAGCTCCGGGGCTCGTTGTGAGACAGTCAAAGGATGCAGTTGGTTGGCATAGGGGCATTTGTCTCATTTTCACTAACCTTGTGAATCATGGGAGCAATTGCAGCTTCAAGTTTGGCAAGGCCAAAAATTATAGTAGCTCTATTTATTACTGACTTGGAGTTATAAGGGATTCAAGAGGTCAAGAAGAGTACAAATGGGTCTAAGTATGGAAAGAGGGCCCACTGAACGTAAGAGATGTGATAATAGTCTATCAATTAGAAAGGCTTTCAGTTGCTCTGAAATTGATAAGCAGTTGGAAATAAGTTAATCTAATGATATGGGATAGAAGGGTTGACAGAATGATTACAACTAGAGCAATGTACAAAGAACCAGCAGATTGCACACACGTTCGTCAAGAATGTAATTTCTTGTTGGTTAGGTTCTTGACGTCACAAGATAGAGAAGATGCTGGCAGCCTCCTATTCACTCACAACAAACTTGATAGAGCCTATGTGTGACATCTTTCATTCACCAACATTGTTGGAAATATTGCATAATGGGATGCATAAAATAATAATTTAATAGGGTTGTTATAGTTTGCTACATAGGCTATTGTATTAGTGGTATGAATATGTTGAGTTGTTAAAACAACTCAATATATTTGGGAAAGATGTTTATGGAGTTTCCTACAAAATAGGATATGAGAATCCTAATATATGTAATATGTATGGAATGGAAAATAATAAACACGTATTATCTTCTGTAATATTATTTGCAGCTTCATTTGTCTCTGATTAGATTTTCTCACATGGTATCAGAGCAATTGAGATCCAAGAAAAATCATTTTTTTATGAGCAACAGTTTCCTTAAAGGTTGTGATTCCTCAAGTGATTTGCTAATCTGGAGGCCGAGATATGCATTGAGATCTTCATTGCTGGTAAAAGAGAGAGATCGAAAGGAAGCAGTCCAAAAGAAAGTCATGAGCAGCACATGTTAGTGAGAAAGTGGAGCGGTTGTGTTCGATGAGGTAGCACCTACAGCTTGCCGAGTAGTTTCTGAAGCTTATGAGCCAACCAGTATAAAGCCACCAAACAATTACTGTATCAAATATTGATTGTTGCAATTTTCCTGTGACCAAGAGAGATAGGCGGCTGAGTTCCCACAAGGTGTAAATGGCCACAAGGAAGGAGATCATGTTCTGTGGTTTCTGTTCAGGGATTTTCTTGCTGCATTTCATTTACCTATGGATGGCGTTTTTTCTGATCTTGAAGAAGAAATTATCTATACTGCAATGAGCTGCAACAACCTTAGTCAATGTCTGAATATTAAATCCAATTAGAGGAAGTTCTCGCACTCAAGCTGTACCAATTCTCACTTCAGATCTGTACCAAAAATCTCAAACCACAAGAGCACAGAGGAAAACTCAGAGAAAAAGGGGTCAAACATTTCAGCGTGTTAAGATGTTGTAGGACAAATACTATTGAGGGTGTAATGCGAATCCAAGATTTTAACATCTTAGATCAAACAGAAAGTGTATTGAGATACATCTCAGGAGGAATTAATGAATTTTTTAGATCTCTTTAGAATTCCAGTTATGCCAGATTATCTCACGCATTCGAGAGAATTGTGTTTCATTTCCAGTCGATAGAAGAGACTTTGATCTTTCTAAACGTATTGAAAAATTCGCACATCTGAAAGTGATCTGATTTGATGGGATCTCACTAGCAACAATGGAGAGAAAGCAAAAATCAGAATAAGAGCATTGGCATCAAAAACGGAGAGCACCATCAAGTCTTCTTCATTGGTTTTCATTGCATTGGTGCATAATAGCTTAAAATTGCATATTCCATGTCAATGGGCTGAGTAGAAAGGAACACCAACATGGCAGGCATTAAGGGAGTTGCTTCAATATTTGGTAAGTGGAAATGTGCTATGCCTACATTAGTGAAGTGCTATTCTTCAAAAGAAACCTATGATGTGGTGAACTCAGTTCGAGCTTCTTGCACCAAATTGAGTTGCACATGTTTGATTTCCTGTGCCTAAATATTGTGGCTATTGCTATAATGATTTCTTGCTACAAATCCACTCACCTTGTGGCTACAATTTCATTCATCGATTTGCTCAGAGGAAGGGAAATTCGATGCCAATGGGTTTGGACGGGATGCTATGGAAATGCATGGGACCCTCAAGTGTGCTCAATTAGGAGATATGATAATTTCATTAACAAAGGAAGCATGTGCATTTGGTAAAGTTTGACCATATTTTGCAAGTAGTAGGTTGTTATTGCCTAATAATTATCTAATATTTTACAAATATTTTATTAGTTCTCCAAGAAATATTCTGCATCATAGTCTAAAAGTCTTATAAAAATATTCTATGTAGTCAAAGTTTGTTGGTGGTACCTAACACTCCTTGTGAGAAATTCACATCTGGGAGGACAATATATTCTTTCCTCACAATTGTGAAAAGAACCTCAAAATACAAATTTGCTAATTAAGTAGCAAACCTACTGGAGGACAAAGGCACAAGAAGCTGAAGGGCATTCAGTGTACTGTCCCCTTCTAGGAACAATGAACTATATCCACTAAATTGCAATATATTTAACAATTGAACATTCAAAATAAATAATAACTTGTAGAATACTATGGATGATTATAACTTTCTTGAATTTCTGATATAGAATCTGATTTGTATGCGTAATAAGATGATGTTGATCCGTATCAAGATCTGATTGCTCCTCCCAAATAATGTCCTCAAAACTATGCCATAATTTGGGTATATTCTCGCCTATATTTGAGAGATATTATAAGCTTTTGTCGAATTGCTCTTTCTGATTTATCTCCTTATAGCTATGTGTCCAACGATGAAGATTTTCCTTCTTTAAATCTTAAGATTATGTGCTTCCAGGTTTTCTCTTTACAGTTCATGTAGAACTGTCTATATCTGGACAATAATAGATAAATAAAATCTTCCCTATCACCTCTTCATTTCATCAATCTGCCTTTTATATCCCACTTCTTTGATTTGGAAAAACACGACTTATCTCAAGAGACGTATCCTTTGATATAATTTTATTTTATTGAACATATTCAATGAGCTGCACCTCTTCATTAAGATGCAACTAAACCAAATCATTCTTTGATTGCTCCTTTCAGGAACTAATTGCTATCACTTGGCAATATTAATTACTATTTTCTTAAGTCATTGTTGTAGGTGGCTTAAATCATCTCCCCTGTTTAAGCAACGATTAATGTATGATTGCAGCTTTATGTTTGTCAATGATCGTTGCCCATGATATACATGGCTTGGTTTGTAAGGCTGGCTGAATACCACGTGAAGGCTAGGGATGAAAGCCAGAGTTCTTGGGATTGTTCAATACTTGAGGCAATGGAAACAAGTAGAGACAATTGTTCCTCTGTCATTTATTCCACTCAGACTTGGTGACTTCCAACATTAGCAGGTTCACACACCTTGAAAGGGATCTCCATAGACAATGGACCGATTTTCTTATACCGCTCCTTTATGAGATTGCAACAGGTTGGATGTCTTTGTGGTATATACTACCGTAGATGCCAGTATACTCCAATATGTAATGGAGAAATCCCATGGCAATATAATTCCACATATATTCCAATTTGTCGAACCGCAAAAGCATGTACTATCCATCGCCAATTACATTCAGTCATATATGGCAAGTCTTGATAGTGATACAAACAGATCGATCTGAATGATTTTGTGTTTCCACCAAGGGTTGACAAGTATATATTTCTACCTTATATTAGAAGTCTTCCGCTTTAGTGAAAGTCACGCACCAACTGTATAATATGATCTCTCATCAATTATCTATAATAATCCAGCTATCATAATCTTTAGCAACTGTGGACAAAGTATTTAATAGGTCGATATGTCAAGGGCCCACATCCCATATCCTTTACTACCTTAAATTGTATAAAAAGGAAGCCTATTTATATTCTACTTTATTAATTAATTTATTTGTTATGTCAAGGGCCCACATCCCATATCCTTTACTATCTTAAATTGTATAAAAAGGAAGACTATTTATATTCTACTTTATTAATTAATTTATTTGTTTTCATGTATTTATCAAAATATTATTATTTATTTATAATATAATTATTTTATATTATTTATTCACTTATTTATTTTTATATTTTAATATTATTATTAATTTATTACATTCCTTTTTATTATTATTCATTTAATAAAACATTATTGTTTAATTATTATTCAAGATTAAATCCTATTTCAAAATGGGGACATCACAATCCGTGCTTCCCCAAAATTGCTTGTCCCTAAGCAATTGTTGATTCAATTTGAGTGACTTATGTTGCGCAATGATGATATCATTTGAATTTGATAACCCTGAAACAGTAATTTCAACTTGAGGTTATAATTGCAATATATAAATATAAACTTATCAAATCTGAAGATATTTCATAATAATATTCAACTTAAAATCTTAAGAATAATTCAAAGGATAGTACTTATCTGGATTTACTACAGCACTTCCCTTCTCTTGCGTTGAGTATTGCCTTGCTCCTTGATGAATAACCCTTCAAAGATGTGTAACATCTGACTTCATCCCTTTCTAGGATTCTCAGCATTCATCAAGAATGTCTCAACACTCATCAAGAATGTTCTCCACCAAACATGGCTTGGATCAATCTTGACATTCGCTTAAAATGCCTTTGATCTTGTCTCGACACTCACTAAGAATGTCCTTGATCCTTGGCACTCACTAAGAACGCCCTGCTCTGATTTGACACTCACTAAGAATGTCCCTGACCCTCACTGAGAATGTTCCTAACACTCACTAAGAATGTCCTTGACTCTTGGCACTCACTAAGAATGTCAATCTGGTTTGACACTCACTAAGAATGTCCTTGATTCTTGGCACTCACTAAAAATTCCCTTGATCTTGATACTCTCTAAGATTGTCTTGATCTGGTTTGACATTTACTAAGAATGTTTTTGACACTGACTAAGAAAGTCCTTGATTCTTGGCACTCACTGAGAACACCCTTGATCTTGACACTCACTAAGAATATCCTTGATTCTTGGCGCTCACTAAGAATGTCTTCATCTAATTTGACACTCACTAAGAATGTCCTTTGATCTCTGGATGATCTATGCTCATTTTCTTGGGAAATGACTTCTAGGGTTCCACGCTCACTAACCTTGATCTTTTGATACGTGCTTCTTCATCATAAGCTTCTTCTATCTTGTGTATTTTTCCTCCCTTACATTGATGGTTATATCTCCATGGTTCTTTACATTTGAAACAAAAACTCTTCTTTACTAATTCATCTCTTGCTTGGCATTGATGCCACTATACTCCACAATTCATTGCATAAATAACATTTTTCCCCTTTATTGTCCTTTCTTTAAATCTTCATACTTGTGTTGTGTCTTAGATGGGAAATTCATAGGTCTTTCTTTTGAAGAATTTGATTCGACCTTCTAAGCCTTTTGTATTGCTTCCCCCTGGATTTGTGGTTCAAGGGGGTTCACTACACTTTTAATTGAGTCCTTAGGTCCTTCAATGAACAAATAGGTGAGTCTTTTTGGTGATAGATCAGGAATCATGATGGAAAGTTTTTGAAATTCATTGGCAAATTTCTCCATTGTCCCATGTTGATTTTGTGTAAGTTCCTTGAAGTACAGTCAGGATTTAGTTGATCAAATCTACTAATGAGTTTTTGAGAGAACTCTTCATACGAGGTTATATTTTGGTGGCCTAGGGAAAGGAGCCCATGGTACCACCATTCATGTGTTATTCCTTCTAAATGTAGGATTGCAAACTAGAGTGCATCTCCTTCTATCATCAAACTAAGGGTGAAGAAGGTATTCAGTTTTTGCAACCAAGCTCGTGCTGTAATTTTCCCTGTTCCATCAAAGTTTAAGAGTGTCACTTTGAATACTTTATGCTTGAGGTCCTTATTTATGTCTCTTAGGTACATTATTTCTTTTGGCTACACAAAATTCTCTAATTGAAGAGTTCTCTAATGTCTTCTTCAAGAGTTGCATAAGCTCTAGCAATGTCTTTTGTACTATTAATGGATTGATCCACTCTTCTTCTCTTGGTGTATCTTCCCCATGTAAAAAAGGGGGTTTGGGTACCCTAGGTGTTTGTAATGTTCCGAACCCGGACGGACTCTCTTACCCCAGAGGGATGTTGTGCAACAAGGGTACTTGTCGTGTGTCGAGAGTAGTTGTGTACGATACAGAAGATAATTGTACGGTGGGGAGGTAATGCTGGCCGTACAGATGGGCAAACCATATGGACACAGGCACTTGAGGCCGTACGAGCTAGAGGGTTGCCGAGTGTTTCACCTGAGGCCCTACAGTATGAGGGTCGTACGGTGGCTGTGTGCAAGCCGTATGGTGGAGGTCGTACGGTGTTTGTTGCAGGCAGGCCGTACGGTGGAGGTCGTGGGCCGTACGGTGACTATGTGCAGGCTATACAATGGAGGTTGTACGGTGTCTAATGCAGGTCGTACTGTGAAGAATGGAGGCCGTATGGGATTTGTTGGGGGACGTACGCAGAGGGATGAGTGTTGTGCAATGCCGAATGGTGTCCAAGGTGGGGAAATTCCAAACTTCAAGATGCTCCAGTCTATTTAATATATTCCGTAGGGAGACTTCAAAATCATCACACAATTCAGAAACAAGCACTTGCAACAAGAAGTAATAATATAATCATTATGTAGCGCTTCAGTTGCCAAAACGCCAATGACACAAGAAATAATTCACATTCAACAATAATATTGCTACAGACACCTAAACAATGAATGCCAAGTATCCACAATACCACAAGCTGTATTAATTGTCAAAGATGTTTACAAAGATGGTGTTTCAGAGTTGCCATATCTAAAACAAACAAAGCACAACAGTTTTTGCGCACAGTGAAATATTGGAGTGATATTCCCGACGGCAGACTAGGGTGGCTATGAACCACCGAAACTGCAATAAACCAACTAGGGAGGATCTTTCACCTCCGAAATGGCAGCTAGCAGAATCCCAACAGGAATTCACAAATACAAATAAAATATCAAATCTCAACATATAAAATCCAACCTACACGCCGAGCATAAATACCTGTCAGGAAAACTCCCGAGAGTGCAAAAAAGAGCCGACGACGACAACTACACCTACGCCAACAAAAGAAAATGGGCCTGAGATAAACTAAATCGATCGGGACCCAAATACAATAATTTTATTAAAATTGGGGACATTACAGTGTTGATGACCCATTATTGTTCTTTGAATGGTTGGAACTTGTGTCCCTCGCATTTGTGGAATTAGCCTTAGGCTTGTTGATAGAATTTCCCATGTTTGCAAAGCTTGGATAAGTGTCTGATTTGTTTTTTCCACTCTTTCATTTTAGCTCATAAGGGTTTGCTTAGTTTGTTCCATAAAGGTTCTGAGTTCGATTGCCAATTGCTCGGTCATAGCCGCTCCACCCTTCTTGCGTTGATAGCTTTGCATGGATTATCCTCCGCAGGATGGTAGGATTATGCTCTGATACCACTGTAATGTCCCCTTCTAGGAACAATGAACTATATCCACTAAATTGCAATATATTTAACAATTGAACATTCAAAATGAATAATCACGAGTTTCTACTTGTCATGGGTAGAATGGTGCCTCTCAACATCTTTGAGTTTCCTACTCTCATTATAGGATGCTTATTTTGCATAGGCACATCTCCAATCCCCTCAACTAGAGCATCACACTAAAGAAGTGTTGTGTGAAATAAGGAAGTTCTAGAACAAGACAAGTACTCACTACCTCCTTGAGACTGACAAACATCTTTTCCTATCAATATGATTTTCTAATAAGGTTGAAAGGAAGTCCATTACCATAATGCAGCCAACAAAACACTAATCTACAGCCTCCCTCAAATCATTCTTTTAAGACCTTTTCAAATAGCCTCTTTTAGAAGAGAGGCAATATTGTCCTCTTAGAAAGACAGTGGCAAAATGGAGGGATGTATGTAAAGAGCCGAACTGGCTCTCTATTGCAAATTGGCTCTTTCCCAAATTTAATTGCAATTATTTTGAATTTTTAAACATATAAATCTTTTATAACAAATTCTCCCAAATTAAATAGAACCGAATTTCAATTTCCTATGCACTCTGTATGCTGGCTAAAACAATCAAATGAGAATTACCAATATTTAATAGACAATACAAGATAAATTTCATTCAGATTTGCACCTTTCACAAATTGTAGCATGCCTGATATTGTATTGCAGCCTATTAGAATGATTCACAGCAAGCTGAATGTTGACGTTAGCAACAAGGATATCATTCCATCCTTAATGTCACAAATAGCTGATGGAAAAAGGCAATCACAGCCCTTCTGGTACCTCACAGAGCTTCATGCTAATGAAATTCGAACACCAAACACTAAGGTAATCACCAAACATAATATCCACAGCCATTAAAACAATGACAGTCTACCATTAAATTAAAATGCAGCATCCATAGTAGTTTCACAGCTTCACAAATGATTAACGCAGCTTCTTACAAACATTCACAATCCCCTGTAAAACAACCGCAGCCCTCCTAGTATCAATTTCGGCCACCACTTGGAGATAATCCAGCCTCCAAAATTTCGATAATTGAAGAATATCGAAATTAACAATGTAATGAACTCCAGCTTCAATGTAATTGCTCAAATCTTCTCACTCTTGATTTACCTCAGCATCAAGATCAATATCCAGAGATTCAATAGGAATTTTCAAAATTCAATTTGCAAACTTCATCATCAATCAATGACGATTCAAATTGCCTCGGAGAGGAATCAGTCCTCAAACCCTAGCCATTTCTCACAGCCAAGAAACTTCACAAATTTTATCAAATGAACAATGAATATCTTAGAATGAGCTCTCAAGTCCTTTTTATTCTTTCTTGTGAGAGCTCAAACACAATTCTTACCAATGTGGGATAAATAAATATACTTTTCCTTTTAATAATTCATTTACTGCAATACTTTAAAATAATACCTTGGCTTAGGCTTCCATGAATTAATTAAATAAATGGCCCCTCCCCATGATGACTCAACCCTCAACTTAAGTGAAATTATAAAGTTAAATTATAACCTTATAATAAGTCATTTAATGATTTAATAATAATTTGGCCACCAAAATAATAATAACTCCCAAAATATTGATCCTTTTAATATGTCGTCTGAAACAGGAGTCACACCTATTATTTCCCCATGTGACCAAATGCATTTTCCAAAAATAGAAAGGGTCCTTCTCGAACAACATCAGGATTACTATAAATAGTAAACGTGGAAAAACTATAGCAAATGAAGTCTGAATGACACCAAACCAAAGCATACTGAATCCTGTAGTAGATGCCCACTAAAAGAGACCCTCTGTCCATCCTCATTAGCCTACGAGGGTCACATGATAGGCTAATCCCAAGAGCCTGAAAAACAAGGACATTACAGTCCTCCATTCCCAAGATTGTTTGTCAACAAGCAATCAGGAAAAACAAGCAACATCACAGACCACCTGGATCCCAAGGATGGCCATAAGTGATGTCCCGATCCTCACCATACCAGTCTTTCCCTTTGCGCCGATTGTACCACTCCTTGGTTTATGACTGAACTCAGCAGGCACCCCTGTTTGTCAATCAATGACAATACCTCTTTACCATGTACCAGTTACATCCTTACCGATTAATGCCAACAATCTCCCCCTTTGGCATTGATGGCAAAACATGGCAAAACACAACTATCCCAGTCCGGTCCACATCTTCACTGGTCATAATCTCCCCCTTTGACAATAATGCCAAAGGCTAGTTAAGTGACTACCTTTTTTTTTTTTAAACTGCTCCCCCTTCGAACAACAGTCTTTTATCACCAATCCTGTTAAGATGAGACTGAATCCTCTTTTGAAGCACAATGGATTGATGAACATTTCTGTCTTATTAACGAAGATCAAGAAGGGGCACTATTTCCTAATTTACCTCTGAGATACTCAAAGGTACTCTTCGGTAAAGGCTTTGTGAATATGTCAGCAACCTGTTCTTTTGTGGGAACATATTCCAATTTCACTTCTTTATTTTGCACCTGCTCTCTCAAATAGTGATACTTTATAGCAATGTGCTTTGTTTTAGAGTGCATCACAAGATTCTTAGATATATTTATTGCACTTGTACTGTCACAGTAAATTGCAATCGGTTCAGTTACTTGTTCTTGAATTCCTTCCAATATCTGATTGATCCAGATCACCTGTATGCAATTGATTGCAGCAACAACATACTCAGCTTCTGCTATGGACTGTGAGATGCACTTCTGCTTCTTACTCGTCCATGACACAATTCTTTCTCCAATAAACAAATGCACCTCCACTAGTGTTCTTTTTGTAATCAATATTAACAGCCCAATTTGCATCAGTGAATACCTTTATCTCAAAACCTCCTTTGTGAGGAAACCATAGACCATACTTCTCAGTACCCTTTAGGTATCTGAAGATTCTCTTCACTGCTATTAAATGTGTCTCTTTTGGGTTAGCAGAGAATCTGGCTACAATGCCTACTGCATGTGCAATATTAGGTCTGCTATGCACAGCATACTGTAACTTACCAATCATTGCCCGATACAATGTCTCATTAACTTCTTTTGCATCATCCTCCTTTGATAACTTGAGGTTAGCTATCATTGGTGTGCCAACCGGTCTGGATTCTTCTAGCCCAAAAGATTTAAGAATTTATTTAACATACTTGGACTGAGAAATAAAAATATCTTTATTTAGATGATGGACTTGCAATCCAATGAAGAATTTTATGGCTCCAATCATGGACATTTCAAATTCTTTCATCTCCTCAGCGAAGTCTTTGCTCATTTTGTCATCTCCTCCAAAGATGATGCCATACACAAAAATTTCAGCAATCAGGTTCCCTTCTTTGCCAGTCTTAAGATACATATTGTTGTTATCTCCTATTCTTGTGAATCCTATGGTCAGGAGGTAAGAATGAAACCTTTCATACCAAACTATTGGGGCTTGTTTCAGCCCATAAAGTGTTTTTTTTCAGTTTACAGACCACACCACTTTTCTTTGTGGATGAGAAGCCTTTCGGTTGTTCTATGTAGACTTCTTCCTCCAATATACCATTTAGAAATGTAGACTTTACATCCATCTGATATACTTTGAACCGTTTATGAGCAGTATAAGCAAGTAGGATTCTTACTCCTTCTAGTCTAGCCACAAGGGCAAAGGTTTCTCCATAATCTAGTCTTGCCTCCTGTGCATATCCTTTGCAGACTAGCCTGGCTTTGTTCCTTACCACCTTTCCTTCTTCATTTAATTTGTTTTTATACACCCACTTGGTTTGAATGGCATTCTTGTCATGTGGTCTTGGAACAAGAGTCCATGTTTCACTCTTCTCAATTTGCTCGATCTCTTCTTCCATTGCCTTGACCCAGTTCTCATCCTCCAAAGCCTCTCTGGTAGTTTTGGGCTCTATACTCGAAAGTAAGCAAATACTTTCTTTAGCCTTTCTCCTGGTTAGAATATTAGCATGTTTATCACCAATAATGTTTTCAATGGAATGATGTGACATACCTTGGCAGAACCGGTTGGTGTTCCCGGTCAATATCTTCCAGTTGAGCACTATCTTCAGCAAGGTCATGAACAATTTCTTGTTCATCATCCTGATCTGTTACAAGCTCGGTTACATTACCCTACTCCACGGGTTTGTTTACCTGTTCTTCTTCTTCATCAGCAGCAATTATTTCATTGAATTCCAAATGATTTTCAGCATCTTGTTTCTGATGACAGTCAAATTTATCATTTCTGATCTTTTCCTTTCGTTCTGAATATTTATCAATTTTTACATTGATGCTATCCACTATTTTTCATGTTCTTTTATTCAGGCACTGGTAGGCCTTGCTTTTGGTGGAATAACCCAGAAGTATGCCTACATCACTTTTTGGTTCAAACTTACTAGAGTAAACATCTCTTTTGATGTAACAGTTGCTACCGAAAATTCTAAAATAGCCCACACTAGGAGTGTGACCAAACCACAACTCGTAGGGAGGCTTACCGGTTCCTTTCTTAACTTGAACTTGGTTTAGTGTATACACTGCAGTACTGATAGCTTCTCTCCAAAAGTGATGGCCAAGATCCTTCTAAATCATCAGAGTTCTAGCACAATCAATCAAAGTCTTGTTTCTTCTTTCAACGACTCCATTTTGTTTTGGGGTTCTTGGTGCAGACAACTACCCTTTTATCCCCTGTTCCTCACAGTAGTGAGTGAACTCTTGAGAGGTGTATTCACCTCCTCTGTCTGATCTCAGACACTTCAAGCTTTTATCGGTCTCCTCCACTCAAGCCTTATAGATTTTGAGCATGTGAAAGGCCTCTGATTTTTCTCTAAGAAAGAGTGTCTGCATCATTCTTGAAAAGTCATCTACAAAGAGCATGAAGTACCTGTCTCCATAGTAGCTCTTCGTCCTCATAGGTCCACACAAGTCTGTGTGTACGAGATCCAGCATGTTTTCAGTAGAAAAGGATTTACTGTTGAAGTTTGTTCCTGTCCATTTTCCTAACTGACATTCTTTACAAATACCTCTGTCAGGCTTTGTAATCTTAGGAAGCCAGGATTTACTGTTGAAGCTTGTTCCTATCAATTTTCCTAACTAACATTCTTTACAAATACCTCTGTCAGGCTTTGTAATCTCAGGAAGCCCTATAACTGACTTCTTACTTACTTTGACAATACTGTCAAAGTTCATGTGGCAGAGCCTCTTATGCCACAGCCAATTGTTGTCCTCTTTAGTTATGAGGCAGATTTTATTTGTCTCACATTTTGCCATTGTTATAAGGCAAGCTCCCTCGATTGAATTCAGATAGAATAGGTTCCCTTTGCTCTATCTATCAGTGGCAACATGAGCTCCAAATTGATTCTTGACAATACAAGAACCCTGCCCAAACTCCAACAAGTATTCTTTGTTGTTTAATTGAGCTACACTCATTAGATTGTACTTGAGTCCTTCTACCCAATACATATCCTCACATACAGCTTCATTGCCAAGTGCAATTGAGCCTTTGCCTTTGATAGCACAGGGAGCATTGTTACCAAAGGTCATTGATCCACCATCATTGAACTTTAGGTTGATGGACTTGTTGTTATCACCGGTCATATGGTGAGTGCATCCACATCATATTGATGAGATCATGAGATAAGTGTCATTTCACTCATAACTTTGCTTTCTTCTTTTATTGCCACAAAGGCAATTTCTTCATCTCCAGAATCTTCAGATTCGTTATCCGTGACTCCTTCCTCAACAAGATAGCAATCCTTCTTTCCTTTGTTCTTGAATCGGTTGTTCTTTTCTTTATTTTCATTATCTGGACACCTTGCAGCAATGTGTCCTATCTTGTTGCAAGAAAAGCACTTTAATAGAAGTTTCCCTTTATACTTTCCTTTTCCTCTTGGAAATCTTCTTGCGATGAGTGCTTCAAACTCATCCTGCTCTAACTCTTCAAAGAGTAGATTTTCAACAAAACTTTCAGCCTTATCGGTAGAACTATTACCAGTTTCTTTTCCTTTCTTAGTGGAAGACGTATTAACAGAAGACTTAAAAGAAGCTTCTAACATGGGTAAGCTGTTATCAAAATTACTCAATTCAAATGCAGTCAACTTACCGATTAGGGAGTCAAAAGTGCCTTGAGATGCGCTCACTAATCTGAGCTCCTGTATGGCTGAGATTTTGATAACATATTGTGGCCTCAGTGTCTACAGTATCTTGCTTACCACATCTTCCTCACTCAGTGTTCCTCCAGCGCTTTTGATGGAGTTCATCACTTCTTTGATTCTATTGTTGTAGTGCTCAATATCCTCTCTTTCATTCATCCTCATATCATCATATTTGCCTCTGAGGCTTTCTACCTTTTCTCTTTGAACATGTGGGTCACCACCATATACTGTTTGTAGCTTGGCCCACATCTTGTAAGTAGTTGTCAAATTTTCAATCTCTCCATAGACATAATCAAGTAGCGTACTTGCTATCATATCCATTGCAGCTGTATGTTCTGTGCTGACCTTTTGTTCATCAGGGGTCAAGGTACCATTTGGTTCAATGTAATCATGGATTACATGAGTCCAGTATTGATCTCCGGTGGTTTTCATGTACAGCTTCATTCTGCTGCACCATAAAGTGAAGTTTTCCTTAGGAAACTTTGGTCCTTCCTTCCTCATCATTAGAACTGTTCCTGTTGTGGTTAAGCAACTTAGAAAAGGGACTTGGCTCTGAATACCAATTGATGGTCCCAAGCGGTGCTGAGAGGGGGAGGGGTGAATCGGCACCCATTAAAACTTTAGTACTAAATCTGATATATTCTAACCAAAACTGTAAGCAGAATAGATTCTATCACAGAAATAGCAATCACACAAACAAACAATAAACAACACCAGATTTATCACGTGGAAACCCAAATTGGGAGAAAACCACAGTGTGAGGAAACCTTGCAAATTTTGCACTCTTTTGAAGTGCGCCCTGTAAGGAGCCTTCCCCATTAAAGGATTACAAACGCACTGTTAGATGCAACCCAGTTAAGGGATTTAAGTAATAAGGCCTGTTAGAACCTGCCTGGTTAGAGGACTTAAAACACCTACACAGATGTCACCCAGTTAAGGGATTTAATACAAGGGACCTGTTAATGTCCACCCAAAATACTGGGATTTTGCTATTGTAATTGTCAAGGAGCAATAAAGGTTTTGATCTTTTAAGAATGGCTTTGCTGAGCCTAATAAGATCATTCTTCTTCTTCAATTGAGAATCATCACCGATCACTGCAGGTATGTTCTCCTTGGTTGTTGTGCTTCCTTGCACACACTTCTTTTTCTTCTTCTCCTCACCTTTGTAGCTTCCTAGCATACAGGTTCACTCGTTTTCTTTGGCAAAATGAAGGCAAACAATATTCTTCACAGGCTGAGGAATATATAGGCTTCTTGCCTTTTACGCTTTTTACATGCACGACCTGTTTAAAGATCACCTTCGGATCCATCACCCAGTGGAGTCTCAATTCACTGAGGAAACATCCGATGCATGCCATGTGCTTTTTTTCTGCTTTATAAAGGAAACAACAAACGCGTGTCGAAAGCTTTCCTTCACAAGACATTTCTCCATGTTTTAATGCCATAAACTTCGACATTAAATCCTTCAATTGCGCCTTGCACCGATCTTCTTGATAACACAAAGTCGTTTGGATTTTGTGCAACAAATCCCGGTCAAAGAGTCACACAAGTGTTTGTCAACTGTGACTTTCCCCGGTTCATCAGTCTTGATGACATCTTCACTGATTGGTTTTTATCCTTAGGTTGTGCACAGGTAAAAAGAACTTTCACCTGTTACCATTCCTTTCTCAGTTTGTACCGATTGAATCATCAATCCCGGTAAAACACTTACCGGTTGAAATGTTGATCACCGGTTGCTTTGATGATCAGTTCGAGCTTTAACAATAATCGAGACAGTGCCTCTTCGTGCTCACTACATGTCACCGATCTCCAAACCAGTCTTTCCCTTTATGCCAATTGTACCACTCCTTGGTTTATGACTGAACTCAGCAGGCACCCTTGTTTGTCAATCAATGACAATACCTCTTTACCATGTACCAGTTACATCCTTACCAGTTAATGCCAACATCTTCTAATTATACCTCCTTCATACCTTTTTACTCAAGAGAAGCATCTCTTCCAAGGAAGGCGACTTCATGAAGGTCGGCCTTCATTTAATTAAATTTTATTAAACCTTAAGCACTTACCTTAATCGCTATTTAGTCACTTAATCGTTGTTTATATAAATTGTGGCTTCTCCCTAAAATGGAAGTGTTGCTCATTTTCTTAATTCATTGTTCTCTGAGGTTTATCTCTGCTCCCATCTGCTATTCCTCTTTTCCATATTTTCCTCTCCTTTAGCCTCCTCTAATTATACCATTTCAACTGTCAAGGGACACAACACTTGAAGGGAGGTAACTTTTCAAGAGGGTCAATCATAATAAGGATTTTTTTTTATTCTTGTGTTGTCTTTCAAAATGGCTGCCCTAGGTAGCCCCTTGCTAATTTTGTCACAATCCTTCAATTGTCACCCATTGTTATTATAAATGGTAATTACTGTTTGTAGCCAACAATTGGTATCTTAATGAAATCACCTCTTGACAGATGATTATCTTTCCTTAATGAGATCGCTTAGCTATCTCCGGGTCTACCGTGGGGAATGATTGCAGAAAATTGAAATCTTATTAAATAAGACAATTTTGTGATATGCTAAATATCTTATTCACTCATTGTGATAGGGAAATGACAGCATGTGAGAAATGAAATGAGAATCGATTGATATTCAATAATAAACAAAGCAGAGGTATATTCCTTATATAGAGATTACATGCAGAGTTTCCAAAACAAAAACTAAAGACGAAAAGAAACTTTCTAAATAAGAACTATGAAAAGGAAAGATCCTAACTAAATGACCATTATAGAAACATTACATAATTACTTTAACACCCTCCGTTAATAGTCATTCTACTAACTACCTACAAAAGATGACATAATCTATAGGTCATTTGGTCACAAATGCATAGAAGGTTCCCATCTCATCAAAACACTTTGCGACATGAGCCTACTGCTGCGACCCTCCCTAGTGTTGCAGGCTTTTTGGATATGACCAACTTTACCATAATTATTCCAACATGATGTCAGGTAACAAAGGTATCCCTCCCTTTATCTTAAGATACTAAGATCAACGTCAAAAAATTGCACAATTCTGAAAAACAACAATTTTGCACAAAAATCGTCAAAAGCAACAATACCACGATTTTGTAAAAAAATCGTCAAAAAATTTTGCAGAACAACATTTGCAATTGTTAGAAATAGGGAATAATGAGAGGGGGGGGTGAATCAGTATTCTACAAACTTTATCTTTTGCCCAATTATGGATATAACAGATTATCTTTACACATGCATAACATAAGAAGCTAAACAACATGCATAGCAATAAAACTAAAGAACTCATAACACATTATTTGTTCTCGAGGAAACCCTGGCCAAGGGAAAACCCCGGTGGGGATGGTACCCACAAAGATCCACTAATCAAAAATATCCTGTTAAGGATGTTGACCCTGTTAGGAGTCTATTACATGCATATAGTGTCTCAGTCCTGATTAAGGGACTATAGGCCTTGTTAGAAGCCTCAACCCTGTTAGGACTTGGCATTACAAAATGTGATTACCAGATGAGCCCACTGCCCAAACAAGTAATGTACAATATACACTGGTTACAAAAGAAGGTTAAGGTACATAACCTTATACTGCTCAAATCAATATCTCTTCGCTGCTCTTTCACTATCGCTATTACATATGCATCATATATTTCGCATCATATCACTTCATCATTACATTATGTCCTTACAATTTACAATTACATTTATACAAGTTATTAGGATCAATAACTTTCCAGTTGGCTATCATATTACAAATAACTTTATCCAAGGGTTAACATCTAGGATGTCGTCCCTTTATATTGTTAAGTCATTATTTTGATAAAGAAAATAATCCCTTAACTCTTTATCAATTCTGTCTTCATATTCTGTCATGTCGGCTTGACACTGTCTTTAGTAAAACTGTCATAACTTCTTCCGTACATGTCATACTGACTTGCGCTCTAAGATGAGTCTTCAATAGCCATCATAGAGTCTATGTTCAAGTGCGCAAGCACTGAACTTACTCCAATCAACATCACAAATAAAAACTGTCTCCAGGTTCACTGGTAAAAACATTGTCTCATACTTAAACAATTTTGCATTGCGCTCTGTCATACTAGCTCTCTGACCTATGCAATCTTCATGTAGATCATATGTTGTCATAATGACAACATCTATGTAACCAACTCAGCCAAATTGCCAACAATCTCCCCCTTTGTCATTGGTGGCAACATATGAGAAAATTGGCTAAGTCTACAACTTCAAAATCTCAAAATTGTGGCCATAGTATAAAATATATACTATCCTTATAACTCAAAAAAACACTTATCTCTAATACAGTACTCCCCCTAAGAGTATCGATCCTTATCATTTCTTATCAATTTTCTGCTATATATCTCTCCCCCTTTGACAACAATGACAAAATAAGGTAAGGAGGTTTACAAAACTGTATTCACAAAAGATTATACCTTAATTCAATATTGCAAAGCCGGTAGGCTTGCAACACAATCTGCAAAATCAATCTTTATAGCCTCTAACTCCTTCTCCCATGATTTCTTAATGGAATCTGCCACATTGAGTAGTGCGCTCAATCCATAAGATGCTATTTCACATGCTTGGAGGTTCTCAAAGTTAAACTTTTGAAAAGATGTCTTAGCTGAAAGACATTCTTCCAATTGCCCTTCAATAATGCTTAACTTCATAGAAGTGTGCTCTCTTAAAAGAGTGAATCTTTTCATTTTCTTGTCTTTTTCATCTTGCAAAATTCTGATTTCATCATATAGCTTACGAATTTTCTTCTCAACATCAAATACCTTCTCACATTGGGGCTAGGAAAAAAGTTAGTTTCATTCTGAATTTCTGTTTCCTTCATCTTCATCTTCTGATCTTCTTCTGCTGTCAATGTCTCTGATTTTGTACACTAGATGTACAAAGATTTTCCTGTTTCCAAATTCTTCCTCAAGTCCTTTATACAGATATCAAGATTGTTGATATCATTCCTGATATTCTGGCTAATGTTTAAAAGCATTTTGGCCTCATAGGCTGCTTGAGCTTTCACTTTTGCTATATTAGATAGATTTGTGAATTCACTGTCAAAAGTGTTCATTACTTTCTTTGCTTTCTCCAGAGGGTTAGCTTCTGCAATTTGTGTAGTTACAATGCCTTGTAACTTCTCAGTAAGTTCCTTCAGGCATCCTTCAAGACTTTTTACTTTCTTGTTCTTTCCAATGATTTTGTTCAAGGATGTGATCAATTCCAACTGATCATCATCATCTACTTCCTTTCCCAAATGCTCAATCATAGATCCAATCTGATTCTTCTTTCCAGTCTCAGGAGTAAGACTAATATCTTCTTTAGTGGGAATAGGTACTTGTTTTTCTGTCACTGAGGGTTCTACAACTATGGTTTCTATTTTCTCTTCTCCTTTGGTAGACTCCTGCTCTTCAAAAGCCGAATTGTCAACAATGTTTTCCAGATTCTTGAATACATTATCATCAGTATCCAAGGTGATCTTCGTTCCTTCTACATTCATGACTTCATCTTCAATGTTAATGGCTGGTGGAGAGGGAATATCCTCTTGTTCTGTTTCACCTGCTTGCTCTGCTGCAACTGATGGTTCTCCAGCATTTTCTAACATAACCTTGATTATTGCTTGCTCTGTTTCTAAATTAACTTCTTCATATGTGCCTCCCATAATTTGAATGGTTCTCTTCTTGGTTCTCAAATGGGTGCTTAAAGCTTTCATGATCTGACTAAAATGTGCTTCATCTTTTACTACACAAAGCTTCCTTACAAGCTTTTCTCTAATAGTTGTGTCTTCCTCTAATGCTCTCTTCTTCCTATTCACAACTTTATTGTATAAATCATCAAGTATCTTACCCTAAATTGTATCAAACTTCTTATCAAACAAAATCATATGCTTTACCACTGCATTTTCCAGATTTAGTCTCTCTGCATAATCATAAAGTTCATAATACTTATTCATTCTTGTAAAGTCTCCATCCTGAATGATCTGCTCATTAAGCTTCTCAACTTTAGGTTTCCAAAATTTCCTCTTAATAGAAGTTCCATCATCTTTGATTTCTACAATTTTCCTTGGAACTGGTTGCACTAATGTTTTCTGTCTCTTACCCGGTCCAGTAGCACTCTCTTTTACTCTTTTGCTAGGTGTGGAGGAAGTGGATCTAGTGGATATCTTTGCTTCTTGATCCTTCTCAATTTCTTCCACTTTCACCTTAACTTGTGTTTCTTCTTCCTGTGCTGCAATTGATGATAAAGGTGGAACAGACAAAATTTCTTTTTGTCCAATATCTCTGATTGCTGCTGCAGTTTGCTTTGCTACCAAGAATTCATGCTCAGTCATCCCTATATCTTTTAGAATTTTCTTTATAGTACTCTCAACTCTTTTCTTTGACTGCTTCTCTTCAAGTAAGGTCTTTGCAGAGTTGAAGTTCTCCTCAAAGGTTCCAAACCTGTTACAGTGAGTGTCCAACTTGCACTTAAGTAACCTACTCACATATCCTTCTATCTCTTCCTTAGATATCTCATAGCCAAGAGGGTCTATGAACTCTATTCTAGGTTCTACTGCTTCAATGTAGGTAAAGTCAGTATCAACCATGAAACATATCTCATTTTTATACTTCTCCACAAGAGACTGTGGGATCCTTGATCTGCTAGATACTATATCCTGAAATGTCTTGATTACCAATACTGCACTCACATTCACTTTATCAATAACATGCCTTCTGTACACTAGGTTAATCCTTTCCATTGTGGTTTGGCCATCATTCCAATCATTTCGAATGGTGTAAGGAAATCTTCTCAATAGATGAAAAAACATATAGGTGATTAAGGATGAGAATCTAAACTGTGTATACTTAGTTTTCTTAATCTTCTCCAAATTCTCAAACAGTTGAATTCTCAGAATCTCACACATATCAACTTGTACTTTGTCAACACACATCAAATAAGCTGCATGTATCATTCCAGCTGCCATGTCATCCTCTCTTGAATTTGCACAAAACTTAGCGGTTAGGATCTTGCATAAAAATCTGACATCATCTTGTTGAATCTTACTAATCACAATTCCTCTACCATTATAGGATGAATTTGTGTTGTCTATGACTATTTTCCTCATGTTCTTCTCATTTAAAGGAATGGCTCCAATTTTAGATAGTCCAGTGACTTTATGAATCAAATCAGCTATGATATCTATCACTCTATCTTCTAACCAAAACTTCCCATTATGAATTCTGCTTAAGATTATCTTAGTACACTCTTCATTGTCAAATTCATACTGTAATGCATACTTAATGATTTCATTATCTTTCAAATGTTCAAATCCTTCTTTCAATGTCATGTCCTGATTGTAGATCCTCTAATATTCCTTGGTGAAATCACTATCACTGATAGTCTCTAGTTTGCATCCAAGATAACTTCTAACATTCTCTAGATGTAAAACTTCGTCTGGTACGGATGATAAAGCTAACCTAGGATCATCTTCCAAGGGTTCTACTGGTTCCCTTTTCAACTTAGGTCTATTTTTATCTATGACATTGTGAATTAAAGAAACATCCATGATTTCTTCTAATTCCTTCACTGATTTAAAGATCTGTCAAGTAAAATACCTTGATTTCACGATTTTAGGGCTTGCGTAGATTCGGCACAAAATTCTTCTCCAAATCATTGCAAAATACTTCCAATCACTGCTCTTTGATTTCCTTAACACTTGAATTTGCTTTGATGATCAAATAATACCGATCATGACCTTTTATTAATTCAATCTTACTTAGATCTGACATCGTATTCAATTCTTTTGCTGCTTCTTTCCAAAAAGTTGTTTCTACTAACCTGCAAAACTTAAAATTTCTTGCGATCTCGCAAAACATAATATTTTTCTTTGCACTCTTAACCATAGCATTAGAACATCATATACTACCTTGCATTAACTACGCAAGACTCAGTTCATCATATATCTACTTCTACACTAATCTAAGTTCCTATTCTACTGCAATTTTCATAAATTAAGTACTTTGAGATGGGTCAGGTAAAGATTCATTCTTACCTTTTAATGCTTCACCTTCCTGATTACCTTCAATGTTGAATATGTCTCCTTGATCTGTGCTTTTGATAAACTTCACTTCATATGAATTACTACAGCATCTTTCTGACTGTTACTAGCATCTTCATTTCTTCTTGCATGATTTCTAGGATTAGGATTAGAATGAAAAACTCTATTGTTCATTCTACAAAACCTTGTTGTATGTCCAATCTTGTTGCATATCTGACAAACAATTACATTGTTTCCATATCTTGGTCCAGGCTGATTGATTTGTGATCTGCAATTTCTAGCAATATGTCCAACCTTGTTGCATCTATAACATATTACTCCATTTCTTATGTTCATATCTTTAGTAGGTTTCTTATCTGCATTGTTAGTATTCCTAAACATTCTACTACCATCATTATTCTCAATAAATTTAGGTTTCTTGCATTCAATAGCTCTATGTCCAAAACCATGACAATTATAACAATAACCATTAAGAGGTTTGAACTGCTTACCTGTGCAATCTCTCTTCATATGACCAATAGTATTACAAGCAAAACATCTACCTTTGAATTCTCTTTGCATACCTTTGGGTGATTCCTCTTGCTTGGGTGATTCTTCATCTTTAGGTGTATCTTCAGACTTGTTAATCTCATCAGACTTCTTCTCATCTATGCTTTCAGATATTTTCAAATCTGGTTCCTTGCTTTCTTCATTTGCTTTGAAAGTGTTGAATCCAAGACCAGTCTTATCATAGAATGGTTTTTGATAAGATATTTGTTCATCAATCTTCTCACTAGTTGAATATAGCCTTTCAAGTTGTTGTTTGGATTGAGTCAGTTCACCTTTCACAATCTTATTGTATTTCTCAAGTTCAACATACTGCAAATTGACTTTCTCAAGTTCAGATGTTACTTTACCAAGTTTAGATTTTAGTCTTTCATTTTCAGTCTTTAGACTTTCATTCTCAGATTTCAGATTTGCTTCATTCTTGCCATTTCCATCTTTCAAGCTAAGCTTCAGATTTGCTATCTTCAGTTCATGCTTAAGGATCTCATTTTCTTTTTTTAAATTGTCATCACAATCTTCAATAAAAACTTCGGATTCTTTTTCAAATCTCAGATCTTCCAACTTGTTTTTCAATTTCTCAATGAGGTTCTTTGCATCATCATATTTTCTTTTCAAAGTGTCTTTTTCAATAGTAAGCAAGTCAATCTGTTCAAGAGCTTCTTCAAGATTCTTTTGTAGTTGATCCATATCCATAGAGATCTTACTCAAGCTGCTAGGCTTTCCTTGAATGATTCTTTTCCGAGTAACTAAGCTCTGATACCAATTGTTAGAAATGGGGAATACTGAGAGGGGGGGTGAATCAGTATTCTACAAACTTTATCTTTTGCCCAATTATGGATATAACAGATTATCTTTACACATGCATAACATAAGAAGCTAAACAACATGCATAGCAATAAAACTAAAGAACTCATAACACATTATTTGTTCTCGAGGAAACCCTGGCCAAGGGAAAACCCCGGTGGGGATGGTACCCACAAAGATCCACTAATCAAAAGTATCATGTTAAGGATGTTGACCCTATTAGGAGTCTATTACATGCATATAGTGTCTCAGTCCTGATTAAGGGACTGTAGGCCTTGTTAGAAGCCTCAACCCTGTTAGGAGTTGACAGTACAAAATGTGATTACCAGATGAGTCCAATGCCCAAACAAGTAATGTACAATATACACTGGTTACAAAAGAAGGTTAAGGTACATAACCTTATACTGCTCAAATCAATATCTCTTCGCTGCTCTTTCACTATCGCTATTACATATGCATCATATATTTCGCATCATATCACTTCATCATTACATTATGTCCTTCTTACAATTTACAATTACATTTATACAAGTTATTAGGATTAATAACTTTCCAGTCGGCTATCATATTACAAATAACTTTATCCAAGGGTTAACATCTAGGATGTCATCCCTTTATATTGTTAAGTCATTATTTTGATAAAGAAAATAATCCCTTAACTCTTTATCAATTCTGTCTTCATATTCTGTCATGTCGGCTTGACACTGTCTTTAGTAAAACTGTCATAACTTCTTCCGTACATGTCGTATTGACTTGCGTTCTGAGATGAGTCTTCAATAGCCATCATAGAGTCTATGTTCAAGTGCGCAAGCACTGAACTTACTCCAATCAACATCGCAAACAAAAACTGTCTCCAGGTTCACTGGTAAAAACACTGTCTCATACTTAGACAATTTTGCATTGCGCTCTGTCATACTAGCTCTCTGACCTGTGCGATCTTCATGTAGATCATATGTTGTCATAATGACAACATCTATGTAACCAATTCAGCCAAATTGCCAACAATAGAAACCCTAGGTGTGACCCTAAACAAGCTGCAAGAAACCACCGATTTTATCCAAAATTTGTTGAAAAAAGCTTCTATAAGACCACTCCGATTTTGAGGAAAATCGTCAAACCCTTAATGTGATGTTGACATCACATATGATTTTGTTAAAAAAATTAGCAAAAATCTTCATTTTGATGAAAAACAATAAAATATTCTCAATTTTTTAAAAAAAATTGAAAAAACTAGCCAACCCACAACAAAGAAAACCATGATTTTATTCGGAAAAATCAAGCAAAACCCTTTTACAAAACATCACAATTTTTGTGGAAAAAATCGAGCAAAACCCAAAAAATATTTAGAAAGTCCACATGGCTTATTTTGGAAAAAAATCCATCATGATTTTTTGTGGAAAAAGATCAGAAAACCCTCCCTCCATGAGTAAACAAGGAAACCCTCAATGGCAAACAAAACCTCAAAAAAACACAACTCTAAGACATAAAACCCTCACGCTCAATAGAAAAACCTTCGAAATCTGCAAAGACAACCTTCGAAATCTGCAAAGATTTGGAATTTCAAAAACCTTTGTTTTTGAAACATTCAAATTTTACTAAAAAACTGAAGAAATCTTCTAAAAAATTCTAGGATTCTACATAATTTTTCATAAGAAATTGTTAAAAACTTTTGAAATTTAATTCTAGGCATAAAACTATGAAAAACTAACCTATGGGATCATACCATGAAATGATAATCAATTAATATTCAATATCAAACAAAGGAGAGGAATACTCCTTATATAGAGATTACACACAAAGTTTCTAAAACAAAAACTAAAGACAAAAAGAAACTTTCTAAATAAGAACTAACTATGAAAAAGGAGAGATCCTAACTGAATGACCATTATAGAAACATTACATAATTACTTTAAGAAAAAAATATTTCATTTCTTTTTCAGTTTCTAGGAGTAATGGAAAGTGCAAGCTTTATTTTATCATTGTGAAATTATCTCAATGGTGAAAATTGGCTGTTATTTTAATTTCAAGATAGTTAGCATGTTACAAAAGTCTAAAAGAAAATACATCAAAGGAGTTAATCTTCAGATCAGACATTATACAGCAGTCTGATATTATTCAGATCTGCCCTTCTCCACACTCTCATTTTCACATTCACATAAGAAGTTTCGTAAAGATGCTAAAACAAAACCTTCTTTCTATGCATATCATCAAGTGCTGGGTCATTCCACTAGTGAATGTAAGGCCTTGTTGGATAAGATAAAACAATTTCATGAATCAGGTGTCATCAATCTTTCATCTCTTGATACACCCCTTTCTTCTTCTAAGTAATATCAAGTCCCATCTTTATCTTGTCCTTTCTAAATGCTTAGCATTCTCTCATGAGGTTCTTATATCTCCTTGAATCTTATCTTATCTACCTTTGTGAGGGTCAATCCACTATCTTATCTTATTTGCCTTTGTGGTGGCTAATCCACTATCTTATCTATCTGCCTTTGTGGGGGCCCATCCACTATTTATCATATTTGCCTTTGTGGGGGCCAATCCACCTATCAAAATCTCTTGCCCTATCCTACGACTATCTAGCATAACACAATTTGCTACTTGTAGCAGTGTGATCTAAAGTTGCCCTATCATATGACCATCTATCTTTTGTTACTCATATCGATGCAGTCAAAAATCATCCTATCATATGACTATCTAGAATAGCACGACTTGCTACCCATACCAGCTTAATCTCAATGATTTGTATTTAAACATTTGCATGACCCCTGGCGATAAAGCAAGCTAGTGTCTCGAGTCATGAAATGTCTCTTCGACATTTGTTGCTTTCCTATCTTTTGGGTGCATTCTTTCTTGAAGTAATCAATCGTAAAATTCTTCTCTTCGTTTTTTGAATTCCCTTGTGTTGTTTCTTGTATTTTGGGTATGAGACATTGTTTAGAGACAACCTTTTACATCAAGGTCTCTTTCACTTTGCTGACTCAAAGATTTTAGTTTGTTTAATGCATGTTTGTTTTTGTGTATGTGTTTTCCATGTTCTTGTCAACGTAGCTATATGTATATCATGTTCTGACCTTGTGGCTTTGTGGCTTTCATCTTCTAACCTTATTGTCATGTGCATATTTTTCTCTCTAATGCATGTGTTTTGTAGGTCTTTAACCTAGGGGCATACTTCCTTGGTTCGAAGAACTATTTGCTTCCTCTACAATATCCTTTTGGTATCATAATGTTATTTATTTTTAGTAGATTTCCTTTAGCGTGCATACTTATTTGATTCATAGGTCTGCTAAAGTGGGCACAAAATATAGAATCAAAAATCACATACCCCTTTGCAATTTTACCTACACTTTTGTAACCACTTTAGTGTCCATTCCCCTAGTATTTGTGAAGGTCCATTTCAGCCCTTGCATCAACATTTTCCATCTCAGGATGCTCAAGGACCTTTTCAGCAGCTGCCTTTCAACATTGCCTTTGCTTTAACTACGTGTTTCTCTTGCCACCTATCGTTTTTTAGAGCTATTTGTCTGAACACTAGCGCACTATATTGACGTCCTGCGACATTCTAATGTTCAAATGTCAATTCTAAGCGTTTTGACACTTGTCACTACCTTGGTCAGTGGAAATGGCTTGGAATCTTCTAGAACGGCTCAAGGGTTGTCTCTTTCCCTCCTTTTCTCTATTTTAAATTCATCTTTTCACTCCATTCAAGCTTATTTAATATCTTTTATTATATTTCTGACTTTTGGGTTTCGCAAGTTATCTGAAGAATAGAGTTGGGTTTTCGTCGGGTTCTAAGTCTTCTTTGTCGCTGTTTGTACAGGACTACAGTGCATTGCGCAGATGTCCACGCGTCGCGCTAGCATACTTGGCCGAAATGCTCAAATTTGTACCGACAACACTTTGTCGTCTACTCTTTCCATTTCTCCAATCAAAATATATGTTTCCTTTATCTATAATTAGATATCCTCACTAGTTTGTCTAGTTGGAGGTATACGAATGTGTGTTGTGGAACTGACTCTCAAAGGAACATAGCTTCATTTCTATTGTTCAATATCCTCACTAGTTAATTTGATGAAGGGTGCTCCCTTTACAAATTCAAACTCAAAAAAAAAAAAGAATTTAATAGAAAATATGCAAGATAGGATTCTTTCTTTGAAGTGGAATAAATCTAACCCTATAGGAAGAAAACTATGTTCCTTTGAGAGCTAGTTTCACAACACACTAGGGTTATACAAAAACCCTATCTAGCATGAAACTAGGGTTATACAAAAAAAATCAACAGATCACTTTTCTATCCATAATGTTGACCCAGCTTTGATTAAATTGTTTCATTATGTTGTTGGCATCAAAACCAAAAATACAAATAACAAACCCTAATGAATTTCAACAAGCTTTCTAGAAATGTAAAAAAAATCACAAAAACTTCATGAATTGCAACTTGGAGATAAAATGTGTGAATAAACATAAAATTGCAATAACTCATTCAGCATTGATGATCAAAAGCTTAATTTTGGACTATAGTTTCCCTTCTCTAATCCTCCAACTCTAATAAACAAAAATATAGAAAAATTTGCAATCATTATGAAAAATATATGTAATCTTCAAACATCATGGTTTTGTACTCTTTCCCCAAATCATACTTTAATACCACTTAATAAGATCCACCTGAGTAATAATGGAAATAATACCATGTAAATGATAAATCACACATACCACAAGAGATGTTCATGGGCCAAGATGCCCTAATATCCAATATATGCAGAAATAGAATAAATCCTTGAGGTAGGGTAACACCATATAATACTCCTTATAGAAGAAACCCCAAATGCATAACATACTCTTCACGTATTCATACAATGATATTCACATTCTTTATATAAACCTTCTCCTGATAATATAATGGAGGGATAAACTATTGTCATTGATAAAGGAGAATGTTGCTTTAGTTGACATTGATGTCAACACACTCTTGTTGATTTATTCGATCAGACATTTTATGATATTGTTAATAGTATTTTACTCCGCATTTCTTCGCACAATTAGGTATGGTCATGCGCATTTGACAATATGTTGTGGTATCTATGATACACCTATTTGCAGATGTTCATGAGTTTTGGTGCTCCGAATGGATTGCTTATTGGTCTAGTAACTTTGTCTACTAGTTAATGTGTTTCGTTGGAACAGGACGGTCAATTGGTTTGCACTTCATCATGTGAATGTTTTTGTTTCTACATATTTGGGACAGGATTAAAGACTGGATAAAGCGTGTAAATCAAATGGAAATGATCTTGATACATGTTTTGGGCCAACGTGTGGAAGCTAGCTTGAAATATATTGTCTCAACTAACTATTTTGTTCTAGCGTGTTTAGCCGACGAGAAGTAAGTGTTGAACTCAATATATAAGCAAGTGCATGTGTTGAAGAAAAAGAGGAGTGTGTACACATGATATGAAAAAGGTGTGAAGAACAAGGGCACAAGCGAAAAGGAGAAATTACAATTCTGTGAAAGTTTTGCAACAAAAGATTGTACAAACAAGAAAAAGTACTGATGAAGTACTCTAAACTACATGAGAACTGACTCCAGCATACATCAAATGCATATATACCAATCCACTTTTGTATTATCTTCTAGCAGTGAGCCCCTCTTTTTTTTTGGGCAATGAGCCCTCCAACAGTGTGTCGTGCAGTGAGCATTGTAATATTATATAACTAGTTATACAATATTGAAAGCTAACCCTCTCTGTGGTTTTTCCCATTTGGGTTTTCCACAATAAAAAACTAGTGTTCTATTGTGTTCATTTATTTTCTGAATGGTATGATTGATGAATGTTGCAGTAAGTAAAGTAAAACTAAAAGTTTGAGAGAATACTGATTCAACCCCCCCCCCCCCTCCTCAATATTCTATTTGTTCAACATAAACCACCAAATCCATGTAGACCTAATATAACTAACTTAAGGGATGTGATCCACATGTCTACATCTCCATCAACCTATATACAATACAATATCATGTCTCCCAATACATGTAGAGTCGACAATAGTAACCTTGTATAATTTACACTACTTTTTGTGTCCTTTCCTTAGTGTGTTCTCCTAGCTCTTATCCAAACCTATTTATGGTTGTTATACCGCAAAATTGATGTCATATGTTTGCATGGTGATTTGAACCTTTGTCCGAGACTAAGTGCACCTAACTCTTGCTTTGTGCACCTTGTTTTGGGAGGACAATGGTGCATGGGGCACCCTTGTCCTAGACAG
Organism: Chamaecyparis obtusa; assembly: GCA_027943335.1. NCBI lineage: Eukaryota > Viridiplantae > Streptophyta > Pinopsida > Cupressales > Cupressaceae > Chamaecyparis > Chamaecyparis obtusa. The sequence continues at coordinate 123,015 of BSBK01000008.1, read as the reverse complement.
TGGCATTGTTGGGTGCCAATGTCCCTCCAATTCAAGCCCAATTATGATATGTCGGTGCCCGATTTCGCCAATTGGTCCCCAATCTCAATGCCTCAATATGATCATTGGATGTTAGCCTAATTTACGAAATACTTTGAAAATCCTATATAAGAGCATTCTTTCAATTCATTTTCACATCATCATCATCAACATCCAAGATACATCATTCAACATCAAACATCCACTCATATGAAAGTGTCACTTCATCCCATTATATCCTACAAGTATTCTCCAAATCTAAGCATTATGGAGCAACAAGTTACAACAATCTTCATGCAAGCAAGTTTGCCATGATTGATCTCCTTTATTTCTCGTCATATCGTGTTATTCTATCAACACTTGTGATCACATTCAGAAAGTGTGGCATCATCAAGCTTGAGGTATGACATTCAGCATTCTACTTCCTTTTCAATTTATCAATTTCAATTCAAGGGTTAATTCCAACCCATGTTTTGACCTAGGCAAACCCCTATCTATCCAACAACATTTTCTCTCTTTTGCATGTACAAGCGACAAGATCTAAAGACAAGAATCTGGATTGGGGAAGAAAAATAGAACCTACAAAACCAGCTTTTACAGGGGTGAAAAGGTAGGGGCAGTGGCAAACTTTTCTCAGCATCCTGATCTGGAAAACATATGTTTTGTCTGCATCTGACTCTCCTGGACAAGGGCGCCCAGAACCAATATTGTCCTCTTTACACACAGGTCACTCTCTTTCTCTCATTTCCAGATTTGTACTCCATGTTTGCATATTAGATCTAAGACTAATTACTATCAATTTCACATTATTAGTCTTAGATCTTGCATCTAATTCACATCTTTCCGTAGCTCATTTTCAACTCAATCACAGTGTTAAATTCACTTTGTGCTCAGTTCTTGAGCCAAGTGGATCCATTATGTCTCTAGTGTAATCAAAAGAGATAGGCCCAATTACTAGTTTGCATGCATGAACTTGTGAACCCTATTTCCCAAGATCACAATACATAACATAAAACAAGGCCCTTCAAACAAGTCAAGAAGGTCGATTAAAAAAAAAATCAAGAATTCCAAGTACAAATTTTTGAACTCAATATCAACAATTCATTGTCTATAAGAAGGAAACCATATAAAGAACAACTTTCAGCTCCATAGTAGATATAACAATAACAGGTCCAGCGATCACAAGAAAGCCTATTCAGATCAAGAGAAGCTCTTCAAAAAGCAATAAAATAAATGTGGATAAGATGTAAAATATCTTCTTGATTGTGATTAAGACTTACATTCCAGCATTGTTAGTTAAAAGAATATTTTTCTGCCCTCAAACATCTATTCACCAAGAATCCCCCATAAAAAAAAATGTTCAATTAGCTTCCTCAATCCAATTAAGGGCAAAATGAAATTCCCAACACATATAAATAAATGTTAGAAGCATTAGTGCTATTAACACACTAAGCCCTACTAGATCATACATACAAACTCCATCTAGAGAGAAATTTTCTACCAGATCTTCTAGGAGAGAAACACCACAGACCAGATTTCTTTGCCAAAAAAAGGCTCTTTTTTTATTTTTTATGCATCTCATTTTCCCCAAAAACCAAATCATTGTGAAATAAATGTACTGAATTTTGAGAAAGTAGCATAATTGATTTGAGAGAGAATTTATTTGATTAAGAGAAACCAATCTGGACTGTTATTTTCATTAAATAAACATCCTTTTGCAATTTTCCTAAAAGTAAATTTGCTAATAAAATGTTTTCCAATAATATTGCCCAAATTCATAAAAGAGAATTTGTTTGATTAAGAGAAACCAATCTGAACTGTTATTTTCATTAAATAAACATCCTTTTGCAATTTTCCTAAAAGTAAATTTGCTAATAAAATGTTTTCCAATAATATTGCCCAAATTCATAGAAGATTTGATATACAGATCTACTATATTCACAAAGATTGATAACGCTAAAGAATAAATAATGGATTTAAGTGGTATGTATATAAATGAATAGATCCTAATGATGAGATATTATTTATTTGGGATCTTATCCTTGACTTCATAGTTGAGCATATCAGATTAATCTAATCCTCTTGAATCAATATCTTCTTTTAAAAATTACGTATAACAATAAACATCACAGTATCTTATTTTATAAACTCTAAAACCTCTCCAATTGTATCAAACTTTATAAAAGAACCATTCCTTGAAGTTTCCCGTATATCAACTAACTGGCCCTCATTTCACAAAAAAAATTAAAACTTCAATTTCATAGTTTCTTCTGTAACAACATGCAACGATTCCTATTTTTACAAAGATCCATTCTGCTATATTCCATCACTAATCCTTGCGTTTAATTTCAAATCTTTCCATATTCAACTCACCTGTAAGATCATACATCGAATTTATAGTGCAGATACAAACAAGCTCAGTCCATAGCATTCTTGTTTATATGAGGTCAAGCTTTTCTGACAACAAAAATGCCGCAATTACATGGGTCACTAAAAATAATCTTTAAAAGACAAGCTACCTATGTGATGCCTACTTGTCAAGAAAGTGCAGTTAACATTCTCCTCCAACTACTTGGTACTAATAAAGTTTGTCATACTTCAATTTTAATTTTTCAAGAAAGTTAATTTATTCAGATATGAAGGTTTGTTTTATCTGTATGTACAATAACTAGATGCATTGTATACGCAACTAGTACATCAAATATTTCTTCAAAATAAAGAGTAAATAAATCAAACACAGGTGAAACTACTGAAGTTTCGCATTACGCAGGGCTGGGTTGAATCCTTAAGGAATCAAGTCTGATCTCTTGATCATTTGGATACGCATACAATTGGCCAGAGAATTTCTCCACAGCCAAGATTTGAACTAGGTGGTCATAAATAAGCACCGGTGTTATCTACGCCCAGCTCAAGACAAAAAAATAAAAACTAATAAATTGCAATTGCCTGTTGCATTGGGTTTTCAAACTCGAAACCTACAAAAAGACAGTGAATTGACAACGCCCGCACCTCTTGAACAAATTTTAAGAGATTTAACTTCAGATAACCTAAAAATATAACTATATTCCCACCAGTAAAATTACATATTAATATTTTTGTAACGCTTTAAAATGTATCTAATGTGATACTTTTGTAGCGGCGGCCCTAGCAGGATTTGAAAAATAATACACTGAGCTTGCAATGTACAGAGAACGTGCAGAGAAACCAACCTGATGATATTACTATTGTTCCAAAAGGAGCCGCGAGAAATTAACACGAACATGACCTCCGTCGCCCCTCTCTGCAGCTTTCGATTGCCCCGTGGAGCTCCTCCATACGACCGGGCGCTTGAGCTTCTGCTATTAGATAAGAGATAAGATAATTTCAGCGGTTCATTTGCTGTTACAGATTGCCTTTCTTTAGGAGCAGCAATGCTAGTGGCGCCGAGGCTTTTGCTTGCTTAGCTCTACTGGGATTCGAAGTCTGGACCGCGATATACTAGTTAACGGAGAAGAGCTGTGGACACCACAAAGGGTATGTTGTGGCACTTGTTTATATATGGGGGCCGAAATACGTGATCACATGGTCTAGTAATGGTGAGTATGGATTTCTCCATGCAAATTAGTGCTTAAATATATTTCCTAATCCCTTACTTATAAGGTTTAATGGCCATGGTTTGTTTGAGTTAGCTTCTAGTTCAGATTAAGAGTTTGCATTAGAGGAATAAGTTAGAGTTAGAAATCACTAAATGAGAGTTTTGTTGTAGAAATTGTAGTTAGAGGAACAATTTACACTTCATGAGAATTTTGTTGGTGTAGAAATTGTAGTTAGAGGAATAATTTAGAGTTCATTGAATGAGAATTGTGTTGGTGTAGAAATTTTAGGTGTAATGATCATGATGTGTTTGAGTTAATTTTTTTGTTTAGATTAAAAGTTTGTATTAGAGAAACAATTTAGACGTGACTGAATGAAAATTTTGTTGTAGAAATTATTTTAAGATTTACAATTTTTAGGTATATTTTATTTGAAAAAAAAGATAATTTATAGGTGTATTTGATTTAGATAACAAATTTTAAAAATTTACAAAGACAAGCATACAAGTATAAGAGTGTTAATGGAATTTTACATACTATTTTAGAGTTCACATTATTAGAATTTCTTTTTAAAAAAATAGACAGCATAATTGTAAATATTTATTGTATAATTTTGAAGAATATCACTAAATTAGGAGTTAAGTTATAATTAGTTCACCGTATGTTTAAAAGATCAGTTGGTCTAAATGTGAATTTTATACCTAGTTTCTTTGAAGATAAAATATTACAGAAAATAGGAAACATATAATCAAAATTTGTGATAGGAAGAAATTTTGAAAAACAATAATAGCTAATGATTTAAACTCAAACTATATGGTCCTGTCATTTTACAAGTTCTCGCTTCTTTGAAGGCCTTTTATATTCTTGCAATCCCAAACTCATTCTATGAATTATTTTGACCTTCTGGATTCTATTGACTATTTCTATGAATTAATTAATTTCAAAGATAAAAGTCATTATATATCACACCCAACTGAAGAGAAAAATCAATATATTAGACTCCCTTTGTGAACTCTATAAGTTATATATTTCTCATTTAGTATGTCATCAAACTAAATCTTTTTAACTCTTTGAATGCCTTGTAAGAGTTTGGAATCACAAATACAAAAGCTTGACTAGATAATATTAGAGTAAAAGATGAAATCACAAGTCTTAAGGGTTTGAGAACATGGTTTCATAATAATACAACAAGAGTTGGAGTTTTTTTATGTCTACAAGACCAAACATTTATATCATACCCACAATTTTATATTATAAAGTAATTAATGAAGTTTAAGAACATAATATTTTTATTTGAAATAATATTTAGTTTAGTGTAGTATGTTGACCTAGATATCCTCTTAATATTTTGTGTACAATATGAATGAGGAAGTCTTATATATCAAAGTTGGAACACTTGGTGTTACAATACATGCAATTAAGGTTCAAATTTTGAGCACAAAATTTTACAATAGGAAAAAAATTTAATCAGTAATTTTTTTTTATATTAATATAATATCAAAGATGCATCTATACATTGCTTTGCCACTGTGTAGATTGGCATATCCTTCATTATAGTCTACCACTCCCAAAATTCTATCTCCTATCTATGATTTCTATAAGTTTTACATTTGCTATCACTAACATCAACCAAATTATGATTGCAACCTTGGAGATCCATTACGCTATATGATTTTAAGCTTGTTCTACTAACAAAAGTAGACTACAACTATCAAAATAAAGATATATTGTTAATCAAAATTATATATTTTCCAGTACCTAGATCGAATCTATCTGAACCGAACCTTCTACACACCCTCCCTACTCTCATTCAGGATAAACGCTCCTCCCCTTATGTCAATTCATCGTTTCTTTTTTCTTCCTTGTTGGTTTTGTTCCATCCTCTGTTGTCAAGCCTCCCTCCTTTATATTCCTCTTGGTTCTCTTCACCATCCTCAACCACCTTTCAACCTGACTTTCTTTCTTTACCTCCCTTGAATGCAAAAAGACCAACAACTCTTCCCAACCACCATGTGCCTTTTCAATATACTTCTCCTTCAGTTTGGTGGTGCTCCACATCAAGAAAGGTTGGAAGCTACGATTTAAGCCTTCCACCACCCTTCATAGCCCTTCCCTTGTAGCTATTCCAACCCCTGGCTCTGATTTCCCCAAAATAGCTAGGATCATTCCTCCGACCCAATTTGGTCACACACATTGTTTCATAATCGAAAGGGCCTCTTCTCTCCTTCCCAACTATAAAGCCCATGCAAAAAAAGATTGAAGAGATATCCAAGTTTATTCAGGGAAAAAGGTATATATTTAGATCTTCCCTCATAATGGTCTCCATACAATGTCAAAAGTAGGGATTGTCGATTTTGAAGATTCCTTTCATCCTCCTCATAGTCACATTGCCTCTAAATGTTGAGATATGGTTAGGAGAGTTCAATGAAAAATTTGCCTTCATTCTTTCTGCAACCTACTCGATATTCAACTCCCAACCAGTAACTTGTTTTTCACTACTACTCCTATTCTGCTTAAAATATAAATCCCTTTTCCCTAATCTAGAAACTTTTGGTGTCTTCTTGAGACGTAGTAATCATCTTAGCACCCTTGTTGTTGGAGTATGATGTTTGGAATCACCAAAACTTCACCCTTCATGTGCCCTATGTCCTCTTCAAATCTTTAAACCAATGCTTCTTACTAGTCACTTTTCGGCTGGCCCTTTCTAACTTTCCTCACCTTAATATTCTAGCATCATGGCTACATAATTTCAATTCACGTCAAGGGATAATGAGAGCTTCAATCTAGATCAAAACACTTTTGTTATGCTCTAAGATATTCTCCTAGTTCCATATGTCAAATATAACTCCTTGAATGCTTCTAAAGCCTACCATCTCCACCTTATTATGTTCTGACAGAGATACCCCTATGTTTGACATATTATATGCTACTTCATTTGCCTTTCACTTTACATGTGTGATTTTGAAATCATCAAATGTTTCAAGCAAGGATTTAATACGACTAAAAATGCACTTATTCAGGTACCAAACTCTAGATTATCCCTTAATAATGTCATTGATAATATTTTGTGAGTCCCCTTTTAGATGAATCTTGCTTACTTGCATTTTTGTTGCCATCTTAATAGCTTGCAGTGTCGCCTGATTCTTTGCCTCATTATTTGTACCTATTGGTAATCTCTTTGCTCCTATCATTTTAATATTGCCTTTATTATCCCTAGCAACATAGCCTGCACTTGATAGGCCAGGGTTGTCCTTTGAAGTGCCATCAAAACTAACCTTCATCTAACCTTTCTCTGAGAGCCTCTACAATTCCTATTTAATTTTAAACGACGGAGGTTGAACCCTCAATGACCCATTAACACATCAAAAATTTAGAGGCCAATTAGATTGCATTCTTAAATCATTCTGATTCAGCGGTACCTTATCTACATTAATATGAACTGCAACATTGCTTGCTAGCTCCAAGATCACCCTTTCTAATCTTGCCAATAATCTGGTCAAATCTTCTTATTTTCCCTAAAATATCCTCTTGTTCTGCTACATCCATACCTCCCACATTACTATTGATGGAGAAATTTTCCAAATAGTTGAAAATGTAGACTTTCCCTGCGGGATGAACTAGGAATTTATCAACTCCCTTATAGAATGTGGTAGAGGACCCGAACCCAATTTTGTCAATACAAATTTCCAACACTCCTGCGTGAATTCACAATTGAGTCAAAGATTATCCAATTTCTCCTCTTCTTTATTACACAAGAAGCATTTGGAAGGACTAGCAAAATAAATCTTTTTTAGCCTAACACCTATTAGGTTTCTACCCCGCCTACTAACCAAGAAAACACCCTACTTTCAACAAACAATGGTTGTTCCAGCATAGCCTTTTGGGCCAGTCCTCCCTTCTGACTTCATTTTCCAATAACTTGTATCCAATCCTCACTAAGTACTTGCCTCTTTTAGTCTCGTACCATATTATCCCATCTTCCACACTAGTTAGAGCTACAGACTTGCCCTTAAAAATGTCTTTGAGTAACTATAAATCCTCATTGCTTAACCCCACCTCTTCTAGGTCTTTCCAATTACTATCCCCTCCCAACTCTCTCCCCTCCCTTGTATTATGTAATCACCAACTTTTGTTCCTCGTTCTTGTTTGGTTTTTTTGCATCACGCGATAATAAGCTCCCCCATCTGCTAACACCTCTTTACCATCCCATGAATCAGACCAAAAATTGGCCCTTCTTCCATTCCCCAATTGCCATGAGACGTGTTTTATTATCATTGGTCTGCAACAAATTCCATAACGAGGAACCTCTTGCTGGATCCTTCGTTATTAATATTATCTCCCTTTCACTGTTGTCTTTAAGTACCTTTCTTGTAAGATTCTAACCAATTTTTTATTTGGGAATTTATACATCTGCCAAACTAGTTTTATGCTCATTGCATCATTCATCAATTTCCAATTTCTTAAACCCGCCCCTCCACTTCCTTTAGGTTTGCAAATCTAGTCCCATGTCAAGAAAGGGATTTTATCAAATCAAATGTAAAGAACTTTATTATAATATTGCATGTATATGACAATGATCCTGGGGTTTCTTCCTGATTCTTCCACAGAGGAGTCTTTTGAATCAGTTTATATAAATATATTTATGGTGGCTTGTCCACTTTTGCTTTAAAAAAAAAAGGGGGGGATTTTATCCTAACTCTGATTGTCATTCCAAAAGAATCTTCTCATTCATTGTTCAATAATCTTTATCATCTTCCCAGATATCCTTAAGCATGTCATTGAGAACAATGGCTTACAATTGTAATGTGGCATCATATCATGATTCAATTAAATAATTTTTAATTAATCTTCTTAATATTTATTTAATAAGCAATAAGTCAAATAATTATTCTCTTGTAAACATAAATAAAATAATTAATTCATTTTACATCTAAATAATACTTACTCTTATATATATATATATATATATATATATATATATATATATATATATATATATATATATATATATATATATATATATATATATATATATATATATATATATATATATATATATATATATATATATATATAGAGAGAGAGAGAGAGAGAGAGAGAGAGAGAGAGAGAGAGAGAGAGAGAGAGAGAGAGAGAGAGAGAGAACACACAAACATATACTACTCTATAAATCAAAATCTATAAACAATATTTACAAATAATACTTACAATTATATTTTATAGAAAAATAAATAAATATAATTCTAAATTAAACACACAAACATATAGTACTCTATAGATAAAAATTCTACAAGATTAAACAAAACAAATTTAAAATGATAATAAAAATATTTAAAGTACACTAAACCCTTATTCTTGAAATATACGACGTGGTAGAAGTATATAAATATAAGAATTTGAGTACTCAATAAAAGTGGGAAAGGAATAAAGATTTAAGGGTATAAAATTAAGATAGATTGTCATGAATTAATATAGTTATCTACGAATACATGTACATGAGAGTTCGCTTGATTCCAAAGTATATGATGAACTAAAGTATAAAGACATTAATTATATGATGAACTAAAGTATATTACATTAAGTATTTTAATAGCATCTTTTCAAATAACTTAATTATTTACATTCTATTAACTAGCACTTGCATCGAAAGAAGGTGCAAGGGATAAGCCGATAGGTGTTTGATGTGAAAGCAAGCATAATTAAAGGTTTACATATTAAAAGGAAGTGTGAAAAATAGTGTAGTTGCATTGGAAGATAACCCAAAAGAATGGATTGCCAAAACAGACAAACATTCCATTTATCTTCCTCATTTGATCATAACTTTTTGATATTTTCAAATTGCATGCATTATTTATGATATCATTAAAACTGATAAAAGAAGATCTCATATATGCAAGCACTATATTTACTATTGAAATAATAATAATGTTCAAGAAATCCTAAATGTGTTAATATTTTATTTCTTACAATTCTTTTACCATAAGAATTTGTTTCTCTCAATATTGCTAGTAAGTGAGAAGCATATAAATTCTAATCAAACATTTCACTTGCAAATTGCCAAAGTGATTTTTTGTTGGTGCATGGTTTGGCAATAAGTGTTCAATGTTTTTGAAAAATTAGAAATATATAATTCATATTTACTATAAGAAATATATTTTGAAGATAAAGAGGATACATTTTAGAAACTTTACTAAACAAAAGTTACTATTAATTAAAATTAAGTATTATTTATATGTATATAATATATTAACTACTCAAAATTTAATGTCTTAATTTGATTAATTAATGACATCAAATTTAATATAAATAATTATAAGATGTAACACTTGTTGAAGATTTTAAATGAGATAATAAATTAAATAAGTTTAATATGAGTATTTAACTATATATATTACAATAATAATAAATAAAATATAGAATAGTAAATTATGTATTTAGTTTTTTAAATAATATTTAAATGTTTAAATTTTATTGATCTTTTATCAAATTTTACTTATTTTAATAATATTTATATTATATTATATAATTTAAGATTTGTAAAATATATGTTAAAAAAATATTTAAATAGTGCCATTATGTAACTTTAAAAAAAAAAAAAGCAAACAATAATAATTTTTTAATAAATATATTTTGAAATTATATATTTATATATTTTAATAATAGATTATATGTTTTATTAAGATACATAGAAAAAAATAAAAAAATATTATTAAAAGTTATTAAATATATAATTTTAAAAATAATTATATTTATGAAAAACCTACTATTTTCTCATATTTTTAAAAGTTAAATAATAATAATATTAACATTTTCATATAATATATATCCTAAAATGACTTAAATATACATTATATAAGATAAATATTAATTTTAATAAATAACTTATTATTAAAATTTTGTAAATATATATTTAAGTTTTAATATATTTATTTATTATTTAACATAAATTAAAAATTAAAAATAAATTAATAATAATATAGTAATGTTGAAAATAAAATAAAGTATCACACTACATGTGGTTCATCATCAACATCCAAACAAAACTAAAAGAAAATATTTTTTTATCTTAAATTATTACCCCCAAATGTTGTTATATATATTTTTAATCTCAAATGATTGTTCGAAACTAATATCTTCATTTTCAACATTATACTCTTTCACAACTTGAGTAAACATTATACATTTTCAACATTATACCTTAAGTAAAACTAATTACTACAACCTTAAGTAAATTATACTCCGTCTGTTAATGTCGTATACCTGCAGGGTGTCCGTTTTAATTTCTCAATCTTTTCTGACTGTCAAATTGGTACGCATAGGAGAAAATGCAAAGAGTGTTGTCACGGGTCTGAAAAACGTGGGCTTACTTGAGAAAAAATGAAGTTGCACGCTTTGCAAGGAGACAGAGGTCACGTGGATAGAGAACAGAGTTGCCACGACATTTTGAAACCCTTCTTTCATGGTGTAAATTTATAAAATAAGTTTACTCACTTCTCCATGCGAGTCCGCTTCCGACGGAAATTCGACAGCGGGTGTGAGACAAACGCGACATGCGTGAGAATTAACCGGTGTGGCCATACACAAGCTTCCCCAAAAGGGAAGCCTATCGGCTTAAAAATAATATATGTTTAAGACCTTAGCATCTCACCCAAAAGGAAAACAAGATGAACATCTTTTTTTAAAGTAATGAATATTAATTTACGGGTAATTAAAATGTTGATATTTATTAAAAATTTATTTAAAAATACATGATATATATAAATTGAAATGTATAGTTATAAGTTTTTATTGTGAAGGAGTAATGATATTATGAAAATATATAGATATTAATATAATATATGTTTATAAATATTTTTAAAAATAAAATATTATAAAAAAGTTATTTATTTTTTATTGGGTTGTGTTACAAAATTAAACAAGTGTCACATAGTAGCTAATATGTGTCGTTAATTATAATTGTAAGTTTTAATTATATAATAGACTAGAATTATATGTATTGTAAATGATTTTAATATTAGAAAATTAGATTGTTTTAGAAATAGTAAGATATATTGTAATATATATCTAATTATATTTCACTTATAACTATTATATTATATATATATATTATAGAATAATATATATTATATATTTTAAATTGTAATAATTATTTATAGCATATATATTATAAGTATAATATAATAAAAAAATTATTTTCATTAAGATAATTTGTAAAGCTAAATTAACAAAAGAGTTGATAGACCAAAGCAGACTCAAAAAATAACTAAGTCTGAGCAATAGACCACTACTCTGGTCATTTCACTATGTCTGGCTAAATACCAACAATATATCAAATATTACATCTTACAAAGGATTAAATACATAAGCTCTTGACTGAAAATACAAAATAAAGACTTTACATAACATAAACCAGCTAATCCCAAGGTCCAATGACATTGTTAAGATTTGATTGTTGAGAGAGGTTGAGATTCTTTCTCCCTCAATCCACGTGAGCTTAATCCAGATGAGAAGTCATTGATTGGTCAAACTTGTGTTTGTTTCTAGGGGTGGATGAGACAAAAAATAACATTTTCCCATTTAATTCATTTTAGTTTGCATTTTGGTGCACACACATGTGTTGAATGGGTTCACTTAATTAAAAGGTGTTAGGACTTTTAATTAAATGACTTGATTTGTCACATTAATAGCCTTGATGCTAGGATTAAATTGATGATTGATTAAAATATTAATTTAATTATGTAATTTATTTGATCAAATTACTCACACGATCAGGTATAAGCCTTTGATTTAAAAAGTTTAGGCCAATTACTGGAGATTAGAGGTCCTTGGTTTACTAGATCAATTTTAGGTGATTACATTTACCCCTCTTTGAAATCAATGTGTGAGCAATGCATGGATTCAAAGAACACTTGATGTCAAAGCAACGAAAATGGTGACAACTGCTAAGATGTAGATTACTTACCAAATCCTACATATATTGGAATACAAAACCTCCTACAAAGTGAATTTGACTAGCACAACCAAGAGAATAAAGGTGCCAATGTGAGATATACCCAATGCAAGGTTTTGATTTCTAATATAAATGACAAGGAAATGAAATGTGAATGACAGATATGATCTTGTTGGCATTGTGATGAGATTGGAAGATCGGTATATTGGTTGTAGTCATAGGAAGTAATCGGTTTGGTTGTCATTGATGACAACTAAGTCAGTTTAGTCATGTATCTTAATCAGTGAGGTGCAAGATGCAATTGGTGTGAGGATATGTAATCGGTGATGCCGAAAATTGGCTAAGTCCAGAGAATTGATAGTTAGTGAGGTCAACAATTTGGTAGCAGACATGATAGATGGAGAATTATGAGGTGCGGTCATAGCTACAATATCAACATAGTCAGATTACAATGTGGTTCAGACCACAACTTATTTGGTTGATCGGTAAGAGATATTTTTTCGACATAGTCTTTCAGATAGGTAAGAACACTTGTTTTATTGAGCATCAGTTGGAAGATTCCATATAGGTAAGCAGTATATCAGTTGTGATGATATTTGGCATTATGATGATGTGTAATAAGGGTTATATAATTGATGATTTGGCATTCTAAGAATTGGTGCTACTTATAAGGAAGACTTAAGGCAGTGCATTGCAGAAGTCAAAACTTGACTACTTTGTAAATATTTCATGTAAATCTTATTTTTAGCCAATGCAGTCATAGGAAAATGTGTTTAGTATTGTGTTTATCATTTTGGTGTATTATTATTGTGTGGGAAAATATTTTGATTTCATTTAGTCGGTGCTATGAATGTATATAAGTGGTACTCATATTGAAAAGGTTTTTGTTGTTTTTATGTTGCTATGGTTGATGTGAAGGTTGCAAAGAAAGTATGTAATCTCAATTAGGGTTGCGATTAGAGATCTGATAAAGATAGAATTGTGAACATATTCATAGTGCAAAGAACATATTGGATCTGACAGGCAATTAGTGCTACATCCAGATCACTCACTTGTTGTTCCCTAGCAGCTACATCAAGCAAATCCTTTCACAGGGTGAACTTTAATAGGTTCTCTCATTGTAAATCCCTTAACCAAGTGAGGTCTTAATAGAGTTTTAAAATCCTCTTACAAGGTAGATCGTAGCAAACCTGCTTGTACTTCTAACAAGGTACTAATCACTCCTAACAAAGTGAACCCTTGTAAAGGGTAATTGTAAGCTCCTAACAAGACAAACTTATTTACTGCAGTAGTGGGCTTGTGGGTGTCATCCCTACTGTGGTTTTTCCCTCTAATCAAGGGTTTCCATGCAAAAATCATTGTGTCATGTGTGATGATTTTGTGGATGTTTAATATTGTTTACTTTAGTTATATACTTTATGATTTACAAATTATTATTGAAAATATTCAAATCGGTGGTTGGATTAGTCTATGATTTGTTTGCACTGATTCACCCCCCCCCCCCCCCCCCGGCCCCCTCTCACTACCTAAGAATTATAAAAGATCTATAAAAGTAAGTGCAAAGGAAAAGAAGGGAGAATAACTGCACCAAGAAACAAGATGGAGAAGGTAGAACTTTGAATCTAAATTTGATTATCGCCGCAATCTCGGATTCTATTGTAACTCTAGATCTAGAAGCCAGTGACCTGAATCTTTCCATCTCAAAATTTTCACTGAAAAATGATAGGGACAAGTTGACTTTTTGGGAACAAGTTGAATTTTTGGGGACAAGTTGGCTAGTAACTTGTCCCTGGCAAAAACTAATTAAACTTTCTTAGAATTTGTAACTATACCTACACTGCCCAGATCCTGAATTACAACTCTATAACCTGTTCTTGCACACATAAAAATAGAGAAAAGGTTGGAAAAAGGGGTTTGTCTTGGTGAGATTGCATAAGGAACGATGGAATGGAAGCTAAATCTGAAACATAAATCACCTTATACCTTGATGATGTAATGCATCTTTGGATGTGATCACAAGTATTGATGTAATAGCTTGAAGTACACAAAAACCTAATAGGAAATCATGAAACCAAAGCCTTGAATGATGGATGTTGTAGTTTTCCACAATGCTTGATGAAGAGGAAGAAGAATTCCTTGAAGATCTTGAGGATTTACTTGATTACTTGTGTGTAATGGTGAATAGATTGCACTTGATTGAGATCTCATTTTCTACCATATGAGGGTAGAGGATGTCCTTTTATACTAAACTCCCTCCATTTTGAACTCAAATCTAATCCAAGTCGACTGTAAATCTAAATCTCTAAAGAAAACCCCGCCATCGGGCCTCAGGCAAAATTTGGGCCCAAAACCTGAGGGACAATTCATCCAAGTGACTTATCCTAGGGACAAGTCAGCTAGGGGACTTGTCCCAGGGATAAGTCAAATAGGCGACTTTTCCTAGGAAAAATGAGCTAAAATTTCAAGGGGATGCCTCAAAAGGTGAAAATAAGTACTGAGAGAACATGCAAGTTGTTGTGAGCTCTGGGCAGATCTTGAAAACCCAAAATAAATGAATATGTCTTAGGTGAGGAGATGAATTATTTGACTAGAGGTAAAATGAAGGAGAACACTTAGGAATAAGGGCTAACCTTTATTTTTGAGGAAATTGAGTCAATATAGGACTTGTAATGTTAATTTGAAGGTCCAGTACGTGCTAGGAGAATGTGAAATCAATGTGTGAACCTGTATTCACTAAAATGGGTCTAAAATGAACACTTGATTGAGGGTGCTTACTTTTTAACAGAATACAGATACATATTTGTCGAGTTTAGAATTTGAGCATTCTAAATCTAATCACTATGTTTATTATGGTTGTTGGTGATCATTTTCTGTACATTGCTTTATATACTGATGATATGTTATTCATTAGGAAAGGGAAATATATGATGTCAAAACTAAAGTCTTGACTTACTGGTAAATTTGAAATAAAAGATAATAGCATTGTAAAATATATATTTGGGATTGTAATTAGAAAAGGTAGAGTGAACAAAAAGCTTTGTCTAGGCTTGAGTAAGTATGTGGATTCATTTTTGTAAAGGTTTGATATGCAAGATTGTAGACCATTATGTGTTCCCTTTACAATTAGAATAAAATTATCTATTTGTTATTGTCCTGAATCTCCATTAGAGATGGAAGATACGAGTAGAGTAACTTACTAGAGTGAAGTTAAAAGTTTTATGTATGCTATGGTCTACATTAGACTAGACATCACCCAAGCAGTGAGATTTATTTCCAAATATATGTCTAATCCTAGTAAGGTTCATTACGATGTAGTTAAAAGAGTCTTTAGATATTTGAAGGGCACCTCAAACTATTCTTTGTGTTATCATGGTAATATGATAAGAGCTAGATTTTCCTTGAGATTTATGTTTTGTGGATTTAGATTGGGCAGGTGATATCGATAGCAAAAAAATCCACCAATGCTTATGTGTTTACTTTATTTGGTGGTACAATTAGTTGAATGAGTAAGCAACATAATATAGTTGCTTTTTCAACTACTCAAGCTAAGTATATGGTAGCTACTCATACTTGAAAATAAGTCATTTGGATTAAGAGGTTATCTGAATATATTGCAATAAAATTATGACCAATGACAACTCATTGTGACATTAAAAGTGCAATCGACATAGCTAAGAACCTGAATTTTCCAACAAGGACCAATCACATTGATCTTCGGTATCATTTTGTTAAAGATATGGCCAAGGATGTCAAGTTGAAACTAGTTAAGGTAGAGACTTTGTGGAATGTTTCATATGGTGTTTGGAGTCTATGGGACTAATGGCCCTTGTAAATTAAATATAGTGTAGATACTCCCTTTTTCTCTTGCAAGGTGTTTGACGAGTGGGGGAATGTTAGTAAAATGTTATCACAACATTGAATTTACATAAGGCCACTATTTATAGTAAGTTTACATTTGAGCATGGATTTTTCCTAAACTTCCCCAAAGCTTCAAATGGGTTAGATATGCATGTTGGTAAATTTTCATTGCAATATCATCTCAACATTTGAAGATATTAAAGGTTTCATTTTTTAAGTTGTTGAAGAAATGTTCCTAAGTCAAATTTGAAGGCATTGGAGGCTCCTAAGCAACCTAAAAGTGTCTATAAATGGTGTAGCGGGTTATAGCTTCATAGAGCATATCACAAGCATTGCACTACTTCAAACAATTCATTAATCAAAAACTTGATTCAAAAGTTATGACTTCAAAAGTCGGGTCTCTTGAAATAGGAAATATAAATATATGTTGAGTACATAAATAAGTTGTAAACGAGAGTTACACATGTTGGTGTGTGTTTTGATGCATCATAGGGCATCTTTTATTCGATGTACAATGAACATCACTTTTAGGTGGTTTTTAGCCCATGGTTTTGTAATACTATTTGATGGTTTCATGCATCATATCTCTTATATATATTAAGGTGCATGAGACATAGGTTGCATGTAACAATATGATATAGTTGTTTCTTTGGATCTCTAGTTAGTGATATTCTAATAAGAAGCTTTCTATGTAAGTATATTATAATCGGTTCTTAATTTTTGAATAATAAATTGGGCGGTTTTAAAGTGTGTGGTTTTTATCTCAAAAGGGGTTTCCCCACGTAAATCATTGTGTTGAAATACACATGCTATTTACATTTGTTTTTCTTAAGTTTCTATAACTATAGTAAATATATAAGAAAGTTTTTACATATCCATCCTCTCAAGGTTAGTGTAGAAATTTGTTTCGCTACCTTAATTTCCTTACATTTGGAACCTATTCTTTGTGAACATGAATGACACATTTAAAACCCATTTTATATGATGTATTAATATGATTTATTATATAGTTTTCAGTCAGCGTTTAGTGAGCCAAATTTTAGAGTAGTGGTTACCTAGAACCTACCTAACATGAACATTAATGGTTTACTTAACACCCATTTTATTTAGGTGATGCTCTCAAAGATAAAACACTAAAACATCTTAAGACATTACCCATCCCAACACAACTTTGACTCAAGTGTGTTTATCTATAGAGTTGACCCAATATTAAACTTACTTATCTTGTAAATAAGGTAGCAAGCTAAATTAACTTGAACATTGAAAAAAAAAAATTAAATAGTTAAAAGTAATTTGGATAACAAACTAATTATACTTGACTTTAATTTTGAGAAAATCCCATTGTTAAATATTTACAAGTAAATATAATGACAGTCTAAATAAACTCCATTTTAGAAAATATTTCACATATAAATACTCTTAAATTAGAATAATACTATAAAAAAATCTTTAAAAAAAATCCACCTTTATGAACATTGACTGGTTTTTATTAAGGATGATTGGTAAGTGTAGATAATTCAATACATTGTCCTAGTAAAGCAACTAATTTTTTATTAAGTAACCTTTCACCCTAATGGAAACTCATTTAATTATTAGTTAGGGACGTATTTTCTTATATGGTACCTACACCATATGTGCAACATAGTCAATCTAGCACCTAGAAAAACATAGAAGTCAACAAAAAATAAGTACATTAAAGCATTATATGCTAATCATAACATAGGTAGCTTTGGCAGCGGGTAAGACAATGTGGTTGTATGTCACATAATTAGTGTTTAATAGAATTAACTGAAATTAACTAATTAGAAAAAGGACTACCGTAAGAATCTTAACCACATGAACCTACATTAGCCATACAAGAGATTAACTTGCAAACTTACATTAACCATACATCATATCAAGGAAGTTAAACGAGAGATGAACTACTCTAGTTAACAAGTATAGCTAAAAATCTACTAATTAAATTGCTACTAACTACTTCTAAACTACTGGAGAATTACATCACCTCAAGTATCCCTTGCTTGAGGATCTATAACATCAAATTAACACAATACTCTACTTAAATAGAAATCACCATCCCCCTTTTACTAACCATAACAAAAGTACAAGAATGAATTAACTACAATGCTATCTGGAACACAATATAATATTATAATTTTATCAACTATCAACTAACTTCACTCAATAGAGTTCTTTTCCTTTTAAAGGAGAGATATCTTCAAGCAACTAATAATAGTAGCTTTAAAATATGTTATTCCAATTATCACTCTTAAGAGGAATTTGACTTATTCGCTAACAAAAAATGCACCAAAGAAAAAATAAAAAACATGGAATGTTAAATGAGACACAACCATGCATCATGGGGCACTTGGCTGAATCAGTGTGAAATTTTTTCCTTCAATTGAACAATCATTATAAGTCACCTGGTTCAACTCATGTCATTCATGGAAATGACAGGTTTAGAAACCTTGTGAATTTTAAAGGTTGCTTAATTGTAAGTTTGACTATGTCTTCCCTCTAGCAGTAATTAGTCCACCATCACATCTTCTAGTTCTATAGTTGAAGGTTAGCTCATATAATAGAGGATATACACAACACATCAATATACCTCAAAATATCACATTTAATCAAAATCAATTATTGTTTTACACTAAATTAGAGATTTAATATATAACATCATATCATGTATATAATAACCATAATAAACCATTATAATGTACTCAATTATAACCAATTCTTATAGAAATCTGCTAAAATATCATGAAATTGAACCTAAAACACCCCCCAAAAGACACCAAACATGGACTCATCACACCCCCACTTAAATGATTTCTTGTCCTCAAGTAGGTCAACTATTATGCCAAAGAATATCAAGCCTAGTCCACAACATGTGTGACTCCTATGACTTTTATCATACATGAGCCCTTCCTATCATTGATCTGCTCTAATCTTTCTTTGTCCTTAGAAAATCCACTACCTACCCTCCCTACTAGTGTGGAACTGAGTAAAGGAGTAATGGTGCTAGGAACTTTAAGGATAACCAACTATTATTGGTGTCCACTATTGCTCGGATGTAGTTGACTATCCTAGATTCTAGTGTAATGCAATTGTAAATAGAGTGGGGCTCCTTCTTCTTTAATGTTTGGGTGATGTGAGACCATCTATATTGACATGCATCCTTGATTTCCTTCCCAGGTGCATAAAATAAGTCCTTGATTTTTTTTGTAATCCTACAATCCACATCAAGCTGAATTGTCTCTACAATTGTACCTTTGTGCATCATTTCAACCCACTCATTAATTATCTATTTTGGATTTTCTATTTCTACCCTTATATATAATGGTTGACACTTTTCTCTCTCCCTAAAGGTTTGTGCTAACTCTCCTTGTTCCTTTTTATTTCTTAGATAAGAGATTAAAGCCCTTATGTATATATCTCCAACATAAAGCAAAGGATTCCAATTTGAGTTGTAGGGTACTGCTATGTTATGCTTATAGAACTCACATAATTAATGTTGCATGCATTGCGGTACTTTAGAAAAACAAATAATAAATGACCTTGGCTCAACCTAAGAGAATGGAAGATTACTCAATAAGTGATTAATTTGGAAACAAGCAATATTTTTTTGAAGATAAAAGAAGTAAATCATTGCTGGGGGACTACAAGTACACAACCGATTCACCAAATCTGTCATGTGTTTTAAGGATAATTTTAGTTTCTTTATCTCTCATTCTTTCTCCTTGATCTGTGTGTTTAAATCAAGATGCATTTTCTCTTTTGCTTTAGCCCGCTAATTTTTGTGCCACATAAATTTCAAATATAGTCTCCACATTGCCATGCCAAATATAGTCCTTTTGAACTTTCTTCTTTTTCTTGGATATGATTTTAATCTTGGTTTCCAAATTCTTCACATGTGTATATTATCTACTTCTTTAGTTTTCAGTAATTTTAGCTCGTCCAAGTAAGAAGTTTGATTTTTTGCAGTGCAACCTATAATTCATTATCTTCACTATTGTTTATGAGGATGTACTCTAGTTCTCTACTAGACGATGGCTCTAATTTTATTAGGGAAACTAAAGGTGTAATAGAACTAGGGGTCAGTTTTATTTGTTGCCCTGGAGGCTCAACTGCCTATTCTTCTACATTAGTAAATTCCTCTGCATAAGGTAGTTCTTGTTCCAACCCAAATTTAATATTTTATGTATCACATTGATTTTGTGGTTCCTCCAACTTCTCACACTAAATTCCTTGTTGTCATAGTTTATCTCATTCTTGTTCTTCTTTAAACAAATGCACACTTTTGGAGTCAATATCTTCATTTTAAAAAATGTACCCTAAGGGCTTAGATGGCTCTACTTGCTTTCTAAGGTAACATGAATGCCTTTTATGGGTTTTCATTTCCCTTACAAAACTCTTCTTCATTCTTACATTAGATGTTGCCCTAATTGGTTGTTCTTCAACATTTTATGTTGCGGGTTCTACCTCTCTAATGCCCTCTATTTGTCGTTCTTCTCCAATTCCTTCTATTGTAGGACCCTCTTGAGTCTATTTAGGAGGCTCCTCATCTTATTTCTCTACAGTGATTTGTTCTTCCTCAACTTTCTCTTCTTCTTCATCCCTCTCTTCTTCTTTTATCCTTATCTTTTTTTGCTTGCATTTGGAAGGTTTGTCCTTTTAAAGTTTCTTCTTGGAGGATTCTTGTATTTTTTTTAGCCTTTTTACTAGAGGATAAATAAGATATTGACTCCTTACATTTCCTTAGTCATGACTTAAGTGAAGACATTTTTGGTTCCTAGGAAGAATCATACCCCAATTTTTATGAAGTTATAGACACTTCCATAGTGGTTGTGGGTGATTTATTTTTACGGGTTTTTGTGGTTTTTTATCTCCCTATTATCTTCTCCTCTAAATCCATGTATTCACATGCAATATCTTATTTACTGGGAGATGTTGGAGGGTTTAACCTGTTCATTCCCCCAATTTATTATTCCCTCATTTGGTATATTTTGGAGGAGTCTATTGGAAAAATTATCATGGTCTAAAAATTCACACCATTAAACATTTGGATACTAGATATAAAGACTTTGTTTTACCAATAATACAACTAAAAAGTCATGAGAAAGAGAAGTTTGTGTACCCTTTTTCCTATACTCTATAGCCATCCTAATTAACATTCAAAGGAGATAATTTGGATCATTACATAGTCTATTATGTCTTAGATGAATTAGTAATTTGAGATGATATGTATACAATAGAGAACGGTAGCCATCACATGTTATATACCTAGCTACATGACCCACAATATCCCTCCAAAGCGGTGGCAAAGATAAGTATTTTTTTATCCTAGGTTGTAGACTGGAATTCCTCTACTGGCCATGCAAATTGTGTCCTTTCAAATTCTATATTTAAAAATGTTGGGTACTCTTCCCCTATTATAGGAAGGCCAAAAATTTATAATATTGTGGCCTCAAATGCATCAATTCTCAACTCCTTAACAAATACTTCATTAGTCACAAAAGTGGTTGCAAACTATTTTGTCTCTTCAAAATTATACTCAGTCAACCTCATAAAATATTGAATCCAACCAGTCCATTCAAAGAATGAAATACTAATTGCATCCCAAAGCACTAATGTAGAGGTTCCCTGTAGATAGGATCTTTGCACATGGCTAGTACAGGAGCACCTAGGACATAGGTTAGCGTCCTTCTCTTATTTTGTCTTGTACTAATCCTAACCAGGTTAGAGAGTTAATAAAGACTACAAGAGGGTCTAGATGATGTGGTGTAGTTGGTTGGTTAGGTTAGTTTGATTTGGCCTAGTTAAGTGTGGAGTGGGAGTTATGTTGTACATGAGAGCTAGTATAGTCTTAGTGAGTGGAATAGAGTCTAAGGTTCAAAAGGAATCCAAAATGATAGAAGGTAGATAAAATAATCCTAAGATAGTCTTGGGAATCTTTTTATAACATTCTAGGTGGTTTGAAGTGTTTTAGGAGTGAAGAAAAGTACTAAAGCAAAAGTTGCTAAAAAGTTTTCATGACAACTTTTCCAACTTTGCAAAGTTGCATGACAACTTTTATCTTAGGAGACTGAATGATGGAATTAGATCTAAATTAGGTACTAACCACCTACACACATGGGAGAAGAATATATAAACATCATGAAGCTTGAATCCTGAGGGTTGGACAATTTTTGTAACTTTTTTTGCATAGCAATCAATCACTGTCTCAGACAGTTAAGCCACAAATTTACTATTTCGTTACACCAATAGAATATGATGGACTAGATTTTTGTTTTTTTTAAGAATAGTGCTCATTTTAGTTGATTTATTTCATTTTTTAAAAAAGAGTGTGAGTTTGTAGATAGTTTTATTACCTCTGTGTTAATTGTTTTGTTCCAACCAATTCACTGCCCTATACATAGGTAACTAGGCAAAAATGGCTCCCCCATAAAACCCCACTGTGGGTTCATCAAGGAATTTTGGGAAATGGAAGTGGAGCCAATGTATAGTGCACATAATCAATTAGGAGGCAATAATATGAGATTTGACTATATTAAGACCTTTCCCTAAGCAGACTCACTTAATGCCCAGCTAGGAACAATGAGACTATTTGTTGCATTTACTTGCAGGGGTGGATTGAAACATTAAATCCAACAAGTTGGAAAGGTGTATTGAGACTAGACAGAGCTCTAGTAAAGAGATAGACCCTTTTTCAATCCATTTGGAAACCATTTCCATTCATTGGACTGAGAGCTCCTAGAAGCCCTCAAAGCCCTCATCAAACTCTCATTGTTTGGATAGGGTACTGTACGGAGGCATAGAGACCCAAGACCCACAAAATATATTAGGGTTTCATGATTTATTGAAGAATCTAAGATTTGTTTAGAGATATTTTCAGAACAAATTGATAACAAAGCCTAAATTCTTGGAGTAGGAGGCCTAATTGAGGCTCTAGGCTACTAGGTCTAAAATTGCCTAGTTTGGTGAAATCAGTAAAAAAGAACTTAGAAGTTGTGGAAAAAATGTGTCAAGAACTTAAAAAAAGGATGGAATTGAATACCTCCACACCCCTACAAGATTCCATACTTGCATAGGAGGTTGGAAACCCTTGGTATGGTGAGACTATCTTGAAGGTAACAAGGAAGTCTTGAACCTTGACAGATCACCTTTGGGGAAGAGAAATTCTTCACAGATTGAGGTCCTTGGGAAATGTCCTTGGAGAGAAGGAAAGGCATCAAGAGATCCTAATAGAGAGGTTAGGGATCCTAGTGGGTTAGGAACCTAGATTGGTCCTGACAGAGTATGGATAAGTCTAGTGTGATTCTATCATATTGGTATCAAAGCCTGAAAGATTAGGGCTATTGAAGGTTAATTTTATATTCAAATGAATCAGTAGATTCATCCAAGATGGTCACAAATGCATAGTTGGCAAATAAAGTGGAAGATCATGAGGAAGAAAATAGACTCCTTAGGGAAAGTTTAGCAGAGATTGAAAGTAAACTTGGTGCAGTAGAGACCAAGACAAAATTGGTTTTTGAGAAGGTTAGAGAAGTGGAAAATAAAGGCAAAGAGTTGGCAGAAGAAGACCAAGTTCCTGAACCAGACCCTGTGCTTGAGGAAAAACCATTCTTGAGGGCATTAAATGCTATGAGTGGCAAGTCCTTGGAAGGAATACCATTGTTTAGTGGCAAGATGGAAGCAAAATTAGTCATGGAGTGGATAGAAGGAATGCATAACCACTTTGAGTGTGAAGGTATAAGTGAAGACCAAAGAGTTAGAGTGTCTAAGTAAAGAATGAGAGGAGTTTCCCTCACATGGTGGAAGTTTATACAAGATGATAGGTTAAAAGAAGGAAAGAATCCTATTGCTAATTGGAAGGTTATGGCAACAAAAATTAGAGAAACCTACCTGCTAGATGACTATGAAGTACAATTACACAAGAAAAGACAAAACCAAAGGCAAAAGGATCTTGAAGTGAGTACCTATACAAAATATTTTCACAAGATATGTCTTAGGTCACATGTCATGGAAGAAGAAATCCTAAAGGTAGCTAGGTATCTAAATGGGTTAAAATGGAATATACAAGAGGAGATAAGCCTCTTGATTCCAAGGATAGTTCATCAATGTTTTCAACTTGATCTCAAGGTGGAGGAGAAGCTTAAAAATAAGCATGATACAAGCAACCAAGGTAGAGGTAGAGGAATAAATGGTAGAGGCCATAGAGGTGGCTTTAGAGGAAGAAATTCAGAGTAGAGAGCTCAAGGTGAGACCAAGCTTACAGAGAAACAAGGGGAAGCAACCAGTAGCCGAGGTGGTTATAATAGGAGTAGAAGGTCAAGCAAAAATTATAGAGGGAGATCTAGTGGCCAAGGAAGGGGATCTTATTTATCTTCAATGAAGTGTTACAATTGCCATCAGTTTGGGCATCCTTCATATAGATGTTTTGAGAAGAGTTCTTCAACTCAAGGTGGAGAGAAAAGAGTAAGTTATGTCCAAGAGGAGACCTCGAGTAGCAAGACAAATGAGGTGGTATTGAATTCAGAGGTAGGAGACAACCTCATGATTAGGAGGACACTCATCAAGGAACCAGTCAAAGAAGAGCCAAGTAAAAGGAGGTCCCTGTTTAAAATCAAGTGCAAAATCTTAGGTAAGGTTTGCAAGGTTATTGTTAATTCAGGATCCACTGACAATATAGTTTTTGAGGTAGTCAACAAATTGAATTTGCAAGGAATCCCACATATTAATCCCTACAAGGTCACGTTGTTGAACAAAGGTCAACATGGGTTAGTTAATGATCAAGCTTGGGTAGACTTCACCATAGGGAGATATAAGGATAGGGTGTTGTGTGATTTCTTACCCATGGATGCTTGCCATCTATTATTGGGAAGGCCTTGGTAGCTTGATAGGTAGGCCATTCATGATGGAGCCAAAAACTCTTACTCTTTCAAGAAGGATGGAGTCACCTTTAAAATTAAGTCAATCTTAGAAGAAGGGGAAGTGATACCAATAATACCTAATGTGATTTTAGTAGGAGACACAAATTTATTGAATCCACTAGAGGAAGGTGAAGGAGTGGGATTTTCTTTGGTGTTGAAACCTAAATTTGAGAAGGTAGACACGAAGCTAGAAACTCCCATAGAGGTGCAAGAACTCCTAGGCCAATACAAGGAGATAGTTAGTGATGGACAACCTGCTACTTTACATCCTAATAGAGCCATTAGTCATCAAATAGACTTCATTCTAGGAGTCTCACTCCCTAACAAAGCTACCTATAAGATGACCCCACAAAAAAATGAAGAGATCGCAAAATGTTGGAGTAATTTCTAGGTTTTCTGAGAAATGTCTTTTATTGTTCTTGATTGACACCCGAATCATACTTATGTCTCATTTATTGTATGTGTCTGCAAGAAATTTTTCCAAAAGGGTCTGAGTCTCAAGATTACCATGTGCAAAAGTGTCTACATTTCCTTGCCCTAGGTCATGTTTTTCTTTGATAGGGTTATGTCTTTGAAAGTGTTCTTAATTGTGCCCTAGCTTTTATGTTTTCATGTTACTTTTTCGGGCACTTAAGTTCTCAATGTGCACATGGTTTTTTCTTTTTCCCTTTAAGGTCTCCTAATCTCGAAATACAAATGACAAGTCTTATTTGATTTTGAGAATGAGTGATACAGTTGAGATTTTGTCTTATTTTATGTTATCTTAGAATCTCTGAATGATGGGCGGTTAGCGAATTTATCTAGCGATTCAAAAACAACGTTATCTCTGGATCTTGTGATTCCTGGAAGTTTTCTTTAAGCATTCAACGATTCAGCGTAACGGTCATCTCCCATTCTCTCAATGTCATAATGAAGTTCTGTAGTATTCAGCGAGGACCACGGATGCAATTCTTGATCGACGGTTGTTATTAAATTTCAAGTTAAAGGTTGTAGTTAGTGAATGATTCAGTGATTCAGAGCTAGTAGTTATCTCATGATCTCTTGATTTTGGTAGTTAGTGAGTTAACATTCAATGATCCAGTGAAAAGGGCTTTCTCCTAATCTCCAGATTCCAGGGGTTAAGTTTGAAACATCTAGCAATCTAGAGATAAGGTTATAAGAATATGATAGTTTATTTAGTCATGTATTCTCTAGATGGTTGATGATTAAGGTAATTTGTTTAGCGATTTAGCAAATAAGGTATTCGCTTAATCTCATAAAGCTAGCGGTTAGTGACTTTACATTCTGAGATTAAAATGGCGAGGCTTAAAGTACTAAGGTGACAGTCATCTCTTATTCTCCTAATGAAACGATCAAACCTTGAAACATTCAAAAATTCAGTGAGGGTCGTAGATGATAATAGAGATCAACAGATGGCATCTAGTCTCTGGATTAAACCAAGGTTAAGAAGGATATCTAGCGACTTGGAGATAAAGGCTTTTCCCTGAATCTCGCAATGTAACTAGGGTTAGTAATAGTGTTTTGAGATTATGAGAACATAGTTGTTGCTGAATCTTGTGACCGAGCATGGGTTAAGTAAGACACTTAGAGATCGGGAGATGCAATGTTCATTGAATCTCACAATACAACTGAGGTTAAAGAGAAGATCTGGAGATTACGATAATGTATTTAGTTGTTGAATCTCATAATGGGACTAAGGTTAAGTTAAAGGCCTAGAGATTGCGAGACTTGCTTTAGTTGCTGGATCTTGCGATCAGATGTGAGTTAAGTTAAAGTTTGAGAGATCGCGTGAAAGCTTCAGTCACTCATTCTCTAAAAGTAACCCCAGTTAAGATGAGTCTCATGAGATTTAGAGAATCTCTTTAGTCACTGGATCTCATATTTGAATCACAATTAAGGAAAGTATTTGGAGATCATGAGGTGCCTTAAGTCATTGAATCTCCAGATAAAGCTTGGTTGAGTTATCATAAATAATAAAAGAAAAGGGCGGTTATGATGTGGAAAAGGTACCTTGCCAAGATGGAAAAAGTAAAAAGCTAGCCAATCAATTTCCAATTGAGGGTTTTTGATATTTTTTGAGGCCTTTAAAGCAATAAACAAGTGATCATTGGTTTTTTTGCTTTCTTTCCAAGTTTTAAATGTACCCTGTCAATATCTCACCTTACGACTAGCCTAGATTTGAATTTGGTGTCATATAGAAGTGAATGTTGAAGTGACTCAGGGAAGATTTGCAACGATTTTGGAAATTTCCATGCATTTAATGATCAATGATATATAGATAGGACATTCACGAATTTACACTTATCAATTTTCAAAAGAGAAAATTGTGAAGTTGGAGCCATTGCAGTGTGTAATTGAGCAGAGCAGATTTGTAGAGCCAAGCATCATTCAAAAATTGCAAAATGAGTCAACCTGAGTCTAGCCTAGCCTCATCTAGTGAAGGAGCAAAGAAACAAGGAGATGAGCAGAAATGGAAGCCAATTTTTTTTGAAGAATTCATCACGTTGCTCCCAAGTTCTAATAAAAAAAAGAAGGCGAGTGATGAAGTCTTCACTGATGACATGTCAAATTGTAGGGACCCTAATACCCCTTCTTGCTCTAGTTTTATGCTATTCAATTATTTCTATAACAATCATTTTAGACCTATCCCCATCTGTAATGCATGGACAGTAGGTATGGCCAAGCTCATAGTTCCTGATGTTTTCCTAGATATTGACCTTATGTTTTAATTAGCCAAGAATTATGATCCTGTGTGTAAAAAAATTGGGAAAAGTGACTAATCAACCCTAGTTACTCTTGATAGGGGGAAGGCTTTCAACTTTTATTCCTCATTGTCCACTGAGATTGACCTAAGAAAGGAAAAGGAGAAGTATGCAAGCTAGGTAGAGCTTGTAAAAACCCAGGTTGCCCGTCATATGCCTAGGACTGGTAAGTATGTTGCCCCTCTCCCTACACACATGAAGGCTCCCTATGAGTTTAAGGCTCTCCATTTTTATATGAAGTATCTAGCATATGGACTGCGTCAAGTTCTAGGGATAGATGGAGATGAAGAAAGGCTGCCAGCTGATCTATTGATGATGATCCTGGATATTCAAAACTCACATACCAACACAGACTATGATTACATTAAATATGTAATTGACATGATGTATGAGAGTTTGGTGAGCATCAGAGAGGGTAAGAAGCCAATAAAATTCATGCACTACTCTCTGTTGATGCGTATGATCCTGTACTACAATGTTGATAATTTGGATGTGCACATGCTGAGACCTAGAATAATGGAGGGACAACCAAATCCAGTGCAACTTTGGTTGAGAGTGTGGAATTACACCTCCAATGAGAATAAATTCTATGGTTTTTAGAATTGGATAGTCCATCCAATCCTAAACTTAATGGGGACAAATATCACAAGGCTTTCAATTAGAATGCTTAGGCTTCGTAGGCCTAAACAATTTGTTAACAACTGGCAAATGGGCCATAATTGGGGAGATTTCTATATGGGTCAGACCTATACATTGATTAGAGTCTATGGTTTCCCACAATCCCCTCACATACTTCCAAAATATGTGCCACCATAGCTTGCCCTGTTCAAGTTCATTTGACAATTGATATGAACTAACAAAGAGCACCTGGCTCTGCACAGGAAGGGAACTTTCACTCCTCGGCAATTCAAATTGCTAGGTTTTCTAATTGGAAAAAGAGCATTGCCACAACTTAGCATGTGGCTAAATCATTTCAAGATGGCCTCTGTTGTATATAGGTATGTAGATTCAGAGGATTTCATAAAAGATGTCAAGAAGTTTCTCATCCCCCACATTGGTGCTATTAAAGACAATGAGGGATGTGATGATGAAGATGTAATTAGAAATATGCTGGATGAGGATGATATTGGGAGGATGATTTTGGTCTTCTTGACCAAAATTGACAGAATCGTGGAGATGTATTAAACCCTCTCCAATCAGTTGGAATCCCATCTTGAAGAGAAGAAAGAGGTGAAAAAAGATTACTCTTCTTCAGAGTATGAGGAAGGTAGCGAGGGCTCATATGAAGAGGATAGCCCTCCCCAAGTAAATGAGCCTCATGTCATTGATCTAGAGTAGGATGCTTCTGAGACATAAGATGCACCTGATCCTCCTCAGAAGAAGCAGAGACTCGAGGAAGGAGGACCCTCAAAAGGGAAGAAGTAAAAGAAAGAGATTGATAGGGTTGAAGCCCTAGTGCTTGGTGATAGATCATATTATCACCATATGAGGAAGAGCATTAGAGAAGGAAAAAAAGGTGGCCACAGAAGAGGTGGAATTGCCCCTCCTATTATGTAAAGATGAATGAGAAACATATCAAGAAGAACTACTCAGTGATGATCACTTCATCAAAAGTGAAGAATTCAAGAGCTTCTTGATATGGATGAAATAAGGAGAGGTAGCTAGTCAATTGACTAAGGGCACTGATCTAGATGATGAAGCATTAAGGCCCTAGTAGCATATGATCCTAAATCAGAGACCATTTATGTTGATGAAGCTAGGAAATTGGTTAGATCTAGTGGAATGCTATTGGTGCCAAGATGGGACTTAACCTCAGCTTTCATCATAGACCAGATAAGGAAACAACCAAAGGGTAGTTTGTCATATGAACCAGATAGGAGAAATGATAAGAGGGTGTGGTTGTGACCCTAAGTCTCAGGCCTTGGCAATGTGGTCTCTTTCCCCAAGGACTCAAAAGCCCTCCCTGGCCAGCATAGAAGAAAAGATGGAAGGAAACAAGATCATTTGGACTGTCCAAAACACCAGTGATCTTGAAGTGTCAAAAGTAGTAACTCATTTTGCCCACCTAAATGAGGCCAAGATTGCTCAACTGTCCAATTGATATGGCAAATTATTTGATGAGGCCATTATTTTGGCAAAAGACAGAGAGAAAGGACTGATGAAAATCAAGGCACTTGAGGATGAGCTTGAAGAAATAAAGAATAAGCTTGAAGAGGCATATAAGGTAGCCCCTCCTTCGATCTTATAAATTAAAGTTGCAGTACTTCCAGTTGCAGAGATTCCTGATGAGGCAGCAGATGAATCAAAGAAAGATAAGTTGGATGTAGCCCTTAAGGCCCTCTCTGACATCATGCAACACGGGTTTGAGGTAATAAAGGGGAAGATGGACACAGTCCACAATTCATACCTGATGTTGCAAAAGACCAGTGAAAGTGTAAAAGATGCCATGGCTACCTTGGAGCCATTATTTAGCATATGGTCCGGTAGAGGTGCTCTCTTTGAGAAGCTTGAACTGCTACAGCCACATCGACCTGACATCTCTGAGTCAGTTGCAGAAGTAGGAGAGAAAATAGAACTGATCCGTGCCACTTAGGCATTCTTCAAGGGTAAGGCCAATCAAGTCAAGGCAAAGATGGACATGTTTGACCCAGACTTTAGTAAATATCTACCTCCAATTTACAAAGATGATGGAAACATCATAAGTATTGAGGAGTGGAAATTAGGTGTGAATCAGTTGGTGATTAGGCAGGAGGCCTTCCTGAATAATGATGGCTCCTTAGACATTGACAAGTTCAACAATATTCTGGATGACATATTTAAAGTTGAGAATGAGTGCACCAGATTTGTTGTTGATAATAAGCCCATTATTGATTCAAGATGGGATAAGCAGGTAAAGTTGTTGCAAAACTTGAAGGTGTACACCTAGCCAACCGAGGAAGAAGTTGCAGCATGGGATAGAAGTATAAAATCAAAGAAGAAGAAGCCAGCTACCATTGATTTAGAGGCAATGGAATAGGAGTGAATTACAACTTGGCACTTGATCCTTGAGCACAGGGAGGGTAACTATCATAAAAGGAATAATGTATGTTAGCCGGTAGGCGTTCATCATTTACATAACAACTTTCAATAGTTACTTTGAATATCTACAGACGAAGGTGCCACTTGAGAAGATTCACTATGAGTAGAAACAGGTTTCTGGCATCATTTCCTTTTTCTATTCATGATGTAATGTATTTTTTTTCCTAGTTCAAGTCACTATCCTAGCCATCTGAAGCTTGTTGCATCCTTTCTCTGAGGATTCCAAGATGGCTAGTGTATATATAGAAAGTTTTATATTTTGTAAGGGGGGTGAAATACTTATTATAAGGAGATTTTTTGCATTAGTGTTTTGATTCTAAGAATCCTAGTCTTTGAATGTACTGATACAGGAAAAATATTAATGAAAATATACTAAAACTCCTTTACATATTTTGTTGTCTTCATGTATGAATCTTGATTTCTTTGTTTATTAAATTTGTTAGGCATTTTTGATACATCATCTACAAGGTAGATAGTGTGGTTAATCTTAAGTTTCTTTCAAGGGAAGGGTAAATCTTAAGGGAGGTCTCAGGGAATTCATAATCTATGTAGGAATCTTATGACAATGTATGTAAGTGAGAGGATAATTTGCAAGGCATATTATCTAGGTTTTGGGGATATTTGAATTGAGGGATTTTCTGTAGATGTATGCTTTTGATTGTGATGCCCTAGGATTTGGCATTGGTCATTTCTTAAATTCCATTTCTCACCATCAACCAATATGAATAAAAATTTATCTTAAGTTTTGTTGAATGAAATAAATGTTCTTATCTGTGTCAAGTATGCAGATAATTGTTATGATTCTTTAAAGAATTGAATCGTGGTTACCACCAAATAGGATCAAGGAGGGGGACGAATGGAAGACAAATTTTAAAATCACTAAGGGGTTGTATGAGTGGTTTGTAATGCCCTCTGGCTTAACAAATGCCCCCTCTACTTTCATGAGACTTATGAATGACATATTGCAAGATTTTATAGGTAAATTTGTGGTAGTCTACCTTGATGACATTTTACTTTTTAGCAAGACAAAACATGAACACCTTAAGCATTTGCAAACTATTTTATAGAGGCTACATGATGACAAGCTAACAATCAATCTAGATAAATGTGAGTTTATGCAGAAAGAGCTAATCTATTTGGATTTTGTTATATCAAAGGTAAATTTGAGAATGGATCCAATTAAGGTTGAGGCAATAATCAACTGGCCAACTCCTAAATTTTCCACTAAGGTGAGGAGTTTCCATGCCTTAGCAAATTTCTATAGGAATTTCATTAGGCAGTTCAGTGAAATATTTGCACTAGTCTTAGACACCATAAAAGGAGGCATGAAAGCTAAGTTTCAGTGGAATGAGCAAGCAAATAGGGGTTTTGAAACCTTGAAGAAGAAGATAGCCACACAACCAATCTTAGTACTACCTAGTTTTGAGAAACTATTCAGTGTTGAGTGTGATGCCAGCAACATTTCCATAGGTGCAGTCCTTAGTTAGGAAGATATACTAGTTGCATTTTTTAGTGAAAAGCTTAGTGATGCAAAGAAGTACTCTTCTTATGATTTGTAACTATATTCCCTAGTTCAAGCTCTAAGGAAATAGATGCACTCCCTCCTCCCAAAAGAATTTGTGGTATACACTGACAACCAGGCCTTAAGTTTCCTAAATTCTCAAGACAAACTCAGTAATAAACACTTGAAATGGGTTGAGTATATTCAAGCTTACATATTTACCATCAAGTATAAGAAAGGACAAGCCAAAAAAGTGGTAGATGCTTTGAGTAGAAGGCTTCTGATAGTCCAAGAGGTATAGTTAAGGAGCATTGGTCTAGACAGTTTCAAAGAACGTTACCCAGATGATGAGGACTTCTCAACTACATATAAAGTATGTAAAGAGTCTCAAAATCAGTTTCATAGTGATCACTCTAAGTTTATTATTTAAGAAGGTCTATTGTTTAGGGGAGGACAATGATGTATGCCTAGAGGTTCAATGAGAGAGAACCTAATCCAAGAAAAACACAATGGATCACTTAGTGGATATTTTGGCATTATTAAATCCTTAAAACTGGTTTAGAGATACTATTATTGGACCAAAATGAATAAGGACATCAAGAAGTATGTGGAGTCTTGCATTATTTGTTAGAAGGCTAAGGGTACATCATCTAATGCAAGCTTGTAACATCTTATTACTATTACAAACATACCTTGGGAGTGCCTCAACATGGACTTAATGGTTGGTCTACCTAAGACAAAACAAGGCTTTGATAACATATATGCGATTGTGGATAGATTCACCAAAATGGACCATTTTGTGCCATGTAAAACTACTCATGATGTATGCCAAATGTCCAAAAAATTTTCAGGGAAGTTATAAGGATCCATGGGTTGCCAATGAGTATTGTAATAAATAGGTAATCTAAGTTTATGAGTCATTTTTGGAAGACTATGTGGCAAAATCTTGGAACCAGCCTCTCTTTTGGGTTTGTTTTCCACTCTAAATAGATGAAAAGACTGAGGTTATTAATAGGAGTTTGGGAAATCTCCTAAGATGTCTTACCAAGGAGTATGGTTAAACATGGGACCAAGTCATTCCCTAAGCATAATTTTCTTGTAATGACACTATAAATAGGACCACAGGTAAAAGTCCATTTGAAGTAGTTTATGGAATTCATCCAAGAGGCATTTGTGAACTCAAAGACCTAGGGGATAAAGCACTTAGAAGTAGATATGTAGAGGAATTTTCTCAATCCATGAAAGAAGTGCATGACTTGGTCAAGAAAGCACTTGTGGAAAATATTACTAAGACCAAGCAAAAGGTTGATGAGAGAAAGAAGAATGTTCGATTCCAAGTTGGGGATCTAGTGATGGTTCACTTGAATAAAGCAATGTTACAGAAAGGGGTCCCTCACCAGCTCCAAATGAGAAGATTAGGACCTTGTTCCATCCTAGAAAAATATGGGAACTATGCCTATAAGGTAAATTTACATCCAGATATAAGACTCTCTCTGGTGTTTAACATTGTGAACTTAGTACCATATAAAGGACCAGTCCCAGATGAAGTTCATGGACAAGATGAAGTTATAGAAGATACAAAAACTATGAATTTACCAGTAAAGCCAAGATCCCAAACAAAGAAGATCTTAAACTCTAGGATAGCTAAGAAGACAAAACATAAGGTGTACATGGATCACCTCATCAAGTGGAAATACATGGAAGAAGTAGAGGCTACATGGGTACCTAAAATAAAGTTTCACAAGTGGGGCATAAATCCTAACTTGATCCCTTCAAATGGGACTTAACTTCTTTTATTTAGGGGAGAATGGTGCGAGAGCACCTAGGACATAGGCTAGTGTCCTACTCTTATTTTGGCTTGTACTAATCCTAGCTAGGTTAGAGAGTTAATAAAGACTCCAAGAGGGTATAGATTATGTGGCTTATTTGGTTGGTTAGGTTAGTTTGGTATGGCTTAGTTAAGTTTGGAGTGGGAGCTTTGTTGTACATGAGAGCTAGTATAGTCTTATTGTGTGGAATAGAGTCTAAGATTCAAAAGGAATCCAAAATGATAGGAGGTGGCTAAAATAAGCCTAATATAGTCTTGGGAATGTTTTTATAACATTCTATGTGGTTTGAAGTGTTTTAGGAGTGAAGAAAAGCACTAAGGCAAAAGTTGCTAAAAAGTTGTCATGACAACTTTTGCGACTTTGCAAAGTTGCATGACAACTTTTGTCTTAAGGAGACCAAATGATGGAATTAGATCAAAACTAGGTCCTAAAAACCTACACACGTGGGAGAATAATATATAAACCTTCTGAATCTTGAATCCTAGGGGTTGGACAAGTTTTGTAACTTTTTGGCATATCAATCCATCACTGTCTCAAATAGTTAAGCTACAAATTTACTGTTTCATTACACAAGTAGAATCTAATGGACTATATTTTTCTTTTTTTTCAAGAATATTTGTAGTTTTAGTTTATTTATTTCATTTATGTACAAGAGTGTGAGTTTTTAGATAGTTTTATTGGCTCTTTGTTAATTGTTTTGTTCCAGCCAATTCACTGCCCTATACACAGGTAACTGAGCAAAAATGGCTCCCTTGTAAAATCCCACCATGGGTTCATCATGGAACTTTTGTAAATGGAAGTGGAGAAAATTAATAGTGTACATACTCAAGTATGAGGCAATAAGATGAGATTTTAGAATATTAATATCTTTCCCTAGGTGGACTCAGTCAATGTCGGACTAGAAACAAGGAGATTGATTGTTGAATTTACTTGCAGGAGTGGATTGAAACATTGTATCCAGTAAGTTAGAAAGGTGTATTGAGACTAT
Source organism: Chamaecyparis obtusa (assembly GCA_027943335.1). NCBI lineage: Eukaryota > Viridiplantae > Streptophyta > Pinopsida > Cupressales > Cupressaceae > Chamaecyparis > Chamaecyparis obtusa. Next base: position 87,526 of record BSBK01000008.1, on the reverse strand, counting down.
AAATATCCCTAGTGAAGAGATATACCCTTGTACAATCCATTTGGAAACCATTTCCATTAATTGAACATAGAGCTCCAAGAACCCCTTAAAACCCTCATCAAACCCTCATTGTCTGGATAGGGTATTGTATGGAGGCATAGAGACCCAAGACCCACAAAATATCTTAGGGTTTCATGGTTTTTTGAATAATCAAAGATCATTTTTGAGATACTTTCAAAACAAATTGACAAGAAATCCTAAATTCTTGGAGGAGGCCTAATTGAGGCTCTAGGCTACTAGGTCTAAAATTGCCTAGTTTGGTGAAATCTGTAAAGAAGAACTTGGAAGTTGTGGTCAAAATGTGTCAATAAATTAAAAATAGGATGGAATTGAATACCTCCAAACCCCTACAAGATTCTATACTTGCGTAGGAGGTTGGACACACTTGGTGTGGTGAGACTAGCTTCAAGGTAACAAGGAAGTCTTGAACCTTGATAGATCACCTAGGGGGAAGAGAAATTATTCACAGATTAAGGACCTTGGGAAAAGTCCTAGGAGACAATTAAAGGCCTTGAGAGACCCTAATAGAGAGGTTAGGGATCCTAGTGGGTTAGGAACCTAGATTGGCCCTAACAGAGTGTCGAGAAGTCTAGTGTGATTCTATCAATGGCTTCCTCTACTTTTTTTTTAAGCAATTATTTAACAACCCCTTTTCCTTATAATTTTAAAAAAGAAACCTCAAATACTTGTGAAACACAAAGCTCTCCTAACCTACAGTTGAACTTTATTTGATTTTTTTAAAAACTCATAGTGAAAAGATGAGTGTTATGTAAATGACTAATTTCATTCTTTCAACTTACACATACTTGAACTAAATACATTCACATGAAAATTACTTTTATGTAATAATTATATTGACAACTCATTGATTAGAAGTGTATAAGGTATCACCTCAAATCTTAAACACATTACAATATGATGACACACAAGTTTAGAAATGGCAACTTGCTTAGTCATAAAAAATACAAACAGGTACTTTTGTACAATTGACATGACTTGACTTACAAGACACCCCCTAACTTAAATATTCATTTATCCTCAAATGATGGTAATATTTTGGAAAAAAACATAATATTACATATTACATATATTAAGGATAATTCTATGTGATGATAGTAATCGATCATATATATAAGTATATAGAAAAGATAAGATCAGGAGAGTGAATCTAACGTATGGGTATGTTGCTAGTGTGCTTGATCGAAAATGATTGCAGATAGACATAGTAATGTGACTTGTAGTGAAAGATGTCAAACCAAGTCTAGAAAAAAACATAAGAAAATTGAAAAGTGGTGCTAAATGTTTGGCTACATGAGATGATGGTGCATGTTGAAGGGTATGAGACATAGGCCTAGAATTAGGTCCTAGGATTCAGTAGTTAACAAGTTCCAAAACTGCATTATTGCATGTCTATGTAGCTTTATTAAAAACTATAAATTGAAAATTAAAAATGTGTGGATGGTAATTGTGTTGTGTGTGCATGTGTTTCATGTTGTTTATTTAGATATCCTTAGGAAGTGTGGGTGAACCAAGTGGTTCATCCACAACATGCAATGGAGGAGATGAATGCAATGGGTCACTGTGAATGGATGGAGGGCTTGAAGGTGTATGGAAAATAATGAATGATGGAGTGGTATGAGATGATGAAGGTGTAGTAGATGGATCAAGGTCTTAAATGGAGTAGATTGTGGGCGGTGAAGTTGATGGAGAAAATTATGCTTGCAGCTGCTCAAGAAACTCCTGCATGTTATGTGGCTTCTTATATAACTTAAGATGATGTCCATTTACCATGAGAGAAAAATTAATAGGGTATATTGTAGTTAAGTTGACTACTTTATTGGGATAGACCTTCTCAATTTGACAAGTGTTAAGCCACCTAGATTTTAATGTCCCTTTGCGATCCTGATAGCGAGAGTCATAGAGCAGAGCCCAATCATGCTCATGAATTTTTTTGATTATATATATTTTCATGCCACTTGGTTCTTTGTTGTTGTACTAGTTGTGTTCATTCAATTTCTTCCATCTATGTCTCATCAAGTGCATTGAGTTGTTGGAGTTTCTCTTGTTGTGCTTGTGAGAGACCCATATCAAGTTGTAGTGCAGTATAGAGTGTATTGTATTCAAATTGAATAGGCAAAAGAATAATTTTACCATAAAACTATTCATAGGGTGTAAATATTTTTGTTTTCTTTGATGTTGTTTTATAAGCCCAAACCGCTCTAGGAAATCTCACAACCCAATATCACTTATGGATTTTTATTTTCTTTAGGTGAATATTCTCTATCTCTCTATTAGTAACTTCTACTTGACCATTTAATTAAGGATGATATGGTGTAGGCTTGTTATTACTAATTTCATACTCATGTACCAGTTGTGTTATTAAAACAAAGGTAAATTAAGGTCCTTGATTAGTGAAAATCTCCTTTGGAACACCATATCTTGTAAATATATCCTCATATAAAAATTTAGCAACTTTGTAGTCTCTTACATTTGTCAAAGCGTTTACTTGAATCCACTTTGTTAAATAATTAGTACAAACCAATACATAATATTTCCCATTGGATGTAGTTTCAATTGGCCCAGTGAAATCAAGGCCCCACTTATCAAATGGTGTGACTACAAGATGTGGCTATAGGGGCATCTCATTACTTTTACTTAGTTGTCCCTATTGGCATAATTGATGCAGTAATGGTAAGTGATCTTAGATTTTGTAATGATGTAGGTTTGATTGCATGATGATCAGCTATTGAGTTGTCATTGATGTCAAATGTTGACTTGGTATTTCCAGTGTATTGTCAAGTATAAGTATGATGATCAAGGTGTTACAATAAGTTTCAGCTATACTAACTCTTATGGGAGACTTGGAAATGTCCCTAGATGCCAAATGCATAACTGCTACTACTTATATTGACCAGTGAGGTGCTTACAATAATATGAAGGCAAACAGTGCAATTGCTAGATCAATCAGTGATGGGCGATAGGTGATTTGATTGGTTTGTCAAATACTTTAAGCATTATGAGATGTGATCGAAGGTAGAGGATGATCATAGTATTCAGCAGCTATGGTTGTTATTGCAATTCATTTGGATGACATGAGAAAAGGATAGGTAAACGGTGAGTAGAGTTAGAGTTGTTGATAGGTTGAAGTGTTTTTGTTCTTGAGCGATAGTTGATGAATCATTGATTGGTCATCGGTGCAGAGGTTACGATGAATTTGGTTGCGTTGGTCACAACCTAGTGATGTGTATTCATGATTGGAGGTGATGATCTGGCATCACATTGTTCGATGCTAGTGTATGGAGAAGAATCTAGTACAAGCATTTGTTGGTCAAAGCATGTTTGTCCCCATGACACAAAATTCTATGTAAATCTATGTGTTGGCCGACGCGGTCTTGAAAATTTATTTTGTACATTGGATTTTGTTTTGTATCATGTTTGATTTGAGCATGATATTTGTAAATCAAATCTATTTCAGATTTAGGGCATGATTAAGGGAGTGGAATTAATAGTTCATTATATATTGGATGAAGTTGAAAGTTTTGTGTGTTGATCGTGTGTTGGTGAAGTATGGTGAAAAAGATAAGGTTGTGATCAAGCTAGAGGAGAATTAAGTGTATTGAGAAAGTATTGTGTGCTTTAGTGGATCTGATCAAGAAAAGGTTGTGTTATTCTACAAATCACTCTTTTTTAAATTTCCTAATAGTTACAACAGTCAAAATCCCTTAAATGGGTGGATCCTAATAGGTCCTTATTATAAATCCTCTAACAAGGTGGTGCATTATCTTGTGCTTGAAGTCCTCTAACAAGGCTACTCCTAACAGGGTAAAGGTCCTAACAGGCCTAAAGTAAATCCCTTAACCGAGTAGCACCTAATCGTGTTGTTGTAATCTCCTAACAGGGTTAAGCTCCTCACATGGTGTACTTCAAAAGAGTACATCATTTAGTGGGTACTAATCCCCATCATGTTTTTCTCCCAATTTGGGTTTCCATGAGATAAATCTCTATGTCAAGTGTTTCATTATTATGTAGATGTGCTTATGATTATGATGCTAATATACTGCTATTAATATTAATCTTGTGAAATTTAAATCAGATATAAGAGGTTGTAAAGTTTGGTTGAATTAATAGATTATTGATTCACCCCCCCCCCCCCCACCCCCCTCTTAGTAATTTGTTCTAGGATCTAACACTCTCATTCTTTGGAACCTATCACATCTCCTTTTATATTGAATGGAATTCATATGGAGAGTTGGCCAATAATACCCTGTGTTTAGAATTTTAAGTCATGTTTGTTTGGTTGCAAAGTTCTCCCCACAAGGTTCAACATGATAGGCTTTAAGAATATCATGGGTTTCATCTTTCTTTAAGCATATGTGCATCACACGATCAAGTTCACTATAAAATAAATATCCTGCAATCCATGAATAAGAAAATTCACATTGACCCAATTATTTTTTTCCTTCTTTTGGAGAGAAATGTGGAGGAGTGTGACTTGTAACCAAATAATTTGCTATATCAACATACCAAGGGTCAAAAATTGTTAAATAAAATAGATGTTCATTAGGAAATTAACCATCTATCAATGATTCAAGCAAATCATGTTGTAATCTTGAGAAAAAATCAACCACTACATTGGCTTTTCCACGTTTATCCATGATGGTGATATTAAACTCTTGCAATGATAATAGCCACCTTACTAGGTGTCCAATAACAAGTAGTTTATTCATTAGACACTTAATGGATGCAAGATTAGTATGAGAAGATATAAGATATCAAGATATGTAGTTTCTAAATTTATTTATAGCATAAAAAACAACAAGAACCTCCTTTTTTGTAACCGTATAATTCAACGTAGCTCCTTGTAAATTTTTACTTATATAATAGATAACAATAATATATATTGAATTTATTTTGTCCCAAAACAACCCCAATTGTAAAATTAGATGCATTACCTTTTCCAGATTATCTAATACTTCTTTAAAAGAATCTTCATAGGTTGTAAAATCATCCATATAAATTTTCATTGTTTCATGTGCATAATAAAAAAAATACTAAGAATAACTCTTTGACATGTGGATAATACCTTACATAAAATTAATCTAAGAATTGAATAAGAATATGCACCCCATGGGTAGGTAAAAGTTATTTTATCTTGATCCTCGAGAGCTATTTTAATCTTGTTATATCCACTAAAGCTATATAGAAAATGAAAATACATTTTTGCAGAGAGTGAATCCAATACTTGATTAATGAATTTCAATGGAAAGTGATCATTCCTGGTGGTAACACTCAGCTCTCTGTAATCCACACAAAATCTCCACTTACATCCTTTCTTTGGAATAATTACTAGTGGTGAAACCCATTCAGTATTAGAGATAGGATAAATGAGTCTAGCATCCAACAACTTTTGTAACTCTGACTTGATAATATATCTTAAGGCTAGATTCATTATTCTTTGTGGTTGTTTAACTAGCTTGCACCCTTCATTTATATAAATTATATAAATTATATAAATGCACAAGATAGGATTAGTTCCTTTTGTCACCATAGTCCCAAGGAAAATATTCAAAATGTTGTTGTAACATTGTTAACAAAGCCTCTCTCTGAGCTTGAAATAGTCCAACACCGATATTCGATGTCTTCCCTTGGCTAACTTTAATTGAGATCGAAGCTTCTATAGTAGAGGCAACATTTAGACCGGTTATATTCAAGCTATAGTCCATAAGTAATAATTCATATATCATTGTCTACGTAGAAGAATCATCATGAGTAAATAGATTATGCAATGGGCATGTGAGACAATTCAAAAAATCCTCTTCTTTTGGATCTAACCCATAATAATTTTGAATTATATGTCCTAAGACAAATTCTTCATCTTGACAATAAATCATGGGGCTTCAATCAGTTATCATTAAAGTTTGCAAAGATTATTGTTCTTTACTTTCTAAGGTTATCTAGATATGTCAGTCTTCTTCAACATGTGGTTGAGTTAGTGGATAGAGAATCAAATTTTTGGTTGTGTTCCCATTTGATATAGTCATGTTATTAGAATGACAACCAATAAATACATCTTTTGTAGATAACCAAGGGCATCCAATGATGAGGGGATACCCATGCAAGGTAACCTTAGGGTGGAGCACAATAAAATCTATAGGGTATTCCAATGAGTCCATGGTAATAAATAAATCTTCTATAACCTCCTCAAGATTGATGGTTGAATGATCAACTGACTAGAACATAGTAGGGGTAGGTCTAATGTTAGCCAATTTGAGAATATTCATTATTTTCTTTGTCATAACATTAATTGTCACCCCTAATGCGATGGGATTATTTTCAATGAGAATTCCATTTATGTGAATAGTCACAACACAGTTGCTATGATCAGTGTACTTAGGGACAATGAGTGTGGCTAACATAATTTCAACCAATTGTCATATCACATAAGCAATATGCAAATCTCTCTTTTTCCTTCCTAGTTTCTCAAGACACAACTCTCTAGAAACCTTGGTATAGGTAGGGACATCTTTGATTGCTTGAATAAGTGGAATTTTGATGGAAATATTCTTAAGTTGTCCCATGAAATAAAATTCTAGCTTAGGGTGATATTTATCAATAACTAATTTTGTGGGAAAAGGAGGACCATTGGTCAAAGGTTATTGTTCGACAACAAACTGAGATAGTTCTAGGTTAGTGGCGTCATTAAGTGGAGCTTTATCAAAACTCTAGTTATTCATGGGGCATTTAACCAACAAGTGTCCATCCTTAACAAAGGTGGATGTTACTAATTTCAACTATGTAGGTTGGATATTGAGCGGTGTCATTACCATAAGCTTGTTGAACAAGTTTATTGTTAGGATTGGGTGCAAGTTGAGAAAATAGTTGGGGAGATCTTGGTTTTGGAGCAACATGTGGGTTTGGATTTGATATTGTAGCTTCTTGTTGTACATTTGGATTGGACATAAAGGCAAGAGAAACATGTGGGTTTGGATTTGACATTATAGCTTACTGTTGTAGGGTAGGATTAGGCATAAAAGAAAGTGGATGGTTAAAATTTTGTTGTTATTACATTTATTATGGAGGAGCTTGGGGCCATTATTAGTTACCTCACCATGGTTGAGACCATGAATTTTGAGCTACTTTTTATTGATTATAATTGGGTGCATGATACAAAGATGAAGGAGACAATCCCCCTTGGTGTTGTCCCCAATTACTATGAGCATATTGTACACACTAAGATGTGCACTTCTCTAATTCTTTACTTCCAAGGGAATCCATGAATGGGAAACCTTGAAAAATGACCTAGAGCTCCCTAGGCATGGAGTGCAAGGATATTAAGAGTGCTCTCAACTAGAGCTATTAAGCCTATGACCTTGCTAGTAAACCATGCAATGGGAGATTCAATGAAGACAAGGGAAAGAATGCCAATATCCTCAAGAATCAAGATGAGAATGGAATGCAACTATGCTAGAAATGAGAATGCAAGCTAAGCTATGAAAAGAAAGATGCAAGTGTTACAATCCAAGCTAATTAATCTATGTGAGCTAATCTAGAGCATAGAAATGAAGCTAATCTAGGAAAGCATAAACATGAAGCTATGATGCAAGAAATGAAATATGGATGCAAGAATGTCTTCAAAAATCTCCAAAGTCTCCAAGCAATCTTGCAGCATAAGGTTAGTATTCAAAAGATGGATCCAAGAATGAGAAAAGAGCTCTCCTTTTAAAGGAATTGAAAAGGAATGGACCATGGAGATTAAGAGGCAAAAGATTTAATCAAGGGTGGAGCTTGAAAGAGGAGCAATTCATGTGCACAAGTATCCTCCAATGAGAAAATAAGAGTTGACTTTTGTGTTCATATGAGACAAAAAGTGTTTTTCTTCTTTTTATAAAATAAGAATAATGTTTTATTTGTGCAACTTAGGATAAGAGGAAAAGTGGAGGGATTTTTATTTAATTAAAAGAGGAGGAAACTCCTTTTAATTAAATAAAGACTTAGGATAAGATGGTTAGCCCATAGGAAATAATCGAATAAATGACAGAACTAAGATTTGATCAAGAATAAGCAATTGATGATTTAGCAAAAGGGGCTAATAGTCTAGATGACTATTTTTGGATGATTACATTTGCCCCTCTTTGACTAATGTGTGATCGATATGGGAACACATTACATCAAAGAAAATATCAGCCAAGAAGGCAATAGAGATCTGACTCCAAAGTATGAAGTGCAGAGAGATAGCAAATCTTGCATGGTCAGCCTAGTAGCAACAGTACTGAACACTTAGGAAAGAGATGGATAGTATTAGGACTCGAGATGAGAACTAACATGTCAAGCGCAAAGATAGATCGATCAGAGAAAATGGAGTGGTCAAGCATATGCTCTAGAGAATAGCCGATAGGATATGATGTGTCTGCCCCTTTAGGATTGAAAGCGAAATCAAGTAGAGGGAAGGCAGAAGCAAGAGCAACATGATCAAATCACTAGAAATCATAATCGAAGATGAAAGATGATAGAATAACCATCAAGCAGTGAAGATATGCCCTAGTTAAGACCTCAGAGAGAGATGAATGAAATGAATGAAAGACTAGAAGGGTGAGAGAGATGGAGATGAAGAAGGAAAGGATGCCCCAGTGAAGATCGAAGGATCAGGCCTCAAAAGGTCAGCCAATTGCGTGAAAGAAGGAGAAATATGATTTTGACGATCAAGGTGAAATTGGATTTCAGTTTCGATCCCGAAATGAATAGAAAATGATGTGATATGAAAGATAAGAAGTGAAAGACATGATCAGGAAGAAGTGAAAGGTGAGCGTAGTTGACCGACAAGTCCATGAAAGATGAAAGGAGAACTCTCTCCATATGCAAGATGCAAAACTAAACTAACATGAACCTAAAAATGCAAGCTACTATGAAAATTGGTTTACTTGCAAGGTCACAAAGCTTTTAGACTCTAATATTCATCATTGAGTGTTATTGGTACCATTGCAAGATCATACAATACACACCAGTATAACTATGGGACATATATGAATGTGAGCTATATCAGATGAAAATGTGGGAATCCCACCTAGGCACCAAAGACATATAGGTCAAGATGACTAGTGCAGTGAGATTCCCTAAGTTTAATATAGCAAGATTATGCTCACACCGAGACATAAGAAAGTCAAGATGTCTATAAGCATGCAATCACGAAAATAGTCAAGGACAAAACCCTGTAAGTCCTAATGTCAAGTGGAACAAGCATAAATGCTAATGACAGTTAAGACCAACAAAATATACCCACAAGTAGAGAAATAAATAAAACATGTCCTCATGCCCCTGGTCTTCTAGCTATGCATCATCGAAAACCATTAGGGAAAGAACACTCATTAAAGAAATCATCATAGACAGCACACAAAGAAATAAAGTCGAGCAAATCTCAGTGAATTTTAGATGTTGAAGTGCATGTGTGTAGGTCATAGAGTCAATCTTTGAGTATCACATCTGCCAGTGGAAATATCACATCATACTTAGACTGTGGGTAAGACATCTGATAAGTGTTGAGAAATACTTGACGGTAGGGTAGTGTTGAAAAACACAGTTTGGGGCATGAAAAACACTATTTGAACCAAGTGGCCTAAGAAACCCCGACGCACAAAGAGACCCAAGATGAGCTAAAACAATGTATGCCCCCTAGACTAAGACAAGAGTCAATTCCAAGCTAGGAGAGGCAAAGTGAAAAGTGGAGCAAAAGAGCACCACAAAAGACTGATAGACATAGGTGCAAGGGTCTCAAGCAGCGCCTGTTTCCAGGTTTTCACCACTTGATGGATTTTTTCATAACTTTTTTCAATTTTTTTGTATTTTTCTACCAAGGCGCCTATTTCCAGGTTTTCACCAAGGCACTTTTTCTATTTTTATTTTTTATTTTTTTTTTGGTGAGACATCAAAGCACCTATTGCTAGGTTTTCACTAGGATGCTCATTTTTTCAGTACTTTTTATGCTTTTTAGGATTTTTTAGCATCATATATGATTTTTTTTGAAATTTTTTAGGATTAAATAAGGATGCCCCTAGATAGAATGGGCATCAAACTCTCAAGCAAGATCACATCATGTAGTCCCAATGTCTAGTAAGGTGGGGAATGAGAGGGAGTAGCAAGCTAGCGGAAGAGATGAAAGACAAGAGAATGAAGGAGAATGAAGGGATGAAATCCTCAAGGGAAACTCCTCAAGAGTACCCAAGCTAGGGATAAATTGTCATGTAAAAAACATTTGGACAGGCAATGAAAGGTTAGCATAGGATAAGTCACAAAAGCATAATCCAAAAGAAGGAGAAGATGCAGTCCAAAGGAGTAGACATGTCAAGAGGCTTCATAGCATCATGTTTTACTCTTTTTTATTAGATCAAGACCAAAGGGGAAAAGGATAGCAAAAGGCTAGAATGAATGGAGGAAAATAAATATGAAGGCTAAACATGAATGGAATGAAAACAAGATCATCATAAGATAGCTCACAAGATAGCCAAATTTTCATGTATAGATCAACATTGTCAAGATCAAAGAGAGAAGATGGAATGGATGAAATATGTAGAAGAAGTACGCACGATGCCTGATTACCAGGTTTTCATCACAGTACTTATCCAAGGTGCCACAAGGGAGTGGTTTTCACCCTAGGATGAATTTATTTCTCTTTACTTTTGCTACCAAGGCACCTATTTCCAGGTTTCCACGAAGGCACATTTTCAATTTTTTCAAATTTTTTTTTTTGGAAGAAGGCAAGCTTTCTAGATAATGCTCCTTAAAAGGATAAACCATGATATGTCAAGGATTCAACATGATATGCTCGAAGATGCTGATAGGGAAAGGGGGATGGAAGAGAAAAATGGAGGATAAGATTTTATGTAAAGCGAGTGAGGTTAGAAGATAGGACGAATAGGAAAATGAGGAAAAAGGATATAAGGTAGAAGGATAATGAATGTAAGGACTGTGAAAAGGTAGATGGAAAGGAAGGCAAGATCAACATCAAAACACACCTTGAAGGGTGACAAGAGGATGGAGGGAATGTGAATGAAAGAATATGAGAAGGAATATGGTGAATGTTTAGCAGAGGTTATGATTTAGGCACATGAAAGTGAAGAATGTTTTTGGAAGGAGATGAAGTAGAAGCCTTTGGAAGCTTGAATGTCAACTTCACTTTTTGCTGAACATTAGACTCTTTTAAGAGAGACTTTGGAATCCATATAGTGTTAGGCTTTTCATTTCTTTTTGATGATTTAGAGAGAATATATTCAATGATGGATTTTGGAACCCATACTTATCCATGTCGATTAGAGGAGACAGGGTGATCTTCTTTTTTTGATGGATTCTTGTATTGCTTCTTTTTCTTGTATTGAACATTCAAGTTACTTCCAAAAGACTTGGGACTTGTGGAAGAAGAATGAGGATATGACTGGTTTAGATGGGTGAGTGGATGAAAAGGATTCAAGGGTATGCATCTATGTTGATCTTGAGGAAAGATAGGAGATGGAGGGACATAAGGACCCAAGATGGATGATGAATTAGGAGAGTTAGGAGGGGAAAGTGAAGGGACATAAGGGACCAAGATGGAAGGAAGACATGAAGCCCTTAGTAGTGGTGGAAGAGGTCCAAGGATGGAAGTGGAAGATGCAAAAGGATAATCAACAAGTTCATCAACATCTATATGACAACCAAGGACATCAACATCTTTAGAGTGAGCATTAGAATTTGCAATAGAATCATGAACATCTTGAATAGGAGCAACTTCTTCGATAGGATTGTTCAAAGCTTACAAAGAGTTAGGAATAGTAGAAAGTGGAAGTGAACATGAAATGGTAGAACAAGAAGATGGAAGGCTTTGATCTTGACAAGTTGCTTTGGATAGCATAAGCGTATTCTTTGGATTTTCAATAGGATGAACATTGGAAGTAACAACACTATTTTTAATAACCTTAATGGAAGTATCATCTTTGGAAAGTGCAAGTGTAGTAAGGTTATTTTGATTTTCAATTAGCTCAACAATGTAAGTAGTAGCTTGATCTTGCTTAGGAGAAGACTTAAGACATGGTGGAATGAATGAGGAAGGGCATAAAGGATCAAAAGAACCATGAAATGGATAAGAGACATCATGAAAATAATTGGATGACAGGGAGGATTCTTGATCTTGATCTTTCTTTATGTTCTTTTCTTTATCATTTTTAGAGTCCTCTTGACATGGAGCCACTACTAAGGACACAGAAGCATGTTGGAATTGTATGGAAGAATTTGGAAAAGATAGTGAAGGACTAGCTGAAGTAGGCATTATAGCGCATAAAGGCTTAGGCTCTTTAGGTTTAGCATTATTGAAAGTATTTTCAGCCAAGTGAAGGTTAGCTTGAGTTCCTTTAAGAGGTAGCCCTTGAGGATAACTATAGGGAACTGCATGAAAAGTATTAGGATCTTTGTTGGATGAAGGATTTGTGATAGATTTGAAAGACTTGGAAGCTTTAGGAAATGTATGGGTATTGGAGGAAGTAGGGGATGGAAGGGAACCATCACAAGACAAAGGTCCATTATTAACATAATCTTGCTTGAGAGTGAAATCTTTATCTTTGGCATGAGGGTTCTTAGAGGAAGGATTCTTATAATATTGACATTTCATATCAGCGCGGTAGATTTTATATTCCTCAACAAAAGTGGATCATCTAGGTATTGTTGATAGAAATCATCAAAGTCTTGTTCAAAATCAGAATCATATGGATCACCATCACAATCTATCAAATGTGACAACCCATTTCTAGTAAGCACAAGCACATGACTAGGAGGACTCTTAGGAATAGAGGTATCATAAGGACTATCATATTGCTCATCAAGGTATGTCTTGATAAGAGAAGTAAGACTCTTGGGAGAAGAGGAACTAGATTGTGAAGAAGAGGAAAGAGAAGACCTAGTGAAGGAAGAAGACTTGGATAATGAGGAATGCGAATAATATCTAGAAGAGTCATGGTAAGACTTGGAAGATGAGGAAGAATGAGAAGACTTAGAAGATGAAATTTTTTTGGAAGGATGTCATGATAGGATCATGTCTATGATCCTAGCAAAGGCATCTGATTAAAGCATCTTTTATTTTATTCTTGTCTTAAGTTTATCATCCATGCAATATCTAGAAGGACTATTGGAAGAATAATACTCTTCGAATTGAGCAATGAGTTCAAGATCATCTATTCTCAAGAGAGGTTCTATAACAAGATAGTTGAAATTCATGGTTCTAGAAGAGGAGGAATCAAGCATGGAAGTGAAAGAATTGATGAATAGAAGAAGGTAGACTAGAAAATAAGAGGAAAAGCATAAAAAAGACATGAAGAATTTAGGAAGAAGAGGAAGAAAGAAGAGAAAGGATGAAATTGGAAGACTAGGAAGACATGGAAGAAGTGGAAGAAAGAAGACTAAGAGTCATTTTTTGCAATTTGATACCATTGAAATTTATTTGGATATTGAGCAACATGTCACGACACCTAAGATTTGAGATCTGGACTGGCCAAGGAAGACTAGAAGTGACACAAATCAACTTCGAATTGCAAGCAGTAGTGAGACAGCAAAAGGACTTTGTGCGATAGTTTCCAGGCTAACAGAGCGATATAATTTCTCCAGGTGATATTTCACATAAGGTAGTGCGACAGTTTCCAGGCAGCTGGTGCGACGGAATGTATAATAGGCAAGCGATACAATAGTAGCGACAAAGTATCACATGATATTTCTTAGGAGGGTGTGCGATGGTTTTCCAGTATCGTACGACTCTTAACCAGTGAACATAAAAAACTCAATTTTGAAGGCAATTCAGTCAATGTTTCAATTTGATGGTTCAATTTTTCGACTCCAAACACATTACTAGTAGTAATCAGACAAGTTTGTAAACAGTAGGTGATCAAACATGTCATAAAACACTTGCACAAGGACAAAAGCAACCTTGCCAAGACAAGCAATTATGATATCAAAGCAATAAAATCTTATGAATGCTACCGTGATCTTTGATATTTGAGAACGTTTACACGGGTAGATCATAGTGAGAACACTTCAAGCACTTACTTGCCTAGAAGGACAAAGGCTCAATACTTAGCAACTTGGCCCACACTTGATGTCCCATCGCCTCACACAAAGTGGTTGCCCACAATAGATGTTGGCTTTGTCATGGAGGTGTCAATGACACAACCAAAGGAACACAAATGGTCAGTAATCTTGGGGTGATCCGGGTTAGTCCACTAGGATCAATCCTTGCACCAAGATGCTAAGCAGCAAAATAGGGTGGCCTCTATCTATGGTTCTTAGTAAGGGCTTTCATTTGTAATACTCCTCTTGCTCCCCGAAGGGACTCCTTACCTTGTGGCAAGTAACAGACCTCGCGGCCACAAGAGTACCTTAAGCATTCTTGCTCAACATTTTCCTCATGGTCCTAATCCCACAAGTACTCACATTAAGCGAAGACAATTACTACATCTACCAAGGTTTTGAGTCCTTGATAGCCTTGAGTTTATAGTGGGTCAGAATAGCCAGCAAAAAGCTTGTCCCCACTTGGGTCATTCCTCTTGATTGCTCAAGAGCAAGCCCGCTAAAGGATTCTAAAAACTAAACAAAGAGTGGATCAACCTTTGAGTGTCAGGATTTCTATTTCAGCTCAAGGGTGAAGAGCATAATCTCCTAGCTCAAAAATATCTCCCAAACACACCAAGCAAAGGTTCAATTACCCTCTTGCTTTCAAAATCTAAAGATGGGTCAAGATTTTCTGGTTCACCACAAGGGTGAAGAGCATACTTCTCCTACCACCCAAAGATTCCTACAACAAGATATTAAGTGCCTATGAAATGAAACAATTAGTATATGCCACACTCAAAAGAAAACAATTAAACAAGCACTTGATTGGTTTTTATGCTTTGGGCAACCCTACAAAAACTGTTAGTAGCCCTTGTGCATTTGGAGCTTTGACATGCGTTCTTTTAAGCAAATAATCAAGCAATGAGAGCACCTACAAGTACTTGTTAGCCCCACAATGCTTAACACATCAAAAATTAGATAATCTACAAGTAAAATAGCTGATCAAATGGAAAAAAAAATTAAAATGAAACCAACATGGTTGGATTAGGCTCGGAAAGAGCTTTCCAACGATATATCACACTTCAATTTTTGATACCATATGCGAAAATTTCTCAAAAATGGGTGCCCCGAAACTTGCAAGATAAAAAAAAAAGCTAAAAACAATCACTTCCAGGTATGGGTGATATTTTTGTCAGAGAAATAGTCGTGCAATATTTCACTCTATACTAGTGCGATACTTTATCTCCGTGCGATAATTCCTGATACTTGCGTGCGACAGAGAACAGAACAATAGTGCGACACAATCTGTCAAAGCGTGCAATATTTTAACTGGTAAAATATCGCACTGGTATACAAGAAACTATCGTATGACACTGGAAAACTATGGCACAATAATTCTGTAAGAAAAAACTAGAGAGCAAAAATTGACGAAACAACAAGCAAATATTGACCAAAAAAAATGTTGAAAATGCATAAAAGGAACGACAAAACAAGAAAGTTCTGCCCCACGATGGGTGCCAAAAATGTACACACTAAGATGTGCACTTCTCTAAGTCTTTACTTCCAAGGGAATCCATGAATGGGAAACCTTGAAAAATGACCTAGAGCTCCCTAGGCACGGAGTGCAAGGATATTAAGAGTGCTCTCAGCTAGAGCTATTAAGCCTATGACCTTGCTAGTAAACCATGCAATGGGAGATTCAATGGAGACAAGGGAAAGAATGCCAATATCCTCAAGAATCAAGATGAGAATGGAATGCAACTATGCTAGAAATGAGAATGCAAGCTAAGCTATGAAAAGAAAGATACAAGTGTTACAATCCAAGCTAATTAATCTATGTGAGCTAATCTAGAGCATAGAAATGAAGCTAATCTAGGAAAGCATAAACATGAAGCTATGATGCAAGAAATGAAAGATGGATGCAAGAATGTCTTCAAAAAGCTCCAAAGTCTCCAAGAAATCATGTAGCATAAGGTTAGTATTCAAAAGATGGATCCAAGAATGAGAAAAGAGCTCTCCTTTTAAAGGAATTGAAAAGGAATGGACCATGGAGATTAAGAGGCAAAAGATTTAATCAAGGGTGGAGCTTGAAAGAGGAGCAATCCATGTGCACAAGTATCCTCCAATGAGAAAATAAGAGTTGACTTTTGTGTCCATATGAGACAAAAAGTGTTTTTCTTCTTTTTATAAAATAAGAATAATGTTTTATTTGTGCAACTTAGGATAAGAGGAAAAGTGGGGGGCTTTTTATTTAATTAAAAGAGGAGGAAACTCATTTTAATTAAATAAAGACTTAGGATAAGATGGTTAGCCCATAGGAAATAATCGAATAAATGACAAAACTAGGATTTGATCAAGAATAAGCAATTGATGATTTAGCAAAAGGGGCTAATAGTCTAGATGATTGTTTTTTTATGATTACACATATTACCCTATCATGGCTGACTAAAATTTCCCCATGATTGATTATTAGAAGCAAAAGCATTTGAATTATACCCAGATGATGTATTACCATAAGCTAATGGATCAGGAGGTATACCTTGATGTGGTTTTCATGGCTTGCATTGAAGAGTATAAAATATTTGGTTATCATCTTCTTCAACTGTATGGAACTATGGCTTTGAAGGCTTCTCTTCAGTGATGGTGGATAGCTTCTTCCATTGACATGAGACCTTATTTTGTTGAAAATGTGGGAAATATTATGTAAGTATGACATCTACTTGCTCCTACTTCTTCTCGATATGTAGAGTATCCAACTATGTGGTCATATGCCTTGTAATGTCCTCCATATTTGAGAGCAAATTTCTAAGCTCCATGTGGGATACACCATTTAAATATTTAGACGTGGATAGTAGTTGGGTACTATTATTTTTCAACATAGACCTTGAGTAGTTCATAGTTAATTAGAAAATATATTCAAAGGTTGATTGCATTATATCACCTTTTTCCATAAAATTTAATACATCAATGCAATCATCATTAACTCCTTGCAAAATGACAAGCTTAATAGATTTAGGGGAAAACCTATTTTGTGGAGATTTCTTCAAAGTGAACTGAAACCTCTCTATATAATATTCCAATGGTTCATCTTCCTTTTGAGTCAACTTGAAGATGTATTCCTTTTAAGTCTCATCCTTTGCAATAATCCTTATACTTTTACAAGAATTTATCTTTCATTGCTACCCAACTTTTGATAGCATTTATGTTGAGGCCCATGAACCACCTTAAAGAAGTGTCTTTCAAAGTGGCTGGAAAGAGCTTCATCCTATCTACATCTATAATATAATCATAGCTTCAATAGAGCACACTAAATTCAAACATGAAGGTTTCAAGATATTTATTTATCAAGCTATAGATATTAAGCAAAGCGAATAGAGGTATTTTTTTTAGACCAATAGCTCTCTCTTGGTCTAATATTTTTTGTGTGATGATGTTGGTGGCAAGGTTCTTCATCCCAAGGGTCCTCTTGGTCCGCCAATATGTCTCCTTCTTTAGGCTCCAAAATTAAAATATTGCATTTCCATAAAGGGGAGAAATCTCCCTAGCACATCCCTTTTCTATTGAATGTCATATATAATTGTCTTCTTACACTTGTTAGTAGAGGGTGTTTAAGTAAAATTTATGCTAGCTAAAAATATAATGCTAGAAAAAGAAGAGCTATGCTATGGAAAGAACATAACAAAGGAGCATACTATACTATAAATTATATGCCTTGGCACCATACCCAACAACAACACCAAAATAGACTTGTTTTCTTTAAGGATGATTATTAAGTGTAGATAGATCAATATATTATCCCAATGAAGCAATTAATCTTCAATTAAGTGACCTTTCACCCTAATGGAAACTCTTTTAATTATCTACCAAGGACACATTTTCTTAGATGGAACCTACATTGTATGTGTAACATAGTCAATCTAGAACCTACGAAAACACATGAAACACAACTGAAAATAAGTACATTAAAGCATTCAATTCTAATCCTAATGCAGGCAGCTTTGGCTATGGGTAAGACAATGTGGCTATGTGTAAGATAGTGTGGTTGTGTGTGACAAAATTAGTGTTTAACAAAATTAACTAAAATTAACTAATTAGAAAAAGGTTTACCACAATAATCTTAACTACTCGAACCTACACTAACCATACAAGATATTAACTTGCAGACTTACATTAACCATGAATCATATCAAGGAATATAAATAAAAGATGAACTACTCTAGTTAACAAGTATAATTGAAAGTGTACTGCTTAAAATGCAACTAACTACTTCTATGCTACTAGAGAATTACATCACCTCAAGTGACCCTTTATTGAGGATTTGTAACCTAAAATTAACATAATGCTCTTCTTAAATAGAAATCACCATCAACCTTTTGTTAACCATAACAAAAGTACAATAATGAGTTAACTACAATGCTAACTGGAACAAAATCTAATACTATTATTTTATCAACTATGAAATAACTTTGCTCAACAAATTTCTCTACTTTCTATAGGAGATAGATCTTAACATCTTTAATTACACATGTCACTCTTCACAAGAGTTTGACATATTTGCTAATAGAAAATGAACAAAAGAAAAACTAAAAATATGGAATGTTAAATGAGACACGACCATGCATCATGGGGCACATGACTGAATTAGTGTGATACTTTTTCATCATTACCAATTGCTACTTTAAGATTTTTATCACTGAAATATCCAATATATTTTGCCCAACAATTGGCAATCTAGACCAACAATTGAGTCAGGTGTGATGATTTTGTACACCGAATCTCTATTTATTTTACAAGACACAACTACCTTCTTATGATTGAAAATAATTGAAATTGAAAACTTGTATACTTTTAACTAGAAATAAAATAAGGTAGTGAACTTTTAACCAAATTTTTTTGAAAGGTTAAAATTTTAAATACCTGGAAAGGACCAAATAACACAAAGTTTCATCAAATATATAAAATGATACCAACTATCACTATTTTTTGTTTAAGAGTGTACAAAGTTGATCATTAAAAAACAATCCAAAACTCATATTCATAAAATACTTCAAACATACACATAAAGGATAACATCCTACAACAATGCATTCAACACAAGAAGAATGAATAACCCATAAATTGTAACACATAATCCAGAATTTGTAGGATCACTTTCAGATGCTATTTCATTAAAATCTTTAAAGTTTTTTTTTCTTTCTCCATATAACCCTTGACACAACAAAAATTTAGCAATATATATGCATTAAGTATTGTAACTAACTTTGGTAACCAATGGTTTCTTGAAGATAACTACCCCAAAGATCAACCAAAGTTTTAACAAATAACATAAAGAAAGATGACCCTCTAGAGCCTATAGTTTTTTATTAACATCTAAAAACATAAAACCATGATAAACTAATCTATCATCACCGGTTCCCTTTCCCCAATCCTTTTCACTTCATTTCCTTGGTCTATTCATGTTAATTTTTACTCTATGTTTCCTGCTTGAGCACGATCCTCTTTCTCCTATACTCTCGTTCCTATGAAGCCTATACTTTGAGATGACTTTATAAAATATCCTAGATTGAGGTTTTCCCATTATTCTTACCTTCACCTTATGTTTTGATATATCTCACTCCATATCAACAAATTTGGGGTGAATAATAGAATTGAGAAGAGCAGGATGGGTGAGAATGGTCGAGCGACAGCGAGAGGTTTTTTGAATTCGAAAGTGGTCGAGAATCTAGGTTTGCATGCTGAGGGTTCTGCTGGAGATGGCATTCTTGCAAATCAGGGAGCGGAGGACTCTAAGAACAAGGAGGGGGATCCATGGGTTAAGCAAAAAGATCTAGGTAAGGATACAGGGGTGGGAGAAGGGAACCTTCCCTCTTGTCCCTCTGTCTCGAAGACACCGGCTAGGGATCGGAATGGAAAATCCATCTATCGTCAGTGGTCAAATATTTTTCAGAGTTCAACCTACAGGAAAGTCATCTTTCCCTTCTATTAAGGATCTATCTGACAAAGAGAAAGGTAATTTTATCATAGAGATCCCCGATGAGTTGGTGGATCACAATATTGCCTCGATGGATCATACTCTTGTAGGTAAATTTGTGGGGTCTAAACCTAACATAGATATTGTGAGGATCTTTGCTAAGAATAAATGGGAGTTAAAGGGGCAAGTCCTTGTCACAACCATGGCTAAGGGTTTTCTATCTTTTGATTTCTCATGTAAGGAAGACTTAGATAAAATCCTTTGTGCGGGCACCTGGTCTATAGGTAAGGCAACTCTGGTGTTGCAAAAATGGACTTCAAAGCTTGATCTCAATAATTCTTTCTTTGTCCAAGCCCCGGTGTGGGTAAGACTCCCAGAACTTCCTTTGGAATTCTAGGTTGAAGATGTCTTTGATGGTATTGCCAGATTCTTTGGTACCCTGTTCTCGATAGATCCAATGACTGTTGCCAGAAGTCGCCTCACCTATGCCAAGATCTACATAGGGGTGGAAGAGGGCCAAGACATGCTGGAAATAATCGTGCTCCAATCCAAATTGGGCAAACATTTGCAAAAGTTGGACTATTAAAGTGTCCCTTTTGCTTGCTTCTATTGCAAGAAAGTAGGATACAAAGCCAGATTATGTCCAGCACTGAAGAAGTTGGAGAAAGAAAGGAAAGCTATCATTTAAAAAAAGAAAAAGTTAGGTAATTCTACCAAAAAATATAGCCTCCCTAGGGAGACTGTCATCCTACAACCTGACTTAGAAGTCAAAACTCACAGAGTGTGGAAAAAAAAGGATCAACCAGAGGTCACTCCTGAGATTCTTCACTCTTCGAAAGATAAACAAATACCTTCTGAAGGGGAGCAAAAGGATAACACCAAGTTTAGCCAAAACAATATTGAACTCAGTGAGGTGTCTCCCCCTTCAGAAGGCATAGACTTGGTTGTCAACATTTAGCATGACACCATGATTGAAACCAGAGACAATGGTCTGGTGGAAGGATGTGACTCGTGCTCGGGATCTATCTTTGTCTCCATCGTCCTAGACTCCCTTGATTCCCCGCTGGAAGAATGCTTTTCTAGTCCATCTAGGGACAAACCCAATGGCCCCCCAAAGTCCTGCCTATGCCCTAAGATGCAGGATTCAAACAAAGTCCAACAAATGGACTTTCTTCTGGGAACCATATCTCCAAGGTAGCTCACCAAGATGGAGGAGCTCTTTGCTAAATACAAAGATGTTAAAGAGGGCTGGTCTAAGGTTCAAAGTAAGAAGAGAACCAAAAGCAGAGACCCCTCTCTGGTTTCTCCTACAACTACCAAGAGTAGAAACAAAGTAGACGTTGGGGCTAAAATCAAATCCCCGAGCAGAAAGAAAGCCAGTCAAATTAGGCAAGAGAAAGCCAGCAGGAATATCACAGATGGGACCCAGAAAACCATCCAGGCTACCTACACCCCCAGTAAGAAATGTTAGTTACTCCAAGGAACCCCTGTGGGCTCATTAGCTCATACATGTAGATAGTTTTAAAACTGATATGTGTTCTTAGACCTAACAACTTATTTCACCAGGACACTATAGCTCAGAAGGAAAAGCTTGAAGGAACCCATTTGAGGAACTTTTCTCATATCTATTCAATAGTAATCAAAGAAGAAGCCAGAGCCATGTATGAAGTTCAAAGGAACAATAATGGTAGTTTCATTCATGGCCAGGTTCGCAGACGTGGCAATGGTCTTGGCTTAGTCAACACCTTTGTTGTTTCGTAGGCCAATCTACTTGCAGTTGACCATTCTCATCATGTAATGACCACAATCACCATCTGGACTGCTGATAGGACTACCATTTTGGCTGCCAGCAAGGATGCTAACATCAATTAGACCCATGCTGAAGCTTTCCCTAACGTAGCATTGGATTCTCTAGATGGAGACAATCTCCAAAGTACCGATGCAATAATTAAAGATAATTAGTATTGCAAAGGGGTTTTTTGGAGGAGTAATATCACTCATGACAAGCTAGGGAGGAAATGCATGAGTAATTACAATGCATCACCTCTACATGCTTTTTGGGTCTCCATCCCCAAAATTAGTAATAATCTCCAAAAGCCAACTTTTAGAAAGCCCAAAGCTAAGGTAGTTAGAAAGACGGAAAGCATCAAAGTATGTCAAAAGCAGAGAGATACCAGAGCCCAGATGAAAGCCATGGTTGGGGAAAGACATATAAGGGAGCCAGAGAATGATAGTGAGAAATGGAAGAAGTGCACCAAAGTCTGGAATGCCTTACAAAAAGGGGATATCACCACTTTTATAGAAAGACTCCATGGTTGCAGGAAGGAAATCACCAATATATTTGTCAAAACTTGGAATGAAGGGACAGTGGAGATAGAGGGTAAGTCTTTCATTGTCATTAAGGAGGTTATCTCAAAGGTCACTGGCATCCCCATCGTCGAAAAAAAATTCTACAGAGATCATAAAATATTAGACAATGCTGTCAAAAAGTTTTCGAGAGACGACCAAGAGACGAATGCTATTGTCAAGTTAGGCACTTACTACCTGCCAGCGAGCTTGAAGATGCTATGGTAGTATGTACTAAAGGCCCCCATCTCTTACGTCACCCTAGACACCAGGTTTGATAGAATTCACACCTATCATTTTGTCTTGCTGAATCATTTTAGGCATGGAAAAAAGATCTCCATTCCTTTTTATCTATACTCCTCTATAAATGAGAATATCAATGGTTTTAGAGAAAAGAATATTGCTAACCCCACCCTCATGAAGGATTGCTTCTTTTGATTTATGAATTCTTTAAAGCCCAAATCTAGGGAAAGGAAATAGAGGACAACAAAGCTAAAAGTGAGGATTCGGGGTCAGACTATGTTCCTTCGGGAACCTCTGAGGGAAAAATCTTTAATGATAATGAGGATGTTGAAAAGAAGAAACAGAATAAGGGATCCCCTTCCAAGAAGTGATCCCTAAGAGCTATCAAAATTGAAAAACCCTCAAAAAAGTAGGACAGAAAGGAGGTTAACTTGGAGGAAGAGTACAATGATAATGAGGAAGATATGGACACTGAAGATGACGAGGGTAATCCTAATATGGAAGCTGTTGATATGCTGGAATAGGTCAAAGAGGAAAACCCCAATACAATGAAGGACTGCTTAGGCCACCTGTTAGTAGATCTCATCATTAGTGAGGATAATACCCATCCTCCTCAGCCCCCTTCTGGCACCAATATTAAGAATCACGACCCTGTTTCATAAGACCACATCGATGAACAGGGTACTACCCAGTCTCCTATAAGGATAGAAGAAACTGAAGATGTCTTTGGGGGGGAATATAACAGTCATGACTCTGGGAAAGGGAAAAAGGTTTGGAGAAGTGTCAACATCAATATTGTGCGAATGGGAATTATTAGGGAGGTCGTTTACCCAAAGATTCTGGAGGACAATGAAGGAAAAATCCACAAGGAGGAGCTGATAGATCCTGCATTGGTGGTTCTTAGTGATAAAGCTAGGGAAATAGATATGGACTTCATCAACAACACCAAGAATAGCATGATGGATCAGTTTAGATATTTCAAATGGATCTACCACAAAATTGAGGACCTCAAAGAAAAAATTTGAGTCCAGACAACAAGGAACACAACACCACAGAGAGAAAGCAAAGCCTGGAGACTAGGGTCCAGCACCTAGAATCCAAAATGATTAGCCTTGAGAATACTCTGAAGGGAATTGCCAAGCAAAATTTTAAAATCCTCAAAACGTCCAACGAGAACTTGAAGTTGTTAATCAAAAAAATGGAAGAAAAAATGGAAACCACGGCTAATCAGAGGACAAGGGAGGATGAGAAGGAGCCCACCGAAGGACCAGGCAAAAGAACCAGGGCCAGAACTAGGAAAAACAAGGAGAAAATTGATCCCCAAGGACCCCAAGATATTCAGAATTTTAAAGAGGCTGCAGAACTAATGGAGGCCCTCAAAAGTAATGTGGTTGTCATGATCAGGAGCTTGGCATAATTCGCTCTGGTGCCTATCTTTTTTGCCCTATTTTGACAGTTTGTTTGCTTTTTTCTAGCTTGGCCCTTTCATGGCATGTTCCTTGGTT
Source organism: Chamaecyparis obtusa (assembly GCA_027943335.1). Taxonomy (NCBI): domain Eukaryota; kingdom Viridiplantae; phylum Streptophyta; class Pinopsida; order Cupressales; family Cupressaceae; genus Chamaecyparis; species Chamaecyparis obtusa. Next base: position 63,364 of record BSBK01000008.1, on the reverse strand, counting down.
TACTGAAACTTTAACTCTGTAATGTTTTCGTGCTTCTCTTTTTAAAAAAATACTCTGTTGTGGGTTTTAGGCACCCTGTAAAACCTGTTTTACTTAATCAAAAACAAATTTGGGGTGAATTTCTTGGGCCTCTTCTTTAAAGCTAGGGATATTATCTACTAAGTACCACAAATTGTCAATTGCTTCTTCACTTATCTTCCCTTCTAAAAGGATTTCTTGTACCTTATCTTTGAATTCATAGATTACTACAACATTTTTTCTTAATTTTTCTTTTCCTTGAAATATCTCGATCTCTAGCTGCATAAAATGGGACACCAAGTTTTGAGCATCGTATTAGAACTAAGTTATGACCTACCTTACACATTTCTCTAACTCCTCGTCGACAAAAACCTTCCATTCCAATGCATTCATCCAAGTCATAAACTTTGGATCTATTGGTATGCTTATTATTTTTTCTCGTATTGCAGTTGTTAGGATCATATTGGTGATTTCCTGGAGCTCAAATAAAATAAATGGTAAATTAAAATTTTCCCTCTCTTAAGGCTTGCAAATCATTTCTCAGTTTCTACAAAATTTTAATTATCAAAGAGTATATTTTCATGCATTCTTCGATGAAATATATTGCATTAGTTACAAGTTTCTCCACCATTTATCCATTACCAAAGTAACACATTGATCCCTTTTGATTTTCTTTAGTTCATTAGAATCTAGTCCATCAATATTACAGACATATTGTGCTCAAAGCTTTTATCCCTTTCTTGTGGAATAGATTGAGTAAAGGAGATAAAATATTTTACGTATCTTAGCAAGTCCAAATTCTTTTTGTTCTTCTATTTTTACCTTCTAAGCCAACACATTAACAAAAGTGGTGGCATGATAAATGTCTCCTTAAGTAGGTTGACCCATGTTAGTTATTCTCAAGATAAAATCTCTTTCTATGACTTTATGTTCATTTTTTTCACCAATTGGGTCAACGATCTCTAGGAACCTTCAGTCGATTAGAAGATCTATCACCACCCTGGACATTCATTTGGCTCTTTTTGGCTTACGAGTTCCCTGTAGTAGCTTGGTAATGGTGTCTAGTTCTATTTCAACCATATACATATATCTCTTTTTCTTTTCAATGGTGTCCTTGATCTAGGGGGATGAGTTGGTCATAATAGAAGCATAAGCATTGATAATGATATCACTTGGTGGGCGAGTATCAAATTGGAAAAGGTGAGGAAGACTGCGAACATCAAATTCAACATTATCAAAAATGGAACTGGAAATCTCATCTCTACTGATATGGTGAAAGACGAGGGTATCACTTTCTAGAGTACGACCATCAATACATTACAAATTAGTAATAGCAGGGGAGAACAAGGTGTAAACCTTTTTATTGACAGTTTTCTTCAGGGAGGATGAGGTGATTATCTCACACTTTGATTTCAATGTTACTTGTTTCTTTGGTTATTCACCATCTCTACCTATCTAAGAAGCTTCTTCTAAGGGTGCAAATATTGAGGTGGTAGAATTGAGGTCCTATAACATATTTTTCTTGGCACTTGTGGAAATTTAAGGGGTTGAAGACCTAGTTCATTCTATGACTTTCTTTTTTATCCATATTTTGGTCCTTTCTACCATATGGACAATCCTTTTCTCCATATTTATGTCATCTTTGTTATGCCAGGTTAGCAATTGCATGGAAAATAGGGTAACATTATGATATATTTCATTAATCAAATCCAAACCATAATTAGTTATTTCATTAAGTATGGGGATAGGTGGCTCAAAATTTTTGACATGTTCCAAGGTCATCATCATTAGATCTATTTTCTACACCTCTCCTATATCCACACAACCTTCCCAATAATCCTCAGTATGAGCTTTATGTAGATAAGATATACCCCCATGAAAATTATTATGCAAAATTTGGGATCCTTCAAATGTGCCAGGTTAGCAATTGCATGGAAAATAGGGTAACATTATGATATATTTCATTAATCAAATCCAAACCATAATTAGTTATTTCATTAAGTACGGGGATAGGTGGCTCAAAATTTTTGACATGTTCCAAGGTCATCATCATTAGATCTATTTTCTACACCTCTCCTATATCCACACAACCTTCCCAATAATCCTCACTATGAGCTTTATGTAGATAAGATATACCCTCATGAAAATTATTATGCAAAATTTGGGATCCTTCAAATGTGAGACAAGGGGATTTATATAGATATTTTAAATTTAATAAATGATTGAGATCGATTCAGGAAAATCAAGATGAATGGATGAGATAATTAGAGACTAAAAGGTTTTGGGTAACCTTCCAAAAGCCGAGATTTTTTTCTAATTTGAACTCAAAAAGAAAAGAGTCATTTGGGAAACAAAGGAGAAGATAGGATTTGAAGATATTTATGATTTTTGAAGATAAATATTTCCAAATATGCAAATTTGGAAAAGGAAATGATTTTTTTATTTTTGTATTTTGAGAGGATTTAGATTTTCCTAAATTTGATTTTTTCAGTTTACGAGGGATTTTTTAATTATAAGAAAGTTAATTACCTCATAGATTTGATTTACTAATTTTGAAGATATAAATTGAATTTAAAATTTAATTTATGAGAATGGTGAAATTAATGTGAATTTAGAATGAAATTAATTTGAAATTAGATTGAAATTGGAGTGAAATTAAATTAATTTGAGAAATTAATTTAATTAGGAAGAATAATTAGATAATTTAAATAATTTAAAAAAATTATTTAAACAATAGGAATATGGAAATTGAACTTAATCAACCGATAAAGATCAATTAATTAAGGTTGATTAATTAAATAAATTGATTATTTACTTAATATTAAGAGGGTGATTAAATGATGAAAAGGTTGGACTATAGAAGGAAAAAGTTAATTAATTAAAGAATTAAAGAATTATTTAATTAATAAAGGAAAAGTTAGTAATTAATTCAAACTCGCATGAGTGTCCAATTTTGGATGTTTGCATTTGCCCCTCTTTTATACAATGTGATTTTGAGCATTGTGTCAAAGAACATCTAAATAGGTCTTTCCCTAGGTTGTCCCAATGATAACAGGTGTGTTTTATGCCCCCTCAACAAATTAAGTGAAATACGCTGAATGAGCATTAATTTGTTGACAACGTTGAATAGTGTACATAGGATTAAACAAATACAAAATAGGTGAATGGTTTGAAGGATATTGCAATTTAAAGTTTTTGGGGTCAATGACGATGAATTAGAGTTTTTGAAAAAATTAGGGTTTAGGTTTGTATGCACCCAAAAATGGTCGCCTAGACTTTGGGCCCCATTTATTCGATTTATTGATCCCGAATCAATTTTATCAATAATCAATATTTTCAACATTATCAATTTCTTGATTAAATCTTAAATTCGATCATATATTGGATTTTTATCCTATGGGCTAACCATTTTATCTTAAAGTCTTTATTTATTCAAAAGGAATATTTCCTCCCCTTTTAATAAAAAAAAAGCCCCACCTTTTCATCTTATCCTAAGTTGCACAAATAAAGCACTATTCCTATTTTATAAAAAGAAGAAAACACTTTTTGTCTCATATGGACATAAAGTCAACTCCTATTTTTCTATTGGAGGATACTTGTGCACATGGATTGCTCCTCTTTCAAGCTCCACCGCTAATTAAGACTTTTTGCCTCTTAATCTCAATGGTCCATTTCACCTCATTTCTTATAAAAGGAAAGCTCTCTCCTTCATTTGCATATATCACGTTTTTATGCTAACCTTATGCTGCAGGAATCCTTGAAGACTTTGAAGCTTTTTAGAGATCATTGTTGCATCCTACTTTAGATTTTTTCATTTGCTTCATAGTTTAGTTTACATTCTTGCATAAGTAGTTTCATTTTTCATGGCTTTCATAGCTTAGATTTCCTTTCATGCAATAGCATAACTTCACATAGCTTAATAGGAGGGATTTGTAACACTTGTTCTTTCCATTTCATAGCTTAGTTGCATTGCATTTTCATTTCCATAGACTAGCTTGCATTGCATTTTCATAGTGATTCTTGAGGATATTGGCACTTTTTCCCTTGTCCTCATTTGAATCTCTCGTTGTGTGGTTGACTAGCAAGGTCACAAGCTTGTAGCTCTAGCTGAGAGCAAATACATCATAGTCCCTTGAAACTCCATGCATAGAGAGCTATGAGCCACTTTGTGAGGCCTCATTCTTGAGCAACCTTGCATGTAATGGTTCATAGAAGTGCACCTTTTTAGTGTGTACAAGGTTAACCATCTATAAATAGTGACTAGGGTTCTCATTTCATCACTTTACATTGTAGGAGCTCTCGAGATCGAGTAAGAATTTTCATTCATTTTTTTACATTTGATTAGCTATGGTGGGTCTTATTGGAGTTGAGCATCTATCAAATTGGGTCTGAACATTTCGTCGACCAAAGGGTAGCATACTGACGGTGAGTAGTCAAACCTACCTCATTAATGCATGTAATTATTATGATTTTAAATTTTTTACTATAAATTTTAAGAGTGCTACAATTGTCGTCAATTTTGTCGCAATTGCAGAATCAATGCCATAATTACCTATAGAGTGTTGCATTTGGTAAAGATGAAACAACTGATTTGTTTATTACCACAATTGAAATAAGTATGTCAAAATTGAGGTAAAGGTTCCGCATGTGATTAAGTGTACCACATTTGTGATAACATTGCCGCAATTGATTGGTTTAACATATTTTTTAAGGTTTTTAGTTGGATTTTTTTTATCACAATGTTGATGCGTCTTTTTGGTTTCTCTATTTTATAGTATGTATACGATGTTTTTAGATGTCAAGTATGACACTTAGATTTTAGTAATGGAAGGACGAGAGAGAGGTTTTGAGACAGATGGATTATACTAGGTATGATATATGCCAAAGATCACAACCAATTGTGGTGTGATTTCTACGTTATTAGATAGGTTTCATTCAAATACTTGCACATTCCACTTACCTACTTGAGAGGCCACTATGACATTTGAGGATGTATATTTCTTCCTACAGATTCCTATTCATGGGGCTCTAGTTGAGTTCTTGAGAAATCTTGGGATGATAACTTTGTCAAAGTTGGTAGGTCTTCACGAGGATCAGCTGGGATTAGCAAAACCTTATGATATACCATGGTCGAGATTCAAGGATACATTAGATAGGTTGATAGTAGTGTTGGGTAGTTTGATATGCGAGATATTATACCCATACCACATATAACATGGATTTTTAGTGGGATGGGGTACAATTTTGAGATACATGGTGAAGGATAGAATAATTTATGCATGCAACCCTTGCATGCTCGCACATATATATTTCTCTATCTTCTATGTGGCTTACTATGGGGGTAAGTCAATTGATGGTACAATTACATTGCTATGGATATGGGCTTGGGAGAATATAGTCATCTATTGGTCTATGATTGTAATAGATCTTCCATAGGGATGCCCATATGTTTACTTGTATGAGGGGGATATTGTATAGAGTCACTTGGGTCACACTATGTATTGGAGGCAACAATTAGACACACTACCTTACTTTATCTAGATGCCTTATAGATCATGTCTAGTTTGGGTAGGTGAGTAGGTACATCTTTCCTTATGTAGATAGAAATGGTTTTTTATAGGGTCGATTACTGAGCATGTACATATGATCAAATTGCATAACCCTGAGTGGATTTTGTAATAGTTTGGAGAGTTACACAATGTCAATGATTCCTATGCCTGGTTTGCATGAAGATTGTAGGATATTCCTACATGGGGGCACTCATACTGACCCATCCAACACAATTTGAGTTTCAGGGGCTGAGGTCAATTAGGTGGATATAGGGATCAAATTTGATTAAATAAGGACAATGCCATGGTATGACACATGGTGGGAAAGTCATAGGACAATACCATTGACATATATATCAGTTCCTATTATAGGCATTTTAATGAGGAGGTAGGGTGAGGGGTAGAGGTAGAGGATGAGGAGGTAGAGATGGAGGAGATGGAAAATGTGGAGATGGAGGCGGTGGTGGAGGACTACCAAGGATTTTGGTGGTAGAGGAGGGAGAGGAGGAGGAGGAGGAGCAACTAGTGAGGAGAGTGTAGTCTCATCGAGATGATGCCCCAACACAAGAAGTAAGAGAGGGAGGTGAGGAGGAGGAGAGCAGTAGAACTAGGTCTTCCCTAGTATTGAAGTTAGATAGTTATACTAGTAGTAGCGGGGATGATTGGGTTGAGGGTGAGGGTCTATTGGATGCATTAGTGGAGGTAGTCGAGGTAAGCATGGATGAGGTAGAGAGTTATCTTGTTAGGAGTATGAATTATTATATTAGGAGTATGAGTTATTATATTAGAGACCTATCTAGTAGATTGGATGTTATAGACATTAGGGTAGCTAATGTTGAGCACACAAAAACACACATGAACACCCACACCCATAGCGAGAGAGAGAGAGAGAGAGAGAGAGAGAGAGAGAGAGTAATTTATTGAGAGTGTCAAGGATCCTCCACTCTGGGAGGCCATGGATAGGATATATAGAGTTGGGTGAGAGGCACGTAGAAAGACAAAGTATTGGAAAGGGCACTATCAACATGTCATTCCCTCATATAAGAGAATGTCGAGCTACATAGATTCATAGAGGTCCATGAGATCATAGAGGTCACATGACATTGGATTGGTAGTATATCCAGCCCGAGCACCACAAAAAGATGGACCCGAGGTACCTTCTAGACAAACTAGGGGAAGATGTTCGATGCCACATCCCAAACAGACTGGATCACAGGGTGGAGGCAATAACACATGGCTCTTTGTTTACACTACTGTATCATTTTTTTGTATACACTTATAGATTTTGACTAAGTTTCTGAGCATTTGTACTCAGACACATTGATTTTGGATGGGTAATATGAGATGCATCTTTTTGGCGGTGTTATATGATTTTCCTTATGTGATGTGTGTTCTTATGTTTATAATATACATTTATATGTAATGTTTCTATGCATTGATTATATTATGATGACTTATGCATTTATGATGATGACTTATCCATTGATGATGTGATGTACTTATGTGATTCCTATTATGATGATGATGTTTTATGCTTTGATTATATGATTCCTACAAGTATAAATTGATTTTGATATGATGATTTATGAATGAACTCTTATGATTTTGTATATTTTATGTAAATAGATTAACCATATATGAAAGACCTATAATGAATGATATGTCTAAGTACGTGAGTTTGGATTGACTAAGTTAGTGAGAAGAATGTTACTAAGAAGAATGAATTAGGAGAACAAGTTAATTTTAATCAAGATAAGTGATGATTCTGAGTCATTGTCAAATATTTCCATGATATCATCATTGTTCCTTATTTGAAAAGAAAGAGATACGAATGGACCGATATATTTACCATCTAGATACCACTATGTTCTCTATTTAAACAAGTAGATAGCAAGCAAGGAATGTTCCACTCCATCCTAGGGTTCATATGTTTGGAGTTGATGTATGTGCGATATATCACAATCAAAGGTATTTGTTGCAATGTGTTTTTCCATTAGATACTTGATAGATATGTGAAGGCTCTTATCATAGACACCTCAGACATAATTGCCCTAGAACTTCATAGAAACAATCCATAAACAAAAAATAAAGAAAACAAGATTATGATCGCCACTCTCACCACTCAGTAGTATCCCTAGAGTGCATAGGAACACAATTGCGAAAGATAAATTGATAAAAGAATAACATGAATAACTTTTTCAATAGCCTTAATAATCATTATTTGGGTTGATGTTGATGTGGATCTGTCTATTTTTAGTAATGGATGACTCATATAAGACCAATTTATTTAGTTTTGAGTATATATGTCACTACACAATTGATTATATATGATTATTGATAGATACAAGTCATATGAGTCCATTGGAAATTTATGAAGTTCATTATATTGAGATGAGATTTTGTCATGACATATATGATTTTATTGTAAGGGTTTTTGACATGTTTTTATTTTTTTGATGGGTTTCTTTTTAGGATGTTTTTTTGATGTTTTTGGTCCATCGGAGGGTTCTGTTAGGAATGGGAACACTGAGAGGGGGGAGGGGGGTGAATCAGTGTTCACTATATCTTTATAATTTCTTAACTCTTGAATCTTAATTTGACTGCTTAAGTACTGATATGAACATCAATGTAAACAAGATAAACAATCACAATGCATAACACCAATATGGTTATGAGGAAACCCAAATAAGTAAAAACTCCGGTGGGAATTGACACCCACTAAGAACTGCACTAGTATTTTATGATCCTTGTTAGAAGATCTGCAACCCTATTAGGAGTTGTTCTTTATAATGCTTTTAGTATAGTGACCTGGTCAAAGGTTGAACCCTATTAGGAGTCTTTTACAATAACCCTATTAGGAGTGGGGACACACTGTCCTAGAGCTCACTACTCAAGTGGTGAAGGCTACAACCTTATGATCTCAAATACACACTATATCTACTGGATGAACTGGTGTTGTGACACTGCTTGTCTGATCAGTTCCTTTTGTGCAATGATGCTTTAGCCCCTTGTAAATCTCTAACTTATTCTATCTTCACTTCACATGTCTCTGCTCTACTTATCTTATCTCTATATCCACTTCCATACATTATTACAAAGGCGCATCTTATATTTATATGCGCTAACAAAATAATTAACTAGGTCGACCTATAACCGATTACATACAACGCTTCCAAGTGAATTGGCTCAAGCGTGTTTACAAACAAATATGTTTACATGTATACAACCTAATTACAATAGGCACATAGCCTTTACAAAACATTATTATAACTGCTAATCAAAATACTAACAGTCGGCTACATACTTTGTTATGTTTTGGCGTTCACTGTCTGTACCACTTCAACTATCTGTATCTTCATCATACTGTCTCATCTGATCATGCACTCTTAGACTTAGCATGAATACACACTTACCAACATAAATTCAAGGGTGCATACCATAACTTGGTCATACACACATGCGTCGATGCTCAGATCTTCTGGTGCTCTACTAACTGTCCAGTCTTCTATACTTATCCATATTCTGACCTTATGATAATGTGCGCTGACTCCAAAACTCTATATGACTTTGTTTCCTTAATGAAAAAACTATATCTATTCATATACAATAGTATAGTCAACTTTCCAACAATCTCCCCCTTTGTCATTAATGGCAACAAAGGAATATGGCGAAGTTACTATTGTACCCTTATACAAAATTCTTTAATATATACTCTAACTTATATCTCCCTTATACTCCGTACTATACTTCTTCTTTACATCATATATAATACTCCATATTCTACATACAATACTCCCCCTTTGACATTAATGACAAAGGTGCTCAAAAAAGTGTATCTACAAGTACTTACAAAGAAAGTACATTTGGATAAGCAATTTGCAAGTTTTGGATCTCTTGTTTCCAAAATGCTATCAGTGCATTGACAGTCTGTAGATGGGCGCATAAGGAATATGTCAACTTCTCCATATTTTCCAAGTCTGTACTTAGACCTTGATCATATGTCACCATAGTGACATCGATCTCCTTAATGTTCTGATTAAGTACATCTAGAGAGGGTGCAAGAGCATTCCTAAGCTGTGTTTGCCTTGCCCTTATCTTAGACATTTCCTTCTCAGCCTTTTCTATTTTTTCTATTTTCCCCCAGTACACATTGTTACACATGTTCACATTGGGGGAGGGATCTTCCACTGATTTCCTTATTTTGTCTATCATTGCTTCTGCTTCTTGAATTTTCTTGTAGTGATCAGTAGTAAGCTTATCCTGGTTCATACAATCAGCTATGATCTTCCTTCCCTTAGCTGCAAAATCCTTTAAGGATTCTTGACCAATCTTCAATGAACTAAGGTCAAGTGAAAAGTTTCCAACTAGTTCACTCAATATCTTCTTCATATATTTCTCTTCTGCAACTTGGGATGTAGATTCTTCCAAGCTAGAAAAGTTTGTCTTGAAGTTTGTCAATATGGTACTGACATCATCAACTAAATGAACCTTAGACACTTTATTGTTTGAAGGTACCTGGCTGTTCAGAATGTTGACTAATTCAACAAACTGAGGGTTCCTCATCACTTGCTTCTCTTTTGCTTTCTCCATAGCAAGGACATTGATCTTAATCATGTCTTCTTCTCCCCAAGAGTCCAAGCTTGTGGTTTCTGGTGTCAAACTTGACAACAATGATGCTGAGGGTATGGGAGTGATAGGAGTGCTATCCATCACTTCTTGCTTTATTCTGATTGGTATTTCAACAAATGGCTCATCTGTTGGTTCACTGTCTTTCCCTTTCTCCTCTGCTACCTTTTATTTTTCTTTTTCTTTTTCTATCTCTTTTTCTGTCTCCTTTTCTTCTTCTTCTTCACCTATTAGATCCTCTATTAACACTTCTTTGTAGCTTAGGTGAATTGTCATGATATAGAATTTTAACCTCTTGTGTGCTCACAAAGGCTTCCTCAAATTTATCCAAGTCTTTATCTATGGCCGCCATTGCTATCTCTATATTATCAATAAAGATTGTGTCATCTTTTTGTGTCTCAGTCATGGGCGTAGACTTCACTGCCTTTGTAGGTATTACCATTGTAGGCACTAAGTCCTGGGGACCTATTACTGGTGCATTGGTGGTCTCTGAATCCTTGGCTTCCTTAGAGGGCACTTGAGTTGTGGGCGCAGTAGGTGGGTACATGTGCCTATCCAGAAAAACTTTCTCAAAAGCTTTCTCAGTTTCTTTAGCTACCAACTCAAAGTTATTATCCATTATGTGCAGTGTTCTCAACTTTGTTCAGAGGTGCGGCTTCACCAGATCTAACAATAATGTTTTCTCTTCTAAAGAACATACAAGGAGGCTTTCATCTAGAATCTTTTCTCTTATTCTTAGATCCTCCTCAATAGCCTATCTTTTCAAGAATTCCAAGATGTTCCACACATTGTCTGGAATTATTGTCTTAAGTTCTAAGACTATCTTCTTGAACTTGAGCATGTGTTTAATTATCATTCCATGGATTTTTGATTTATCAATCTCACCGTATTTCTCATAGAATTTTCCTATCTGATCTATTTTGCCTTCATCAATAATCCTCGTTCTCAAAACTTGAAGACTAGGTTTGAAACCTACCTCAGGAGGTGCTTGAGCATTCTTCCTCAAACTTTTGGTAGTCTTGGAGGATGGATGACTTGTGTTGATTTCCTTCTTCCTCTTTGGCATTATTTTGTATTCTGGAGGTGATGTGGTATCTAGATCAATTGTCTCTTTGGGCGCAGGAGGGATAACATCTGTTTTACCCTATTTATCCTTTGGATCATCAGCCTTTCAATCTTGACTTTCTTCATTTTAGGATCATCAGTTTTAGCTTCCATTGTGGATGTGCTCTCAATCTCTAATGTGATCTTTTCTTCTCTTTATTTTTCAAGATTTGACTGTGTTACACCATGAATTTTGAGTATGTCAAATGAAATCTTAGAGACTTTCCTCTTAGTTGTTGCACTATTCAGAACTGCATCAACTTCCCTTGTCTTTTCTTCATAAGTTCCCCATCTAGGTTCATTAGGGTCCTTAGGTGTTGATAGTAATACTTGTGCATATGCTTCCAAGACTGGTTCCTCTACCTCATAATCAAGTAGATGGATCCACTTTTTTCTAGGATCAACTTCTTCCATACATGTTATGTCAGTTTCTACCATAAAACAAATGTTGTCTTTGTATTTCTCAACAATATTCTCTGGTATCCTATACCTCATATGCATTTTGATCCTGAATGTCTTTAATTCTAGCTCCATGAAATCCTTCAATGTTCTCTTAGTAGATGCCTTAAGAGATATTTGAGGCATTGTAGGCATACTTTTGTCTAAGTACAAATCTAGGACCTTTCCAAGTATATGGAAGCACATGTAAATGATTAGAGATCTAAACTTGAATATTTTGGTCTTATCATGCTTGATGGCTCTAATGTTATCAATCAATTGTGCGTACAAGATCTCACATAGATTAAACTCTCCATTTTCTCTAACAAGTCTGATTGCTGCAAGAATAGTGGTTGCGGACACACTATTCACCCTGTTGGTGTGCTGAAACTTGTAACCTAGTATCATAGACATCAATTTGATGTCTTTCTCTTCAATAGGCTCAATTGTCATACTGCGCCTATCACTTCTGGACTTGCATGCCTTCTCAACTAATTTCCTCACATCCTTGCCCACTAGAAGAATGACGCCTATCTTAGAGAGGCCTATCATTTCTTGAATGAGTTCTCCTATGATTCTAACCAGCACTTCGCCTATCCAGAATAGGTCATCATGAATCCTATTTAGTAATATCTTGATCAACTTAGATTCATAAAACTCATATGTTGTAGCACACTCAACAATGGGATGGTTTTCCAAATGTGCGAACTCATCTAGGAATGTTTTGTCTTGTTTCATCATGTACTCAAGGTGGGACCTTATCCTATCAAGACCAACTGGTTCCTTCTTATAGTATATATACGCACGAATGTCTTCAACATGCATTCCGCCCATAGGGGTTCTTGAAAATACACCTTCTAGGTCAACTAAGGTGGACTTAAATGGGTGCCTCTTAAAAATGTATCTCTTTCTCTCATAAACATCAAAGACAACTGGTGTAGCCAAGACTTACTTGGTTAATGCTCAAAATAGGATTCTAAAGACTTCTAAATCGTCACGTTGGACTAGGGCTTCACAACTGATCAATCACACTTCTTTGTTGGTAAATCAAGCTCCAACACTTGACAATCCAATTGTTATGGCTCATGTGGTTTCTAATCACTCAAAATTGAATGTAATGAGTGATCTGTAAGTTTTCATAGACTATAAAGTGAATTTACACCATTAATGCTTGCCGCGTAAACTAAAATTTGACTAAAAAATTCCAACTTCCATCCTACAATCGATCAACTAGTGCATTCTTGCACATAGCATCAAATTGTCTCCAAAATGTTAAATCCAAAGGCGCATACTCTGAGGGTGAGTATACCGACCGTGCAGGGGTCTAGAGCTAAATTAGCTCCCCCTATGAACCTGAGGGTCATTCATCCAGATGTAGAGGATGCATCTATTGCAGATGCATCCAATACATACTCATCAACCTTATCCTTCTTTTCCTTTGTTCAAATCAAGCTCGCATCTTCTGTAGCTTTCACAAACTTGACTTCTCCTTCTTCATTCAATATTGATACTTCTGGCTTTTTTGGGCTTTCCTAACTTTGCGTTCTTGATCTACAAAACTTTGAGATGTTTCCAGCCTTGTTACAAGAGTGAAAAATAACTGGAGGCCTTAAATTCCTCGACGCATTGATATGGGTTACCATTTTACACTATCTAGCTGAGTGACCATTATAATTACATATTTGACATGTAATACTCTAAGAACTTCTTGCATTTGGTTGATTTTGATTTCTCTGATTATGTTGAGTCTTGTTCTTCTTACTTGTTCTACAATTCATAGCTCTATGACTAAATTTATTACATGAATAACAGTAACCATTGAAAGGTCTTACCTCTTTACAATCCCTTGCTATATGTCCATGCTTGTTACATGCATAACAAGTTCAGTCTACTTGTTTGCACTCATCCTTAGATGGTTCAACATTGTCTTTAGTCTGATTTCTAGTCTCCTTAGCATCTGTGGTGTCTTCTGGTGCTTTCATCCTTGTTCGCATGTCATCAATCTGATTTTGTGCTTCATTGAATCCAACACCGCTGGTATCTCCTTTAAGCTTCTGTGCATATAACTGTGACTCTATCAAATCAGAACTGGTGTGTAATTTCTCAATGTCATTTTTTGCCTCTTTCAACTCAAATTCCAACTTTTCTTTGTTGTTTCTTAGCTCCAAGATTTCCAAGTTTGCTTGCCTCAATTATTCATTCAGTTGAAGGTTCTCTTTGATTTGTTCATCATAAAATTATTGATTGTTAGTTAGCTTTTCATCCAACTCTTCAATTTGATCTTTTAGAGATGTGTTCTCCTCATTCATCTTTTTAACCATTTTTCCCAAATCATTGTTTGTACAATTTTTCAAATATTGTCTTAGTTTCTTGATGAATACTTGTGCGCTACTGACTTTCAATTTTAGTTCTTGAAATTCTTTCTCAAATCTGTCAAGGTCTTTAAGAGTTGCCACAAGATTCTTCTTCAGATTCTTTACTTCTTCTGAACCCATTGATCTCCTCAAGTGGTTAAAATTTTCATTAGAGGACCAAAGCTCTGATACCAATTGTTAGGAATGGGAACACTGAGAGGGGGGGTGAATAAGTATTCATTGTATCTTTATAATTTTTTAACTCTTGAATCTTAATTTGATTGCTTAAGTACTGATATGAACATCAATGTAAACAAGATAAACAATCACAACACATAACACCAATATGGTTATGGGGAAACCCAAATAGGTAAAAACCCTGGTGGGAATTGACACCCACTAAGAACTGCACTAGTGTTTTATGATCCTTGTTAGAAGATCTGCAACCCTGTTAGGAGTTGTTCTTTACAATGCTTTTAGTACAGTGACCTGGTCAAAGGTTGTACCTTGTTAGGAGTCTTTTACAATAACCCTGTTAGGGGTGGGGACACAATGTCCTAGAGCTCACTACTCAAGTGGTGAAGGCTACAACCTTATGATCTCAGATACACACTATATCTACTGGATGAACTAGTGTTGTGACACTGCTTGTCTAATCAGTTCCTTTTGCACGTTGATGCTTTAGCCCCTTGTAAATCTCTAACTTATTCTATCTTCACTTCGCATGTCTCTACTCTACTTATCTTATCTCTATATCCACTTCCATACTTTATTACAAAGGCACATCTTATATTTATATGCGCTAACAAAATAATTAACTAGGTCGGCCTATAACCGATTACATACAACACTTCCGAGTGAATTGGCTCAAGCGTGTTTACAAACAAAGATGTTTACATGTCTACAACCTAATTACAATAGGTGCATAAGCTTTACAAAATATTATTATAATCGCTAATCAAAATACTAACAATCGGTTGCATACTCTGTTCTGTTCTAGCATTCACTGTCTGTACCACTTCAACTATCTGTATTTTTGTCATACTATCTCATTTGATCATGCGCTCTTAGACTTAGCATGAATACATACTTACCAGCTTAACTTCAAGGGCACATACCATAACTCGGTCATACACACATGCGTTGATGCTCAAATCTTCTGGTGCTTTGCTAACTATCCAGTCTTCTATACTTATCCATATTCTGACCTTATGATAATGTGCGCCGACTCCAAAACTCTATATGACTTTGTTGTCATAATGACAACACTATATCTAGCCATATACAATAGTATAGTCAACTTTCCAACATGTTTGTATGTTTGGAGTCAAGGTATGTATGACATATCACATAGCTGATAGATATGTGAATGATCCTATCATAGAAACCCCAAACATGGTTACCCTTTGATGTTCTTTTTAATGATATTTTACAATTTTTAGGGTTATTTTCAGGACATTTTGTGATGTTTTTATCATTTTTTAGGACATTTTACGATGTTTTTTATTTTTTTTAAGGACATTTTGCAATTTTGGGGGATTTTTTCAGGACATTATGCAATTTTTGGGGGATGTTTTCAGGACTATATGCATTTTTTGGGATATTTTTATGACATTATATATTTTTTATGGATTTTTTCAAGACATTATGTAATGTTTTTTATTTTTTCAAGATATTATGCAATTTTTTAGGACATTTAGAATTGCCCCATGTCTGATAAACCAGTGCAGATCAAGGATAGGCATGAATGCTCATGAGGATTTGTGCTTCTTGGATTTTGCTTGGTGCGCTAAGTGGTGCATGTAGTGAGTGTAAGCTAATTGTTTGAGTTCATTGATAGAAAAGTGAGATTTTAACGCTTGGCACCTGTTTGTTAGGTTTTCAACATGGAACCTACCTAATAACACATGTTTGCCATGTTTTCACTAGAGGGCAATTTTGTTTCTCTTTACTTCTTTTTCTTTTTCTTTTTTCTATTTTTCACTTTTTTGTTGTTGCCAAGGCACCTCTTTTCTAGGTTTTCACCAAGGTAATATTTGTATTATTTATTTTAATTTCTTTATATTTTTTACCTTTTCATGTTTTTTGTGTGTATTTTTTGATCTTTTGAACTATATACACTTGAGCTTGGAATATTAGATATAAAAATTCTTTAGGTGGATGTTGTTGATGTAGCTAAGGAGCTTGTTTCCTCCTTAGGTTGTTAGTTGATATGCTCCATTATCAAAGGATCTGATAATAACATAAGGCCCTAAATAATTTGGCTCAAACTTTCTTGGCCTTTCTCTCTTTTCTTGAATCCTTTGATTCTCCATGAGGATCGGGTCTCATGTGTTAAATTTTCTAGGCCTAACTCTTTTTTTTATAGTTCTTCTAAGGAAATTATAATAGCCAAATGATTTGTTACACTTTGACACTTCTCATCTAACAGTTCTAGGTCATACAACCTGGCCACCTATAGTCTTCATCTATGACAGAGTTTTTCAGCAACACTCTAAGAGAAAGAAATTCAACCTTGACTAGTATATTGCTTCCGATCCATATACTAGAAAAAAAGGATTTTCCCCTATTGGTGTGCGTACACAAGTTCTATAAGCCCACAAGACAAGACTGAGTTGTAATTGCTAGTGTTGACCAGTTTCATTGATAACTTTTTTCAATATCTTGAGGATGGTCTTATTTGTCGCTTCAATTAGGTCGTTTCCTTAGGGATAATAAAGGGATAAATTTTTTTGCTTAATATCAAACTTGTGACAGAGGTCCTTGACTTCCTTATTCTGAAAAGGTGATATGTTGTCAATAAGTATGGTTTGAGAGATTCCATAAGTATGGTTTGAGGGATTCCATATCGACAGATGATGTAGTTCAAGATAAACATGGAAATTTGTGTGCTACTAATGTAGGTCCAAGGAATGGCATCTACCCATCTAGTGAAGTACTCAATGTTCATGATTATATACTTGTGAATGTTGGAAGAGATGGACGTAATCTTATCCAGTAAGTCAAATCCCCATCTTTAAAAAGGCCAGGGCGAAGTGAGAGGTTGAAGCTCTTGAGATGGTACATATACAAGGTCACCATGTAATTTTGACATTTTCTTCATTTTTAAACATATTAGTGATCATCTACCTCCATGGTTGGCCAATAGTATCCCATTTAGAGGACCTTATTAGCTAGGTTATTAACACCCAAATGAGCCCTGCAAACACCTTCATGAACCTCATGCAAGGTTGTTTGTGATTATGTGGAAGTGACAAACCTTACAAGCATACCATCAAGATGTTTCCTATATAGAGTATTAACAAGGAGCTAGTACCCAGCGACTTATCTTATGAGGGACTTTTTCTGGTTTCATGAGACAAGTTAGGTAAAAGGTAGTTATCTTTGAGATATGCATAGATGTCTTTATACCAAGGTGAATCAAGACCAACAAGGAAACAAACTAATTATGACATGGGCACATCACAAGTTGGTATCATTAGTTGTTCGACCAAGAATTCAAATCTTGTTTCATTTATTGGCATGTCTATGAGGGACACTATGGTAGCCATCACATCTACGATTTGATTTTGGACTATTGGAACTTGTTAAAAAATGATGTACTAAAAAGAAGTCCACAATCAATCCATTAATTTTCTATATGGGATCAACTTCTCATCTTTATTCATATAGTCATTATTAACTTTGCCAATGACCAGTTGGGAATTACCATAAACTCTTATGTTTTGTATTCTCCATTGAATGCACAACTTTTGCCGATAACCAAAGCTTCATACTCTACTATGTTTTTGGTACATAGAAAGATGATTCTATAGAAATTTGGAATTGCATCATCTTTTGGGGTAATGAAGACTATTCCTACTCCTACACCAGGATTGGTATAGAATCCATCAAAATATAGCTACCATACAAGTTATATTATTGATGCTTCTATAGTGAAGATTGATTCATCAGGGAATTCAAATATAATTGGTTAATGATCAGCTATGGTTGCCTTAGCTAATTGATCTGCAATGACTTTCCCTTTTATGGATTTTGGATCAACGTATTCTATGTCAAATCCACTTAGGATCATGATCCACTTGGTGATTCTTCTAGTTAGTGTTGCCTTGATTAATAAGTATTTTAGTGGATCTATATGAGCTATGAGATATGAGCTTTGTCTTATGGCTTATCATACAATCTCTAAAGTTATGAGAAGCGAAGACAATTACAAGGCATTCTTTCTCTATTGGGGAAGAGTTGAGCTCGTATCCAAATAGTTTCCTATAAATATAATAGATGACCCTCTATTTTCCTTAATCAATATGTTGGGCTAAGGGAGCTCCTAATGTTGACTTAGTTGTTAAGATATATAACAAAAATGGTTTTCCTATAGTTGGTGGTACTAGGACTGAAAGACTTAGTAGATAATCCTTGAAAACTTTGAAGGCTTGTTGACACCGATATGTCCATTCAAAGGTAACTCCTTTGTGTAAAAAATGTTGAAATATATGACATTTGTCAACCATTCTTTCTATGAACCTCATGATTGATTGTAGCCTTCCCTAGAGACCCCTTAGTTGTTTTAGGTTCTTGGGAAGAGTAATCTCTAATATTCCTTTGACTTTCACTACATCCACTTCTATTCCTCTATGTGAGACTATGAATCCTAGGAGTTTTCTAGAAGTAACTCTAAAGGAACATTTATTTGTATTGAGTCTGACCTTGTATTCTCATAACCTATCAAATATAAGACCCAACACTTGTAGATATGTCTCCCTAATCTTGGATTTGGCTAGTAGATCATCGACATAATCTTCCATTATTTTTTGGATCATGTTGTGGGAGATAGTCATCATTTCTCTCTAATATGTAGCACCTACATTTTTCAAACCAAAAGGCATGACATTCCAACAATAGGTGCCCCATGCATAGGTGAATGTTGTTTTGTGTTGACCTTTAGGAGATATTTTGATTTGGTTACAATTTTTGGTCACAATCACTAAAATCTAATTTCAGATTTGGAAAATACAGAAAAAATTATGCACTTTCAAAAAAAATTGCACCTAAAAAAGAGTTCATATGAGCTCAAATGAGGCCTTGGAAGTTGCAAAAACTGAGATTTGTGATTTTCAAAAAAATTCAGGAACAAAGATAAGAAACCACCTGAACCATTATGTAGATCATGAAATTCTACCCCAAAAAAAGAAAAATTGCTCGAAAAAAGGAGTCCAGATGATTGAGATATCGTTGTTTGAAAATCGCCTCTGAAATTATTTTTTCTGAATCACCGCCGCCGCACTTCCAAAATTCAAATAGCTCTAGATTTGACCTCAGGTGTCTGATTTGGATGAAATAAAATTTGATTTAGGGATTTTTGGACCTCCTTAATATGATGCCAACCTCTAATTTGCACCAGCAAGCACCAATATTGACTTGCAATAGAAAGCCATAAAATACAAAACCCCAAATTTTCTCCAAATAGACTATGCAATGGTGATGTCCAAATACCTTTATTCTACACCCACAATTGAATCAAGCCAAGATCACACTTCTTGAGAAGAGGTCTTCACACCTTGAGAGCTCTGATACCATGTTAGAGTTTTAGGTGACTCTACAACACCCCCAGGATCGAATGCAAGACCAAGATAACTTCCACAAGAGATTGGCAAGACAATTGCATTAAGATGCAAGAATGATATTATTGATTATGGACATGATTAAAATGTACATAATAGGCCTCCTTATATAGGAAAGGCAATAAGAGACAATGATAAGGAGATGATAAGCTATCACCTATGCTAGGTGTAATCACATGTCCACCAAATGTGGATCATCCTCCATTATGCAATAAAGTATGTGCAATAGATTTAGGATGATAATGTGATAAGAGCATGAAAGGTGGATCTCACACACAAAGAGGTATGTGATGACAACTATCACACCTAAAGTGGAAATTCTCCTACACCATGTGCTTGAATGAGGTGCACACTCCTAGGTGTCTCAATCACTAACTACTATGCAATGCATTATCCTATGTAAGATTAAGTTAAGTGTAATTAGGAATATTTAATTACAACAACACCCCCCCTTAAGTGCAACTTAGGGGAATGCACTTAAACTCACAATGCAATATGGGTCTTGGCTACTAGGCCATGTTAGGTACCCATGTACAAAATGTAATACATGAAATGCATAACTCTCATAAAGTGGAGAAAGAGGGAAAACCTCATGGGAAAAACCCTCCCCCAAAAAGAGAGAAGAAAACAAGATGCATGGATGGATGGAGTGCTCAAGACCCCCCAAGAACTACATACATCATGTATATACAAAGAAGTATCCCCCCATAAGAAGGATAGTAGGAGATAAGATATCCCCCCCATAATGAAGAATCTCCTACAAAAATGGTGAGTGCTTGAAGACAAAGTATATTCCAATGACTACAAACAACATTTTTGCCCTTGGGAAGAAGATATACCAAGTACAAATGTAGGAATGCTTCCCATTGTGGATAGGAACTAGGAAGTGGAATCCAAATGAAGTATGATGATGATGCCATGAACCAATCCATATCCAAATGAAATAAGGAGGAAGATCTCCAAATATGCATCTTTGAGACTGAATAGGAATCTCCAAGCTCAAAAAATCTATCACATCATGTGACAAACCAAGTGAAGAAGAAGAATCAAGAATGTCAATCTCCAAAGAATATGAAGAAGTATCTCCAACTGTGATGAAACTATCATCGAAGAGAAGAGAAACCCCCTCAAGTATGTCTCCCAAATCTACAATGTGAGACTCCACAAACAATGCACCAATATTTGGCAAATAAGAATCCCAATTAGGAAGACAAATAGATATCTCTTGCAATGACTCGCTGGAATCACCAACAAGAGATGATTGTGTGATCTCAACTAGAGAAGTAGGAGCTACAGGAGGAGCCACTGGATCATCCTCACTCTCAATTGCTACAAATTCTTCAATTGCATCTAAAGTATAATCATCACAGGGAATATTATCTGCATCATCAAGAGGAATGAGGCAATCTGAAGCAAGATCATCTAGGAATGGAGGAACATGTGGATCACCAAAAATCTCCCAAATGATTGTCCAAATAATGTGTGGACATTGAACACCTCTAAATTTTTGGTAGATGTCATATAAGAGACACAAACTGATGCTACCAATAATCAAATTTATAATATGAGCATTCTTTTCTCCCCAAACATATTACTTCCCCTATGACTTTGGCTCAAGAATGAGTCCATAAAGATGAGGCAAGAGATTAAGCCATCTACAATGTGTGATGATTCCTTTTGCCCATGACTCATAATTATCCTTAGTCAAAAGTACTACTGTAGGATGTGTTTCATAACCCATGATTACATTAATGATACACTTCTCTCATTACAAATTGAGATCAACAAATTATTACACTCCAAAATTAGGCTATAATAGACTTAGATCATTATGCAAAAGACCAAGCTAAGGCTTATGCATTACAAAATTAAGCCAATTTATGAAAGTATAGTTTCTGGTCATAGTCACTAAAATCTAATTCCAGATCTGGAAAATACAAAAAAAGTTATGCACTTTCAAAAAAAAATTGCACCTAAAAAGGAGTTCATATGAGCTCAAATGAGGCCTTAGAAGTTGCAAAAACTGAGATTTGCAATTTTTAGAAAAATTCAAGAATAGAGATCAGAAACCACCTGAACCATTGTGTAGATCATGAAATTCTACCCCAAAACAAAAAAAATTGCTTGAAAAAAGGAGTCCAGATGACTGAGATATCATTGTTTGAAAATTACCTCTGAAATTATTTTTTTTGAATCACCGCCACCGCACTTCCAAAATTCAAATAGCTCTAGATTTGGCCTCGGGTGTCCGATTTGAATGAAATAAAATTTTATTTAGGGGTTTTTGGACCTCCTTAATATGATGCCAACCTCTGATTTGCACCAGCAAGGACCAATATTGACCTACAATAGAAAGCCATAAAATACAAAACCCCAAATTTTCTCCAAATAGACTATGCAATGGTGATGTCCAAATACCTTTATTCTACACCCACAATTGAATCAAGCCAAGATCACACTTCTTGAGAAGAGGTCTTCACACCTTGAGAGCTCTGATACCATGTTAGA
Organism: Chamaecyparis obtusa; assembly: GCA_027943335.1. Taxonomy (NCBI): domain Eukaryota; kingdom Viridiplantae; phylum Streptophyta; class Pinopsida; order Cupressales; family Cupressaceae; genus Chamaecyparis; species Chamaecyparis obtusa. The sequence goes on along the minus strand of BSBK01000008.1, from coordinate 41,146 downwards.
GTTTTAGGTGACTCTACAACACCCCCAAGATCAAATGCAAGACCAAGATAACTTCCACAAGAGATTGGCAAGACAATTGCATTAAGATGCAAGAATGATATTATTGATCATGGACATGATTAAAATGTACATAATAGGCCTCCTTATATAGGAAAGGCAATAAGAGACAATGATAAGGAGATGATAAGCTATCACCTATGCTAGGTGTAATCACATGTCCACTAAATGTGGATCATCCTCCATTATGCAATAAAGTATGTGCAATGGATTTATGATGATAATGTGATAAGAGCACGAAAGGTGGATCTCACACACAAAGAGGTATGTGATGACAACTATCACACCTAAAGTGGAAATTCTCCTACACCATGTGCTTGAATGAGGTGCACACTCCTAGGTGTCTCAATCACTAACTACTATGCAATGCATTATCCTATGTAAGATTAAGTTAAGTGTAATTAGGAATATTTAATTACACCAACAATGTCCTATTGTTAGATTCATTATTACATCAATGTTGGGTAATGGGAAGTCATCTTTGGGACATGCTTTGTTGATGTCCCTTAAGTCTATGCATATGCGGATGTCACCTAAAGGTTTCATGAGCGCTTCCAAGTTATAAATTCATTTAGCATAGTCAATAGATATTATGAAGCCAACATCCAAGAGTTTCTTCAAATTAACTTTTACTGGCAAGGAAATATGAGGATGCATTTTCCTTAGTTTTTGTTTGACTGGCTTCATGTTGAGCAACAATGGAAGATGGTTCAATACTAGCTCTGGATTTAGACCTGGTGTTTCTGCATTTGACTAGGTGAAGTTGATTTGCGTCTCCTTAAAGAAGTTTGTGAATTCCTTTCTTTCTTTAGGTGAGAGACTTCGCTAGATAAATTTTCTCGGGGTGTAGTTCATCCCCTAAGTTAACTTATTGTGTTTCTTCTACAAGTAGTACTAATTTTTGGGTTCTAACTTTCCATCTTCTAGTTCCTCGAAGAGGTTTTCACTAGAAGATACGTCTTTCATTTTTATTTTTTCATGGTCAAGAAGCACCTTTTGGTTTTCACTAGATGACCTTTTTGTTTTTGTTTTTTTACTAGAAAGAGGAACCTGCTCCCCAAAGTATGTTGACCTATCTAGATCCATATAGAAACAAACCTTGTGATCTCTAGATGGTATCCCCTATTGAAGCCTCGAGAACTTAGCAATGAATCTATCATTTTCAAATAAATCTATTTTGGTATGTCCTTGTTGGTCCCATTTGATCAGTTTAGGGTGGACTAGACATAGATCAAGAATAGGTCAAGAATCAGTTTGGGAAAATGGAATCATAGGGATAGTTCCAACAAATCAGGAATCAGAAGTAGATGGACCATTTTGGGAATGGATATTGATGTTCTTGTCTACATAAGGTTCATCTTCTAGGTTAATTCGGTCAAACATTTTTTCTATGGTCATAGTACTTGAAGTGCGAGGGGTATCCCACTCATAATCATGAGAATTAGTCACATTGGAATACTCATAAGCTATCTCTTCTTCCACATAATATGGGGCTCCCTACTTAAGGATCAATTGGGTTGTAATGGTTTTCATTTATTGTGGAAAAAAATGTTCAAGTATGCTGCTAATTTGGGTATGTGCATGATCTTTCCCCCTATTTGGCTCAACAACCTATTGAATTTATTAGATCACCACACTTGACTAGGACTGATCATACTTGAGTCCTCTTTTGTTTGTTTGGTTAGGTGGTAAATAAAGTTCTACAACTCCTTGTTGTGCTCCCAGCTCAGTGATACAAGTATATCCTAATTGTTGTAGTATTTTGAATCCATATCTGTATTGAGTGAGGGGTAATTGGACTGATGGGGTTTCTTGTGGATCTCTGTATAGCTAGGTATTAACATCTTGATAAATTGGATATTATTGACTTAGATCCCCTACTTAATGACTATTGTAGGTGGACATCTAAAAATTAATGGTTTTGTTGTTTATAGTGGTCTAGGTTGATCATATGATCTAGGAGATAGAGGTAAGTTAGTAATAGTGAAAGTTTATCCATAGTTGTATTCTCTATATCATCTATCTTAGACTGATATTTTTATCTTTTTTTTGTGGTGTGTTTTTGGGGATTGAAGAAGAGGTGGATGACACACTTTCTTCTTGATTTACCGACACCTGGTTTCTGTACTAGCCCTCAAGTTATTATAGTATTGAAAGGGGTTAGGGTCTCCTTCTATGACAATTTTTTAGCCTTAGTAAGGAAATTGTATGCATTGATGGTAAGTGGAGGGTATAGTTTGGATTTCATGCATCCAAGGTCTTCCCACTAGCATGTTGTATCCTTGTTCTAGGTCTATGATTTGGAAAGAAATATTTTTCACTACTAGTCCCACCCATACGAGAAAGATGAGAACACCTTTTGACAATATTTCCTCCTCATCATATGCTCTAATGTTGATTCTCCTAGTGATATCCATACTTGTTTCTAAGTATCCCAAGGCTTTTATAACTTTTAAAGTACATATGTTTAATTTGGCTATGCCATCAATGAGGACATGTTTGATTGTATGCTTATGCACTTGTACTACTAGGCGTAGAGGATTGTTATGCAAGGTTTTTTGTGGAGGTACATCATGGTCTATGAGTGTGGTGTGTTTGTTGGAAGCAATATAGTTGACCATGGTTTAGAAATTTTTAGAAGATATGTCCCTTAGGATAGTTGTGTTTTGAAGCATTTGGTCTAAAGCTTTCCTATTTTGAGCAGATATGTGTAAGAGCTCAAAGATGGATATTTGGGAAGGTATGCATTTGAGATGATCCACCAGATTGTGCTATGGATTGGGGGGTGTGATATAATTTTATGGTGCAATGGAAGTATAAGGTGCCCCTTGTAGGACAACCTTGGTGTAGCGGGTTGTTACTACACATTTTGAATTGTTGTCTTTCAGAGTGATAGTAGAAATTTGGTTATTAATAGGGATAGTGCAATTTATCACGTTATCACATGAGGAATAGGTGTAGTTGTCATGGTTGCTTGACCGATTCCTGGACCCAGGGGCTTTTCCTTTATTGTGGGTCTACAATGAATCATCGAAGATGGTGTAGTATGTGTTCTCTCTTAGTTTTTGATTATCGACATTAATTTGACCTTGTTCGATTAAGTCTTGTATGATGCTCTTCAGTTGATAGAAGTTAGATGTCTTATGACCCTTGACTCAATGGTATTCACAGAAGTCATTGTCATTCCACCATTTGGGTTTTACAACACCATGTTCAAATTCATGTATATTTTAGGTAAAGTGATCATGTTGTTTGGATCAACTTTTTAAGTGTTGACTCAATTGGTTCCCCCAATGGTGTATGGTCACATTTTGGGAATGTGGGTCTTGGTTGTCATTGCACATTGTTCTGAGATTGAGATAAAGTGATAGTTTGGGTATTTTTTGTGGGAATTTTCATTTGAGTATTTTTCTAATGGAATATGCATTGTCAAAGTTTGTTTTGCACTAGTACCCTTTCAGATAAATTTTGAGTTGGGACTAATTGATGGTTTTTACATCAGTGACTATGTCATTGGTAACATTTTTGTTCTTATTCCACCACTCAGCTTTTTCTGTAGAATATTTAGTGGTGTTTTGTTGATTTGGATTAGACATAACTCCCCTTTTGATGAGGTTTTTCTCACATCATATTCCTCTTGTGATTAATTGCTCAAAAGTTGGAGAAAGTTGTAATTCGAGAGTGTAGGCTATATCTAGGATTGGATTATCCACAAACATGACAATAAGGTCCTTCTTAGGAACATCATATGGCATTCTATTAGATGTACTTGTCCATCTTTGCAGAAATTTGGAGGACTCACCTTCCTTTTGTTTAGTAGTATAGAGGTCTTTGATACTAATTTTGTGTGTTATCTTGTGGTGGAAGTGAGCAATAGTTTTTTTTAGCTAATTCTCCTCAGGATTGAATGCCATGAGGTAAGTGTGAAAACCATTCCACTTCTGGTCCAACTAGACTACGAGGGAATAGTTGCATGAGGTAAGTTTCATCATGTGCAACTTCTATGATGATAGCTAAGAATCCTCTAATATGTTCCACATGATTGTTCCACATGTTAAGTGTGGGGGAAATGGTGGCATGTAAACCAAATGATGAAAAGAATATGGGTACAAGTCCTCTATAGTGTAGGACTTAATCTGACCTTGGTTTTGGATATCCTATCACTGACTCTAAATTTTTTGCATTTGTTGTATCAAAATGTTAGTTTGCGATTGGGGGACATTTCCAACATTTGTTTGTTTCCTGGTAGCAAGTAATTGATTTTGTCTTGGACAATGCGATTATGGTGCAAGCACATATGATCCACCAGGAATATGATATTAATTTTGAGGAGGTAAACTTTTTGGAAATGAGAAATTATTATTCAGGGTTTTTTGATATCGAGGTCATTGTTGGAACATAGATCTAACTCGTGGAGGGGGTTGGCTAAATCTACGACTGACATAAAATGATCCTAATTGTCTATGTGTTGGTTGAGACCCGAACCCAGTTGGGATTGATTATGTCATTTATATACTAATAAATATGTTGTAGTGAGTTTTTGGTGCTAATGATATGACTTGGGCACTTGAAGTGATAGTAGTTATTGATATTGTTTGATAACCAAAGATGGTAGATGAACTCATTCAGGAACTTGTCATGTTTTAACTAGAATATATACCAACTTGTGTAGATGGATTAGTTTGAGTTGAAAATATTTGTAAGGATTTTGGAATAGACATTATCTATGATACTATAATGTGCACTTGAGATTGTCCACTTGTCAGGACCCGCTAGTGGATTCTCAGGCCATATGGTAGACACATCAAATCCAAGAGGAAGTTTGGCTCCTTTGTCTAGAAGCATGACAAAGTACTTATGAGGATGTTTTTCTACGACAACATCTACAAACAATTAGGAATATCTATCTTGTTCAATGTCTTCTAATTCTTCCTCAATTATATATGAAAACATGGTTGATCTAGGGGGAAGTTGTGTTGCTTTAGGAAAGTTTTGAGAGTATATATGTGGTTAGCGTGTTTAAAATGGTTTGGTTCTTGTTCTTCTTCCCATGAAGGGAATGGATTAACAAATAGATCCTTTGGATGGTTCCTAGTGTGTGATCTTGTGATAAGTCTATGACCAAGGGTACAATGGAAGAGACATCTTACTACTAACTTTAAACGATAGGAAAGTGATCTAAGTTAAACACAAGGGATAAAATCTTCTAAAATGTTGTAGCTTCTATTTAGAAGAGGTGTTTTTTTAGGGATAGAACTTGACTCTTCTTGATCTCAAAGTGTAGATAATAAGATATGATTTGACTCTTGTCCTAGATAAGGCATAGAGTCATTATAGGTTGTGATAAAAAATGAGATTTAAGATCAAGAATTGCCTAATCTAATCTATCAAATTATCAATCCTAAATACCAACTTGGAATGGAAAGGAAAGATTTCCTAGGTGATTAAAATTTCACTATAATTCTAGTATCATTTTGGATATGAGTAGTAGCATATTTGTACAACAGAGGTTCTGAAATCACATACTAAAAGGAGGGATCAAATGGAATAGTATATTCTGGTAAAACAAGGGAATCTAGAATACAAAATAATCAGGCAATTGTAACAATAAAGCCAACAAATGCAGTTGAGTGTAAGTATGACTATGGAAATATAAAGGCATAACTATGATAGAATGAAGATACAGTTACGATAATGTGAGGGAACAATTGCGACAAATTTCTACCAAATACAAAAATATGTAGGTACAAATGTGATTATGGCAATGCACAGGTAGTTGCGACAAGCTAAAGGATTAGTTGCATAGGTAATTGTGGTAAAAATAAAGTCTCAAATTGTAGTTTTTTGATTGATAGAACTCATAAAGTTGCTAGAAAGTACTGATTTGTAGAGGTCAATTGGAATAGTTTTCTATTTGAAAAGGTGATTGTTTTAAACAATTGGCAATTTGGCATAATTGTTTCAATAATTTGTCTACTTTGTTTGTGGTTTTGAAATAGTAGGTTTTTGACTCCCTAGAACTCTAACATGTTTGACACGTTTATGTTTGAAAGATGTTTTTTTATGTTTAAAAATATCACACAAACAAACACAACAAACATAATGTTTTGTAAGCTAAGAGTAACTAGATAGAATCACAACGCTATGGTAGGCCAAGACAATATCTATTGAATCCTCATTGTGGATAAATTCAAATTGAACCTATTCAAAGTGGATAACCTAGAAGTCTAGAAGCATGGGTTCCTCCTTATAGTGCACTCACTTCTTAGAGACACCATACTTCGAACTCCAAGGGGCATCACTTCCCAAGGAGGTGTTATCTCTACTAGGAACTAGGAGTATGTGAGGTGTCTTAATGAGCATGGGTGAGTCCTTGATCCACCAGATAGAAGGTTTTTGACAGCTAAAAACATGGGCTCATTTAGTAAGGGCATCTGTTTAGGTGGCTATGCTCAAACTATATTTCCAATTAAGGGGGCTCTCCTAGTCCTTTCAAAGAAAGGTGTTTTACGTCTTGTATTGAAGGATTTTAACACACCACATGGACACTGAGGGAAAAAAAATTTGGTATGAGATATTCACATTTGTTGGTTGTGAGACTAATCATAACCACATTTTTCATATTGCAGCTTGGAAGGGCTTGGTTTTAGCCTATTACCGCTTGGGTCGTTCCTTGGGGTGAGTACCTCTTTTCCCACAAAAGGTCACCCTCTTAAAATAAAAGTTGAGTGTCATTAACATTTTTTTGTTGCACCAACAACCACGAGAGTTAGTGAGAGAGGATAGTGTATGTTAACAATGAAACCGCTTTATAATGCACAAGTGTGTCAAGAGAACAAGACAATTGGGTTCATTGATTAAATGTCAAATGAAATGTGTGACAAATATGAGATTCATTTTATAACCCAAATTGAGATTTTCCTAAGTTTAAAAGCATGCAGACAATGAAAAAGAACTTAAAAAGATTTTTTTTTTTGTTTTTTAGCGCTCCCCAGCCTGCATGTAAATTGTTAGGAGCAACAGGTCTTTGACATGCGTTTTATTTCCCTCTTTGCAAAATCAAACAACTAAAGAAAAGTATTAGTCATTAGGAAAACTTCTAAGCTAGAAATTAGTACTCCACAAAGCAGCCTAATTAACTGTAAAATTGTGTTTCATTTCATAAGCTTGAGCAATGCTTTCAAACCTATTGAGAGTTGCTTCTTATTCCTCAATATGGATCTATATGATGGCTTTCTCTTGTCACTGATTATGTTTAGTCCTTCATTTTAGTTCTTTTCTAAACCAAAAACCATGGGTTTTTTGGATATTTTCCTTACCATTTGCCATCAAATTTCCTTTCCTACACAAAAACAACAAACAAAAACCTTCATGTCAATTGAGAGTTAGAAAATAATTATCAAAACTCTAATAGGCAATTATAGTAATATATATAGCAATTGCAATAGAATGCATATATAAATGTGGCAAAGTGGATATACAACTGCGGTAACTTGCATAATCAACTATGGCAAACTACAAGTACTTATGGTATTACACAAAATAAATGTGGCAATAAATAAGATAGTTGTGGTAAGATGCAATTAATTGTGGTAATAAACACAAGAAATACAACAAATAAACCAGGTCAGTAGTAAAATAATTAATAAAGATTAATAATCAAAAATTCGGGTCGTACGACCAGGACTGAAAATGACTGTTAGGTCATCTTCAAGTAGGTTGTGGGTTATTAGTTCATGTCAGGTTCACTAGATATCTATAGGGGAAATCTGCAAGACGAAAAGAGATTATTAGTAACAATGAAATCAATCAACTAAACTACTAAACAAAGACCCTACACAACAACAAAATATATGCATCATAATCAAAAACTAAAAATTACTAAATATCAAAGAAAATTGATTGATACCAAATTTTTTTTGTTGCTTCTCTACACTCTTGTTGAGGTGGTGCTTAGTGTTGATTTGGGCAACACCTCGACTAAGGGGATTTGAGAAATATAAAAACTATGATTGATGATTGCAATAACTACAAATGAAACCTGTATTATTTAATTAGTATGCAAAATTTGAGACCCTTCAAATGTGAGAGAAGTGTATTTATATTGATTTTCAAAATTCAATGAACGATTGAGATCAATTCGGAAAAATCAAGATGAATGGAGGAGATAATTAGAGACTAGAAGGTTTTGGGTAACCTTCCAAAAGAAGAGATTTGTTTGCAATTTGAACTCAAAAAGAGAAGAGTCATTTGGGAAAGAAAGGAGAAGATAGGATTTGAAGATATTTCTAATTTTTAAAGATAAATATTCCCAAAAATGCAAATTTGGGAAAGGAAATGATTTTTGGATTTTTGGATTTTGAGAGGATTTAGATTTTTAGAAATTTGATTTTTTATTTTTTTTCAATTTATGAGGGATTTTTAAATTTTAAGAAATTTAATTACCTCATAATATTGATTTTTTTTAAAGATTTAAATTGAATTTAAAATATTTATGACAATGATGAAATTAATGTGAAATTAGAAAAAAATTATTTGGAAATTAGATGAAATGAAATTAGTTTGAAATTATAGTGAAATTAAATTAATTTGAAATTTATTAATTTAATTAGGAAGAATAATTAGTTAATTTAAATAATTAAAAATAATTATTTAAATTATAGGATTATGGAAATTGGATTTCATTAACCAATAAATATTAATTTATTTTAAGGTAGATTAATTAAATAACATATATTATTTACTTATTATTAAGAGGGTGATTAAATGGTGAAAAGGTTGGACTATAGAAGAAATAAGGTAATTTATTAAATAATTAAAAAACTATTTAATTAATAGAGAAAAAGTTAGTAATTAATTCAAACTCACAAGAGTGTCTAATTTTGGGTGTCTATATTTGCCCCTCTTTGATATAATGTGATTTTGAGTGTTGTGTCAAAGAATGTCTGATTGGGTCAATGTTAGTCTCATTATGATGTTGCTAGCACTGATTGTCATTGGTGTTAAAACCTCCATACCAACACTCTGGTGTTATTGGTTGGTTATTGGCAATTTTGGATATATCCTATTGGTTGTCGACATTGGAACATGAGTTTCAGTTGTGCACATGGCAGGATTCAATATGAATATTTTTGGTGTCCCTTGGTGCTTCAAGGAGTGTATAGTGTTCTATTCATGGCTCTTATGTTTCAGTGCACTTGTGTATTTTTCAGTGTTCAGTTGTATCAGTTACTAGTGACTGTGTTGGTTACAATATTTCTAAAAGTATATGTGTAGCTCATCAGATGTTTTTGGTATATCGACTATAACATATGATGAGAATTCTTCTATCAGTGATTTTAGTTACTCCATGATTCCATATTTTGCTCTTGGTTGTGGTAGTTCTTGGAAAATGTAATATTGTAATATCTAAGTGTGACCTATCTGTGGGTCATGTTGTAGCGTGTTGATAAGTTCCCTTATGCATGTCCTTGATTTAGGATCAATACTATGTACTAAATGTAATTGTAATTTCCTTAGCATTGGGGTTGTCACACGTTTGGTGTGAAGCTGACATATATATATGTTTGGATACTGGTATAAATAAAGGAGAACCTTTTGTATCCAAACATGGTGTATGTGGTGAACAAGATAGTATGAATTTATGGCAATGGTGCATGTGAGCAGTGATATCTGAGGTGGAAAATTGAAGATTTAGACAGAGCTTACATACTAATAGGAGTGGATCAGATAGTTGGAGATCTATTGGTGATTATAGTGATAGAGATAAATTATTGAATTGTTCATGCATATTCATATGCAATTCAATCAGTTCATGTTTATATTATATCTACTTTGATATCTCAATTGTATAAGGGTAGTTAGTGATTGATAGTGGGCCAACCCACGGTGAGAAAATTTGGAAGTGAGCCTATGTAAAAATCACATTAACTGGTGTCACCGTAATAGGTGTTTTCATTTCATGAGAATTATCTTCTCCATGGTTTTTCCCAGTTTGGCTTTCCACATAAATCTTGGTGTTCTCCGTGTCAGTGTTCTTGTGCTTTTCATGTTTACATTTTTAGTGGATGTATAATGTGTTTAACTGATAGATTATAAGTTGTTATTAATGTTGTTTAATAGTTAACTAACTGAGAAATAGTTTATAAAGTGTATGGTAATAACTGATCCCCCCCCCCCCCCCCACAAGTTATTTAGCCTATCTAATAATTGGTATTAGAGCTTGGTCCCTTGTAGATAGAGCTTAACCACTTGAGGGAGATCTTGGATGTTTGAACAGATGGAAGGAGGATTCTACACTGAAGAAGATTGGAAAATCATGATGAGTGACATTGAAGGTACTGAATCAAAAAATGAGGATCTAAAAGAAAATCTAAAGGAAGCAAATGCTTGCATTGTGAAATTAAGAGGTTCAAAGCAAGGCACAAGGAGGTTAGTCAAGAATTGAAGGAATCAAATGATAGATTCATTGCTATGGAAAAAGAATTGCAGGAATTTAAAGAGTCAAAATACAATGGTACAGATCTAGACTAGGAACTAAAAGAGAAGATAGTTGATTTTGAGAGAAAGCTGGATGAAAAGGCTAGAAGGCAAGAGTGTGTCAAAGCTAGATTAAAAGATAAGTCAAAAAATGCTTGGTTAGCAAGAATTGAACTGGAAATGGCAATGGAAGAATGGAAAGAGACTGAAGAAAAAATCAAGGATATTATCAGAAAGAGTTCATAACAAGGTGAAAAGCTAGAGTTAGATCTGAAGAAGCTAAGGTTAGAAGCAAAGACATATGAGATCAATACTATCTTAGATCAATTATTATCCTCTCAAAAAGGACACATGGATAAAGAATGATTAGGGTTTATCGACAAATGCTCAAGTCAGAAGGATAAAGTAAAGGAAAAGATAATTGAAGATGATGCAAAGGTTGAAGTGACAAGCGAGGTCAAAAATCAAAACACATCTACAAAAAGGCATGTAGTAAGATAACCAAATACTCAAAGATATTTATCTTTCAATAGTTGCTACTATATTTACAAGAATTTTGGTCACAAGGTGGTTGATTGTAGGATGATAAAGGAACAAAGAGTTCAATGCTTTAATTCTCATAAGATTGGTCACAAATGAAGTTAGTGCAAGAGTCAAGTTTTAGATTAGGAACAAAAGAATGCAATTATTAATATCTTTCATGGAAATTGCTTCGTGTGTCACAAATTTGGTCATAAAGCTAGTCAATATAGATCTAAGAGTCAATTAGTGAGACTTTTAAAAATAAGTGTGAATTGTTTCAAATGTGGATAGACTGGTCATTATGCCAAATCATGTAGATTTGATAGTATTCTGACAAATATTGGATGTGATAATCTTGTTGCAGGATCTGGTGGTTGTTAGAAGTAGAGCACAAAATAGAGAAAGAAATATGATGGTGTGGAAGGTTCGATGGTACCAAATCCCAATATTATCCCTACCAACAACTGAGATGAGTGCTTTGGCTCAGGGGGAGTACTAAATAAATTAAATCTTAAACCTCATTTGCTTCAAAGAGGTACCAGCTGCAACTGGGTTGTTACTAGTAGATGAGATGAAGTATTAGTGATGACAAGATATTTTTGATTAATTGATGTATGATTGCATCAACAATAATAAATTCAGGCAAGAATTCTTTTTTGGTTGTTTGTGGTTTTAGAAGGTGAATTCATGAATCATTTGGCATTGTAGCTTGAAGAGAAAACTTGTGAATTTGCAGAGCACTTGAGAAAAAAAATTGTGAATAGATCATGGCACCCAAATCTATTGTTCATGTCAATGCAAAAGAAATCATTTGAGCTGAAGGATTTTGATCATAGTCATATCAAATAATTGGAGTTTGGATTGCCAGTAGAAGGAATGCAGAGAGTTATAAATCCCTAACTTGATATCTGGGTTGAATTTATGTGGTGTGATGATAGAGACTTCATTATGTTTGTGTTGATTTAGTTTCATGGTGAAACCCTAGTGTTGGACAGATCCTATAATGTGATGAAGGGAGTAATTTCCTCAATTACTAGTCCATGTAGTGTTGGTGAAAAACTTGGAAATAATTTAATTAGCTATGAAGAGGTGGAATCCGTAACTATGATCGATAAGGATCAGCGTGCATTTCAATTTCATACTATTTAAGATTTGATTATAAGGTATGTTTCTCATTGAATTTATTACAAGATGCAATTTTGTAAGTGTGACAATCAGACTTCTGGCGTAGTTGTATATATGACATACAAGATGGTGAATGAGAATGTTCAAATAAATTTGTGCAAAATGTTGTTGGATAATTTGTTTCTAAATGTGAAGATGTCAGTTGAAGATGGTTATGGTTTCTATTTTGGATCTTTTATCATGTGCTTAGTATTCAATTTTATGAGGTATTTACCTGGCAAAGAAACTATTGAATGGAAGACTAGAATTCTTGTTAATAAACAAATTTACAGGTACTTGAAAGGGTTGAAAAATAAAGAAGATGCTTGTAAGGCACATTTCTTGTCTCTACATGAGAATCTTGGTTTTGGTGCTATACTAGTTAGATAGATCGAGGAAGGTCTCTCCTTGGGATAGAAGGAACAAAAAGTTGATTCATTGTTTGAACCGAAAAGAGTAAAGACTAGTGGCAAAGGCAAGGAGGTTGTCACATTTTCTGAGAATGGAAAAGAAGAGATTGGTGAGAAATAAAATGTTGTAGAGGAGATGAAGGATGAAGAATAAGAATATGTTGAGGAAGAAATGGAAGAAGAAGAAGAGGAAGTGGAGAAATATATGCCTTCTCCAATAGGATCAGAAGCTATTGATCTTATTATTGTTTAGGTTATGTTGGATAACTATAAATATGATAGAGTTGGTGATCTATGGACTAATTACTCTTTGGTTGACATGACCTTGGTATTGAAGTTGTTGATTGGTCATTTGATTAATAAGAGAGTTATGGTGTCTAGTGTATTTGGTACGTTACCAGATGATATGGTTGTTAAGATAGAGAATAAGTTATTGAGATTTAGTGTTTATTACTATATTATGGAAAATAAAATTAAGAAGAAATGTGGTAATGCAAAGAAAAGACTATCCTCACTTATCGCTAAAACAAAGACATGTGTAGAAGAAATCACTAGCATTTATTGATATTGTCTATAGTGGCATGTTGCGGTTGATGATTTCAAAGGTTAGAGTGAGGTAATTTGAATAGACCTCAATGAGATAGGGAAGACTTGTGATGTTTTCAAGGACAAAGATGGGAATTAGAGAATCGGAGTTGGAGAGATTCATGCAAATTTGTTGCTACTGCTGCTGCATAGGCAAAGAGAGAACTTGATCAAGACTTTTTGGTTGGTAAAGGATATGGTTGAAGTCAAACTAGAGCATGCTCATAGAGTCATAACTGATGCAAATAAGTGTGAGTAGAGGATTCATTCCTTAGAGTGGACAAAATATTTTAACAAGCTAGTTGAATGTGACAGCTTTTGTGCTCGCATGGAGGCAATAATTGCTAAATGGAAGAAGAATCTTGCAATTTTAAAGGAGAAGTAAAAGAAGGTACTTTTGGTTAAAACTATTGTTCTACTTTAAATTTGTTTCAATTTGTTTTTGGCCCTTTATTATTGTGGCAAAAAGGGGAGAGAAAAGGAGAAGGCACATGTTGCATTTACTTAGGGGGAGTTTTTGGAGATCTATGAGTTTTTGATGTTCTAGTGTTTTTCCATCAATGCAAAAGGGGATTTTGTTAGACTCATTATGATGTTGCTAACATTGATTTTCATTGATTTCAAAACCTCCATACCGACACTCTCGCAATATAGGTTGATTGTTGGCAATTTTGGATATATCCTTTTAGATGTTGGTATTGAAACAAGAGTTTCAATTATGCACATGGAAAGATTCAATATGAATTTTTTGGTGTCCCTTGGTGCTTTTGGTCAAGTGTATAGTGTTTTATTCATGGCTCTTATATTTGGGTGCACTTGCATATTTTTTTAGTGTTCAGTTGTATCAATTTTTAGTGATTGCATTGGTTACAATGATTCTACATGAATCTGTGCGGGTCATTAGATGTTTTTGGTATATTGGCTATAACATACGATGATGACTCTTCTATCGATGATTTTGATTACTTCATGATTCCATATTTTGGTCTTGGTTGTGGTAGTTCTTGGAAAATGTAATATTGTAATATCTTAAGTGTGACCTATATGTGGGTCGTGTTGTAGCGTTTTGATAGTCTCCTATGTATGTCCTAGATTTAGGATCAATGATATGTATTAAATGTAATTGAAATTTCCTTAGCATTGGGGTTGTCACACATTTGGTGTGAAGCCAACTTATGTATGTTCATTTACCAATAATAATAAAGGAGAACTTTTTGAATCTGAATGTGGTGTATGTGGTGAACAATATAGTGTGAATCTGTGGCACTGGTCCATGTGAGCAGTGATATCTGAGATGGAAAATTGAATATTTAGATAGAGCTTACATACTGATAGCAGTGGATCAGATAGTTGAAGATCTATTGGTGATTATAGTGGCATAGCTAAAATATTGAACTATTCATGTATATTCAGATACAATTCAATCAGTTCATATTTCTCTTATATCTACTTTGATATCTCATTTGTATAAGGGTAGTTAGGCCAACTCGTAATGAGCCAACTTGTAGTGAACAAAACTGACACTGAGCCTTTTTGAAAATCACCTTAAAAGGTGTCACCCTAAAATGTGTTTTAATTTCATGAGAATTAGCTTCTTCGTGGTTTTTCCCAATTTGGGTTTCCACGTAAATCTTGGTGTTCTTTGTGTTGGTATTCTTGTGCTTTTCATGTTTATATTTTTAGTGGATGTTTAACGTGTTTAACTAGTAGATCAAAAGTTGTTGTCGTTGTTTAATAGTTAACCAATAGAGAAAAAGTTTTATAAAGTGCAAGGGAATAACTGAATCACCACCACCCTTAGTTATTTGGCTTATTCAACAGTCTTGCACTAACTTGCCTCTGTGAGAGCGGGTGTGTTTTATGCCCCCTTGACAAATTAAATGAAATACATTGAATGAACATTAATTTGTTGACAACATTGAATAGTGCACATAGGATCCAATGGATCAACAATTTGAAATATATTACTGTTTAAAGTTTTTGTGGTCCACGGTGATGAATTAGGGTTTTGATCAAAACTAGGGTTTAGGTCAATTAATTATAAATAGTGACTAGGGTTCTCATTTTGTCACTTCACATCCCAGGAGCTCTCGAGATTGGGTAAGAATTTTCATTAATTTTCTTGCTTTAATTAGCTATGACAGGACTTGTTAGATTTGAACATTTTTTAGATTGGGTATGGATATTTCATCGAGAAAGGGAAGTAGACTGTCAGTGAGTGGTCAAACCTACCTCATTAATTCACACATTTATTAGATTTTGAAAATCTATGTTTTTTCTACAAATGTTAAGAGTTCTCCAACTACTCATTGATTTTGTCAAAATTAAAAAATCGATGTCATAATTGTCTATAGGGTGCCGCATCTACTAAAGATGCTACAACTGCTTTGTTTATTACCAAAATTGCAAAAAGTACACCACAATTGAGGTAAAGGCACCACATGTGATTAAGTGTACCATATTTGTCATAACAATAACACAATTGATTTCTTTAAAATCTATTTTAAGTTTTTTAGTTGGATTTTTTGGTCACATTGTTGATGCATCTTTTTGGTTTCTTTATTCTGTAGTATCTATACAATTTTTTTAGATGTCGGGAGACTAGGCCACCAAGTATGACACTTTGATTTCAGTTATGAGAGGTTGAGAGACATACTTTGAGATAGATGGGGTTATACTAGGTATGCTATATGTCAAAGATCATGACCAATCATGGTCTAGTTTCTACGTTATTGGAGAGGTAGTATTCAGATACTTGGACATTCTACTTACCTACTAGAAAGATCATCATGATATTGGAGGATGTATATCACATCCTGCATATTCCTATTCATGGGGCTCTAGTTGAGTTCTCGAGACAGTCTGGGATAACAATTTTTTCAAATTTAGAAAGTGTTCTTGAGGATTAGTTGGGGTTAGCAGACCCTTATGATATACCATGGTCAAGATTTAGGGATACATTGGATAGGTTGACAATAGTGTTGGAAAGTTTTATATGTGTGATAGTGTGCCCAGACTGCAAATAACATGGGTTCTCGGTGGGATGGGGTGCAATTTTGAGAGGCATGGTGACGGATATGATAGTTTATGTGTGAGGCCCTTGCATGCTCACACATCTATATTTATATATGTTTTATGTGGCTTACCATTAGGGGTAAGTCAATTGGCTACAAAGTCACATTGCTATAGATATGGGCCTAGGAGCATATAGTTGTTTGTAAGCCCATGATTGCGAGAGAGATCTTCAAGATGGCTGCCCATATGTTTACTTGTATGAGGGGGAGATTGTATAGAGTCACTTGGGTCACACTATGTATTGGAGGTAGTAGTTAGACATGCTACCTCACTTTATCTAGAGGCCTTACAGATGATGTCTAGTTGGGGAAGGTGAGGAGGTACATCTTTCTGTATGTAGACAAAGATGATATTTGATAGGGTGAACTATTGAGTATGAACATGTGATTGGCTTGCATAACCTTGAGCAACTTTTGTAAGAGTTTGGATAAGTACATGATATCAATTATTCATATGTAGAGTTTTCATGAAGATTGTGGGATATTCCTACCTGGGGGCACTCACACTAACTCGTACAGTGCATGTTGAGTTTTAGGGGTTGAGTCCAATTAGGTGGACATGGAGATTAGATTTGATTGATGTCGGGATGCCACCATAGTATGACATGTGATGGGTGATTCATAGGCCAGTATTGTTAACAAATATGTCAGTGCATGTTATAGGTGTTATCATGAGGAGGCCTTGACAAGGTGGCAGGGAAAGGGGTAGAGGCTGAGGGAGAGGAGGTCATGGTAGAGGAGAATGGGGAGATAGAGATGGAGGAGATGATGGATGTGGAGATGGAGGTAGTGGTGGAGGACTACCATGGATATTGGTGGTGGAGGAGGGAGAGGAGGAAGAGTAGAAACAATAGATAATGAGGAGAATGTGGGATCACCAAGATGGTGCCCCAACATAGGGAGAAGGAGAGGGGGGGGAGGATGAGGAGGAGAGAAATAGTAGTGCGTATTCCTCATCATTAGAGTTATATAGTTATACTTTTAGTCGTAGGGATGACTAGGTTGAGGGCGAGGGTATAATGGATGCATCATTAGAGGGAGCCAAGGGAGATGGGGATGAGGAAAAGAGTGCTCTTGTTAGGAGTCTGAGGGATCATATTAGAGATAATTTTAGTATATTAGATGATGTAGATATTAGGGCAGCTGATGTTGAGCACAAAGTGGCCATGGTTGAGGAGAGAGAGAGAGAGAGAGCAATTTGGGCAGTTAGGGAAGTAAGATAGTCAGGTAAAATCTCTAAAAAATAATAATAAAGGATTTGGAGAAAAGTCATGACACTTATTTTGGTATAGTCGGGTAATTTGACAGTTTCACAAACTTCACAAGGTGTAAGGTTAATTATGAATTCACATGAAACTAACTGAGTAAGTTCTTGAGGCAAGTATAGATGAATGACTTTCTTTGTTAAGTTTGATTAAAATGAGGATAATACTTAGAGTAAACATAATTTGGGAATATTATCATGTATACATGAATAATGAACTTGAAATTTCAAAAATCGAGTAACACCAGTCACTTGGTTCAACCCACACCATTCATGGAAATGACAAATTTAAAAACACCATGACTCACAAATATTCCTTAATTGTAGGTTTGACCATTTCTTCCCCATAGTAGTAATTAGTCCACCATCCCATCTTCTCATCTTGTGACTGCAACTTAGCTCATATGATAGAGGATATACACAACACATTGAAATACCTCAAAACATCACATTTAAGCAACATCAATTAACATTTTAAATAGAATTAGAGCTATAATATATAACATTATATGATGTATATGATAACCATAATAAACCATCATAATGTACTCAAGTATAACTAAGTCTTAGAGAAGTCTGTTAAAATATCAAAAAACTAAACTTAGAAAACCCCCCAAAAGACACTAGACACGGACTCATCAAACATTACCTAAATATTTGAAAAAATCAATTCATGAAACACAATTTATAAATAATGATCTATCCAAATGACAAACAATCAACACTTAATTATATAGGAAACCTAGTGGAGTATATATGTTAAATCAAATTTGACAAAGAATTGGAATTGATTAGGGGAGGGACACTGGTGTATGCACCCAAAAATGGTCGCCTAGACTTTGGGCCCCATTTATTTGATTTATCAATCCTGAATCATTTTTATCAATAATCAATATTTTCAACATTATCAATCTCTTGATCAAGTCTTAATTTCGATCATATATTGAATTTTTATCCTTGGGCTAACCATTTATCCTAAGTCTTTATTTATTTAAAAGGAATATTTCCTCCCCTTTTAATAAATAAAAAGCCCCCACTTTTCCTCTTATCCTAAGTTGCACAAATAAAGCATTATTCATATTTTATAAAAAGGAGATTTAAGCACTTTTTGTCTCACATGAGGCTCAAAAGTCAACACTTCACTCTCATTGGAGGATACTTGTGCACATGGATTGCTCCTCTTTCAAGCTTCACCACTGATTAAGACTTTTTGCCTCTTAATCTCCATGGTCCATTTCACCTCATTTCTTATAAAAGGAAAGCTCTCTCCTTCATTTGCATATCCACTTGTTTTATGCTATTGTTATGCTGCAGATTTTCTAGGTCATTTGGAGCTTTCTTTGAAGACACTCTTGCATCCAAGCTTTGAAGATCTTTGTTGCATTCCATTTAGTTGCATATTTGCTTTCTTAGTTGCATGATAATGGCATTATTAGTGTAGATTTCATTTTATGCAATAGATCTAGCTCACATAGTCTAAATAGGAGGCATTGTAATCAATTGCTATTTCCTTTCATAGATTAGTGGCATTGTACTTTCATTTCCATAGCTTAGATTGCATCCTCATTTTAGTTGCATTGCATTACATCTTCATAGTGATTCTTGGAGATATTGGCATTGTTGCCCTTGTCTTCACTTGAATCTCTCATTGTATGGTTGACTAGCAAGGTCACAAGCTTGTAGCTCTAGCTGAGAGCAAACACATCATAGTCCCTTGCAACTCCATGTATAGAGAGCTATGAACCGCTTTGTGAGGCCTCATTCTTGAGCAACCTTGCATGTAATGGTTCATAGAAGTGCACCATTTTAGTGTGTACATTTCTGGCACCCACCGTGGGGCAGAGTAGATAGGCTTTGTCCTTTATTTCATTTGCATTTTCATCATTTTTCAAAAATTTTGTAGTTCTGGTTTTTTGTCTCAGAATATCGCGCGATACTTCTCAGTATATCGCGCAATATACCTTTATATAGCGGCGCGATACTTCGCGCTTGCTACAAATATCGCCTGCCTTGAAGAGAAATATCGCGCAATAGTTTTCCCTTTACGGACTATCGCCCGACCTGCCTGGAGTATATCGCCCACCAGTACTGAGGTATATCGCCTGGCATAAGGCGAAATATCACGCAGACTAAAAGTATCACCCCGGTATAGTGCGAAGTATCGCGCGATACTGGTGTCTGGACTGTGTTTGTACCCGACAGTGAGCTATTTTTTAGCTATTTTATCTATCTTGGAAGTTTTGGGTTCTTAGCTATATTTTTGAAATTTTTTGAAATTTCCAGCGTTCTCAAATCCGTGCCACTCTGGAAAACGGGTGCCCATTTTTTTTGAAATTTTGCAAATGGTATCAAAAGTTTAAGTGTGATATATTGTTGGAAAGGTCTTTCTGAGCCTAATCCAACCATGATGGTTTCATTTTCAGATTTTATCATTTGATCAGTTATTTTTGTAGATTATCTGATTTTTCATGTACTAATCATTGGTAGATTTTGGATTTTGATTCTCCTAACTTTTGTTGGTCTAACAAGTTGTGATTGTAGGTGCTCTCATTACTTGAAATTTGTCAAAAGAACGCATGTCAAAGAGGGCTACTAATGGTTTTTGTAGGGCTGCCCAAGCATAAAAAAAATAAAAATAAAAATTATTTCTTGCTTGTTATTTACTTTCCTTTCAAGTGTGGCATTCACTAATTGTATTAGGAATCTTAATATCTTGTGAAAGGGATCTTGAGGTGGTAGGAGAAGTATGCTCTTCACCTTTAGGTGAATCAGAAAATCTTGACCCATCTTAAGGTTTTGGAAGCAAGGGAGTAATTGAATCTCTTTGCTTGGTGTGCTTGGGAGAGATTTTTTTGAGATAGGGGAGTATGCTCTTCACCCTTGTGGTGAATCAAAAACCTTGAACCTCAAGAGTTGATCCATTTTTGTTTAGTTTAGGAATCCTTTATCGGGCCTGCTCTTGAGCAATCAAGAGGAACGACTCAAGTGGGGACAACCTTGTCATCATTTTCCTTGGTGGCAAGTGATTCCAACTCACTATAATCTCAAGGCTATCAAGGACACCAAAAACCTTGATAGACATAACACTTGTCTTCGTTTCATGTGAGTAGCTCATGGGATTGCGACCATGGGGAAAACATTGAACAAGAATGCTTAAGGTACTCTTGAGGCCGCAAGGTCCTAGTCCTTTATGAGGAGCAAGAGGGGTGTTGTGAACGGAAATCCTTATTAAGAACCATTAGATAGAAGCCACCCTCTTTTAGCCGCTTATCTTCTTAGTGCAAGGATTGATCCTGTATTTCCTTGATTCTCTTGATTCAGACATCTTTTGTGAGCTTTTGCTCAAAACTTGAGATTCTTATCTCCCATTTTTAGACATTGATTATTGCCTAGCAGCGACGGTGATAGTTTTATCTAAAGCTTGATTTGCACCTAGCAGCGATGGTGTTGGTCTAAGCTTTTGTTTGTCCAGATGTGATCCCAAATCGACCTCATATCTAAGTTGTTTTGTGATCCCAAAATTGATCTCACATTTCAACTTCATTCTTTGACTACATGTGTTCCCAAATCGATCACACATTAGTCAAAGAGGGGCAAATGTATGCACCCTAAAATGGTCGCCTAGACTTTGGGCCCCATTTATTTGATTTATCAATCCTGAATCATTTTTATCAAATAATCAATATTTTCAACATTATCAATCTCTTGATCAAATCTTAATTTCGATCTTATATTAGATTTTTATCCTTGGGCTAACCATTTATCCTAAGTCTTTATTTAATTAAAAGGAATATTTCCTCCCCTTTCAATTAAATAAAAAAGCCCCCACTTTCCTCTTATCCTAAGTTGCACAAATAAAGCATTATTCATATTTTATAAAAAAGGGAAAAAGCAATTTTTGTCTCACATGAGGCTCAAAAGTCAACACTTCACTTTCATTGGAGGATGTTTGTGCACATGGATTGCTCCTCTTTCAAACTCCACCGCTGATTAAGATCTTTTGCCTCTTAATCTCCATGGTCCATTCCTTTGCATTTCTTATAAAAGGAGAGCTCTCTCCTCCATTTGCATATAGATAGACATCCATATTTTATACTATTGTTATGCTACAGGTTTTCTAGGTCATCTTGGAGCTTTTGGAGACATTCTTGCATCTAGGGTTTGAAGATTTGGAGCATTGTTGGCATTCATCTTAGATCTTCATCAACACTCTATCTTCTTGTCTTCATTCTTGCATCGTCATGGCTTTCTTGCTTCATAGTTAGATTTCATTTCTTGCATAGTAGCTTCATTTTCATGGCATTCTTAGCTTAGATTTCCTTTATGCTTTAGATTAATTCATCTAGTTTAACTAGGAGGCTTTGTAATACTTGCATCTTTCATTTTCATAGTATAGCTTGCACATTTGCATCTTCATCTTAGTTGCATTGCATTGCATTTCATATTGGATTCTTGGAGATATTGGCATTGTTGCCCTTGTCTTCATCTTGAATCTCTCATTGTATGGTTGACTAGCAAGGTCACTTTCTTGTAGCTCTAGCTGAGAGCAAAACTCATAGTCCCTTGCAACTCCATGCATAGAGAGCTATGAGCCGCTTTGTGAGGCCTCATTCTTGAGCAACCTTGCATGCAATGGTTCATAGAAGTGCATATTTTAGTGTGTACATTTCTGGCGCCCACCGTGGGGCAGGCTAGATTAGCTTTGTCCCTTTTAATTCTGCATTTTTCGTCATTTTCGGATTAATTTTTGGAAAAATCTGCGTCTCTGGTTTTTTGTCTCAGATTATCGCGCGACACTTCTCAGAAGTATCGCGCGATATACTTTCTGTCTTGGCGCGATAGTTCGCACGGAAAAAGTATCGCACGCCTATATTGAAGTCTATCGCCTGGCATCGAGCGAAGTATCGCCTGGCATCGTGCGAAGTATCGCTCGACTGGGGAAGTATCGCCTGACTATAGGAAGAAGTATCGCGCGATACTGGTGAAGTCTGAGGTATATCGCCTGATCTAATAGTGAACTATTTTGTATCTTGCAAGTTTTGGGTTCTTAGCTATCTTTTTGAAATTTTCTGAAATTTCCAGCGTTTTCAAATCCGTGCCACTCTGGAAAACGGGTGCCCATTTTTTTTGAAATTTTGCAAATGGTATCAAAAGTTTAAGTGTGATATATTGTTGGAAAGGTCTTTTCGAGCCTAATCCAACCATGATGGTTTCATTTTCAGATTTTATCATTTGACTAGATATTTTTGCAGATTATCTAATTTTTCATGTACTAATCATTGGTAGATTTTGGATTTTGATTCTCCTAACTCTTGTTGGTCTAACAAGTTGTGGTTGTAGGTGCTCTCATTACTTGAAATTTGTCAAAAGAATGCATGTCAAAGAGGGCTACTAATGGTTTTTGTAGGGCTGCCCAAGCATAAAAACAAAAAAAATTCTTGCTTGTTTATTTGCTTTCCTTTCAAGTGTGGCATTCACTAATTGTATTAGGAATCTTAATACCTTGTGAAAGGGATTTTGAGGTGGTAGGAGAAGTATGCTCTTCACCTTTAGGTGAATCAGAAAATCTTGACCCATCTTAAGGTTTTGGAAGCAAGGGGGTAATTGAACTATTTGCTTGGTGTGTTTGGGAGAGATTCTTGAGATAGGGGAGTATGCTCTTCACCCTTGTGGTGAACCAAAAACCTTGAACCTCAAGAGTTAATCCACTTTTTGTTTAGTATAAAAATCCTTTAGCGGGCCTGCTCTTGAGCAATCAAGAGGAACGACCCAAGTGGGGACAACCTTGTCATCATTTTCCTTGGTGGCGAGTGATTCCAACTCACTATAATCTCAAGGCTATCGAGGACACAAAACCTTGGTAGACATAACACTTGTCTTCGCTTGATGTAAGTACTTGTGGGATTGTGACCATGAGGAAAACATTGAGCAAGAATGCTTAAGGTACTCTTGAGGCCGCGAGGTCCTAGTCCTTTACGAGGAGCAAGAGGGGTGTTGTGAACGGAAATCCTTATTAAGAACCATTAGATAGAAGCTACCTTTATTTAGCCACTTATCTTCTTAGTGCAAGGATTGATCCAAGTGGAATAACCCGGATCACCCCAAGATACTCACCATATGTGTCCCTTTGGTTGTGTTGTTTAACACTTCCATGACAAAGCCAATATCTCTTGTGGGCAACCACTTGGTGTGAGGCAAGGGGGCATCAAGTTGTGGGCTAAGTTGATAAGTAATGAGCCTTGTCTTGTAGGTAGATATTGCTTGAAGTGTCTTCGATTGTGTGATACCAGTGTAAACATTCTTAACATACAAACAATCGGTAGCATTCATAGGGTGCTTTTTCAATTTTGATATCACAAGTGCTTGTCTTGGCAAGGTTGCTTTTGCCCTTGTTTCAAGTGTTTGGAGACATGTTTGATCCCCTACTGTTTGCAAACCTGTCCAAATACTATTAAAATTGTGATTGAAATCAGACATTTTCACCCTTAGATTCAAAATTTGCACAAATTGGTCAAGATCAACATTAGTATCACATTAGCCAAAGAGAAATATTGCATTAGAAGGTTGTTCTTGGTGAGAAATATTATCTCTAGAATTGTTAGTCACATTCTTGGAGAATTTTAGTACTCTTATTGTCCAAATCACTTTCATTTATCTCAATTTCAATTATATTTTGGCCTAGCCCAACCTCCTGGTTCAAAAGTGCAAGGGTAGTCACCCTTTGATTTGAAGCACCTCTTTGACAGTGTTGGTAAAGCCCCTGCTTCTATCTTTTCATTTCTCTTTGGATAATAGAGAACTTTGATTATCCTAGTTTGGTGTTGACATTTTTTGAGGTCATCCTATTACCAGTCTTCCTTGGTCAGTCCAAATCTTAGATCCTAGGTGTTGTCATGTTGCTCAACATCTCAATGAACATTATGGTATCAATTACACAAGATGACTCTTAGTCTTCTTCTTTCTTCTCCATTTCCCATGTTCTTCTAAAGTCTTCTATTCCCATGGGAAATTCTTCTTCTTCTTCTTGATTCTTTTCCTCTTATTATCTAGTCTACCTTCTTCTATTCATCTATTCATTTCTTCCATGCTTGATTCCTCCTCTTCTATAACCATGAATTTCAACTATCTTGTTAAGGAACCTCTCTTGAGAATAGATGATCTTGAACTCATTGCTCAATTTGAAGAGTATCTTTATTCCTCCAATGGTCCTTCCAAATATCTAATGGGTGACAAACTTATAGCAAAAATAAAAAAAAAGATGATTACATCAGATGCCTTTGCTAGAATCATAAACATGATCATATCACGATCTTCTTCTTCCAAACATTCTTCATCATCTAAATCTTCTCATTCTTCTTCACCTTCCAAGTCTTATCATGACTCTTCCAGACATCATTCTCATTCTTCATATTCCAAGTCTTATCATGATTCTTCTAAACACTATTCACATTTTTCATCTTCCAAATCTTATCATGACTCTTCTAAACATCATTCAAATTCCTCATCATCCAAGTATTCTTCTTCCACTAGGTCTTCACCTTCCTCTTCTTCACGATCTCATTCTTCTTCTACTTCTCCTAAGAGTCTTACTTCTCTTCAGAAGACATACCATAAAGAGCAACGTGATAGTCCTTGTGATGTCTCTTCCACAAAGAGTGACACACCCACCTTTGATGACTATGATGACTATGATGATGGACAATGTAGCAATACTTATGGCACCTCTATTCCTAAAAGTCCTCCTCGTCGTGTGCTTAGGCTTACTAAAGGGTCATCCTATTGGATAGATTGTGATGGTGATCCATATGATTCTGATTTTGAGAGAAATTATGATATTTGTTGTGAACAATATGATACATCTGCTTCTATTGAGGAAGAGAAAGCTTTTCGTGCTGATTATAAACGAAGATACTATGAGCATGTCTTGTCTAAAAACTCTCATGCTAAAAATAAAGATTACACTCTCCAACAAGATCATGTTAATGCTGAACCTTTATCTTGTGATGGTCCCCTTCCATCCGCCACTTCCTCCAATACCCACACACTTCCTAAAGCTTATGAGTCATCCAAATCTTTCACAAATCCTTCATCCAACAAAGATCCTAAGACTTTCCATGCGGTTCCCTATAGTTATCCTCAAGGGCTACCTCTTAAAGAAACTCAAGCTAACCTTCACTTGGCTAAAAATACTTTCAATAATGTCAAACCTAAAGAGCCTAAGCCTTTATGCGCTATAATGCCTATTTCAGCTAGTCCTTCACCATCTCTTCCAAAGTCTTCTATACAATCCCAACCTGCTTCCTTGTCCTTAGAAGTGGCTCCATGTCAAGAGGACTCTAAAAATGATAAAGAAAATAACATAAAAAAAGATCAAGATCAAGAACCCTCCATGTCATCCAATCCTTTTCATGATGTCTCTGATCCGCTTCATGGTTCTTTTGATCCTCTACGCTCTTTCGCATTCATTCCACCATCTCCTAAGCAAGATCAAGCTACTACTTACACCGTTGAGCTTATTGATAATCAAAATAACCTTACCACACTTGCACTTTCCAAAGATGATACTTCCATTAAGGTTATTAAAAATGGTGTCATTACTTATGATGTAAAACCTATTGAAAATCAAAATAAAGTTGAGACGCTTATGCTACCCAACGATACTTGTCAAGATCAAAGTCTTCCATCTTCTTGTTCTACCACTCCATG
This sequence comes from Chamaecyparis obtusa, assembly GCA_027943335.1. Classification (NCBI taxonomy): domain Eukaryota; kingdom Viridiplantae; phylum Streptophyta; class Pinopsida; order Cupressales; family Cupressaceae; genus Chamaecyparis; species Chamaecyparis obtusa. The sequence goes on along the minus strand of BSBK01000008.1, from coordinate 14,885 downwards.
TTCACTTCCACTTTCTGCTCTTCCTAAATCTTTGCAAGCTACGAATGATCCTATCAAAGAAACTGCTCCTATTCAAGATGTGCATGATCCTGTTGAAAATCCTAATGCTCATTCTAAAGATGCTGATATCCTTGGTTGTGATATAAATGCTGATGAACTTAATGATTATCCTTTTTCATCTTCCACGTCCATCCTTGGACCTCCTCCACCAATACTAAGGGCTTCACATCTTCCTTCCATCTTGGGTCCTTATGTCCCTTCACTTTCCCCTCCTAATTCTTCTAATTCGTCATCCATTTTGGGTCCTTACATCCCTCCATCTCCTATCTTTCTTCAAGATCAACATAGATACATACCCTTGAATCCTTTTCATCCACCCACCCATATAAACCAGTTGTATCGTCCTTCTTCTTCCACAAGTCCCAAGTCTTTTGGAAGTAACTTGAATGTTCAATACAAGAAAAAGAAGCAATACAAGAATCCATCAAAAAAAAAAGATCACCATGTCCCCTCTAATCAACATGGGGGCATAAAGTCAAAAGAGATATCCAAGAAGAAAACTACAAGACAAGTATGGGTTCCAAAATCCATCATTCAAGATATTCTCTCTAAGACATCAAAAGAAAATAAAAAGCCTAAGGCTATATGGATTCCAAAGTCTCTCTTGAAAGAGTCTAATGTTGAACAAAAAGTGAAATTGACATTCAAGCTTCCAAAGGCTTCCACTTCATCTTTTTCCAAAAGCATTCTTCCATTCCATACGCCTGAACCACAACCTCTGCTAAACATTTTCCATATTCCTTCTCATATTCCTCCATTCACATTTGAGAATTATAACAAGCACACCAATCCTCTCTTTGAGGAGTCAGATAGCAATAATGAACTAGAATATGGTTCACATTTGGACCAGAATATGGTTTATGTTTCCTCCATTTTTCCCGCCACCCCTCAAGGTGTGTGTTGATGTTGATCTTGCCTTTCTTTCCAGCTATCCTTTTCACATTCCTTCCATTCATTATCCTTCTACCTTCTCTCATTTTTCCTCATTTGCCTATTCCTCATGCCTCTTCCTTTCCCCTTCAGCATCTTTGAGCATATCATTTTGAATCCTTGACATATCATGGTTTATCCTTTCAAGGAGCATTATCTAAAAAGCTTGCTTTCTTCCAAAAAAAAGATACAATCAAAAAAATAAAAAAATTCAAAAAATTGAAAAATTGAAAAAAATAAAATTTAAAAATGTGCCATGGTGAAAACCTGGAAACGGGCACCTTGGTAGCAAAAGTAAAGAGAAATAAATTCATCCTATGGTGAAAACCACTCCCTTGTGGCACCTTGGATAAGTACCATGATGAAAACCTGGCAATCAGGCATCATGCGTAGTTCTTCTACATATTTCATCCATTCCATCTTCTCTCTTTGATCTTGACAATGTTGACCTATACACAAACATTTGGCTATCTTGTGAGCTGTCTTACAATGATCTTGCTTTCATTCCATTCATGTTTCATCTTCATATTTATTTTCCTCTATTCATTCTAGCCTTTCGCTATCCTTTTCCCCTCTGGTCTTGATCTAAAAAAAAAGAAAAGAGTAAAATATGATGCTATGAAGCCTCTTGACATGTCTACTCCTTTGGACTGCATCCTCCCTTCTTTTGCATTGTGCTTTTGAGGCTTATCCTATGCTTTCCTTTCATTGCTTGTCCAAATGCACTTTACATGACAATTTTTTCCTAGCTTGGGTACTCTTGAGGAGTTTGTCTTTGAAGATTTCTTCCCTTCACTCTCCTTCATTCTCATGTCTTCCATCTCTTTCACCAGCTTGCTCATCCATCTTGTCTTCCACATTTCTAGATATTGGGACTACACGATGTGATCTTGCTTCAGAGTTTGATGCCCATTCTGTCTGGGGGCATCATTTGTACATATTTATTAGTCCTGAAAAAATACCAAAAAAATTCATATATGATGCTGAAAAAATCCTAAAAAGCATAAAAAGTCCTGAAAAAATAAAAAAAAAATGAAAAAAAGAGAAAAAATTGCAATAAAAATGATTCCAAGTGGTGAAAACCTGGAAACAGGCGCTACTTGAGGCCTTTGCACTCCTATTTGTTAGCATACGTCCTCAACACTTAACCACTTCCCATCATGCCTTGACCTTATTTGGCCTAGTCTGGAATTGGTCTTTGTCTTTGTCTAGGGGGCATAACTGTTAGCATGGGTCCTTTAGGTGCGTTTGTCTCTAGGGGCATTTCATAACAGGTGTTTTCAACACCACCCCAACAGTGTTTCTCAACACTACCCTTGCGTTGAGTGTTTCTTAACACTTATCAGATGTCTTACCCTACAGTCTAGTATAATGCGATAGTGCTCATGTGCAGATGCGATACTCAGAGTCTGACTCTATGACCAACACACACACACTTAAACAATCAACTCGCTGACGATATGATGACTTTATTTTTCTTTGTGTGCTGTCTATGAGGATTTATTTTGATGAGTGGTCTCTCCTTGAGAAGTTTTCGATGATGCCTAGCTAGAAGACTGAGGGAATGAGAACATGTTTTCTTTCTTTATCTGCTTGTGGGTATATTTTGTTGATCCTAACTGTCATGAGCATTTATGCTAGTCTTACTTGACACTATGGATTGACGAGGTATTATCCTTGACTTTTTTGCGAGTGCATGCTTTTAGCTATCCTAACTTTCATGTGTCTTGATACAAGCATAATCTCGCTATACCAAATTTAGGTGATCTCACTGCATTAGTCATCTTGACCTATATGTCTTTGATGCCTAGGTGAGATTCCCACATCTCTATCTGATAAAGATCATATTCATATCCACATAGTTATGCTAGTGTGCATTGTATGATCTTATGACGCTACCAATAATGCTCGATGATGATAATTAGATGTCTATAAGCGTTGTGACCTTGCAAGTCAACCACTTTCATAGTAGCCTGCATTTTTAGGGTCATGTTTTGCACTTTGCATATGGAGAGAGCTCTCCTTTTTATCATCTACGAACTAGTTGGTCAACTGTGCTCATTTTCTGATTCTTCTTGATCATATCTTTCATTTCTGGTCTTTCATATCACATCATTTTCTATCCATTTTCGGACTCGAAATCGAAATCTGAGTCGCGTTTCCAAATTTTTTTCATTCTTCTACACAGTTGACTGACCTTTTGAGGCATAATTTGATTTTTGGTGGAATTTCTTCCTTCCATGTCTCTCAAATTTTCTAGTCTTTCATCCACTCTATTTCTAGTCTTCTATTTCTATTCTTCTACTTCCTCACTGGGGCATGTTTCATTGCCTAATGGTTAACCTATTGACCCTTACCCTTGATTGTGATTTTATTATGATTTGATCAACCTTATCAATTTTCTATCTCTCCTCTACTTGATTTCGATTTCGATTCCGAGGGGGCAGTATTTATGGGATTCTCATCCCTGATTTTCTTGATTTTCCTGATTCAGACATCTTTTGTGAGCTTTTGCTCAAAATTTGAGATTCTTATCTCCCATTTTTAGACATTGATTATTGCCTAGCAGCGACGGTGATAGTTTTGTCTAAAGCTTGATTTGCACCTAGCAGCGACGGTGTTGGTCTAAGCTTTTGTTTATGTTTGTCCAGATGTGATCCCGAATCGACCTCATATCTGAGTTGTTTTGTGATCCCAGATCGATCTCACATTTCAACTTCATTCTTTGACTACATGTGTTTCCAGATCAATCACACATTAGTCAAAGAGGGGCAAATGTATGCACCCTAAAATGGTCGCCTAGACTTTGGGCCCCATTTATTCAATTTATCAATCCTGAATCATTTTTATCAATAATCAATATTTTCAACAATATCAATTTCTTGATCAAATCCTAATTTCGATCATATATTGAATTTTTATCCTTGGGCTAACCATTTATCCTAAGTCTTTATTTAATTAAAAGGAATATTTCCTCCCCTTTCAATTAAATAAAAAAGCCCCCACTTTCCTCTTATCCTAAGTTGCACAAATAAAGTATTATTCATATTTTATAAAAAGGGAAAAAGCACTTTTTGTCTCACATGAGGCTCAAAAGTCAACACTTCACTTTCATTGGAGGATGTTTGTGCACATGGATTGCTCCTCTTTCAAGCTCCACCGCTGATTAAGATCTTTTGCCTCTTAATCTCCATGGTCCATTCCTTTGCATTTCTTATAAAAGGAGAGCTCTCTCCTCCATTTGCATATAGATAGACATCCATATTTTATACTATTGTTATGCTACAGGTTTTCTAGGTCATCTTGGAGCTTTTGGAGACATTCTTGCATCTAGGGTTTGAAGATTTGGAGCATTGTTGGCATTCATCTTAGATCTTCATCAACACTCTATCTTCTTGTCTTCATTCTTGCATCATCATGGCTTTCTTGCTTCATAGTTAGATTTCATTTCTTGCATAGTAGCTTCATTTTCATGGCATTCTTAGCTTAGATTTCCTTTATGCTTTAGATTAATTCATCTAGTTTAACTAGGAGGCTTTGTAATACTTGCATCTTTCATTTTCATAGCATAGCTTGCACATTTGCATCTTCATCTTAGTTGCATTGCATTGCATTTCATATTGGATTCTTGGAGATATTGGCATTGTTGCCCTTGTCTTCATCTTGAATCTCTCATTGTATGGTTGACTAGCAAGGTCACTTTCTTGTAGCTCTAGCTGAGAGCAAAACTCATAGTCCCTTGCAACTCCATGCATAGAGAGCTATGAGCCGCTTTGTGAGGCCTCATTCTTGAGCAACCTTGCATGCAATGGTTCATAGAAGTGCATATTTTAGTGTGTACAGATCCAAGTGGTTTACCCGGATCACCTTAAGATACTCACCATATGTGTCCCTTTGGTCGTGTCATTTGACATTTCCATGACAAAGCCAACATCTCTTGTGGGTAACCACTTGGTGTGAGGCGAGGAGGCATCAAGTTGTGGGCTAAGTTGGTAAGTATTGAGCCTTGACTTTCTAGGATAGATTTGCTTGAAGTGTTTTCGATTGTGTGATACCAGTGCAAACGTTCTTACATACAAACAATCAGTAGCATTCATAAGGTGCAATTTTATTTTTGATATCACAAGTGTTTATCTTGGCAAGGTTGCTTTTGCCCTTGTTTCAAGTGTTTGAAGACATGTTTGATCCCATACTGTTTGCAAACCTGTCCAATTGCTATTGAATTTGTGATAGAAATCAGACATTTTCACCTTCACATTCGAAAACTTGAAATTAGACCTTAAAAACTCAAAATTTTGCACAAATTGGTCAAGATCAACATCAGTATCACATTAGCCAAAGAGAAATATCACATTAGAAGGTTGTTCTTGGTGAGAAAGTTTATCTCTAGAATTGTGAGCTACATTCTTGGGAAATTCTCGTACTCTTATTGTCCAAATAATTTTCATTTAATCTCAATTTCAATTATATTTTGGCCTAGCCCAACCTCCTGGTTCAAAAGTGCAAGGGTAGTCACCCTTTGATTTGAAGCACCTCTTTGACAGTGTTGGTAAAGCCCCTTCTTCTATCTTTTCATTTCTCTTTGGACAATAGAGAACTTTGATTATCCTAGTTTGGTGTTGACATTTTGTGAGGTCATCCTATTACCAAGGGTCTTCTATTTTTAGTCTTCCTTGGTTAGTCCAGATCTTAGATCCTAGGTTTTGTCATGTTGCTCAACATCTCAATGAACGTTATGGTATCAATTGCACAAGATGACTCTTAGTCTTCTTCTTTCTTCTCCATTTCCCATGTTCTTCTAAAGTCTTCAATTCCCTTGGGAAATTCTTCTTCTTCTTCTTGATTCTTTTTCTTCTACTATCTAGTTTGCATTCCTCTATTTTTCTATCATTCCTATGCTTGATTTCTCCTTTTTTGGAACCATGAATCTTAACTATCTAGCTTTGGAACCTTTATTAAGAATAGATGATCTTGAGCTCATTGACATATTTGAAAAGTGTTGTTCCTCCAAAATTCTCATGAGTGATGAATTTATAGAAAAAATAAAAGAAAAGATGATTAAATCAGATGCCTTTGCTAGAATCATAAACATGATCATATCACGATCTTCTTCTTCCAAACATTCTTCATCATCTAAATCTTCTCATTCTTCTTCACCTTCCAAGTCTTATCATGACTCTTCCAGACATCATTCTCATTCTTCATCTTCTAAATCTTATCATGATTCTTCTAAACACTATTCACATTCTTCATCTTCCAAATCTTATCATGACTCTTCTAAACATTATTCGAATTCCTCATTATCCAAGTATTCTTCTTCCACTAGGTCTTCATTTTCCTCTTCTTCAAGATCTCATTCTTCTTCTACTTCTCCCAAGAGTCTTACTTCTCTTCAGAAGACATACCATAAAGAGCAACATGATAGTCCTTGTGATGTCTCTTCCATAAAGAGTGACACACCTACCTTTGATGACTATGATGACTATGATGACTATGATGATGGACAATGTAGCAATACTTATGACAACTCTATTCTTAAGAGTCCTCCTCGTCGTGTGCTTAGGCTTACTAAAGGGTCATCCTATTGGATAGATTGTGATGGTGATCCATATGATTCTGATTTTGAGAGAAATTATGATATTTGTTGTGAACAATATGATACATCTACTTCTATTGAGGAAGAAAAAGCTTTTCGTGCTAATTATAAACGAAGATACTATGAGCATGTCTTGTCTAAAAACTCTCATGCCGAAAATAAAGATTACACTCTCCAGCAAGATCATGTTAATGCTGAACCTTTGTCTTGTGATGGTCCCCTTCCATCCACCACTTCCTCCAACACCCACACACTTCCTAAAGCTGCCAAGTCTTCCAAATCTTTCACAAAGCCTTCAAGGAGCCTTAAGAGCACAAATCCTTCATCCAAAAAAGTTCCTAATGCTTTCCATGTGGTTCCCTATAGTTATCCTCAAGGGCCACCTCTTAAAGATACTCAAGATAACCTTCACTTGGCTGCAAATACTTTCAATAATGTCGAACCTAAAGAGCCTAAGCCTTCATCTGCTATAATGCCTATTTCAGCTAGTCCTTCACCACCTCTTCCAAAGTCTTCCATACAATCCCAACATGCTTCCTTGTCCTTAGAAGTGGCTTCATGTCAAGAGGACTCTAAAAATGATAAAGAAAAGAAAATAAAAAAAGATCAAGATCAAGAACCCTCCATGTCATCCAATCCTTTTCATGATGTCTCTGATCCGCTTCATGGTTCTTTTGATCCTCTACGCTCTTTCGCATTCATTCCACAATCTCCTAAGCAAGATCAAGCTACTACTTTCACCATTGAGCTTATTGATGATCAAAATAACCTTACCACACTTGCGCTTTCCAAAGATGATACTTCCATTAAGGTTATTAAAAATGGTGTTGTTACTTCCAATGTTGAGCCTATTGAAAATCTAGAAAAAGTTGATACGCTTATGCTACCCAACAATCATTGTCAAGATCAAAGTCTTCCATCTTCTTGTTCTACCATTCCATGTTCATTTTCGCTTTCTTCTCTTCCTAAATCTTTGCAAGCGACGAACAATCCTATCAAAGAAGGTGCTCCTATTCAAGATGTGCATGATCCTATTGAAAATCCTAATGCTCACTCTAAAGATGCTGATATCCTTGATTGTGATATAGATGTTGATGAACTTATTGATTATCCTTTTGCATCTTCCAATTCCATCCTTGGACCTCCTCCACCAATACTAAGGACTTCACGTCTTCCTTCCATTTTGGGTCCTTATGTCCCTTCACTTTCCCCTCCTAATTCTTCTAATTCATCATCCATTTTGGGTCCTTACGTCCCTCCATCTCCTATCTTTCCTCAAGATCAACATAGATACATACCCTTGAATCCTTTTCATCCACCCACCCATCTAAACCGATCATATCGTCCTTCTTCTTCCACAAGTCCCAAGTCTTTTGGAAGTAACTTGAACGTTCAATACAAGAAAAAGAAGCAATACAAGAATCCATCAAAAAAAGAAGATCACCATGTCCCCTCTAATCGACATGGATATATAAAGTCAAAAGAGATATTTAAGAAGAAAACTACAAGACAAGTATGGGTTCCAAAATCCATCATTGAAGATATTCTCTCTCAGCCATCAAAAGGAAATAAAAAGCATAAGGCTATATGGATTCCAAAGTCTCTCTTGAAAGAGTCTTATGTTGAGCAAAAAGTGAAGTTGACATTCAAGCTTCCAAAGGCTTCCACTTCATCTTTTTCCAAAAACATTCTTCCATTCCATGTGCCTAAACCGCAACCTCTGCTAAACATTTGCCATATTCCTTCTCGTATTCCTCCATTCACATTTGAGAATTATAACAAGTACATCAATCCTCTTTTCTAAGAGTCACATAGCAATAATGAACCAGAATATGGTTTGCATTTGGACTAGAATATGGTTTACGTTTCCTCCATTTTTTCCCATCACCCTTCAAGGTGTGTATTGACGTTGATCTTACCTTTCTTTCCATCTACCTTTTCACATTCCTTCCATTCATTATCCTTCTACCTTCTATCATTTTTCCTCATTCGCCTATTTCTCATGCGTCTTCCTTTCCCCTTCAACATCTTTGAGCATATCATTTTGAATCCTTGACATATCATGGTTTATCCTTTCAAGGAGCATTATCTAAAAAGCTTTCCTTCTTCCAAAAAATTATAAAATTCAAAAAAAAAAAAAAAATTCAAAAAAAAGAAAAAAAGAAAAAGAAAAGAGATGAAATTTTTTTTTGAAAATGTGCCATGGTGAAAACTTGGAAACAGGCGCCTTGGTAGCAAAAGTAAAGAGAAATAAATTTGTCCTATGGTGAAAACCACTCCCTTGTGGCGCCTTGGGTAAGTACCGTGATGAAAACCTGGCAATTAGGCATCATGCGTAGTTCTTCTACATATTTCATCCATTCCATCTTCTCTCTTTGATCTTGACAATGTTGAACTATACGCAAACATTTGGCTATCTTGGGAGATATCTTACGATGATCTTGTTTTCATTCCTTTTATGTTTAGCCTTCATATTCATTTTCCTCCATTCATTCTATCCTTTCGCTATCCTTTTCCCCTTTGGTTTTGATCTAATAAAAAAGAGTAAAACATGATGCCATGAAGCCTCTTGACATGTCTAATCCTTTGGACTGCCTCCCTTCCTTCTTTTGCAGTGCGCTTTTGTGACTTACCCTATGCTAGCCTCTCATTGCTTGTCCAAATGCGCTTTACATGATAATTTTTCCCTAGCTTGGGTACTCTCGAGGAGTTTGACCTTGAGGATTTCTTCCCTTCACTCTCCTTCATTCTCATGTCTTCCATCTCATTCACTAGCTTGCTTATCCCTCTTGATCTCCACCTTACTAGACATTGGGACTGGACGATGTGATCTTGCTCATGAGTTTAATGCCCATTTCTGTCTGGGGGCATCCTTTGTATATATTTTATGATCCTGAAAAAATACAAAAAAAAATTGATATATGATGCTGAAAAAATCCTAAAAAGCATAAAAAGTCTTGAAAAAATACAAAAAAATAAAAAAAAAATTCAAAAATTCAAAAATTCAAAAAAAATAGAAAAAAGTGCCTTGCTGAAAACCTGGAAATAGGCGCCTTGGTAGCAAAAATACAAAAAAAGGAAAAAATGAAAAAAAGAAAAAAAAGAAAAAATTGCAATAAAAATCCAAGTGGTGAAAACCTGGAAACAGGCGCTACTTGCGGCCTTTGCACCCCTATTTGTTAGCACGCGTCCTCGACACTTAGCCACTTTCTATCATGCCTTGGCCTTATTTGACTTGGTTTGGAATTGGTCTTTGTCTTTGTCTAGGGGGCATAACTGTTAGCATTGGTCTTTTAGGTGCGTTTGTCTCTTGGGGTATTTCACAATAGGTGTTTTTCAACACTGCCCCAAAACAGTGTTTTTCAACACTACCCTTGCATCGAGTGTTTCTTAACACTTATCAGGTGTCTTACCCAACAGTCTCATATGATGTGATATTTCTCATTAGCAGATATGATACTCAGAGTTTGACTCTATGACCAACACACACACACTTAAACAATCAACTCGCTGATGATATGATGACTTTATTTTTCTTTGTGTGCTGTCTATGAGGATTTCTTTGATGAGTGGTCTCTCCCCGAGAAGTTTTCAATGATGCATAGCTAGAAGATTGAGGGAATGAGAACATGTTTACTTGCTTTATCTGCTTGTGGGTATATTTTGTTGATCCTACCTGTCATGAGCATTTATGCTGGTCCTACTTGACACTATGGATTGACAAGGTATTATCCTTGACTGTTTTGCGAGTGCATGCTTCTAGCTATCCTGATTTTCATGTGTCTTGATACAAGCATAATCTCGCCATATCAAACTTAGGTGATCTCACTGCATTAGTCCTCTTGACCTATATGTCTCTGATGCCTAGGTGAGATTTCCACATTTCTATCTGATAAAGATCATATTCATATCCACATAGTTATGCTAGTGTGCATTGTATGATCTTACGACGCTACCAATAATGCTCGATGATGATAATTAGATGTCTATAAGCGTTGTGACCTTGCAAGTCAACCACTTTCATAGTAGCTTGCATTTCTAGGTTCATGTTAGTTTAGTTTCTGCACCTTGCATATGGAGAGAGCTCTTTTTTTTATCATCTACGTACTAGTTGGTCAACTGTGCTCATTTTTTGATTCTTCTTGATCATATCTTTCATTTCTGGTCTTTCATATCACATCATTTTCTATCCATTTTCAGACTCGAAACTGAAATCTGAGTCGCGTTTCCAAGTTTTCCCTTTCTTCTGAGCAGTTGACTGACCTTTTGAGGCATAATTTGATTTTCGGTGGAATTTCTTCCTTTTCATGTCTCTCAAATTTTCTAGTCTTTCATCCACTCTATTTCTAGTCTTCTATTTCTATTCTTCTACTTCCTCACTGGGGCATGTTTCATTGCCTAATGGTTAACCTATTGACCCTTACCTTCGATTGTGATTTCATTTTGATTTGATCATATTTTATTGATTTCCTGTCTCTCCTCTACCTGATTTTGATTTCGATTTCGACTTCGAGGGGGCAGTATTTATGGGATTCTCATCCCTGATTGCCTTGATTCTCTTGATTCAGACATCTTTTGCGAGCTTTTGCTCAAACCTACTTTGAATGTGATCCCAAATCGACCTCATGTTCAAAGGCCTTTGTTTATGTTTTGTCCGGATGTGATCCCGAATCAACCTCACATCTGAGTTGTTTTGTGATCCCAAATCGATCTCACTTTGCAACTTCATTCTTTGACTACATGTGTTCCCAAATCGATCACACATTAGTCAAAGAGGGGCAAATGTATGCACCCAAAAATGGTCGCTTAGACTTTGGGCCCCATTTATTTGATTTATCAATCCTGAATCATTTTTATCAATAATCAATATTTTCAACATTATCAATCTCTTGATCAAGTCTTAATTTTGATCATATATTAGATTTTTATCCTTGGGCTAACCATTTATCCTAAGTCTTTATTTATTTAAAAGGAATATTTCCTCCCCTTTTAATAAATAAAAAGCCCCCACTTTTCCTCTTATCCTAAGTTGCACAAATAAAGCATTATTCATATTTTATAAAAAGGAGATTTAAGCACTTTTTGTCTCACATGAGGCTCAAAAGTCAACACTTCACTCTCATTGGAGGATACTTGTGCACATGGATTGCACCTCTTTCAAGCTTCACCACTGATTAAAACTTTTTGCCTCTTAATCTCCATGGTCCATTTCACCTCATTTCTTATAAAAGGAAAGCTCTCTCCTTCATTTGCATATCCACTTGTTTTATGCTATTGTTATGCTGCAGGTTTTCTAGGTCATTTGGAGCTTTCTTTGAAGACACTCTTGCATCCAAGCTTTGAAGATCTTTGTTGCATTTCATTTAGTTGCATATTTGCTTTCTTAGTTGCATGATAATGGCATTATTAGTGTAGATTTCCTTTTATGCAATAGATCTAGCTCACATAGTCTAAATAGGAGGCATTGTAATCAATTGCTATTTCCTTTCATAGATTAGTGGCATTGTACTTTCATTTCCATAGCTTAGATTGCATCCTCATTTTAGTTGCATTGCATTACATCTTCATAGTGATTCTTGGAGATATTGGCATTGTTGCCCTTGTCTTCACTTGAATCTCTCATTGTATGGTTGACTAGCAAGGTCACAAGCTTGTAGCTCTAGCTGAGAGCAAACACATCATAGTCCCTTGCAACTCCATGCATAGAGAGCTATGAACCACTTTGTGAGGCCTCATTCTTGAGCAACCTTGCATGTAATGGTTCATAGAAGTGCACCATTTTAGTGTGTACAACTGGTACATGCATAACCTATCTTTGGGGGTCCTACGTGGAGTGTCATGTGGACACCAAAACATTTTTTTGGTATTTTCCACATAGAATGCCCAGTTGTTTGACCAAAATTATTAATTTTTTAAAATTTTGTAACACATTTGACACATGTGCCATGTCGGCATCCAATGTGTGTAAATTTGATTGTTTTGGTGTGCTGACTAAGATGTGGGTTGGCCCACCTTGTCAACCTACCTGTACTGGCATGTGAAATCATGAGAGTTGTCACATGGCATTGAATAACATGGCCATCATTCAAACCAACCTCTCCACATTTTTGAGTTATCGCCAACCATCACTCTTCCTCACAGTGGCATTACCTACATGTCAGTTCACCTTAATTCTCCCTTGAGTCTCTTAGTTTTCAAGCATAAACACATTAAATGTGCTTGTGTACTTTCCATTTTATCTCACCTTCATGCCTTCCTCTTCAGCATATTCTATAGCCATGGGAACATTGTGAACTAGATTGTGTTTTCTTGAAATATATTGCTGGTTCAGCTGTAAACCATCGCATGGCTCCCACCATTAGCACTCTAATCAATTTTTATGTAATTACCACACTCCCTAATAGCGAAGATTCTCTTGGCATGTCATTCTTACTTCATGGCTTAGAGGTTTGTTTATCCAATTTCAATATTTTTTTCAAGCTTCAATTTCAAGATACTGCCTGCACTGCACAATTATTTCTTCCCTTTTTCAACTTGCAGGCCTATGAGCAATGTTTCAAATGCGATGACACACTGAATGATTTCAAGCATTTTTTATGCCAAATATTTGACGTGAGTGAAAATAAATCCTCAATAAGGCATCTATTTTCTATTTTTAGGCATTTTTTTTCCTTTTCTGTTTGATTTTTTATTTATCTCTAACTCGAATGTAATCTACATTCTCAATTTGTTGATGTGCACATTATGGTTGAACTTGTGTTCACATGTGATTTTTTTATTTATGAACACAACAATTTGTGTTCATAAATACAATAAAATCTATGAGGGAAATATACTCTTTCATTCAAGCCTTGTTGTTATTTTGATGGCAGTGTAAAACATTTTCTATTTTGCATCACTATTAATATTTCTCGTTTAGTTTCATATTATGGTTTAATATTTACTGCTATTTTTAGGGTTTGCTTTTACCTACCAATATTAGGGTTTTCATATGACTCTTTCATTGTAAAAATTGTTATAGTCATATGAAAACCCTTTTATTTATGATCATTCAATTATTTTGCATTTACTATTTTGGTTTATTGCTAACATTGTGGTTTCCGATTCAGTGTTACTAATACGATTTGAACAATTTCAAATCTCAATGAAATTCTATGAACAAATTAGTCATCTAATTACCTTTAAAACCTAATATTTACATTGGATATTAAACCCTAATGTTAGTTGTCAAATAATTATAGTCATAGTGAATTGAAAACTATAATATTTTTTATCAAGGAAAAAGTAAGTTTTAAGGGGACCCGAAATGTCTTACAAACATATTTTGAGGGGGATCTAGAACCCCACTAAGGAGATACACTGCAATAGATAGAGCATATACAGTCCAACAACTCAATGCTAGCAAATAGATAGCAACTAAAAATCACAAAGCGTACAAAGCACTAGCTGCCCCCAAAAGTCAACCTACAAGGCCAAAGCCTTACATAAATGAGAAAATATCCTAAGCAAGGAGATCCATAGAGTTTTTAAGGATCCCAAAACCTTTACATAAGGTTTTAACATGGCTCCCAAAACCATTATCAGAGACTACCATAAAAGATACATCATCAGAAAATCAACAAAGACTATGGCGTTTTGATGGACCCCTCAAACCAAATTAGTTTTTAATTTGGTTCCCACAACCATATTGGGTTTTAAAATGGCTCTCAAAACCATAATAGAGAACAGAAAGAATTCCAAAGCATAATCTAGCCACTTAAAAAGAAAATACAGGAAAAAGCCAGCTAGAGGATAGGATTTTAACATGGTACCCCCCGAAGTAGCAAAAAATGGGCAACAAAAAAATTCCTAGGAGAGAAGAACCAATCCTCCAAAAAATCTCCTCTACACCTCAATAGAAGGGAGATCCACCTCTATAGGATAGTTAGAAGAGAAAATTGTCCTCCAAGAAAGCTACTTTTGAGACCACCACTCCTCCCAACATCTAGCAGCAAGAGAAAGCCACTTTGTGCCACCATCAACCTAATTCTCAAAACAAATCACCACCTCCATCGATGATGGGTCCACCTTAATAGGAATTGAGAGCAAAGGAAATGGTAGAAAAAAGAACTAACTCCTCCATCAGGGTGCAAGAAGGTACCTCACTGAATCGAGGTGAGGCTTCACCTCTATAGAAACCTCAAAGGGAGGAAACAAGAGCCTACTTGTTAGAGTCCACTAAGGGCATATTGTAATGTTACTACTTCAAAACTTGTATTAATAGTATGAATCCTAAATGTATAGTGGCAATAATAATGAA